>CM039733.1:28136011-29392994 GCA_022539455.1 Dendrobium nobile | reverse complement strand
TAATTCATAAGTTATCCCACTTCATGGAAATTATAGTAACTTACAAATTTAGAATGGATGAATTGTGCACTTTAGCTACCTTTTGTGGTGAACTTTATTAAATGGCCATTAAAAGTTATTAGTTGTCATTTCTTTTATCAAAGAAAAATGCTTCATCAAAAGGTTTTAACACTAACAATCCTCCAACAATGACATCTATGATAGACATAAGTAAACCTACCAGCCCATTATAAAATATTTGAGTAATTAACTAGTTAGGTAAGTCATGGTGATCACCCTTCCTTAACCACTCTTCAATCATTCCAATCATTCATAAATGGACTCCCCATCTAACTGGAAAAGAATGTGTATCATTTATAAGCTTAGCAAATTCAGATGGAGGAATCATTTAGCTAAGAACATTTTGTCAATTCATTCCATGTGTTTATAAAGAATGGGCGGGGGTGGGCGCAAGTAATTCAACCATAACTTTTTTTATCCCTTAGAGAAAATGAAAACAAGCTCATTCTAAAGCCATTATTAGAGACACCATTATACTTAAAAGTTGTGTGTGTTGACCTCATTTTTCAATGAGGTCATGAGGACCTATCCAAACTCCTAATTAAATATTTGATGGTTGATAGTCAACCACCTGTCAATCATCTAGCCAACTATCAATCATTAGTTTGAATATATCCTATTAATCATACATTAAGTCTTCAATCAAATATCAATCAATTATCTAGCATCCCATCAATTAATTATATAGCTCATGATTAACCAATCAATCATTCAGTATTTCAAACATCAAGCATTTTAACTATATTATAATCATTAATCAATGGCCTGCATTCAATCAATCAATAACCCTACAAATCCTAATAAATATTCTAGCATTCAATCAAATTTTAATTAACTAACCTATAATTAATCAATCAACATTCAATCCACCTTTAGTCAATCATTTTAATTATCCACACTTCAAAAACTCCAATCAATTAATCAAAGCTTCAATCATTTAGTTTTCAATCAAATCTAAACCAATCATCCTATATATCTTTAACAATTATACATTCAATCAATCTTCTATTATATACGCTATAACCAAAAATCACTCGATCAACAATCTAGTACTACATATACTTAATCAATCATTCAATGCTTCAATCAATCAACCTTTAATCAAACATCAATCTTCACCTTACATTCAACATACACCAAGCCTAAATCATTTGAGTAGCTGCAACCCTAGACAACCACTTGAAAGAACAATGCAATATCTTGTACAATGCACTAGCCTCTTGAAACCAAATTATGGTTCAAATCCCCTCACTAGGAGTCCCACATATCAAATCACCCATCACTGGCTCTCTAAGCTAGGGATTGATTAGCTTGTTCCAGTTGAGCTAACTCAAGCTAGCTTAACTAATCATATGCTATAATTAATCTCCAATCAAAGCTTCAAATGAACCACAAACTTCATTAAACCCCTCCTAGTGAATTGGACCTGATTGGCCACCTTGGTCCATTTAACAATTTACTTGGTTAATTAGACCTAGTTCTGATCAACCTAAGTCAACATGGGTCAGTTCATAGCAATCAAGCAAATCAACCTATACAAACCCCTTCAAACCCTTAACCTCATCCCATTGCATGGTATGAACATATCTAAACCATTAGTGAGTCAAACCATAGTGAAATTTGATCAAGTAAGCTCACTATAATTTGGTCAAACTCACATTTATACCCATTCACTTATCCAAAATTTAATTTCATACTCTCAAACCCCCTATGCTTCACTAAGCCAGCACTTATAATTCCCCATGTCCACCTCACTAGTAAAGTTGACTTATTGACTGGTTAAACAATCAACAATCACCTAAACTAGCTCAAAATTGCCAAACTACTTAAGCATTTGATTTTCTATCCAAAGAAGTTTATTCATGAAATTCAAAACCTTATAGAAACTTCCTAAGAATCACCTAAGCCATCCTTAACCCATGGATTAAGCCTAAGCTAGCTAGATGGTCCCCCTTCCCATGTGAAGATAAAGTGGCCTTTACACATCAACATACCTTATCCTTTTTATTCCCTACCCTTCTAACTACCTAGAGACATGTGTTATGCATCATAGCAAACTTCCAAAGCCATCTCATCCATCCATTTAATCCCTAGGGTTTGAATTGGGCTAAGTAAGGAATAGGGCTCATTCCAAGACATTACACACTCTTTCACTATCCTTTTCCTCCAATCCCAAAACTCATGTTTTTTCTAGCTCTCCAGGACCCCCTCTACAATCCCCAAGCTCAAACCCATCATTTGAAGGCTGTCGATAATGAGATTCAGGCCACCCCATTAAAGTTCCATCCAAGCCCTATAGCTTGAGATCTTGACTTTCTCAATCCTTGACGTCTACTATAGGATTGATCTAAAGGTCTCAATAAATAAATCAAGTCCTTAAGCAGCCTCAGAGGTTCATTTAGTTATGGTAAAAGTCAAACCCTAGCATACAATAGTTAGGATTAATTAGCTTTCCATAATGTGTTTTCCAAACCATAGAAACACTTCCTAACTATTCATTCAATCATCCTCAAACTCTAGTTAAAATTTCATAGACATTGGTTGATTATTTTGGAAGAATGAAGTGTTCTTCATCGTTTAGGGTTTTAATAACTTATTTGTTAACTGTACAAAATCTGAGCGGTTGATCTTATGATCAACAGCTCTAATCTTACCATTATATATCAAATCCCAATCGCATGATCCACCTTATTTCTTGGAACTTTGTCAGACATGATCTAAGCCCTCCATCCCAAACTATGGAGGATCAGGGTGGTGGATGGCTGGTGATATGGTTTAATGAAACCACATCCCTTAAAAGTCATGCGCCACCATTTAAATCAGCGATAATAATTGCGTCATCATGGAATAATGCCAATGATTGGATCACCGTCACTACGGTTCCAATTTAGCCAACCAAATGTTGACGCATGGCCGGCCGCTCCTGCCGCCGTTAGTTAAATTATTAAAATTAATTTTAAATGTTTTTAATGCATTTAATTTTACAATATCATAGTAAATACATTTCTTAATGGATTTTTATGATTTTGGATTCTATGAATTTTGAATAAACTCTACTTTTATTTAAAATTAAAATTAAATAAAAATATTTTATGAATATTAAATAATTTCAAATATTCCTTATCTAGTTTTTAATTAATATTTTATTAAATATAAATCCAAATAATTTAATATTTTGGTAAAATTATATTAAATATGTTTCTAACTTCTAGTCATATTTTTAGATTTATTTGAGCATTTATTTTATAATAGTTGAATTTATAAATCATGGATCATAAGTAGGCTTTTAATTTTAAACAATTCACTATAAATATCTTTTAAATTCATTGCATGCATTTAAGTAGTATATGTAATAAGCAAATAGAACATTTTGGATGAAAAATATAAGCATATGAGTTTGTTGATTATTTGGAGAGTTATCTCACCATTGATGCATGTTAATTTCCTTTAATTGTTTTCCAAATATTCAATGAATCACACCCAAAATTATTCAAGTGGGGATTTAATATATTCATCTCTCTTAGATTTAGCACACTTATTTGGAGTAATGTGGTTGTTTATTTGTGTATGAAAGGGTTAGTAAACTTGATTGCAATCATATTCAAACTTAATGACATCTAAGGACAACAATTAAGTGCGTGACTTAGTTAACTTAGTCAATTTTAGGATTAACCGTACACATCCATTTTGGATAAAACATCAAAAATAGAAAACTTAGTGACATTATGCCTCGTGATTAAATATACATTGATTTGACATTAATTGACCTTCAAACAATGACCATTTGAATTAACACTACATTAAGGATTTCATTTCAATAAATTCTAATAAAAAAAATAAAATTCATAAAAAATAAAATCAACTTCCATCAACTCTAAATCAGATGAACAATAATTCAAAATTAAAATCCAAATTCAAATTTTATTAAATTTTTATTAATATTTAATTACCCTTAATTAAATATTAATTAAATAAATTCATTAAAATTAAAATAGAATTAAAAAATATAAAACAAATTTAAATAAAAATCAAATATTTATTCATTCAATTCAAAAAATTATTTAATAAAAATTTATTTTGATGATTCATTTAAAATTAATTAAATATAATATATAAAATTAAAAAGTACATAAAAATCAAACAAAATTAGATAAAATTTAGAGATTAATTATTCAAATTTAAATAAAAATTTTAATCATAATTAATTAAATTAATTAAAATTTTAAAATTCCATTAAAATTATGAATATTACAATAAAATAAGAAAAATCTAAATTAAAGTCTAACTCATTTAAGTTAAATTAATTTGATAATTTAATTGATTGAAATTTATTTTAATCTATTAAATTTGATGATTAATTTGAAATAAATAAATTTAGGCCTTCATTCCTTTTGGAGGGCACTTTGGCATTCACTTTTAAGGCCTCTAATGCACCCTTAATAATAAAAAGATCCCCTATGTGTTGTGTAAGATTCCTTTCAGGAAGAAACTATTGCATTGGATTGGGGGATTTTAAACAATAAATAATATACCGACCTTATACACTATACTTGCTTCCATCCAAAGGAAATGTGTATTTAATTTATAAGGCCTCTAATAAATATTTCAAGGCCTTTATATGATCATATGTCCTCCATAGATGATAGGTTTTTCATTTGAAAGGCTTAGGATTTATAAATTAATAACCATTGCACTTTAAGGGTTATTAATCAACAAAATTTTTAAAATTAAATGAACAACTTCAACATTTAAAACTCGAATAATTTAAAATATAAATACACATCATTTAAACTTTAATTAAATACCTTTTTAGCCTTTAATGAATAAAACTTAAAAATATACGCAATTTAAATATTAAATTCCTATAAGATATATCAAAGCCGCACAATCTCTTTCACGCACTTAGATGGTTTGCCAGGACAATCAACTTTAGCCCAGTTTAGGCTGGTGGACTGTTTTGGTTTGATTGTGGGTGTCTTTGCTTAGAGGGCACCCATGTGTGTTTGCTTAGTTCATGCAAAATTTATATTTCATATTTACTTTTATTTCAACACACCATAGAGCAAAGTGAAAGAATTTAAGACCATATAATTTACTTTTATTAACTTTTCTGTATAGATAACTACTCACAATGCACTTTCATACTTGCATTTTACTTTATGTCATTTACATTTATGCAAAGTAGAATTTTTCTATGTGATGATGTACATAAAAAGAGACTAATATATTTAAATTTCATAGATTCTGTATATGGATCGAGTTGTATAGTGTCATGAGTTGTAAAAGAGTCAAAGATAACTTCTTATACATATACAAGCGGGGATCTAAAAAGTAATGACCTCTTTCTAAGAGGATATTCTTTTTGGAATTCCACAAAAAACTTGTAACTCAAAGACTATAAGCAGTTATATTTAATTCTAGACGTATATGAAAGGATTAGAATCCAGGTTTATTGATGGTGGGGTATGCCACCATTACTTTGCTGCAAACTCTGAGTTATACTTTACAAATTTATAAATCAATAAAATCAGTTGTTTTATACATTGTTATTTACACATCACTTGCATCATAAAAGTAGTTTCTATTTTTTGTAAGCATATTGTTAGCATTTGATTTAAATTTTCTTAATAATAACTCCTTAACTCTTAGAATAGAGCTTACAAAATATTACATTCATACGAAGATTGTTGTGCTTAGGACAATTAGCTATTAGCTCACTCTAAACAAGTGATAAGTCTATATTATATACACCCTCCCCATGCACATCCTTTCTTAATTCAAATCTAAATTTCTAAACTCAATCCAAAAATGTATAATATATAAACCCAAGTATTTCCTTAAATTTATATGAATTTTAAAATCATTTAGTCTTAATTTTAATCGAGATTATTCTCTTAGGGGATGTGGTTAACAATAAGGGCTTACTCCTATAGGGAGTCTAGATCCCATAATAAAATAAACCTTATTTTAGTTCCTTTCAAAGGTAAGGGAAAAATTTGTGAATGTTGACTAACTTTATCTATATTATAAATTTTATTTCATAATCAAAAGATAGATGGATATCTTTTTTTGCTTTTATAGTGAATTGAATATCCTCTATATTTTATTATGAAAATAAATTTATAATTTATACATCTAATTGGAACGATAGGAGAATATGATATTCATCCTTTGGGATAAATTGTATATTCCCTATGTTGTATCTGATTAGAAAATTAAATTGCAAATTTTTTTCCTTTCAAAATCGATATAAGAACATTAGTCTACCCTTTAGGGTGGTATAATTTTAAACTATGCAAGTTTGAATGAAAGAAATTATTGAAATATATTTAAAGCAAATCTTGTGGGTAATAAAAAATTTATCCACAATGCACATCTCTAAGAAACTAATAATCTATAGGTTAAGATCCTATATAGGAGATCCCCAAAATTATGAATTTTGTACCATTTGGTTAATGACATGCTTTAATTTAAATTTATTGGCTTGTATAGATGGTTTACTCATGCTTATATAGATGTCATCTACTGATGAATTAGTATGCACTCTAAGTGGCCCATACTTCTTATCTTCATTAATTGGATTTTCCATGACTCCTAATTATTTTTTAATTTTTTTTAAAAAAATTTGATGATTTTTTTCCTATTTTGGGATTAAAAAATACTATAGAAAAGTTTTCTCTATAATGCATATAATAACTGAAAAATTAATGAGACATGCTCCACACACAAATAATTAAAACATGTATTTCCACCAAGTTTTGGAACTACCAAAACAAAACACAATACCATAGATAAAATAATAATAAAGAAAAAAACAAGCAAAATTAAATTCTTGATCTTAAAATCAATATTATTAACTTAATAAAATCAAGAGACGATTCCTGACAATGACAAAAAAAAACTTGACCAGGCTAAACAGTGTTATGCAAGTGCACATGTCGTTCAAGTAATATAATGATTGAGAAAAGTATCATTCTCTTAGAGAATTAATATGATTATTTTATAAGCTAATTAAGTACCAATTTTTTACCACTAGATTTATCTTACCAATAGCAGTTTGAATTAGACAAAGAAGTAAACTAAAGATTCTTTTAGATTCATTAAATTTATGAAGTCTCTGAATTTATGATTAATCTAGTGCATATGTGTAATGTAAGCAGGTCTATTAATTTTCAATTATTGATTAGATCATTATTAATTCTTCATCTTATTGGAATCCTAGTAAATGTATAATTAATGCCTGATTAATCACACCTTTGCTGGATGACACATATCTCCTTAAAGATCTTAAAACCCTAAAATTCATGACTATGCTTTAATGAATTTTTTCATGCTCCTCTAGTTTTTCCATTATGCCTTTGTCGAGGTTATAGACCACACTTGATTTTAAATTATGAGTATCCACGCCATAACTAAATTTAGTATGGAGAAACATAAAATAATTTTATTACATAGTTTAGATCATAAACCTAAGCTACGTTACACACATCACCACATTGTATCATAAATCCTGAATAAAAAATCTTGCCAATAAAATTAATTGCAAGATAACTAACAATCACAAGCTTCAACCATAAATAAAACAAAATTTTGAGAGAAAAGAGTAAGAAATATAGGATTAATATGTCTTTGCAAGGAATACAAGTTCCCCTCCAATCAAGAATGCTCACTCACTACGGGAAAACCCATTATTACCGGCGAAAAAAATTCTCCACTACTATAAGATATCCGTCAGAATTATGGGTTTCCGGTGCACTTTCCAGCGGAATTCCATGCGTCGGTTTGGCTCGCGTCGATAAATGTTTTCCGACGCATATAATGCGCCGGAAACATTTCCAGCGCACTTTCTGACACATTACCGGCACAAACAATGATGGCAGCCGGCGACTTTTTGTCCGATAATTCCGGCGACATCGGCGCCGGTAATTTGCGCCGTATGAGTCCGCCGGTAATTACCGGTGGATTGAATGCCGTTAGTACGTCGTAAATAACATGTGGGAATGTTTACGGCGCAAAATATGCGTCGGACATCGCCGGCGGATACGACGCCGGAACATGCGCCGGTAATTTTCGGCGTACGAAGAGACGCTGGTATGATTGATATGATTCGTTGTATCGTCGTTTCTGGCGAATGGCCGGCACAAAATCTGCCGGAAACCTGTAGCATTGACAAAAAAAAATTGCCTTCCCAGCCAACAATCAAATTTCCACACCTGCAAACCTATACAAATATCTATCAACAACAGTTTATAACAATTCCACAACAGTTTATAACAATTCAACAGATGCACAAAAACATAAATACTCATTAAAAGGAACTGATCAATAGTAACAACCAACTTAAAGCATCACATATTGTTCAATATTATAGATTCAAAGAAAATAAACAAGTTCATAAAATAAACTAAACTACTCTGAATCCATGGACTCCTCCTCAGCTGGAGCTACCTCTTTTCCACTCATCTGCTCCCTCATTTTGAGCATTTTATCCAACAACTGATTGTGTTGCTCCTGCATCTGCATTTGAACCCGTGCTTGCAACTGAGCTTGCCAATTAGCTTGTGATTTCCTTACTTGTTCTAGCTCAGCTTGTAGGGCACTTATTTGTTGGGCTTGCAAGGAGTCATGAGAATTGGATGCGAAGCTGGATGCAGGAGAGGAGGTCATCCCCTCGTATGCCTGAGCTTGCGCACCTAAACCATAAACTCTCCCATGCTGCATTCCTCCGACGGCCTGCGACCAGATGCGATACTCAAAAAACTCCACAAACTCACCAGAAGAGCCCTTACCTGCTGCGACATGAGCCTCTCGAAGCCATGTATATTCCTCCTGTGAAAGTAGAATATAAATATATATAATTAAACTAAAAATAAAAAATTATTAAACACATATAAATATAAACTTACATGGGCTTTCCTTGCTCTCTCATCAATTCATTGTTGATCCTCCTGTCGCTTATGAGTGTGACTATGCAATTCCACAGGAGTTGGTTCTCTACCAAGCGTCACTTTCTGTTAGAATTAAGAGAATTTTATTAATACAAATTAAAGAATAATTTTAAAAAATATTTAAAATTTATTACCAAATGATGCCTGTGCTCAGTATGTGGAACGGAGCCTCCTGTATGAAGTGAACTACCCAAGCCCCCAACATCAGAAGCTCTGTTCTGTCGATTTTATGGTGGTATAATTTTAAACTATACAAGTTTGAATGAAAGAAATTATTGAAATATATTTAAAGCAAATCTTGTGGGTAATAAAAAATTTATCCACAGTGCACATCTCTAAGAAACTAATAATCTATAGGTTAAGATCCTATATAGGAGATCCCCAAAATTACGAATTTTGTACCATCTGGTTAATGACATGCTTTAATTTAAATTTATTGGCTTGTATAGATGGTTTACTCATGCTTATATAGATGTCATCTACTAATTAATTAGTATACACTCTAAGTGGCCCATACTTCTTATCTTCATTAATTGGATTTTCCATAACTCCTAATTATTTTTTAATTTTTTAAAAAAATTTTGATGATTTTTTTCTTATTTTGGGATAAAAAAATACTATAGAAAAGTGTTCTCTATAATGCATATAATAACTGAAAAAATTAATGAGACATGCTCCACACACAAATAATTAAAACACATATTTCCACCAAGTTTTGGAACTACTAAAACAAAACACAATACCATAGATAAAATAATAATAAAGAAAAAACAAGCAAAATTAAATTCTTGATCTTAAAATCAATATTATTAACTTAATAAAATCAAGAGACGATTCCTGACAATGACAAAAAAAACTTGACCAGGCTAAACAGTTTTATGCAAGTGCACATGTCGTTCAAGTAATATAATGATTGAGAAAAGTATCATTCTCTTAGAGAATTAATATGATTGTTTTATAAGCTAATTAAGTACCAATTTTTTTACCACTAGATTTATCTTAGCAATAGCAGTTTGAATTAGACAAAGAAGTAAACTAAAGATTCTTTTAGATTCATTAAATTTATGAAGTCTCTGAATTTATGATTAATCTAGTGAATATGTGTAATGTAAGCAGGTCTATTAATTTTTAATTATTGATTAGATCATTATTAATTCTTCATCTCATTGGAATCCTAGTAAATGTATAATTAATGCCTGATTAATCACACCTTTGCTGGATGACACATATCTCCTTACAGATCTTAAAACCCTAAAATTCATGACTATGCTTTAATGAACTTTTTCATGCTCCTCTAGTTTTTCCATTATGCCTTTGTCGAGGTTATAGACCATACTAGATTTTCAATTACAAGTATCCACGCCATGACTAAATTTAGTATGGAGAAACATAAAATAATTTTATTGCATAGTTTAGATCATAAACCTAAGCTACGTTACACACATCACCACATTGTATCATAAATCCTGAATAAAAAATCTTGCCAATAAAATTAATTGCAAGATAACTAACAATCACAAGCTTCAACCATAAATAAAACAAAATTTCGAGAGAAAAGAGTAAGAAATATAGGATTAATATGTCTTTGCAAGGAATACAAGTTCCCCTCCAATCAAGAATGCTCACTCACTACGGGAAAACCCGTTATTACCGGCGGAAAAAATCCGCCGCTACTATAAGATATCCGTCGGAGAGTGATAAGATAGAGAATGCATATATTCAGTAAAGAAATTCAAATGAATCAACTCCATACAACCTTATCAGGAGAAATAAGATAAGAACCTCATTAAAATATATTTTTAAAGATATGCGCTATAGAAACTACAAGAATAGTTCTAAATTTGTTTGAATAATATTTGAATACAATTCAAATAAGGTTATGATAATAAATTAACAAGATTTGAACACTGTTAGGATAATTTGAAGATAATTGAAGATCATTTAAATGGTAATTGAAGACAGTTTGATCAAGTTTTAAGGATGATTCATATGGCTTGATCATGGTTTGCATATAAGCAAAGATGGTTTGATTATGATTTAGTCATGATTGTACAAATATTTTATTTTGCTCATTTCAAATTTTTTAAATGAATCCAATTATTTGCTCTAATTATACAAGAAGAGAGTCAATAAAATATGGTGATCATGGTATGATAGAGAAACTTGTTAGATAATTTAATGTTAATGACCTCATTGATAAAGCTAAGAGATCACCTTTTGTTCAATTTTTTGGGACCTTAATTCATCAATTATTATTGAGGATGGTTGATGATGATGTGAATGAAGGATATTACATTATGCTTGACATTCAAAGAAGGAACATCATATTTGGTATTGTTGAATTTGTCTCAATCATTGGGTTGAAGTTTAGAGAATTTCATATGAGGAGTTGTAGAAGATGAGGAGAAGAAATAAGCTACATGAGAACTACTTAGATGGAGATAAATTTTTTAGAAATATAGACTTGGAGAAATCATTAATTAAGTGCACTATGGTAGCAGATGTGTGGAAGCTTAGGCAATATTTTTTTGTAGATGGTGTCCTCCTCAACCAAATCAAGAGTGTTATTTTTAGTTAAAATGCTTGATACATTTTTTGATACCCATGGGTAGACTAGCTTGGGAGAAAATGATAGTAGGATGAAAGAGGGACAAGGCCACTATCATGAAAAAGAATATCCCAAACCAATACAATATAATTGGATATGCATTATTACTATAATATTGACTTTATGAAGCTATCCTAATTTAGGGAGAAGACATATTGAGTTTCTTGAGGAAAGAGCATCAAACATGTTGGGTTGGAAGAGCAATAAAGTGTTCATAGGTAAAATTCCTTGCATTTAAAAATGGATAATGATGTAAGAGGTTGCCATTATATCATATTAATAAAAATATTTTTATTTATATGGTTGATCATAAACTCTTGCCTTGTTTCTTGCAAAAAAATTTCATCCTATGTTAGTATATAGAAATAATGGGGAGGACTTTTACAAATCTATTGTACATACTCCTATTAAACCTATCCCAATTAGAGTTGTAAAGGAAAAGTGAGCAGCCCTATTTTTAAGGAGAAAATTGGAGAGGAAGTTTTTTGAAGTTATAGGTTGAATGTAGAATTCATATATTTTCTAATGAATTGGAATTATGTTCATTGAATTATATGTGAGATCTCATTTCTTATGAAGTCCATGACTTTGCATGACTTTGAGCCATCTTACACCTCATTTCTTACCTTATATGAAATGATGAGTGCATTTTTTTGTAAGTGTTTTAGTAAGTTACTAGACCAAGAGTTATTTTATAATATGCTGAAAAAGTTTCTTCTCCAAATCTCGTTAGATATGTAAGAAGGACACCATAGATGAGGTCCCTAGGTTTGTAGTAAGATGGTCACTTCAAAATTTTAAGGAAAAAGGCATGTAATCTAATAGTTCTTGCACATATAATTTAATAATTATATTTTATTTGATGATATGACTATAGAGTGTATGTGATACCACACATCATATACCTTATTTTTTAAAGGAAAATAACTTTAAATCATTATTGAGCAATTCTCGAAACATAATCGAACAATCTTTGAACCATATTCAGACAATAGCACAATACTTGAATGATCATTGCATAAGGATCAAACTATAGTTGAACTATCTTTGATCGTGATTCAAACTAATCTCTGAATCATGTTCGAATATATGCTGATTTAATTTGGAACCTTGTCAGATTTTGTTTAATCCATGTTCTATCCATATTTGAACTTTGCTGGAATATGATTAGTTAGAACATAGTTCAAATATGTATTGAATATTGATCCAAAAATTGCTGTAATATGATTCAAATCATTATTAATCATAATGAACTTTAAATAAATAGCCAGCTATAGCAAATTAAGGTATTTTTAATCAAAATATATATTTTAGACATTACTAAAATATGATGTGAAGATAGTGGCAGAAGTAGGATTTTATTTTTTATGTAGGGATATAAATTATGAATTTTAAAATTACCATCAAATATCAATAGAATTTTTTTTAATTCATGATCCCTATGAATACGTTCTAAATAGGTTTTACACAAATTTATTTGAAGTATGTATTGTTCTCATCACAAATATTATTAGGTTGATCATTTGCAGCAATTTTTTTAATATCTCTGCATATATAATTTAACAAAAAATATAGTTAAAAATATTCTAAAACGAGCTATGAATATATTAAAAGAAAATATTCATTTTATTTTTATAATAATATGTTTATAAATAAACATATGGAAAATCTGATATCAATATATTTTTTTATCTTATTTGAATCATCGATTAGTTACGCCGTCATGCGTCTCCTATGGGGGTGACAGTGGGTATATATCCTCTTTCCAAAAAAAAAAAACATACACGAATATAATTTATTGGCTTCAATTTCATATAATTTCCCTAAAAAAATTGAGATTTCTAAAAAAAAAAAAGCATTAGATAAGCGAGATGGAAAGTTGAGAAAGAAATTTTATACTTTAGCATAGGGGTCAGGGAAAGAGAGAAAGGAAATTAAAAAAAAAAAAAAAACGTTTTCATATTAGTATCGCAAATAGAGAGAAAGGAGAAACTCAAAAATTTAAAAAATTTAAAATAAGGGTGATCAAGATAGAGAAGAGCGGTATATATATACAAATATCGAGGAAGTGAGAATTACCCACTGCAAAATAAATATTATCTTTCTCAGCTAGTCACCCATAGAACAAATGCTGGTCATTGGGGCCTGTATGGCGAACAATTATTAGGTCCGGACATCGGACGTAGCTCTACATCTGGAGGTCAATAATATGTCGTCACGTGCTCTTACTCTTTACCGCGCGGCCCGACGATCCGACCCGGATCGGAACCCGGTATTACTATGTTCGCATATTGCTAGGTATTGCTTGACAATAACGAAAATACCGCTTTATCAAGATCAATGCCTAGCAATACCAAGCAAAACCGGGGTATTGCTCGGTATTGCTCGGTATTGTTCGGTATTGCTAGGTATTGGTCTTCATAAAATTGTATTTCTCGTTATTGTCGAGGAATAATGAGCAATACCTAGCAATACCCCCGTCTGCACATATCAGCCAATACATATATAGCAATCCTGGGTCCGGTCCGATTCGGGTCGTCGGGCCGCGCGGTAAAAAGTAAGAGCACGTGACACCATTTTACTTGCGTCCGAACGTAGAGCTACGTCAGTACACCAGACCAAATAAAAATTCTTGTATGAACCCCTCGAATTCGAGAAATTATTTCACGTAGAATCTGAATAATAAAGAATCGTCTGAATATAAATATACATGATATTTATACACATTTATATTAAAAAAAATCAAATTATATATAAAATTATACTCATTATATGCACACTCACATCCTCTTTACAGTCCGGACTCCGGAATAATTTCTCCTCTAATTTCGCTAGCGCCGGGTTTATTTATGAATGCCCTTTATTATTCAGCCAGGTACATCTGTTTTGTTCGCTGTAGCTTTTGTGGCGCGGAGATAAGGAAGAGAATTCTTAGCTACTCCTTTCCGATTTGTTTTCACAGTCATCGGTATCTGTTCTTATATTTACAGTAACCATTTATTGATTTTCTTCACGATCCTACCAGCACCGATCGAAACCCCAATGTTTTTTTGGCTCTCTGCTCATAATTTCAGCAGAAGTTTCGTATATTGTTAGTTTTCACATCATTTTCTGGTTTTTTACGGGTTTTGAGATGTCGCAGTTTTTAAGTTATAGTCGATTCCTTGATTTTTCATATCATGCGGGCGCTTCAGGTTGTCCCCGCCCTTATTTTCGTTAGAAGATATACGATGTACTTAGATAACCTCATTGGTAGCTTTACTGATTGGCCTCAAAACTTCTAATACAGGGTTTATTGCCCTTTCTAGAAAGTTTTATGGTTTACACTTTGTAAAATCAGCAATTGTTGAACATTTTGCTTTGGCCTTTCATCCGGTTACTGTAATTCAAGGGCATATTTTACATATGACCACTCAACCTGAAGGGACTTTGCCTAGTGTGAGATTTTTTACTGTGATCTCGTGGACATAACTTATATGATATTTGTTTTTTTTGAGCTTTTAATAAGACATGAGTTTTTATCCCTTGGCAAGCTAGTGTGGAAGAGCAGATGGTTCTCAACTCCGAGTATGAGGCAACTTGTTATTTCTTGAGCTTTTAGCTTTTATATTTTTTCTGTTATTTTAAAGGATGGGTTTGGGTTATGAATACTTGCTATCAAATTCAAATGTTACATCCATTAGAAATTCACTTCAGTTTTGCCCATTATTGATAAATGAGTTGTTTTTACAAGTTAGAGCCTCAAGCATTCATGTAGGGTCTATAAGATCTTATTGAAGAAGTAAACAACTTGATTCGTATCCTTCTAGAGTTGTGATGGAAAGGTGATGTTGGTGGTTATAAAATGGAAATTTAGGTTTTGGACAAATTTGGAGCTAAAACATCTAGGCTATTAATAGATAAATTTTATTGGATAAAACAATGAGAAACTCCATATTAATATTTTGGGATTTAGGAAACCAATGATGATATTTTTATGGATTTTTTATCACTGGTTGAGTAGTTATGATATTTATAATTTGATTACTCACAGTAAAAAATTATCTTTCTATATTGAAATTTTGGCTATGGTATCTTACGATTATTAGAGATTTGAGATCTTAAAAGGCTGTGGGAGATGTGTGGGGATATTTAGGCGGTCTTTAGGGAAGTTGGATGTATTTTGAGGTTGAGAAAAGCTAAGCTTGAGGCTACGTGGAGTCTTTGAAAATTGTATCGAAAAAGAAAGTAATTAATGGTAAGAAGAGATAATTAATGACTCACCAATTCCCTAGGGGATCAACCACCCAATTTTATCAATAAGTAGAGCAATCATCAAGCATTTCCACACGAAATTTGCACAAGTAAAAAATATTTTTTTATTCAATGGATCAAAAGTATCAAGTAAGATCCTTTTTAAAGTTTTTTTTCAAGCTTAGATAATTTTGAAAAACTTTATTAGCCAATAAAATACTATTACATGGATTAATAATATGCAATAATATAAAGAGATAAAATAAAATTAAAAAGTTTCGAATACATAAAAAATCTAATTGGCCAAATATGACAAGTAGATTGTTTTGAATTTAATCAATTTATGAAGATTTTTGCCTTTTTGATTGGTATGACCTATCTATCCATCAAGGGGCTTTAAATTAAGCTTTTAAATTATTTTTTCATAATTTTAAGAGTATTATAGAATGTTCATGAGCTTATATGGAGAGTTGTGCATAATAAATGACTTAAATCTAATGTTAGGCTTTGGTTTGTGATCTTATCCTTGCTCATTATCTTTGTGCTGCATCAACTCCGTCGGATCTTAAAGAACCCTATTTTGTAGAGTTAAATTCCATGTACTCATCAATAAGGTGTGCATAAGCTTCTCTGTCATTTTTAGTCATCTAAGTGCCCTCAGAAGGATTTTAATTTGTTAATGTAACCAAAAGTCTTGGTAATGAACTTGTTATCAAAGAGTTTTCTTCTAAATTGATGCCATTAATATCTAAGAATTTTGAGGTGCAAGGAGTATGCAAAATTGGACTTATATCTCATGCTATAGGGTTTTCTTGCAAATCTTGAGTTTTCATAATTCCTTGATAAGAAATTATATCATCAATATTAAAAACAGGACGTATGTATATGTCAGAAGGCAATTCAAGGAGGTAACTATTTGATCTAAGTTTTTTAAGAATTTTGAATGAGACATAACTCTAGCATGAAGTTTACTATATTTGGTGGGGTAACATTTTGTGTGAATTCAAATCAAGGCATAATCACCTTCATTATATATTCCTCAACGGAATGTTTAGAATTTACTGTATTTACATATTTATTATTACTTAAGTGGATTGTTGCTTTATTTTCATGTAGATTATTAAATTTTATATAAATGAGAATGCAATATCTGAAAATCAATGATGAGGAATATTTTCCATATCCATTGATTTTTTTGGGTTATAGCCATAAAGAACATTAAAAATTATTTTCTAAACCGTTCTATAAAGAATGCTATTATAAGCAAACTCAGAGTATAAAGATGTAAGTCTCAAGTGCCAATATTTTTACTTGCTAAACATCTTAACTTGTTACCTAAGATTTTATTAACAATTTCCATCTGACCATCTATTCAGGGTGAAATGTAGATGAAAAGTTTAATGTGTTCCAAACAAATTTCATAGTATTTTCTAAAAAATATGAAACAAATCTAATATCTTTGTCTAAAACTATTGTGGATGATAACTCATGTAGTTTAACAATTTTTTTAGAGGAAAGTTTTGCTATATGTGAGAAATCATTGGTTTTTGAACCGGATAAGAAATGAGCTATTTTAGTTAACCTATCAACAACTACAAATTACTATCATGCATACGAGTTCTTGGCAAACCTAAAAAAAAATTTGTGGAAAGGTCTTCCTAAGGTCGATATGAAACCAGAAGAGCAGTGTACTTGCCAATTTTTTTTCTTCATTGTTTTGGTAAGTTTAAAAGTGAGATAATCAGTAATAACATGTACAATATCTCTTTTTAGGAAGGGCCATAAAGTTTTGATTATGTAAGTTTAATGGTTTTATCTTTACCATAGTATTCCATTATATTCCCATAATGAAGTTTAGTTATTAAGAAATCTCAAAGCGGTGATCTAGGGATACAAAGTTTATTTTCTTGATAAAGATAGCCATGTAGAATAGAATAGGCCAGTCTGAGTAAAAGATATCTTGGTGATCATGATAAAGAAGGAAACCAAGGCATGCGATATGATTATCTTATTTCCTTGAAAGTCAGGAATTTGTTATTCTAAAGAGGAGATGACTAAAGTGACTCATGATCAGTCATCTACAACTTTATTTTTAATATTTGATTTATGTTTCAAAATGAAAGAATAGTTTTGTAGAATTTCAATCAATTTTACTTTTCTGTGGTTAAATTTTTTTGGGCATTTATAAACATAAGGGCATGATGGTCAAAATGTAATACAAATTCATTATGTAATAGCTAATGTTTCTATTGTTTATGGGATTGGATAATGATATAAAATTCTCTATCGTAAATGGAGTAGCATTTTCTTTGGCTCACTTATTTTTTCTCTAAAACAAGCAATGGGATGGTTTTCTTAATTGAGCACTCCACCTATGCTAATCCCAAAGACATCACAAGAGACTTCAATGTGCTAGGCAAAGTCATCTAATTGAAGGATAAGTGAAGTGGTCATGAGGATTTTAATCTTGTCAAATGCTTTGACTGCATTAGTAGTCTATAAAACCTTCTCTCTTCTGAGGAGATCTGTGATTGGGGTTATAATAATGCTAAAATCTTTAATATATCTCCAATAAATGTGGTTAGTCCATGAAAACTTTGGCATTAGAGAATGAATTTGGTATTGGCTATTTCATTATTGATTTGATTTTAGTAGGGTCAAGTTGAAATCCATTAGTTGAAATGATCAATCTTAAGAATATTTCTTTTTGAAGGAAAAAGTATTTTCCTAATGTAAAGTTTTTCAACTCTGAACGTTTTAAAAAACAAGTCAAAGATGTCCTAAATATAACCTTTTATCTATGTTATAGATCAAAATATCATTAAAGTAGACTTATACATTGTTTAAATACTTTAGTCATCAATCTCATGAAGGTAATAGGAGCATTGGACAACCTAAAGGGGCATTACTAAAACCATTCATATGGGTCATCTGGTGTCTTAAAAGCGATCTTCCATTCATAGTCATGCCTTATGCTAATTTGATGGTAGGCACTTCAAGAACCTATTTTGAAAAAAATGAATGACCGAAAA
This sequence comes from Dendrobium nobile, assembly GCA_022539455.1. Classification (NCBI taxonomy): domain Eukaryota; kingdom Viridiplantae; phylum Streptophyta; class Magnoliopsida; order Asparagales; family Orchidaceae; genus Dendrobium; species Dendrobium nobile. Next base: position 29,374,113 of record CM039733.1, on the reverse strand, counting down.
ATAAGATCGAGCATATTATCCAGCCTAGGTATGGGGATCTATACTCGATTATGATCTTATTTATGGTACAACTATCTATGCACATTCTCCAAGATTTATTTTTTTTGGAGTGAGAAGGGATGTGATGGGGACATCAGATTGTGGAAGGTCTATTAGAGATGTGGCCATCTATCTACAGCCACGATTGAGTCATTGTATTTCTCATTTGTTTTATGTATTTTTTTATTTATGATATCATATTGTATTTGCTTTATTAGTTTCCCGTTCTACCTTTTTATTAAGGGAGGTCGTATGTAAGCCCTAGGGGCATTGTCGTCCTGTTATGTTTTGAGTCATTGTAAGAGGCTATTTATAACCCCATTGTTCTTCTTTTCAAGTTAATGAATGATTGATTAAAATATTTCTTCCCCTTGCATGAGTTCTTGTGAGAGCTTGAGAAATCGAAGAGAGATCCCTAGGAGAGGGAGAAGTTCGCATCACCCACCAATCTAGACGAGTCGGGTTCGTGGTTCTATTTTTGTATCTCTTTCGTTCTCTTTCCACCACCACCGGCCAACATCACACTCACGGTTTCTCCCTTCCCCAAGCCTTTCCCCTTCACTCAACCAAACTCCACATACTTCCCACCTAGCCGCCGGCCCCATACTCGAACCCCTCCAACCCGCCGGCCCTAGATCCCCTCCCTATTGCTTTCCCTTGCCTAATTTGGATTGGCTTAGTTTGGACAAATTTTGGAATTCAAATTCAATCAATTTGAAATTTAAAATCTTTCATAAATTATCAAATCTATTTTAGAAAAATTCCTAAATTAAATCAAGCTTTTTTGGAGCCTTTTCTTGTTAGCGAATTGTGTGATGAAAATTCGCTTGAAATCAGAAAAGGTGGTGATCAGTCTCATGGGCAAGTGACTGAACCATCTTAACACTAACTCTTTAAGTGTCGTGAAGGAGAGATGACACTTGAGGGCATCGTCTATATTGACCCATACACTAAGAAACTCGCGATGAAGAGGTGAAATTGGGGACTCGAGCGATGGTCGGCTAGCGCGATGCGTCACTTAAGTGATCAAACAACACCCGCTCATCGAGCGGACTGCTCTATTGTGATAAGAGCGTCTAACTTACCTAAAAAGGAGCCCATCGAAGTCAAATCATGCGAGAACGGTCAAAATCGACGACCAACATCCAAAAAAGATGTGCGATGCTTCCCCAACCGACCTCTGATTGTCGAACAGTCTGCGTCGTTATGATCAGAGCGTCTAATTTACCGAATCGAGTGAGAACTTTCAAAATATGCTACAACACCCAAAAATGGCGCGCGACACTCCCCTAACAACTTTCAATCGTAAAATGGACTTCACCGTTGTGTTCAGAACATATGAGTCATTTAAAAATAATTGCAATTTAGCCCAATAAAATTAGCATGGGAAAATCGACCCAGATCCTGAAGCGATGACCGTGCAAACCGAGGTGATGACGCATGAATTTTGTGGCGTGCAAAATTCTCTCTTTTTAAATATTTTTCTAATAATACAATGATAACAAAATTAAAATAAAGAAAATTACACCGCATACCTTCTACCTTAATTTTGCTCCGACACCATTCACTTCCCCAGAATTTCACTCAAATCCTGCTGGAATCTCTACCAATTGGCACCGAAATAGTCCATAATTTGCTCGTCTAAATTACTCTCCCGTATTCGTTAAAACGAAAGCGAGTGACACTCTCTTGCCCGTTTCCTCTCTTGCTCGCAAACAACTCCCTCACTCATCAACAGCTGCTCCCGACCCTGCAAACCCTAATTGCAGCTCCCTATCTTCCCCACAGCAGCAACCACCAACTACATTTACTTCAGATGAACACTTCCCATCCACGACACCTACTCTCACGTCCCAACCAACATAAGCCATATCATGCCCAAAATATTTAAGTAAAGGCAAGTATAAATTTTCTTTATATGTTAATTGAAGCATATGTTACTTATGAAGTCAATTGTATATGCATAACTATTATAAGAATAATTGTTACATATGTCACAATTCTTTATTTCCACTGGAGCTTCTACATTCCACTAACCAAGCCATGCATTAGTTGGATTAGATCCTACGGCTGGAAATTTTTGGGAAGCCTGTAGTGGGAAAAGCACTAGAGATTATAATATAAAGTAATCTGGATAAAAGACATTAATCTTATAGTGGGCTGAAATTTCCCTCAGTTATGCAACATTAATATTCTTCTCTCATTTTCCATCAGCTGACTTAGTGTGCGAAGGAGCTGCAAGCCATGGAATGCTATGGAAAGAATTCCAAAAATATTTTTCAGTAAATTAAGGTAAGGTAAATTAGGCAAATATTTTAGTTAGTGGTTGAAAACTTTATTTGGCTGAAACCAAGTGCAGTTTGCTGTTTAATCTAAGTAGGGCTACTAGTTTTAGTTGCTGCAAATTCAAGAAACAATAGGGGAAGTACTGTTATTTGCTAATGGTAGTTAAAAATAGGTTAAGGCTGAAGTGATAGCAGAAAACATTAAAGAAGAGGACTTAGAAGGAAAGGAAACTGATTTTATGGAATGAGAAACAGTGCAATTGAGATTGAATATAAGAGGAAAGGAAGACAAAGTCTAGGAGAAGAAATTCCTAGCGAGGTGAGTTACTCAAACGAGGTTATAAAAATTTGTAAATGTTATATTACTGCACTTTATCTTTATTATGCTTATGATCGCATGTATTTCAGTTTATTTTAGTTTATTTTGTATGAACATGGACGATTATGTATGAAATTGTTTATGTAGAGGGTAATCTTTATCAATGTTAACGATTTTGTAAACCTAAAAGGATAAATATTCATAAACTAATGAATGAGTAACAGGGCAGCTAAAGAGCAGCAAAAGTGCAACAGCAAAAATGGCAGCAAAAGTGCGATAACAAAAGGACAACTAAAGGGCAGCTAAATGATAGCTTAATGACAGCAAAAGTGTTGTAAAAGGACAGTAAAAGGGCAGCTAAATGACAACTAAAGCGCAACTATGCCATTAGGGCTAAAAAAGATGACTATATGGAAAGTGAAATAAGTTATATATGGAGAATATGCCCGCACAAGTAAAGGCAAAAGATCCGACTAGATAAGCCTATACTCTCAATTCTAGAAGTTGAGAAATTTGACTCAACCCTGTATTAGAGAATAATTTTCATTCTAAAAGTTGGGAAGCTTGACCCAACCTTGAATTAAAAAGCTAGAAAGGTGCAAAAGCTTATAGCCATTATATAATTTGTTTAAAAGTGTTGAACAGTTTGGTAAGATGAATATTACTGCTAGACACTTTTTAGGCTCAATATGACATTTCAATATATATTTTAACTGTGATCAATTTTTAATTGTTATTATAATTTCTTATAAATTGCTTATGTATTTCATTGAGCCTAGCTCATTAGTAGTGGTTGTACTGCAGGAATAGGAAATGAGCCCTTGGGACAGGAATAAGAGGTGACCGTTTATTTGGAGTAATTATGGAATTTGATAGGTTAGCAAATTAGGAGAGTCTAAATAGATTTCTTTTTACTCAGTCTATTCTGAAAGTAGTGGCTCGGAATGGGTGTTAGTAAGAAGGAACCGGTTTAGATTTTCCTTCTCTGTTATACTCCAAATTGACCATTAAGGGTAGGCCAAACAGGGGTGTGACAAGCCAACTCCCTTACAGACCTCAACTAGCCCACCACTACAACCATTTGCACCTAAGTTTGCAACAGCTACAACCCAACATCCAAAGCAACAGCCCAACCCACATTCCTCTCTTCTCCACCCAAACCCAACAACAACCTTACTCATTTGTACACTCCTGCATCCACCTCACTACAATCGAGCCCACCTCCAGTAACTCCAGCTTTACACGCTACCAACTCAGCACAACAGCTCTCTAACTCACAATCCAACCCTCAAATAGAAGGCCACCAAACCAGCCCCACTACTTCTCTAATCAACCATGCAACAGCCAGCTCATCAGCTCACATTTCTCTTCTCCAGCAGACCATACCTCCCTTCACCCTTTCTCCTCCACACAACCTGCTTCCTACTTACACTCCCAACATCCTGCAATTCACAGAACCCAACAACAGCAGCCCATCTTCTCCAAACAGCCCTTCAAGCAGCTCACCGATAGACGACCACCCCCTCTTATCCCTTCCAGCATGCCCAACACTCAACAGTTGCAGCCCAAGCTCACTACCTACAGCCAGCCACACTTCTTCACATCACTTCTAGCCATCAAATCCAACGCAAACAACCCCCAATAACTCCACACATCTCTCCAACAACAACAACTACAACCTCCTCCCTAACAACAACAACCTACCACTTCACTTCCTCCTAGCCACCTAGCTCACAAACTCTTGCACCCAAACAACCAAACCAAACTAGCTCTCTAACTCACAAATCCAACCCAAAATAGTTTACCACTAGCTGTCCCACTCACAAAATCAACTCAAAGAGAAAAGAGAGAGAGAGAGAGAGAGAGAGAGAGAGAGAGAGAGAGAGAGAGAGAGGAGTGAAAGAGATTGTTTAGTGTCCTCGCCACTTTTGTTGCCTCGACACCGCCTCATTACCAATCACTAAGGTATAATGTCTGTTAAAAATAAAAAATCTAAAATCCCATTTTCGGCGTTTGCGGCACAACAAGCAAACTAACCATACACAATTTTTTCTTAGCATGGTGGGAGGGAGCTCAATGTGATGCTTGCCGCAAGACGAATGGGCCTTGTACACACTTTTTTTGGGGTGTTGGGACACTCCTAGGTTCCTTAATACGTGCTTCTATGCTTATGGGTAAATTTGAGAGCTTTAAAGCAGGTATCTCGAATACCCATACATGCTTTTCGTAGCGTTGTGGGATTAAAAATCACGGCCGCAGTGTTGTCTGACACCAAGCACATGCTTTTCATAGCGTGGTGGGAAGGCCGAGCTCCCCATAATTCCCCTAAACGGGGGAGACGCTTGGAGGTTGCTAAAATGTGGATCGAAAATGAACTGGACTTGAACAATGAATAGGGAACAAAACTCAAGTCAATAAATTGGGAAGTGGACTCTATACTAATAAATACACAATCATACAAATACAAAAGCTCAATAATAGTCTGAGTCACACAAAATAGGGAAGAGGTGTGATAGTTGCAATGAACATTGTAATGTGTTCATGAGTGAAGTATAAATAGTGTGCAGTGAATGTAGTAGCATTCCTATAGTTGACAGTTTTTTATGAACAAAAAAAGCTAGAATGCAAGTAAATATAGCAATTTGCCGATCAATATGCATAGGGAAGTCTGTGATGAATGCAACTCATCCAGCAATCCCCATTAACATACAAATGCACACATCAACTTACCTGCAAACAATAAAGCTTCTTGCAAATATACATAGTGCAACATACGATGAATGCAAACATCCATTTACGATTCACCTACGGACGAGAATCAAGAACATTCCTGCAAACAATAACATTCCCTACAATATCAACTTGCAAGCAAACACATCAAACAACAAAGAATCTATAATGCATACAACGAACCATTCATAAATGGCAGCGAGCAAAAAAAACAGACAATGAATGTATTAGCTCGCAAAGAAAGACTCCTAATGAACGTAGTAATCCTACCAAAGGAGCTTCTGATGAACTTGCTAGTGAATGCAACCTGTTCATTGCTACTATTAGTTTACTTGCGAATAGAATCACCGATCCTTTGAGAACAATGGAAATTGATGTACAAGTGAATGTAGTAATTTTGCCAACAGGAACCAATGTTGAATGTACTGATACGCCTACGACGGTAACATTGGATAGGTTGTACGACGAATATCCTACAAACACTCTCAAGAAGTATGCAATGAATACAAACACCTATTGACAATGATAAAAAATTTGTCGTATGCACAATAATATGCCTATGGGTGCTAATCAACACTAGATAATGGATGCTACGACATCCTTGTAGTCAACAATCATTCAATGCCAGACAAATACATTGATTCCTTGCAAGCAAAGACGATTGATATGCAACGAATGCAAGCACCCATGAGTTAATGTAGGAGACTCGTCATACACACAACATATTATTCACAAGCAAATACAGAAGAGCTGTAGTAAATGCAAACACCTATGAACAGTACTAAATGATTTGCATTGCAAAACAACATGCTTGCAGGAAGCAACAAGCAACCCATAACGCTGCATTAGGATTCACCTGCAAGTAGAAATAGGGAATTTGTAATAAATACTATGGATCACTGGTGGGGGGTTCTTAATGCATCACACATCATGTTTGCTGGCAGAAGTACACTTTTACGGGCTGAATATTGAAGAAAATGACAACATATAGAAGACAAAATGAGCAAATTTATGCCATTGGATCCACAGCATTCGTACAAACGAGCAGAAGGCGTTCACATGCCCTATAAGGAAACTCGTGCATCTTCTAAATGACGATCACTTGCATAATTGATCATATCTGAATATTGCAAAAACAACCCTTTTATGCATTAAAATGCATACTGACACATTCATAATATGCATGCATTTGCAGTATACACGGTGCACTATGCCAACACGTCATTTAAAATACAAAATGCGTCATAATGTTGCGTTACATTGCATTAATATGCAAAATGCATCATGCAGATACACGTTGTAACATATGAAATACATTACGCAAGTACACCATACAACATATAAACTGCATTGTGGCGATGGGGCGCTACTCCGACATGCAAATGTTTTATACACTGAATGAAATTATTGAATCATTATACAAGTGTATTATGCAAGCAAACAGGCAATACAATAGATGCATTATACGTACATATCATATGCTACTGCATTAAGCCACCATGCAATATTCCAAATATCAAGCAATACACAAATGCATATATCAACATATGCATATACATGCAAATGCACAAGTATACATTCTAGTATGCTGACATGTAGATGAAAGTATAAGTGTGTGTGTGATCATGCTAATGTGTTATATACACCCAATGAATTGCAGACATATAACCACTAAATAAATACATTATGCAAAATACATGCAAAAATATATACTTGCATGGACCCCGACGAGCAAGACGTATGCACACATGTGATGTTTGAGGATGTTGTGTGTGTTAAGAAATAAACATAAGTTCAAGCCTGATCCTCTGTTGGTAAATAGATAAAAATGACATGGCTTGAATTGTCGAACAAATACACGATCGTAGCGCGGACCATAGTCTTTATTTTGTACGTTCATATTACGCCATAAAGATCGATTATAAGAAAGATTTTTCACTAAAAATATAAAATTTACCTTGACCTGATCCTTTGTTGGTTAGTAGACAAAATCGACAAGGTTTTGCCAATAAAGTGAAATTGCTCGTAATCCTCGATGATGGTCATGTTGACATAACATTTCTACAGGAGGGGACCCCAAATTGTTAAAATGTCTCCCATACTAATAAAATATAAACTTTAAATAAAATATAAATATTTAAAGTGACATTGAAGTTACCCCGATGATGACCATGTTGAATATAAATCTCAACTATAGGGGTTAAATTTCAAAGACCTATCAAAGATTCAAAGCTCTATATTCATGAATGTTGTCAATGTTTAAAATTGATATTAATCATCAAATATTTAAGCAAAATACTCATACATTTTTACAATAGTTTGCTGAAATGGACAAGTTTGAAAGTCATTCAACTCACAAAGAGCAAATGTCTAGTCGAGAATATCACTAGGATTCATTCTCAAATCATCTCTTATGGGTAAGGATGCGACGCGTGTCCTTTGACCAGTAGTTTTGCCGTCAAATGACACCGCAAGTAAACTGTTATGATTGAGACCCTTTGATCGGGTGATTTTTTCGTCAAATGGTACCATTAAATTATAGTCATAGTTTGAGCCGTATGCTCCCCAATAATTTTAAACCCTTAAGTAATGAATCAATATGATGTAATCAATACTGCAAAAAGCCCTTTTTAAGTTGATTCAAATATATTCCCTTAGACAAACATTCATACAAAGTCTACAAGGTACCCTTCAATGAAGAAACACATGGTTACATACAAGGATTCTTCAGTCAAGTTGGGTCGACTACCTTCTCGGACTAAGTAAACTAGGGACCATGATGACCCGGGATTATGAAACCTTGGGATCTTGATCGGGATTATCTTCATTCCCCCACCATCTGCTTTAAGTACACGATGATAAAATTCAATTTTCAAATATTTAATTTTGCTGCTACTATACATCAGATACTATGTATTTATTTGATGACTAGCCTTAATCAAAAGTTCTCTCTCGCTATTGGGGGGGTAATTAACTATAAAGGCTTGCGCTTATAGGAAACCTGAACTCAGATCATAAAGTTCTTGCAAAATAAGGGTGAAATCTATGGGTAATGTTTTATTTAAAACCTAATATATATTCTAAATATTTGTCTCAGAACCTATTCGTTAAAACTCTCCTCAATGACCCAAAAAAAGAAAGGGGTCCCGGAGAGGCCGAGAAATGAATTTTCGGAGCCTGCAGTCTATATCCAATAAGAAGTTAATAGGTCATAAACTCAAAAGTTGTTATGTGATCAGTGGGGTTGGACTTGCATTAGTACGATTCCAAATGAGGCACATTGAATTTGGGAAGCAACTTGACCTCGGTAACCGCTATGGAGAAGGCGTTGGTCAGTTCTGGTTCCCTCTTGGTTCGCCTAGCTGGTTGGCTGTAGTCTTCATCACTTATCTAGGTGCAAGTGTAATCAGGATGTGGGTAGAAGCGAGCGCTCTTTCTTAGTGTCTCTGGCGAGCTGTTGAGTTAGAGGATTCCTTAGGCACATTGTTGACCCACACTTTCCCTTGGATGTCATTTAAAGCGCCTTGAATCATCTTTATGAGCTATTCTTCCATCTCCTGCAGATCACGACAAGTAGTAAATTCTGCCTTCTCCATATTTATTGAGGGTCTTTAATATTTTAAAATTTAATTTAAAAAATGAATTTTTTTAATTTAATTGAAATGTGCTCCCTGAGTGGTTGACTTTGAAATTTAAAATATTTTGAAAATTATACAACCCCATTTGGTTGCAATTCACTTTCAACGGCTATCATCGGGGTGCTACTAAAATCACTTGAAAATATTTATATTTGTAATGTGAGGATTTTGTATTCAAAGATGGACCCCTCCTTTTGGTATTCACTTTCAATACAGTTATCATCGGGGATATAGGTAATTTTATTTAGTTATTTGAATATTGATGACTCTGCTTGCCTACTAATAGAGGATCAAGTTCAAACTCGATTAATGTGGAATTGTGATAATATATTCCCCTCCTGTTAATATTCAGTCTCAACATGGCTATCATCAGCTAGAGTTTGACCTTTTTTATTTTGTGAATTTGGACCTTTTTACCTCTACCCACTTGCTGGCGGAGCATCAGTTTCGATATGAATTTATATAGAATTTTGATAATAGAGTCTCATTCAATTGAGATTCACTATCAACACGGATATCATTAGTGATAGTTTGATCTTTTTATTTTTTTTTATTTGAACATTGCCAACTCTATCCACTTGCCAATAAAGAATTTGGTTCAATTGGAATTCATCTGGTTTTATGATAAAGTCCCCTCTTGTTGAATTTCATTTTCAACACGGCCTTGGGTTTGAAGTCATTTAAGCATAGTTATATTTTTTCAATATTTGGAGGTATTTCAGAAGATAGTCCCCTCCAGTTGAGATTCTCTTTGAACAAGGCCATTTTTAGGGATTTAAATAATTTTTGGTTTATTATTTAAACCTTGTTAACTCTACTTGCTTGTTAATAGAGCATTGGTTTCAAATATCAGCTTTGTGAATTGTTATATGAATGTTGCAATCAAGAGTTTGCATTTTTATAATGAATTTCTTTTGAAAAGGGCATTGAAGGCCAAATGCAAATATAAAATCAAATATCTTGAAGATTTCATGATCGTATATTCACTATTAAATAATTTTTTGTTAATTCCAGTCCTTTCAAGTAGAAGGATTCGACTTAAAATTTAAATTCACATTTAACTCGTTCAATATTCTCGGATCTTTGATTTATGAATTAAATGCAATAGTTTTATCACATGTTGGTGTTCAATTTGAAAAGAAGATTTTAGTTTAGCTCACTTTTAATCTTGTGTAATATTTTCAAACTTTTATATTTACATATTGGGACGTTTGCCAGAGTACATACGTGGAATTATTTTTTCTAAATGATATGCATACTTTTCAATGCATTTACATAATGTATTTACATGCTTTTCGATGCAATTATATAGCATGCATGTTTAGTATACTTTCATGCTTATAAGTGAGCTTATGCGATGCCCTTTTATACATTACAATATATTTGCATAGCGTATTCACGTGCCTTTCACAATATATTACATATTTATTTTTCTTATTTCTTAAAAAATAGTAGCGAGCTTTTGGGGGCAACTACATGTTTTTCAAGGAAATTGTGCACTTTTCGGTGTTATGGCATGCTTTTTGAGGTAATAACGCATTTCTCTAGGTGGTGGCATGCTTCTCGAGTCATCAACGTGTTTCTTGATGTGATGGCGTGCTTTTTGAGACAGTGGTGTGAGCTTCTCAAAGCAATGACTAACTTTTTGTGCCAGCAAATTTTACGATATTGTTGTGCGCTTTTGGAGGCAACCGGCTTAAATTTGAAAGTTACATTTTTATGCATGCTAAATTAAAAATATTTATATTTACTTATGATGCACGAGTGTTTATCATTGAAAGGCATGCAAAATTTCATTTTTTTAATTTTAAAAGTCGCCCTCTATTAACATGCACGTGTATGTTGTAAATCTGATGGTATTGTTTGTGAATTAAATTTCTTTTATTTTAAATAGAAGAGATGTTTAATTTATCTTATCTTGTTCAAGTTCTCATTTAGCATAGTTTGTAGAATTTGATTGTTCAGTTAGAGTTAGAATATCATGTTCTTGTCCATAGGCGAGCATAGTGTTCATTTCAAGTTTGATGTTTGTATTCAAAATTATTTGTTAAAAGCCATGAATGTTGCATATTGCTGTGTTGTCATTTTGTCCTTAGCGTGCATTTAAATTTTTATTTATTGCATTTTAATCGTGCTAATCAATTTTAAATGTTCATTGTTTAAATGGCATTCAGATAGAATTTTGACAGCTTTTTGGCATCTCCCACACGTAAGGGATATTTAGGGGGGGTGTTAGGCCTACCTATCACGCTTATAGAAGCAACATTGTCAATGTTGTGCAACATTGCGATCGAACTCTTCTTCTTCAACATGCTTAAAAACTACATGGGGTCTTGATCATCTGCAAGTGCAAGAATATGTCTTTTCACACGACATTGGAACAACACGAATAAGTACTTATTTTGTAAATTTTTCTATCGCGTTGGAACAACCCGCATAGGCACTTAATTTTTGTAAATATTTCTTCCATATTGTAACAAGATGCATGAGTATTTAGTTCGCAAATTTCTCAGCCATATTGGAACAACACACACGAGTTTTTAGTTTCAAGACTTTTGAAATTATACCTTGCATGCGAGGTGAGCGATAAGGACATGATAAGGCAACACAAATTACAAGGGCAAAATTGTAATTTTTTTCTTTTTTTAGGACTTACTTTTCTTTTCCTTTTTTGAGGAGCTTGGGTTTGTCTGATAATCGAGAAGGAAATGAGAGTGGGGTTCGCTTTGTTTTCCTTTTTAATTATTTGTACCTTATCCGTGGGACAGATAGGGTGGCTGCACTGTAGGATTTTTTTTATTTAAAATTAGATATATTAATTGATTTTAAAAAAATAATTTATAATTTAAAATCAATGAATAAAAAGAACAGAAAGATGTGAATCAACCTCTCGAGCAATTCATCGTTTATTGTCTTGATTTGCGTGCCATGGCATTGCACACGTGCAAATTTTTTCTTTTTTCTCATGTGACAACCTATGCAATGTGGGTGTTCTTTCTAGGTAATGTTGATGTTTTGGATGCAACGGCGAAGTCCAATTCACAATTAGAGGACATTCAAGTGACTTCGTGCAATGTTGTGGCTGTAGTCCATCACTTTCTGATTATATTCTCTTGAGTTAATCGCGAGAGGTCTTTGGGTAATTTTGTTGTTTTGAACACATGACATAGTATGTTTCGTGATTGGACTATGTTTGGCGATTTTGCGTAGCGTCATGTCCGTAAACTATCATATTTTTCATCACTTGATTGAGCACCCCAAAGTGTTTCTTGATTATTCGACGTTTTGAATGTGTTAGTGTAGTGCATTTTGCAAACGGATAATGTTGAGTAATCTTGACCGCGGCCGAGGCATTTTGAACTCATTACGCACAATGTTACGCCAGTCATTCATTGTGTTTGTTGCACTCGATTGCATTGATGCAACATGTATATGGAGGTCAATAATTTTATATTATGCTTACCTTTATGTAATTTGTATGGACTTTACATATTTATATTATCTTGATTGGGGTACTTCACAATCTATTTTTTCAATTCTTAAACCAAAATGATTCAGATGGCAATTGTTATAGAATCCTAAGCTTGTGTAATTTACATGTTTCCTTTTTTTAAGTTGCTAGGTTTTATCGCACATATTTGGTGCAACAAAGAATAAAGCTTTTTTGTTCTATAAATTCCTCATGTCTTGAATGATGGGATATATATATAAAGCACATTAATTCCCAGATATTTTTTCTTATCAAATATTCACATTAAATGCTAAAGCATCCTTGAATGCTTCCTTGAATCTCCCAAATATTCTTTACAGTGTACATCCACATTAAATTTCTCTACTTTAATGATTATTTACTTCCAAAATGCCCATTTAGTTGATTTCATACAACTAAAATCTATCAGTGGCATGTTATGATAGTTCCTGAATTCAGTTTTGGTATATTTGTTACATGTGCAGCATTTTCGGAATTAATGGCATCTACAGCTAGCCAACCCCAATTTCGCTACAGTCAACCACCATCTAAAGTGATTCATCTGAGAAATCTACCATGGGAGTGTACGGAAGAGGAACTCGTTGAATTTGGAAAACCTTTTGGTAAAGTTGTTAATACAAAATGCAATGTTGGAGCAAATCACAATCAGGCTTTCATTGAGTTTGTGAGTTCCAACTCATTGTGATTCCTTACACATCTTGTCCTGACTTGATGGCCTAGTTTTCATCTTCATGGTGTCCGTACTTTCTTCCTGCAGAAAGACTTAAATCAAGCAATTGCAATGATCTCGTATTATAGTTCATCCGCAGAACCTGCACAGGTACGAGGGAAAACTGTCTACCTTCAATATTCGAACAGACAAGAAATCGTCAATAACAAGTCTACAGGAGATGTTGCAAGCAACGTTTTGCTAGTAACAATTGAGGGTGTGCAGGCTCATTATGTCAACATTGACGTTCTACACGTGGTATGATGAATTTTCTTTATATAGAGGCATATGTATATTGTAACGTTGCAATTTTTTGTTGCAGTAATTCTATTCTGTAATATAATTAGCTTTAAAAATTAGATACTATCTTTTTGACATGAATTTAAATGGATTAGCAGGCCCATGTCAGGGAAACATCTTCATTGGCGGCCTACTGCATCGGGAGAATGCGCATGTGTTTGTCTCCTCTCCCTTGCTTAACGCCATTTCTTAAACTTCTCTCCCTCACCCTCTTCCTCTATCTTGAAGATTTAGGATGTGTGCTTGCTTCTCCTCTCTATCTATTTCCCTTAGCTCTTAAGTCTAAAGGCCGTTTTTTTCCTAGGATTATAGCTTTTTATATTATTCTGGACAACTTATTTATTCAGAGTTAGTTTTATGATTTAATTCATATTATTTATCTGTAAGTAGATTTTTGCCTTGTGATACTTGCGGTTTTCTATTTGGCAGACTTAAATGCATAAAAGTTTGATCAGTTGCTTAGTCGAAGTGCCATCAATATCAGTGCTCCTGTCTGATGTATAAAGTGCTAATGATATTAAACCAACCAACCAATCCGAGATTATGAAGTAGAATCATCGTACTTGGAAGTGATCTTTCAAATCACTAAAACATGCCAGCTTATCGGTTAGTTCCTTTGTCATGCCAATCACCGCGCACAATGTTCAGTTGACTACTAAAATATTATTCTTAAAGCGTGTTGCCTACTATTAGTTTATAGCCTGTTACTTGGTGTATTAAATTTATCACAAGAAACTTATGTTTTGTCATATAATCAGTACTATATGTTGTTTTAATTCAATATAAGTTTTAGGGGATCAATTCATATTCATACGTTTCCAACTCAGAACTTGTAATTGTTAAACTTCTAGATTGTGTGCAAATATTGAAATATCATCTATGCTGTGCCACCATGGCAAGTACTGGCAAAGAGGTACTGGGAACTACTTGTATTCTTTCAGAATATTCATGGGAATAGAGAACATACCTGGGAATATTCATTGCAAAGTGTTTTTGTGGTGTCCATTCAGGGGCAGATCCAACCTTATTTTTGAGGGTGGACAAACTCATTATATAAAAAACTAAATACCAAAAATTAAAGAAATGTATATATGTTAAAATTCTAAGCAAAGTATATTATGTGAGAAAAAGTGGCTTGTGATATTAAGAATATTGCAAAAGATGTGCTTGAAGTTCCGAAGGAAAAAGCTCTTAATAGTAAAAATAGTTCGTGGTGGAATCCAAATGTATAAGAAAAGATAAAAAATAAGAAAATTTGTTATAAAAATTGGTTTAGATGTAAAAATTATGATAATTGGGAAAGCCATAAAGAAGCTCGTAAGGAATCTAAGAAAGCTATTTGCGATGCAACCCTAGTAGTGAGAAATTGTCAATACCATGGTTTCAATCAAAGGATGCCAATTGGATGGGCTTGAATACAGGGCAAAGCAGCTGTGATTGGGATGGTGGCATTTGAACCAATGGGAGGATAGTTGCGAAAAATTGGGGCTTTGAAGTACAAAGACTTTAAACAGAGAAGTTCTTTCGCATTGAAAAAGGGTGATGCGATTTTGAGCCAAACAAAAGAATTGCCCCAAAGTTAGAAGCAATATTAGTGTTAAGAGATGAAGTGCCTAAAAGCAATGGTTGAGATTAAGAGGTTTTAAAGCATATTATTTGATGGTTAAGATGTTAGTTTGATAAAGTTTCAAGTACTCTTAAATAATAATATATATAGTTTCTATAATGTTACCGTTAGGGTGTAGAGCGTATTAATATAGATCATTGTTTAAAATTGTGCAATATGAGGCTCGCCTTGAGGCCCGCCTTTATGCAATTCCACTGAAAAACGCCTCAAGGCTTGCACCTCGAACCTTTTTATGAGGCTTGCGCCTCAACTTGGCTGAGGCCCACCTTGAGAAGCGCCTTGCCTCACTGGCATGAGACGATACGCCTCACCTTACTTATATATATATTTTGTTAATACTTACCTAAATCCTAACTAAAGCCCCAAACAAATCATGCCTTAATGCACCGCCGAGCCACAACAACTTCCTCTCGACTGCCTCGTCCTCCAGCCTACCGCCTTCTCCACAGCCACCACTGTCATAGCCACTATCAGGGATCACTGGAAAGCCGCACACTACCACCACCTCATCTAAAAAATTTAGGTATTATTCTCATCATTAAATTGATGACAAATATTTATGAAAGACGAAGATGACTAAAATAAATGATGGAGAAGCAGATTGTGAGGCTTGGACTCTATAGGATGAGGCAGAGAAGAGACCAATTTGTTCTGATAATGACTCCAATAAAAACCCCCTCACTGATGACTGTGCAGATAATTTCTGAGTTGTTAACAACTATTTTAACTTTCTTTAAGAATTAATTGTGAATAAGTAAAGAAGAGCGAAAGAAGGAATTTGAAGTTAAAGTTGATGTTATATGATACTTTTATGCAATTTTTATATTTTATGTTGTTTGTTCTTGGATTTCAATTCTATTTCACGTAACTTATCATTTGCCACTTCATGTGCAATGTTTTTTCATATCTATGTCAATTTGTTACTTCATAGTTCAATGAAAAGCTAATATATCATTCTTTAACATATTACTTTAATATTATATAAAAAATAATTTTTAAACTTTATTTTTCCTTCACACAATTATTGGATTTTGAGGCTTACGCCTCAGAACGCCTTGAGGCTTACGCCTCGCCTCACAATTGGAAAACGCCTTAATACCCAATTGCGCAATTTTAAACTTTGATATAGATTCATAACAAGATTGAAAAAATTGCAAATCACATACAGTTTTGTGGATCACAAATTCTTAATTTAGATAATTTTCATCCTATTATATACAACAACAACAACATCAAGCCTTTGTCCCACTACATGGGGTCGGCTACATGACTCCTTTTTCGCCATTGTGTCCGGTTAAAAGTCAAATTCTCATTGAAATCTAATAAAGAAATATCATTTCTAATATTTTCAAATCAAGTCTTTTTAGGTCTACCTCTACCTTTCTTAACATAAGTCAAATCTAATATCTCAACTTTCATAACCAGGTCATCAGAAGGCCTCCATTTAATGTGACCAAACCATCTAAGGTGGCTCTCTCTAATCTTATCTTCCACTGAAGCTACTCCAACGTTTTCATGTATATGCTCATTTCGTATCTTATCTCTAAGGGTCAAGCCACTCATCCACCTAAGCATCCTCATCTCTGCAACACTTAACTTAGTATTATGCTTCTCTTTTAATGGCCAACATTCGGCACCATAAAGCATTGCAAGCCGCACCACTATCTTATAGAATTTTCCCTTAAGTTTGAGGGGAACTTTTCTATCGCACAATAAGCCCAATGCATTCCTCTACTTCAACCATCCAGCTTGAATTCTGCTGATAATATCCCCATCAATTTCACCATCACTCTAAACAATAGATCCAAGATATCTAAAACGTGTACTCTTATTAATGACTTGATCGCCCAAAGTCACAATTCCCTCACTAGGTCTTTTACTAATAAAATTACACTCCATATATTTAGTTTTAGATCTGCTCAAGCAAAAACTTTTAGACTCTAAGGTGTTTCCTTCATGGACAATGCATGGAATAATTTTCTTAGTATTCATCATTCATTTTCCTTTCTTTTAGATATCTTGGAAATGTTTTTCTAGTGAGAAATTTACTAGCAAAAAGCATACACCAAGGTACATCCTCTTGCAAATGTCTAGTGAGAACATCCATGACTAAAGCAAAAAGATATGGACTATTCTATTTCAGCATTTCTATTTCATTATTTTATTCTTATTGTACCCACAACACTTAACTTTGCATGCATTTGACTGATTAAAAAGGTGGAAAATCATGTCGCCGGGAAATGATAGAAGGCTGTTAGTGGAGCCTTAGTGCATAATATTGTGTTAAGGCAATTCCTGAAGCATTAAATCTTTAGCCCTTTTGTTAATTTCTCCCCTTCCCATTCACGCATGAGAGGCGGCTGCTGTGCAGGCCGTGAATTAGCTGAGAGTTGAAGTAGGCGGGCTTCTATGTGGAGCTGAATTCTGCAATGTGTTGCTTGAGTTTGGTAAGATAACAGAGTGTGTAAATGCTATATGCTGTATGTTGTGTAATTGTTGAAATTAAATGTTGTATGCTATTGTAATTATTGTAGTGTGCTGTAAATGATGAAATCATTTAGGAAATAACTGAATTGCTGCTGCTATATGGCTGAATTCAGAAACTAGGGAAGAAAAATAGCTAAATGACTGCTGTGATTGATATGGGATGGCTGTAGTTTGCTGTAATAACTGGAAAACAGCTGAATGGTGCAGTTTTCCTTCATTTCTCTCACTCATATGTATCTCTCTTCGCTGGAATGCTGAAGACAGCTTATGGAGGTGCTGAAAATTTACAGCTGATTGTAGAAATTAGGGAAGAGAGCATAGGAAGGAGGTTGGATTGAATGAAGAAGAGCGTAATTGAAGTGATATACAAAAGGAGAAAGAATCATAATACTTTAGGTTAATTAGTTTACCCAACTGTTCTGGAAGACGAGGTGAGATACCCAAACCATGCTAGAGGAATTAGTAAATGTTTTATCTAATTGCAATCTAATTTCAATTCGTATCTATTATAATTATGATGGTTATGATAACATTTATTTTATTTTTACTTCAGTTTATTCTTGTATGAACATGTATACATGTATGCATATGTTTATTTCTAGTGTAATATTTATAATAGCATATGTCATGTGGGTTAAAAAGGATTGCTATTGAGAAAGTGAAATAAGTCATATATAGGGGATAGACCTGCACAAGTTGACGAGATAAGTTTACACTCTCAATTCTAGAAATTGGGAATATGTACCCAACCTTGAATGAGAGAGCGACATCAATTCTAAAAGTTGGGAAGCTGGACCCAACCTTGAATTGGAAAGCTGAAAGGGTGTAATAGTTCCTAGCAATCATATGACTTGTTTAAAGATGTTGAACTGACAGGAAGATGCAAAATAATGCTATGTATTTCTTACTATCAGTATGGAATTTCAATATATTCTACCTATGTTATTATTAATGTTATGAAATTCTTAATTGTTAAATAATGTTATTATTATTTCTTATACATTATTTGTGTATTTCGTTGAGCCATAGCTTATTAGCAGTGATTGTACTGCAGGGAAAGGGAAGGAGCCTGTAGGGCATTAAAGGAGTAACTGTTCTTTTTGAGTGTACATATGTTTTGGGTGTATAGATAGATCTAAAAAGAGTTTTGAATGATGGTTGTACATGCTTTTGGGTATGTATGTAAATTTTGAAAGTTTTATAGTAGAGCTTTGTATTTACTTGCATTACGTGCTTCCTATTGTTAAATATAGAACTTGATATGTTAGGAGAGTCTAAATAGATTTCTTTTTTACTCATCTGATTATGACAGAAGTGGCTTAGAATGGGTGTCAGTAAGAAGGAGCCTATTTAGATTTTCTCCTTCTCTGTTATACTCCAGGTTGACCATTAGGGGTTTGGGCCAACTAGGGTGTGACACATATGAACACAGAAATGAGGGAATTGAAGACAACAACCCACGTGACATATGTACGACCCATGGGAATACACAAAATAGAGGAAATCAAAGCTGGCATCTTGTTTGAAAGTTATAAGTGCTTGTGGAATGCATGAAAGCCATAAAAGCCTGCATGATGACAATAGATAGAGGGGGGAGTTCTGCATCAGATTAGCTTCATTTTTTTCATGGTAAAAGAATTATTTCGCTGGCTGTTAAATTTCATGGTATTTGAAGGCTATTAAGAGTTTGTGATCTGTAGATCTTTTTCATCTATAAATCCTTGGGGTTTGA
Source organism: Dendrobium nobile (assembly GCA_022539455.1). NCBI lineage: Eukaryota > Viridiplantae > Streptophyta > Magnoliopsida > Asparagales > Orchidaceae > Dendrobium > Dendrobium nobile. Next base: position 29,354,757 of record CM039733.1, on the reverse strand, counting down.
GAAGGGCATTGGTTAACTTTTGTAGGCTTAAAGCCGTTAAAACATTAAATAAAATTTTTAAATGTTTTGGAAAAGGAAAAGAAAAAGGAGCCATCATCTTCTTTTAAGGGGTGGCTATGATTAAGCTCTAGGGTCCCTGCATGAATTCTCATTTACGTGGATATAGGGGTTGTTTTGACTTCATATTGTTGTCAGTTGACCTAGTTTGCAGTGACCTCCTTTATGTTTTTCCAACTTCTATATTGTTTGACTCCTGTGTTGATGCATACAAATTTCATTTTATTTTCGCTTTTTTTATTGTAATTCAAATACTATAGTTTTTTTTTTAAATTTTTTTATGCTACCAATGATCATGAGTAGGTAGTGCTTGGGCATGACAAACCTTGGGTGTGCTAGCTACTCGGTTTATTTGGTCTTTGGGCTACTGAGTGCTTCTCGGGTTGAGATGGGCTGCTCGGTTTTGGGCTATGGTTATTTCGGGAGCTGCTTGCTCTAGCTCATAAATGCTTGAGCTGATGTTTAGCTCATTATTATGAAAAGTTATTCCACTTGTTAGCTCATTATGTGGAGTCGAATTTCGCCTTTTCCTTTCTCTGTGTCTCTTCGGTTTTTCCCCTCTTGGTTCTCCTTCCCGTGGCCTGTTCCAGTCTTCCTGGCTGCTGGTTCCGATCCCCTATGCTGCCCCTTCGGTTCCTCCCTTGGCTGCTTGTCTTGTGGCTGCTTTTCCCGGTTTTCTGTGTGGCCTTTTCGGGTGCTGTTCTGGAATAATTTCTGGCCTTTTATTTCCCCTTACCTGATTGATTCGGTTGGAGGTGGAATGGTTGTTTGGATGCCCTCTTCTCTCTTATAAATTGGAGATGTTTTGAATCATAAAAGGTTGTTGATTTTTGAGCAAAATCTCTACAAAAACCTGAGGGTTTCTTCTTTGGAAAAGCTTGAGAGCTTATTCCATCTCTCTCTTCCTCTTCTCTATTTCGTCTTGGGCTTCTAACCTCTTCTTCTCTCTGCAGGTTTTACTCCACTTGTTTCTTTCTTCTTGAACTATTAGAAGGTGTTTGTTGGCTAATTTGGTGACATTTGCCGAAGGAGTTTTGTTGGACGTTGTATCTTGTAGCTGTGGTGCACCCTTGGTTGGCAAGCCCTTAAGCTCTTATTTTACTTTGCCTACTTTTCGTTGCATGTGAGGAAACCGCTTGCCGGTTGTTCTGAGGATAGTGTTTTTAATTTTAATTTTGTTTCGGTTGTTTGGCTTCGTTGTCTCGGTGTTTGTTTGGATGTCATCATTCTAGTTTGAATTGAGTTTTGTTCTACTAGTCCTAGTGTTCTCCTCTTTTGGCTCTTTCTTTCTAGTTTGCCTACACCATGTGTGCATTTTGAGATAGTATGCCTGTGAAGCCTCTTCAAACTTCCATCTTCATACTTGAGCATGTCCTGCATTTACTTGATACTTTATGCTTTACAACTATTATCTTATTTACTTATATTATATGCTGCTTCAAGCCAAGCAATACTTTACATTGCTTACATGGATTTAATGTCAATAGATGAGTGAGTACCTCTTTCGTTTTCCTTTTCACTTCTCATTTTGTTATTTTTGACGTGGTTTGAATCCGATATACACTTGACACAGGTTAGGGAATTATAATTTTGGCTTATTATACTTGGCTGCTATTTTATCTAATTGCAGGTTTTTTCTACCTTCGGGTTTGTTCATAAGATTGCCACATTCGAGAAAACAGCTGGTTTTCAGGTAATAACTGCACTTATTTGTACTTTTACTGCATTGGATTCTCAACTTTGCCCTCATGAGATATGCACGCCCTTTTCTTTAGGCATTAGTCCAGTTTTCGGATTCAGAAATTGCATCTACTGCTAGAAGTTCCCTGGATGGGAGGAGCATCCCAAGGTATTATCTGATTTCCATGTTTTAATTTATGCATTGAATGGTAATTGATGATCCCTTTGCCTGCACAACTAGATACCTCCTGCCGGAGCATGTTGGTGTGTGTACGCTTCGTATAACCTTTTCAGCACATACAGATTTAAACGTGAAATTTCAAAGTTGCAGGAGTAGGTAAGCAATTCTTTTAGTATGTCTACTTCATTGTTTTGCTGAAGCACTATTTCTGGGCCTCGAACTGTGATGTAATTTATAATAATTTATCTTGTTTTTATGAGCTTCTTTCTCTAATGCTTTATAAGAAGCTAAGAGTTTGAAATTTGATAGAAGCTTCAGAATGTCCTCAAGCTATGTAATTCAATTATTTTAGAGCTCTATCATATCGTTTGAGTTTATTTTTCTGATAATTTTATTTCTCTACAAATTTTGCTATTCAAACATGCAATCTCTGATTTGCCACAACTTCATTTTTGGAATATTCATCCAGAATTTTCATAACGTTTTGGATCATTTTTCATGTCTTTATGTAGGGACTACACTAATCTCAACCTACCTGTGGCTCCTTCAGCTATTGATGTAACTGGGCAGGTGAGTCATGGTGAATTAGTGATTTATTGTTTATTTAAATGCTTTTTATTCATATCTATATATTATTTGGAAGCGATAGGGAAATTGTTCCATGGCTTTTACCTGCCGTTGTCGGCCTCTCCCTTCTAACTCGAGTTGGCTTTGAAGATACTTTTCATCTATCATTCTAGCAAAACTTCAATTGACTCTGATAATATTTCCTAAATTTCATAATCTTGATCCGTTCATATTTCAACACGTTGTAGACTTGGCCTATATTAATATGTTATATGTTTTATTTTGTTCGCCAAGCATCTTATGATGTATTATTCTCTATGCAGTCTAGCGGCCAGGATGCTATGAAACAAGAGTCAGAAAGCAATGTTCTTCTTGCTTCTATTGAAAATATGCAGTATGCTGTCACCATTGATGTTCTACATGCAGTAAGTTTCCGCACTCCATTTGTAGATACTAAAAGCTGGAAATAGGAGTTATGTTGACTTGTTGCTGCTCTTTTATTAGGTCTTTTCCACAGTCGGTTTTGTTCAAAAAATAGCAATTTTTGAGAAGAATGCTGGTTTTCAGTGTTTGATTCAATACCCAGGTAAATATGAAATTTCAAATTCATAAACCTTCCATTCTTAATTTACAGGCCCAGCATCTTCAATTTAAAAATATGTTCAGCTTCATTACACTATTGCTTCCCTTTATGATTGCAAATTTCAGAAAAATGTCAGTAAATATGATGTTTCAAGTTAGTGTTGACTGTAACTTCTGCAAAACAGCCGGCCCAAACCCACAACTCAACTGCATCCACGTTCGCCTCAAACCGCTCCCCACGATCTCCTCTCTCGACACAAAAATGACTCCTCTCATTCGGATGGAATACACACATAGAGAAGAAGAGTTCGGAAGCTTACTAAAGACGATCAAAGCCTGCTCTCATTCGACGATTGATCTTGCCAACTCGACCTTCCTCCGGCCTCAAACTCCTACCCGCGATCAAGGAGAAGATGACTCAGGCCACGGCATCCAACCCCCTGCTCCCAATCCCACTGCCTTGCCCTAAGCCGACGCTTTGACCCCATAGCCGACCTTCGCCGACCAAGGACCCGTCTTTGACCTCAGCCGCCCGAATCGTCGCCGTTGCCAAGCTCGTCTGCCGCCTTGCTCGTGCGTGTCGCCTGCCCTAGCCCGACGTCTCCCCTCTCTCCCTCTTTATTATATATGTATAATACTACATATAGTATATTATATATATTATAATATAAGAGTATGATAATATATATAATGTTATAATATATATTAACATATAAATTTTATATTATATTAATATATTAATATAATAGGATAATATAACAGTATAATATAATGTTATACTAATATAGTGTCATATTATATTAATATAACATTATAATATTATAATATAATGTTATATAATATTATATTATATTATAATAAAAATATTATAATATATATATATATATATATATATATATATATATATATATATATATATGTGTGTGTGTGTGTGTGTGTGTGTAATAATTAAAAAAAGAGAGAGAAAGGTGAGAGGATTTTTCAAGGAAGCACCAAAGCAACAAAATATTTAAGGAAGTCCTGGGGTTTGATTCGGTCCCTGAAACCCTTGATCGTCGAGCTTATCCGACTGAGGGATTGAAGACTTGAATACCCAATCTCCTTGCCGTTGATTCGCTCCGGCCGAGTCGAGCCAAAAAGGCAAATGTCCTCCTTACCTCCCAATGCTGGGGAGGGGGTGCTGGAAGGTTGCTGGATTTTTCAAGGAAATAAAAAATATTTTTTAAATTTAAATTTAAATGAAAAAAATAACAGGTACCACAACAAAAAGATTTGAAGGAATTTTCGGGGTGATTCGGTCCCTTGAAGCCCTTGGCCGTCGAGCTAATCCGGCCGAGGGAGCGCAAACACTAATGGACTCAATCCTCTTAATCTCCTCGCCTTTGATTCGCTCCGGTCGAGTCGAGCTAAAAGGGCAAATGCCCTTCTTACCTCCCGGCACCTGGGAGGGGGCGTCGGGAGGCTGCTGGATTTTTCGGGTAAATAAAAAAATATTTTTAAAATTAAATTTAAATGAAAAAAATAATAGCTTTTGCAACAAGAAGATTTGAAGAATGCCCCGGTGTTGATTCGGTCCCTCGAAGCCCTTGGCCGTCGAGCTAATCCAGTCGAGGGAGCACAGACACTAATGGACGCTCTCAATCTCCTCGCCGTTGATTCACTGCGGTCGAGTCGAGCAGAAAGGGAAAATGCCCTCTTTACCTCTCGGCACTGGGGAGGGGACGCCTGAAGGCTGCCAAATTTTTGAGGGGACAAAAATTACCTTTTAAAATTAAATTAAATTAAATTATTAAATTAATGGGTTCCACACAATTTTAAGACTCGAAGACTACTAATGGGATTGATTCGCTCTCCCAATCTCCTTGGCGTTGATTTATTCCGGTCGAGTCGAGCCAAAAGGGCAAATGCCCTCCTTATCTCCCGGCGCCAGGGTAGGGACGCCGGAAGGTTGCCGGATTTTTTTTCAAAAATTCGGGACTTAGCCAAATTTTTGGAAGGCAATCGTCGACAATCATTTGCAATCGATCATCATCAATCAAAGCTTCCGAAGGCCAATTTCGAAACTTGACAACGTCTTGAAGCCCTTGGCCATTGATTCGCTTCGACCAAGAGGGCCTAAAAGGGCAAATGCCCTCCTTACCTCCCGGCGCCGGGGAGGGGATGCCGAGAGTATAATAACCAAGTATTTGAAATAAATGTAAGTATAAACTTCCTCTTAATATTTATTTATTTCCATTAAATTCTACTTTTAAATCCGAGCATTTTTTACATGTAGAAGTATACGTAAAGTATGAATCTAATTGTCTAATTTAATTAATTGTATAGCTAATGTATTTAACTGTTAGTAATTAACTGTTTAGGATTATAACAGTTAATGGAAATCTAAGTATTAGGTTTATGCACGATTAATGCATTTCAAATTTTATTTCCCTAATTCCACTTAGGCTAGCATGCATTGGTTGATCTTTCCCTTAATTCATCTAACGGTTAGCAATAGAGCAAGAACTTAGTGGAATTTAGAATATGTATGCATATTATAATGTATGGTGGAGTCATGTGGCTGAATCATGTGGCTGAGAGTAAAGCTGAGTGGAAAGATAGTGGAATGTGTAGTCTATTAATTAATCAAATAACTAAAAGCCTTTGCATTTACTCATTTCATTCTCCACTAGCTGGAAGTCCGAATGAAGTATCCTGCAAGCAAGGAGACGGAGGTGGGTCTGCCGTATGTGGGTGCTGTAGCTATTAGAATAGGAATTGAATTCAGATTTAAGGAGGAAATCATGTGAATTGAATTCAGATTTAAGGAGGAAATCATGTAAGGGCTGCTGCAGAAAATTTCAAAAATCAGGTGAGAGCTGTTGTGGGTTACTTACATCAGTATTTTCTAAGATAAGGTTTGCTAATACTAGTTTTTGGAAGTCATAAGATATTTTTTAATGTCTAGTTGCTGAAATCAGGCTGCATAAATCAGTGGTTGTTGGTTGAAACTAGTAAGGAAAAGAGAAATAAAGGGAAAGAAGTAGAGAGGAAATTTTGAAGGAAAAAAAAAAGAATTTGAGTTGAATTAGGAGAAATGTGGTAGAGGTGGTGTACAAGAGGAAGAGAAATCCAACTCTAGGAGAATCAATTCCTAGCGAGGAGAGATACCCAACAATGCATAAGAAATAGTAACAATTTTATAAAATTGTAAATTGATATTTATCATGTTTATGATAGTATTTTTTTTTGTTTTTCACATGATAGCATGTATTTCAATTAATTACAATTGATTCATATATGGATTATGCATGTAGTTGATTAAATTGTTTCTATGATTATGGAATGTACCTGAAAATGAAAGAGAATTTAAAGTGATTTAAGCCATATGTTGGGGGATAAGCCGCACAAGTAAAGGCGAGAGACCTGACGAGGTAAGTCTATACTCTCAAGTCTAGAAGTTGAGAATTTGGACCCAACCCTGAATTGAGAGAACAGCTTCAATTTTAGAAGTTGGGAAGCTAGACCCAACCTTAAATTGAGAACCTGAAAGGGTGCAAAAGCTTATAGACACCATATGACTTGTTAAAAAGGGTGTTGAGTAATTAGTAAGATAGAAAGTACTGTTATGTTTTCTTGTGATCCATAAGTAAGGTGCTCTAACCATGTTATCATTTAGTCACTAATGTTATGCATTTCTTAATGGTAAAATGTTATTATTAATTCTTATACATTGCTTGTGTATTTCACTGGGTCATAGCTCATTGGCAGTGGTTGTACTGCAGGTAAGGGAAAAGAGCCCGTAGGGCATTAAGAGGAGGTGACCGCTCCTTTTGGTGTAAATATATTTTGGTATACAAAGAGATCTTAAAGAGATATGAAGGATAGCAATATAAACATTTTGGTATGTAAGTAAATTTTAAAGGTTTTAGTAGAGCTCTATATTTTCTTTAATTATATTTGATGATCAGTAAAGTACACTACATGCTTCCCATTATTAAGTTTGGAGTTGATAGGTTGACATGCTAGGAGAGTCTAAATAGATTTCGTTTTACTCATTTTATTCCGAAAAGTAGTAGCTTAGAATGGGTATTAGTAAGGAGTTGATTTAGATTTTCTTTTATCTGTTATACTCCAAATTGACTGTTAGGAGTGGTAGAACAAACTGGGGTGTGACAGGGAGGTTGTCGAAATGAAAACTGACCAATGACATCCAACATCTTAATTTGAATAAATTTAATCATTCTAAATGATTTAAGATTATATGATTAAAAAATAATAATTCCAATAAAAAAAGAAGGGGTCTACACAATCAAGTCGAGCAGGAATTTCTAATTAATTGGAACATATAAAATGAGACGGACGTAAAGTGTTTTTGTTTACCTAAACCATTGAACAAATGATAGTGCAACTACTGGTGGTAAGGAGTCGGCTTAGACCCCTTTCTTCTTTATTCCGAAAAGTTGTATCTTGGAATGGGTATTAGTAAGGAGTCGGTTTAGATTTTTCCTTATCTATTATACTCCAGATTGATTGTTAGGAGTGGTAGGCCAAATTGGGGTGTGACAGGGTTGTCGAAATGAATACTGACCAATGACCCCCAACATCTTAATTTGAAACAAATTTAATCATTCTAAATTATTTATTATTTAAAATTATATGATTAATAAATAATCATTCCAAAAAAAAAGAAGAAAGGGGTCTACACCATCAAGTCAAGCAGGAATTTCTAATTAATTGGAACATATAAAATGAGAGGGAGGTAAAGTGTTTTCATTTACCTAAACCATTAAACAAATGATAGTGCACCTACTGGTGACATATAAGATAAATGTTTGTGACAATCAAACCAGAGAACAATATTGAATCAATCTAAATCAGACAATGTAAATTGTGTTAATAGCAAGTGGCACAACCTTGTTTTAAAAATTCTAGGAAATTAACATATGATTTTGACTTTAATTGATTATTCGAGGAGATTTTGACAATATACAATTTTGAGATTACATGAAATCAAAGCATATTGATTTGACGCATGTTTTAGCCAAATCAAAATCATGCCACTATAGTCTTTGCTTGAAAACATTTATCATGCATCTCCTCTCATCTTAGCAATGTATGTTTAGAGTTGGTTATTTAAGAATTTTGAGAAAACTTCATTCAAACTAAAAATCTTAGCAGCATTCTCTTTCTATGTGATCAACCTTTTATAGTAACAAGTCTCTTTGCAATGATGAGTTTTGATGCACAAGAGTCATTCTATTGTCCATTAGATTTACATGATGTTTTTCAGTCAATAATTTTGGTGAGGTATATTCGAAGAGTTATGTCAATGCTATGAGATATCTCTTTTAACACAAATACACTAGATCACTCCTATGCTATTAGCATCTTAATAAGAGCCTTATGTAGCTTCTTTTTAGCACTCTTATGTGATAATTACCCATCATTCTGTTAGGAGTTACACGATGATCAGAGGCTTGAAGATCACTTGTTGGTTCAGGAAATTTATAGATATAATGAGGTCATGATTCATTTAATTGTGTACAAATGTACTAAAGTTAGGACTCAACCTTGATTTACCAAAATGTTTCACTCCAAGAAACATTACGAATTTATTAAAAATATTTTAATGCCACAGGATCCGCAACATATGTACAAGCGGACGAAAGGCGTTCGTAGGCCCTTAAATGAAAGCTCGCGCATTTTTCTAAAAGAAAAATTACTTGCGTAAATGGATCATATTTAAATATTTTAAATTCCCCTTCTATATTAAATATAATCCCCTAAACTGAAATGCTACCACTCTGCATATGTGCTCCGACAAATGCAATAAATTTCTAAACACCAATGTCCTAGAATGCTGCGTAGGGTCAAATGCTTACTAATGTAACACTCTATTTTCAAAATAAATATAACTCTCATGTGCTCCAATCGTCACATCTGAGTCTCAAATCCAACGATTCGAGAATGCTGTGTATGTCTAATATTCAAGTCTCCTCCTCGAAAGGACTAAAGTTGACATGACTTGAATTATAAAATGCCTCCCAAATTCCTACAAAAATGCCAATGACTTTAGTGTCACCCCGATGATGGCCGTTTTGAAAGTAAATATCAACCGAAGGGGTCAAATCTTAAATCCAACAAAAGTCTAAATCCCTGAAATGAAATCTTTCACTTAAAAATTCGAAACTAAAAATCATTCATCTCCCGCAACCATTTGTCGGGGGTGATAAATTTGAAATTAATCTCAGCTCACAAAGAGCGAATGCATGTCGGTTGTATCACTACGATTCATCCTCAAATAGTCTCTTGATAGCAGGGACGTGGCACGTGCCATCTGATCGGGTGGTTTTACCCCAAAATGGCACCATTATATTACGATCACGGCCAAAGCCCGTATGTTCTCTAAAGGCTTCAAACCCTTGTGTATGAATCATAGGGTATATTCGATAGTTACAAAGCCATCTGTCAGCTAAGGTAGATTCATATCTATCCCCTTAGACAAACATCAACCCAGGTGTACAAAGTATTCTTGGACGAAACAACCATGCATGCCGATAAGGTACCTTATGTCAGGTTGGGTCAGCTACCTCCTCTGACTAAGTAGACCAGAGATCATGACAGCCGAGATGACGGAACCATGGGATTTTGATCTGGCTCGTCTTTATTCCCCTAACCACCAATTTTAAGTTTATGGTGATAAACTCTAAATTCCAAAATTCAAAATCCTAAAACTGTTGCTATTATACGATAGGTTCATAACCTATGTGCCGCTTTAATAACTAGCCTTAATCAAAAGTTCTCTCTTGTTATCGGGAGGGGTAATTAACTATAGGGGCTTGCACCTATCGGAAACCAAAACTCAGATCAAAATGTCCTCACAAAAATGAGGGCGAAATCTCTGGGTAATGACTTATCTATAAAACCTAATATGCCTTCTAAAAATTCACCCAGAATCTAATCTCGTTAAAACTCTCTTCCGTTGTCACAAACACTTAAAAGAAAAATAGACGGATGGTGCGGAGAGGCCGGGATCGCATCACAATGAAATTTTCGGAGCCCACAGTTTGTAGACTAATCATTATTATTTTAATAGATATGGTACTGACAGTTTTAAATTTTTTTTTTCAGTTTTGTCTCATCTTTTCTTCACTTTATTGCTGAGTGACAGTCGAACATATTGAAATCTCTTCAAAAGGTTTCCCCACTATAAGATAGGCAAGAAAACCTATTTTTAAAAATGTTTGCCGTTGGCACGCGCTGGATCCCTTTGGACCATTCATAATTTTCAATATTGTTTGCCTCGACTGTGCGTTTGTCAATTGGTTTAAGATATCGGACATTCTAGAAAATAGAAAAAGATATTGACAGCGTTTCAATGTCATTTATGCACTGTTTATCAGACGTGATGAGGAATTTGTCTTCTTAGTTGAGATGCTTACATGAGGTTCACACAACAGTGGCAAACTTGTCCAAAAAAGGTATAGTGAGTTGTTGGTCCTTGCTGTTCATCATGTTAAGATACGCTGATTATATACTTGTCTTTTCTTATCAAATTCACTGGGCTTGTTAAGCTCTGTGATGTCTTTGCATTTTCAAATGAGTACTAGGCAATTTGGGAATGTAGCCATTTTGATGGCAAGGCTGAAACTGATGTTTTTTTTTTGAGGCCTATCTAATCATTAGATATGCATTCTTTTTAATTAAAGTTCCACCTGCACCTTCTATATTTTTTTCTAGTATAGCTGAAGATTAAATCAATAACATTCTCAAGTTGCTTTGTTATTTAAAATATTCTTTTTGGAGTTGATTTTGATTTCTATTTTGTTCTTTATGTTGCTACTAGGTGCGTAGCAGTGTCAACATTTATTTCCAAGTCCGAGGTTTGAGTCCTACAAAAAAAAAACCCAATTAGTATTTAGTAGCTCTGTTAATTAGTCTAAACTCTTTTAACCTTGCAATGCTCAAGTCATTAGCTGTGTTGATTTTGCACATGACAAACAATGTTTTATGAATAATTTGTTCCCTATGTACATTGCTTGTTTATTTATTAATTTTCGGTGTTTTGCCGGTGGCTTACTTTAAAACTGCTGTAATGGGCAATGAATTTCCAAACGGGTGATGCTTTCTTGCTTTCTATGCAGATGTCCAAACTGCTGTAATTGCGAAGGAAGTCCTGGAAGGACATTGTATTTATGACAAAGGATTCTGCAAGCTTCACCTGACATATTCACGGCATACTGATCTTAATGTGAAGGTAAAATGAAATTAACTTTCATTGTTAAGCAATCTGGTTACATAGCTGCCTAACTGTTCAAGTTAAAAGACTAGTCAATTAGAATTGCGTCCATCATAAAACTTAAGGATTAGGTCCCATATTTGAAAAATCTTGTGCTTGCTTTTAAGAAACACATTAGTAAAGTGCCATACAATCATTACGATCTTTTATCATCATACGTTGGCACTTCATATTTTTAGCTACACCTTTTCGATTTGTCGTTGATGTTCTAACTAGTTTATTGCACCCAGATAAACAATGATCGTGGGAGGGATTACAGTGGAAGGAACACTGCCATTTCAGACAGCCAACCTTCGATCCTTGGACCTCAGCCTATTCCAAGACTGGGATACATGAGTATTCCATATCCACCAACGCTTCAGCCTGCTATGAGATGGAACAGTGGAGCTGCTGGGCCAATAGTACGTCCACTTTCTCATCCTCATGGTCAGATTTACATGCATCAGCCTGTAAAGATGCCTCCGGCAGTTCCAAGTGGGATGCTTCAGCTGCCTGGTCCTCCCATGCCACCTCAGCAGCCTTATTTTCATTGAAAAGCATCTAAGCGGTTGATGGAGCATTATATTATATTCTTTGTATTTTTTTTTTAAATTTTTGCGTTCAATATGACCTTTGCTATATTCCCATATAATTCATTGGGTGCCATTTGAGTGGGTTATAAGCCGGTATTATGAAATGAAGGTCTGATTTTGTTTTGGACAACATTTAATACCACTTTCTTGCACATCTGCTACTTTTCTGATTGAATCTATAGAAATCTGCTCATTGGTCACCACATGGTTGTGATGCGAGATAAAAACATAGTTTTTTTTATATGAAGCAAATCAAGGTTGTAAAAATCGAGATAGAATAAAAACAGATGATGTAATAAATATTAAATATATTTAAATAATAAGATAATTTTGTAATAATTATAAAATAATATAATTTTGGGTCTAAAAAATAAATAAAATTTATGCATAAATAATATATTTTATAATTATAATGTTAAATATAAAGTATTATTAATTTATGTTATATATTTAAATATAAATAATTATTACTTTTGAATTTAAATGTAAATATCTTTCATCTTCAATTTTAATTTATATTTAATAGAAATTTTATTTATTTAAGCTGATGGTGAGTTTCTTTGGGAGTGTGTTTCTCACAGGAGGGCTAGTAATAATATGAGTGATTTGTATGAACCGTTTGTGCTTACTTGAGAGGTGACTTTAATATAACTGCTTTGCAAGTTGAGAATGATTTCCCTTGGGTGAATCTTCATTGTCGAAGTGTGCTGGGTTTGAGTTCTCCCATTGTGACATGTTAAATATGCTACTATAAGTATATATTTAGTTTCTTGATTCACTTGTCCCTTTGAAAAAAAAGTGATCAAAAGGACGACTGAATTAAAGTTACTGCCAAATTTTTATTGTAGTCTTGGTTGCCACATTGATTACTCATGATGATAGTGATGTGACACCTGTTATATCCTGTCCATATAAGAAGTGATATAGTACTTAATACTCTTGCACCTTTGAACACTTAATTGAATATTCATACGTTATGAGTAAGCGGAAATGGATCTCACTAAGTTAGTGATGTAGATGGTAAAGTTGGTGAGGAGGATAGTGATTCACCATTCCAAGGTTGAGATGGATAAGTAGCACCCTGACCCTTTGAGCAGTAAGGAGAAGGAAGTTGAGGTGTGTTCCCAAAAAGTTTATGGGTATACTAAGTTTATCATCCCTCCCTAGTAAAGAAGATGAAGGTTGAGTTGGGTAGAATGAAGGAGACCACAACATTGCCAAGTAGAATCTCCTCTCCCATAGAACTTATTGTTATTGAAGAGGCAAGAACAAGTTCAAGGAAAGTGGCGTGCTTCTCGAGTTATGTAATGCCCCCCTGACATTGGATAAAGTGAGATGAATCCCTCATGGGTGACCAACATTGGAAGTAGCTATTTAGGAGATAGCTTCTATTGAGGTCGCATCAACCTTGGTTTGAGTCGAGTTAATTGCTACCCTAGTAGAAGGTAAGAAGAATTACTTGCAGTTATTGGAATGGATTTTGTCTAGTGGATGAGTGTCTCCCTCTATCAGTGAATGTATAATACACCTCTCCTTGAGCAATTTATTTGATCATCCACTTGGCAGTTCAAGGAATTTTCATTAATGAAGTACATATAGTGAGATAACAATCCTCCACAACAAACCTTTTTTATTTTCTTTAAGTTTTTTGGCGAGGGCTTCTTTGTTGTTGATCATTCATTATTAACCATAAGGGTTCCTCTTGCAACTATGAGTGCTCATGTTACTGAGCCTATAATAGGAGACATGTCAGCAATGAGGGTCAAAATTGATGTGGAGACTACCAAGGTGCAAGATGAGACGATATTGTTTAGGAGGTCCCAGCGACCAAGAGGTTGGTGGAACCTATAGTTCCATGCTTCTCGCTATCTCTTAGCTCTTTTAGCGATGGAATTCTAGCACATGTGTTGACAAAAGGTGCTGGCAAAGCGGGTCAACATTATGGATAAAATCCTCAATCCTTAAGATGTCATCGATGAAGGAGGGAGTACCTAGAAAGATGTTGTTTACCTCCAAGTGATGGAAAGGTATTCAATAAAGTTTAGGTATAAATTGTACTTTAATACATCTTTTCATTCGTAGACTGATAGAGAGTCTAAGAGGACTATTCAAGTATTAAGGAATCTTTTTAAATTTTGTGTTCTAGATTTTGGTTGAAGCTGAGAGGACCACATTCCTCAAATTGAATTTGACTATAATAATAGTTTTTAGTCAAGTATAAGTATAGCCCCTTACAAAATTTTGGAACCCCACTATCTTGGATAGAGGTAGGAGAAAGAAGTTTGATTAAGCCAGCCTTTGTTGATGATTTTACTAAAAGTATCTATATAATGAGAGATAGATAATGGTCGTACAAGATAGACAGAAATCATATTATGACAACAAACACCAAGTTATAGAATTTTCGTTGGATATTTTGTGTACATGAAGATCAGACCAATAAAAGGTATCAACAGATTTGGAAAGGAAGGGAAGCTGAGTCTAAGTTATATTGAACCATTTAAAATAATTGAAAGAATTGAAAAGTTTGCTTACAAGTTACAATTGCCAGAGAATATGTTTGATATTCACCATACACTACAGGAAAATCAACGAATACCAGCAGCCATTCTGACGGTTAATCTGACGGTCAAATAACTGCCAGAATTATCGGTGGTTTAACCGGCTATCTGACTGCTAGTATTAATCTGCAGTTTACCCAGTGGTGTTTAAAAAAACCTTCAGAAATGTTGGCGATAAAATAACCCCCAGGTAGGCTGCCGGTTTTCTATTTTTGCGGTGCCTTTACAACTGCCGGTGATAAGTGTTTTTTCTTCGACGGTTAAAACTGCCGAAAAGCCACCGGAAGTTGACCACCGGTAAAACCAGTGTTGATGGCCGGTGCGCCATTAGTAAAAAATCAGCAATTGTCGGCGCTATGACCACCGGAAATCACCGGCTATGTTTGCCTCCAAAAAGCCACCAAAAATTGACTACCGCAATGTGTTTCCTACACGGTTTATACCGATGATAAATAAACCACGAGAAAATCACCAGAAAATTTATGATAGCCACCAAAAAAAGTGACCAATAGATAGCAATTTTTCTGTAGTGATATATTCCACATGCCATCATTATTGAAATGGGTATCTAACTTTAAGAATCTAATATCTATAAAAGATGTTGAAGTACAACCAAATTTGAGTTACAAAGAAGAATTAGAAAAGGATTTTGGCTTGTGATGTAGGAAACAAAGAAATAAATAGATTCTAATGGTCAAAGTATAATGTAAGCACGAGACTAAAAGGTGTGCTATGTTAGAGAAGAAATATGAGATGAAATAATTATAAATTGATCTATTTTTTTATATGAGTATTGAAATATCAAGGATGACATTTTTCTAAGGAGGGATGAATATAATATCTTCTTTAACATTGTTACACCCATTTTGACCTAGCCTGATAAGTTTGATATAATGGAATTTCTGTATTTTCATTATGCACATGTATGAGAATTTTTATATGCATGTGATTTGTTTTTATTCTGCTCTAAAGTGCATTCCAAAGGCTTTGTGTACATGAAATTAAAATCTAAAATTTATCTCTTAGTATTGATGCAACATAGGATTTGGGATTTTTTTTTTTTTGGGGGGGGGGGGGGGGGGGGGTACTACAATGCTAATGTCCTAGTTTTAGTCATTTTAAAATGATCTAAGTATGTGCTATGACATCACTATTTGGAGTTTCATGGCACTAGGTCAAATTTTTATAAAAATATCAAATTCCACTTTAACAAAATTTTGAACAAAACTTTTACCGATTTGAGTTGTGACACAGAGAGAGAGAGAGAGAGAGAGAGAGAGAGAGAGAGAGAGAGAGAGAGAGAGAGAGAGAGAGAGAGAGAGCTAGGGAGAGATTCTAGAGACAAAAAACTAGTTTCAGGCAACCTCAGTGCATTTTTTTTATAGTAATCCAGTTCATAAGGTTGTCCGAATTGAGGTAGTTACATTCTATCTATCTTAGTTTTTTATAATGTGAAAATTTTGGAAACTTCCTAATTAAATTTCTAAATTTTTAGAGTAAAAAAAAAGGATAACATCATATTAGCTAAACTTTGGCTACTTAACTTTTTGTATGTTATAGATACGAGCATTTTGGGCATTTTAAAATTTTTTCTTTAAGAAATTCTACTGGGTAAATCGAAAGTGCATTATTTTAACAAATTAGAAAATATTTTTAACATATAAAAAAATGTTATAGTTTAATGAAAGCTTCAAAACAGTATCTTGAACAATCCCTGGTAATTTGATACAATTAAAAATATTATGAAACTCTATTTAGTTGTTGAATTTGTTGGCTACAAATAGAGCATTCTGTGGATTTATACAAATTAATTATTTTCATTTATTTCATTAAATTATAAATTTTATATGTACTTATCTACTTGAAATGTGTTATTCTAATAGTACCGATGTTTGAGGAGATTTTGTTATGCTAAATGGACTCAAAGTTATAAGGGTTTAAATTTTGAATATTTAATTTTTAAAACTTTTGAGAGTGATAAGGGCTTATTTATTATTTGCTAGCATAGAGAGTTATAAGGGCCTAAATTTTGACATTTATTTCTGACGGGAGGCATAAGGGCCGAAGGGAACACTACAGGAAAAACGTTAATTTCCAACAGAATTTCCGGCTGAAATAAATTCGTCACAAATTCCGACAGATTTTTCGATGAATTTCCAACGGAATATTTCTAGCGGACTTTCCGGCGCACTTCCGACGCATTTTCTGCTGGCATTTCCGGCGGAATTTCCGATGAAATTAAAAATTTTCTAAAAAATGGCAATTGGTAATATTTAAATTTATTCATTTTGTTAAATTAAATTAAATCTTGCTAAAATAAAATAAATAAAAAGTTTAATAATTTATTGCTATATTAAATAAAATAATTATTCTGATTTAAAAAAAACTTAGCTTTTAAATATAGTAATTATTTTAAATATAAATTAAATTAAACCATTATAAATTAATTTAATTATTTTGAATTTTATTAATTTATATTTTAAATAAAATATAAATTGAGCTTTTAAATATATTGATTAATTTAATCTTTTAATATATTAACAATTTTAGATTTCTGTTATTTATAAAATAAATAAAATATAACTCACCTTTTTATTTATTTTTGTGGTGGTTGCTTGATGGTTTGAAGGGCGGTAAGAGTGTTGAAGGGTGGTGGTTCGAACCCCGCGCTAGGCGCAAGCTTTGCAGGCTGGGTCACGTGGAGCAGCCAGCGGGTCATGGTTCAGGCAGGCGGGTCGCGGGTTTGCTTGAGTTGGCGGGGGGTCGTGGGTGAAGAGGGGGGCTTCAGCAGGTCACGGGGGGGGGGGGGGGGGGGGGGGGGGGGGCTCGGCTTTAGCTGGATTAGACTTTTTTTTTCAATTTTTTTATATTTCTAGCGTAGTTTATATTCGCTGGAAATATTGCCGACGAATTTTTTGCTGAAATTTCGCCGGAAATTCTTTCGACAAAAAGTTTTGAGCCGGTGCCACTTTTTCGACGTGCTTTAAACCGGCGTAAATAATTTCGCCAGAAATCCACCGAAAAACCTAATTTTCGGCGGATTTTGGTCATTTTTCAACGGAAAATAGACGCCGAAAATTGATGTTTTTCCTGTAGTGGAAATCTTTTAGGTTTTGCTATGATATATGAAGTGCTTGCTTATTTAATTTTAATAACAAATCTAATTAAGTTTAGTTATTTTTTAGCATTACTCTGATCAATATAATAACCTATTGTTCACTACTTTTAAATAAATGAATGCATATTTGATTGAAATTTAAAAAATTAGATTTGTTGTTGTGACCTGATAATTAGTGTTAGCACACAACTATTTTGCCTTAGGATCTAATGAAAGGATTGAAACCTTAATCATGTAATTAAATAACTCAACCACCAACAAAGACAACTAGATCTACTAAAATCTAAATAAAAAATAGTGTAAAATATTTCATGTCACTAGTCCAGCTTATCAATTATCTATACATCAGAATAATAAAAAAATTGGAATATAAATAATACCTTAGTCAGTTAGACTTAAAATATCCTACATCTACACCTTCTAATACACCAGCCTTTACCTTTACTGAAAATATTTAAACGGATAGAATGAGCACAATTAGCTGAGTAAACTTCTTTCCCTAACCCATCATAAATATCATTATCCAAATTAAAATATTAAATTGCAATATAATGAAAAAGGTAGTAATTTATAAGGAAAAAAAAATAAAGTCCTAGTAAAACAAAATTTCTTAGGGTTTTAGTGTATACTTGATTTTAATGTTTTCACTTATACTTGTAAAGCCACTTTCATAGAGATTTCATGATACATCATAAAAGAATTTCCATTTAAGTCCTTCACATTTTATCAGGGATGATGCAAAAATTTAGGAATTTCTAACATTTTGTTCATAATATTACTTATACTTAATTCATTAATACATATGCAATGTAATGATTATAAAGAACATGTCACAATGCTTACTTATAACTCAAGGTTACTAGTGTCTATGTGAGCTTCTCCATAGTAGGATACATTTTATCTACACCTCTTACTTTTTTTTTCTCATATAGTTCACTAATCCATCATGATGAGAATTATATTGATTTCACTGTCCCCCACCCCTAAATACAATATTAGGTCTTTGCCTAGTCACGAACATTGGAGTTAAGGTGGCGAGGAGAGAAGAAGCTTTAATTATTAAAAGGCATCCTCATAATCCTCATCCCAAAAGAATTTCTTTGCATTTATGAGGACATTAAAGAAGGGAGACCACCTCCCACCAAGTAAAGAGATAAAGTGATTGAGCAAGATAATTCACTCAATGTGTTGTTGCACTTAATCTATTATCATAGGCAATTGCATTTCTAGAATAAATTTTATTTTATCTGGGTTCACCTTGATGCCTTAAGTTGTGAGGAAGAAGCCTAAAAAGTTGCCTTAATGTACACCAAAAGTATAGTTTAGTGGGTTTAATTACATGTTATACCTCTTGAGTGAAAGTTTGTTAGGGATGTTAAGCCCTATAGAACTGGCCCAAGGCTAACCAAGAGGGGGGGGGGGGGGGGGGGGGATGAATTGGTATTTTTAAAAAATCTTTAGGCAAAAGCACAAATACAAACCAAATCACCACAAAGAAATAACGTGCGGAAGAAATAAATGCGGAAGCAGTAAAAACAAGAACACAAGAGTTTATAGTGGTTCGGTCAACTCGACCTACGTCCACTCCCCGGAGGCGCCCTCCGAGTATTGCACTACAATCGTGACTCTCCTTTAGCCCCCACAGCTAGGCGGAGAAGCCTTTTCAAACACCTCTTTTTGCCACACCCGGCAAGGCAGAGAACCTTCCTCCTTTTGCTTCCTCCTGAAGCAGGTAGAGAACCTCAATCGCTTGCTGGAACTTACCTCTCCCAACCCTTCCAAGGACAAGAGACTCTAGGGAAGAAGAAGTGGAACAATGCTTGGAGCAACCCTTGTGAATCCCCTCACAAGCTCCCCCTCACAAGATCCTCTCTCTCTCTCTCTCTCTCTCTCTCTCTCTCTCTCTCTCTCTCTCCTTTAGGTTTTCTCAGGTCAAGATAGAAGCCAAAGATGTTCAAAAATGTTGAACGAGAGCCCTTAAAAAGAAGTGCTTCAAAGGAGCTCATTAATTGCAAGTTGCCGACTATATCGTCCAGGACGATATTGAAATTGTCTAGGCCGATCAGTACAAATTCCATGAGATCGGCCAGAGCATCGCCCTGAATGCAAACTGGACGATTTGAAAATTGGTTTGACCGTCCCAGACGATATCATGATCGTCCCGACCAATCAGCTCTAATCAGAGGAAAATCGTCCAGAGCATCGCCCTGAATGCAAGCTGTTCGATCAAGATCGTCCAGGAGTAACTAAGGTTTTTTTTACTAGATCATCCTGGTTGATCGTTCGATCGTCCAGGATGATGTGATCATATCAATCATCCTTAATTATTTCCTTGATTGTCTGTTCAATTAAGGCATAATTTGTGAATATCGTCCAGGCCAATCCTAAATCGTCCTGGCCGATTACTAAAAATATATAATACCTTAATTATTTATGGCAGCAATTTCATCTGTTTTGAGCCTATCTTCCTTGCCAATACATGTATCGTCCAAGCCGATTTGTTAATGACGGCTGCCTTAATTAAGAATCTTGAATAAAATCTCTGTTTTAAACTCGATCATCCAGGCCGATCCAAATATCGTCCTGGCCGATGTGAGTAAAAATAGAAATTCTAAGTCTCTTAAGTGTGTGTGTGTAGAGTTACTTAGCATTAGTCACACCAAAGATTACAATTGACTCAAGAGGGAAAAATAAAATTACAGACTGACTCAACCCTAATATACTCCATCTTGAGCTGATTCTGATTTTCGTCCGATCTTTGGATCCTGAAAAATCAATAGAGATAAAAGGCAAGATTTGTTTGCTATCATCAAAATCATAATCCAAAAATAGATTTGTAACAATCTCCCCCTTTTTGATGATGGTAAACACAAGTAGGAAAAATTTAGTAAAAACAGCAATTTATTAAAATTTCAAAGTTACAAGCATCAATTTTTCCTACCACATCCTACTCCCCCTTTTGTCATCACAAAAAGAGGGTCCTAGACACACATAAAGAAAAAGGAAAAAAACACAACAGAAACTAAAATAAACTACAAAAAATAGAAAACAAAAACAAAAACTAGAAAAATAAGGGATCATGATCATCAGATGGAGGTGGTGGAGGTGGCTGCTGAAAGTAGCTAGCTAGCGTAGTAAACTGAGTATTAAACCAGGCTATGTCTTGGTCGTGCTGCTGCTGCTGGTGAGTAATATAGCTATCAAAACGGGCTAAGTCCTCTGTACAGTGTTGCTCATAGCGGGCCATGTCCTCAGAATGTTGCTGCTCCTGTGCAGCAACGTAAGCATCGAAGCGGGTCTCCCATCGATCAAACCTCTCCACTAATTGGTCAACCTGTGAGTGTTGTCGAAGAGGAGTAGGATCAGGAACAGGAGTGGGAGCGGGAGCCTCCTCTTCCTCAGCCCTCTGAGGTTCCTCATCCCCTGGGTGGAGACGAGTACTATGAAGGGTATTGAAGGAACTGTTTGAGTAGAAGAGAGTTGGGAGGTTGGGAGGAGCAGGATATTAAAGTTGATATTTGGTTTCAAGGACATAGGCTATGAGGTGTCCTAAAGCCATATTGGGTTTCCTCTTATGACCTGGATCGCGGATTGTGGTTAAATGATCAATGTACCGAAAAATTAAGTCAGCAGAATTAAATTCTCTATGAGCCATAATGTAAAAAGTAGTTAGAGAAAGTAGAGGAGTGATGTGGATTCGGTCCCCAGCTTTTGGAATAATGGAGGTTCGAAGGACATGTTGAATTGTCTTAGCATCTTTGACTAAAGAGCTAGTCTCTCCAACATGAAAAGGTGCATTGGTCTGGCGAAGAAAATGATTTGCCATGGGCCAGTCAAAGTCAGGATCTGAGACGATTATATGCAGCTTATCCTCGGTGGTGGAAAGTTGCAATAGTTCAACACAGTCCTGATATGTGATTTCGACCGGGCGTCGATTCACATAGGAGGTCAGGGCTGTGAAAGTAGGGTTTATGCAAAGATTTATGAAGAATTCACGAAGAAGCTCAGTATGAAAGGGGAAAGTGAGAGAAAGATTGAAACAAAGAGAAGTGTGAGCAAAGAGACCCATTACCGGATACGAAAGGTGGATAGGATTGATGATTCTGGAGACAGTTATCCCACATTCTTTATATCGATGGTAAGCAGCTTCATCTTCTGCCTCCCTGAAACGAGGGTCAATCCTATCCCTCGAAGAACTCCCAGAAGTTTATCGGACTCGCTTCCCACCAGCCATAGCAAGAATCCAGTAAGAAAACACAAGAGAAGAAGAAGGTGGAGGTGAAAACAATGAATGGAATGGCCTGAATTTAAAGAAATGGCCATATCATCCAGGACGATCGCAGAATCGTCGAGGATGATTTGGTTCAGTTATTGCGTACAGGCCAATTGGTCAAAAAAGGCGGTCCGATCGGCCCGGCCGATCAGATATCGGCCATGACGATTAGACACAGGCGATCATCCCGAGGAGTCAAGCCGGACGACCATTGAAAAAGTTGATCATCCAGGCCGATTAGGTGTATCGTCCAGGATGATGCACAATAATTAATCATACCAGCCGAAGTTAAAACGTTTTAAATCTATGCCATGTGTATCGTCCAGGATGATCAGTGGATCGGCCAGGACAATTGTCCAATAATGGATCATCCGGGGTCGATTTTAAGGATTTAAATGTGCTGACACGTGGATCGTCCAGGACGATCTAGTGTATCGGCCAGGACAATGACCATAAAATGCATCGACCAGGATGAAATATGTTATCGGCCAAGACTATCAACATGATTGCAACAGAATTCGATCAGATCGTCTAGCAAGATAAATTATCGTCCAGGACGAAGAGTTACAGTAAGTACAGAAAAGTTCATTAGATGGAATTTTGAAGAGAATTTGTCCTATTGTCCAGGACGATATAAGAATCGGCCAGGATGATGTGACAAGAAATTTGAATCCAAGGAAAAGATGTTGATGATCAAAGCCCTCAAAAAGGCTAAAAAATTAGAAAGAAAAAGAAAGACGAAAGGAAGGAAAAATTTTCTTATTTTTGGTTTAATTTTTTTTTTTAGCAAAGTATCCATATGACAACTTTCTCAAACAATTAAATTTTTAGAGATTCAAAAGATCAAAGAGTTAACAAGTCAAAATTTGAAAAAGGTAGAATATCCGATCTTGTTAATCCCTAGCTCAGACTTCTTTCAGGACAATAATCATCCTTTTTTAAAAACAAAAGGTCTAACTCAAAAAAACTTTACTGGGTAAAAAGAAGATCCAATCAAAACTTGGTTACAAAGAAAATATCTTATAAATAATATACCAAAGTAATTTGTCTCAATCATAGAATTTGAAATCAAGCCTTTGAAAGCATGAAATAACCAATGAGTTCTCTAAATTTTAAGAGTTCAGAAAAGAGATAATAGCTTGTATTTAGTGGGCTCATTTTATGCCTCTTGTATCTTTGATTTGGCTCTTTGAGCATCTTGATTTTTGATACACATTTGTGTATATATATTTTTCATTTCAAATTTGCATCTTTTCCACTTTCCCTTTTAATTCTTTCAAGATAATTTCTCTTTAACAAAAACCCTTAAAAAGAACCTTAGTTGTGAGTATATCCTCCAAATATTAGAGAATAGGAGCTCTCTCTCTAACATAGGGAAGAACAAGCCACAAATTCAAAATCATGTGATAAATACAATGGCAAGATTTCATTTAACTTGAAATATATATATAAGAACTTTGGATATTAGGCACAAGATAGATTATTGTAGCAAGATAAAAAGAATCTTAGTTTCAAAAACCAGTTGTTAATATGAGATAGACTTTTGTCTAGAAAAGAGAAATTATGTCACTAAAAGAGATTAGAGGGAGGGAAACCATCAACGGTGTTTCTCCCTTTGAACGATTTAGATATGATAATCAATGGCTTTAAATCTCCAAAATCTATAAGTTTAAAAAATAATCATATAAAAAAACCAATCATAAAAATAAAGTGAAAACAAAATAATCTAAAACAACAAAAAGCTAGCACACAACAAAAAAATAACACAAAACTAATTAAAAAGTATTTCAAGAAATTATGAAGCAGCAAGTTTAAGCAATTATGAGCTGCGAGCCTCCATATGTCCAATTATCCTATGCTCCCATGAGGTCTTTGGTGAGAGCACACCTGCAAAACTCAACAACAGTCAGATTTAGGCACCCAAACTAGTTTGGGTCCCTTCTTAGGAAAAATAGAATATAATGCATGTGTGGTATACTGTGAATCATGTACCTTAGGTCTCCACACCTAATGTGTATTACGGTGAATAGTGCAAGTGTGTGAGATGTGTCCTAGTATGCCACATGAAAAACATCTAACTCCAGGAAAAGGGTTTCTTAAATGGTTTGAGTTATAATGCCTCTTCCTAGGTTTTAGCTTTTGATCAAAAGTAGGTGTCATCCTAGTTTTCTTACATGTATCTAATTCATTTTGAATCTTCAAATTTGTGCTTTTTAAGACTTCATTCTCAATCCTCAAGTTTTTCTCCATCTCTTTGGACTTCTTAAAATTAGAATCAAGTGAGGTGTGTGAAACTTTTAATGCTTTATTCTCATCAATTAGTTCCGAGTACTTTTTGTTCAAATCATCAAATTCATTAAGAAGAGCCATGTGATTAGAATCAATCATTGAATGATCTTTAAAAATAACTTCATACTCTTTTTGTAAATTTACAAGTTCCAATTTTAAGTTAGCATGAGTCTTCTTATGTTTTTTGTATGATGCATGGATTTTCTTACAAATCTTAAATAATTCATCATAGGTTGGTTTACATACCTCTTCATCATCGCTTTGCTCAATATGATCTTCTCCCATTAAGCACAGTTTTGTTGTCTCTTCCTCTAGTTCAGTCTCAGAGGAATCAGTACCAGATTCTACTCAGAACGCTCTTTGAACTTTTTTTTTATCCTTCCTAAACTTGGATTTCTCCTCACCCTTTTCCTTTTCTTTACTCGAGTGATCTTGAAGTGTAGGACAATCAACTTTCACATGTCCAGGCTTCCAGCATTCATAACAAACAACATCAGAAGATCCTTTAAAATATTTGTTATCCTTACCTTTTCTCCAATGATGTTTTTGCTTCTTCCTTAGAAAGTTTCTGAATTGCCTTGAGATGAAGGAAACTTCATCGCTCTCAGACCCGGAAGAATCGGAATCAGATTTGTGTGCCTTCAGTGCCACCATTTTCTCTTTCTTTTTCTCACCTGCATCAAGATTTCTTTGATTCACCCCTTGCTCGTAAGCAATGAGTGAGAAAAGTAAGTTATCAATCGACTACATGTTCAAATTCTTAGATTCAGTTATAGCAGTAATTTTTGTATCAAAAGAGGAAGGCAAGCATCGTAAAATCTTATTTACTTTTTCAAAATTCGAAAGCTCTCTTCCTAAGGCATGCAAGGAAGTAAAAATCTGAGTAAATCTCATATACATTTTAGAAATTGATTCATGAGATTTCATACAAAAATGTTCGTAGTCATGCAAGAGAATATTCAAACGGGATTGTTTAACTTCATTAGTGACTTCATAAGTGATACACAATTTATCTCAAATTTCTTTACCAGTTTTGCAAGTGGAAACACGCATGTAATCCTCAGACTTTAAAGCACAGAAAAAATAGTTCAGACATTTTGCATTCAGTTGAGCCAAATCCCTATCATCTAAAGTCTATTCAGTAAAAGGAAGTGAAACATTAATGCTATTAAGTTTTCTAGTTGGAGGTGTGTAACCATCCTTAACAAGCATCCACATGCGATAGTCAGTTGATTGTAGAAAAGTAGACATGCGAGTTTTCCAAAAATCAAATGGGATATTATCAAACAAAGGTGGTCGGGTAATAGAATACCCTTCCGGTGTATTACAATTTTCAAAGTTAGCCATGGATCAAAATTCAAAAAGTTTTCAAACTCAATTTTTATGAATCCCACTCTGATACCACTTGAAAGTTCGTTAGGGATGTTAAGCTCTATAGAATTGGCCCAAGGCTAACCTAGAGGGGGGGGGGGTGAATTAGTATTTTTAAAAAATCTTTAGGCAAAAGCACAAATACAAACCAAATCACCACAAAGAAATAACGTGCGGAAGAAATAAATGTGAAAGCAGTAAAAATAAGAACACAAGGGTTTATAGTGGTTCGGTCAACTCGACCTACGTCCACTCCCCGGAGGTGCCCTCCGAGTATTGCACTACAATCGCGACTCTCCTTTAGCCCCCACAGCTGGGAGGAGAAGCCTTTTCAAACACCTCTTTTTGCCACACCCGGAAAGACAGAGAACCTTCCTCCTGAAGTAGACAGAGAACCTCGATCGCTTGCTGGAACTTACCTCTCGTAACTCTTCCAAGGACAAGAGACTCTAGGAAAGAAGAAGTGGAACAATGCCTGAAGCAACCCTTGTGAATCCCATCACAAGCTCCCCCTCACAAGATCCTCTCTCTCTCTCTCTCTCTCTCTCTCTCTCTCTCTCTCTCTCTCTCCTTTAGGTTTTCTCAGGTCAAGATAGCAGCCAAGGATGTTCAAAAACGTTGAACAAGAGCCCTTAAATAGAAGAGCTTTAAAGGAGCTCATTAATTGTAAGTTGCCGACTATATCGTCAAGGACGATATTGAAATCGTCCTGGCCGATCATTATAAATTCCATGAGATCGGCCAGAGCATCGCTCTGAATGTAAACTGGATGATTTGAAAATTGGCTTGATCATCCCGGACGAAATCACGATCGTCCTGGCCGATCAGTTCAAATCAGAGGAAAATCGTCCAGAGCATAGCCCTGAATGCAAGCTGTCCGATCCAGATCGCCCAGGAGTAACTAAGGTTTTTTTTAACTAGATTAATTAAGGAATAATTTGTGAATATTGTCCAGGCTGATCTTACATCGTCCTAGCCGATTACCAAAAATACAGAATACCTTAATTACTGCATTGATTGTCTGCTCAATTAAGGCATAATTTGTGAATATCGTCCAGGCCGATTACTAAAAATACAGAATACCTTAATTATTTATGATGGCAATTTCTTTCTATTTTGAGCCTATTGTCCTGGCCGATACATGTATCGTCAAGGCCGATTTGCTAATGACGGTTGCCTTAATTAAGAATCCTTAATAGAATCTCTGTTTTAAACTCGATCATCCAGGCTGATTCAAATATCGTCCTGGCCGATGTGAGTAAAAATAGAAATTCTAAGTCTCTCAAGTGTGTGTGTGTAGGGTTACTTAGCATTAGTCACACTAAAGATTATAATTGACTCAAGAGGGAAAAAATAAAATTACAGATTGACTCAACCCTAATCTACCCCATCTTGAGCTGATTCTAATTATTGTTCGATCTTTGGGTCTTGAAAAAGCAATAGAGAAAAAAGGCAAGATTTGTTTGCTATCATCAAAATCATAATCCAAAAATAGATTTGTAACATTGAGGGTGGTAAACATCTCACTCAAATCATCAATGTGTTTACTAAGCAACTTATTTTTTACTAGGATTTCATCAACATACACCTCAATATTCCTCACTTTTTAGTCTTTAAAACCTTATCCATCATTCATTCGTTGGTCACCCCTATATTTTTTATGTCAAAGGGTAGTACCTTGTAGTAATATACCCCTTTTACAATGATAAAGGATTTATTCTCACAATCATATAGGTGCATCTTTATTTAGTGATAGCTTGAGAACACATCGAAGAAAATCATGACTAAGCAAACCCCTACCAAGTTGACTAGGGCATCTATCCTTGGTGATATTTGGACATGAAATACATGATATGCATTTATTTAATATTTATATGGTCTAAACAAGTATTATGACATAATACATGCATTTTGATAAGCACATTGGATAGAATTACATGCTATATCATTTCATATTATATGTATACGATATTTTTATTATGATTTAATTATATAAAATGTATGTAAAAGCAAGAAAAGTTGACTAAAAATAATTGACCAATTAAGTTGGCAGGAGACATGTTATCCTAGATAGGAGGGTGACCTAATGATATTTATTTTAAATAAGGTTTATGGTGTAATCCTAAGTAATATGAAATGGGAGGTATACATAGACTGACTAATAAGACATGATACTCTTAAGGGTAAGAAGTGACAACTTCTTACATAAAATTCACCTGACTTATGATATGTTATATGAGATTGATTTCTGGTAATATGATTGATATGAATATGACTAATACTTTTTTGGTCGAATTTTTCATAGGACTTCACATAAGAAAAATATAAGAAGTAGCCAAATGTTCTACCTTACTTACATATGCATATGACATGAACTTACATGGTAAATTACATTAGTGATATGATATAATTATGGTATAATATGAAATGAATATGCTAAAAGATGTAACTGATGCAAGTATATGATAAGATAAATAAGATTGATACAAGGACATATGCTATGTATGCCATGCTTGAGATACATAATATAATACATTTACTATAAAGCATGATATACAAGTACTTATACTATATTATATTCATACAATTGTTATAGCATATTTGTGTGATATGATAAGTATACACATATACATAAAATGACATATAATTTGAAATAGAGAATAATTATAGACATATATAGACTCATGAAAGACCTACTGTGTGTGATATGGGTTTATTAATGACATAACATATTGATCCTTTATATGGCCATTGAGGTATATGAATGATTGAACACATCAATCATTTATATGGCCATTAATCACAAATTATAAGTTTCGTTGCTTATATTGGTTTACATTGTTCATATGAAATGACATTATTCATATTGATTGATACTTATTCCTACTGGTACATATATATACTAATTTGGGTGGAATGATTACATGCATAAAGTTCATATTACCTTGAATTTATTACACTTGTACGTTTTGATAACCTACTTAGTTGTTAGCTCACTCTATGGCCTATATATATTTTTAGAAATGGGCTAGGATCTAGTGGGGTGAAGCTGAATAGAATATAGAAGTTTATTTTTATTTTTTATTCTGTAGTAGTAAGAAGTATTAGAAGAAAGATTTATGTATTGATTGAACTTATGACTATTGTAAATGAATTTCTAATGATTGATAAATATAGTGAAATGTCTTGTTGTAAAAAATGTTTCCACAAGCTTTTAATTTAAAAAATAAAAATTAGAGGCTCTAGCAGATTAAGTAATAGATAAAACAAATAATTCTTCCACAATTAGATCTTGGGACATCACTTAACTAGTTGTCAAACTGAGGTCAATAATAGGGAGACTAAGAGAATCTTAGCAAAAATGGTCACCTCAAATAGAAAAGATTGGGCGATTAAGTTAGACAATGCAATATGGGCTTATGGAACTACTTATAAGACTCCTATTGGTATGATTCCCTATAAAGTAATTTATGGAAATGTCTTACACCTTCCTATGTAATTAGAACATAAAGCATTCTTGGCAGTTAAGGAATTGAATTATAATTTTAAAATGAAAAAAGAAACAAGATTGATGCAGCTGAGTGAATTTGGAAGAAATAAAAAATTAAGCTTATGAAAATGCAAGGATTTAACAAGATAAGGTTAAAAATTGACATAATAAAAAGATTCTTAGGAAAAAATTCATTCATGGATAGGATGTCATACTATTAATTTATATGGTTAGAAATTTTTCTTATGAATTTGAGGAAATTTAGGATAAGAAAAGTATTCAAAATTTTAAGGTGAATGACCACAGGCTAAAGCCTTTTTTTGATAGGGATATTGATTGATTTTGAAATATTAATGAATTGATTCATCCTGAAATAAAATACTTGTTATAGTCTGGCTGAAGACTTAAAACTTAATGCTTATGGGAGGAAACCTAATTGATATGATATTTATGGTGCTTAGTGTATGGATTATCCTATGTTATGTTATGTTATCACTTGTTTTAAACGCTTGTTATCATTGATATGAAAGCATGTGTAGTGTTAATTATTGTTTGTGTTTCTTTTATTTATATTTTATTGAAATTCCCCTCATGCTTATAATAATTTTCAATAATTCTTATATTATGATTATTTAATTAACCTAAGTAAAAATAATAATTAAAAATTTTGTTGAATTTGGATAATAATAAAATCCTTGATCATAGTTCAAATGAACACTATTTACATTTCATAGACTATGGAATTATTTTCTAGAGGTATTAATAATCTTATAAAACTCATCCTAATTTATAATTTAGAACTACTGGTGGCTTTCCTATTACACATTTGAGTTTTGTTGATGATTTCATTATTTTTTTAAATGGTCAATTAAGATGCTTTACATTCTATTTAAATTGCTCGACAAATTTCAACATGCTAGTGGGTGATTTTTAACCCCTTTAAGAGTTATTTTATTCCTGCTAATTCTATCTCTCATAGGAGAGTTACTATTTTTTTAAAAAAAATTTGGGTTCATTAAAAAAAACTTATCTTTGAAGTACTTGGGCACTCCTCTTTATAAGGGTAGGAAACATTCTTACTTATTTGATGACATTTTCTCTATGATTCATAAGAAACTCTTCTTGAGCTTTTAATTTTCTTTCTTTTGGTGGTAGACTTGTTCTGATTAAACAGTGTTATGCTTTATTCCTATTTACTTGCTTGACACTTTATGCCCTACTCTTAATGTTTGTAATATAATCGAGATTTGTTTAATAAGTTCCTCTATGGAGCTAAAGAGGGTAAACATGTTATTCTGTGGGGTTCTTGAAAAAATAATTCCAGGAATGTTAATGAAGGTATCTATGACTGACATGTCTAAAGCTTTTTCTTATAAACTCTAGTTTGCTTTTAGATATAAGATCAACTTGTGGGCCAAGTTTATGACCTCTAAGTGCTATGCTGGTAAACACATTCACAATATCACTTCCTTAAATAAGGTGATTTTATTATCTAGAAAATATTATGTTATATTAAATGGGAGGCTGAAGAGATTATCCAATGGGGTTTGGGAGCTGGCAATATATATTTTTTGCCAAGATAAATGGTTGTGTAATTTTTCTATTGATGGTATGTTAAACACTCACTCCACTTCTGCTTGCAAAGTCAAGGATTTTATTACTATCAGGAATTGGAATATTGATTTTCTTAATAATTATGCAACACATTTTATTATCAGTATTATTCTTAAGATTCCTATTCCTTTAGATTTTGATGACTACATTTTGTTTAATCTTTCTAATGATTGTTAGTTTGCTATTAAGAAGGTCTAGAATTTTTTTTTTACATTCTTATCCTAAAGACCCTCTTTATTTAGCTTTCTAACATACTAGTATTCCTTCTTGTTATTCATTTTTGTTATGAAGGATTTTGCATAAATTTTTACCTTTGGATTCTATTTTAATTGGTAAAGGTTTTTACATAGTCTCCAAATGCCAATGTTGTTATCATATTGAGAATATGAACCATGTTTTTATTCATGGCCCTATTGCTATGAAAGTGTGGTTAGATTTCGATAGTATGTTTAATTGATTTCCCTCTTTTAGTTATAATTTTTTAGTGTGGTTCATCCCTATAAAAGGTCATATTATGAACATCTTACCTATTTTCATTTGCTAGTTTTTAGGGAGAAGCAACAATGAGTCTAAACATGAGAACATTAAGATGAATGCTATTATTATTACTTCTAAAGTCAAGGAGAAAATTTATCTGCTTTTTTGGCTAATTTATGAAAGGTTGATTCTTTTAAAGATTGTTATTATGTTGCTAATAATTTTGGTTTGGTTTTCCAATTCGCTTCCTCTATTGTTAAATACAGATTTATTATTTGGAGGAAGCCTTTGGAGGGTTGCTTTAAGCATAATACTTATGGTTCTATGAATAATTTGAATTCTAGTTGTGGTTGTATTATTAGGGATTTGAATGGGTTTGTTATTGTTGCCTTTGATGGTCCTTGCATGGTTAATATTGCTATTAAAGCTGAAATTGAGGGTCTTCAATTATGTAATTCCTTAGGCATCATTAATGTTTGGATTGAAGTTGATTCCATGCTTTTGATCCATTATACAAATGGGAAATCTAATTCTAATCCTACTAATTTTTACATGTTAAGAGATATTAAACATTGGCTATCTTTCATTACTTTCTCTATATCTCATATTTTGTGAGAAGGAAATGTTGTTGTTGACTCCCTTACTAAAATGGGGTATAATTTAGATGGCTTCACATAATTTATGGAACATTCTTTACCTATGAAGATTAAAGGTTAATTATATTGGATCATTCTCATCTTCCTTATGTTTGTATGTCTTAGTATTTTCTACTAGATTTTAGTTTTTGTTATGCTTATTGTTTGGATTTGGCCTATTTTTTCTTTCATCATTTTTGGTTTTTTCTATGTCTGTTGTTGAGATCTTTTGGAGCTTTGTTTCTTCTCTGTGTAATGGACACATTTTAATCATTTCCTTTTAGAGTAGAGCTTGGATATTTGGATGATTGGCTCTAGAAGGATTCACTTTTTTTTTTTGAATTATCTTTCATATTGGTTCTATTTTCTTCCTCGCTACTAGCTGGTGGTGTTAGACTGTTGTGGCTGGTTGGGCGCTAGAAATGATTGGAAAAATCATATCGCTAATTTAACCCCTATATGTTGCTCTATTTTTCCTTAGTGCAGACTTCTAGATTGCTTGGAGATGGTCCTTTTTATCTTTGTTCTGTGGGGTATGCTTTTTGAGGTGGCATCTCGAGGTTCATTTGTTGGTGTTGTGTCCAGTTATATCATCTTGTTTGACTTGGGTTTCCTGGAATGTGGAGTTTAGTTATGTATTCATCATGGCTTCTACTTCCTTTTACTTCCGTCTATTCCTTTGTAGATTTCCTGTGCTAGTTATGGTTGGGTGGGTCTGGGATTATATTTGAGTGGAATTTGGGGTTTCTTTATGATTGTTCAAATACTAAACTATTGAGCTTTGCTCACCCTGATCACTTTAGCTTTTCTGCTTTCCAATTAAATTTTTTTATTGTTAAGATTTTTTGGTTTTTCTATGAATGGGATCCTTACAGCTGTGGTTTATTTTCCGAGTACTTCTGGTTGGGGCTGTTAATTTGCTTGGTGCTTGCTATAGTTTCAAAGGCTGGATCTTCTAATAAGCATTTAAGATTATTTTCTATGCTGGGTTCATTCCTTCTGTCCACTCTATTTAATATGGGTTTGGTTCCATCTATGGCATCTCTTGTGATTTGCATTTTTGGTTTACTAGCTAGTGGCATCATCATGTTATTTATTATGGTTCTATCTTGATGTGGTCATTTAGCCTGGCTCTCCTTTGTTTTATGTATTTTTTATTTTGGTTTATGATATCTATAGCCTTAGTTATTGGAGCAAGAATTGCTTTTTTATTCTTACAAACGTTGGACCTTCTGTCTTCTGTCTATGGGAGGACCTTTGTTCGGCTTTGATGAACCAATTCCATTACTTGCTTAATTGCCTTTTTACCTTTTTTACCATTCTTAATTTGGATTGGCATTACGTTCTTATTGATGATAATGGGGAAATCTAGAAGTCTTGCTACAGTTGTGCTCTTTTACTCATTAATAGTCATTTTTTATGGTTTCTACTTTTCTTTAATATTATTGATGGAAAATGCAAGGATAATCTTAATATAATTATATGTTTTCATAATACTAAATTGCAGTACTGTCTCTTATTTATGGAGGTTGCTTTATTAGCTTAGTGTTTTTTCTTTTTATATTATTTCTTTTATGTTGCTTTTGAATATTTTGCTAAGTGTCATTGCAGGCCTATTTTTTAGCTTTTTGGTGACTCTTTCTCATTTTGTGCAAGGCCCAACTATGGTTGGAAAGGTAGAGCTGAATGTGTATAATTATCCCTTTCTTTTAGGATTTTAAGATTGTTATTACGTTATTTTGTAATCATTCTTAGTAAGTATATCTGGTTCTTAGGTTCTTTTTTTACTTTTCTTGTAGCTCTTCCAAGTAGTAGCGAGTTGGAGGTCCCTTTAAGGACCTTGTAATCCTTTTTTGATTTAATAGTAGGCCTGTAAGTTTCATAGAGTGGGAAAAACACTAATAATTAACAAATTTAGAACATTTAAGTTATTACTTTAATTTCAAATTGTAAGTTATACCTTTATGTATTAATTTTTAACATAAATATTAATAATTAGAATTAAAGATTAGTTGTGAGTAGATTGAAATTAGAAATTATTAGCAACCCTAATTTGAAATGGGCAATCTTATTAAATGTGGCAACATATTATGAAATTAGATATCGCCAAAGGTTATGACAACATTAATTGAAATTTTCTTTATAATATTTTGCTATGTTTGGTTTAAATTCAGTCTTTATTATTCTTATCAAAAATTGCATTGAAGGATCCTTTTTTTCTATTATTGTTAATGGCAAAAGCATTAGATTTTTTAAATCTTCTCATGAGTTAAGATAGGGTGATCATATATCTCCTGCTCTTTTTATTATTGGTATTGAGTACTTATCTAGGGGTATTGCTAACCTCTTTGAAAATCACCTTAGCCTTTATTTTAGAACTATGGGAGACTTTCCTATTTCTCATTTATCTTTTGCTGATGATTTTATTATATTTACCAATGCCTCTTTAAACCAGATTAATAGGCTGATGATTTTTATTTTTCAAAATTTTGAAACTTTAAGTGGGTTTTCTCTTAATAAGAGTAAGGTCTGCTTTATTGTTTCCAACAAAGTTCCTCTGGATTGTATTACAACTATGAAATGCCTTACTAGTTTTGTGTATGGTCATTTACCTATTAAGTACTTAGGTGTCCCTCTTTTCAAAGGTAGAAATAAAACTATTCTCTTTGATGATTTGATTACTTATGTGCCTAATAAGCTTACTTCTTGGGACTCTAACTTTTTAAGTTTTGGTGGTAGATTGACCCTTATTAAAAGTGTCATTTGTTCTCTTCCTATTTATATCTTCCAAAATCTCCAACCAACTCGTGTTGTTTATAATAGAATTGAAAAAATGTTTCATAAAATTTTTTGGACGGGGAGCAATAATAATTCCAAAATTATTTGGTCTTCTTGGAATAGCTACTGCAGTGTTTTGGAAGAGGGAGATCTGTGTTGCAATAACATGTATGATTTGTTTTATGCCTTTTCTTTCAAATTTTGGCATAATTTTTGTGCTAAAGTTAGTCTTTGGGCTAATTTTATGTATGCTAAGTACAATGTTGGTAAGCACCCTATTATGTGTTTCTACAATAAAGGTGATTCTAATGTTTGGTAGAGACTTTGCAATATTAAATGGGTTGCTGAGCCTCACATTAATTGGGATCTTGGTGGTTGTAACATC
This sequence comes from Dendrobium nobile, assembly GCA_022539455.1. Taxonomy (NCBI): domain Eukaryota; kingdom Viridiplantae; phylum Streptophyta; class Magnoliopsida; order Asparagales; family Orchidaceae; genus Dendrobium; species Dendrobium nobile. The sequence continues at coordinate 29,319,846 of CM039733.1, read as the reverse complement.
TATTTTTGGCAAGATCATTTCCTGGGGGCTCATTCGATTGATTCTATTATCAATATTGTAACCACTGCTGTTATTAAGGTGAATCATTTCAGTACAGATAATTGTTGGGACTATAATAAACTTGTTGAAGTTATTCCTGATTTTGTTATTAAAAAAAAATGAACCTCCCTATTAATAGTAATTCTTATGACTTATTATTATGCAATCTTTTTAATAATGGGAGTTTTATATTAGAGGATGCTTGGCATGCCTTTGGAGTTAAGAACTATACTACCAAATTTTTTTTATGATTTGGCATAAAAGTATTCCAACCACTATTGCTACTTTCATTTGGAGAATCATGCATAAGTTTATTCCCACTTATGTGAACTTAAATAAAAGAGGTTTTATTTTAGCTTCCAAATGTCAATGTTGTTATCACGTGGAGAACATGCACAATGTTTTTTTTTTGGCCCTATAGATGTTAAAAGTTTTATGCATTTTGATGATATTTTTAGATTAATTTTTTTAGTGCTAATATGTCTATTAATGATATGATTAATTATTGGTATGTTAAGTCTAAAGACCATATTAGAAAAGTGATTCCCTCTCTTATTTTGTGGTATTTATGGCTAGATAGAAATAATTCTCTTTTCAATAATATAGGTATGAATCTTTATAGGAATATTAAAAATGTGAAAGACAAAGTTCTGAGACTTAATTCTTCTAACCTACTTTCCATAAAAAACTTTAAGGATTATTTCTTTGTGGCTCCTGACTTGGGTCTCTCATTAGAGATTAATCATTCCTATGATGAGGTTAAGTTGGTTTACTAGATTAAACCCCCTAATAATATGTTAAAGCTTAATGCTGATCGATCTATCAAAGATTTGACTTTTGGCTGTGGTGGGATTATTAGGGATGTCTATGGGAATGCCATTATGACCTATGCTGGCCCCTTAGAGAAAAGTTTTATTATTTATGCTGAGCTTTCTACTATTCTTCATGGTCTTAAATCATGCATTTCTCTCGGCATTACTAACATCTAGATTGAAGTGGATGCTACTTATAATATTTATTGTTTGAATAACCCTAATGATACTCTGTGTAAACCATATTTGTTCTATCTTGTTAGGGATATTAAGTAGCTTTTGACCTTTGTTAGTTTTACCATGTCTCATGTGTATAGGGAAGGGAATGCTTATGCTGATTGGCTTGCCAATCTTGGGTGTAATTTGGACTTTCTTACTAATTTCTTTGCCAGCAATTTTCCTACCCCTTTAATGGGTCTTTTGAGAATGGAAAAAATTTGCTTACCCTATGTCAGAACTTAGGCTTTTGTTGTAATTTGGGCCTGCGGTCCTTCTGACTCCTATTATTTCTATCATGGTTGGTGTTTTTATTGGTTGCTGGCCATTTCTTTTGGATCTTCTTTTATTTTGTTCCTTTTGGTTGATTTTGGCCCATTTTCAAGTTATGTGTTTTTGCCTATTTCCAAGCTATGATTGTATCATTCATATTACAAATTTTAAACCCTTGTGTTGCTCATCTATTCTCTAGGTGGAGTATCTTGGGTTTTCTTGATGTGGTTTTATTTGGACTGTGTTGAATTTCTGTCTTTTGTGGCATTGCAAGCTTAGTGGTGTGGTTGTGAGTTTTCTAGGGTGCCCCTCCTCTTTGGATTATTCTTCTATCAGTGCAATTGTTAGCTATGCATTTCTTTATTTTAGTTTATATTTACATCTCTTAGTTTCTTGGGTGAGGTTTTGCTTCTTAGTGGATGGTATATGCTCTTTATCCAAAGGCTACTTGATATATTCCCTTTCTTTATTCAGGATCTGTATGAGCTTGGAGGGGTCTGGGTTTAGATTGGAGTGGCACTTGGGTTTTTATCATGAGGGCTTTCCAGATACTACTATTATGTGCTTGTGTGGCCAATCCCTTCTTAGATGTTATGTTACTCAATTTTGGATTCATCTTAGAATTAATTGAATTCGTGTAACTTTTATTCCCACAATGTTATTTACTCTATTGATTATTTGTTTGTCTGTGCTGCTAGTCTTCTACTTTGTAATTTCTATACAGGTGATTGCTGTCTATGGCTGAGGGGTTTATTCCTAATTTACTTATTGGCATCGTTAGTAAAGTGGGCTTTGCTTGTATTCTCGCCACCTACACGTATTTAATTCTTGAAAATTGGGGCTTGTAGTTTTGGATTTTTTTATTTATCTAATTTTGATACGGTGTATATGACTATTTAGTTAGAGAATAGATGTTTGAATAATGTTTATGTGTTGAGAAGACATCATTTATATTGTTGGAATGATTCTTTATGAAATTTGCTATGCATTGGATTTTCTTATTTTATCAGTTATCTCTTAATTTTTGGTTTTTCTTGAGGATCAATGTGCTAAATTATCACTTTAATGCCTCTTTCAACCGGGGGATTTTTATGGGTTTGGAGCCTTATATTATGTTGAGGATGGAGGTAGAGTTAGTCGGGGCATCACTTATTAGGTGGCTTATCTTGTTTGTTCAGTATTGCTGGTTGTGGCTCATTTTTTTTTTCAGTTGGTGCTACTCTTTATCTACTATAGTTTGTCATGTTTGCTCCAATGATGTTTGACCGAGAGTTTTGCTATTGTTTTGGGCCTCTGCGTTATTATGCCATGCCTTATTCTGATGATGCGTATTGGATGGCTTGTTGCTGTTGACCTCTTACTGTTGTGTTCTCTCCTTTCTAGCCTTGTTTTTTTAAGGTATAAGTCATTTTTGTCTAAGCTTCCTAGGAAAACTATTTATTGTATCCTTTTTTGCATTCAAGAGCTTTTCATAAGATGCAAGGGTAAGTTTTGGGTTATTATTCTAAATTATATTAAAGGTTTGTTAAATCAATTAAAATGTCCTTATTATAACTATTCTTCTTATGTGACTTTTATTTTGTTTGTGTTAATGTTATGCACTTATGCTCTCATATGCAATAGTATTTTATTTTGCAGCATTATTTTTAAGCAGGTGGATTGGCTCTTGGATGCGATTATCATTTTTTGCAGGACGATTATGCGCATTATTTTTTTAATCTTTTTTTTGGTGCTCATTTCTGGAAGCCCCATAATGTTACTAGTTTTTTGTACTTTTTTATAGAAGGGACTTTTGGCTCATATATTTTCCTTTTCTTTGTTTTGTAGCTCTTTGGAGCAGTAAAGAGCGTAAGGTCCCTCTTAAGGACAATATATCTTCTTTTTTTGTTTAAGTCGTACGCCCCTCCAAGAGTTTTAACAAAAAAAATATTTACATAAATTTTTATTTACTTGAGGATGATTAAAAAAAGTATTTATAGTTTTGAAAAAAGAATTAATTTTCTTTGGGAATATTTATTTTTGAATTTCAAAATTGAACACGTCATTATGAACAATATATCGCCTCGGGAGGTGATCATATCGTTCTATAATGGGTTCCAATTTTAGAATTTTAAATTTATCTGAATTATCATAGTCAAACTCAAGGGGGAACGACATATGATCTCGAAAGATCAAAATGACGTTCAATCAATTGTTTAACTATAATAAATCGGATAAGAGATCATTAATTTCATAATCAAAATCACAATAGAAATTGATATATCTCTCTGAGGAAAGAAGTTATCAATCACTATTGATCGTTTGAAAATGGAGGTAACGATCGTTGAAATTTGAATTTTCCCAAAGAGAATTAATTAGGGATTTTGAAAATTTTGATTTTAAAAAACAGGTCTGGATTTCTAAATCTCCTACGAGCGTAAGCCCTCGTAGTTAATTACATCGTAGGAAAATTAGAATTTTCCTACGAATAATCTCGATTAAAATAGAGGTAGAAATTTCATTTAAGATTTTTAAAGCTGGATGTCAAAGGAGGTAAAGGTTGGAATTTTCAATTGGGATTGGATCAAGGTTGAAGTTTGATCAGAAACAAGATCAAGGTTTGAACTGGACTGGAACCTTGATTTTGATTGAGGTTTGATTTAAATTGTGATCTGGGTTAGCTTAAGGTCAGGATTGGTTTGAACTTTGAATTGATCTGAGATCTAAATTAATCTCAAGGTCTAGATTGATCTAAGGTCTAGGTAGCTCCTAAGGCCTGAGAAGATCATAGGGTCTGGATCTAGGAGAATCTTATGGTCTAGAATAAATCCTAAGATTTGAAGTCTAGAAGAGTCTTAAAATCTAGATTTGTCTGGAGAAATCCTAGGATCTAGAGTAGAACCTAGGATCTAGAATCTAGAAGAGATTTAGGATCTAGATGAATCCTAAGGCCTGAAGTTTAGCAGAATCCTAGGATATGGATTCTAGATTGATGTAGGGTCAGGATTGATCTGTAGTCTGGGTAGGTCTCTAGTGACCTCATACAAAAATGAGGTCAATAAATGGACCCCCAATATGTGTAATAGAAAAAATTCTATTGCACATATTAGCATTGACCGAAAAAGGTCAAGTTTGGAGTTTTGATCCTAAGGTAGGAAAAAGTCTATCCCTGGGGAATCGAGGTTTGAATTGATACCAGGGTAGTGCCACAGAGGGCGTACTCTACCACTAGTGAGTCGAATCCTAAGGGAAGAAAAAGTTCTATCCCTAAAGGAAAAGGTGGTCTAGGTGATCGTATAGGCGGGAAGAGTTCCTAACTATAGAGGATCGGATTTAAGTTTTGAATCTAAAGGAAAGGGAACCTAACCTTATAAGATTGACTTTAAATTTGATTCTAAGGGAAGAAAAGACCTAGCCCTAGATGATTGGATCTTGAATTTGATACTAGGGTAGTGCCACGGGGGGCGTACTCTACCACTGGTAGATCTAATCCTAAGGAAGGGAAGAACCTAACCTTAAGGAGAAGAATATTTAATTTGGATTTGATTCTAAGGGAAGGGAAGTCCTAATCCTAGAGGATTGAGCTTGAAATTGGTTCTAAGGGAAGGAAAGACCTAACCCTATAGGATTGAGTTTTGATTTTATTCTAAGGGAAGGGGAGACCTAACCCTAGTAGATTGAATTTGAAATTGATACTAGGGTAGTGCCACTAAAGGCGTACTCTACCACTAGCGGATCTGGTCCTAAGGGAAGGGAGTACCTAAACCCTAAGGTAGAGGAGGCTGGAATGATCGTATAGGAAGGAAGAACTCCTAATTATAGAGGATCAAATTTGTATTTGATATTAGGGTAGTGCCACGAGGGGCATACTCTACCACTAGTAGATCTAATCCTAAGGAAGGGAAGATACCTAACCTTAAGGAAAAGAAGGGTTGAATGATCGTATAGGAAGGAAGAACTCCTAACTATAGAGGATCAAATTTGAAATTGATACTAGGGTAGTGCTACGAGGGGTGTATTCTACCACTAGCGGATCTAATCCTAAGGAAGGGAAACAACCTAACCTTAAGGCTGAATTCAGGAATTTGAGGGTGAAATTGAAAATATGGAGTCTAATCCTAGGGGAAAGAGAATATCTAACCCTAAGTAGAAGGAAGCTGAGGGATCCTGTGAGAAGGAAGCATTTCTTCCCACGGGAGATCAGATCTAGATTTTGAAAATTAAGATGGTGCCAGAAAGGGCGTGATCCATTACTAGAAAATCTAATCCTAAGGAGAGAAAGCACTATAACTCACAACTAACCTTAAGGAAGAGAAAACTGGATGATCTTGTGGGAAGGAAGCATTGCTTCCCACAAAAGATTGGATATAGAGTTTGAAATTAGGATGGTGCCGTAGAGGGCGTGCTCCATCACTAGTGGGTCTAATCCTAAGGAGAGAAAGCACGATGACTTACATCTGTCCTTAAGGAAAAGAAAACTAGAAAGATCTCGTGGGAAGGAAGCATTGCTGCCATGAAAGATCGGATCTAGATTTGAAATTTAGGATGGTGCCACAAAGGGCATACTCCATCACTATAGGACGGTCTTGTGGAGAGAAAACTTGCTCTACACAAAAAACCGCATCTGGATGATCATATGTGGAGGAAACTTGCTCCACATAGAGGATCAAGTCTGAAATGATCATATATGAAGGAAACTTGCTCCATATAGAGGATCAGGTCTGGAATGATCGTATATGGAGGAAACTTGCTCCATATAGAGGATCAGCTCTAGAACGATCATGTGTAGAGGAAATTTGCTCTACACAGATAATCGAGTCTGGATGATCGTATATGGAGGAAACTTGCTCCATATAGAGGGTCAGGTCTAGAATGATTGTGTGTAGAGGAAACTTGCTCTACACAGAGGATCGAGTCTGGATAATCGTATATGGAGGAAACTTGCTCCATATAGAGGATCAGGTCTAGAATGATCGTATATGGAGGAAACTTGCTCCATATAGAGGATCAGGTCTGGAATGATCATGCGTAGAGGAAACTTGCTCTACGCAGAGGATCGAGTTTGAGGTTTGAAATTTGAGATTTGAATGATTTTTGAATTTGAACTGATTTGATTTTAAATTGGAGTGTGTTTGAATTTGAAATTTGATTTTTAATTTGATTTTGAAAATGTTTGAATTTGAAATTTGATTTGATGAATTTAATTCTGAAGATTTTTTGAATTTAATTTTTGATTTAATTTTGAATTCAAAGGATCTTTGAATTTGATTTTGAATTTGAATGTGAAAGTGCTCTGATGGCACCAGAAAGTTTGTTAGGGATGTTAAGCCCTATAGAACTGGCCCAAGGCTAATAAAGAGAGAGGTGAATTGGATAACTTTAAAACCAAAGATAAAACTCAAACCAAAATCATCACAGAAATCAAAGTGCGGAAGAAAATAATGCGGAAGCAATAATAAGAAAAGATCACACCAGATTTATAGTGGTTCGGTCAAACCTTGACCTACGTCCACTCCTTGGAGGCACCCTCAAAGTATTGCACAAAAACAAGTGTCTCTCCTTTAGCCCCCACAGCTAGGCGGAGAAGCCCTTACACAATCACTTCCACCTTATCCGGTCCGACGGAGTCGCCGGGTCCTTTGACACCAAAGAGATCTTCTTCTTTGGTGAACTTCCCTCGAGACGAGCCTTGAATTCGACGGTATTAAGATGCAAGCCTGTCGGAGCAACCGTGTGGAATCCCCTCCACACTCTCTTGAGTCTCCCCCTTATAGGATCTTCTCCCTCTTAGACTTCACCTGTTCCTCACTCCCTTTTAAGCTCTCTCTTCAAGTCTCCCCCACAAGAACGAAGCTACAATGGTTGCCAAAGACACTTACAAAGTGTCATGCCAAGCTTAAATAGAAAAGCTCAAAACGACCTCATTAATGCAAGTTGCCGACATTATCGTCCAGGACGATAGGTATATCGTCTTGGCCGATCAGTACAAATTCAGCTCATCAGCCCGAGACAATTTGGGACGATCAGAAGAAAATTGGTTACTTCGTCCTGGCCGATATCATGATCGTCCAGGCCGATTAGTTTAAAACTAATTTCAATCGTCCTGATCATCGCCATGAATTTGAGCTGTTCGATGTAGATCGTCTAAGACATCGTCCTGGCCAATCAGGAGATCATACCGTATGATGTGATCGTATGAATTAACCATTAATGCTTTCCAAAAATACCATATGAATTTAGGCATAATTGAGTTAGATCGTCCTGGACGATAAGAATATCATCCTGGCTGATTTCCTAAAACAAAGAATTCCTAAACTGATTATAGCGATTGATTCTTTCTAAATTGAGATTATCGTCCTGGCCGATACAGGTATCATCCAGGCCGATCCATTAATGATGGCTGCCTTAATGAGGATGCCCTAATTAGGGTTTCTAATTTTGGACATATCGTCCAGGACGATGTAAATATCGTCCCGGCTGATATTACCAAAAATAGAAATCTTATAGGGAACAACAGGAAATCTTCCAAGTTATAAATCAACAGATCCCACACCAAATACAACAGACTCTAGAAAGGAAAAAGTTTACAAACTGACTCAGACCTAGTCTACCAAATCTTGAGCTGATTCTAAATTGCAGTCCGATCGTGTGAACCTGAAATGTTAGTATATAAGGAAGTTGTAGAGAAATAAAAATGTTTGCTATTATCAAAATCATAAACCATTAATCCGCAACAATCTCCCCCTTTTTGATGATGGCAAACAATTCAATTTGAATTTTCAAAAAAAATAATTTCTCCTAATCTCCCCTCACTAGAATAACACTTTTTAAAAAATAGGGGAGAAAAAAATATTTTTATTGTTTTAAATTTTTGAAAAGAAAAAAAATACAAATTCAACAGTATGTTCTCCCCCTTTGACATTATCATAAAGAGAGGAGGTACAAACAAAAAACAAAACAAATAGAAGACAAAAATGTTCCCCGATCTAGTGAAAAAAAATATTCTTAAAATGATAATGTTACCTCTTGGTTTTAATCAAAAACTTAGTAGAATTGAATTGATAACGCATAGTCCAAAAAAGGTTAGAAATTCAGAATTTGATAATCCAAATTCAAGTTCTTTAAAAAGGCTCAAAAACTTTTTAATTTAATATCAAAATCAAGCAATAAATTAGAGAAAGAAACAGTCATTTTTCAAAAACTCCTTCCATAAAATATATCTAATAGAAGATCAATGCACGAATTATTGAATCAGGAATCATGATTTTCAAATTCAAGTATCGAAAGTATCAAGGGTTTTCTTAAGCTTTTAAGAAGTACAAGAATGGTAAGCATTAAACTTTTGTGGGCTCATTTTATGCCTCATGACAATTGGTTGGCACACTGCGCATCTTTTGATACACTTTGTGTATTCTATTTTTTCAATTTGGCGTCTTTGCGCATCTTATATTTTTGGCATCATTGGCCAATTTTTTTGAATATGCTCCCTTTCTTAAATCTTAAAAACAAAGGAAAACCCATCTTAGTGACAAAGTGAATTTCTTGATTAAGAAAATTATGAGTTAGATTCAATAACATGCAAAAGATTCCTATGCGATAAATAAAACGTAGGGAGAAAAAAAATTTTGTTTCAAAAACCAATTTAAAAGATGAAAAAGATTTTAAATCAAAAGTGGAATAACCTCTTTTAGAAAATAGAGATTGAGAGTCAAAAACATGAGTTTCCTTCCTTTGACTGTTTTAGAGAAGTCAAACACAACTTACCAAAGATTTCAAGAAAAAACAAGAAGTAGATTTTTCATTTTTAGAAAAGTGAATGTGTGTGTTGATCAGAGAAAAAATTTCACAAAAAGAAATAAACAAAACAAAATAAAAATAAAAAAAAACATAAAAATAAAAACACAACACAAAAACACGAAAGGCTTTTAACCATTATCTTTCTCCTGGTCCGATGCTTCAGAGACCAGATCTGCCCATGAAATTTTTTGCCTTTCATTATTTCCCAGTTTAAATATTGCTTCGCCTTGCCCATTTCTTTCATAGGAAGAATTCTTAAATTAGGTCACTGATTTTTCATATGTACAGGCTTCTTGCATAGAAAACAAATAATGTCAGAAGAAATATGGACATCCTTACCACTTTTACCTTTTTTTTTTCCACTTTTTCTTATGCTTTGGTGAGCTTTGTGATTTGCTTGACAAGTCTTTGCATTCGTCACCAACTAAGCAATCTTTTTCCGTATCTTCAGTTTTTAGAACAATCGTTTCACCTGCATCCAAAAGTCTTTGACCCAAACTTTGCTCGTAGGCAATGAGTGAGCCAATCAAATTATCAATAGAATAATCATTCAAATCTTTTGATTCACAAATAGAAACAACTTTGGCATCAAATTTTTCAAGTAAACAACGAAGAATTTTATTGACTTTTTCAAAATTTGAAAACTCTTTTCCTAAGGCATGCAATGATGTTACAATTTGAATGAACCTAGTGTACATGTCTAAGATCGTCTCATAAGGTTTCATGGAAAATAGTTCAAAATCATGCATTAACAAATTCAACTTGGATTGCTTGATTTCACTAGTGCCTTTGTATATGGTGTGTAGTTTATCCCAAACTTCCTTACCAGTAGTGCACGTGTATACTAATAAAAAATCTTCAGAATTTAAAGCACAGAAAAAGCAGTTTAAAGATTTTGCATTCAATTGAGCATTGATGTGTTCTTCCTTACTCCATTGATTAAAAGGAATATCAATTTTAATTCCATCTAAAACTCGTGATGGTGAAGAATAACCATTTAAAATCATATGCCACATGCGAAAATCAATCGATTGCAAGAAAATAGACATGCGAGTTTTCCAAAAATCAAATGACATATTTTCAAATAAAGGAGGTCTAGTGATTGAATAACCTTCCGCAATATTACGAATAGCCATAGATCGAAATTCAAAAGCTTTTTAAAAACTTATTTTTTGAAGACGGCTCTGATACCACTTGAAAGTGCTCTGATGGCACTAGAAAGTTCGTTAGGGATGTTAAGCCCTATAGAACTGGCCCAAGGCTAACAAAGAGAGAGGTGAATTGGATAACTTTAAAACCAAAGATAAAACTCAAACCAAAATCACCACAGAAATCAAAGTGCGGAAGAAAATAATGCGGAAGCAATAATAAGAAAAGAACACACCAGATTTATAGTAGTTCAGTCAAACCTTGACCTACGTCCACTCCTTGGAGGCACCCTCCAAGTATTGCACTAAAACAAGTGTCTCTCCTTTAGCCCCCACAGCTAGGAGGAGAAGCCCTTACACAATCACTTCCACCTTCTTCGGTGCGGCGGAGTCGCCAGGTCTTTTGACACCAAAGAGATCTTCTTCTTTGGTGAACTTCCCTCGAGATGAGCCTTGAATCTGACGGTATTAAGATGCAAGCTTGCCAGAGCAACCGTATGGAATCCCCTCCACACTCCCTCGAGTCTCCCACTCACAGGATCTTCTCCCTCTCAGACTTCACCCGTTCCTCACTCCCTTTCAAGCTCTCTCTTCAAGTCACCCCCACAAGAACGAAGCTATAATGGCTGACAAAGACACTTACAAAGTGTCATGCCAAGCTTAAATAGAAAAGCTTAAAATGAGCTCATTAATGCAAGTTGCCGACATTATCATCCAGGACGAGAGGTATATCGTCCTGGCCGATCAGTACAAATTCAGCTCATCAGCTCGGGACGATTTGGGACGATCAGAAGAAAATTGGTTACATCGTCCTGGCCGATATCACGATTGTCCAGGCCGATTAGTTTAAAACCGATTTCAATCGTCCTGATCATCGCCCTGAATTCAAGTTATTCGATGTAGATCGTCCAAGACATCGTCCTGGCCGATCAGAAGTTTGTCTCAGACGATGTGATCGTATCAATCAACCATTAATGCTTTCCAAAGATACCAGATCAATTTAGGCATAATTGAGTTAGATCGTCCTGGACGATAAGAATATCATCCTGGCCGATTTCCTAAAATAAAGAATTCCTAAACTGATGATGGCGATTGATTCTTTCTGAATTAAGATTATCGTCCTGGCTGATACAGGTATCGTCCAGGATGATCCGTTAATGACAGCTGCCTTAATGAGGATGCCCTAATTAGGGTTTCTAATTTTGGACAAATCGTCCAGGATGATATAAATATCGTCCCGACCGATATTACCAAAAATAGAAATCTTATAGGGAACAACAGGAAATCTTCCAAGTTACAAATCAACAGATCCCACACCAAATACAACAGACTCAAGAAAGGAAAAAGTTTACAAACTCACTCAAACCTAGTCTACCAAATCTTGAGCTGATTCCAAATTGCAGTCCGATCGTGTGAACCTGAAATGTTAGTACATAAGGCAGTTGTAGAGAAAAAAAAATATTTGCTATTATCAAAATCATAAACCATTGATCCGCAACAGAATGTGTTTGAATTTGAAGATTGATTTGATTTTGGTGAATTTAAGTTTGAAGAGTTTTGAATTTGATTTAATTTTGACACTCATCTGGCATGGTACTTCCTGAAGAGCCGCCCCGACATTTGAAAATATCAGGTGGCATCCTTCAGGGTTGATCAGTTAATGTTTGAAATTTTCTCAAAGATCATCTCATCGACAGGAGGACAGTCTTGTGTTGGTTCAAACTCCTGCACCGATCTCTCAGTAGGCTAAGATATATACCTGAAGAACCAAGACCAAGTCGCCTACTTAGAAGGTTTTAAGTTACTCTATCTGTTCATGAGCTTCAACCAGTCAGGCTTCGTACGATTCTAAATTTTATTGAGCCTTAAAGACAAAGCTCTACAAGGCCTCGAGCTCTTCACATTGGAGTCGGGCACTCCGCTCAGTCGTGGTTTGAACTTGAACGGCAATTCCCAGCATTACAAAATACTCCTCTAATGGGGTTGATTTTGGACCAAGTATAGAGTGTAATTTTGTTGAAAAGGCCTTAAAGGAAGTGATGCCTTTGTACAAGAACTTATATCCATTTCTCAAGGACAAGATTTGAATTTCTTTGCAGGAGTAGAAGATTCGATCATTCTATTAAGAAATTTCCTCTAACTATTTGGACCCTGTCGGAACAACATGTGGGAAAAAATTTAGAAGTGCAGAGAGAAGCTGAGTGACTCCAACTAACCTTGGAAGGTTTGAAAACTTAGGTTTTGTTGACCCAGTTCAAGTTTCGTACAAACTAAACTGGGGTCTCCCTTGTATAGATTTTGAATTAAAATTAATTTCAAAGGGTTTAAGTTGAAGAGAGAAATTTGATAGAATATATATTGATCGATTAAGATTTGACAGAAATTGAATTTTTCTAAAGGATTGAAATCTTGATTTTGAAGTTGAAGGATTTTTTGTAAATTGTGAAACTTAGCACGCTTAAGATTTATTCGCATGCAAGTTTGCAACATATACAGGAGGATTCGGCTTGACTCTAGTGAAATGTCAAACTTGTTTTTGCCAAAAAGATCCAAACTCTAGAATCAAATTTGAACAAGAAGTCTATATTCTATCACACATACTAAATCATAGGAGTTATAATTTCATATGTAATGATAGAATATATATTGATCGATTAAGATTTGACAGAAATTGAATTTTTCTAAAGGATTGAAATCTTGATTTTGAAGTTGAAGGATTTTTTGTAAATTGTGAAACTTAGCACGCTTAAGATTTATTCGCATGCAAGTTTGCAACATATACAGGAGGATTCGGCTTGACTCTAGTGAAATGTCAAACTTGTTTTTGCCAAAAAGATCCAAACTCTAGAATCAAATTTGAACTAGAAGTTTATATTCTATCACACATACTAAATCATAGGAGTTATAATTTCATATGTAATGATAGAATATATATTGATCGATTAAGATTTGACAGAAATTGAATTTTTCTAAAGGATTGAAATCTTGATTTTGAAGTTGAAGGATTTTTTGTAAATTGTGAAACTTAGCACGCTTAAGATTTATTCGCATGCAAGTTTGCAACATATACAGGAGGATTCGGCTTGACTCTAGTGAAATGTCAAACTTGTTTTTGCAAAAAAGATCCAAACTCTAGAATCAAATTTGAACAAGAAGTTTATATTCTATCACACATACTAAATCATAGGAGTTATAATTTCATATGTAATGATAGAATATATATTGATCGATTAAGATTTGACAGAAATTGAATTTTTCTAAAGGATTGAAATCTTGATTTTGAAGTTGAAGGATTTTTTGTAAATTGTGAAACTTAGCACGCTTAAGATTTATTCGCATGCAAGTTTGCAACATATACAGGAGGATTCGGCTTGACTCTTTCGCTCTACCAATTAACTTGGAGGCAAAATGTCAAAGCCCGACTTTGAAGAGGTTTCCTACACTCACCTCTCGTTTGACATGTCTTAATTGAGTTGGCCACACTCACCCAAGGAAGAAATGGGAGAGGGACCAATGGAAGGAAGGGTAGTCAAAACTACCGATGCAATAAAATTTATACCGCCATTAAAGATGGAGAGTGAGACTAGTCCCTAGCGGAGTCACCATTTTTTATTTTGATTAAAAAGAGTATTTATAGTTTTGAAAAAAGAATTAATTTTCTTTGGGAATATTTATTCTTGAATTTCAAAATTGAACATGTCATTATGAACAATATAGCACCTCGGGAGGTGATCATATCGTTCTCTAATGGGTTCAAATTTTAGAATTTTAAATTTATCTGAAATATCGTAGTCAAACTCAAGGGGGAACGACATATGATCTCGAAAGATCAAAATGACATTCAATCAATTGCTTAACTATAATAATTCGGATAAGAGATTGTTAATTTCATAATCAAAATCACAATAAAAATTGATATATCTCTCCGAGGAAAGAAGTTATCAATCACTATTGATCGTTTGAAAATGGAGGTAAGGATCGTTGAAATTTGAATTTTCCCAAAGAGAATTAATTAGGGGTTTTGAAAATTTTGATTTAAAAATCAGGTCTGAGTTTCTAAATCTCCTACGAGCGCAAGCCCTCGCAGTTAATTACATCGTAGGAAAATTGGAATTTTCCTACGAATACTCTCAATTAAAATAGTAGTAGAAATTTCATTTAAGATTTTCAAAGCTGGATGTCAAAGGAGGTAAAGGTTGGAATTTTCAATTGGGATTGGATCAAGGTTGAAGTTTGATCAGAAACAAGATCAAGGTTTGAATTGGAGATTAAGATCTTGAATTGGACTGGAGTCTGGATTTTGATTGAGGTTTGATTTGAATTGATATCTGGGTTAGCTTAAGGCCAGGATTGGTTTGAAGTTTGAATTGATCTGAGATCTAAATTAATCTCAAGGTCTGGATTGATCTAAGGTCTAGGTAGCTCCTAAGGCCTGAGAAGATCATAGGGTCTGGATCTAGGAGAATCTTAGGGTCTAGAATAAATCCTAAGATTTAAAGTCTAGAAGAGTCATAAAATCTAGATTTGTCTAGAGAAATCCTTGGATCTGGAGTAGAACCTAGGATCTAGAATCTAGAAGAGATTTAGGATCTAGATGTATTCTAAGGCCTGGAGTTTGGCAGAATCCTAGGATATGGATTCTAGATTGATGTAGGGTCAGGATTGATCTGGAGTCTTGGTAGGTCTCTAGTGACCTCATACAAAAATGAGGTCAACAGAGGACAAGCAGAAGTTTAAGATGGGAAGAATTTGATAATGTAAATAAAATATTATTTTATATGTGATATTTTTATTGAAAAAATATATTTTTTGTTGTGTTGTGAAGGAAAAATACAAAAACAACCAAAAATTTTAAATTTAATCTAGCTATGAGGCATTGAAAAAAATAATATTATACTACCATCAATGGCACCATCTAAGCACCACAATATTGACATGGCAGTGCCACTTCTTAGTGCATAGCACTTCTATGTCAAAATGATCAACTTTATAGTTCCATGCTCTCTATTTTCAAGCACCATATTGTCATAATCTATCACGCCTTGGTGCCAAATTTGTCGTTCTGGCCGCATCATTTAAGAGTCAGATGCACCATGACGTAACAATTATAACTTTAAAAGGACATGATATGTCAGCAAAATGATGTGACTATTCACTAAGTAACTGATCCATATCAATAAGCAATACAGTGGAGCCAAAATAGTAATGTCACGATGTTAGTTCATTTGTTGGGCATAGTGGTGCCAATTTTTCAAGTACAGTGGCACAAGATTCCTACTTTGTGTTTTTCTATAAATAGTCATTTTGTAATCTTTGTAAGGGTGTTTAGTTACTTGGATAATTTCAATTTAATTTAGAGTGCTTCTCTGAAGTTTACTTAGGGTGGAAATAAAGGGAATTTAGGGAAGTCCTTGATACCCACTACAGAAAAACCTGTGATTACCATCGGAGCTTCTGGAAGAAATCTATACTCCGAAAATTAGGGCGTTCTTATCAATGTTTTTTGCGACGATAAAATTACATCAAAATTTCTAGCATATATTACACCGGTAATTCTTTGACGTATTATCCACCATTAAAGACATCGTAACCTGTGAACCCATATTATAATATGACTTATTTTCCACCGGTAATGTCCGGCATACCATCATTAGAGTGTTTGGTTTTTATTTGTAGAAGTAATTCTATATGTAAAAAGGAGGAGTGCAATAGAGATCCATTAAACTATTCTGGTGATATCTATCTCTTATATTTTTTTTTCATGATATCAATGAAAATGAGTTTTCTTTAATTCTACTCTATGTCTGGCTAAATTCTCTAATTTTGGATTGATGATGTAAATATCATATATAGTTCTAATGAGTTCTCTTATTATTTAAATGATTAAATGGTATTTTCAATATTACTGGATCTTAATTTAATGCACATAGTGGCCATATGTGTAATTAAAATTAGGTATAATATGGAGCCTCGTTGAAGGAAAGTAAGCATAACCAAGAATATTAAGTTAATATGCGACATGCCAAGGCATATGGTATGAAATGTACTAAATTTCTAAAGAGATAATATAACCATAGGAAGTTGGTGGATATCCTTTATCTCTACAAGCTCGATAGAGATCTAAGGATGCATAAGCTCTGAATATATCAAAAATAAAGTGACTCATTAGAAAAAATATGTTATTTATATTGATCAATCCAAAACATTTTATCCATGTAGTGTATTAATTATCTATATCTAATTTTATTTAAGTGATTTAATTACCACAATATCCAAGAAAACCTAAGCATTGTTATGGATTGATAAAATCCTAAATCATTTCACAATTTTATATGTTACTACATATCCCCTGTAACTTCTTTAGAGACAAAATGAAAAGAAATCTCCCTTGGAGAGGCTCTAATCGAGGAGTTAGGTTGGAATAATAATGATCCCTGGTTTATCCTTATTCAAACACTCTAAGCAAAATTTATGGCAAGGATTGATTAAAGACACTTCTAGGATGTTACAAGTGTCCCAAGCAGTAAAAAATAATAAGGACCAATGAAGCGCGTCTAATGTGTAAAGTGGTTCTCATCCTTTTGTGCACAAGGAGTAGTTTGGGTTTATTTGAATTAAACCATTAACTAAAAATGGATTAGAGGGTAATTAGAAAGCTTCTAGAATGTATATGAGTTGGCCACATGGGCTGGAGTGAAGGGTTATTAAAATTTGGGCTATGTTGTCCAATTTAACCATTTAAGAGTTATTTTATGAAATTGATCATGTTAACTGGTCAAATTTTATCAAGGAATCTAGTTTAGACCCTTAAGAGGTGTTGTATGTTGATTGGGTCAAATGTAAGAAGTAGTGGAATTGGAGTTTAACTATAAGAAGCCTTTATGCCTGAGAGTTTAACCAATCATTGGTAAGTTGACCAGGTCAACTCAACATGGATTGACTTACACAAGGTTATAACTCGATGCATGCAATGGAGTGAGTTTGAATGGTTGGAAAGTTTGATTTGATTTGTATGCAATGGGTTGACCAAATTTGACCAAATTTGGGATCACTTGACCAAGTCAATTATTGATTGGACTAGGATGACCACTCAAGTTCAATTCACTAGATGTTGTATTTAGAAGAGCTTGGTGAATTTTAAATATAGATTAGGGTTTATTTGTAGGTGAATTGGGTGCTTGATCAATTAAAACAGATTGAGTTAGCTTAATTGAATCATATGGGTCAGTGATTAACTCAAAGAACTAGTGATAATGATTTTGATATATAAAGCTTCAAATGATGTGATCTATATAATTATTGAAATCAAGAAGTCACTGTGCTATAGAGGGTAGTGCATTAAGTCAGTTGATTGTAATTCAGGATTGTTGCTGTTTAGGTGACCTCAGGTAAAAATGAGGTCAATAAATGGACCCCCTATATATGTAATGAACTTAAAAAGTAATTTACATGTGTTAGCATTGATTAATGTGATTAACTGAATCAAGAAGTTTTTTTTTATATTTAGATTTAATTGTAGATTGATTTGAAATTTATTCATGATTAAATTCAAATGATTTCTTGAAAGGACATGATTCTACACAAGCAAATTTGAATGGTTAGATTGAGATAGCTGCCCATTAACCTAGAACCCAAAGTAAAGGAAGCCCTGTAGGGTAGGTTTCACCAATCTTAGAGAATGAGATTTAAACTTTAATGAGATATTGACCCCAAACAAGCAAATTTAGATGGTTAGACCAAAAGAGTTACCTAATCAACTAGAATTCAAAAGGAAAGGAACCCCCATATGGTAGGTTACACCAATTCTAGAGAATGAGATTTAAACTCAAATGGGATATGGATCCCAAATAAGCAAATTTAGATGGTTAAATCAGGATAACTACCCAATCTACAAGAATTCTAAAGGAAATGAAGACCCATATGGTAAGTTTGACCAATCCTAGAGAATAAGATTTAAACTCTAATGAGATATTGATCACAAATAAGCAGATTTAGATGGTTAGGCCTGCACAACTTACCAATTAGTAATAATTCAAAAGAAAAAGAAAGCCCCATAGAGTAGGTTACACCATTCTTTGAGAATGAGATTTAAATTCAAATGGGATATGGATCCCAAATAAGCGAATTTAGATGGTTATAATAGGATAACTATATAATCAACTAGAATTTAAAATAAAAGGAAGACATGTAAGGTAGGTTATAATAATCCTATAGAATGAGATTTAAACTCAAACGGGATATAGGTCCCAAACAAGCATATTTAGATGGTTAGACTAGGATAACTACCTAAAAAACTAGAAATCAAAAGGAAATGAAGCCTCATAGGGTATATTACACCAGTCCTAGAGAATGAGATTTAAACTCAAATGAGATATGGATCCCAAATAAGCAGATCTAGGTGGTTAGACAAAGATAAATACCTGCTCGATAAGAATTCAAAAGGAAAGGAAATCCCAAAAGTTATGTTTCACCAATCATAAAGAATAGAATTTAAACTTGAATGGGATATTGATCCCAAATAAGTAGATTTTGATGGTTAGACCAGGATAACTACCCTATGTATAATAATGCAAAAGGAAGAAAGCCCCATAGGGTAGGTTACACCAATTATGGAGAATGAGATTTAAACTTTAATGGGATATAGATCCCAAACAAGGAGATTTCGATGGTTAGACTAGGATAACTTCCCAATTAACCAAAAATTAAAAAGAAAGGAAGCCTTGTAGGGTATGTTACACTAATTCTAGAGAATGAGATTTAAATTTGAATGGGATATGGGTCCCAAACAAGTAGTTTAGATGGTTAAACCCATATAACTACATGGTAAACCAAAATTCTAAATGAATGGGGAAATCAAAAGATTACGTTAATTCTCAAAAACTTCCAAAATATCTAAATAAGCTTTAGGGAATTTCAAAATCCATTAGTTTTAGTGTAATTCTTTGGACCTAGTTTCATTATCTAAACATTATTTATTTATTAAACTTTAACATCACTAGAAATTTAAATTTTAAAATTTTCTTTATTGATTATTTCTTTTAAGACATCAATAATTATTATACTTCTTAAGGTTTTATCCATTTGATATGGCAACATAAGATGATCTCCTTTATAAAAACTGGTTGATAAGAACCTTCTTGGTAAATTTTCTCTTCCATGAACGGACCTTCCCACATATGTTCAAATTTACCACCTACCATTTTCCATGCTAAGATAGGCCTTCAAAGAATTAAAACTAAGTCTCCTACTTAAATGATTTTTGAGCTTGAAATCACTTCTCTTCTAAGCCTTCAAGCTCTTTTAAATGAAGTTTGGTATTCTGCTATAAAGTTATATTATAGTTTACTATATTTTTAAGCAAGAGTAGTTTTACCTCAAAAGGGATAACAACTTCAACACCAAAGACTAAAACATATGGTGTAGATTTAGTAGAGTTCTATATATGGTTCAATATGCACACAATGCTTCAACCAACATTTCATGCAATTGATGATTATTATCATCTATGTTTTCTTTAAGATTTGAACCAGAGTTTTATTAAAGGCCTCAGCCAATCCATTTGCAAGAGGGTAATAGATTGTTGAGTAGTTCCAATCAATACTGTGTCATTTAGCAAAATTTTAGATTTTAGTACTCCTAAATGAAGACCATTATCTAATATGATTTGTTGAGGAACATTGAAATGATATATGATATGGCCTTTGAAGAGCTTTAACTTCTCTCAACAGAATTTCTTTTGCCCATTTGGAGAAGTAATTTGTAGCAGCTAAAATGAATCTATGCCCTCAAAAAGATAGCAAATCAATCTGATTCTAATTTTTATACCCCAACTTTTGAAAAACTATGAAGTACTTGTTAGATGTAGGACATTTGGTGGTTGATGTAGAACAGTACCATTCACCTAGCATTGATGATAGTGATGTGAAACATTCAAACATTTATCTATCATTGATGACAAATAATATCCCATTCATTTGATTTTTATTTCCATCTTTGGACCAGACCATTGTACACCACACAATCAAGCATACACTTCTTTTACAATCTTATGCCCTTCTGATTTATTTAAATATTGTAGCAACATCTAATAAAATGATATTTTGTATATGTTATTATTAATAAACGTATAAAATTGATATCTGCTTTTGATTTGAACAACTACCAATCTATCACGAGGGAGCATATTTCTTGCAATTTTTTGATGAGTTGTTTCCTCCAATCCACCATTTCATTATCTACTGCTAAAAAAATTTCACCTTGGCTAAAAATTTTCCATTAATATATTCAAAGTCTACGGGTGACAATGCCTTGTGATGTTATATCTTTATTTTGAGATTTAGCTCATTTTTCTAAAGCATGGATGAATTATCTAGAGCTTTCGATGAGGGGTTTCCTCTAATCTCCTTCAGGACTACCGGAGATTTAGCACATTTTGCTAAAGCATCCACTATACAATTCTTTCCACAATGAATTATATATAATGTTACCTTCCAATTTTATTAAATGAAATGCATTGTATACTGATAATAGGGAATCAAACTTTCCTTTAATACTTTTTAAATTCCAGCTATTTGATTGATAACTAGTTGAGAATCTCCAAAGATTTTGACCTCTTGGATTTCATTTAGGATTATCAACTCTAACCTAATTATCAATGCCTACTCAGCTTTATTGTTTGTATAAGGTTCTGACATGTGGTAGGAGTAATACATTAAGCCTTTATCTAGAGTAATGAATATTATACTAATTTTAGCTTTCCCTTGGGAAATGTAATCATGTACTTTTTTGTTAAATGTAGGCAACACCATCAAATATGATTCTAAAGTTGACTTTTCATTTAACTCTAGTTTTATAGTTTGTTCATCTAGTAGTTCTTCATTTAACAGATAATAATATTTCCTTAGATGAGCTACTAAGAAGTCTACAATAGTCTGTCTTTTCACAGCACACAAAGGAGTGAATACAACTTCAAACTGTGATGAAATAACATAGCATCGAGCTAATTTCCCTGATAACATCAAATAAGTCATTAGATATTATAATGAATTTATTATGGATATCAAATTTAACTTAAGAGAAAGTATATAGTGCCTAACATCTGAACGGTGAGGATTAAAGCTAAAAATGCTTCTCAATTGAAGGATAATTTACTTAAGTTGAAAGTAAACATTACTAAGATAGTAAAGGGTCTTTTCTTTCCCTTTCGCATTAACCTGAGCTAATAAGGTGCTAAGGGATTCACTTAAAATTGATGTACATAGAATCAATGGTTTCTCCAAAATGGGAGCATTTAAGATTGAAGAATTTATCAGTTATTGCTTTATGTTGTATAATACTTTATGATTATTTTCATCCCACTAAAAGTGAGTGTCTTTTTTTTTTATAGAGCTATAAATGGTTAACATATGCTTGAAAGGTTTGATATTAATCTCCTTAGGTATTCTAATTAACCTTCAAAATATTTCAATTTGGTAAGGCTTTTAGGTGGTGAAATTTTTATTATCGCTTTTATTTTATTCAAATCAATTTTGATTCCACGGTGTCAAAACATGTAACCTAAAAAAATTCACTGAAGTAACAAAAAAACACACATCAAAGGTTTCATTTTTAAATTTTGTTGATGTAAACTTTGAAAAACAATTCTCAAGACGTATAAATGATCATCTCTTCTGAGTCTTTTAATGACTTGATCATCGACATAACATTTCACTTGATGGTGGATAAGTACATTAAAAATTCTCAGCATTGTTCGCTAGTAGGTTGCCTCATTGTTATTTAATCTAAATGGTATGAATTTGTAGCAGTAGACTCCTATCAATGTTTTAAATGTTGTATAAATTTCATCTTCAAGAGCCATTTTGATTTTTTTTATTTGTATGAACATCCATAATGAAAAATATAACATGTGAGGAAGTAATATCTTTAGTATAGGAAGTTGTAAAAATATAACATGTGAGAAAGTGGTAGGAGTAATTCAGTATAGGAAGTTGAAACTCATCTTTAGGTTAGATGTAGACTTAAATCTGACCATTCTTCTTCTCTTGAATAATGCTAGTGAGCCAAGTTTTATATTTTTCTTTCCTAATAAAACTAGTGACGATTACATTCTTGATTTCAACTACTACTTATTATTTGATGTTGAGTCGCATCCATCAAGGCACATATTTTACTGCAACCATCTCTAGTTGAATCTCTAACTTATGAACAACTATATATGGAGATAATCCATGTATTTTCTCATAACAATAAGTAAAAAAGTATTTGAATTTTGATAAAACTCAATCATTTTATTTGCCTTATCCTCATTCAAAGAAGTGCTTATAAAAATTGGATCAGGGTCTTTTTTACTACCTAGATTTATTTCATTTAGATCAACACTTATAGATTTATCTTCTCTTCAGGTCCTAGAGGTGCGTCTCTAACTTGAGAGTTATCCATATCATTTGAAGTTTTCAAATGAAGTTTGTTAAAAGCTTTAACATTTACTAAAAAGATATTATCAAACTCAAATTATTGGATATGACTAAGCAATATTCATCTTCATGAAATGGATGTAAAGTAGTGAGCCAGCACCTGATCTCTATGCATATTTATGGTATTTTTTATTCCACAGGTGCTTAACTTTTTAGACTTCATCTCTTGTCCAATTTAATGGTGTTAAACCTTGCTTAGCACTTTTATTTATACAGTTTGAGTACCAATAAAAAGGAATATCTATTATCTTATCCATTAATGGTTACATCAATTTTTATGGTTTTGTTGGTAGAAGGTAAAAAGGAATTAACTTCAAAATCTTAGTTTAAAGGAGAAGAGGCTTTCACCTTTAAACTTTTTACATCACTTTGGGATAGTGTAATTAATGAAATGTTTTCCACTTTCTTTAATCTATCTAAAGTAGTCATATTCAAATTATCTTTGCAAGTAATTTGGACTTTATCCTCATCGCCATCAGCTTCTATAAAAATTTTAGACTTTGGTTGCCTTTAGAGTTCCTATATTCTACAACCTGCAAATTTTTCTCAATCACATAGGATTTATGCTCCAAACTATATTGCAAATTGATATGTATTATAGTCTTCTTTATTTGCATGTATTAATTTTCATTTTTTCTACTCTCTAATTTTGCCATCCTCGACTTGTTCCTCAAGATTGTTGAACCATTCTACAGCCTCTCTGTCAAAATGGATAGGTGACCAGCAAATGCCATATTTGAGATCGGAATGCTTTTCTTTTTCATTCTTTTTATTTTTTTCTTTTTCCTCTTCTTTTTATTTTTCTTTCTTTCATTTTTCTTTACTTCTGCCGGTTTGATATTTTTAGGGAAAATCATATGCTTCTCAAATAGAAAGCATGAAGCAACATCATATATACCAGCTTTATGAATTAAAAATCATAAAAAATCAACTTTAATACAATGCTCTACTCCCTCACATGAGCATTTAATACACAAATGAAGGGTGAATGGCACCATTATATAACTATGGATCCAAGGTCAATTTAAGTGAGCATTAAAACATGCCTTAGAATTTATTAGGTGGAATTTAAGTTCTAAATTTTAAAGTTTATAGTTCTTGGAGAAGAGTTACGAACCCAAAGATCTCTCACCTTTTTCATCAAATTCTTGAAACATAATTTTGTCAAGGTTGAGTTTGCAAGTATCCACTTTAAGTATGTGAGAGTTCTAAGAGTCTTGATATTGACCAAGGCACCCAGATCAACATGGACATGAGACAATTTGAAATTGACTGTATTTATGAAAATATATAACATATGATTATGATTTAAAGTTCTGTACAACTTTCTGAAATGAGGTTCCTAGAACTTTCTTAAAGTATAAAGCTTCTTCAAACTATGTTAATGCTAGCATACTCAAGTGGATCTCTAGGTTAACTAAAGCTTTGATTAATGTATTCCTTATCTCTTTAGAAAGAACCCAATCTTCACAAATACTCTATTTTCCATGAAGCTTTCTACGATGCGCTAAGACATTATAATATAAAATTTTAGGAGTGGTTGTTAAACCTTATTGAATTTCCCTAAGCTTGCCAAGAGGGGGGGGGGGGGGGGGGGGAATTGGTTCTTTAAAAAATTTTCCTCTTTTTAAAATGTATGGACTAATTTACGAACACAATTTTTATACGCAATCTAGTTGTTATTTTAAAGAACAACTTACAAGAAAGAAATTTGTTATTTTTTAAAATTGAGGAAAAAACTTGCAAAGGTAAAATTTTTATTTTTCTCTTTGATGTAAGAAAAAATATTAGATTTATACCAAGAAAAAAATTAGAGATCAAACATTTGTAATAATTAATACATGAAATAAAAATGTAGAAATATAAAGTTAAAAACAAAAACACACAACACAAATTTTATAGTAGTTTGGTCATACATTAATCTATGTCTACTCCCCGGAGTCCTCCTCTCAAGGTATTCCACTAAACCTTTAGTGACTCTCCTTTAGCTCATTCAACTAGGTGGAGAAGCCATTACAAAATCACTTCTACCCTTTCATAGTGCGATGAAAAATCAAAATCCTTTTTACCCTCCTAGTGACGTAGAGAACCTAGATCTTTAGGCTTAAAGATCTTCTCCCTTGAGCTACCAAAAATAATAACAAAGATACTTGGTGAAACCAAGGTAGAAGCTTACCTGGAGAAACCACATGAACTCCCTCACACTATTTCTCCGTCTCATACAAACTTGTCCTTCTCCATTTCTAAGCTCTAAGACTTCTCAAGGGACTTTAATAGAACTCTCTTGATAGACAAAGCCTTCTTCAAAGTTTAATAAATTTTTTTAAAATATGAGGCATATAAAATCCTAAAACTTTAATTCTATAACTTCTGATTATATAGTACAATCAAGGGTTATAAAGTATGGTTAGCTCAACTTATCTTATTAGTATTGTACAATGAAAGAGGTCATGTATGATTAGTTTAGTTTCTTGAATGGATTATCCAGTACGAGTTCAGGATCGTACATTATGATTAGTTCAATCAAATAGGAGTTTTTTTTCAACTATGATTGGTGGCAATTAAATATCATCATGGGAGAAAATCATGTCATACAACATAATTAAGGATTTCATATAGTACAATCCTATGGATTAATTAATCCTAATTTAATTTTCTTATTTCATATTAGGAATAGGAAAGATGTATTGGTATCATACAACATGATGGGAATCATATAATATGATTAGTTTATATTCTAATTTTTAAAATACTAACTAATTTGTGATTGTCAGCAGGATTCTAAATTTCTATAGATCATCCTATATGATGTGAATCATACAGCATGATTAGTTCTAATTTAAATTAATTCAACTTCCTACTTAATTAATCCCTATTTCAATTTGGTCATACAATACAATACATATCATATAGCACAATCTTTATAGGAATCAAATTACTTGATTTTTCTACCAGTGGGGGTGTATAAGATTATAAAGATAGCATATACCTTTTACTAGACTCATGACTGAATAAATATAAAAATTAAATAAATAAGTATATAGATTATTTGCAAAAATAACAAACCCATTCTATCCAGTCTTGAGATGAGCCTTTTATACAGTATATGACATACCTAAAATGTTAGTGAACTCAAAATAAATATAAAAAAATAATAATATGAGAGAAAAAATACAAACCAAATAATATTTATTATCTTTAAAATCATAAGCTCAAAATCTTAAATTGCAATAATATCCCCCTTTTACGATGATAAATATTATTAGTTAAATTTTCAACTTAATTTGATTTTCTCCTAATCTCCTCTTTACTAACTGAGTTTTTATAAAAAATAAGAAGTTGTTTTTTTAATTTCAATTATATAAAATCACAGCAAGCATAAGGAAAAAAAATAGAACTTACTAATAATAAAGATATTTTACTAATTATAAAGATACATTCTACCAACATTCTACTCCCCCTTTTGACATCACTAAAAGGGAGAAAAAAAAAGTAACCCAAAAAAATAGAGGCCAACAAAAGATAAAGTAACATAAAATGATAAGATCCACACAACACAAAATCACTCAGAAGTAGGAGGGACCCTAATCAGGTGGAGATGGTGGTGTTGGCTGGAAGTACTGGTGAAGGGTAGAAAATTAATCACTAAACCAAGCTCTATCATCCTTGCACTACTGTTTTTGAAAGTATGAGATGCGCCAAGAGGGAGGGTGAATTTGAAATTTTTGTAATAAAGAAACAATCCTAAATAGGAGTTCTAATTTTTTTTTAAATAAAACTTAACTTGATGCGAAAGTGAATGATTAAAACATGATTGAAACATAAGTGTTGGAATTTTAAATCACTCAACAAAGGTCTATAATAGAATTTACACCAAGCAGTTATAGTAAATATAAGATGCAAAACATAAGAAAAGTATAGTATATAGAAAAAGCACACCAGAAGATTTATAGTGGTTTGGTCACTTGACCTACTTCCACTCCCCGGAGTCCTCCACTCCGATAATTTCACTACTCAAAAGTAATTCTCCTTTTTCCCCCATAGCAAGGCGGAGAAGCCTTTACAAGACTCACTTTACCCTTCTACGATGTGGCGGAGTACCAAACGCTATGTCACCCTCCCAGTGATAACAGTGAACCTTTTCAATTTTCTCCCTCATGGAAAGGTAGAGTACCTTTGAGGATACGAACCTTGGAGGTTCTCCCCCTTAGAGAGCTCCCACAAGGTTCTCTTAGACCATAGGAGGAGCAAGAGTGCAGTAGGCTTAGAGCAACTATATGATCCCATCACACTCCTTCTCCCTCACAAACTCACCTTCTCCTTCCTCTGACAAACCTAAAATCTCATCAAGTATCTCCCTCTTAAGAGTTCTCCTTATCACACTCCTCCTTCATATATTTTCTCAAAAGACAAAAGTAACATTTTTTTTATATATATTAGGCTTTAATAAACCCTAAAATTTCAATTCAGTCATTTTTGTTTGTATAGTATGATATATATCATACATTACGATCATTTCAAAATAGTCTTCATCTTGGTACAAAGGAATACGAACAGGCAATATTTATAAACAATATGATACAAAAGCGTCCTATATGATATGTCATATTTCTTCTATCCGTAGAGGATGAATGCTAGGTTGATCAAAATGAAAGTTCGTTAGGGATGTTAGACCCCTTATGAACTGGCCCAAGGAAAATTAAGAGAGAGGTGAATTGGTATTTTAAATATCTTTAAAATAAAACTCAAACCAAACCAAAATTCAACACAAAGAAAACAAAATACAGAAATTAAATGCGAAAATAATAAAGGAAAGAACACATAAGATTTATAGTGGTTCAGTCAAACCTTGACCTACGTCCACTTTTCGGAGGCACCCTCCGAGTATTGTACAAAACTAAGTGTCTCTCCTTTAGTCCCCATAGCTAGGCGGAGAAGCCATTACAAAATCACTTCCACCTTCCCCGGTGCGGCGGAGTAGCCGGGTCCTTTGACACCAAAGAGACCTTCTTCTTCTGTGAACTTCCCTCAAGACAAGCCTTGAATCTAACGGTACTAAGGTGCAAGCTTGCCAGAGTAACCGTGTGGAATCCCCCTCCACACTCCCTTGAGTCCCCCCTCCAAGGATCTTCTCCCTCTCTAAAACTCCACCCTTTCCTCTCTCCCTTTTAAGCTCTCTTTTCAAGTTCCCTCCAAAAGAATGAAGTTACAATGGCTGCCAAAGACACTTATCAAGTGTCTTGTCAAGGCTTAAATAGAAGAGCTCAAAACTAGCTCATTAATGTAACTTGCCGACATTATTGTCCAGGCTGATATACATATTGGTCTGGCCGATCATTGTAAATTACGCTCAATCAGCCTGGTCGGTTAGGGATGATCAGAAGATTTTTGATCATATCATCCAGGCCGATAAGATATCATCATGGACGATTAGTTCAAATCATAGAAAAATCATTTTGAATATTGCTCTGAATAGAAGCTGGCCGATGAAAAATCATCCTGGCCGATCCTGAGATCGGCCCGGCCGATGTGATCGTGCAAATCACCATTAATTGCTTTTCTTAATTACTAGATTTATTTAGGCATAATTATTAACATCATCTAGGCCGATGATATGGATCGTCCTAGCTGATGTCTAAAAATAAATAATTTCTAAATAGATCTGGTGGTAGATTCTTTATGATTTTAGCATATCGTCCTGGCCGATACAAGGATCATCCAAGAAGATTGGCTTAATGACAAATGCCTTAATCAAGATGCCTAATTTGGGTTTCTATTTTTGAACCGATCATTCAGACCGATATAAATATCCTCCTGGACAATGTTACCAAAAATAATAAACTCTAGGGAACAGTCAGAAATTCTTCCAAGGTGTGTATGAGCAAGGTTACAAAGCATCAGTAGCCACACCAATTATAAAGACTCAAGAAAGGAAAAAAAGGTGTACAAAGTGACTTAGACCTAGACTACCTTATCTTGAGCTAGTTCTAATTACAGTCTGATCATATAGACCTTAAATGTCAGTAGGCAATGCAGTCGTAGAGAAACAAGAGTGTTTGCTATCATCAAAATCATAATCTATGAATCCAGATCCGCAACAATCTCCCCCCTTTTTGATGATGATAAACATTACTGGTTGAATTTGTAAAAATAAAAACATTTTCTCCTAATCTCCCCGTTACTAAAATAAAACTTTTAAAAATATGGGGAATAATTTTTTTTTGTTTTTAATTTTTGAAAGAGAAGAAAGAAAAAAATGATTCAAATACAATAATATGATCTCCCCCTTTGACATTATCAAAAAGTGAGGAGAACAAACAAACAAATAAAAAACAAAATGATCCCTGGTCCAGTCAAATTTTTTTTTTTAAAATGAGAAAGTTACCTCTTAATTTTATTCAAAAACTTAGTAAGGAATGGATCGACAACGCATAATCTAGAAAAGGTTAGAAATTCAGAAATTGTTAATCCAAGATCAAGTTCTTTTAAAGGCTCAAAAACTTTTTAATCCAATATATAAATCAAGGAACAAATTAGAAGAAGTGACACTAATTTTTCAAAACTCCTTTTATAAAACATATCTAATAGAAGATTAATGCAAAAATTGGTGAATCAAGAATCATGATTTTCAAGATCAAGTATCAAAAATATCAAGGGTTTTCTTAAGCTTTAAGTAATACTAAAAAAGTAAGCATACTCTTTGTGGGCTCATTTTATGCCTCTTGTCTGTTTTTGGCATACTTTGAACATCTTTTACTTTTTGATACACTTTGTGTATCTTTCTCAATTTGGCGTCATTGTGTATCTTTTGATTTGACATCATTAGCCACTTTTTTTTATTTGGCATTATTAGCCATTTTTTTCATTAAATATGCTACCTTTCTGATTTTTTTTTAAAATAAAATCAAACCCATTCTAATGACAAAATGAATTACTTGATTAAGAAAATTATGAGGTAGATTCAACAACTTGCAAAAGATTTCTATGCGATAAATAAAATGTAGTGAGATGAAAAAAATTCAGTTTCAAGATTCAATTTATAATATGATGAAAATTTTGAATCAAAAGTAAAATAACCTTTTTAAAAAAAGAGATAGAGAGACAAAATCATGAGTTTCCTTCCTTTGACTTTTTTTAGAGAAGTCAACCACAACTTACATAAGAATTCAAGAAAAAATAGGTGGTAGGTTTTTTTCATTTTTAGAAAAGTGA
This sequence comes from Dendrobium nobile, assembly GCA_022539455.1. Classification (NCBI taxonomy): domain Eukaryota; kingdom Viridiplantae; phylum Streptophyta; class Magnoliopsida; order Asparagales; family Orchidaceae; genus Dendrobium; species Dendrobium nobile. The sequence goes on along the minus strand of CM039733.1, from coordinate 29,289,897 downwards.
GCGTGTGTGTTGATCAGAGAGAACTTCACAAAAAAAAAGAAAAAAGGTAAGATAAGTTTAAAACTATAATGTAAAAGAAAAAAGGAACAAAAAATAAACAAATAAATAACAAAGCATAAAGAAAGTACAGAAAATAAACGAAAAACAATGAACAAAAAAAATAAAAAATTATGCAAATAAGGGATTAAGCATATTCTTGCTCCTAATCAGATGATTCATAATCTAGGTCTGCCCAAGGGATTTTTTGCTTTTCATTGTTTACCATTTTTATGATTTGCTTAGCTTTATCATTTTCTTTTGTAGGAAGAGTTCTCAAATTTGGGCACTGATTTTTTATATGTCCAGGCTTTTTGCATCCAAAGTAAATAACGTCAGAAGTAATCTTACCATTCTTATTATTTTTACCTTTATTCCATTTTTATTGAGGCTTATGCTTTGGTGAGCTTTTTAATTTGCTTGACAAGCTATCACATTTGTCACCAACTAAGCCATTTTTCTCCATGTCTTCAGCATTTAGTACCAACGTTTCACCTACATCCAAAAGTCTTTGACCCAAACTTTGCTCGTAGGCAATGAGTGAACCAATCAAATTATCAATAGAATACTCTTTCAAATTCTTTGACTCACAAATAATAACAACTTTAGCATCAAACTAATCAAGTAGACAACGTAGAATTTTATTAACTTTTTCAAGGTTTGAAAACTCTTTACCTAAGCATGCAATGATATAACAATTTGAATAAGTCTAGTATACATGTTTAAAATTGTCTCATAAGGTTTCATGCAAAAATGTTCATAATCATGCATTAAAAAATTCAACTTAGATTGCTTGATTTCACTAGTGCCTTCATATATGGTGTGTAATTTATCATAAATTTCCTTACCATCAGTGTATGTGGAAACTAACATAAAGTCTTTAGAATTTAAAGCACAAAACAAACAGTTTAATGATTTTGCATTCAATTGAGCATTGATTTATTTTTCACTATTCCATTGATTAAAAGGAATATCACTTTTAATTCCATCTATAACACGTGATGGTAAAGAATAACCAATTAAAATCATTTGCCACATTCAAAAATCAATTGATTGCAAGAAAGTAGACATACGAATTTTCCAAAATTCAAAATTAACATTTTCAAATAAAGGTGGTCTAGTGACTGAATAACCTTCATAATATTACGATTATAAAAATTAACCATGGATCAAAATTCAAATATTTTAAAAAACTTGTTTTTATGAATCTCACTCTGATACCACTTGAAAGTTCATTAGGGATGTTAGGCCCCTTATAAATTGGCTGAAGGCTAATTAAGAGAGAGGTGAATTGGTATTTTAAATATCTTTAAAACAAAACTCAAACCAAATCAAAATTCACCACAAAGAAAGCTCAATACAGAAATTAAATGCGAAAATAATAAAGGAAAGAACACACTAGATTTATAGTGGTTTGGTCAAACCTTGAAATATGTCCACTCATTGGAGGCACCCTCCCAGTATTGCACTAAACTAAGTATCTCTCATTTAGTCCCCACAGCTAGGCAGAGAAGCCCTTACAAAATCACTTCCACCTTCCACGATGCGGTGGAGTAGTCGGGTCCTTTGACACCAAAGAGATCTTCTTCTTCTGTGAACTTCCCTCAAGAAAAGCCTTAAATTCGATGGTACTAAGGTGCAAGATAGTTGGGAAAATCATGTGGAATCCTCTTCCACACTCCCTTGAGTCCCCCCTCTAAGGATCTTCTCCCTCTCTCAAACTTCACCCTTTCCTCTCTCCCTTTCAAGCTCTCTTTTCAAGTTCCCTCCAAAAGAACGAATTTACAATGGCTGCCAAAGACACTTATCAAGTTTCTTGTCAAAGCTTAAATAGAAGAGCTCAAAACAAGCTCATTAATGCAACTTGTCGACATTATCGTCCAGGCAGATATAATCATCAGCCTGGTCGATTAGCATAAATTATGCTCAATCAGCCCAGTCGGTTAGGGACGATCAGAAGATTTTTTGTTATATCATCCAGGCTGATAAGATACCGCCATGGATGATTAGTTCAAATCAGAGAAAAATTATCCTGAAAATCGCCCTGAATAGAAGTTGGTCGGTGATAAATCGTCCTGGCTGATCCTGAGATCAGCCCGGCCGATGTGATCGTGCAAATCACCATTAATTTCTTTCCTTAATTACCAAATTTATTTAGGCATAATTGTCAACATCGTCTAGGCCTATGGTATGGATCATCCTGGCCGATGTTCAATAATAAATAATTCCTAAATAGATCTTGCCATAGATTTTTTCTGATTTGAGCCCATCGTCCTGGCCGATACAAGGATCGTTCAGGACGATCGGCTTAATGACGGCTGCCTTAATCAGGATTCCCTAATTCAGGTTTTTGTTTTTAAACTGATCATCTAGGCTGATATAAATATTATCCTGGATGATGTTACCAAAAATAATAAACTCTAGGGAACAGTTAGAAATTCTTCCAAGGTGTGAATGAGCAAGGTTATAAAGCATCAGGAGCCACACCAATTACAAAGACTCAAGAAAGGAAAAAAGGTGTACAAAGTGACTTAGACCTAGTCTACCCTATCTTGAGCTGGTTCCAATTGCAGTTTGATCTTGTGGACCTGAAATGTCAGTAGGCAATGCAGTCTTAGAGAAACAAGAGTGTTTGCTATCATCAAAATCATAATCCATGAATCCAGATCCGCAACACAAAATTTATCTCAGTTCATCATCTGGTATAATCCAATTCGTATAGTACGATCTATTAAAAGTTCATGTTATCTAGTACGATGTATAACATCTAATATAATTAGTTCAAAAATTAAGAGATTATCTCATAGGATGTTCGGGATAATAAAAAATAACCTCGGTTCATCATATGGTATGAACCATGTCATACAGTATGATCTCCAATTTGAAATTAATACTTAATTTAATTGACTAATCATGGGGGTTAATTTAAGTAAGTATTCAAATATTCATACGGTATGATTGGATCATATAGAATGATCAATTCAAAATTCAAGATTTTAAAACTTACTTAAATTTATTTGGCGGCTAGGGTTTTAAATTAAAAACATTATATGTATCGTACATTATGATAAGTTCACAAAGAATAGCCATTTGAGCAACAACAATTCATACCATACGATTTAAAATCATACATTATGATCTACAGAGAATAAAAATTTTTCGCTAAAAAAAACTCTCCCCCAGTGTGTGTGCATGGTTGCTCAATTTGCATACACATTTTGTGACCAAACTTAAGAAAGGAAAAAAAAAAATAATATGTGATCTCCCTGAAATGTTATTATTGAAAGACAAGAGCAACATTCAAAATATTTAATGAATAATAACATAATTCAACTGACATTATTTATTATCATCAAAATGTCAGGTTAGGGGTCATGGACTGGAACAATCTCCTCCTTTTTTGATGATGTCAAATAATATTGTTGATAAGCAAGTTAGCATAAAATTTTTGTTTTGTTTTGTTTTTATATATTTTTTTAATTTTTTAAGTAAACATAAAACCATGAATAGAAAAAAGAATAGATAAACGAACATGCAATTCATTGGAAATAAAAATACACGACAAACATAACATCTAAATAAGGTGTACTAACTAAAGTAGACAATAAATTTCTCCCCCTTTTGACATCACCAAAAAGAGGAGTACCAAAAAAAACTTAGAAAAACATAGAACAGTGACATAGTCAATAAGGAGGATCCTAATCAGGTGGTGGTGGAGGTGGCTAAAAGTAGTGGTGAATGGATATGAACTGTTGATCAATCGAAGAAATTTTTTCCCAAACTATCGCATGTCCTCCTCATGTTGTTGGTGTTATTGTTGGATATGAGAGTCAAGTTATGTTTGGAGTTAGTCAAATCATTCGATTATATCATCATGAGGATAAGTAGGTGCAGGTCCTCAGTATGTTGCAAATCTTCTTGGTGGAGTAGGTTCTCCTAATGGAGTAGCCTCCCCTTCATCAAAATTTAGCTTATCACACACTTGGCCCCGATGAAATAATATACGGAAGGAGGCATCCGTATAGAAAATAGGTAGATTATCGGGTTCACTTGGATAGGTTAACTGATATTTGTGGTAAAGAATGTATCCTATGAGGTGGCCAATAGCTAAATTGAGTTTTCTACTGGTGGTAGGAAGGAGACCTAAGGTCTTGTTCTAGATATAGTCAAGGATTAAGTTGGCTTCATCAAACTTAATATTTAACATGATTAGGTAGGTGACAACATATAGGATTAGGGATATACATATCCTATCTCCAGCTTTGGGTATGATTGATATTCTTAGAACATGTTGAATGATGCGGGCAGTTTGGATTAAAGACTAAACAAGTGGTTGGTGTTGGTTCAAGGAAATATTCCTTAGAACTAGATTGATGGAACTCCAATCAAATTTGTTTGTAAAGCAAAAGTGGGCTCTAAGACCTTCAGTAGAAAGCTCGATATATAGAGAGAGGTCTGCTATTGTGATTTTGACATTTTGACGGCTAACAAAAGAGATAAGGGTCAAGGTTTCTACATTAAACATTAGATTTGCAAGGAATTCAAAAAGGAGCTCAGAATTGAAAGGAATTGCTAAGGTGAGAGAAAATTGTAAAGTAGTGGAAGCAAAGAGGCTCATCATATCAAAGTTTGAGGCCACTTGATTAATTATATGAGAGGGGGTTATCTTGTAAGCGTTGAACTTATATATATATATATATATATATATATATATATATATAACCCCAAAGGGATTACGCGTTAATAAACAAAAAGGGTTACACAAGAGAAAAGGGGATTAACGGCTCACAAATGGTCAGAGTAGCAAAACAAACCTAAAAAGAACCTAGGAGCCAAATAATCCCCAAACAAAAAGAAATAGCAAAAGAAAAAAAATAAAAATAAGCTAAAGATGCTAAGGATTAGCATCCAAAAAAGAAAGATGAAAGATTCGACGTATAACATAATCTTTCTACAAAAATTCTTGGACTGATCCAAAATAAGCTCCTCCCAAAAAATATCTCCAAAAATGGTCCTCAGTAAAAAGATGCAGAGAAACCTCCTTGCATTGAGAAGCAGTCTAATATTATCCTGTATAGTCTTAGCAAATAGTCGCACCTGCAAAAAATAGACAAAATATGAAGACAAACTATACCCAAAAGGGATGTTAACAACATAAAGATCAAAGGATTGAAAAATAACAACAAAAGGCTTTAAATTCTTCCGAAATTTCCATTTACTACAAGGCCTAAGATTTAGATTGTGAGAGCTCAGGCAATTCTCAAAATCGGCATCATCAGCCCAATCCGGAAGCCGCTCAATCCAACATAAGGAAGGCATAATAAGGCAAAGGAAAAACAACTCTCCACTAATACCAATAATAATTAGAAAAAGGAATATAGGCTCTATAGGAAAAACCAAATCAATGACCAGCAAGCAGAAGCCACCAACCTTCACCCTCAAAAGGCTAAAGATAAGAACAACCAGCACCTGTAAAGCCACCAAAACCAAAATAATCATACTAATAATCCCCAGATAACCACATCTAAACATCCAACCCAACCAACTAGTAAACCCCCCAAGATGGAGAGCAACTAACAACATGAGCTTCAGCCAACAAACCCACCACATCATAGCTCTAGTCCGACAACCCATAAGCATAGCAGAAAAAAGGCAATACTCGAAGAAGAAAATAGTAGAAAACACAAGCTCCACATAGAACCAGTAACCCAGATTAGAAGAAACATCAAGAAAGTTATGCTATGAAATACCAACACCTTCCAGCACCAATGCACCACAGTAAAATCCAATACTCGCATAGAGTGAAAGCAGAGAAACTCAGGGAGTAGACAAAAAGAAGAGGAATGAACACCTAAATAAAAGCAGAAATACAACAAGAAACCACCATAGCTACTACAATTACAGATTAACATAAGGAGTACCACATTTATCAAGATATATTAAACCTTTAAGGTAAGGAGGAATACCATCAGGAATAAAGTCAGCGATATAGTCTAAATTACGACCCCATTTAGCTAACCACGAAGCTGACGAATTACCAAAACTACCAACCTGAGAAAGCTGATACTGAAATTGATCCAGTAAAATTCTTATATCCCTAATTATATAAAACTCATTATGAGAGCAATCATCACCAATTAGCTCACGTAAGGGAGCTAAAATACCCGTAGTGGCAACCTCAATATACAGATTAAAGACATTCAGAGAGATGCATAAATGTAAACCAAACAAAATAGCCTTAAATAAGTTAGAGTTAAGATGATCAGATTCAGTCGAACCAGCAAAAGCAGCCAGTAAATCACTAGTCGAATCCCTAATAAGACCACTACAGAATTGATAGCAACATTAAGTTTATAAAAATTGGGAGGAGGCTTACACCAGTAATCAACATTAATAATAGATATAGGCCGACCCCAGTTAATCCCTAAAGATTTACTAGCAGAATAACAATTATGGAAACTCTTCATGTTAATCAGATTACCAGCCATCAAAGCTAACATCTTCTCTTTCACCTTATCAATAACATTTAGATGATTCATTTTAATACCCTTAAAAACCAAATTGTTTCTTTCTAACCAAAGAAACCAAAGAATGAGAGAAGGAATAATATTACGAATATGACCTTTAGAAGCAATAAACCACGAATTGAGTAAATTACGAAGAGTACTATGAGCATTAAAACAATGTAGCTTAAAAAGATCATCAAAGAAATTCCAAGTTCTAATGGCAACAGGCCCCGACACAAAAACATGATGTAAATTCTCTCTATGAAAATAGCATTGGCATTTAGAGGCTATACTAAAACCCTTAGTAACCAGTCTATCTTCCGTAGGGATAAATTTATGTAAAAGTCTCCACATAAAGACAGAAACCGTAGAAGGGAGACTTTTATGCCAAATCATATTATAAACCTTGTCATCGTTACCTTTCTTCCTGAAATGATTCCAAGCCTTCTTAATATAAAAAGCACCATCATTCGAAAGGTTACACAAAATAGTATCTTTCACAAAGACATTAATCGGAACCATTAAAATACGATTAGTAAGAGACTAGGGGAGATAACTAGCAAGCTTATCAAAATCCCAAGCATTATTATTAAAAAATTCATTAACTTTAGTAAGAGGATTAGAAGAGGAACTTAAACCAGAATTAATGGAGTCATTGCCAAGCCACTTATCCTGCCAAAAAAGATGTTACCTTCCCCAAGGCCCCAAGAAATAAGAGGTTCAACCTCCCACTTCACTTTGCACATTCTTTTCCACACTTTGGAATCCCCCTGTTTGGAGACAATATTAGTAGGATGCTGACCAATACAATACTTAGAATGCATATAAGTAGCCCAAAGATTATTATTAGCACGAAAATTAAACCAAAATTTATTAGAAAAGCCTTAGCAAGATCAAAAAGATCCTTACAACCAAGACCGCCTTCCTTAAACACACCACAACAATTGTCCCAAGACGCCCAATAATTTTTAGAATTAGGAGAAGTACCTTTCCAGAAGAACTTATTAAAAGTTTTGTGAATTCTGTTGTACACTTCTTTAGTGGGAGAGATGGTTTGAAACATTTAGACGGGTAAAGCACAAAGAACATGTTTGATAAGAGTACGTCTACCACCAAAATATAGAAAATTAGAGTTCCAAGATAGGAGTTTATTTTGAATAGTAGAAATAAGACCATCAAAAAGAAAAGTATGTCTTCTACCTCTAAAAAGGGGAACCCCCAGATACTTAATAGGTAATTTAGAGTGAGTAAAACCTGAGGCATGATTGATGGCTAAAATCCTCGTATTCGAAATATTCTTTGAGGCAATAAAACAACATTTATGTTTGCTAAAAGATAGCCCACTAATTAATTCAAAATTACTAAAAAAATCCAACAATTTCTTGAATATATTAATAGTAGCATTAGTAAAGACAATGAAATCATCCGCAAAACATAAATGAGAAACATGAAAACCTTTCAGAGTTTTATAGTAAAGCTCCGGGTTATGCTCAAATAAATTAGAAATACCTCTAGAAAGAAAGTCAGCCGCAATAATGAAGAGGACAGGAGAAATAGGATCACCCTGCCTTAAACCATTAGAGGATTTAAAGAACCCATGTCTAGCACCATTCATAATGATGGAAAAATGAACATTATCAATGCAATTTTTAATAAGATTGATAAAATAAGAATTGAACCCGAAAAGATCAAGCATGTAGTAAATAAACTCCCAATTAATATTATCATAAGCTATGGTTATATCAAGTTTCAGAATAATATTTCCCCCTCTATTCTTAACATCCAAATCTTGAGTTAATTCATGGGCAAGAAGAATATTCTCAGTGATAGCCCTACCTTTCACAAACCCCCGTTTGGAAAGGAGAAATAATCTTAGGCAACAAAATAGAAATACGATCAGAGATAATTTTTGACACCAATTTGTTAAAAAAAGTACAAAGACTGATCGACCTTAAATCATTCCATGTTTGAACATTATTCTTTTTAGGAATAAGAACTAAAGAGGTAGAAGAAAAAAACTTAGGAAAAGGATTTCCAATAAAGAAATCCAACACAGCAAAAAAAAAAGTCATTTTTAATAACATGCCAACACTTTTGAAAAAAGAGAGTCGTAAAACCATCCGGGCTCGCCACAGAATCGGAATTCATAGAGTCAAGCTTGCTTTTCACCTCCTCAATTGAAGGAGGAGCACAGAGAAACAAATTATCCTCAGTAGAAATAATCTTCGAAATAAAAGAAGCATCAGTCGGTATCATAGGAATAAAATCCTTGTTAAACAGATTATTAAAGTATTGAATTGCTAAATATAAAATCTCACCCTGATCAATAACATAAGAACCATCCCCTCTTTGAATGTTCTTAATACTATTCTTAATTCTGTTCCTCTTAGTTAAAGCGTGGAAATACTTGGTATTACTGTCCCCCTCCACCAGATGCCTAGAAGCAGCTTTCTGCTTCCAGTAAGTCTCCTCTTAAACTTGAAGACTAACAAGATCAATCTTAGACTGTTGAAGCTTAGACAAATTGGCATCGGAAGGGTCATTCTGCCAAGGAATTTCATTTAACTGAACACAGTTTTCAGCAATATGAATGTTAGTAAAAAGATTCTTAAAAACATTATGGTTCCACCAATTTAAAACTTGCTTTAACCGTTTAAGTTTAAACCATAATCTATTCATACCAACTATAGAGTTATCAGGATGAAGATGCGCATTCCAGTTATGATCCACAATTTCAAAGAAAGAGCTATTAAGTAACCACATGTTTTGAAATCTAAAGGTAGAGTTAGCATTAGTGGGAGAATTCTTAATAGTAATCAGCAGTGGAGAATGATCAGACAAAGTTCTGCTAAGATGATGGACAGTAGTAACATTAATATCATTGATCCAAGCATCATTAAAAAGAACACGATCCAATCTTTGCCACAAATGACCCATATTCCAGGTAAATTGATTACCCACAAAACCAATATCAATCAAATTACAAGACATAATCATATGATTAAAATCATTCATGGAACGAGAAGAAGGAGAAGCACCACCACTCCTTTCAGAAGAATTAGAGATAGCATTAAAATCGCCACCTACCAACCATGGATGCTGGCAAACATTATAGAACATCTTAAGTTGTTCCCACAAAACTTTTCTAATATAAAAGAGAGGACACAGCATACACAAAGGAAGCACAGCATTGAAAGTTAAAGACCTCAATATTACAATGCAAAACCTGAGAAAAATTGCCAATAACATCAATTTTAATATTATTCTTCCACATCACCCAAATTTTATTAGATATATTAGAGATAGCATGATTAAAACCAAGATAAGAAGCAATAGAATCCAATCTAGAAGAAGATACAAGTGGTTCAAGTAAAACAAGAATGAAAATATTATGAATACGACATAAATTCTTAACACGATTCCTAGAAGAAAGACATCCAATTCCCCTAACATTCCAAATAATGGTGTTAAACATAAAGACAAGAAATTAATGGGAAGTATTTGAGCGAGTATTTCTAACATTTGATCTTGCGGGTTGTATGGTAAACTTATGTTATGCTTCCTCATCCTTAGCGGACAAAAATTAGTCATCATGGCAACGAGAGGATGTAGAGCTTCCTAGGATGAGTCGGCCGCGCTTGCTTGCCATCGAGTAAGAATAAGTGAGAACGAGGAAAGGATAAGTGGAGTGATCTTAGTTCCTCTCTAATTTATAGAATTTTTGGCTGATCATATAGTACAATCGCGTATTGTATAGTATGATTAAGTAATTATGTTGTTTAGATGAACATTTGGGAAAAGGTGGTCAAATTATACAATATAATTAATATTATACAATACAATCTGTAAGAATTTTGTTCATCCCAAGGAGTCACCAGTACGCCCTTTCACAGAATTTTTTGTACCGTACGAATAGGTGTCATATAATACGAAGTTCAATTATATCATACTGACCGATTTTAATTCATTCCAATCCATTTATACACATGGCTTGTATAGTACGAAGAAGAGATATCGTGCAGTATGAAGTGCAATTATATCGTACCAAACGATTTGAATACTAAGCCATGTGTATCATATAGTATGTTGAGAATCATACAGTACGATATATAGATAAGAAATTGAATCTAGACCGTTAGTTTAACAGAGGGCTGGGATATGTATAGTTTTGATAGATCATACAGTATGAAAATAATTCGTACAGTACGATGGTGACAAAAAGTTTTAGAGTTAAGTGAGGTAAGTATGTGACAATCAGGAAACACCTTATACAATTTTTTTTTTTTTTACTAATTTTTTTTGTAATTTTTGCTCATGCATGAATGTCTATGACATCAAGTTTTGTCCTCAAAGTACTAAAGGTGTCATAAGCTAGTGGTTTCATAAATATGTTTACCAATTGATCTCTTATAGCTATTTGTTATAATTCTATATCTCCTTTAGCTACATGATCTCTTATGAAGTGATATCTAATGTATATATATTTTGTTTGAGAGTGTTGAATTAGATTTTTTGATATATAAATTGCACTAATGTTTTCACACATGATTGGGATGATTCCTACGGGTAATCCAAGATTTAGAAGTTGTTATTTTAACCATAAAACTTATACAACACAACTTCCTACTGCTATATATTTTGCCTCGGCCATGGAAAGAGCTACCGAATTTTGCTTCCTATTGGACCAAGAAACTAAGGATTGAACTATGAATTGATAGGTTCTAGATATGCTTTTTCTATCTACCCAACAATCAGTAATATTAGAATCTAATCACCCCTAAGATTTTAAAGGAGGAATTATATATAGGATACCAAATTCCTAAGTTTGGGATGCTTAGTAGATATCTAAGGATTCTCTTGACCGTAGTTAAGTGAGACTCTTTAGGATTAGATTGAAATCGAGCATAATGGCACACCCTAAATATTATGTCCGATCTACTGGCAGTTAAGTTGAGGAGAGATTTGATTATTCCTTTATACTTTTTTTGGTCTACTATTTTTTCGTTTGGGTCTTTGTCTAGTTGAATTGTAGAACTCATTGGAGTGTTCATGGGCTTAGTACTGTTCATTTCATAATTTTTCAGAATATCCTTAATGTATTTAGTTTGGCTAAGAAATGTTCTATTTTCCATTTATTTTACACTAAAACCAAGAAAGTTATTTAGCTCTCCCATCATGCTCATTTCAAACTCACTACTTATTATTTTTTAGAATTCATCACATAGGGTTTTCTCTGAAGATCCAAATAAAATGTCTTTTACATAAATCTGAACAATGAAAATTTCATCTTTTACCCTTTATAAAAAGTGAGTGGTGTCCACACTTCCCTTAACAAATCCTCAATATAGTAAGAAAGAGCTAAGTTTTTCATACCAGGCTTTAGGTGCTTTCTTTAACCTATATAGTGCCTTTTTTAATGTGAATACATGGTTTGGAAATTATGAGCTTTCAAATCTAGGGGGTTGCTTAATATAAACATCCTCTTTGATTACCCCATTTAGAAAAGAACTCTTTACATCAATTTGATATAATTTAAAAATTTTGAAGCCAGCAAAGGCTAAGAGCACCCTTATAGCTTCTAGTATAGCTACTAGGGCAAAGGTTTCTTCAAAGTTTATGCCTTCAATCTGGTTATATCCTTTAGCTACTAGTCTAGTCTTATTTGTTACTATGGTTCCTGAGTCATTCACCTTATTTTTAAAGACCCATTTTGTTCTAACTACACTATGCTCTTTGAGCCTCTTGACAAATTTTTAAGCATCATTCCTAATAAATTGGTTCAATTCTTCTTGCTTTGCTAGGATCTAGAATTCATCTCCTAAAGCTTGATCTATACTTATGGGTTTTATCTTAGAGATGAATGCATAATGACTAATAACCTTCCTAAGTCCGTGCTTAGTTCTCACACCTTCTGATGGGTCTCTTAAGTTTAATTCTTTAGGATGACTAGAAGAGTATCTCCAGTCTCTAGGCAAGTCTTCCTAAGGTTTTCTCCTTTCTCCTATGGTCATAGTTTCTACTCCCTGAATTGCATCTACTTCATCTTCTTCAAATTTAGGTTCAGAGGACTTATCCGATTCATCAAACACTACATTATGGACACTTCTACTACTAGGGTTCTCTTATTGAAGATTCTATAGGTTTTACATATAGATGAATAACCAAAGAAGACACTCTCATCAGCATTGTGATCAAATTTTCCTAATGGAAGTTTTCCATTTATTAAGATAAAACATTTGTAATCAAAGACATGCAAGTATAAGAGATTTGGTGTTCGACTTTATGTAGTTCATAAGGTGTTTTATTCAACTTCGACCTAATTTTCACCCTATTTAAGACATAACAAGCCATGTTTACCACTTCTGTCCAAAAATTTCTAGGAAAAGTGTACCCAGCTAACATTGCCATAGCACCTTCTACCAAGGTTCTATTATTTCTTTCTGCTATTTTAGTTTGCTGAGGAGTTCTAGGGCCAGAGCAATTATGCTTTATTCCTATCTCTTGACAGAAGGATTCAAATCATTCATTTTAAAACTCTCTGCCTTGATCATTATGGATTATTGAAATTTATCATCCTAATTTTAGTTGAATCCAAGTGGAAAAAGTTCTAAATCTCTCGAATGACTCATTCTTATGTGCAGGAATCTTACCCAAGTGAATCTAGTGAAGTCATCTACAATCACAAATCTATAATTCTTCCACCTAAGCTAGCTGTGCTAATGGGACCAAATAGGTCAATGTGAAGTATTTCTTGTGGCCTAGATGTATTCACATCCTTGATCAAATGAAATGATGATTTTACTTATGTTCCTAGTTGGCAGGCATCACATTGATGTTCCTTAGAGAAGTCTAACTTAGGTATGCCTATAATTAAGTTTTTTTGGGTGATATTTCTAAGTGTTTTCATATTAACATGGCATAGTGTCCTATGCCATAGCTAAGAGTCATCTATTATTATTATTTTTAAAAACAGTGAATTTGAATTTTCAATACAATTAAGTTCTAACATATAAATATTATTTATTTATTTTCCTTCTAATATAAGTTTATCATTTAAGCTAATCAAGTATTTGTCAAAAAGAAATTTTATGTCAAAACTTTTATCACATAATTGACTATTGCTTAACAAATTAAGCTTTAAACCATCAACTAATAAAACATTTTCAATTAAATTTTTTTTAGCATTTCCAACAATACCTGAGCCCACCACTTTTCTTGTGGTGCTGTCTCTTAAAGTCACTTTGCTTCCAGTCCTGGTCTCCAGTGTAATGAACTTCTTCATTTCTTCAGTTATATGTCTCGAGCAACAATTTTCCAAGTACCACATGCTATCACTAGGTCTTTCGTGAGAGCACTCCTATAAAGTTATTTAAGGGTTAGATTTGTGAATCCAAGTGAGTTTGGGTTCCTCCTTATGCTTGCATGAATGAGATGTATGCATGATATGCTGTGATGAATATAATTTAGGTCTCCACACTAGTTGTGTCCTATAATTAATCTTTCAAGTGCAAGCTATGTGGCCTAGTATGCCACAAGAGAAGCACCTAACACTAGGAAATAGGTTCACTAACCTATGTGGGTGGTGATGTATCTTCTTAAAGTTATGTGATGTATGTAATGCCAGGGTTTTACTTATTTAGGCTAATGGAGATTGTGGTTTATCATTTTCAAATGCTATGAGTTTTGCCTTTAATGCTTTATTTTCATATTCATATGCTATCACTTCCACTTTTAGCTGATATTCATTGCTATCTATTTCCCAAGAAAGTTTATCTAATTTCTTAAACTCTTTTTTAATTCAATATACGATGTCTTCAAGGAATCATGTGCGTCAAATAATTCAATATACTTTTTATTTAATGTATCAAACTCATCAAGCAGGGACATGAGATCTCTATCTAAATCAAAATGTTCTTTAATTAAATTAGCATGCTCAATTTGTAAAGTGCTAAACTCAATGTTAAGACTAGCATGCATTTTCTTAAACTTTCTATACGAGTCATAGATTTTCTCAGAAATAACCAACAAGTCTTCATATTAAAGTTGACATACCTCATCTTGATCTGATTCATCAAGTTTATCTTTAGCCATTAGACACAAATTTGTTACCTCCTCCTCTGCTTCTTCTTCTTATGATTCTGAGGCAGTGTTAGCCCAAAATGCCTTTTGAGTCTTCATCACCCCTTTCTTATATTTTACCTTCTCCTCACCCTTTTCATTAGTTGGCTAGATCTTTATATTGGGGCAATTAGCTCAGAGGTGACATGGTTTTTTACACTTAAAACAAATTGTGTCAGATGAAACTTTAGTAATTTTAGATGTCTTACCTTTATTCTAATTGTTTTGATAACGCCTTTGTTTTCTTCTCAAAAAATTCTTGATTTGTTGGGTCATCAAGGCTATATCATCATTTTCCTCCACTGTAGAACTTTCACTTTCTGAGTTGTTTGATTTCAAAGCCACCATTTGCTCCTTTTCTTTTGTATCCTTTTCCCTTTGACTTACTCCTTGCTCGTAAGTAATGAGTGACCCAAGAAAATTATTAATTGAATAAATGTTTAAATCTTTGGACTTAGTAATTGTAATAATTTTAGCATCATAAAAACTTGGTAAGCATCTCAAAATCCTATTAATTGTTTTCAAAATTATAAATTTCTCTACCTAGTGCATGCAAAAATGTTACTATCTGGGTGAACCTATTGTACATATCAGATATAGTTTTGCTAGGTTTCATACAAAAGAGTTCATAATCATGCAATAAGATGTTTAATTTAGACTGTTTAACCTCACTAGTTCCTTCATATATGATACACAGTCTATCCCTAATCTCCATATCAGTAGCATAGGTAGACATTATCATGTAGTCCTCTGATTTTAATACATAAAAGAAATAATTCAAGCACTTTACATTTAGTTGTGTTAGATCCCTATCCTCATTTCTCCATTCACTAAAAGGTATTTGAGTTTTCATGATGTTCAAAAGTTTAAAAGGTGTAGTGTAACCTTCTTGAATCAAGACCCACATATGATAGTCTATAGACTGTAAAAATGTAGACATTCTAATTTTCCAAAAATTAAACGGTATATTGTCAAATTGGGGTGGACGAGTTATAACATAATGCTCCGTAGTATTATGGTTACCAAAATATGCCATGATTAATTTTTTAATGTTTTCTAAAACACTATTTTTGAAACCCCGCTCTAATACCAATTAAAAGTATGAGATGCACCAAAAGGGGGGGGGGGTGAATTAGAAATTTTTGTAATAAAGAAACAATCCTAAATAGGAGTTCTAATTATTTTATTTTTTAAAATTTTTAAATAAAACGTAACTTGATGTAGAAGCAAAAGATTAAAACATGATTGCAACATAAGTGGTGGAATTTTAAATCACACAACAAAGGTCTAGAAAAGAATTTTCAGCAAGCAGTTATAGCAAATATAAGATGCAAAAAATAAGTAAAGTTTAGTAAATGGAAAAAGCACACAAAAAGATTTATAATGGTTTGATCACTTGACCTACATCCACTCCCCGGAGTCCTCCACTCTGAAAATTTCACTACTAAAAAATAATTCTCCTTTTTCCTCACAGCAAGGTGGAGAAGCCTTTATAAAACTTCACTTTCACCTTTCCCGATGTGGTAGAGTACCAAATGCTATGTCACCCTCCCAGTGATGGCAATGAATCTTCTCATTTTTCTCCCTCTTGGAGATGGCAGAGTACCTTTGAAGACACGGAACTTGAAGGCTCTCTCCCTTAGAGAGTTTCCATAAGATTATCTCTCGCCCTAGGAGGAGCAAGCGTGTAGTAGGCTTGGAGAAACCATGTGATCCCCTCACACTCCTTCTCCCTAACAAACTCACCTTCTCCTTCCCCTCAAAAACCTAAAATCTCATCAAGTAGCTCTCTCTTAAGAGTTCCCCTTCTTGTCATGTTCCTCCCTCATATATTTTATCAAAAGATAAAAGTAACATATAAATATCAGGCTCCAATAAACCCTAAATTTTTAATTCAATCATTTATATTCATACAGTAAGATCCTAGATCATATAGTATGATCAGTTTAAAATAGCCTAAAAGTGCTTTGATAGCACTTGAAAGTTTGACAGGGATGTTAAGCCCTTATAAACTCGCCCAAGGCTAACTAAGAAGGAGGGGTGAATTGGTATTTTAAAAAATGCTTTAATAAAAACACAAACTCAAACCAAAGTTTACCATAAAGAAATCAAAGAGTGGAAATTAAATATGGAAGCGGTAATAAAGAACACCGAGATTTATAGTGGTTCGGTCAACTTAACCTACATCCATTCCTCGGAGGCGCCCTCCGAGTATTGCACTAAACTCAGTGACTCTCATTTTTCTCCCATAGGAACGTGAAGAAGCATGTACAAACACCCTTTTCACCAACTTCGGTGAGGCAGAGAACCCAACTCCTTTTACTTCCTCCTGAAGTAGGCAGAGAACCTCAACTCCTTTTGCTTTCTCTAGAAGTGGGCAGAGAACCTTAATCAGTTGCTGAAGTAGACTTCTCTAGAACCCACAAGAAACTAGGGATGATAACCAAAGAGATGACAATGGATCCTTGCTTGGAGCAACCTTTATGAAACTCCTCATAAACTCCCCCTCATAAACTCCCCCTCACAAGATCCTCTCTCTCTCTCCCTTGCTCTTCCTCTCCTCTTGATTCTCTAGTAAAAGATACTCCCTTGAGTAGAACAAGAGGTCTTATATAAAAGAGCTTCAAAATAGCTCTTAATTGTAATAAACTGACTTTATCATCTTGTATGATCAGTACAAATTTAGCTCAATCAGCCACGACTATTTTGGATGATTAGAAGGTTTTTGTTCATATCATCTGGGATGATTGGATATCATCCTATATGATTAGTATAAATTGTTGAATATCATCTAGAACTTTGCCTTGAATAGATGTCTGGACGATGGAAAAATAACTTGATCATCGAGGCCGATTTCATGATCATCCCGGATGATTAGTTTAATTCAGTACAAATCATCTAGAGCATCACCATGAATAAAAAAGCTTTTGATCATCTAGGAACAACTAAGGTTTTTAAATGAACATCCTAGCCGATCCTGCAATTGTCCAAGATGATATGATCGAGCAATCAAACCTTAATTGCTTTCCTTGATTACTGGATTAATTTAGGCATAATTGTATTGCATCATCCAGGATGATGCCCTGGATGATCATCGAGGATGATGTCCTGGATGATGTCTATAAATAAAAAATACCTAAGTAGATATGGCAGTTGATTCTTTCTAATTTGAGCCTATCATCCTGACTAATATGAATTTCATCAAGGACGATGCACTTACTGATGGCTACCTTAACCAGGATGCCCTAATTAGAGTTTCTATTTTTAACTAATTATCCAGGATGATATTTGGATCATCTCAAATGATGTGACCAAAAATAGAAAACTTTAAAATAGTCAAAAAATTTCTCCCAAGTGTGTGTGTGCAAGGTTACTTAATATCAGGACCCACAATATTAC
The DNA here is from genome assembly GCA_022539455.1 of Dendrobium nobile. NCBI lineage: Eukaryota > Viridiplantae > Streptophyta > Magnoliopsida > Asparagales > Orchidaceae > Dendrobium > Dendrobium nobile. The sequence continues at coordinate 29,271,838 of CM039733.1, read as the reverse complement.
AATGATCTCAAGAAAAGGTAAAATATATAATTTTGTACATTATAAACTGACTCAATCCTAATCTACCTAATCTTGTGCTGGTTTAACTTGTAGTTTGATCTTGTGGACCTGAAATGTTAGTAGGCAAGGTAGTTGTAGAGAAACATAAGTATTTGCTATCATCAAAATTCTATTTCTTGAAATCAGATTCACAATTATCTTCCCCTTTTTTATGATGGCAAACATAAAAATAATTAAAGCATTTCAAAGCAGTATGATGGAAATAGTGTGAAGAAATAAATACAGTTCAACTATCCAACATAAAACATAATAGAATAAATAGTACAACTACTCCCCCTTTTGCCATCACAAAAGGAGGAGGTAAACTATAAAAGAAACAAATCAGAGAGTACCTAATAGAATCAAACTACAATAAAAAAAAAAGAAATAACATAATGAAAACAAACCAAAAGTAGGACGGCCATTGATCATTTGAAGGAGGAGGAGGTGGTTGTGGTGGTTGAAAGATACTAGAAAAAGTGGCAAACTATTCTCCAAACTAGACCATATCCTGATCGTGCTAGCGCTGTTGGTGAGCTACATAAGAGTCAAAGTGAGCTACATCCTTAATATGTTGCTGCTCAATTACAGCAACATATGTCTCGAAGTGAGTCTCCCACTGGTCGAACTGCTCTATTATTTTATCCAACTGTGAGTGCTGGCAAAGCAGAGCAGGTGCAGGAACAAGTGTAGGAGCAACCTCCTCTTCAGCTCCCTCGGCTTCCTCGTGCCCCGGGTGGAGATGAGTACTGTGAAGAATGTGGAAGGAGTTCTTTAAGTAGAAGACAGACTGATAGTTTGGTGGGGCAGGATATTGGAGGTTGTATTTAGATTCTAGGACATAGGTAATGATGTGTCCTAAGATAAGATTGGGCTTTCTCCTACATGATCAATAAAATGGAGAAATTGGGAGTGAGTATGAAGGTAGAAGGCTTGGGTGAGAAAACATTGTATGAGAGTCTTGGTTTTTAAAGAAATGATTCGATCATCTAGGACGATCGCAGAATCGTCCAGGATGATCGGGTACAATAATTATATCCAGAACAATTGGTTAAAAAGGTAGTAAAGTCATCTATGATGATCAGATATCGTCCGTGATGATAAGACATAGGCGATCATCCTATGAGTCAAGTTGGATGACTGTTGAAAAAGAAAACCGTCCTAGTCAAAATAGGTGGATCGTCCAAGACGATGCATAATAATGGATCATACTTGCCAAATTTAAAATATTTAAAGCATTACCACATGTATCATCCAGGTCAAATTTAAAGGGTTTAAACATATTTCCATGTGTATCGTACATGACAAATAGGTGGATTGCACGGGTCGATTACCAATATTGAGCAAAGATTTAAGAACATCGTCAAGGATGAAGAGGATCATCCGGGCCGATCATAGTAAGCAAAGCAGGGTATGATCAGATTATTTAGGATAATAAAGTTTCATCTAGGACGATGATAAACAGAGAAAACATATCAACTGTCAAATGAAAGGTTAGGAGTGGATTGAATACATCATCCAGGATGATATAAAAATCATCCAGGATGATGGGACCAAAAAATAAAATTCAAGAGGTGGATGTAGATGATTAGAGAAGGCCCAAACAACACAAAAACAATAATAAAAGATAAAATTTAAAAATGAAAATGACATAAAAAGGAGCAAAAATGAAATGAAAATAAAAATTCTTTTTATAATTTTTTTTAAATAAACAAGGCATAAAATTGATAAATTCTTCAAGTGATTAAATTTAAAGACTTGTAAGACCAATGCGTTAACATCATCGAGATCCAAAAATGGTAGAATATTTGATCATATTAACCCTAGCTCAGACTTCTCTCAGGGCAAAATCATCTTTTTAAAATAAAAGACCTAACTCAAAACAAACCAATTGGATATGAAAAGAGATATGTTCAAAACTTGGTTCTAGAAAGAAAATATTTTATAGAATAATATACCAAAGTTGTCACAATCAAGAAATTTGAAATCAAGCATTTGAAAATATCAAGTGACACATGAAATCTTCTAAGATTTAAATGTTTGAAAGAGAGGGAAGCTTGCTTTTTATGGGCTCATTTTATGCCTCTTGTCAATTTGGCACACTTTATACATCTTTTAATTTTTGATACACTTTGTGTATCTTTCTCAATTTGGTATCATTTTGCATCTTTTGATTTTGGCATCATTGGCCACTTTTTTTTGTTTTTGTAATTTAGATCTCTTTTTAAAACACCAAAATATTCTCAGTTGTGAGTATATCTTCCAGATATTAGAGAAAAAAACTCACTTTCTAATATAAGGAAGAATAAACCACAAAATAGACTAAAAATTATAAGATAAATGCAATGACAGTATTTCAAAGAACTTGAAAGTAATATAAAGACTTTTGAACATTATATATATAAGGTAAATTACAGTAGCAAGGTAGAAAAGATCTCAATCGTAATGACTAGTTGTTAATTTGAGATAGACTTTTATTTAGAAAAGAAAATTACACCACTAAAAGAGGTTAGAGGGAGGGAAACAATCAACAGTGTTTCTCCCATTAACTGATTTAGGGATGTTAGACATTGACTACAAGTTATCAAAAATAAAAACAAGGCATAAAATATCATTTTAATTATGAACAAAAATAAGAAAATCTAATAAACAAAAAGAAAAGCAACAGAGATGAAACAACTACAAAATAACAGCAGAAATAAAAAACTAACTCAAAATTAGAACATAAAGAATATAATATAAAAACAATCAATAGAGTAGTAAACATGCAAAGTAGAATTTATTAAGAAGAAAGTTTATGCAATTATGAGCTGTGAGCCTCCACTATCTAAGTACCACATGTTCTCACGAGATCTTTAGTGAGAGCACACCTACAAAATCATCAAATATCAGATTTAGGAACCCAAATAGGTTTGGGTCTCTTCTTATTAAAAGAAGAATGCGATACATGTGTGTTCTGCTGTGAATCATACAATTTGAATCTCCACACCCAATGTGTACTATAGTGAATAGTGCAAGTGTGTGAAATATGTCCTAGCATGCCACATGAAAAACATCTAACTCCAGGAAAAGGATTTACTAAAATGTTCAAGTTATAATGCCTCTTCCTAGGTTTTGGATTTAGATCAAGTGTGGATGTATTCCAATTTCTCTCAAGTGCATTCAATTTAGCTTTAAAGCTCAAGTTAGAACTTTCTAAAATAGCAGTATCAACATTCAAATAGTGCTCCTTATGCTCAGATTCTCCCATATAAGTTTTAAAATCAAATTCAAGTAAGGTGTAGGATGCTTTCAAAGGATCATACTCAACAATCAATTCAAAATGATTTTTATTCAAATCATCAAACTCATCAAGTAAATACATGTGATTGCTATCAATTTGGAAGTGATCTTTCAATAAAACTTCATGCTCTTTTTGTAAATTAAAAAACTCCAATTTCAAATTAGCATGCGATTTCTTAAGTTCCCTATATGATGCATTAATTTTCTCATAAATTCAAGTAATTATTCATAGGTTGGTTCATATAACTCTTCTTGGTAAGACTGACCAAGGCGATCACCCATCAAGCACAAGTTTATTATCTCCTCCTATACTTCAATCTTAGAGGAGTCAGATGCAGAATCTGCCTAAAATGCCTTTTGGTATTGCTTCTTGTCTTTCATGCATTTGGTTTTCTACTCACCCTTCTCTTTGCTTGAGTGATCCTTAAGTGCGGGATAATCAGCTTTAACATGTTCAGGCTTCCTTCATTCATAGCAAATAAGATCAGAAGAACTTTTATAGTTTTTGTTATCCTTACCTTTTTTCCACTTATGATGATACTTGTTATTCTTCCTTAGAAAGCATTTGAATTGCCTAATGATGAAGGTAACATCATCATTTTCAGACCTAAAAGAATCTATATCATTAGCCTTTAGCGCCACAATTTTCTCATTCTTTTTCTCACCTACATCAAGTTGTCTTTGGTTCACCCCTTGCTCATAAGCAATGAGTGATCCAAGTAAGTTATCAATAAAATAAGTATTTAAATCTTTGGATTCAATAATTACAATAATCTTAACATTAAAAGAAGAAGGCAAGCATCTCAAAATCTTATTGACTCATTCATAATTAGTTAGCTCTCTTCATAAAGCATGTAATGAGGTGATAATTTGAGTAAACCTAGTATACATGTCAGAAATCAATTCAGTAGGTTTCATACAAAAAAGTTCATAGTCATGCAATAGAATATTTAATCTAGATTGTTTAGCTTCATTGGTTCTTTCATAAGTAATACACAATATTTTCCAAATTTCTTTACCAGTTGTGCAAGTTGAAACACACATAGAATCTTCATATTTCAAAGCACAAAAAAATAGTTCAAACTATTCGCATTAAGTTGCACTAAATCTCTTTCATCAAAAGTCCACTCAGTAAAAGAATATTTAGTTTTAATACCATTAATTTCACATGACGGAGGTGTATGACCATCCTTAACAAGCATCTACATACGATAGTCAATTGATTGTAAAAATGTAGACATGCGAGTTTTCCAAAAATCAAGAGGAATAATGTCAAACAAAGGTGGTTGAGTAATAGAATACCCTTCCGCAGTATTACGATTATCAAAGTTAGCCATGGATCAAAATTCAAAAAGTTAAAAAAAACTCAATTTTATGAATCCCGCTCTGATACCACTTGAAAGTTCAACAGGAATGTTAAACCCTTATGAATTAGCCCAAGGTTGACTAAGAGGGGGGTGAATTAGTATTTTAAAAAATTCTTTAATCAAAACATAAACTCAAACCAAAGTTCACCACAAAAAAATCAAAGTGCAGAAATTAAATGCAAAAGCGATAATAAAGAACGTAGAGATTTATGGTGATTTGGTCAACTTGACCTACGTCTACTCCCTAAAGGTGCCCTCCAAGTACTGCGCTAAACATAATGACTTTCCTTTTGCTCCCATGGTAAGACAGAGAAGCTTGTACAAACCTCCTTTTCACCAACCCAGTGAGGCAGAGAACCCAACTCCTTTTACTTCCTCCTAAAGAAGGCAGAAAATCTCAACTCCTTTTGCTTCATCTAAAAGTAGGAAGAGAACCTTGATCAGTTGTTGAAGTACACCTCTCTAGAACCCCCAAGGAACTAGGGATCATGACCAGAGAAGATGATGATGGATCCTTGCTTTGAGAAACCTTTGTGAAAACCCTCAAAAACTCCCCCTCACAAGATCCTCTCTCTCTCTCCCTTGCTCTCCCTCTCTCCCTTGCTCTCCCTCTCCTCTTGGCTCTCTCAGGTCAGGACAACAGTAAAAGATACTATCTTGAATAGAATAAGAGGTCTTATATTGAAGAGCTTTATAATAGCTCTTAATTGCAAGAAACTAATTTTATCATCTAGGATGATATAAATATCATCATGTACGAATAGTACAAATTTAGCTTAATCAGCCAGGATAATTTGGGACAATCAGAAAATTTTTGTTCATATCGTCTTGGATGATAGGATATCATCCTATATGATTAGTATAAATCATTGAATATCATTGATAAAGGGTAGTTATTTTTATTTCCAATCGATCTAATCACATCACTATAGAGTCATAGTCATGAGTAGGAGCTGGTGTAGGAACTCCCCCTTCCTCCTCTTGTTTGGGATCTACCACATAACATTTATGGTGGTGTCTACCACTCTGGAGGATGTGAAAGGAGCTATTGGAGTAGAAGAAGGGAAGGTAATTAAGTGGTGTAGGATATTGTAGGTTATATTTGTATTTAATGATAAAAGCTATCATGTGACATAGTGCAAGATTTTTCTTATGTTTATTCCTAGGATTGTGAATGTTTGTCAAAATTTTAATATAAATAATAATCAGGTATGCTACATTGAATTTAGTTTCAAGCATAATCAAATAGGTGAATAGGGATAGAAGAGGTGTGATCAACCCTATCACCTACTTTAGGAATGACTGTATTATGATGGATATACGGGAATATACGAGCATCTTAAACTAGGGTATAAACTAAAGCAATATAACTGTTCAGTGGAGCATACCTTAGAGTTAGATTTTCTTGGGTCCAATCATCATCTGGAACAAAGGAAGTAGAGTTTTCTTTAAGGCCAGTAATGGAGAGATGTAAGATTTGTTCAAAATCTTCATTGGTGATTTCTACAAGTCTCCTATAGATAAAAGATTGAAAGGCCATCCCTTCACTATTAACTCTAAGACTGGCAAAGAATTCAATGAGCAATTTGGAGTTGAAAGGAAAAACAAATGTTAGAATGAAGTGGAATGTGGTACCAGTAAAGAGATTTAGAACCTAAAAGTTAAGGACTTCCTTATTGATGAATTTGAACGGAGTTATCCTGGAAACTTTGTACAACTAATAAACTTCTTTATCATGAAATTTATGATAGTAAGGGTTCACAGGACATCTCAAAGAGCTGTCTATTGGAGCTCTATAATGATTTCCTCCTCCCATTTGAGAATTAAGATCAATATATTAGAAGAGAAGAAAATGAATGGTGTTGTGATTAAAAGTTCTAAACTTTCCTCTCCTTAATTAGATTTCAGGGGAATCGTATAGTACTTTCTTGATCATACAGTATGGTCTAAAGAAGTTAATTCATCCAAGCTTAATAGTCAAAAAAGTTGGTCAAATTATATAGTACAATCAAAATTATGTTGGATGATCTTTATTAAATTGATCATCCCATGGAGTTAGCCTATACGATCTTTAATAAAGACATTATATAATATAAAAAGTTTTCAGTACAGGATGATGTGGAATTAAATATCATAACAACCAAATTAATTTTGTCAAATAACTAATGACATATGAGTTATATAGTACATTGTAGGTGGTCGAACAATAAAATCACCAATTATTTTTTTGATCTAAGCCATTGATTTGATGAATGGTGAGGATAAGCATATATGTGAGGATCATACAATATGATGTAGGCACATATGGTATGATGTGCCTAAAGTTTTTTTTTTTCACCATTTTTGTTTTAAATTTTTCTGGTATGTGATGATCTGGGATCTTTTACTAACTATTAAAACCAAAACAAATAAATAAAAAAATAACAAAATAATAAAGAGGAAAGAAGAAAAGAAAAAAAATCATAAAATAAAACAAAAACAAAAATACACAAACCACATAACTACATATGATGTTGATTTCATGTTAACCCTAAACTAAGAATGAATGTCAATGACACCTAACCTGGTTCTTAATGTGCTAAGGGTTTCATAACTTAGGGGTTTAGTGAAAATGTCTGCCAATTGATTTTCAATTGCTACATGATGCAGTTCTATATCTCCCTTGACTATATGATCTCTAATGAAATGAAGTATGATATCTATGTGCTTAGTACAGGAGTAATGGATTGGATTTTTAGAAATACATGAGGCACTAGTATTATCAAACATGATTGGAATGGTCCCTATAAATATGCCAAGGTCAAGGATTTGTTGGTTTAGCCTAGGACTTAAGCAACATAGCTTCCTTGTATTATGTATTCTGCCTTATCGGTGGATAACACAACTAAGTTTTATTTCCTACTATACTAACAAAATAATTATTTTCTTATGAATTGATAGATTCTAAAAGTAATATTTTTATTTTTTTATACCATGTAAAGTCTGAGTTTGGATATCTAATAATTTTAAATGAAGAGCAATGTCTAGGATACAATAAACTTAAATTTTGGGTGCTTATAATGTTTCTAATAATTCTCTTAACTGCTATTATATGGATATATTGGGATCATCTTGAAATCTAGCACAAAGATAAACACTAAATATAATATTAAGTCTACTAGTCATCAAATATAGAAGTGATCTTATTATCCTCTATACTTTTTTCTTTTTTATTAATTTTCTATTAGGATCCTTATCTAATTAGATTGTAATGTTCATGGGTTTTTTTTTTGAAGAGCAATATAATTTTTTTATTGCAATAACTAAAAAAGGAAACATAAATATAACATAGGGATTACACCCAAATAATTTCTCCTTTAATAAATTAATAAAAGGAGGAACCTTATTAGAGCTAATATCTTTCCAAATGAAATCACTAAAGATAGCATAGTTAGCACAAAGATCGGCTAACTTATTGCTATTCCTATTAACACAATTGAAAATAACATTATCAAATTCTTTTAGAAAAGCAAATTTTTCCATCACTTTACCTTCTAATCTGAATATTTGTTGAAGATAATGAATAACATTAGAATTATCACCTTTGATGATAATCCCCTTATATTGCAACATCCAATTTTTGAGAACTTCTTTTACTAGATGAATTGATGTGAGCTATAGCTATGAGATATCCCAATATACACACTTCTTTCCAAAAGCTATCAAGAATTTATCATGACTATCTCGAAATATACCTCAAATGCTCACCTTGTAAGAAGGAAGTAAAGATGCATCTACATTCACTTTGATCCATTCGGGTGGAGGAGGGTGCCAATGATTTAATAGTCAAAGTGACTGATTAACACCCCAGTGGCCCGAGCTTATGTTGTCATAAGAATAAGAGAAAGAAGACCAAGAAACTGCTTGAACAGTAATAAACTTTGAACTTTAAATGTGACCCTCATGTATGAATTTGTTCCTTGCCTTCCATGATAAATAAGTTATTTTACAAAGCAGTTTAGTTAAGAAGCTATTATCTTTAGAGGCTCTATTTAACCAATTACAACAATCTTCGAAGTTTATAAAAGTTCAAATTTGAAATCCCCAGCTATTAATCAGACCAATGATTTCTAGCAGCTTTTGACATTTAGTTCAACATTATCCATATCCTCCACTACATTACATCCTCTTAGACATGCCAATTTCTCTTGTATCCTTCTGCAATACAAGTCATTTGTTGGAATTACATTGCTGTAGACACGCCACCAAAAAACTTCAACTTTCGGCATTAATTTCACCTTCTTAATCCACTTCTAGTAAGTAATGCTAACATTGTTTTTTAATGCATTCTCTGTGACTAAATATGATAGTGATTTCCCCGAATGCATATGGATCAGTTCCATCTCATCTTGCTCCATATTATGCATAATTTGAATTTGTAAGATTACTTTCACAAGTTAACTACCAAACATATTATGAAGAATAGTTATATTCCAAGCACCATCCAACATAAGCTTATCAACTGTCAGCTCTTCATTTCCTGAGATAGCCACAAAAGTAGGCCACCTATTGATGCATTTATCCCAAAGCCAAATAAATTTGAAGGCATTTATGGATTTTCAAACCGCAATATTCCATCTTACAATTTTTTTAAGACATTAGGAACCTTCCATAATGATCTTCCATGCTGCAGAATTTCCCTTCCTAAATCCAGTTTCCACAATCCGATTACCATATCTAGGTTCTAGGACTCTATGGAGCAAAGAGTTCCTGTTTTGGAGAAATCTCCATGCCATTTTGGTCCTTAAAGGTTCCAATTTGTTAACACATGAGTGTAATCCACGCCCTCCTCATTCATTTGGTTTACACAACACATCCCAACCAACATAATGCATGCCCAATCTTCCATCCCTTTTATTCCAAATAAAGTTTCTACACAACTTATCCATCAACTTTAGAACACTTTTAGGAATAAGAGAACATGTAGAATGAAATTTTGGGTATGATAAAATAACTGATCTTACCAATGTTAGCTTCCCAGCTAAAGATAAGAATTTGCTACCCCAAGTATTCAGCATCTTTAAAGCTTTATCCATCATTCTTTGGTAATTGGATCCCACCAATCTTCTCAACACCACTTTAACTTCAAGATACATGAATTCTCTTACTTCTTTGAACCCCATAACCCCAGTTATAGCATTCTTTCTTCTTGTCTTTATAAATTTACCAAACATAATTACAGATTTGTTTGCATTTATCTTTTGCCCTATCCACTCACAAAAATCTGAGAGAATACCTTTGATGTCCTTCACCATTTTAACATTAGCTTCATAAAAGATGATCATATCATCCACATACAATAAATGAGAAATTCTTGGACCATTAGGACAATTGTGAATACTAATTGAGTTACCTCTTTGAGAAAAAAAAACATTTGAAAGAAGTTGAGAACAAAGAATAAAAAGGTGAGGTGATAAGGGACAACCTTGATGGCATCCACTTTTGTCCATTGATCCAGTAGTAGAGTTTCCATTAATTAGCAATGAAAACATTGGATTCTCTACACATTCTATATTAAATTTTGAAAATCTCAAAGGAAATCTATAGTCCTTTAGAACTTTTCTCAAAGTAGCCCAACACATAAAATCATAAGCTTGTTCCATATCAATTTTGAAAGAAACTAAACCCTTTGAAGCTTTAGAAAATATGAATTTGTGGAACATTTCTTGAGCAACCAACACATGTTCTAACATCGATCTTCCTTTAAGAAATGCTTCTTGTTCATCTAAAATTAGTTTTGGCAAAATATTTACCAATCTATTCAAATTACCTTGGTCACCACTTTGTACATGGTCTTGCATAAATTGATAGGTCTATAACTTGCTGAATTTATCGGATTGAGTACTTTCGGTATTAGCACAATTTGTCTTTCCTTCCATTCCCTATTCATCTTACCTAATTCAAAGAATTGAGTAATTGCATTCTAGAGACCTACCTTAACAATCTCCCAATAGTATTTGAAAAAAGTGTATGTAACTCCATCAAGTCCTAGGGCAATGTTCCCTGCAGGTTGAAAAATAACTCCCTCCACTTCATCCCAAGATACTGTACTATTCAGCCAAAATATATTAGACTCATCCAGGGAAACTGAAGGAACTGGCCAGCCATCCATAACATATCTCCTCTCCTTCCATTTCCCATTAAAAATTCGCTTAAAAATGTCTTCAATCAAATTTTGCTCTTCCACCAAAGACCCATCTTCATCCTGCACCTTGATTATCCAATTATAATTTTTCCTAGCACTTGCAAAGGAATGAAAGAACTTAAAATTAGAGTCTCCATCCATCATCCATTTGACCTTAGCATGTTGTCTCCACCATGTGTTCAATCTAGCTAAGGTAGTATTTAATTTTGATATCTTCACTTTGAGCTGCCAACTCTCCTCATCCGAAAGGAATCCAACCTCAGATTCCCTCAATTGTAGATCTAGAATCTCTTTTAAAAGACAATCTTTTAATGGAGAAAAATTCTTCAACTTGGCTTTGCTCCAAAAAATAGAGATTTTAAAGTTCTTCTACATTTTGTATTCAATATTTCAGAGCAATTCCCCCTAACATTTTTCCTCCAAAATTTTTTGGTAATAACAAATGAAGCTGGAAAGGAAGACCAAAGATCTACAAATTTAATAAACCTATTTTTTGCTGATTTTACCTCTAGTAAATTCAATAACACCAGACAGTGGTCTGAAGCTACCCTTGCGAGATGCCTACCCACCAATTTTTGATGATAAGCATTTATAGCAGTTGGATTCAAAAAACACCTATCCAATCTTTCTATAATTCAAGCTCCTCTAGTTTTGTTATTACACCAAGTGAATTTTGGCCTACAAAACCCAATTTCATGAAGATCATTATTGATTACAAAAGATTTCATATCCTTTGACCCTTGAGAAAATACAAACCGATTGCACCTCTTTGTCTTCTTTTGATAACAAACAATTAAATTCACCCCCAACAGCCATAGGGATGTCTTTAGTTAAGAAAGCTTCCAAATCTCTCTCCTCTTATAGACATCTTTACTTCCATATACAGCTGAGATCCTCCAAGATTCTTTATTAGCCAACATGAGATTCTCGGATACCACTTGTTGAGATTCATATAAAAATGTGAATGAAACCATCGAAGATTTCCACATAATAAGAATACCTCCATACAAACCATCAGATGGAACATGATAATAGGCCCAATCCACACTGATTAATTCATCAACTTCTCTTGTACTTATAGAAGATAACTTTGTTTCTGGTAAACCAACAAATAGAACTCCACGCTCCTTAACAAACTCTTCCAGATAAAGAGAATCTTACTTCTTCTTAGCTCCTCTATAATTCTAGAATACTATCAAAGCCATTAATTATTGAAAGGGGAAGAATTCCCCAGCTTATCTTTCATCTCCTCATCAAGCTTTCTATTTCTAAGAGAAGACTTAATAGTCCCCAATCCTCTAAGTTCTTTTATAAGTTTCTTTTTAACACAAGAAGAACTCTCATCCTTCTTATCCAGTTCCATATTCAAACCATATAAACCAACTGGAGAATCAATATTTCCTTCTCCTTTATCATTCAAAATAGAAATCATTGTATGTTCCTTTTCTAAGATCTCCCCCTCTTTTTCCAACTCACTTAACTCATTAAACTTATTCAAGTTAGAAGGAATACAAATATTTTTAGAAACTATACTAGTTTCCATAATCAGAACCTAAGACTATTATGGTCCAATCCTAGAGACCTCAGCAACTACCTTTGAGGGAGAAATTACTACTTCCACAACACCAAAAAGTATAGTTTATTCTTCCACTAAAATCTGATCATCAATCCCATTTGTTCCTTCCTCTCCACAGCCACTGTTTTGGAATTATTCATAACATTAGTACAGTTTGTTCTAACTATATTCTTCAAAAAATTTTAATCTCGCACCAATGGTCTCCTTGTGCCATTATTTTATATTTTCTTTGTCTTCCATAATTAACATGGATCCAAGGTCCATAGTTATCTTCAACATCATAAGTATCCTCTTTCTCCTTGCAAGTAATAACTGTTTTAGAATTCACAGTAGGAATATCCCTTGCCACAGTCTTCATTGGTTTAACAAAGTCTCTTTTAACATCATTCAATTTCAGATCTAGATAGTTGTTCTTATCATGACCAACTCTACCGCATTTAAAGCATAGAGAAGTCATTCTTTCATACTAAAATTTCTGAAAAAACTTCCCCGCAAGACCTTATACTTATACACCAAGGGGCAGATTGTTTTCAAGTTTAATACGAACACAAATTTGAGCAAACTCACATCTACTCCATTGGAACATGTTACCATCAATCAAGTATGGAATGCCAACTTTTGAAGCGATCCTGCATACATTGATCTCATCCCAGCACTGGAGAGGGAGGTTAGGCATTCTTATCCACACTGGAGTTGATAACCCTTTCAAAGTTGAAGAGGAAAACATCAGTCACCATTTCTCCATACCAATAATATGCCCTTTAACATACCATGGACCAATATTAAGGATTGAATCCAAAGCTTGATCTTTATAAAAAGCACATAATGTCCATCCATTGCCGAGAACAGTATGAGGGAATTTGCTATATTGACCCCACTATCTTCTAAGCTCCCCACTGACAGCATAAATAAGTATAATTTCACCAAATACTTTAATGACTAAAGCATTTTTAAGTTTCTTAGCATTCTCTTCCTCATTATACAAATGAAGTCTCACTGTAGAACCAACTTCGGATAGACATTTCCCATAATCTAAATTAGATACCTGGATGTTTTCTTTCTTCTTCCAAGCATTATTTCTAGTAGGTTCTTTAGTCTTCACAATCAATTTGTCATTCATTGTATCTTCATGTTCTCCTGGCTCACAGATCCTGAAAGAGTTTAAATCTTTTTATATGTTAATCACACGAGCATTCACCAAAACTTGCTGCATACTCGTGACATAATCATCAGTTTTACCACAATAATTCTTTTCAACAGAGCTTTTATTTTCATCAATAATAATAACTAGAGATTCGGCATTCTTCACTTGACTAGCATTTCTCCCTTCATGTGGTAGGATAGAATTATTTACCTCCTTAAAACCAGCAAATGATTGAATTGATTCATTAATTTGAATAACATCCACAACTCTAGGTGTAGATTTCTTGTTGAGATAGTTGCTACTTAGTTCTTGATTTTGGATATTCTTGCAACTTATATGTTTTTTATTATTCCAAATATTATTACTTTGATTATTATTTCTCCTAACATATTTTGAAAGAATTGTTTTGTTATTTGTGTATATTAATATTTTAGGGAAATCATATGCCAAAATGTTGAAGACTTTAAATAGATCAATTTATGGTTTATTGTAAATGAAGTATGTATTTTTCATTTTATTGAGTCTAAGAGTGTGTGATTATAATTGAGTAACTGTGCATACACACACAACAGGGGAGAGTGTAAAAATTACCTTTTTAACTGATTATATTATACGATATCTTTATGTACGGGACGATCCGATTAGTTATTTTCCCATTCGAGCAATCAACTGAAAATATAGGAGAAAATCTTTCTAAGTATGGATCATTCTGTACGATATACCAATCATACGTATGTCATCCAGCAAATGAATTGGATGGGTCCCTTTTCATCTAGATGAACTTGAAAATTTTTATAATAGTTCATACCATATGATGTCATCATCATACATGCACCATCTAGGGTACAAATTGGATGGGTTCTTTTTCGTCCAGATGAACTTGAAATTTTTTTTGAACATTTCATACCGTACGATGTCATCATCATACGTATGTCGTCTAGGGTATGAATTGGATGGGTCCCTTTTCATCCTGACGAACTTGATAATTTTTGTAACTGATCATACCATACGGTGTTATCATCATGCGTACCCCATCCAGGGTACAAAATTGTGGGGTTGCTCTTCATCCCGACAAAGGTGAAAAATTTTCTAACTGTTCGTATCAGACGAACTTGGTTCTAGATGATGATCATGTACAAATTCATTTTTGTACCAATTCACAATAGGTTCATACACAATAGTTTTTGAATTGTTCGTATGTATGAACATAGAATCATATTGTATGATTATGTATGCTTAAAATTAAAAATTTTAGTTTTCTGAATGGTTTTGTGTCTTTGATATAAAAGGTTCACTAAAACTGACATAAAAGTCCTATCTTTACGATTTTTTAAGAGCAATTGAAAGAGCGAGTGTGGGAGAGTGTTTGGGAGAGATTTCTTGCAATTGGAGTGTGAAGGGTTCATAAGGTTACTCAAAGGTAAGGATCTCTTTGTGATTTTGGTGATTACTCTTCTTTTCTTCTTTCTGGTTGCTCGTAAAAAGATCTTGGGAGAAAGTTCGATACTATGCCGACACTTGGAAGGTGTGAAAGGATGATGGTACTCTGTCGACACTTGGAGGGTGTGAAAGGATGAAGGTACTCTACCTATACTTGGAGGGTGTGAAAGGATGACAGTTCTCTGCCGACACTTGGAGGGTGTGAAAGGATGACGGTTCTCTGCCGCACTGGGGATTGGTGAAAGAGAGATTTTTGTAAAGTCTTCTCCGCCTTGCTGTGGGGCCAAAAGGAGAGTCACTTTGGTAATACCTGAAGAGGGAGTCTTTAGGGAGTGAATGTATGTTGTGTTTGATCGAACCACTACAAATTTTTATGTCTTTTAATTTCTACATTTTATTTACTGCAAGTTATTTAGTATGGTTGAAAAGTTTTATTTTAAGACTTAAATTAACTTGCTACAAACTTTAAATCAGTTTTCTATTTAAAAATCCAAGAAAAATTTTAAATTATCAATTCACCCCCCCCCCCCCCCCCCCCTCTTGGTTAGCCTTGGGATAGTAGCTTAAGTTTAACAACCTATATGGAATCAACAAGTGGTATCAGAACATTATTTCAAAACCATAAGTTTAGACTATATTTTAAAAAATGAGAATGGCTACTTTTGAAAATTGAAACACACCTAAAGGGTATTTGATCACTAGACCTCCATTACTTAAAAATATTCCTTTCATTTTTTAGAAAATATGCATGTCTACTTTTCTGCAATCACTAAATTATTACATGTAGATTTTAGTTCAAGAAGGGTATACTAAACCAACTAGATTAGTTGATGGCATTAGAGTTGAGGCACCCTTTTCTAACTGGACAATTGAAGAACGTGACTTAGCACAACTAAATATAAAATATTTAAACAGTTTCTTTTGTGCACTTAAGTCAAAAGATTATATGTGGGTTTCCACTTGTAAAAGTCGAAAGAATTTTTTGGATAAACTTTGTATTAATTATGAAGGGACTAATGAAATAAAGTAATTTAGATTAAATATCTTATTACATGACTATGAATTATTTCGCATGAAATCAAATGAATATATTTTCGACATGTATACAAGATTCACTCAGATAGTCACTTCTTTACATACATTATGAAGGGAACTAATGAATGCTGAAATTATTAATAAAATTCTTTGTTATTTGCCTACTACTTATGATACTAAAATAACTACAATTATAGAGTCTAAAGATTTAAATGTTTACTCTATTAATAATCTTCTTGGATCACTAATTGCTTACGAGCTAGGAGTGAGTGAAAGGAAGATTAATGCAGGTGAACAACGAAAGAAGAAGAATATATCATGAAAGTGGATGACTCAGAGAGTGATCAGTCACAACCTAAGGATGAGGATGACATTACCTTGATGACTAGGTAATTTAGAAGTTTTCTTAAAAGGAAACAGAGGAGATACCAACAGTGGAATAGAGGTAAGTTTAATAAAAATATTAAGGTTTCTAATGATATGATTTGCTATGAATGTAGGAAACCTAGACATAAAAAATTAGACTGCCAAAATCTCAAAGCCACTCCTAGCAAGGAGAAGGTAGAGGAGAAAGAAATTGTGAATCAAGAAGAGATTTTAGAGAGCTTTTTGGGCGGACTCAGCTTTGAATTCATCAAAAATAGAAAAGGAGGAGGAAGTCACCAACCTATGTTTAATGACTGATAATCTTAATAAATCAAATCAAGAAGAGGTATGTGACTTAACTTATAATGAATTGTTAGAAGTTTCTAAGAGAATACATAATTCATATAGAAAACTTGAAAAAATACATGCTAGTTTAAACCTAGAAATGCAAGAACTGAAAAAAGAGCATGAAATCCTTAGAAAAGATCATGCACTAATAGATAACAACCACATGAGCTTACTTGATGAATTTGATGACTTGAATAAAAAGAATGATCTTTTAAAAACATCTTATGCTCAATTAGAAAAAGAATTTAAAGAGTTTAAGGATGAATCTAAGAATAAAGAGCACTATTTGAAATACGATAACACTGTGTTAGAGGATGCAAATTCATTTCTCAGAATAACAATAAAAGCTCTTGAAGAAAATAGGATACCCCCAACACTTGAAGATTTTTCTAATCCTATTTTGAGGTAAAAAAATTTAAAACTTCTGAAGAGACATAATTATTCTTATAAATTAAGAAACTCATTTCCTGGAGTAAAATGCTATACTTATGGGATGATTGGACATGTTTCACACAATTGTATCTTGGATAGAAAAACTCATTTAGTGTGGAGATATAAGATGCATAAACCAAGTTATATCATACATGCATCTAGTTTTATTTGGCCAAAAGGAGAACCAAAACTTATTTAGGTTCCCAAGTTTAACATTTAATTATTTTACAGGAATGCTCTCATACAAGGCCTCATGATAGCATTTAGTACATGGATAGCAGTTGCTCAAAGCATATGACTGGAGACACTAAACAATTCATCTTACTGGAAGCCAGGAATGGAGGCAAGGTTATACTAGGAGATAACACCACTAGGAAAGTGGTTGGCACAGGTAAGATCAGAAACTTGCAATTTTTTTATAGAGAATATATTGCATGTAGAAGGCTTAAAGAATAATTTGTTAAGTATTAGCTAGCTATGTGATAAAGGGTATGGTGTAAAATATTTTCCCACTAATTGTATATTAAGCCTAAATGGTAATGATGTTTTACATGGAAAAAGGGTAAAAAATGTTTATATACTAGATTTGAATTATATTAAAACTCCTAATACTTTTTATTTAAAAATAATTTTTGATGAATCTTAGTTATGACATAGGAGACTTTGTCATGCTAGTATGAAAAACCTTAGGAAAATTACCTAAAAGGATTTAGTTAGAGGTATACCAAAACTAGACTTTACTAAGGATCACCTTTGTGATGTATGTCGATTAGAAAAGTAGGTGAAGTCCTCATTTCATTCCAATAAGGATCTTAGAACTAGTAAACCATTAGAAATTATTCATATGGATCTTTTTGGACCGGTTAGCACTATTAGTCTATGAGGAAAAGTATACAAAACAAATTTGTGATAGTAGGTTTCTCAAGATTCATGGGGGTTAAATTTTTAATTCATAAGAGTGAGTCATTTGAAGAATTTAGAGATATTTCAACTTGGATTCAGAGGAAACTAGGGTGTGAGATTTTAACAATTCAAAGTGACAATGGAGGTGAATTTGAAAATAAAAGATTTGAGGTTTTTTATAAAGATTGAGGAATTAATCTCAATTTTTTTGTACCTATAACCCCTCATCATAATGAGATAGTCGAAAGAAAGAACAGAATATTAATTAAAGCCACCAGAGCCATGTTGGCTAAATATTAATTTCCTAAATATTTTTGGGCTGAAGCGGTTAGTACTGCATGTTATGTTCTGAATAGGGTGAACATTATGTCTAAATTAAATAAAACATCCTATGAGCTTCATAAGGGAATGTTGGTGGAATTTTGAAAACAGGTTTTGAAAAATTATTAGTTTTCTTTGGGAATTTTAGAATTGAGATTGAATCCTAATTCTAGAAGTCGAATCCTCTCAATTCAGAAAAGTATATCACCCCGAAGGATGAAAATAGAATTCCGTAACGGCGTTCAGACTTAGAATTATGTGATTCATCTTGAATATCATGACTAGATTCTAAAGAGAACTCGACACGACCTCGAGGGGACGAAGCATAATTCAACTAAATAATCCAGTTATAATATTCAAGGAGTATGATTGCCGAATTCATATCCAAAGCCTTACCAAAGAAGGGTGTATTTCCCCAGAGGGGAAGTAACACCTTTCAATGGTAATTCTTCTAATATGATGACGACAATCACTCTTTAACTTTTCCCAAAGAAATCTAAATAGATTTTAAAAAGATTGATTTTGAAATCAGGTGTGTGTGGTTCCAAATCTCCTACGAGCTCAAGCCCTCGTAGTTAATTACATCGTAGGGAGATAGAATCCCCTACGAAAACTCTCGATTAAAATAAGAATGAAATTTTGTTAGATTTTCTAGGAGTGATATCAAAAAAGTTGAATAGAGTCAAAGGAAGTGGATCAAGATTGAACAGTTATTAACAGAATCAAAGGAAGAGAGGTAGGGGACACTTTGAGATTCCAGAACCATCTGGAAGTGTCCCAACTTAGTCTAAGTGTTGGGCTTTACATTTTAGGATCGAAAAGAGATTTAATTTGAGTTGAGCATTTTATTAGAAATTTGGGATTATATTCCCGAAATTGGGGTCTTATAATCAAAGATCTGCCCCAGATCCTAAATCTAATTTGGACGCTGGACCACAGTCGTCCGAACCTAACTAATGCAGTACAGAACCTGGACTTACCCCGGCCTGAATTAGGGAGCCAGCTAACCACCTAATCGATTTAAAATATATGAATCCGGTCTTTTATGAAAGAGTGGTAGGGACGTTGTAATTAAAGTTTTGGAGAGTCGAGGCCGACATCTAGAAATTTTCCTATATGGCCCCTTTAACTTATGTTGGGTGCTAAAATGCTAAACTGATGCAATTAAAATTCTTTAACTCTTTTAATTTGTATCTAATGCAATGCATGCTGGTTGATAACTTCCAAATCAAGTATGCTTGAAATTTTAAAAATAGGCTTAGAAAATAATTTTTTAGAAGACTGGGCTTCCCCAGGTCCGGCACCTCGTCCTCATAGGTCAGACTATCCGGACTCTACCCGCAGGCGAGGAAGGGTCTAAAACAAGGAAAGAAGAAGTGCAGAAATATGCATGCGACCCCGGGGTCGATCCCCAGCTAATTCCCTAGATTCGTTATCTTTCTATGTTATTTAGACTCGCTAAAATTTTAGACTTTTAAAGTTATGAGTAGAAAACTTTCACACCCTCACGAGTCTCACGTATCCAGGCGAAAATAAAAGCGGCACACAATCGCCAAAAAACTAGGAAAAGCAAACAATCCTAAGGGCAATCAACTCATCACATCAAATATTAACTAATTAATAAATGTCCATAGGCAAAGTTGCCTTACTTATTACAAACCAGAGTTTTGCAGAAAGTAAAGTGGCCGGGCACCACTGACAATAACCTGGATTCTAGGCCTAATAATGACGCAAGTTATTTTGAGTGGAATACTCTCAATGTTCAAGTCTTCAATTTTGCTCTTCTTTGGACTCCTTTTCTTCAAACTCCTTCGATTCTTCGTAGTAAACTACCCAAATGGATAAGAGGGCACTTCCCTTTAAAGGGGAAGGCCACTCTTTCCTCTTTGGGTATAAGAAAAGTGTGATCCAAATTTGGATTTCCAAATGGAAAAGGAATAGTTCCCAAAAGGGTATCCTTTCCTCTTTGGAATCCAAGCTTTGGACCTATGTATCCCAACTCAAAATTAACTTTCACAACACTTGACAATTATACAAATTACATTTATATTAAATCAAAAATCTAGACTCACCTGCAGGGTTATCCTAAGCAGTTAAAAAAAAAGCAATTTTTCTCAAGAAGTTATATATATGTAGTAAAACACACTGGCCACGCTCTTTTTTATTTGGGGGCTTTAGCAGCTGAAGCACCTGTGCAAGCATTTATAATAATTAATATTTATTATTAACTTAGCCCCCTTTTTATTGCCCTGCATGAGCGTGGCACCTGCAGAAAACTATGTGAACATCCAGATCATGCCTAACCTAAGGGTAATCTAGTCGTCAAACACATCAATCCATCCACAGAGTGCAGAAAAGTAAGCAGACACAGTAAAGCAATTTCATCCACAACATGCAGTGAAAATCATGAAAAATTCGACACACAGCAGTAAAGCAAACACCGGCCTAACCTAGATCTAGAGTTGGTTGTCCTAGCACATCATCTAAAGTGTGTGTAAGAGGTCGTGTGGCTGGGGTAAATCCTAGTTGGGTGATTAATCAAAGTTGTCTAAAAGTCTGGGTTTGTTAAGGCTTGAAAGGGAGATTTAAGTTGAACTTCAAATATTAATAAATTAGGAATTTTAGTTAAATGTATTTTAAGAGTTAATTGATTGCTACCTTTGTTTCACACCGAGGTCATGAAGTTTATTTCACCTTCCTTGGGGCTAAGCTAATAGCCTCGTAGGCCTGGGTTACCTAGTAGCAATCAGGGTTAACTAAGCTATTTTAAATTGGTTGAAATTAAAGGAGTGAATTAATATTAGGGGAATTGATTACTGATTTTAATGGGTTGGTTGAGAATTTTAATGACCTATTAAAAGAATTTTAGAGGTTAAAGAAGTTAATAGGTTTTAGAGGGGGTTATCCGGATACGTCAACTAAGGGGTCAAAATTTGGCTTTTAAAATTAAAGTTAATCTTAAGGGTTTCAGATTTTTAATAAATACTAGACCTAATTATGAGTTGTTAGACAGGTGGCACACTCAATTTGGAGTTTTCTATAAATAGTTATGATTTTTAGAAGTTCTGGCCCGTTTTGACCTATGGTCACCTAAGATGTTGAGTCCTTGGTTTTAGCTAGATTATGGAGGTCTAATGTTTCTAGAAAGTAATGGATTCTAATTGAAGTCACTATCCACTAAGTTGATTAATCAAAAATTTTTCTATAATTAATAGTGAATTTTAGAAATTTTACACATTCGTAGGGATTATCAAGTTACTACGACTAAGGGGTCTACTTAAGGATTTGAACCCAAATGAGCCCTAAATTCTTTGAGATCAATTTCAAAGGCCATAAATGACCTAAGGATAGATCAACAAGTGTTTAGAACCCTTTTGGGACTTTTAAGATTTAATTAAAATTTGTTAGACCCTAATTACCTAAGGATCAAGCTAAGACAAATCTAGAGATCAACTTGAGAGGGTTTCAATTCTTACTGGTTAAGGGATCAATTAAGGATAATTAAGGACATTTTAATGGATTTTACAGGTTAAGAACAGCTCATTATCAATTAATCAGGATTAAGGCCATTTCTAAGAAGGATTTTTGAGGCTCCTATTTGGGGAATCAAATGAACTCCAAATTTGATGAAATTTGGACCATAGGATCACCTGACCCTAAGGACAAAACCCACCAAATTTGAGCTCAAATGGAGTACTCTAAGGTGGTTAACCAAACCACCCTAGGTGAGCTCTAAGTCACCTTCAAATCACTATGGGGGTCTATCCGAGGCTTGGATTGGGGCAAAATCAGTGGCTCTACACTCCTTATCCTAGACATCATCATCACACCAAAAATTACACCCTAAATCCCATTGGATAGGTCTATATCCCCTTTTGAATTTAAGGGTCAAACCATGACCCTTAAACTTAAAAATTAGGGAAAATGCCCTTGAACAACTTAAAATGGGGAGATAAAATTTGGACATGTCAGAAACATGTCCAATTTCAATCTCCCAAAATTCTAGACCTGGTGGACATGTATTTAAAAAGTAATTAAAGAAATTCATAAAATGCTCAAACTGAAATTAAACCTAATACCAACCTAACCAGGGTCTGAAATTATAGGGATTTTGTAGAGCTCCCTGAGACCTTTCCAATGAGCCTAAGAACACCTAATTTGGACAAGTGTGCAGGGAGTTATGAATTTTTTAAGTTCCCTTGAATTTCTAGATTTATTAATCCGGCAATTACACAGTCAGCAGCCGTTACCACGCGCCGCACGCTGATTGGCCAAGCAATGATTGGCGCTAACGGTTAACGACCGGGTTAACCATAGCCGTTGTATGGCAGATCGAACGGCTGGGATTAACAGCACTCCAATACCGCGGGATTTAATCCGAGCTGTTGATCAAGATCAACGGCTGGGATTTCATCTTCAACCTCTCACTCGTATTCGAGACCGCAAGGCTTCTCTAGCTTGATCTGGGCGATCCCATCGGCGAACTTCGATGAAATTTCACAGGGAGGATCAGGATGGTGGGAACCTCCAATCCAACGGTGGAGATCCGTTGGGGTGAAGGTTTCCTTCACAATTGACCAAACTACCTAGCTAGGGAGATCGGGATGGAGAAATTACTGCAGAGAAGGCATCAACGAATGAGCTTATCTATTAGGAAGCTTCAGGGGGCGGTGGCGAACAGTTCTCCTTCAGGCGTCGGGACCGGAGGACGGCCGGAGGTGCGACTTCGAGCGGGACGCCGAAGGCTTTCACGGGCGCTTGCTCGAATGGAAGGAGGGATCGGTCTCTGCGCTCGAAGGAAGCTTCTAGGAGTTCGAAGGAGCTATGGGAATCGAATGAGAGCGAATGCCAATGCCTCTAGCGGTCTGGCGAGCTCGAAGGTATTCGGTCACCTTTCGGGAGCTTAGACGGCCGGGATTGAACTGGAGAAGGCTCGGATTGCTGCCAGGTGGACGATGGCGACGTCCAGGGGAGATCATGGAGATCAAACCGATGGGCAGCAGCCTTGAGCCAGGAATTATCTGGGGGGGACCACCGGAACTCAAATTCCATTGGCTCCGACCGCCACCGACCATGGTCTGGGTTGGGTTGACTGGGGGAGGCCGATGGGGACATGCTGGAGCCAAGGGTGGAGTCAATTTGGTCTGGGGAGGCCTGGATTGAACTGGTGGCTGGATTAGACCCAAACCTGCTCAGTTCGAGTCGAATTGAGCTCGATCCAGGTCAGGTCATACCCTGGGTTTGGTATGGAAGATAGGTCTGGGTCTGGTGCACCCAATGCAGGTGGCAATTGGGTCTAATTTGATCTGGATTAAAAGGTGGCTCGGGTTGATCCAAACCTGCTCGTTTCGGGTCGATTTGGGCTCAACCCAGGTCAGGCCAGACCCTGGGCTTGAGGTGGGAAGTGGGTTTGGGTCCGGTGCACCCAATGTAAGTGGCAATTGGGTCCAATTTGATCTGAGTTGCAAGATGGCTCAGGTCCAAGTGTTTTTGGCTACTTTGGGTTAGCCTAACTCTTGACCCAAGCTAGCCCAAGGCATGGGCTGGCTGGAGGAGGTGTATTGAACCTAGGGCCACCTATGGGAGGTGTTGGTGAGGTTCAATTGGACTTAGGTTGAGAGTTGGCTCAATCCCAAGTGCTTTTGGGCACTTTGGGTTAGCCTAACTCTTGACCCAAGTGAGCCCAAGGGTTGGGCTGGTCAAGGAAGGTGTATTGGGTTAATGGGAACTCAGTGGCACCTTGATTTGGATTCAATTTGGTTAAGATCAAGAGATGGCTCAAGGGAGGCCTCTCTTTGGTCACTTGGGTCAAGCCATATGGCTAACCCAAGTGAGCCCAAGGCTTGGGTCACCAAGAGGGGTCTCTTGGGCACCCAAGGGGTCATCCCATGCATTCAAAGGACTTGGAATGGACTTGGTTCAAAAATTTGAAAGAGGAGGGGTGTATGGGTCAATGGGTCAAACTTGGTTGACTTGGTCAACCAGGTTGACCCAAGGTCTGGGTTTGAGTTCAACAAGTTGGGTTTGATATTTGAGACTCATTGAAAGTGGTTTCAAAGAGTTTGGAATTGATTTGAGTTGAAATGGGCATTTGAAATCTCATAAGGGTATTTTGGTCAATTTTGACCCATTGATCAACTGGGATCAAAGATGGGTCTGGAAAATGCAGTTTACTGCTCAATGGGTTGTAATCAAGAGTTTGGAAGTGATTGGAAGCTTTGATAAGAGCTGCAAGATCAAAATCTTCCAAGGGTTAGGTCTAGTGGCATAGGCTGTAAATATTTGAAGGTTTTACAGCCTTTGGATTTTAATTCAAATTCTGGGGTTGGAGACCTCAAAATGGGCTCAAAATTGGAGGGTAGCCTTTAGAGACATGTTTTACCACTTTGCAAGTGATAGACCCTTAATCAGAGGCCATTTGATTGGGTTTTGAAGTATTTGAAAAATCTTTGAAAAGGGTCTTTAGGCCAAGGCCTTAAGACCTTGGATTTGAGTCTAGGTTTCTGGATTTGGAATGGATTTCAAATTTAAATGATTGGAGCATCCAACTCATCTACAATCATGTGGTGATTGTTAATGAATGGGTAGGGTCAAGGCTAGATCAAAGGTAGAATCAAAGTCTAGATTGAAATTTGGATTCTCAAGTGGATTGAATCAAAGTTTGGATATGTTTGAAATTTGAATTAATTGGGATTTGAGTTGAATGAAGTTTGAGATTTAGATTGATTAAGGGTAGGAATTAAATTGAAGTTGGGGTTGATCAAAGGTGGGAATTGATTTGAGGTTGAAGTTGATCAAGGGTGGGAATTGATTTGAGTCTAGATTGGTCCTAAGATCTAGAGGGGTTCTAGGGTCTAGGATCTAAGGGAATCCTAGGCTCTAGAGTAGGCCCTAAGGTCTGGCTCTAGGAAAGGATCCTAAGGTCTAGAGTGGATCCCGAGGACTGACTCTAAGAAAGGATCTTAAGGTCTAGAGTGGATCCTAGGATCTAGAATTAATCCGGAGTTTGAAAGGACCTTAGTGACCTCATACAAAAATGAGGTCAACAGGGAAGAACACCTAATTTGTCACATTTGCATATTTTTAGATGTAAGGTGTTCATACATAATAATGAAAAATCTTCTTTAGGAAAATTTGATCCAAAATCAAATGAAGGAATTTTTTTTTATATACTGTAATATTGGAAAATTTTATAGAGTATTTAACAAAAGAACTTTGGTAGTTGAGGAGAACACACATGTTGTATTTGATGAATATGGAATTTTAATAGAGCCAATTTTGGAAGAAGAATATTTAGAAAATAACTCCCAAAAGATTGAGTATTAATTTGGAAGAAAATTTGGAGATAAAAAACCAGCTGATTGAAATTTTCTAAAAATCACCCTAAGTAATTGATTTTAGGTGAACCTAATGAGGGTGTTATCATTAGGCATGGACTTAGCAAAGAAGTCAATTATTCTGCCTTTATTTCAATGATAAAATCTAAAAATATAAATCAAGCACTTTCAGATGAATTTTGGATTTTGACAATGCACGAATAATTAAATCAATTTATAAAAAATGATGTTTGGGAATTTATTATAAGGCCAAAGAATCAAAGTGTAGTTGGAACTAAGTGGGTATTTAAAAATAAAATGAACGACTCAAGAATTATTGTTAAAAATATGACTAGATTAGTGGCTAAGTGATATAAATAAATTGAAGGGATTGATTTTGAGGAGACTTTTGCTCCTGTAGAAAGACTTAAAGAAATTAAGGTTTTGTTAGCGTTTGCCTGTTTTAGAGGATTTAAATTATATCAAATGGATGTTAAGAGTGCCTTTTTGAATGGGGTGATTCAAGAGAATGTTTATGTTGAACAACCTCCATGTTTTAAAATTTTAAAATAGCCAAATCATATTTTTAAATTGAAAAAGGGATTATATGGATTGAAACAGGCACCTATGGCTTCGTATAAGAGGTTAAGCACTTTCCTACTTGAGAGATCTTTTGAAAAAAGAAGTGGGGATACCACTCTCTTTTTGAAGAAATTAGGAGATAATGTACTCATTGTTCAAATTTATGTTGATGATATTATTTTTAAATCTTAAAATAAAAATCTTTGTGATGACTTTTCTAAGATAATAAATAGTGAATTTGAGATGAGCCTAATGGGAGATCTTAATTACTTTATATGTTTTAGCATTAAGCACATTTAGAAAGGTATATTTTTTAGTCAGTGAAAGTATATTAAGGACATCCTCAAGAAGTATGAAATGGGCAATACTAAACTAGTTAGTACACTTATGAGTTTCTCAATTCAATTAGATAAGGACCTAAAGGGAAAATTTGTTGATCAAAAGAGATTTAGAGGAATTATTAGATCTTTACTTTATTTGATAGCTAGTAGATCCGATATTATGTTTAGTGTTTATTTGTGTGCTAGATTTTAATTAGATTCAAAAGAATCACATTTGTTAGTAGTAAAAAAGATTTTGATATATCATTTGGGAACTCAGAACTTAGAGATTTGGTATCCTAAGTTTAGCTCTTCATTTGAAATTATTGGATATTCAGATTCAGACTTCGTAGGTTGTAGGGTTGATCGAAAGAGTACATCTAGAACTTATCAATTTATAGGAAATTCTTTAGTTTCTTAGTCAGTAGAAAATAGAATTTTGTAGCTTTATCTACTACTAAAGCTTAATATATTACCTTAGAGAGTTGTGTGGCACAAGTTATTTGGTTGAAATAACAGTTGATTAATTTAGGATTTATAATAGGCATAGTTTTAATTTATTGTGATAACACTAGTGCCATTTGCATTTCAAAAAATCCCATTCAACATTTTAGAACCAAATATATAGATATAAGGCATCATTTCATTAGGGATCATATATCCAAAAGAGAAATTGAATTAAACCATATTTTTATTGAAAATTAACTTGCAGACATTTTAATATAAACTACTAGCCTTTGATACTTTTAGCACATTAAGAACAAGGCTAGGTGTGATTGATCTTAATTCTTAAACAAAATCCTCTACAAACTTGATATGTTTCTAAGTGTTTTTTTTTATTGTTAATGTTTCCTTTTTATGTGTGTGTTTCTCGATTTTTTGTTTTGTTTTATGTTTTGTGTGATTTTGACATGTTTTTACATATCAAAATTCCTATTTCTGATTGTTCGTACTGAATTTTCTAAGTGTTCTATTCATACTGTACGAAATTATTTTTGTCCCATATGAATTCTGTAGCATGTCAATAATTATTTTAGACTGAATGTGTAAAGTTTTCATTTTCTATTACATATCAAATTATATGATATTTATATCATCCTAGATGATTTATATTCATTTGTTTGTATGTATGTAGACGGTTATCCAGGAAGAATCAGTTATTATAATTAATCATATGTATAAAACTTTATTTTATACATATAAACCACGTTTCATTCTATGTGGGGATGAACCTAACCGTTATTAAAAAGATCTTAAATAACTGATTGCCCCGGATGAACACCTGTTCATCTGTATAATCGTTTGGTCAAAAATTCTGTACCAAATGATGCTTTGTAACTTGCGTGATTACAAAAAATCATTTTGTTTTGGGTGTTATCATTTGTCCATATGAAATTATTTTTATCATAGATGAAATTTTATTATACTATACGTAATAATTTTTTTATGTACAAATGGTCATTTTTCATTAAATAGGACTTTAGAATTCATTTTCATTCACTTCAATAGCCTCTTCGAATACTTCTCATCTTAGAAATGGCCAGTTCTAGCAAGCGAGGTAGAGTCTCTAAGGTTTTATCATCCAAGGGTGGAGACAAAAACTTTCTATTTAAAGCAATTGAGGATTCCTATTATAGATTTTTCACTGCTAAAATCACTCCGTCTAGACTCTTAATTCAAGAGGATATCCATTTTCAAGTAATATCGCTTTTTGCTTTAACACAATTTGCCTTCATTTTAACTCTGATTCATACTTACCATAAACAAACCTTTCACTACTTCTTGAAGAATATGAGTTTTAGTGAGGATGAGAGTAGGATAAGATCTTATGTCCAAAAGAATTGGGTAAAAATCACTCAGGAAGATCTAGAAACTTATTTGCATCTAAGGACTCAAAGAATTAGAGCACACACTATGACCTCCAAATTTGACTTTGATTGGTCAGAAATAAACAAAACTCTTAGAGGGGTTACTCAAATTGGTCATTTTCCTAGAGTGTATACTTTTTATCAAAATGTAATGGTTATCCAGCATGTCCTTAAAACTTCTATCATTCCAAAGCTTGGTGATTGCATAAACATTACTCCTCTTATATCCATTGTTACCTATCTAATCATGATTGGAAAACTAATAGATGAAGCCCAACTTATTCTAGATTACATTCATAACCTTTCTAAAATTAGGTTTGTTTCTCATAGGAGGAAGAAAAATATTACTCTAGGACATCTAGTGACCTACATCTTAGAAAAGAAGTACAATATTGTTCATCCTGAGGCTCCACTTAAAATGCCAATCTACTTCAATGATGCCTCTTTTCGAGCACTTTTTGGGAAAATTGATAATTCTAGTGAGGATACTGAGGAGGATGGGGGGGGGCACCTACACCTGCTCATGGACCTGACATTTAGGAGATGGTCCAGTGCTTTGATCAGTTAGAGTGTCATTTTAATCAACAATTTGATTAAATTTAGACTGACCTAAAACAGTATAATGCATAGTACCAGCAAGACATGGGTTGGATCTGAGGTCAGTTTGACTCGGTGAACACTAACGTAGCTATGATGAATAACTATTTCTATATCTTCAACCAGCCTCCTCCTCCAGACCAGGGCCCCTCAGAGTTCTAGATGTACTTCTTTTGTGTTGTATTTGCCAATCCTCTCCATATATGATGATCATAGTGATGATTTCTATGATTTATGTATTTGTGTTTGTTCAATGATTTATGTACTTGTGTTTTTTCAGTTGATGTTGTATTGTTTTTATTTTGATAAAAATTTGACAAAGTGCTTAAATATATTTGATCTTTAAATTGATATCAATAAAAAATATCTTATTTTAGTTAGTTGCTTTTGTTCGTTGTTTGAAATGTAAGTTTGCCTATATGTTAATCCTATCTTAATTGATAAAAAAAGTATTATAAATTAAACTACAATACAAAATTAATTTCATTATGAAATCTAACTTTTCAAAATTTTAAGTTAACTTATAACTCGATCAACTTAAGGCTATCAATCATATGTTCTTTTTAGGCAAATATAATTTAAATATTATTATTACAATTTTGATGTTTTCTTATTTTTTATTTCTCTTTTCAATATAATTATCTTTGTAATTAAAGAAATATGATTTTATAGATTATTGATTTTAGAAAGATCAATTAAAAAAAGGTATAAAAAAAGAAATGTAAAATGTGTACAAAAATTGAAAGAATGCACAATGGTTCACATATTGAAAAAGAGGCACAAAATTAGCTCAAATACAAAAAGATGCACAAAGTGTACCATAAATATTTAAAAAGTTGTACAATCTCGTCAATTGAATATGTTCTTTCCTCTATCATTTAATCTTCAAATTCAAATCAATCTAATGTTCAATTATGCTTTATATTGAAAATTGAATTTAACTAATCTTCATTTCATCGCTTTTGTAATAATTCTCCTTATCTAATTGTCTTGATTGGTTCATAACCTTGATTTATTTTTCTTATCTATGTTATACTTTAATTTAAATATTTTGAATCTTTCTTTTTTATCTAATTATGATTAACTTTGTTATTGCAATTATGGTTCAAACTCTTTCAAGATCAATTACTAAGGTTTCTCATATGATTTCTTCCATTTCAACCTTCTTTCTTTCCTTTTTGTTGTTCTCAAAAGGATGAGTAATATTATTTTGTGTTTGATGTTATTTTTGTTTTTGTGTTTAATGTTTAGGGTTTTTGTGTTTTTGTGTTTTTATCATTTGAAAAATAATAAAAAAAATTGAATTTTGTGTTCTTTAAGGAATACCCTTATATTCACATGTTTATTTTTTTAGGGGGATTAAAGGATAATTTAGGGCATTCAATTTTACTCAAATAATAATTGTTTTGTCATCATGAAAAAGAGAGATATTGTTGAGATAGTTGCTACTTACTTCTTGATTGTTGATATTCTTGCAACTTGTATGTTTTTAATTATTTCAAATATTATTACTTTGATTATTATTTTTTCTATCATATTTTGGAAAAATTATTTTGCTATTTATGTGCACTAACATTTAAGAGAAATTATACTTTAGATAGTTGAAGACTTCAAATAAGATCAGTTTAGGGTTTATTATAAATAAAGTCTGTATTTTTCATTTTATTGAGTCTGAGAGAGTGTGATTGTAATTGAGTAATTATGCACACACACACACACATCGGGGAGAGTGTAAAATTTATATTTTTTTAACTAATTGTACTATACAATATCTTTTTATATGGGACAATTTGATCAGTTATTTACCCCTTTGAGCAATTAAATGAACAGATAGGAGAAAATTTTTCTAAGTATGGATCATACTATACGATATACCAATCATACATATGCAGTGTATAGTACAAATTAGATGGGTTCCTTTTTGTCAAGATGAAATTAAAAAATTTCATAATGGTTCGTATCGTACAATGTCGTCATCATATGTACGTCGCCTAGTGTATGAATTGGATGGGTCCCTTTTCGTCGAGATGAATTTGAAAATTTTTTGAATGGTTCATACCATACAATGTCATCATCATACGTACACTGTACAGGGTATTAATTAGACGGGTCCCTTTTCATCCCGATGAACTTGAAAACTATCATAAATGATCATATCATACGATGTCATCATCATACATATGCCATCCAGGGTAGAAAATTATGGGGTCCCTCTTCATCCCGATGAAGATAAAAAATTTTCTAACTATTCATACCAGATGAACTTGGTTTATCCCGGATGATGATCATGTAATAATTCATTTTTATATTGATTCATAACAAGTTCATACACAACAATTTTTGAATTGTTTGTACGTATGAACATACGATCATAGTGTATGATCATGTATGCTCAAAATTGAAAATTTCATTTTTCTGGATAGTTTTTTGTGTTTTTGATATAAAAGGTTCACTAAAATTAACGTAAAAAAGTCTTCTCTTCATGATTTTTAAGAGCTATTGAAAGGGAGAGTGTGGGAGAGTGTTTGAGAGAGATTTCTTACAATTGGAGTGTGAAGGGTTCACAAAGTTACTCAAAGGTAATGATCTCTTTGTGATTTTGGTGATTACTCTTCTTTTCTTTTTTCTAGTTGCTCATGAAAAGATCTTTGGAGAAAATCCAATACTTTGCCAATACTTAGAGGGTGTGAAAGGATGATGGTACTGTACCAACACTTGGAGGGTGTAAAAAGACGAAGTTACTCTACCTATACTTGGAAGTTGTGAAAGGACGACAGTTCTCTACTAATACTTGGAGGGTGTGAAAGGATGACATTTCTCTACCGCATTGGGGATTGGTTGAAGAGAGGTTTTTGTAAAGGATTCTCCACCTTACAGTCGCGGAAAAAGGAGAGTCACTTTGGTAAAGTGTAATACCTGAAGAGGGAGTCTTCAGGAAGTGGATGTAGGTCGTGTTTAACCAAATCACTATAAATTTTTGTGTCTTTTAATTTTTGTATTTTATTTACTGAAAGTTAATTACTGTGGTTGAAATTTTTTTAACTTAAATTAACTTGCTACAAACTTTAAAACAGTTTTTTATTTAAAAATCTAATAAAAATTTTAAATTACCAATTGAACCCCCCCCCCCCCCCCCCCCCCCCTCTTGATTAGCCTTGGGACAATAGCTTAGGTTTAACAACCTATACGGAATCAACATTTCTCATATTTGAAATTAATGTTAATAATTTCTTTTCCCTTTCTGATCTCATGTAATATCTTCTTCATCAAAATAATACCACCTTCATTTATAACCAGAGCTTTGTTGTTCTTCATCTTCAATCTCGCATCCTGAGCTAAAATATTTAAACAGATACCTACCGTACCATCACCAAAAGCTGGTAATGATCGAACAGGAATTGAAGCACTACCATTTTATGGTCGTTGAACGTAGCCAGGACCACCAGTCAAGGTAGTCCGGCAAACTTTCACCTCCATCACGTATCCTGCCGAAGAATTCTCAACATAATTTTAAAAATTTTGATTTCTCTCTTTAGAAAAAACTAGACCATCATCCTTTACTTTGATTAAGAAACATTAATCAACTGGTATTGATGCATTTATACTTCTACAAAATTTGACCACCTATTGATGCATTTATATAGCCATCAGTTGATCAATTTTTTAATTACTTCAGTATTTTCCATCCCAAACTTCTTTAGAATATGAATAATATATTTACTTTGATTAAGAAACATGTCATCATCCCTTTGCTTCACGCTAAAACTAAGGAAAAATGCCAATTCTCCCATCATACTCATTTAAAACTCTTTACTCATAGTTTCTAAAAAATTATTACAAATAATTTCATTGATTGATCCAAACAATATGTCATCCACATATATCTGAACAATGAGCAGTTCAAGTCTTACTTTCTTTAAGATTAGGGTGGTATCTACGCTACCTATAATAAAGGAGCTATCAAGGAGAAATGTGCTTAGTCTCTTATACCATGCTCTAGGTACTTTCTTCAACCTATATAAAGCCTTTTTCAATTGTACAAATGATTGGGAAAGGCTGAATTTTCAAATCCAAGGGGTTGTTCTATATAAAAATCTTCCTTGATAACTTTATTTAGGAAAGTACTTTTTACATCCATTTAATATAACTTGAAATCTCTAAAGAAAGCAAAGACAAAGAACACTCAAATGGCTTTTAACCTAGCTATAGGGGCAAAGCTCTCCTCAAAATCAATACATATAATTTGATTGTGTGACATCTATAGGTTAAGAATCTAGTTTGACCTATTATGACCCATTGAAAAAGCTATAATAAGAGGATTTGGGGAGGAAAAAGAGGATTTTTTAGCCACTTTAGGTCATTTATAGTAGTCATCTTGGGTGTGAATGTTGTTTGGATCGAGGTAGGTCACATTATATCTTTTTTAATTTTTAAATACAATTTTTTTTCAAATCTTTTGATAAAATTTTTATTTTTGTTTGCAAAAAAGGAGAAAAACATTGCACTAGTAAAACTTTCACCATATAAATTTTTATATATTATAGAGATTGAGATTAAAAATATTTTGAGTATTTTTTGAAAATTTTACAATGGGGTTTTTGAAATTTATGAGGTTTTTATTGAGTAGAAAATTATAAAGACTATGAAAAATAGTGATGTAGCATGATATACATGTTACAACTCGGGCTTCTTAGTTTATGATTTTAATGATAATAAATAATAGTGATTAATCTTTTATTTCTCCTAGTTTTTGTAGTGCATATTTATCTGTGTGTTTACTAATATTTCAGGTACACCATGCATATTTCTTTGAAGATTCAAGACTTAATATTGTGTATAATTAGTTATATTAAATGAGTATATAATTTTATTTCTTGAGTCAAGTCTTGCAATGATGTATGTTAGTTTATTGATCATGCACACACATAGAGGGAGCAAAAAATGATTTTAAATATTTTATTTTTTTTTGTACAACATACAGTAGGATTTGTATCATACAGTGTGATATATTGTAATAAAAATTAATTAAATATTTTATTTTTCTGAAAAATATTTTTAAAATATAACTAATCGTATTGTACGAACACCTTATCACACTATACAATCTGTTATAATTAGAAAGCATGCCATCCATTAAATTAGGCAAAAATTTGAATTTTAAAAGTATTCTAATCGTACTGTATGATCATGATTGTACTGTACGATGTTTAAAATATTTCTTAATTTAATCTTGTGATTAGTCAATCAAAATGACTTAATTTTGTATTTTAATTGTACTGTACGAACTGGATCGTACTATATGATCAAGAGAGATAATTTTGTCCATCCCATGCTTCATCCTGGACGAACTGCTCATTTAATGAATTGTTCGTACAACACATTATACAGTACAAATTGTAATTAAACTGTTCGTACAGTACTAACTGGACATCATACAGTACTAATAGGTCAATTTCTGCACATCGTAATGGACGATCTTGCGATCATACGGTATGATATTTGATGGCTGAATTGAGTTTTTTAGGGTTTTTTTAGCCCTATATTTAAGCACTCTAATAATAATGTCTTTGGCAGCCATTGTATCTTCATTATTTTGGAGAAAACTTGAAGAAAGGACTTGAAAGGGAGAGAGAGGAAAGGGTGGAGTTTGAGAGAGGGAGAAGATCCTTGGAGGGGATTTCAAGGGAGTGTGAAGGAGATTTGACATGGTTGCTCCGGCAAGCTTTCATCTCAGTACCATTGGATTCAAGGTTCATCTTGAGGGAAGTTTTGGGAAGAAGAAGATCTCTTTGGTGTCAAAGGACCCGGCTCGTCCGTTGCACCGAAGAAGGTAGAAGTGATTTTGTAAGGGCTTCTCCGCCTTGCCGAGGGGGAAAAAGGAGAATCACTAAAGGTTTAGTGTAATACTCGGAGGGTACGTCTAGGGAGAGGATGTTGTTCATGGTTTGACTGAAACACTATAAATCGGTGTGTTCTTTCCTTTATTTTTTTGTACTTTATTTTCGCATTCATTTTTATTGCGATTAATTGTGTGGGTGAAATTAAAAATATATCTTTTTATTGAGAATGAAATTGACTTCAGCATAAAGTTATAAAAAGTTATTTCTTCTCTTTAAAGAAGTTTTTAAATATCTAATTCACCTTGGGAAGATCTTCAAGGTATTTCCATTCCTTCTTCTTTCTTAAATTGTTTGAAAGAGGAATGGGAAACCTTAGATGTTCCTTGAGTGTGTTGGTTGTAGTTTGGCTCCCGTTCTTTTTTAATGCATTTTTTTGCATTGGCTTTCAAAAAAAAAAAAAATCTAATTCACCCTCCCTCTTGGCGTATCTCGTAATTTTAATTAGTTTTAGAGCGGGTTTTAAAAATAGTATTTTAGAAAATCTTGAAAAATTTGATCATGGCTTATTTTGGAAATCATAACATTATAAAAGGCTATTCAATCATGCAACCACATTTATTTGAAAATATTTCTTTTAATTTTTGGAAAATTCACATGTCTACTTTATTGCAATTAATCGATTATCGAATGTGGCATATGATTCAAACTGACTATTCTGTATCATCACATATTATAGATGGAGTTAAAATTGATATTTATTTTGCTGAATGGAGTAGAATAGAACAAATCAATGCTCAACTAAATGCTAGATCCTTGAATTATTTTTTCTGTGCATTAAATTCTAACGATTGCATGAGAATATCTACATATACTACTGGCAAAGAAGTTTTGGATAGATTATGTAATACATATGAAGGTTCTAGTGAAGTCAAGTAATCTAAGTTGAATATTCTAATGCATGACTATGAAGTTTTTGGCATGAAGCCTTATGAGATGAACTTAGACATGTATACTAGGTTTATAAATATTGTGATTCCATTTCATGCTTTAGGTAGAGAATTTTCAAACTTTGAAAATGTTAACAAAATTTCTACGCTCTCTACTTGATAAGTTTAATGCCAAAGTTATAGCTATATGTGAATCAAAAGATTTGAATTCTATTCTATAGATGATCTAATAGGCTCACTCATTGCTTACGAGCAAAGTATGAGTCAAAGACTTTTGGATGCAGGTGATGAGAAGACTATAGTGCTAAAAGCTAAAGACACGGATGAATGTGGCTTAGTAGGTGATTCAAGTAAGGAGATAGCATTGATGACAAATAAAGTTGAAATTCTATTAAAGCACAAGCATAAGCATCAACAGAAGTGGAGCAACGATAAAAATAATAAAAATATTAAATTTTCTTCTGATGTTATTTACTTTGGGTATAGGAAACCCGATCATCTGAACTTTTAATGCCCCAACTTAAAACTCTTCCTGCAAAGGAAAAGAGTAAAAAACAAACTGAATGTAATATGGGGAAAAGATAAAAAGCAAAAAGTCTCCTAGGCAGACCTAGTTTCTGAATCATCAGAATAAGAGTATGACGATGAGGTATAAGTATGTTAAGGTTTGTTTATGTGTTTTGCATATTTTGTTTATGTGTGTTGTAAGTTTATTTATCTATTTTGTATGTTTAACTTTTTTATTTTTTATTTTTATCATAATTGTATATTTTTGTTTTGTTATTATGTTGTGTGTTATTTTATCTCTTCTTTTTGATAATATCAAAGGGGGAGAAAGTATTGTAGTTGGTTGTATTTTGTTTTAATTTTTGTTGTTATTTAGTTTTTTTAATAAAAAAAAGAAAGCTTTCCCTTTTTTTTTTAATATAATTCTTTTGGTGAGGGGGAGCTTAGGAGAAAATATTTTTAATTTACAAATTCAATCAATATTATTTTCCATCATAAAAAAAGAGGTGATTATTACAACTCGGGCTTCTGAGTTTATGATTTTGATGATAATAAATAATAGTTATTAATCTTTTATTTCTCCTAGTTTTTGTAGTGCATATTTATCTGTGTGTTTACTAATATTTTAGGTACACCATGCACATTTCTTTGAAGATTCAAGAAACAAGATTGTGTACAATTGATTATATTAAATGAGTCTATAATTAGTCAAGTCCTGCAATGATATATGTTAGTCAAGTCCTGCAATGATGTATGTTAGTTTGTTGATCATGCATACACACAAAGAGAGCAAAAAATGATTTTAAATATTTAATTTTTCTATACATTGTACTATATGATTTGTATCGTATAATACAATATATTATAACATAAATTAATTAAAATATTTTATTTTCCAAAATTTTTTTTAAATATAACTAGTCATATTGTACGAACAACATATCATATTGTACGATCTGTTATAATTAGAAAGCCCTCCGTCCATTAAATTAGGCAAAACTTTGAATTTGAAAAGTTGTTCTAATCATACTGTATGATCATAATCGTAATGTATGATCATAATCGTATTGTATGATGTTTAAAATATTTTCTAATTTAATCTTGTGATTAGTCAATTAAAATGACTTAATTTTGATAGTACTATATGAACTGGATCGTATTATAAAATCAACAAAGATAATTTTGGTCATCCCATACTTCATCCTAGATGAATTGCTCGTTTATTAAACTGTTCATACATTACTAAATAGACATCGTATAGTACTAACAGGTCAATTTCTGTACATCGTATTGGATGATCTTGCGATCGTACGGTATGATATTTGACAGTTGAATTGAGTTTTTTAGGGTTTTTTTAGCCCTCTATTTAAGCACTTTAATAAGACTTTGTAAGAGTATTTGGTAGCCATTATGTCTTCATTCTTTTGGAGAAAACTTGAAGAGAGGACTTAAAAGGGAGAGAGGAGAGGGTGAAGTTTGAGAGAGGGAGAAGATCCTTGGAGGGGGTTTCAAGGGAGTGTGAAGGAGATTTCACACAGTTGCTCCGACGATCTTGCACCTCAGTACCATCAAATTCAAAGTTCATCTTGAGGGAAATTTTGGGAAGAAGAAGATCTCTTTGGTGTCAAAAGACCCGGCTCGTCTACTGCACCGGGGAAGGTGGAAGTGATTTTGTAAGGGCTTCTTCGCCTTGCCAAGTGGGAAAAATGAGAATTACTAAAGGTTTAGTGTAATACTCGGAGGGTACCTCCGGAGAGTGAACGTAGGTCATGGTTTGATCAAACCATTATAACTCGGTGTGTTCTTTCCTTTATTATTTTCATACTTTATTTTCGCATTCATTTTTATTGTGATTCATTGTGTAGGTGAAATTAAGAATATATCTTTTTATTGTGAATGAAATTTGCTTCAACATAAAGTTATAAAAAGATTTATTTTTTTATCTTTAAAGAAGTTTTTAAATATTCAATTCACCCCCCTCTTGGTGCATATCGCAAATTCAATACATCTTAAAACATTATTTTACACAATCTCTGGTAATTTTGTTATTTTTTTAAAAATTTGCATTTTTGTCTAGTAGGATGTTTTGTTGCCTACCATTAGAGAAAACTATAATAATCTGGTATGTGTTCAAATTTCACTTTAACTACTATAATATGATAAAAAATATGAATATGTGTTTAAATAATATTTGTTACTAGTCAAAAGGGGCCTAAATCCCTTATGATTTTATATGTGTTAGAGAATATTATGGTGCCTATATGGTATGTTCTGATGGCTATAAGACATGTTCTAGAGCCTACAGACATGTTATGGTGCTATAACCTTAAAAGGGAGTCATAAGGGGCTTGAATCTTTTGAGAATTTGTTTGGGTCAGGAGAATGTGATATGAGCTATTCTATGATATAAATTATAATATATTCATCTGCTTAGTATTATTATTTTTATAATTAATAAATATTATACTTATATTACATTTCTCAATATAATAAATTATTTAGATTACATTTAACTACTTTTAAATATTTAGAAAAATATTTTATAAAAGAATTTTGAAAATTTAGATCAGTTTGTGTGGCCTATTGAGTTGTTGTTGCTCATTGCAATTTTGCTTCTTATTTTTTGGCACTAGGATGGGGAAGTAGCTTATATATTAGTAGTTCAAGACTGATCAGAGTTTATAAATATTTCCTTATTTTTTTGTAAAATTTTGGATTATTTATCATTCATTTCTATAGCTTTAACATGTATCCATATACTATAATATATATACATTTTGATGAAATAAAAGAAATCTTATGGATAAGCTTATTTTTAGTTTCTAGATGTTTTAGTAGCTATATAGTATGTAGGTTATTTAAATAAATTTTGTAAGAGAAACTAAAATATTCTAAAACTAGATCTTGGGATTTTCCTATCACCGTTCAACAACATAGGAACTATTCTGATCAGGTTAGGTTGTGATAAGAATCTGAGAATAGTTCTAAAATGGATCATAAAATAGAGATATATGATTTGATATATAAGTATAGTGGGGTTGTTTTGAGTATGAATGGATGTTCATTATTATTTTTTTCATGTGCATATATATTAAGTTGCATATTCTATATGACTATGGATCTACTAAAACCTAGATATGATAAATGGGTAGAGTTGGTAGTTAGATATCTACTTATATAGTATTGCTCTGATAGTGTGTTCTGATATAGTTTCATATTTTGTTAGTTTAATAGCCTAGATGGTGGTTGAGACACAGATCAAGGTTCCTATTGTGAGATTTAATGAGGTAAATAGACATCTATATCTATTTTTGAGATTGAAGCCTTTGAGTTTTAAGGGTATTATTGAGCCTAGAGTAGTAGAAAAACTAATTGAGAAGGATGGAGAAGATTTTTGATGGTATACAGTGACCTCCTTAGAGAAAGGTACCATTAGTAGTCTTTCTATTAGATGAAGAGGTTGTGCACTAGTGGATGACCAACAGGATGAGAAACTTTTAAGGAGAATGAATTCTCTAATTAGATGGGAATTCTCAAATGTGTTTAGAGCTTGGTTTATACCACCTAATCCATGATAGTAGATGCAAGAGACTTTTTTTAGGATGGTTCATAAGAGCATGACAGTTATGCAATACAAGGCAGAGTTCACTATTTATGTTAGATATACTCCACA
This sequence comes from Dendrobium nobile, assembly GCA_022539455.1. NCBI lineage: Eukaryota > Viridiplantae > Streptophyta > Magnoliopsida > Asparagales > Orchidaceae > Dendrobium > Dendrobium nobile. Next base: position 29,231,751 of record CM039733.1, on the reverse strand, counting down.
ACTAGTTAGCACTCCCACGGAGAAGTGTTGTAAGTTTCTAAGAAGACTTAGGGATAGTCTGAGACACAACCTTTGGTGCCATTTCGTATTTATGATTACTATGAGCTAGTGGAGAGAACTCATTTGATACAGAACTATATGATAGCTATTCATTAGTGATGGATTGTTATTATGAAGAGGTTAAGTGGTGAGAGTTTTGGTACCAAATTTTCTCAAAAGAAGAGTAAATTTACACTTAGAGAATTTAAGAAAGGTGGATAGTAAATATTTACAACAATCTCTAGAAGTGGAAACATAGCCAATTCTTATTCTGTTAGTGTTGCATCCATATGCTAGAGTTATGGTAGATGTCATTCTGGTTAGTTTTATAGGATGATTGGGAAATACTTTAGATGCAGTTAGATAGGGAACTAAGTAACAGAGTGTTCTTAAGCATGATTTGATGAACATTCTGAGCCCAGATCTGAGAGTTTTATTAGATTGATAAAGAGACTGAGGGTAGTTCCACAATGTACTTTTTTTAGGGACCTTCTAGTAGAGCTAGTGGTTATGGTTTTATTATAAGGAGGCCATCTAGCATTTGTAAGAGAGAGCCTAATAGTTTTGTTGCTTAAGTTCCAATTCATCCTTGCATATATATTTTGACTTAACATAAGGCTTAAGCTTCTCTAGATATAGTGATAGGTATGGTTTATAATTTTGATCAGCCATATTTTATTCAATTTTGGATCTACTCGTTCATTTCTTTTAGAGCATTACCTAGAATTACTACACTTACCTTCAATTATACTATTTGTTTCACTTTTTGTTATCTTACTAATTGGAGATGGTAAGATAGCTAGTAGATTTTAATTTTATGATATTGAGATTGTTGATAATAAGTGAAAATTTAGTATAATTGTATTACCCATTTATTCATATGATATAATTTTAGGTACATACCAATTCAGTAAATAAAAGGCTTTGATTGATTTCTTGAAGAAGCGAGTTACATTATTGCTGAGCTGTGATAGGTGCCTATTTTAGGGAGTTAAAGGAGTTCTATCTTATTTGATTTCTGTTGTAAAAGCATATAGATTTTGGAAGAAGGGTTGCATGGTTTTTTAGCATCGATTCAAAATAAAAGTATAGAGTATGATCTTTTTTTATGCCCCAATAATATGGCAATTTTAAGATTTATTTTTGGATGCGTTAGTTAGTTACCATTGGATAGAGATATAGGATTCTATATTGATATATTTCTAAATATAGTCCTAATTTACAAAGCTCTGTATAGGATGAGGCCTAACGAGCTTCAAGAGATGAAGGTATAGCTTCAAGAGTTTATTGACAGGGGATTTATTCATCCTAGTGTATCTTAATGGAGAGTATTTATTTCATGTGTAAAGAAAAAAGATGGTATGTTATGTAGGTGTATTGGCTATAGGGAGTTGAATAAGGTCACTAAAAAGAACAAGTATCATCTACCATGGATTGATGATCTATTCAATCAACTTGTTAGATATTCTAAATTCTTGAAGATTGATTTATGATCTAGTAACTATCAAGTGAAGGTGAGAGTGTTTGCTATGACGAAAATAACTTTTAGTATGAGGTACAAACATTATAAGTTCTTAGTTATGCCATTTGTGGTGAAGACTACACCAGCTGTCTTTATGGATGTGATGAACAATGTATTTATGGATTTGTTGGATCAATTTATTATTATTTTCCATAAATGACATGCTGGTTTATTCTACTTCAAAGGAAGATCATGTAGAGCATTTGAGGATTATTTTAGAAATTGAGGTAGCATCAGCTATATGAAAAAATCTCCTTGTTTGGGTTTTGGCTGAGGAGTGTTTCTTTTATGGGGCACATAGTGAGTGAGGATGGTATCTATATATCCCTAGAAGGTTTAGGTAGTTACTGATTGGTCGAGGCCAACTAATGTATTTGAGGCACATAATTTCTTATGTATGGTTGGATATTACATAAAGTTCGTAAGAAATTTTTCTTAGGTTTTTGCATTTCTGACAAGACTGGCTTAGAAGTTAGTAGCTTTGTATAGATACCAGAGTGAGAGGCTAATTTCTAGAGATTAAAGCATTATTCCACTTCAGCTCTTATTTTAGCTTTTTTATCTAGTATAAAAGGATTTCAAGTATTCAGTGAAGCCACATAGAGTTATAACTTATGTTTCTAAATAATTGAAGCCACATGAGAAGAATTTGTTGCAAATCTATTTTCATGAATTGTGATTTTGGTGATAGAAAACAATCCTATTTCTCTACGACTGCCTTGCCTACTAACATTTCAGGGCCACAAGATCAGAACGGCGAATGGAACCAGATCAAGATTCGGTAGACTAGGTCTGAGTCAGTTTGTAATGTACTTTTTACCTTTCTTGAGTCAATTATAACCTTTAGGTGTCTGATGCTAAGTAACCCTACACACACACACTTGAGTGATTTTTCTGTCTGATTTAGAGTTTTCTATTTTTTACTCATATCAGCCTGGATGATGTTTATATCGTCCGGGACGATCGGGTTCAAAACAAAAACCCTAATTAGGGCATCATGGTTAAGGCAGCCGTCATTAAGCAAATCGGCCTGGATGATACGTGTATCGCCCAGGATGATAGGCTCAAATCAGAAAGAATCAACCGCCATGATCAATTTAGGTATTCTTTATTTTAAATTATTGGCCAGGACGATCTCCATATCGTCCTAGACGATACAGCACAATTATGCATAAATTAATCTTGCAATTATGGAAAGTAATTAAGGCTGATTGATACGATCACATTGGATGGGCCGATCACCGGATTGGCCAGGATGATGTCCTTGACGATTGACATCGGCCAAACTCTATTCAGAGTGATGTTCAAGATGGTTGTACCCAGATTTGAACTAATTAGCCAGGATGATATTTTATCGGCCTGGACAATGTAACCAATTTTCTTTTGATCATCTTGAATCGTCCTAGTTGATTGAGTCTATTTTATACTGATCGGCCAGGATGATATTCCTATCATCTTGGAAGATAAAGTCGGTTCTTTAAATTCTATTTAAAGGGCCTGAATTTCCTTATGCAAAAAAAAAAATCTTTTGCTACTGTCTTGACCTGAGAAAGCCTAGAGGAGAGAGGGAGAGAGAGAGAGAGGGGATCTTGTGAGGGGGAGCTTGTGAGGGGGATTCATAAGGGTTGCTCCGAGAATTGTTTCCACTTCTTCTTCCACTAGAGTCTCTTATCCTTGGAAGGGTTGGGAGAGGAGAGCTTCAGCAATCGATCAAGGTTCTCTGCCTGCTTCAAGAGGAAGCAAAAGGGGTTTGGTTCTCTGCCTCGCCGGGGTTGGCAGAAAGGAGATTTTGTAAGGGCTTCTCCACCTTCCTGTGGGAGCAAAAGGAGAGTCATGTTTGTAGTGCAATACTCAAAGGGCGCCTCTGGGGAGTGGACTTAGGTCGAGTTGACCGAACCACTATAAACCCTTATGTTCTTTTTACCACTTCCACATTTAATTTTCTACACTTTAATTTCTATAGTATTTTTTATTTAAGTTTTGTTGTGATTTGCTTAAAGTTTTTTAAAATACCAATTCACCCCCCCCCCCTCTTAGTTAGCCTTGGGCTACTTTATAAGGGTCTAACATCCCTAACGAACTTTCAAGTGGTATTAGAGCGGGATTCATAAAAACTGAGTTTAAAAACTTTTTGAATTTTGATCCATGGCTAACAACGAAAATCGTAATACAATGGAAGGATATTCTATTACACGACCACATTTGTTTGACAATCTTCCTTTTAATTTTTGGAAAACTCGATGCCTACTTTTTTACAATCAACTGATTATCGTATGTGGATACTTATTAAAGAAGGATATTCTCCACCTTCTAGTGAACTTAATGGAATTAAAACTCAAGTACCTTTTACTAAATGGACTTTTAATGAAAGAGATTTAGCATAACTTAATGCAGTGTTTGAACTATTTTTTTCTGTGCTTTAAAATCCGAAGATTACATGCGTGTTTCTACTTGTTCTTCTGGAAAAGAGATTTGGGATAGATTATGCATTACTTATGAAGGAACCAATGAAGTTAAGCAATCTCGTTTGAATATTCTCTTGCAAGATTACGAACTTTTTTGTATGAAATCTTCTGAATCAATTTCTGATATGTATATATGGTTTACTCAAATTGTAACTTCTTTGCATGCCTTAGGAAGAGAACTTTCAAATTATGAAAAAGTGAACAAATTTTTGATATGCTTGCCTTCCTCATTTGATACTAAAATCACTGTAATTACTGAATCTAAAGATTTGAATATCTATTCAATTGACAACTTACTTGGCTCACTCATTGCTTACGAGCAAGGAGTGAATCAAAGAAATTTGGATGCAGGTGAGAAAAGGAAGGAAAAAACTATGGCATTGAAGGCCAACAACATGGACTCAGATTCTTCCGGGTCTGAAAGCGATGACATTGCCTTAATAACAAGACAATTCAAAAGCTTTCTAAGAAAGAGTCACAAGCATCATCAGAATTGGAGAAAAGGTAAAGATAACAAAAATTCTAAAGGATATTCTAATGTTGTTTGTTTTGAATGCAAGAAGCCTGGACCTGTGAAAGCTGATTTTCCTACACTTAAGTCTCACTCAAGCAAGGAAAAGGGTGAGGAGAAATCAAAGTTAAGGAATGATAAAAAGAGACTTTAAAAGGCATTCTCGGCAGATTCTGTATATGATTCATCTGAGATTGAACCTGAAGATGAGACAACAAACTTGTGCCTAATGGCAGATGATCATCTTAATCAAGAAGAGGTATGTGAACTAACCTATGACTAACTCTTTAAAGTTTCTGAAAAAATTCATGCATCATATAGAAAACTTAATAAAACTCATGCTAGTTTGAAATTGGAGCTTTTGAATTTACAAAAAGAACATGAAATTTTGATTAAAGATCATTCAACAATTGATTCAAATTATATAGCTCTACTTAATGAATTTGGTGAATTAAATAAAAAGCATTCTGAATTAATTGATGAGCATGATTCATTAAAAGCTTCACACACCTCACTTGAATCTGATTTTACGAAATCTAAACAGATGGAGCACAATTTGAAAATTTATAATGATGCTTTAGAAAGTAATAACTTGAGGTTTAAAAATGAATTGGACTCACTTAAGAAAAATTGGAAGACACCCGCATTTGATCAAAAGCTAAGACCTAAGAAGAGGCATTATAACCCGAACCATTTAAGAAATCCTTTTCCTGGTTTAGATGTTTTTTCATGTGGCATGCTATGACACATCTCACACACTTGCACTATTCACTATAGTACACATTGGGTGTGGAGACCCAAATTTCATGATTCACAGTATAGCACACATGCATTGTATTCTACTTTTCATGAGAAGGGACCCAAACCTGTTTGGGTTCCTAAATCTAACATTTGATGATTTTGTAAGTGAGCTCTCATAAAATACCTCATGAGAGTATGTGGTACCTGGATAATGGATGCTCTCGACATATGACTGGTGATGCCAATCAATTCATTTTACTGGAGACCAGGATAGGAGGCAATGTTACTCTTGGAGACAACACCACCAGGAAGGTGGTAGGCTCAGGTATAATTGGTAATTCCAAGAATCTTATGATTGAAAATGTTTTGCTTGTAAATGGATTAAAACACAACTTGCTCAGTATCAGTCAGCTTTGTGACAAGGGCTTCATCATATAATTTTTTACAAATTCATGCATTATAAGCTAAAGTAACAACACTATTTTGCAGGGAAAGCGGATAAAAAATATTTACAAGCTTGATTTAAATAACATTGAATGCAAAGCATCATTTTGCTTAAAAACTACTATTGATGATTCATGGTTGTGGCATAGGAGATTATGTCATGCCAGTATGAAAACTCTTAGGAAAGTGACCCAAAAAGACCTAGTTACAGGAGTCCCTAAGCTTAAGTTTTCTAAAGATCACCTTTTTTATGCCTGCCAATTAGGAAAGCAAGTCCACTCCACTTTCACCCCATTAAGGACATTAGCACCTCTATACTTTTAGAAGTCCTTCAAATGTATTTGTTTGGACCCATTAGCACTCCCAGCTTGGGAGGAAAAGTCTATGGTTTTGTAATTGTAGATGACTACTCGAGATTTACTTGGACTAGATTTCTGTCACACAAATAAGTCTTTTGAGGAGTTTAGAACCTTTTTTACTTGGATTCATAAAAAGTTAGGTTATGAAATCATGACCATCCATAGTGACCATGGGGAAGAGTTTAAAAATAAGAGATTTGGAGATTTTTGTGAGGATAAGGGGATTAGCCACAACTTCTTAGCTCTTAGGACCCCTCAGCAGAATGGGGTAGCTAAAAGGAAGAACTGGACCTTAGTGGAAGCCGCTAGAGCCATGCTTGCTGAGTATTCACTTCCAAAATACTTTTTGGGCTGAAGCGGTTAACACAGTTTATTATGTGTTGAATAGGGTGAATGTTAGAGCCAAATTAGAAAAGTCACCCTATGAGATCCTTAAGGGTAGGACACCCAATCTTTCCCACCTTCATATCTTTGGTTGTAAGGTTTTCATTCATAACAATGGAAAGTCTCACTTAGGAAGATTGATCCAAAATCTAATGGAGTGTTCTTAGGATATTTTAGTGTTGGGAAGTCTTATATGGTGTTTATAAGAGGACTTTGGTGGTGGAAGAGACTACACATGTAGTATTTGATGAATATGATCCTAGAAAGCCTAGAATTGAAGATGATGATGATGTTGGAGAGATTACCATTGGAGAAAAAAATTTAGAGAAGACAGTATAACACCAAAACACTGAAGGAGTAGGAGATGTTACCAAAGGAGTTGAAAATATAGATCTGGAAGAAAGGGTTGAACCTTCACACACCTTACCTAGAGATTGGAGATACTCTTCGAGTCACCCTAAAGATTTGATCTTAGGAGACCCTTCTAACGGAGTTAGGACTAGACATGGACTTAGGAAGGAAGTGAACCACTCTGCCTTTATCTCAATGACTGAACCGACCAACATAAACCAAGCCCTTTCTAATGAGTTTTGGATCTTAGCCATGCAGGAGGAAGTTGAACCAATTTGTTAGGAATGATGTTTAGGAGCTTGTAGAAAGACCTATGGGACAAAGTGTAGTTGGAACCAAGTGGGTCTTTAAGAATAAGGTGAATGATTCTAGAGTGTTAAGATAGTTGCTATTTGAATGCTTTACATTTTTGCAACTTATGTAGTTCTGATGATTCCAAACATTATTGTTCAAATATGTAGTTATCTCCTAACAATTTTAGAAGATTTGTATATGCTCTTGTGTGTACTAACATTTCAGGAAAAATGAACTCCAGACTACGAAGATTTCAAATCAAATTCAGAATTAGATACTTTGTAAAATTTGAAGTTTGCATTTCTTTGAAATTAAATTGAAAGGGAGTGATTGTAATTGAGTGAATAAAAATACACACACACACATAAGGAGATCATAAAAAAATTTATACTGATCATACTGGACGATATCTGTTCGTACGGGACAATCAGACAGTTATCTCCTATTGAGCACATGGAACGAATAGGAACTTGCTTAAAAATTTTTCTAAGTCCTATTCGTCCGGGACGAATTTTACAATCGTCCAGGATGATTGGTTCTCTGTAAAATTTTCGTCCAGATGAAATTAAATTATCCTTAATGGCGATTGGTCCTCTGGAAAATTTTCGTCCAGACGAAGTTAATAGTCGTCCAGGACGATCTGGTCTCTGGAAAATTTTCGTTCAGACGAAATTAAATTATCGTCCATGGCGATTGGTCCTCTGGAAAATTTTTGTCCAGACGAAATTAATAATCATTCGGGATGATTGGTCCTCTGTAAAACTTTCGTCCATACGAATAAATTTTTGTCCAAACGATTAACCGACTTAGAACAGTTTTCAGCAATTTCTAGAGCCGACATAGTAATAACCGTTTGTATCGGACGAACTTAGTTCGTATGGGACGATCAGCGTGTATGAAAACATTTCATACACATATATAAATAGGATCGTTTCAAAGCGTTTAAGTAAAATCATCCAGGACGATCCACGATCGTACGGGACGATCCACTACGTACAGAATTGAATACTTGCAGTTTTTGGGCGATTTTTCTTGTCTTTTGTATAAATAGTCCAAATCAGACTGCCACCCAATTTTTTTGTCATTTGATCTTCGTTCCTCTTGAGAGAATAGCTAAGGAGAGAGTGTGAGAGTGCATTCAAAGGAGGATTCCTACCACTGGAGCGTGAAGGCTTCACTTGGAGTTCAAAGGTAAGAATCTCTACTTATGAATTGGGATTACTTCACTCTTTTCTTTCTTCCTTCTAGATTTCTTGTGAGAAGATCTGTCAAGGAGATCCGGTTCGCTGCCGACACTTGGAGAGTGTGAATAGCCGAAGGGTTCGCTGCTGACACTTGAAGAGTGTGAATAGCCGAAAGGTTCGCTGCCTACTCTTGGAGAGTGTGAATAGTCGAAGGGTTTGCTACCTACACTTGGAGAGTGTGAATAGCTGAAGGGTTCGCTGCCTAGACTTGGAGAGTGTAAATAGCCGAAGGGTTCTCTGCCACACTAGGAGAGTATGAAAGGACGACGGTTCTCTACCAACATTGGGGATTGTGTAAAAGGACAACGGTTCTCTGCCGCACCGGGGAGTGATGAAAAGAGTGTGTTGTAAAGGCTTCTCCGCCTTGTTGTGGGTGCAAAAGGAGAGTCACTATTGGTATTAGTGCAATACTCAGAGGGTGCCTCTGGGGAGTGGATGTAGCTCTGCTTTTAGACCGAACCACTATAAATCTGGTGTCATTTACTTTACTGTTTTTACGTTTCCGCATTTTAATTCTTAGTCTTAAAAACTCTGTGGTTGAAAAACTTTTTCTACAAAACTTAAAAGAAATAATTTTTATTTCGGTTCAACATAATTTCAAAAAGAGGGCTTAAAATTTTTAAACTACCAATTCACCCCCCCCTCTTGGTAGCCTTTGGAACATTAACTTAGGTTTAACAGCCTAATTACTAGACTCAACAAGTGGTATCAGAGCTTCGTTTCAAAATCATAAGTTTGAACTACTTTATGATTAACGTAGATGGCTACATTCGGAAACCGAAACACACCTGAAGGTTACTCTATCACTAGACCTCTACTGTTTGATAATATTTCTTTTGATTTTTGGAAAACACGCATATCTACTTTCTTACAGTTACTTTATTATCGCTTGTGGATGCTAGTCCAGGAAGGTTACACAAAACCAACTAGATTAGTTGATGGAGTTAGGGTAGAAACACCTTTTGCAGATTGGACTATAGAAGAACGTGACTTAGCACAATTAAATGCCAAATGTCTAAATAGTTTCTTTTGTGCTTTAAAATTTGAAGACTACATACAGGTTTCCACTTGAAAAAGCTGAAAGGACATATGGGATAGACTTTGTATAACTTATGAAGGGACAAATGAGGTTAAGCAATCAAGACTCAATATCTTGTTACATGACTATGAATTGTTTCGCATGAAATCTAATGAATCTATTTCTGACATGTACACAAGATTCACACAAATTGTCACTTCTTTGCATGCACTTGGTAGGGAATTAACAAATGCTGAAATGGTCAATAAAATTCTTCGATGTTTACCTACTGCTTATGATGCTAAAATTACTGCAATTACAGAGTCTAAAGATCTTAACATTTACTCTATTGACAATCTTCTTGGTTCACTCATTGCTTATGAGCAAGGAGTAAGTCAAAGAAAGTTTGATGCAGGTGAACCACGAAAGGAGAAAAATATTGCATTAAAAGTGGAAGAGTCAGAGAGTGAACACTCATAACTTGAGGATGAAGATGATATTGCACTGATGACTAGACAATTCAGAAGCTTTTTAAAGAGGAAGCAGAAGAGACGCCAGCAATGGAACAGAGGTAAGTTTAACAGAAATGGCAAGGTTTCTAATGAAGTGATTTGTTATGAATGCAGGAAACCAGGTCATATAAAGACTGATTGCCCAAAACTCAAAGCCACTCCTAGCAACGAGAAGGTAGAGGAGACACCAATGGTAAAGAAGGGCAAGAAGAAGTTTCAAAGAGCTTTCTGGGCGGACTCAGCTTCAGACTCATCTGAGACTGAAAAAGAAGAAGAAGTCACCAACCTTTGCTTGATAGCAGATAATATTAAACAATCAGATCAAGAAGAGGTATGTGACTTAACCTATGATGAATTGTTTGAAGTTTCTGAACACATGCATGATGCATATAGGAAAATGAAAAAGATGCATGCTAGTTTAAGTTTAGAACTGGAAGAGCTTAAGAAGGAACATGAAATCCTTAGGAAAGATCATGCTTTAATAGATGACAACCACATGAAATTACTTGATGAATATGATGACTTGAATAAAAATTTTGAGAATTTAAAATCATCCTATGCTGAACTTGAAAAAGATTTTAAAAATTTTAAGGATGAATCTGAGAGAAAAACATATCGAATCAATTATACAAATCGAATCTTAGAAGATATGAACTCATTTTATAAATTGACAATAAGAGCTCTTGAGGATAATAGGAATTCCCCTAAACTTGAAGATTTTACAAATCCTAAATATTATCCTAAATTTATGAAATCCCTTAGGACACAATCAAATGGAAGAAAACTTAGGAATATTTTTCCTAATGTTAAATGTAATAATTGTGGATTTTTGGGACATATAGCTCACACCTGTACTTTGAAGATGAAATCTAATCTGGTGTGGAGACCTAAGATGCATCAACCTTGACATATCATACATGCATCTGATTATAAATTGCTAAAAGGTGAACCCAAACTTGTTTGGGTTCCCAGGTCTAACATTTGAGAGTTTTGCAGGAGTGCTCTCACACAAGACCTCGTGGGAGCATATGGTACCTAGACAGCGGATATTCAAAGCATATGACTGGAGATACTGCTCAATTCATAACGCTGGAAGCCAGGAGTGGAGGCAAGGTTACACTTGGAGATAATACAACAAAGAAAGTGATTGGATCTGGTATGATTAGAAATTTCAAAAACTTTTTCATAGATAATGTGTTATTGGTTGAAGGCTTAAAACATAATCTGTTAAGTATAAGTCAACTATGTGATAAGGGTTATAATGTGAAATTTTTACCTACTAGCTGCATATTAAGCCTAAATGTAAAAGAAGTTTTAAATGGAAAAAGGGTAAACAATGTTTACATGCTGGATTTGAATTCTATTCAATCTCCTACTACTTTTTGTTTGAAAACTGTTTCTGATGAATCATGGCTTTGGCATAGGAGACTTTGTCATTCTAGTATGAAAAACCTTAGAAGAATTACCCAAAAGAATTTAGTGAGAGGCATACCAAAACTAGACTTTACTAAGGACCACCTTTGCGATGCATGTCAATTAGGAAAACAAGTAAAGTCCTCTTTTAAGTCCAATAAGGATCTTAGAACTAGTAAACCTTTAGAAATTCTTCACATGGATCTTTTTGGACCAGTAGGAACTGTAAGTCTAGGAGGGAAGGTAAACGAATTTGTTATAGTGGATGATTTCTCAAGATTCACTTGGGTTAGATTTCTTTTTCATAAAAGTGAATCATTTAAGGAATTCAGAAATTTTTTAACTTGGATTCAAAGAAAACTAGGATGTGAAATAATTTCTTTACAAAGTGATCATGGAGGAGAAATTGAAAATGAAAGATTTGAAAATTTTTGTAAAGAAAAAGGGATTGATCACAATTTTTTTGCACCTAGAACTCCTCAACAAAATGGGGTAGTTGAAAGGAAAAACAGAACATTAATAGAAGCCGCCCGAGCAATGTTGGCAGAATACTCACTTCCTAGATATTTTTGGGCTGAGGCGGTTAGCACTGCATGCTATGTTCTGAATAGGGTGAATGTGAGATCAAATTTAAATAAAACAACCTATGAGTTGCTAAAAGGTAGAACACCTAACTTGTCTCATTTGCATGTATTTGGTTGCAAGGTGTTCATTCATAACAATGAAAAATCTGCCTTAGGAAAATTTGATCCAAAATCAGATGAAGGAATTTTTGTTGGATATTCAAGTGTTGGAAAATCTTATAGGGTATTCAACAAAAGAACTTTAGTCATTGAAGAAACTACACATGTTGTATTTGATGAATCTAAAAATTTGGAAGAGCCAAATATTGTTGAAGAAGAGATTGAAGAAAACTCCCAAAAGATTGATAGATTAAATTTGGAAGAAAATTTAGAAAGAGAAAACCCTTTGCCTAGAGATTTGAGATTTTCTAAAAACCACCCAAGAGAATTGATTATAGGTGAACCTAGTGATGGTGTTAGAACTAGGCGTGGATTAAATAAGGAAGTCAATCATTCAGCCTTTATTTCAACAATAGAACCCACTAATATTGATCAAGCACTTTTTGATGAATTTTGGATATTGGCCATGCAAGAAGAGTTAAATCAATTTGTAAGAAATAAAGTTTGGGAATTAACTACAAGGCCAAAAGATCAAAGTGTTGTTGGAACCAAGTGGGTGTTCAAAAATAAAATGAATGACTCAGGAGTAGTCATTAGAAATAAGGCTAGATTAGTTGCTAAGGGGTATAATCAAATTGAAGGAATTGATTTTGAGGAGACCTTTGCCCCTGTAGCTAGACTTGAAGCAATTAGGGTTTTACTAGCCTTTGCCTATTTTAAAGGTTTTAAATTATTTCAAATGGATGTCAAAAGTGCCTTTTTAAATGGGGTAATTGAAGAAGATGTTTTTGTAGAACAACCTCCAGGCTTTGAAAATTCAAAATACCCAAATCATGTTTTCAAGTTAAAAAAGGCATTATATGGATTGAAACAAGCACCTAGGGCTTGGTATGAGAGGTTGAGCAACTTCCTACTTGAAAGCTCTTTTGAAAAGGGAAGTGTGGATACAACTCTCTTTTTAAAGAAATTTGGAAATGATATACTCATTGTTCAAATTTATGTGGATGATATCATTTTTGGATCTTCAAATAAAAATCTTTGTGATAAATTTTCTAAAACAATGAGTAGTGAATTTGAAATGAGTCTAATGAGAGATCTAAATTACTTTCTAGGTTTTAGCATTAAGCAACTTGAGGAAGGAACATTTCTTAGCCAAACTAAATATGTTAAGGACATCCTCAAGAAATATGAAATGGACAATGCTAAACCTGTTAGTACACCAATGAGTTCCTCAGTTCAGTTGGATAAGGACCTTAAGGGAAAATCTGTTGATCAAAAGAAATATAGAGGGATTATTGGATCTTTTCTTTACTTGACTGCTAGCCAACCAGATATAATGTTCAGTGTTTGCTTATGTGCTAGATTTCAATCAGATCCAAAAGAATCATATTTGACAGCAGTGAAAAGGATTTTAAGATACTTGCTAGGAACTCAAAACTTAGGAATTTGGTATCCTAAGTTTAGCTCTTCATTTGAAATTGTTGGTTATTCAGATTCTGACTTTGCAGGCTGTAGAGTGGATAGGAAAAGCACTTCTGGAACATATCAATTCATTGGAAATTCATTAGTTTCTTGGTCCAGTAGAAAACAAAATTCAGTAGCCCTATCTACTGCAGAAGCAGAATACATTGCATTAGGAAGTTGTGTGGCACAAGTACTTTGGTTAAAATAACAGTTGATTGATTTAGGATTAACTATAGGCACTATTCCAATTTATTGTGACAATACTAATGCTATTTGCATTTCCAAAAATCCTATTCAACATTCTATAACCAAACATATTGACATAAGACATCATTTCATAAGGGATCATGTATCCAAGGGAGAAATTGAACTTACACATGTTTCAACTGAAAATCAACTTGCAGACATTTTTACAAAACCTTTAGCCTTTGATACCTTTAGTACATTAAGAATATGGCTAGGTGTTATTGATTTGAATGCTTAAATAAAAATATTTTTGCAACATTGATATTTATGTTTTCTTAGTTATTTGTCTTAGTTATGTTTGTTTATGTTTGTTGTTTTTATTGTTGTTTTGATATTATGAAATGATCATGTAATCTTTCTCATTAATATCAAAATATGTCGTAGTTGATTTAATTTTGGTTTGTTTTTTGGAATGTGCTTAATTATTATGAATTTCATTAGTCTTATTTAATCTTAATTTTGCTTAAATTAGATTGTGATTTGAGATTAATTACATTAGAAAATCTAGTCTTCCTAAATTTAAACCTTGTTTATAACTTGTTATAATTAGAATTTTTAAATTCATGTCTATTCATTTAGACTACATAAACGTTAATATTATTATTACAATTTAGATGTTTATTTATTTTATATTTCTTTGCTCAAGTGATATTTATGCACTTAGAAAAATTTAAAATTTTAGATTATTGATCTTGGAAAGAATTGGTTTCAATTACTCTTGAAAATTGTACAAAGAGTACAAAAATCAAAAGGAATGCGCAAAGGTTCGCAAATTTGAAAAAGAGGCACAAAATTAGCCCAATGTCAAAAAATGCACAAAAATGTGCCAAAATTTTGAAAAAGATGCGCAAATCGCCACTTGTGGTAATTCTCTTCTTTCCAAATTCTTTCAATCTCTTAATTCAAATTGATCTTATGTTCATTTGTATTCTATTGAACTTTGAAATATAGAATTTTTATTCATCTCTCTTGTAATGATTTTCTATATTCCAATGTCTAAATTGAATCATATTTTTGATAAATTCTTCTTACTTACAATGTTATATCAATTCTTAAATTCTATGAATTTCTATGATTTATCTAATTTTATTAGTTTTAGATTGCATACCTTATGACAATCACCATTTAGATTAAATTTTCAAATGAATTTCATATAATTACTTACATTTCTTGTCTATTTCTTCTTCACTTTTTGTTGTTGTCAAAAAGGGGGAGAAATTATTGTGTTTGTATATGTTTTGTTTTGTTTTAATTGTTTTGTTTGCATTTTGGTTTTTTGTTTTGTTTGCATTTTGGTTTTGTGTTTGACTTTGTGATTTTGTTAAAAAAAAATTTGAAAAACAAAATTTTGTTCTTTGCTTCAAAATGCCTCCTTATTTTCATGTATTCAACAATCCAGGGGGAGTTTAGGAGATTTTTTTAAATTGAAACCATACAAACAATAATTGTTTTGCCATCATCAAAAAGGGGGAGATTGTTAAGATAGTTGCTATTTGAATGATTTACATTTTTGCAACTTATGTAGTTTTGATGATTCCAAACATTATTGTTCAAATATGTAGTTATCTCCTAACAATTTTAGAAGATTTGTATTTGCTCTTGTGTGTACTAACATTTCAGGAAAAATGAACTCCAGACTACAAAGACTTCAAATCAAATTCAGAATGAGATACTTTATAAAATTTGAAGTTTGCATTTCTTTGAAATTAAATTGAAAGGGAGTGATTGTAATTGAGTGGATAAAAACATACACACACACATAAGGAGATCATTAAAAAATTTATACTTATTGTACTGGACGATATCCGTTCGTACGAGACAATCAGATAGTTATCTCCTATTGAGCACATGGAACGAATAGGAACTTGCTTAAAAATTTTTCTAAGTCCTATTCGTCCGGGACGAATTTTACAATCGTCCAGAACGATTGGTTTTTTGTAAAATTTTCGTCCAGACGAAATTAAATTATCGTTAATGGCGATTGGTCCTCTAGAAAATTTTCGTCCAGACGAAATTAATAATCGTCCAGGACGATCTAGTCTCTGGAAAATTTTCATTCATACAAAATTAAATTATCGTCCATGGCGATTGGTCCTCTGGAAAATTTTCGTCCAGACGAAATTAATAATCGTCCGGGACGATTGGTCCTCAGTAAAAATTTCATCCAGACGAATAAATTTTCGTCCAAACGATTAACCGACTTAGAACGGTTTTTAGCAGTTTCTAGAACCGACCTAGTAATAACCGTTCGTACCGGACGAACTTAGTTTGTACGGGATGATCAGCGTGTACGAAAATATTTCGTACACATATACAAATAGGGTCGTTTCAAAGCGTTTAAGTAAAATCGTCCAGGACGATCCACGATCGTACGGGATGATCCACTACGTACAGAATTGAATACTTGCAATTTTTGGGCGGTTTTTCTTGTCTTTTGTATAAATAGTCCAAATTAGACTGCCACCCAATCTTTTTTTCATTTGATCTTCGTGCCTCTTGAGAGAATAGCTAAGGAGAGAGTGTGAGAGGGCATTCAAAGGAGGATTCCTACCACTGGAGCGTGAAGGCTTCACTTGGAGTTCAAAGGTAAGAATCTCTACTTGTGAATTGGGATTACTTCACTCTTTTCTTTCTTCCTTCTAGATTTCTTGTGAGAAGATCTGTCAAGGAGATCCGATTCGCTGCCGACACTTGGAGAGTGTGAATAGCCGAAGGGTTCGCTGCCGACACTTGGAAAGTGTGAATAGCCGAAAGGTTCGCTGCCTACTCTTGGAGAGTGTGAATAGCCGAAGGGTTCGCTGCCTACACTTGGAGAGTGTGAATAGCCGAAGGGTTCGCTGCCTACACTTGGAGAGTGTAAATAGCCGAAGGGTTCTCTGCCCACACTAGGAGAGTGTGAAAGGACGACGGTTCTCTGCCAACACTGGGGATTGTGTAAAAGGACAACGGTTCTCTGCCGCACCGGGGAGTGGTGAAAAGAGTGTGTTGTAAAGGCTTCTCCGCCTTGCTGTGGGTGCAAAAGGAGAGTCACTATTGGTATTAGTGCAATACTCAGAGGGTGCCTCTGGGGAGTGGATGTAGGTCTGGTTTTAGACCGAACCACTATAAATCTGGTGTCATTTACTTTACTGTTTTTATGTTTCCGCATTTTAATTCTTAGTCTTAAAAACTCTGTGGTTGAAAAACTTTTTCTACAAAACTTAAAAGAAATAATTTTTATTTCGGTTCAACATAATTTCAAAAAGAGGGCTTAAAATTTTTAAACTACCAATTCACCCCCCCCCCCTCTTGGTAGCCTTTGGGATATTAACTTAGATTTAACAACCTAATTACTAGACTCAACATGGAGTGGTGGTAAGGAATAAAGCAAGATTAGTGGCTAAGGGGTATAACCAAATAGAAGGAATAGATTTTGAGGAGACCTTTTCTCCTGTAGCTAGATTGGAAGCCATTAGAGTGCTATTAGCCTTTGCCTGCTATAAAGGATTTAATCTTTTTCAAATGGATGTTAAGAGTGCATTTTTAAATAGGGAAATAAAAGAGGATGTGTTTGTAGAACAACCCCCAGGTTTTGAGAGTTTCCAATTTCCAAATCATGTTTTTAAATTAAAAAAGGCCTTATTTGGTTTAAAGCAGGCACCAAGAGCTTGGTATGAGAGGCTTAGCACATTTTTACTAAGAATGGAGTTTGTTAAGGGGAGCGTAGACACCACCCTTTTTCTGAGGAAAGTAGGAGATGATTTGCTCATTATTCAGATTTATGTGGATGACAAACTTTTTGGATCTTCTGATAAGAGACTATATGATGAGTTTTCTAAAACAACGAGTAGAGAGTTTGAGATGAGTGTGATGGGAGAGTTGTCCTACTTTTTGAATTTTAACATAAGACAATTAGATGATGGAACCTTTCTAAATCAATCAAAATACATAAAGAACATTTTGAAGAAGTATGAGATGGATAAAGCCAAGCCAATTAATACTCCCATGACCTCCAGTGTTCCGTTGAATAAGGACCCAAGTGGTAAGTCTGTTGATCAGAAGAAGTACAGAGGCATGATTGGATCTTTACTTTACTTAACTGCTAACCAACCTGATATAATATTTAGTGTTTGTCTTTATGCTAGATTTCAAGCTGACCCTAAGGAATCCCACCTGACTGCTATTAAGAAAATTCTTAAATACCTTTTAGGGACCCAAAGCTTAGGAATCTGGTCCCCTAGGCACAACACTTCTTTTGAGATTATTGGATATTCTGATTCTGATTTTGCAGGATGTAAGGTAGATATAAAAAGCACTTCTGGAACTTGCCAATTCATAGGACAGTCTTTGGTCTTATGGTCTAGTATAAAGTAAAACTCTGTTGCACTTTCCACTACTGAAGCTGAGTACAATGCTTTAGAAAGTTGTGTGGCCCAAGTCCTTTGGTTAAAATAGCATGTACTGGATTTATGATTATCTGTAGGCACCATCTTAATTTTTTGTGATAACACTAGTGCCATCTGCATTTCTAAGAATCCTATCCAACATTCAAAGATTAAGCACATTAACATTAAACATCACTTTATTAGAGACCATGTGACTAAGGGAGACATTGAGTTACACCATGTGACGACTGAGAATCAACTGGCTGACATCTTTACTAAACCACTGGCCTTCGACACTTTTAGCTCTTTAAGGATCAGATTGGGTTTGATTGACATAAATGCATGAACTTAATTTCTTCTGATTTTTTATCTGTTTTTATTTTTTCTTTCTTCTTCTTTTTTCTTCTTTTATTGCTTTATTTTTTAGCTTTTTCTTTGTTGTTTCATTTTTGTGCTTTATTTTTTCGTTTACTTAAATTTTTCTTTCCAAACCATCGCTAAAGTGATATCGTATGCCTTGTTCTTATTTTTAAAAATTTGTAGTCAAATTTTTACATCTCTTAATCTATTAAAGGGTAAAAAATATCGTTAATTGTGTCTCTTTCTCTAACATATTTTAGTGGTAAAGCTTTCTTTTCTAATCAATAGTCTATCTCAAATTAACAAATGGATTATGTAATTAAGATCTTTTCTAACTTGCTACAGCAAATCTATCTTATATGTTTACTGATCAAAGTCTTTATGTCACATCAAGATTCCTTGTTACCCTATCATTACATTTCTTCATGCGATTATTGTTTCTATTTTGTGGATTATTCTTCTCTATATTAGAGAGTAAGTTTTTATTCTCTAATATTTAGAAGATATACTCTCAACTAAGATTATTTAAGAGTTTTTTAAAGAGAATGTAGCTTGCAAAAAAAAAATTGGCCAATGATGCCAAAAACAAAAGATGCGCAATGACGCCAAATTGAAAAAAAAATACACAAAGTGTTTCAAAAATCAAAAGATGCGCAAAGCGCCATTCAAATTGACAAGAGGCATAAAATGAGCCCACCAAAAGCAAGCTCTCCTCTCTTTTCAAAATTTTTAAAACTTAGAATATTTCATGTATCACTTGAGAAAATCAAAGGATTGATTTTGACTTTTTTGCGATTGTGACAAAATTACTTTGATATATTATTCTATAATATATTCTTTCTGAAACCAAGTAGTGAACGAATCTCTTTTCATATCCAATTGAATTTTTTTTTTAGTTAGGTTCTTGATTTCAAAAGATAATTTACCCTGAAAGAAAATCAAACCTATGGGTAACCATGATCGGATACGTTACCACCTTTTGGATTTTTGATGTTGGTAACTCATTAACTTACAAATCTTTAAAATCAATCACAAGGAAACCATTTCATATTCATGCCATGATAAAAAAAAGACCTTTTTATTTTACTTTCCTCCTCCTTTTTGTGATGAAAAGGGGGAGAAGTTTGTACTGCTTGATTTGTTTTTACGCTTCCCTTTCAAAATTCTTTTTGAATTATTTTAAAAATATGTGTTTTTCATCATCAAAAAGGGGGAGATTGTTACAAATCTATTTTCATGAATTATGATTTTGATGATAGCAAACAATCCTATTTCTCTACGATTTTCTTGACTACTAACATTTCAGGGCCACAAGATCGGAACAGCAAATGGAACTAGCTCAAGATTGGGTAGACTGGTCTGAGTCAGTTTGTAATATACTTTTTCCCTTTCTTGAGTCAATTGTAACCTTTAAGGTGTCTGATGCTAATTAACCCTACACACACACACATTTGAGTGATTTTTCTATCTGATTTAGAGTTTTCTATTTGTTACTTATATTGGCGACGATTGGGTTTAAAACAGAAACCCTAATTAGGGCATCATGGTTAAGGCAGTCGTCATTAAGCAAATCGGCCTGGACGATATGTGTATCAACCAAGACGATAGGCTCAAATCAGAAAGAATCAGCTGCCATGATCAATTTAGGTATTCTTTATTTTAAATTATCAGCCTGAATGATACAGCATAATTATGCCTAAATTAATCTGGAAATTATGGAAAGCAATTAAGGCTTATTGATACGATTACATTGGCGGGGCCAATCGCTGGATTGGCCGAGACGATGTCCTGGATGATTGACATTGGCCAAACTCTATTCATGGCGATGTTCAGGATGATTATACCTGGATTTAAACTAATCAATCAGGATGATATTTTATTGGCCTAGACGATGTAGCCATTTTTTTTATCGTCCTGAATCATCCTAGCTGATTGAGCCTATTTTATACTGATCGGCTAGGACAATATTCCTAGCGTCCTGTACGAAAAAGTCGGTTCTTGAAATTCTATTTAAAAGACTCGAATTTCATTATGCAAAAAAAAAATCTTTTGTTAAGAGAGTTGTTATGTGCATGTTTTATACTCTTGCAACTTGTATAGTTTTGATGATTTCAAATATTATTATTTTATGTGTAGTTATCTCCTAACACTTTTTGGAAGAGTTGTTTTTGCTCTTGGGTGTACTAACATTTCAGGAAAATCAAACTCCAGACTACGAAGACTCAAATCAAATTCAGCAAGAGATACTGTGTATTTAAAACATCTATTTTTCTTTGAATTAAGTTTGAGAGGGAGTGATTGTAAATTGAGTGAACAAACACACACACTTTAGGAGATATTGAAAATTTTGTACTGATTGTACGGGATGAACCTAGTTTGTACGGGACGATCAGGTCAGTTATCTCCTAGAAAGAGCAATGGAATGAACAGGAATTGAAGAAAATTTTTCTATGTCCTGATCATCCAGGATGAAGTGTATTCGTTCCAGGGCGAAATGTTCTCTGGAAAATTTTCATTCAGAATGAAGTGTATTCGTTCCAAGATGAGTTGCTCTTTGGAGTATTTTCATCCAGGATGAAGTGTATTCATCCCGGGATGATTTGCCCTCTGGAAAAAATTCATCCGGACAAACCCATTTTTGTCCCAGGACAAAGTGAACCGACTCAGAAAATTAAGTGATGTTCTGCAATTTTTGGGAACCGACCTATGGAATAACCATTCGTACTGGATGAACTTAGTTCGTACGAGACGATGTGTGTGTACGAAGTCATTTTGTACCAATATACACTAGGTTCATTTGCAACGCATTTAAGTAAAATCGTCCAGGGCGATCCACGATCGTACGGGATGATCCAATTCATTTTAACTTGAATATTTGCAGTTTTTGGACTATTATTTAACTTGATTTAAGCTACTATTATTTTTTATTTGAAGATTTATCAGCATTACTTGTATGGTATTAGGTGTGAGATATCACTGATCATCTGACTCTTAAGTATATAGTCATTTAAAAAGATCTAAATTTGTGGCAAAGGAGATGGCTTAAGTTAATCAAAGATTATGATTAAACTATTTAATATTAGTTTGGCAAGGTTAATGTGGTAGTATATGCTTTATGTAGAAAATTTCTGGAGATTCATTTCTTTAGTTTACTTATGATGAGTCTTTGATATTAGAAAAGAAGATATTACTATTGGAGGTGATTTCATCTACTAAAGGGGATTATGATATGTTGTCTTCAATGATTATTCAACCATCTTTATAAGAAATGATTCAGGAATCTCAAAAGTCAGATACAAAGTATCCAAAGTTGATTGTTCAAATTAGATTTGGTAAGAAATTTAAACTCCATGCTTCTGATTCTTATATTATTTTTTCCAAGAATAGACTATAGGTTCTTATATTTTGAGATGTAAGGTAAGAGATTTTGCATGAGTCTCACTATTCATGCTGTAATATTCATCTAGGAAGCAGCAAGATGCATAGTGATATAAAAGGCAAGTTTTGGCAGCCTAGATTTAGGAAGCATATGGTAGATTTTGTAATGAAGTGTTAAACCTGTTAGTTTGTGAATGTAGAGCATCATCAACTGAGAGGTTTTGCAATTATTTCCTATTCTAGAGTGGAAATGAGATGATGTGACTATTGATTTTGTTATGGGTTTTCCTAGGTTGAGATAGGAGCATAATATTATCTTGGTTATTGTTGATTGACTAACCAAATCTGCACATTTCATTTTGATCTGATAGACTAATTCAGAGGATAGATTAGCACATGTATATATGCATGAGATTATCATATTTTAATGGATATCAAATGTTATAGCTTCTAAAAGAGATGTTGATTTTATCTCTAAACTGTATAGAGGAATTCAGCAATGGCTGGGAATTAAAGTTCATTTTAGTACAACTTTTTATCCTTAGATTGATGGTAAATCTGAGAGGATTATATAGGTACTATAAGAACTTCTTAGACTTTGTGTTCAAGTTATTGGTGGTAATTGGAAAGATCATACTCCTCTAATCGATTTTGCTTATAATAATAGTTTTCAGTCAAGCTTAGGTATGGCTCCCTATGAAGTTTTGCATGGTAGGAAGTGTCATACACTATTGTCATAGACTGAGGTAGGAGAGAGACTTCTGATTAGGCAAATCATGGTTGATGATATTACAGAGGAGATCTATTTCATCATAGATATATTAAAGGTTGTGTAGGATATGAAGTGATAGTATTTTGATGCTAAACATTGGCTATAGAATTTTTTGTAGGAGATTTTGTATATGTGAAGAATAGGCAGATGAAAGGCATTAACATATTTTGAAATGAAGGTTGGTTCAGTCTAAGGTATGATATACCATTTGAAGTTATTGAAAGGATTGAGAAAGCTCCCTAAATGTTACAGTTGTAAAATAATATGTCATATATTCATAATGTGTTCCACATGTCGCATCTAAGAAAATGGATATTTAAATATGAAAATATGATATTTACTAAAGACATTGAGGTACATCCAAATCTGAGCTACAAGGAAAAACTAGAAAACATTCTAGCCTATGATTTCAGAAATGTGAGTAAATATATTCCTATGGTAAAAGTTTAGTGCAAGAATAGGGTTGAAAGAGAAGCAACTTGGAAAAAATTTTGAGATGCAATAACTATATTCTAATTTGTTTTGTGATATGAGATTTGAGTCTTGAAATATCAAGGATGACATTTTTCTAAAGAAGGGGGAGTTATGACACCAGTAGGTTCAGCATGTGGATTGACCTATTCTGACTCGATTGGAAGAAGCCGCAAGAAAAGGATTTGGGGAGAAAAAGACAACTTTTTATCTACTACTGGTCATTTTCAATCGTCGGCCCAGTTCAGAATGTTGTCTTGATTGAGGTAGGTCACATTACACTTATTTTAATTTTTAAAATTTAAAGTTTTTATCTATCTTTCGATCAAATTTCTGTTTATATTAATGAAAAATGTGAATAACTTTAAATTGGTAAAACTTTCACTGCATAATCTTTTACATATCATAGAGATTAAGATTACTAATGTTTTGAATATTTCCTAGAATTTTTATAATGGGGGTTTTGAAATTTGTAGGGTTTTTATTAAATAGAAAATTATCTAGATTCTAAAAAATAGTGTTATATTATGATAAAAGTCTTAAAATAGTATTATAGAAAATCCTTCATATTTTTTTTTTTAATTTGCATTTTTCCCAAGTAGAGTTTTCTGTTGCATACCGTTAAAAAAAATTATACAATTCTGATACATACTCAATTACTCTTTAAATGCTATTATATGATGAAAAGTATGCATATATTATTAAATAATATATGCATGGAATCATAAGGGGCAAAAATCTTTTAAGATACTATTTATGTTAGGGAATTATTTTTGTATTTATAAGGCATGTTATGATGGCCATAAGACATATTTTGGTGCCTATGGGCATCCTCTGGTGCTATAAGCATAAAATGGATTCATAAGGGGCCTGAATCCTCTAAGATTCTTTCTAGGTCTTGGGAATATGATATGAGTTATAATTTATTCATTTGCTCACTATATTTTTTAAAAATTAAATAACTGCTATACTCGTATTAAATTTCTTAGTATAGTGATTTATTATATTGCATTTAACTAATTTTAAATATTAAGTAAAATACTTAATAAAAATTTTTTGAAACTTTTGATCAGTTTATGTGGCATATTGGTTATTGTAGCTCAATATACTTTTACTTCTGGCTTTTAGGCTCTAGGAAAGGGAAGGAGCTTATAGATTAGCATTTTATGTCTGATCGGAGTTTATTGGTATTTCCCTATTTTAATTTTTGTACAATCATAGCTAGTTTATTATTTAGTTTTATAGCTTCTACAGGTAGCCATATACTATAATATAGATACATTTTGATAAAATGAAAGAAATTTTTATGGATGAGCTTATTTTTAGTTTCTAGATATTTTAGTAGCTTTATAATCTATTGTTTTATTTAAAACAAATGTTTGAAGAGATTAAAAAATATTTCAAAACTAGATCTTAGGATTGTCTATCACATCTCAACATAATAGGACTTATCCTTATTGGGTTGGATTGTGATATATTATACCCTTTAAATAGTAATCTAGCTTTATTTCAAATCCCTATTATAAAATAATTCATCTTATTTTTTAATACCTACTCGATACCTACTATACTCTGGTCCTTAGGTCTACTAACTAACTCCCATACATCATTCCTAACATATTTATTTAATTCTTGTTGTATAGCTAGGATCTAGAATTCATTATACTTGGCTTGATCTAAACTTGTAGGTTCTACCATAGAGATGAATGAAGAATGACTAACCTCCTTTCTAATTCCATGCATAGTTCTCACTCCTACAAATGGATCTTCTAATATGAGCTCCCTAGGATGACTAAATGATTATTTCCATTCTCTCGACAATAACTCTTGAGGTTTTTTTCCATCTTCTAGGTCAACATATTACTTAATGCATGACTTCTACCTCCTCTTCTTCTTCTAACCTAGGCTCACCTGATTTATCATATTCATAATATATCTCATGGGTTGACTCCTCTACAACAAAAGTCCTCTTATTAAAGATCCAATAAGCTTTACCTACAGAGCAATAACCTAAGAAGACTCCGTCATATTTGGGATTTTTTTTTTTTTTTTTGAGATTTTTCATTTATAAGAATGAAGCATTTATATCCAAAGACATGAACTTATGAAATAATTGGTTTCCTACCATTAAGTATCCCATAGGGTGTCTTATTGAGTTTTGATTTAACATTTACTCTATTCCAAACATAATAAGTAGTATTCACTACTTTTACCCAAAAATATCTAGGGAGAGAATATTTAACTAACACTGCCCTAGTAGCTTCCACTAATATTTTATTCTTCCTTTCATCTATCTCGTTCTACTAACTTACTAAGGGCTTAAAGACAAAAATGTTATGTTCTATCCCTAGCTTCTTGCAAAAGGACTCAAACCTATCTTTCTCAAATTCTTCATCATGATCCCTATGGATAGTAGATATTTCACATCATAATTTTCTTTGAATATAAGTGGAAAATGATCATTT
This sequence comes from Dendrobium nobile, assembly GCA_022539455.1. Taxonomy (NCBI): domain Eukaryota; kingdom Viridiplantae; phylum Streptophyta; class Magnoliopsida; order Asparagales; family Orchidaceae; genus Dendrobium; species Dendrobium nobile. The sequence goes on along the minus strand of CM039733.1, from coordinate 29,206,251 downwards.
GAATTGTTTTCCTAATTGACAGGCATTACATAAATGATCCTTAAAGAATTTTAACTTGAGTATGCCTTTAACTAGGCCTTTCAGAGTTATTTTCCTAAGTGTCTTCATGCTTGCATGATATAGTCACCTATGTCAAAACCACGATTCATCAATAACAGTTTTCAAACATAGAGAATTTGAATAATTAACCAAATTCCAATAAAGCAAGTAAATATGTTTTATTTTTTTACTTCTAAAATAATTTTTTCGTTTAAATTGATCAAATATTTAGTTTATAAAAATTTTATGTCAAATCCTTTATTAGAAATTTGATAAATAATAAGCAAGTTATGTTTCAATCCATTTATTAGTAAAATATTTAGAGCTACAAATCTAATCTAAACCCACCACTTTCATGGTGGTATTATCTCCCAATGTTACCTTACCTCTAGCCAAGCCTCCAACATGATGAATTACTTAACATCTTTAGTCATGAACATCCATTGTCCAAGTACCACATGATCTCACTAGATCTTTTGTGAGAGCATCCCTTCAATGTCAATCAAGGGTTAGATTTGTGAACCCAAGTGAATTTGAGTTCTACCTTATGCATTATTTGATGAGATACATGCATTCTATTCTGTGATGGAAATGACTTTGTCCTCCACACTAATATGTTTTATGGTGTATAGTACAAGTGCAAGATATATACTACATGCCACAAGAATAGCACCTAATACCAGGAAAAAGATTCACTAACCTATGTGAGTGGTTGTGCTTCCTTTTAGGTATGTGAGATGCATGATGTATTTTGAGGTTATACCATTGTGCTAGTGTAGGAGGTGATTTTTTTTATTTTAAAGTGCATGAATTTTCTCTTTTAAGAATTCTTTTGCACTCTTGAAGCTTTCATCTTCAAATTTCAATGTATACTCTATGATTTAGTTTGGTTGCAAATGTTTCTAATTACTTAAACACATCCTCTAGCTCAATATGTTCAGATTTCAAGGATTTGTGCGACTTGCTTAGTTTATTATATTTCTTATTCATATCATCAAATTCATCTAACAAAATATGCATGTTCTTTGTCTAATGAAATATACTCGGACTTAAGGTTAACATGTTCTCTAACTAATAAATCATGCTTACATTTTAGATCAAAAAATTCAATTTTCAAACTAGCATGTAGTTTCTTTATCTTCCAATATGAGTCATGGATTTTTTCAGAAATAGTTAACAGCTCACCATAAGATAGTTGACATACCTCATCTTGATTAAAATGATAAAGATTATCATTTACCATAAGGATCAAAATGAATCTTAAGCAGAGTCTACTCAAAATGCTTTTGTATCCTTTGCTTGCCCTTTTTAAAATTGGTTTTTTCTTCACTTTTATCTTTTGTAGGGTAAGTCTTTATGTTGGGGTAGTTAGATCTCATGTGTCCTAGTTTTTTGCTTTCAAAATAAATAGTCTCAGATAAAACTTTAGTACCTCTACCTGATTTTCCTTTATTTCATTATTCATGAAAATTTTTTTTTCTCTTCAGAAAGCTCTTGAATTGTTGAGTCATTAATGTTATATCACCATATTCTTTATTTGTAGAGCTGATGCTATGAAAATCATCAACTTTCAATACCACAGTCTTATCCTTCATCCTATCACTTATATCCAAAAGTCTTTGGCTCACATTTTGCTTGTAAGAAATGAGAGGGCCAAATAGATTTTTAGTAGTGTAAACATTTAAATATTTAGATTCCAAAATAGAGATGATGTTTACATCAAACCTATCAGGAAAGCAATAAAGTACTTTTTTGCCTTTCTTAGAGTTTAATAGTACTCTACTAAAAGCATACACGGATATCACTATCTGAGTAAATCTAATTTATATGTCATAGATAGTCTCATTAGGTATCATGCAGAATAGTTTAAAATCATACAGCAAAATATTTAACCGAGACTATTTGACTTTACTAGTTTCCTCATAAGTAATACATAACCTATCCTATATATCCTTTCCAGTAGCATAGGTGGAGACTCTTATATAGTCATATGATTTAAGTGCATTTAAAAATAGTTAAAAAATTTAGCATTAAGTAGTGCAAGATCTCTATCCTCATTCGCTCCAATCACTAAAAAGTGTTTCAACCTTAATATCATTAATAAATCAAAATGGTGCATAATTACCTTTTTTATCATATGCCACATGCAAAACTAAATTGATTATAAAATTGTAGACATACAGATTTTTCAAAAATCAAATGGAATATTATCAAATAATTATGGACGAGTTATTGAATAACCCTCCACGATATTTCTATTTTCAAAATATGCCATTTGATCTATTCTCAAATAGTTTTAAATCACTAATTTTGAGACCCTCTAGAAGACCAATTGAAAGTTCAAGAGAGGATGTTAAACCTTGTTGAGCTACCCAAGGCATGCCAAGAGTGGGGGGGGGGGGGGGGTGGGGGTGATGATTTGGGGGTTTAAAATTTTTTTCTCTTTTTAAAATTTAAGGACTAATTTGCCAACACAATTTTCACATGCAATCTAGTTGTTATTTTAAAGAACAACTTACAAGAAATAATTTTTTTAAAGATTTTAACCAAAAAAGTTATTAAGGTAAAATTTTGTTTTTCTTTTTGACCTAACAACAAGATATAAGATTTATGCCAAGGAAATAAATAACATACCACATATTTATAATAATTAAAAAATAAATAAGAATCTAAAAATGTAAAGAAAAAAATAAGAATAAATACACTATAAATTTTATAGTGTTTTAGTCAAACTTTGACCTGCATCCACTCTCTGAAGTCCTCCTCTTTGTGTATTGCACTAAATCTTTAGTGACTCTCCATTAGCTCGCACAACAAGGTAGAGGGTGTGGAATTTTTTGTAAGGATCATCTAATATGAGTTTAGGATTGTATAGTACAATTAGTTCATTCAAATAATATTTTCATCTAGTGCAATTGATGGTGATTAAATATCATCCTTAGAGTAAATTAGGTCGTACAATATAATTAAGGATATCTTATAGTGTAATATTAAGGAGCAACTAATCTTAATTCAATTGCCAAATTATGGGATTTTATTGGGCAAAATTTTTTGCTACCATACTGCACGATGAGTATCATATAGTATGATTAGTTCATATTTAAAATTATAAAATATTGCCTAATTTATGATTGGCGGTAGGAATCTCAGTTTTTGTCGATTATTCCATATAATGTGAATTATATAGTATGATTAGTTTTAACTTATATTATTTTAATTGCCTATACTTAATTAATTTCTTTTTACTCAAATCTTATAGTATGATACAAATTGTATAATATGATCTTCATAGAAATTAAATTACTTCATTTTTTCTTCCGATGTGTGTGTATAATTTCCAAGCTAGCGTACACCTTTTACAGGACTCATGACTCAAGAAATATAAAAAGTAAAGAAATAAGAACATAGTCTCTTTACAAAATTATCAAATATATTCTATCCAATTTTGAGATGAGCCTTTTGTATAGTGTATGATGCACCTAAAATGTTAGTATGTATAAAACAAATATCCAATAATAATATTAAGATAACCGAAATAGAAACTCAATAATATTTATTAACATACAAATCATAAGTTCAGGATCCTAGATAACAACCTAATCCTTTTTAGGAACTATTGAATTTACTGCATCTAAATCTTGAATAGATTGAGGTTAATTTTAAATCTTTGGATCACTGTACCTATTTTCACCTTATCAGTAGTTGAAGTTCATGGAGGAAGAACTTTGCCACTATGAAGTTTGACTTCAACTACCTATTTGGGAGAATAATCATTAGATTGCTTCAATTCTTGATCATCAATTATCTTTAAATTCTCTTTTGGTGGACAATCTAAATGAGATGTTTTTAATTTAATGTTGATAAGATCACCTTGAACATTAAAAATAGGGAATCACTATCAGAAAAATTATGAAAGGGTTCTTCTAACTTTTGTAAAGGTGATTCCTGAGAATTCTTTTCATCATTATTTATATTTTGATCTGAATATTCTTCAATTAAAATAAATAAGATGTATTCAAAATCTTTTTTCATTACTTTCAAGGTGGTCCTATCTTTAAATAAATAAGTTTTAATTTTGATGGTCTAGAAGGCTCACTAACTATTGATAAAGGCCATACTTCATTAAAGGTTTGAGATATTTAGATTCCCTATTTGTAGAAATAATTATCTTATAAAATACAGCTTTAATTTTATTCTTCTCTTCCTACCTTGAGACTATAAAAGTTTGACAAACTCATACTTAAGCTCTTCGGTAGGAACTTTATTCTACTCTACATGGGGAGTTACCAAATCAACCTTCATGGGATGCTGCACTCCTAGAGATCCCTGAAAAGATGAATGATATATCTAATTAAGACTTCACTTAGAGGAATAAGACAATGCAACATCCTACTTATCATTAGATTTTAAAATATAAAAGGGTGTTGAAGGGTCACTAATTATCCATTTAGAGCATCCTTAACTTAAATGAGTTAAATATTCTTTAGGTATCACAACTGACCCACTTTAAATATTTTTCTCATGTCATTCCTTAAAATTTATTCAATCTCTTAACTCATGACTAATCTTCAAGTGATATAGATAGTATTTGGGTTACCTTGATTTATGCACATATTTTGGCATCATAGGATCTAGGAATTTGAACCCTGTCTATTTTAAGAGATTTTTAAAGATCTTTTTAGTATCCTCCCTTTTGAATGAATAAGTTTTATTTTTGAGGTATATTTATCCCTCTCTTATCTCTTATGAAGTGAGGTATGGATGAGATCTGAACAATTGATCATTCTATGGTCTATTATACTGATATTAAGGAAGACAACTTGGATTTTTTTCCTAAATCTGTATCAACTATTTCCCTTTATCAACTATAGATAATGTTCCAAATTTCTTTTCTAGAAGATTTTGAGGCTCTAGTTTCTTCACTTCTACAATATATTGATATTTAGAAATGATAGCTAAGAGACTTCCTCTTGGAGATTTGAGGTTTTATTCATCATATTCTCAAAGGTTTTGATTTTGTGGCTCACTTCTCATGCTAAGAATTTTTTATCTCAGGATATAATCTACCAAACTTTCACCTAGTTTCAACTTTTCAACAACAATATTTTTTATGGTGATATGATATTTTGCACCAACAAATCTTTTTATAAATAGACTTTCTAATTCATTAAAGGTATAGACCAACCCATTAGCATTTCAGCATACCAATCAAATGGATTCAAGATAAGCTACTAACAAATTACATGAACAATAGCACATCACTACCACTTGAATTACAACAAATAACCCTAAAATGTGTAAGATAATATTTAGGATTGGCAGTACCATTGATGTTCTTGAATAAAAGTGGTACAATCCTTTTGGATAGGGAGCTGAATCATATTCTTCTTGGTACAATCTACCCTTTAGAATAGATGAAGTACCCTGAGATTAAGTTAGTGCTTCTTGCACTTGCTGCTCTACCATTTGCTTGATATCTATGGATTGAATTAATTTGGCATCTAATTTTACTAATTATTCTCTATTCCATCTTAATTTGTTTCTTTACTTTTGAAATTGACTTGCACTGATTAATTAGGTGGTGATTCAATTTGTGCATTTGATGTAGGAGATTCTTTACCTTGCATGATGGACATCAAATCCATCATCTCCTCCATTTTCTTTTTCATCAAAATTCGTTCATAATTCTAATTCAATTGCTTAAGAAGATATTTATTAAGTTTGTTGTATCTTCTTCATTAGTATCAGCATCTGTAGCTTTCACTTTATTTTTACCTTTTCTATTTTTCTTTGTAATGATAAACAAGTATAAGTCATGTTGACACTAATAAACATCTGTTCATCTTGCAAATTTATTTTAGCATTTTTTATAGCTTATTACTCATTTATTTTCTTGGTATTTTCTTTTAAGTGATCTATCATTTCTTCAATAGATTTCCTACCACATTGTATGGATCAACTAAAGTGTACTCAATAACATATGATGATTCAACTATAAATTTTCTTTTTTTCATTCTCTCCTTTGTTGAACTATTTTTATGATTAATTTGTGCAGTCATAATGGCAACCATTTCAGGCCACCAAACCCTCTCCCTGTTAGATAATAAGGCTGGTTGATTTGTTAAGTTTAGGCTCTTCCTATCAAAATAGGAAGATGATTCTCTACTTTATAAAAGATGCTGATTGACTCTTGATAGATGTTGTTTTGAAGGATGACTAGATTCTATTGATAGTGTACTTTCCTTTATCATTTGTTGCAGCTACAGACCCACCCTCAATGTTATTCTGAAATGGAGTTGATTTGTCAGAGACATTTATAGTTATGAGCACCTTAGTCTATTGTCCAAAGAATATAAACTATACGTTATAAAATCTTGATCCAAACTTAATTTGAGCGCCCTCAGCAGACTAGATCTGATTGATAGTGGAGTTGAAGATTAACTTGCCTAACTTTTTTTGAAATTGAACAGGACGTCTATATAAATTATTGAACCTACTGAAGTCCAAATAAGATTCTAAATCACAAGAATACACCGAGTTAAATTTTTCTACTCCCCAAAGCAAGTTCTAAACAATTGACAATGGTGAAGTGTTTTTGAATGTAGACCAAATCGAAATAATATCACTGAGCTATACAAAGGAATGTAATTACGATGCACTATCCAAGATTAGAAAATTAATGATTTTGGAGTTTGGATTTAAATTGAAGATTGATTGAGTTGATTTTAAACATTTAAAAATTGATAATTAAAGCATCAATCATTCTCACCCAAGGATGAAATGAAAAAAAAAAAAACCAAAGCAAGGAGGTAGCCTAATTCACTATGAAAGTGAATATACTATTGATTTAAAGTTTAGTCTCCACTAAAGATGAAAAGTGAACCAAATTTCCAGCGGAGTTTCTAGAAAAATCTTGTGGATAAATAAATGTGACCACTAATTCACTTTAGTGTTTCTTTGAATAAATCCACATAGAAAATATAATACTACCTCAAAAGATAGACTAAAGCAACACTATCAACTTAAAAGAAAAATAACTTTTTTAATAATAAAACTTGGTATATGAAATGTAAAAATCATCTCGAAGGTTAAAATTCACATTCACCAATCATTTTAATTATAAAATTAACCAAGGATTATCTTTAGTCTTGGTCCAAAGAATTTTTTCCCCTATTTTATCAAACCAAAATAGGGTTTATTTTAATTTTGGTCCTTAGGTTCCCATAGAGGCAAGCCTCTATAGTTAATTATATCTCTGAAGAGAAAACTTTATATCAAAGTAGAGACTAGTCTTATTTTAGATTTTAAAAGTTTATTATACTTAATTTAAATATTTAAAAGCTTCAATCAATCACTTTAAAAATACTTTTTTTATTTATTTTAAATTTATGAAGTTCATTTGGGAGGACAGGATAATCCCCGTAGAAGGAAATTTGAGAGGTACAAATACATCTAGACTTACACTTGCTTGGAGTGCACTGCCAGCTAACAACCATAATACAAACATCAATCACCTTGATATAATGCAAGAGAAAATAAGCTCTATCCTTAAGGAAATAATGAACAAGTTTGATACTGAATCAATGACTCAAAATGAGTATTTTAACATTTAAGTTGAAGTGGCTTTAAAGAGATGACTCACTAAAACTCTAAGTTTATCCTTTTTACCTAAACTAAATTGTTTAAATGCTAAGTTTAAATTTTTTTAAAAAATTCTGACAGTATAACAGTTTTAAAACATAGGAAAACTATGGTAGCCGCATCGTCTAGGCTCCTTGTACCTTGCCTGGCTCGTGTACTAGGCTATTGTACATTGCAAAAAAAAAAATACATGTATGCAATTCATGGTAAATGTGTTCATGTATATGGTACCTTTACTATATCATCATAGAATTAGTATACTTGTTCCTACAAAGTGCATAACATATACAAAAAAAAAACCTATGTAAAAGAAACACTCTAATGTAATATATCACCCATATGAATGCAATGCTTGTATATGAAGTAATATATAAAAGTCTAGCAGTGTAGAAGAAATTTTATTTCATTTATTAAAAAAGATTTGTACAACCTTGGGTCTGTAGGAAAGTAAGATGGGTAGGCTTCACGATAACTAACCTAGTTTCTATACTTATGATATATGTAGATTTATATGCACCTACTTATCATTTTCTGGCTCCAATTCTTCTTATATAATTCTAAAGGTGAATGCCCTCTAAGGGACAGGAATTTATCATTTGGAGCTCTATCTGTATACATAAGTAGGTACTTTTAAATCTTTATAACTTATTGACACTTTACAACTTGATCTATATACAAGCTATATTGACAATGAATTTTTATATTTACTTTAGATCTTAAATACATTCTACACTGACTCTTGCTAGTAATAAAAACCATGTAAAATCATATATAATAAAAGAGTGAAATGTGGGTGTATAAGAACCTAATGAATCTAATGTAACCTATAAGAGACTAAGGTGCACCAATAGAAATTGGAACTTGTATAGCATCCAAAGTGCTAAAAATAAATAAATAAATATAATACGCTCTCTAAAGAAAACATCTAATATCATACTAATTCAATCACCTGCCTAGCCTATACTAAAGTTGGTTATCCTAGCAAAATAATCTACAGTGTGTGAAGAAGGATGTATGGTTTTATGTCCTATAAAGTTTGATATTTAAGTTATTTTATTTGAAAGTTCTCATTATTAAAATCTAAAAGAAGATTTTTAATTTAATTTTAATTCTTATTAATTTGGTGTTTTATTATTTATATTTTAAAGTATTGAAGTTTATTATTTAGTTTTAAAGAACTATGTAAGATATTGAATTCAAAGTGCAAAAGCTACTAGCCTACAAGTCCTAGGGCTAATAATTGTAATGCTTTCATTCCCCCATAAAAGATAGTATTGATTGCATATTCCTTGAAATAATTTATTAGGAGAGTGAAGGGAAAGATGTTATAAATCTAATACATACATGCACTCCAAAAGAAATTATTATGCATGATGTATGAATGTTTTTTTTTATTATTAATTATTTATTAGAGACTTATTAAAGATCCTCAATCCAATGTGTTTGTGTATTCCTAAAAGGATTTATAAACAACACATGAAGATCTTGGATTTACTTAAAGTTGATTTAAGGACCTCAAGATCCAATGCTAGTATGATTTCCAAACAAACAAAAAATAAAGCGTAAAGGGTCCCTTTTATAATGATTTATTATTTAATTATCAAATTCATTTATTAAAAAATTAATTAAATGAATTATCAAGTTCTTATTTAGTTTATGCCAATTGAAATTTGATTATTATTCACTAATTTTAATTTAATTTATTTAAAATTTTATTTATTTAATCAAATATTTAATTAATTATATTTTCAAAAGTGCTCTAGTTCAAATAGAAATTCAAAATTTTATTTTAAAACACTTTTTCATATTTTAGCTTATTATAATATACCCACCTTAGAAAAATATAGACAAAATTTCCATTAAAAAATAAAAACAAAATAAATGTGAAAATAAATTCATTTCAAAACAAATTCATTTCATCAATTTACTAAAAAAATTTAATACAATTCAAAATACATAAATCAACTTAAATCTGTTTAATAGTCTTCAAAATATTACTGATCATTAACTTATCATTCATTGCATTCAATCAATCATAAGTTAATTCACATACTTATACATAATAATTCAACATGGAATGCAATACTAATTAATTGAAATTTAATGCATAATAGTAAGAATTCTACTAGTTGATCTCTTTCATCATGTTGCACCAAACAGTAAACTCTAGGTTGTATTAGTGTTAGTAATAGTATGATAAACTATGTAGGTTCTTTTTTTATCTTTTAACTCGTCATCCACCTGTTATGCTCTAGACCCTTCACTATATTCTCTGAATTGAACAATCCTCTATATATAGCCCTACTTTAATTTCTCTCCTCTAAATCCAAATAATGTTCTCTTTCACTACAGTGGACAATCAGCCATCCTATTTCCTCACTATCCACATATAAAATATAGTATATATGGTCATATAAAATATTATCCAATATGTCTATAACCACGTCTAGCACACTCCAGTACACTTCTCACACTCAACTAAGATCATTTCCTATTATCTAAAAATTTACTCCTCTTTTTGCAACTATCTATTTAGGTCATATCATCTCAAGATCTCTTCCTGCTCATAACTTGTCTTAACTAGAGAGCAACCAGATTATTCTCTACAAGTCTTACTCTTTGCACTAACTTTAAAAATTCCTAAACTTGTAGTGGCACTAATTAATTTTTTTTATTTATCTCACAATGACCCAAAAATCTATAGCATTTTTCTTTCACTATAGTGATCAACTTTGGAGAATACCTTTCCAGTGCTCTAAATTTAGCTTCATACTGCATCACTATCCTTTATCCTTGCTCTAATCTTATAAAGCCTCATAAATTTGTTTTTGAGATGATGGCGGTGCAAACAAGTCTCTAAAAATAGAATAAACTTTTCCCACATAATAACAACATTTATTTTTTCCAAAAATTTCTCCTTTTGTTATCCTATACACCATCTATTAGCTAGCCACTCCTTAAAATAAGAACATTGATAATGGAACTTTTCTATGCTTTGGACACTACATGTTGTATCCTCAACAACCAGTCCTTAATTACATGGGGTTCTACAGCTCCATTACACTATAATAGTTTTAGTTTATAAAATATCTAGAAATGCCTATCCTCCTCAGACTCCTTGCTCCCAGTCTACCTACTTTGTGTATCACTCATCACCTATGCAAGTATATTGGCAAGCTATATCAGACTATTAATACTTATTGGAATTACTACTGCACTATATCCATTATGTGTACCCTGATCAGTACGGTCCATCTGTCCGCTGATATAATTCTCTTTCTTTATCAATTAACATACAAACTAAACATACATACATATACAGATAAATGAATCAAATGTTAAAAGTGAAAATCTATGCTACCTTACTTCTACCCCACTCATAATCAATACATGTAGCTATGGTTATAAATCAATTTTTCTAATAATTGCTCTAATAATAACTTGTCACACCTCAAAATTAAATTTGAAAGAATTATATATTTTAACTTTTTAATCATTTACCAGAGCTTTTATAAATCATTAATAAATTAATATATCTAATACGAGTACTTAAATATCATACACATTACAATGTTTCACTACATTTATTCACCAAAATCACATTTATAATAGTCATGAGATCACTAACAATCACTAACATATCCATAGCTCCTGAATACAAAAGAATAAAAGAAAATACAAAACAAAATCAAAAGGAGAACCTTAAAGATCTCAACTAGTCTCACTCGATATGATCTTAACCCTTTACCTGACCTAAAATAAATAAAGACCACATAATGAGCTTACAAAACCTAGTAGAAACCTAAAAATCACTAAAGCTTTCAATACAAAATCTAAGTAATCAATATACTTACTTATCTCAATCAATATAATCAGTAGTGTTCAATATCATAAATACTCAATCATTATTGGTATTATTCAATATGATCAATAACTAAAAATGAGAATTATCATATTGAAATTCATATATCAACAACATGTGTGAGAACATAAATACACTGATAAGCAATAAATTAAATATCGATAAAAGAGTATTGTAGCATGAACATACATGTGTCAATTCCATCATTTTTGCCCTTTTTTAATTACCTATTATATGAAATTTTTACACGCACTCATTCATATGTTATATATGCATACAAAAATTTCTCTTTTTATATATCAATGTTATTAATATTCATATTGCATCAGTATATGATTTAGGAAGGTAAAATATCCAACTTTAATGTGATCTTTTTATTCTTTCATTTATATTCATTGCCACATTATATAATCTTCAACATTATTATTATTATAGGTGGCTTTCAAAAATCATTTAAAAAATGTCACTACCTTCCCATTTGTGTGATTTGGTCAATCAGTTATAGCCAGGGTAACATCACATACCATCTTTAAGGAATAGCCCATTGGTCCACTCTCCTGTGTAGGGTATTATGTTTAATATCAGCCCATATTAATTATAGTATTAATAGACAACCTCCCTTGCATATATACAAATGCCACATTTATTTCATATCTTTTACTGATCTTCAATTTTTATACATGAAATGCAATATGAATTGCTCAAATCTATAAAATACCAAAAAATTTTATATAAATTTATAACTTTAGAAAATCTTAAATTCTATTTTACCAAGTAAAATTTCATAATATTACATTCAAAATATCCATTAAATCCATATTTATCAAATAAAAGAAGTTACATAATAAAAGTGCAAAAAACTAGAAAAAAAAAAAACTCAATTTTATCAATTTAGGAATGATCAAATTTACCAAACTCAAAAGTCTTGAAAACCTAAATGAGATTCTCTTACAATAATCATAATAATTTTCCTAACTAAAGCAACAGAGGAAAATGACCAAAACTGGCTTTATCTCTTGTTTCCCTCTCCCTTCTCATTTTCTTTCCCAAGAAAGCCATGAAATTTTAGGGGAAATGGTTTAGTATTTAGGATTTAACATTAAAAAAAACATTATTATTGGCCTAACACCATAATGGTCCCACCCAATGCTATAATGTCGTAAGTTCAATTTAGAATTAATGAAGAATATAGATTCCAATGCCATAGTAGTGATTTTTGGCTCTGTTGTTGTCATGCCCTAGATCTATAGTGAAAGAATTTCTTTTTTCATTCTTATTTTCAGTCTTTTTTATCTTATCAATTCATTATATTTATTAATCAACTAATGAAACTAGGTCAATATCAATATACATAGTTGATTAATTACATTAGAGAGAATAAATAAATAATATAAAGTATAATTCACATTTCTATAGTCCAAAATTACATCATAATGATAGAATCCAAAAAATATATATAATAAACACTATAGATATAAAATAATATATAAAGCAAAGAATTGAAATAAAACTACACTAGCATTATTGCATACATAGTCTCAAGCTGCAATCACCTTACCTGAAATTATTTAAATCATGTAATTAACAGATAGCCCAGCAAGTAACCAAAATATTATAATTAAAATAAATGCAAGAAGAAGAAAAATAATATAATGAATCATATAAAGAAATGCATGCTTCAATTTCTATGCTGGTAATTTATATTAATTGCTCAATTTATAACTCATCACATTGTAGTCCACAATATCCATAATAGTGATCAATATCATCAAGAATAAAAATAGTGTCAATAGTAAATAACCTCAGTATAGTGTAAATTATAGTATCAATAATACTAATAAATAATCATTCAGTAATTAGTATTCCATAGTCAATAATCAATATTTTATCATATATTTATATAATAGTTTCTTAGGATTGTCATGCTCCTACACTTATGACTCCCAATCAATTTCCAGCTCCTTATGACTCCTAATTATTGCTCTAAAATTATTGCTCTAGAATTGTTACTCTGGAATCTTTACTATGATTTACATGATTCCTATGTACTCACTTTTTGGCATATTGGAAGAGGCTCGTCGGACGTTTTCATAACATAGCAAGTGGATCCTATTTTTCATGCATTTAGCAGTGTCCCACATATCTCCTCCCACACCAAATACATTATGGATTGCTAGATGCTTTATCAATCATGTATATCATTTTCTTACTACTTTCACATATTTTTATTATAGCTCTACCCAAACTATTTCATCAATCTATCACTCATCATCTGTGCAATCATGTCGGTAAATCTTTCTATATTCTTTAAAGTCAATGAAAATACTTCAGTGTCAGGTTTAGATTTCTTTTATTTTTTGTTAGGTCCATTTTCCTAATCAAAATAAATCTTAAATTCAAAATGTATCTTTTAAGATAAAATAAATAAATACAAAACATAATTTTTAAAATAAAATAATTCTATAATACATCTAATTGATAAATAATGCAACTAATAATACACATCTTGTTACATGCAAATTCTTTTATTAACCATTACTTTGATACTACTATGTCATTCCATTGGATCTAAAATAAAAGAATTTCTCTTATTTTCTTCTTTAGTATATGTTTAATTCATTCTATATATTTTATCTTTGTATTTAATAACCAGATAGATGAACAACCAGATCATTTTGACATCTATTGTTGATAAATTGCATTAAAGAAAACAAACAACCAGTAGAAAATACAATTCACATTTCTACAGTAAACAATATTTATATTTTGTTGGTAAAGTCTAAAATAATATAAATAAGGGCCTTCATGGGCTACAAAAGAGTATACATAAACTAGAAGAATTGAATGAAAACTAAAATATTATTACAGCTAAGCTTCAATCCGCAGCTACAAGCTCCTAACCTTTACTTAAAATCATGTAAAATCACATAACAAGTGAATAGTTTAGCAAATAACTAAAATATTACAACTAAAATTTGTGTAATAAGAAGAGATATAATATACTATAAATCATATAAAGAAATCCATGCTTCAATATCTATACAGATTATCTTAACTAGCTATTTAATTTATAACACATCACATCTTAGTTCATTATATTATAAGTCATAGTATTAATAAATAGTATCAATGCTAGTTATAGTATTAATAATAGTAATAGTATTCTCAATGTCAGTCATAGTAACATTAATAGTAATCACTAATAAAAAATAATAATCAATATCAGTATAATTTAAGATATAATATTAATAATAATAAGGATTAATCAAAGATAGTAATCAATATCAATACAGTATTCAAATATTTAAAAGAGAGTATCTTGATCTTGCTTCTGTACTTATGACTCCTAGTCAGTTGCCATTTATGAATCCCATTCAATGAATTCCTTATAACTCCCCTCGAAATACGTGACAATCACGTTGACTCCTTATAACTCCTCATCAATCTTCAGCTCCTTATGACTCCCATCCACTGACTACACCCGCTAGTGGACCATGTGAATCTTGAGGATATCATATGAGATTATTATAACATATATTAATATATCATATTTATACATCATATAATATTCTGACTAGTATCAATATTACATTCTTATATAACACAATCATATAAATCATTTCAATACATATTATCTTGTAGTCTTATTATGTCAAATTATAGTATAATACTTTTTAGCACCCATTTTTAGTATGCATTTTTTCCCACTCATTTTATCCATAAATTCCCTTACCATATTTAACCAATTAAAATATAATAAAATAATTCCATATTATTCAGAATAATCAGATTTATGTCAAAAATTATACGGTGAAAGTTAAATGAAATAAAATCATGCAAAATTAAGAGATAATGAATTTTTGGTAGATTTAGGAGAGATAAATTCGTAGAAATCAAAATCATAAAAAATAGAAGTAAGAGGATAGTTACTTATAATGATCATAACACTTTTTATAATAAAGCAATGGACAAAAATGACAAAAACTTAGCTTTTTTCTGTCCTTTGTCTCTTCTATTCCTCTCCCCTTTCCTTCCCGAGCAAGACAACCAAAAATAGGGGAGGTAGTAGCACTGGAATACTTTAAAACCTTTTTAAAAAAAAAGCAAGCAATTGCATTAAAAACTAAAAATGAAAATTACAACCTACATGCCGGTTTCCTCCTTTAACGAATTATAAAAAGGAGGAGGAACCTTATTCAAACTAAAATCTTCTCAAACAAAATCACTAAAGATAGCATAGTTAGCACACAAATCTACTAACTTATTACAATTTTGATCTATACAATTCAAAATGACAGGATTGATATCCTTAATAAAAGCAAGATCTTCCAATTGATTTCCACCTTTCTTTATAGCTTGTTGGAGAAATTTGATAATGTTGGAATTATCACCTTTGATGATTAATCCCTTGTAATTAAAAATCTAGTCTTTATTACATCCTTCAAAGATTAAATTGCTAAAAACTCCAATCAAGAAACATCACAATGAACACATAAAAATCCAAATGCCAAGAGAAACCTTCCTTTATAGTCACGAAATACACCACCAATTCTGGCTCTATATGAAGATAATAGTGAGGCGTCAACATTAACCTTAATCCAATCGAGAGGAAGAGGATGCCAATGATTCAATAATCTAATCGACTGATTAGCATCCCAATGACCCATTTTATAAAACCCAATATGAGTAGAAATAGACATATAGCGCACAACATTGGCTGCAATAATAACCGAGATATCTTCCTTGCCTTCATGGATTAGTTTATTCCTAGACTTCCATGAAAAATAAATAGAATTATAATATAGATATACTAACAGGCTATTATGCTAATCAAGAAGATTCAAGCACTTACATCAATCTTCAAAATTGAAAAAATATGGGATGCCAAAACCCCAACTATATATTTAAATGTTGAAAATTTTCTTTCAGTTTTTCACACATAATTGCAATTTGCTCAATATCTTCAATTACATTGCAGTGCCTAGGATAAGTACTGAATTCTTGCAATCATTTACGTGATATGAATTGTCCTGTAGGTAAGGCATTGTTAAAAATCCTCCACCAAAATACCTCCACCTAGGAATTGAGTCTGGCTTTCTTGATCCATTTCCAAAAATGTGGATCATATTGTCCTTAAATTGAAGCTTCATAGGCCAAAGCAGAAATAGTTTTTCCAGAATTATGGGCAATAAGTTCCAACTTGTCTTCAATCAATTCTGACTTAATACATATCTTACATATCATATCCACCAGCTCCATGCCAAAGAATTTATCGAGCTCAGCTACATTCCAGCATCCGCTTGTAATAAACTTATCAAACAAATCTTCATTATTTCTAAAGGATGTCACAAATGTAGGCCATTTATTTATGCATTTGTCCATTATCCATATATCTTTATAAGTGTAAATATTATCACCATCTGTTATGATCTATATACCTATTGCATTAAGAAATCTACTTCCATCAAAAATTATTTTCCATGATGAAGAACATCCTTTCTTTGTGGATCCAACCTCCCATAGAGAGTTGTACTTCAGAGCAAGGGTCCTATGCAGCAATAATCGTTTGTCATGAACAAATTTCTAAGCTAGTTTTGCCCTTAATGGTGAAACTTTAGAAGAACATGAATATAAACCACACCCTCCCCACTCCAAAGGTTCGCATAATACATCCCAATTGATATAGTGAAGTCCCAATCTTTCATTTGACTTATTCCAAATGAAATTTCTACACATCTTATCAAGTTCATAAAGCACTCCTTTTGGAATTAAAGAATGCATACAATGAAAAATGGGATAAGAAAGTGTAAAGTTTGGATAGGTTATTATGACTATGATAATGTCCCAAGGCTAACGAAGAGAGGGAATAGGTAATTTTAAAAAATTTCTTAGATTTTTAATAGAAATCAAATTTTTTGTATTTTTGCAAAAGTAAAATTTTCAACCACAAATACTAAAGTACAGAAAGATAAAAATATAGAAAATAAATTGACACACAGATTTAAAGTGGTTTGGTCCAACAAGACCTACATCCACTCCCTGAAGACTCGCTCATCATGTATTGCACTATTGCCAAAAGTGACTCTCATTTTGCCCCCACAGTAAGGCAGAGAAGCCTTCATAATTTTCCTATCATCCACCAATCCCTGGTGTGACAGAGAATCGTTGTCCTTTCACACCCTCCAAGTGTCGGCAGAGAACCGTCATCCTTTCACAACCTCCAAGTATCGACAAAGAACCATCGTCCTTTCACACCCTCTAAGTGTCGGCAAAGAACTGACGTCCTTTCAAACCCTCCAAGTGTCAACAGAGAATTGGATCTTCTTCAAAGATCTTCTCTTGAATAACTAAAAAGAAGAAAAGAAAGAGTAGTAACCAAAGACCAAAAGAGATTCTTACCTTTGAGTGACCTTGTGATCCCTTCACACTTTACTTGCAAGAACTCTCTCTCAAATACTCTCCCACAATCACTCTTTCACTTGCTCTTGAAAAATTATGAAGAATAACTATTTTCAAGTCAATTTCTAAGGACCTTTTGTATAAAAGACACGAAAAATCGTCCAGAAAATTGAAATTTTCTATTTTGAGCATATACGATTATACAATATGATCATATTTTTATATGTACAAATATTTCAAAAAATGTTATGTAAAAACTTGTGTGAATCTATATGAAATAATTTCATATATAATAATCATCCTTGTTTGTATTGTATGAATGGTTAAGAAAATTTTTTAACTTCATTGGGACAAAAAGGTGCCCCACATTTTTGTACTCTTGACATCATATGTACGAACAAGACATTGTATAGTACGAACCATTTAAAAAAATTTGGATGTGTGTGTGCACAGTTCCTCAATTATAATCACACTCTCTCAGACCCTATAAAATGAAAAATACATACTCCATTTACAATGAACCTTAATCTAATCTGATTTGAATTCTTTAATAATCTGAAGAATGATTTCCCTGAAATATTAGTCCACACAAACAATAAAAGTATTACATCCAAAATATATTAGGAGAAACTATAATTAAAACAATAACATTTGGAATCATCCAAAACATACATATTATAAGAATTTCAACAATCAAAAAACCAAGTTGCAATAATCTCAATAGAAAGAAATACTAATTTGATAAGAGTCAATTTACAAGCTAGAGAGATTAACTTGCTACCCTGAATATTTAGCAACCTCAAGGCTTTATCAATGATAAACTGAAAATCAGCCCCAATTAACCTTCTCAAATCAATTTTAACTCCAAGGTAATAGAGTTCCTTAACTTGTTTGAATCCCATAATCCGAGAAATGAATTTCTTCTTCCTTCTTTTTACAAATTTACCAAACAAAATGGTTGATTTGTTAACATTTATATGTTGGCCAGTCCAAGCACAAAAATCCTTTAAAATTCCCTTAATCTCTTTCACAACTTTTATAGAAGCTTCAGAAAAGAGAATAACATCATTTGCATATAATAAATGAGATATTCTTGGCCCATTTGGACTAATATGAACTCCAATTGAATCATTTCTTTAAATAAAAGCATTTACAAAAAGTTGTGAATAAAGAATAAATAGAAAAGGATACAAAGGGCAACCTTGACGGAACCCGCTCCTATCTGTAATCCAATTTGAAAAGTTGTCATTAATCATCAAGGAGAATCTTTGTTCTTCAACGCATTCCATAATAAGTTTTGAAATTTTGGTAGGAAACCAAAAATAGTTTAAAACTTTCTTCAATGTAGGCCAACACATAGAATCATATGCTTGCTCCATGTCAATCTTGAAAGAGACTAAACCTTTTGAAGATTTAGAATACTTGAACTTATGGAACACCTCCTGAGCTACCAACACATGTTCTAACAAAGATCTTCTCTTCATAAAAGCTACTTGCTCCTCAGAGATCAACTTAGGAATAATGGAAAGCAATCTACTCAGAAGCACCTTGACTGCCACACTGTAAAATAATAGGTCTATAATTAGATGGATTCATAAGATTGCTCACCTTGGAAATACTTTAATACTTAGGTTTAGAATAAAAAATATATATAAATACTATTAGTGTCCTAGCACTTCAGCGTTTCATGTTGAATCCAAAATTACTGTAGCATAAAAACTCAAACATCTCAGTGGCATATTAAGGAACCGCTGTACTCTCAAAACTAGCACCGCAATGCTCTAAAGTACTCCAGTTAAAACAATAATTCAAAATTTTATATTTAAAAATACTTTTCATTTTTTTAATGTTACATAGGAAAACATTCATCCCAAATCTATAAGGAATCTTTGGATGACGCAACCCATGGATGCCGACAAGGATCCTTCAATTAGATTGGGTTGACTATCTCCTCCAACTAAATGGAATAGGAACTATGAAAACATGAGAGGAAAGAATGATGGGATCTTGATTAGGTCCATCATCATTCCCTCATCACTTGCTTTAAGTGTACAGTGATAAACTTCAAATTATGAAAACACTAAAAATCCTAAAATTAAAAATCTAAACCTTAATATTGGTGATATTATATGGTGGGTACTTTGTGCCTATCTAACTACTAGCCTTAATCGAATGTACTTTCTCATAATCATGAGGGAAAATTAACCATAAAATATTGCACCTATGAGAAACTAGACCTTATATCATAAAGTTCTTACAAAAAAAAAAAAAGATGACAAAATCTTTGGTTAGTGTCTTATCTAAAAATCTAATATGACTCTAAAAATTTACTTTAGAATCTAATTTATTAAAACTCTCACTGCCAAAAAAAGTACACAAAGAGTCTGGGGCACAAATATTTGGAGCCCATATTACTTTCTCACTGGATAATGTTTAAAATGCGATCTTCATGGGTATAGAATGGTGGATTACCTCAAAAGGAACTAAAAAGATGGTCAGAAGCTAAGTTGGAGTAATTGAAGCAATCTTATAAATAGAGTATTAGACAAGCTAGAACCTATAACATAAGTTATATCAATAGAGATGAAGGAAGAACTATAATGAGATATTTTAGTGGGAGTCAAATAGAACCTAGTCCTTCAATTATGATAACTCTAATTCAACATAGGATTTATAATTTGAATCAATAAGAAGTAAAAGAAGTGTTTTATGTGGTAGTAGATTTTTTTTTATCCTTTGTTAATTATTTATAATACTCCTTGATTATAATATTAACCAAAATAATGTCTAATGAATGCCATATGATAGTTAGCCATGCAAGTTTGGGTAGTATTATAGTTACTAAAAGGATGTTAGAGTAAAAATTTATAGAATAACCCTCAATTTTATCAATTTCATACTCAAAATGAATTGGTCAAATGAATAAAAATTTGTATTTAAATGTTAATGATGACCCTTTTATCGGGCTGACAGACAGTAATAACTTCTTCTATATTAAGTGGATTACCTAATGACTTGAATTAATCCTCGTAAGATTTGAAAGATTATTTGACATTATTAATATTCTATAAGGTGCTTAGAGTCATGTTTATATTCATTAGGGTTTAAAAGAGACTTGTGACATGAATTTGGAATGAAAATTAGAAAGTTAAAAGTAGCCATGGGGTATTGCAACACTTTAAATGTGATGTTACGCGGCCCCTCTCTCTATTGTTTAGTGCAACAGTGTTGTAAGATAGGTGTTGTGGCACTGGGAAGTATCACTCCAACACCAAGCTCCTATTTTGAGTTCTAGAAATCTCCCTTTTTTATTTTTGAAAATTGTAAATTACATTGAAATTAAAAGCTATTAGAAAATACTAAATGGAAAGATAACAATCACATTCTTTCTTTAATAATTTAAACAAAGAGAAAGGAATGTAATTAAAAGAAAAGCTATTAATCACATAAATTAGCCACTTTATTAAAATCACTAGATGTACGATGAAAAATTCCATTATTAAAGTCATTCAAAAAGAAAAGCTATTTATTCCAAAAACAAACTTGTTATCAATTAGAAGTCTTCATAGAATGTTGTAGCCATTTGATGACATTGATGTTGTCTCCTTCAATAATAACACCCTTGTATTGAAACATCCAACTTTAAATGTGCTCTTTGATCGGAAAAATAGTTTCCAACTCCAGCTTAGATACATCCAAATGATATAAATTTTTACTAAAAGCACAAAGAAACCATCCCTTGTGATCTCTAATTATCCCACCAATTAGAACATTATTTGATTTCATAAGAGAAACATCCACATTTATCTTGATCTAATCTATCAGTGGGGGATGCCAAATGTTAGCAAACTCCAAAAGGAGATTAGCATTCCAGTCTCATAGCATTGGATTTCTACTTGGATGCATTAAGGATTTTAGCACATATAATGCAATAATATTTGTAGAAGCTAAAACAATTGCATGCTTAATTTGATCACAACTTTTCCAAGAGAAGAATAAAGTTGTACAATATAATCTGAATATATTCAAATTTGATTTAGAAATCCTTTTTAACTTAGCTATACCATCCTCAAAAGACTGAAAAATCAGGACCTAAAATCCCCATTCACAAAGCTTATTAAGGATTTCAATTATATATTTACACTTCAAAGCAATATACAATTGGTTCTCCACTTCATTACAACGTCTAGCACAATAAATTGATTGTAAGAGATTCTTATACTAATGAAAATAATTATTATGAAGATTATCCTTACACAATGCCCACAAAAAAATTTTAACCTTCAGTTTGAGCTTGATTTTCCAGATCCATTTCACCAAATTTGAAGACACGTCATGAATGTCATGCATCATTGAAGCTTCAAACTATTGCGATGTAATTAATATCCAAAAATGTTGATTAATAAGTTCAGCACAATCTTTTAGCGTGTATGGACATAACAGAACATTTCTAGAGCTCGGATTGTATCCAACTACCTCGTGATCATTAAATTGATGAACATCTTTGTCTTGTAATTCATACATATTAAAAAATGTAGGACATTTATTTAGAAACCTATCAAGAATCCAAACATCAATCATCGTATTTACTTTTCTACCATTTGCAAATTTTCATCTAATAATATTCTTTAAATATTTAGCTCCCTCCACCAAAATCTTCCATGATGGAGAAGCACTCCTTTTAACATCTGCATTCCAAACATCACTACCATATTTAGAGATAATAGTATGATTAACTAATTATAAAGGATTTTGAATAAATCTCCAAGCGGTTTGAGATCTTAATGGATCCACTTTATTTATCAATGAATGTAGCCCCATACCCCCAAGAATTTTGGGTTTGCAAAGTTCCTCCTACGAAACATAATGTAATCCTTTCCTTCCTTTGTCTTTGTGCCAGATAAAATCTCTACAAAGCTTATCTAATTCATTTAACAACCCTTTAGGTACCCATAAATGAGTGGATAAGAAAATAGGAAGTGATAGAAGTGAACTTTTAATAAGAAGAATTCTAACAGCCATAGACAAAAATTCTATTACCCCAAGCATTGAACTTTTCCAAAGCATGATCCAAAATATTTTTAGAAGTCAAAATTCACTAACCTCCTCATGTCCATCTTAACTCTGAAATAATACATTTATTTTACTATCTTAATCTCCATCTTCTTAGACATCTTCTTCTTTCTCCTTTTGTTCATTGATTTCCTAAATAAGAACTAAGATTTATTTTTATTCACCTTATGACCTGTCTAACCACAAAAATCAACCATATTTCTCTTCATAAGAACGGCTGATTTCGTAGGAGTAATTAAAAATAAAAGCACATCATCTACATATAATAAGTGCGTAATCTTCCAAGATTTTGGAGCAAGCTTTATACCAAGATCTATTCCTCTTTGATGAATAGAATTAGATAATAACTTAGAGCACATTATATACAAATAAGGAGACAAAGGACACCCATATCTAAATAAACTTTTAGCTTCAATCCAATTGAATTTCTACCATTAATAAGAATAAAGAATCTTACATTCTTAACACATTCCATAATGAGATTTGAAAACTTGGAAGGAAATCCAATCAAACTTAAATATTTAGCTTAAGTTGGCCAACCCATACTATAATAAGCCTACTCCATATTAATCTTAACAGTTATAAAACATTTTTTTGAATTGGAAAATCTAAACTTATTGAAAATTTCTTGAGCCAAAAGACAATAATCCGACATTAATTTTCCTGGAACAAATGCTACTTGATCTTCAGTGATAATCTTCGGTAGATACTATTTTAACCGGTTCAAAATCATTCTTACACCCACTTTGTAAATTGTTTGGCAAAGGCTAATAGGTATAAAGTGTGAAGGTTCCAATGGATTCTTATTCTAAGGAATTAACACAATTAAAGTATCCTTCTACTCATCATGTATCTTGCAGTTAAAAAAAAAAAAAACAATCCTCCGCGTTCCAAACATCCTCTTTAACAATGTCCTGGAAGATTTTTAAAATTGAGGATGTAATGCCATCTAGGCCAGGTGACTTATTATTTCCCAATTCATGTAAAGCTTCACCCAATTCTTCTCTAGTAAAATCAACATTCAGCATATTAAAATCTAAGACATCAATTTTCTATCTATTATAAACTTCAAGCAAACCAGAGAGCTTACAGGTTCTATTTTTCCATTTGTGACTGAAGAACTTGAAAAAGACATCTTATATTTTATCTTGACCTTCTAAAATATAATCAGAATAATTTTTAATTTGTTTTATCCAATTCCAATTCTTTTTTATGGAAGCTTAATTATGATAGAATTTAGAGTTCAAGTCTCCCTCTTCCATTCATATTGCTTTTGCTCTTTGGTTCCACCATGTAGATAATCGGCTTAATGTAACTTTAAATTCACAAACTTTAATTTTGAGATGCTTTAGATTATGTTGATCTAGTACACCTTCTAAGATTTATTTTAATTGTAATTCTAATATTTCCTTCTTTAAATCCTCTTTGAGAGAAAACATTTTCTTCAATTTTTTTTGTTCCAATAATACAAAGATTTCAATGTTATTTTCATCTTTCTTTGCAAAATTTCAACTTCATTCCTAAAGTCATATTTTTTCCCAGATCTAAGTACAATATTCCAAGCAACTGGTTAAGACTTCCATGTATCTTCAAATCTGATGAATTTATATTGTGGTCCAAGAGTATGATAAACTTTAAAAATAATTTGAGTACGATCTGATGAAACTCTAGCAAGATATCTCACCATAGCAAAAGGTACACATTATAAAGCTATTGAATTTAAAAGACATCTATCCAACCTTTCCCAAATCCTTGAAGTTCCTTCCTTATTATTGCACCATGTAAACTTAGGTCCAATAATGCCAACATCATGAAAATCATTATTAGCCATAAAAGATCTCATCTCTTGAGAACCTTGAGAAAAAAAAAACCTTTTGTCCCCTCTTTTATCTTCCTTGGAAAGAACACAATTGAAATCCCCTCCCACTATAGAAGGAACATCATTAGTAGACAACTTCTCAAGACTCTCCCATAAATCTCTTCTAACATGCATATCTTTGTTCCCATAAACTATAGCAACATTCCAACTACCCTTATTAGGAATTTGGACAATCCCAAAAACAAACTGAGAAGACTCATCAAAAATAGAAAATCGAGCCTCCAACATATTCCATAAGACAAGAATCCCACGAGCAGTACCTTCAGCTGGGTGGTGATAAAAGTCCCAAAACTCACCAATAATCATATTAATTTTCCTCCTATCAATAGAAGATAACTTGGTTTCGACTAACCCAATGAAAGAAACATTATTATCCATAACAATCTCTCTAAGATAAAGAGAAGCCTCCTCTTTTTTCTGGCTCCTCTACAATTCAAAAATAAAAAAAAGACATTAAGACAACAATGGGGAAAGGTCCCCATCACCCTACTTACTACCCAATTCATATCTTCACTTTCTAGGAACATCTTCTATAGGTCCTAGTAATTTATGTTCTTTAATGTGTTTTTATTTTGCACTTAAAGAACTTACACCATTGTTAATGATAAAAAGAGATCTTTTAGATTCTTTTAAAATAGAATCCTTATTAGAGGTAGAATCTGAATAAATTCCATCAATTATTTCCACTTTCTTTCATGATACACCATCCCCGCTCTTCATAGTAGTAGTAGCTTCATGAGTATTATCCAAATAACCAGAAAATACAAACTACTCAATAGTTTTAACACCATCAACAATAAAATTATTTACTATAGCACCAGAAATTCCAGGGAATTTTGGCACAACACCATCTTTATTACAAATTACAACAACCATATCAACTTCATTGACTTGTTCAGGCATAATAGAATGATCACAATCAATAGAACTTTTAGCAATAGCTTCTAGAATATAAAGGCCTAGCTCAACATCATCTTATTGCACAATATCTTCATTAATATAAGCTAAAACATTAAATTTGTTAGATTTTAACATATGCATACATGAATCAACATCAGAGGCAAACTTTGTATTTATCTCACATTCAATATTCTTATAAGTACCCGTCAAATGAATAGGCTGCATAGTTTCACCTATGATCTTATTCTGACAAATATTTTCTTTAGCAACAAAACTCACAGAACCTTTTTCTTTATAAGCAATCCAAGAATAAAAATTAGAAGTAGATTTATTTATACCATTCTTAATAAAAGCTTTATTTATAAATGGTTTTCATCTTTTTTTTTGTTTTTTGAAACTTGACATGGATCTAAGGCACATACTCACAATCATCATATAAAACTTTAGTAGGAACTTTGCTAATAATTAGCTCGAGAATTTCAAAATTTGGAATGGAGTCATTGTTAATATTACTTTTCTCATTTGGCATACTACCTTTAGTACACGAATTAAGCTTGTGACTAATATATCCACATTTGAAACAAAATGAAGCAATTTTTTCATATTCAATTTTTTGGTAAAAGCTTCCACACATTCCTTCCACCCAAATACCTCCTGGAAATTTAAAATCTAAATTACAAGGAAATTATAGCAAACTTCTGTTGCAAATCTGATCCCAACATTGTGATTTTGATAATAACAAACATTATTGTTCTATTACTGCTTTCTCCTAATTCTACAAATTTTATTTTGTTTTGTGTGTACTAATATTTCAGGAAATCAGTCCACTATTCACTTGCAATTTGATCAGCTCAAGACTTGGTAGACTAGGGTTATAGTCTATATTTTTTAATTTGTTATATATTTTTTTCTTTCATGAGTCATATCATATAATTAGGTTGATATCATTGATGAGTAACCTTGCACAAACATAGGAGGAGAGAGAAAAATATTTTTGAGAGAGTTGTTTTTAGTAATTCATATTATACGAGTATTATATGACTTTATTTCATACTATACTACTTTAATTCGTACTATATGATCTATTGTACTCTATCAAAACCCTAGCCATCAGAGGTTAAGGAATATACTAATTATGTCCTAATTGTACTGTACGATTTTGTTTGTACTATATGCCTTAAATAAAATCTTTCTTAATTAACCCCTTTATATGAGGAAAACAAATCATAGACAATTATTATTGTTGATCGTATTATATAATACAGTTCATATAATACGATTGACAGTGTAAAAAATTGGTCATCCCAAAGATCATACCAAATGAAATCCATGATTTTTGTATTAATCATATAATACGATGTCCACGATGCTTGACAATCAATAGTGTATGAAGTTGGCCACCCCAGAAGTCATCCCAAATGAATAGAAGGAATTTCTACAATTTGTAATGCATGATCTTTTGATTGTAATGTACGAAGTGTTATAAAGGTTGAATAGTTCGTATGTATAAACTTGTTGGATGAGTCTAAATTGCATGAATTGTGAAGTACGATACATGTATCATACTATTTAAAAATAAGACAAAACTCGTAAAAATTAGGGTTTCTTGCCCACTACTCACTTATTAGAAAATCTTTGGATATTTAGACTTCAAGAGAGAACGAGAACCTTAAGGGAGAGAAGAAGGAGAGCTTTGTGAGAGAAGAAAGGGAGATTTTGTGAGGGAGAAGTTGTTAGGGGATTCACAAGGTTGCTCCAAGTAAGAATCTTGCCTTATATTAACAAGCGTCTGCCTGGATTATCTATAGCTCCAAAGAAGATGTTTTTCAAAAAAGATCATGGTTCTCTTACCATTACTTGAAGGGTGAAAATAGAGTTATGATTTTGACCATCACCTACAGGGTGAAAATAGAGTTGATGTTCTCTGCATGTAAAAAAGTCACAGTTCTTTGCCACACTGATTTGGTGAAATAGTGTTTGTATGGTCTTCTCTACCTTACTATGAGATCAAAAGGAGAGTCACAACTATTTAGAGCAACACTTAGAGAGGGAGTTTCCAAGGAGTGGATGTAGGTCAGGTTGATCAAACCACTATAAATTCTAGTGTGTTCTGTCTGATTATTTTTTGCACTTTATTTTTCTATAATTATATATGTGGTTGAAATCATTATTGTTAAATTTGCTTATTTTTGCATCTGCTATGTCAATTTTTGGGTGTGGGTGTGAAAAGGTTTTAATGGCATATAATAATCTTGATCATTCTAATTAAGAGGAGCTATGTGAGCTTTCCTATAATAAATTATTTGAAATTTTTTAAAAAAATTCATACTACATATAGGAAGCTCAAGAAGGTACATACAAGCCTTAAATCTGACTTTTAAAACCTGTAGAAAGAACATGAATGCCTCGGAAAAGATCATTTCACTTTGGATAGTAATCATATTGCTTTATTAGTGAATTTGAATCTTTAATTAAGATCCATCTTGATTTAACAATTGAACATGATTCCTTGAAAATATTGCATGTTGAATTAGAAAATGTATTCAAGGAATTAGAAACTCTTGCATGTAAACTTGATGGAAGTGAGCATGCATTGAAAATTGAAAATTCAATTCTTGAAATTGAAAATAAATCTTTACAAGTTCAATTAAAAGTTTACAAAGAAAACAAAATATCACCTACACTTGTACAATTACATAATCCATCACCACATCATGCATCATTCAAACCTAGAAAGAGGCACCATAAGCCATATATGAAGGTTCGTTAGGGATGTTAAGCCCTTATGAACTAGCCCCGAGACTAACCAAGAAGGAGGGGTGAATTGGTATTTTAAAAAACTTTTCAATTAAATCACAAACTTAAACCAAAACACAATCCACCACAAAAAATTATGAGTGTGGAAATTAAATGCGTGAGTAAAAATAAAGAAAGAACACACAGGTTTATAGTGGTTCGGTCAAATCTTGACCTATGTCCACTCCTCAGAGGCACCCTCCGAGTATTACACTAACTTAGTGTCTCTCCTTTAGCCCCCACAGCTAGGCAGAGAAGCCCTTACAAAAACTCCTTTCCACCAACCCCAGTGCAGAAAAGAACCAACTCCTTTTGCTTCCTTCTGAAGCAGGCAGAGAACCCAACTCCTTTTGTTTCCTCCTAAAGCAAGCAGAAAACCTCAATCAATTACTAAAGAAAACCTCCCTTGAGCCTCCAAGAACAAGAAACGATGATCGGAGAAGATGCCTTTGAACTTTACTTGGAGCAACCCTTGTGAAACCCCTCACAAGCTCCCCCTCACAAGTTGCTCCCTCTCTCTTCCTCTCCTCTAGGCTCTCCCAGGTCAGGACAACAGCAAAGGATCCTTGAGCTTGAGAAAACATGAGTCATTTAAATAGATTTTCAAGAACTGACTTTATCGTCCAGGATGATATTTCTATCATCCTGTATGATCAGTATAAATTAAGCTCAATCAGCCCAAAACTAGGGATGTTTAGAAGATTTTTTGTTCCTATCGTCCAGGATGATAATATATCATCCTGTATGATTAGTACAAATCAGGGAATATATTCCTGAACATCGCTCTGAATAGATGATATACGATTTTGATCATCCATGAATAATCAAGGTTTTTGAACTGATCATCCTGGCCAATCCTAAGATTATCCAGGATGATATGATCATATCAATCAGCCTTAATTACTTTTCTTAATCACCAGATCAATTTAGGCATAATTGAACTCCATCATCTAGGCCGATGTCCTGGATAATAATTAAAAATTAAAACTTCCTAAATAGATCTGGTGGCTAATTCTTTTTTATTTGAGCATGTTGTCCCGGTCAATATAAATATTATCCAACACAATCTGCTTAATGACGACTGCTTTAACCAGGATGCCCTAATTAGGGTTTCTATTTTTGATCAATCAACTAGGATGATTTTTGAATCATTCCGAACGATATTAGCAAAATCAAAAAAAACTCTAAGTCAGACAGAAAAAATTTAATCAAGTGTGTGTGTGCAGGGTTACTTAGCATCAAGTACCACAAAGATTACAATTGACTCAAGAAAGGAAAAAAATACATTACAAACTGGCTAGGACCTAGTCTACCCAATCTTGAGCTGGTTCAAATTATAGTTTTGATCATGTGGACCTAAAATGTTAGTTGGAAAGCCAGTCGACGTAAAACAGAAGTGTTTGTAATCATCAATATTCTATTTCTAAAAATCAGATACGCAAAAATTATAGAGAGAGTTGCTATTTGCATGTTTCATATTCTTGCAACTTGTATTATTTTGATGATTTCAAATATTATTGTTTTTATATATCTCCTAACACTTTTTGGAAGTTTTATTTTTTGCTCTAGTGTGTACTAACATTTCAAGAAAATCAAATCCAAGCGATGAAGACTTCAAACTATTCATTTGTAAATCATATTTTTTTTACATGAAAGGGAGTGATTGTAATTGAGTGAAAAAATCACAACACACTCTTAGGGGACAATTCTTTGTGAATTGATCGTACGGGACGAACCATGTTCGTACGGGATGATCATGTCAATTAGCCCCTCAAAAGAGCAACGGACTGAACAGACGAGGAGAAAATTTTCAAAGTCCTATTCGTCTAGGACGAATTTAATTTTTGTACCGGGATGAAACTCTCGGGATTCTCACTCGCATTATTCGTCCAGATGAAAAATACGATTCGTACCGGGATGAAACTCTCTATATGAGTTCGTACCGTACAAAATTAATTTTCATATCGAGACGAAACTCTCTGTATATGATTGTACAGGACAAAATTTATTTTTGTCCCTGGACGAAACTCTCTGTTTAAAATCGTCCCAGGACGAAACCTGTTCGTCCCAGGACGAACTGAACTGACTTAAGTCAGTTGGTTACGTCCTGAAGAATTTTTGGAAACCGACCTATGAAATAACCGTTTCGTACTGGACGAACATAGTTCATACGGGACGATAAGCGTATACGAACATAGTTCATACCAATTTACATTAGGTTCGTTTCCAGCACTTTAAGTAAAATCGTCCAGGATGATCCACGATCGTACGGGACGACCACTGCGTACAGAATTGAAAACTTATAGTTTTTGGGTGATTTTTCTTACCTTTTGTATATATAGTCTAAATTAGACTGCCACCCAATCTTTTTGCCATTTGATCTTCGTACCTATTGAAAGAAAAGTCAAGGAGAGAGTGTGAGAGAGCATTCAAAGGAGAATTCCTACCACTGGAGCGTGAAGGCTTCACTTGGTGTTTAAAGGTAAGAATCTCTACTTGTGAACTGGGATTACTCACTCTTTTCTTCCTACTTTCTAGATTTCTTGTGAGAAGATCTGTCAAGGAGATCCGGTTCTCTGCCGACACTAGGAGAGTGTGAAAGGACGAAGGGTTCTCTACCCACACTTGGAGAGTGTGAACAGCCGAAGGGTTCTCTGCCCACACTAGGAGAGTGTGAAAGGACGAAGGGTTCTCTGCCCACACTTGGAGAGTGTGAAAGGACGAACGGTTCTCTGCCAACACTAGGGATTGTGTAAAAGGATGACGGTTCTCTGTCGCACTGGGTAGTGGTGAAAAGAGTGTTTGTAAAGGCTTCACCGCCTTGCTGTGGGTGCAAAAGGAGAGACACTAGTGGTATTAGTGCAATACTCAGAGGGTGCCTCTGGGGAGTGGATGTAGGTCTGATTTAGACCGCACCACTATAAATCTTGTGTCATTTACTTTACTGCTTTTTATTTTCCGCATTTTTCTTTTGTTTTAAAAATTTGTGGTTGAAAAACTTTTCTTTAAAAATTACATTAAAAGTTTAATTTCGATTCAACAAAAATTTAAAAGAGGGTTAAGTTTTAAAACTACCAATTCACCCCCACTATTGGTAGCCTTGGGACTTTAACTTAGGTCTAACAACCTATTCACTAGACTCAACAAGTGGTATCAGAGCTTCGTTTCAAAGTCATAAGTTTAAACTACTTTTTGATTAACGTAGATGGCTACATTTGGAAATCGAAATACACCTGAGGGTTACTCTATTACTAGACCTCCACTGTTTGATAATATACCTTTTGATTTTTGGAAAACACGCATGTCTACTTTCTTACAGTCACTTGATTATCGTATGTGGATCCTAGTCCAGGAAGGTTATACAAAACCAACTAGATTAGTTGATGGAGTTAGGGTAGAAACACCTTTTGCAGATTGGACTATAGAAGAACATGACTTAGCTCAACTAAATGTCAAATATTTAAATAGCTTCTTTTGTGCTTTAAAATTTGAAGACTACATGCGGGTTTCCACTTGCAAAAGTGGAAAGGACATATGGGATAGACTTTGTATAACTTATGAAGGGACTAATGAGGTTAAGCAATCAAGACTTAATATCTTGTTACATGATTATGAGTTGTTTCGCATGAAAACAAATGAATCTATTTCTGACATATAAATAAGAATCACACAAATTGTCACTTCTTTGCATGCACTTGGTAGGAAATTAACTAATGCTGAAATGATTAATAAGATTCTTCGTTGTTTACCTACTGCTTATGATGCTAAAATTACTGCAATTACAGAATCTAAAGATCTAAACATTTATTCTATTGACAATCTTCTTGGTTCACTCATTGCTTACGAGCAAGGGGTTAGTCAAAGAAAGATTGATGTAGGTGAACCACGAAAGGAGAAGAATATAGCACTAAAAGTGGAAGAGTCTGAGAGTGAACACTCAGAACTTGAGGATGAAGACGATATTGCACTAATGACTAGACAATTCAGAAGCTTTCTGAAGAGGAAGCAGAAGAGACGCCAGCAATGGAATAGAGGTAAGTTTAACAGAAATAACAAGGTTTCTAATGAAGTAATTTGTTATGAATGCAGGAAACCAGGTCATATCAAGACTGATTGCCCAAAACTCAAAGCCACTCCTAGCAAGGAGAAGGTAGAGGAGAAACCAATTATAAAGAAGGGCAAGAAGAAGTTTCAAAGAGCTTTTTGGGCGGACTCAGCTTCAGATTCATCAGAGACTGAAAAGGAAGAAGAAGTCACCAATCTTTACTTGATGGCAGATAGCATAGATCAATCAGATCAAGAAGAGGGATGCTCTCACACAAGACCTTCTGGGAGCATATGGTACCTGGATAGCGGATGTTCAAAGCATATGACTCGAGATACTGCTCAATTCATAATGCTGGAAGCCAGGAGTGGAGGCAAGGTTACACTTAGAGATAATACCATAAAGAAAGTGGTTGGATCAGGTATGATTGGAAATTTGAAAAACTTTTTTATAGACAATGTGTTATTGGTTGAAGGCTTAAAGCATAATTTGTTAAGTATAAGTCAGCTATGTGATAAGAGCTATAGTGTAAAATTTTTACCTACAAGATGCATATTAAGCCTAAATGGGAAAGATGTCTTAAATGGAAAAAGGGTAAACAATGTTTATATGCTAGATTTAAATTGTATTCAATCTCCTACTGCTTTTTGTTTGAAAATTGTTTCTGATGAATCATGGCTTTGGCATAGGAGACTTTGTCATTCTAGTATGAAAAACTTTAGGAAAATTACCCAAAAGAACTTAGTGAGAGGTATACCAAAACTAGACTTTACTAAGGATCACCTTTGTGATGCATGTCAATTAAGAAAACAAGTGAAGTCCTCTTTTTAGTCCAATAAGGATCTTAGGACTAGTAAACCATTGGAAATTTTACACATGGATCTTTTTGGACCAGTAGGAACTGTAAGTCTAGGAGAGAAGGTATACGGATTTGTTATAGTGGATGATTATTCAAGATTTACTTGGGTTGGATTTCTATTTCATAAGAGTGAATCATTTGAGAAATTTAGAAATTTTTTGACTTGGATTCAAAGAAAGTTAGGGTGTGAAATAATTTCTATACAAAGTGATCATGGAGAAAAATTTGAAAATGAAAGATTTGAAAATTTTTGTAAAGAGAAAGGAATTGATCATAATTTTTCTGCACCTAGAACGCCTCAACAAAATGGGGTAGTCGAAAAGAAAAATAGAACACTAATAGAAGCCGCCCGAGCAATGTTGGCAGAATACTCACTTCCTAGATATATTTGGGCTGAGACGGTTAGCACTGCATGTTATGTTCTGAATAGGGTGAATGTGAGATCGAATTTAAATAAAATACCCTATGAGCTGCTAAAAGATAGAACACCTAATTTGTCTCATTTGCATGTTTTTGGTTGCAAGGTGTTAATTCATAATAATGGAAAATCTGCCTTAGGAAAATTTGATCCAAAATCAGATGAAGGAATTTTTGTTGGATATTCAAGTGTTGCAAAATCTTATAGGGTATTCAACAAAAGAACTTTGGTCATTGAAGAAAGCACACATGTTGTATTTAATGAATCTGGAAATTTGGAAGAGCCAAATGTTGTTGAAGAAGAGATTGAGGAAAACTCCCAAAAAATTGATAGAATAAATTTGGAAGAAAATTTGGAATTAGAAAACCCTTTGCCTAGAGATTTGAGATTTTCTAAAAACCACCCAAGGAAATTGATTATAGGTGAACCTAGTAAGGGTGTTAGAACTAGGCGTGGATTAAACAAAGAAGTCAATCATTCAGCCTTTATTTTAACAATAGAACCCACTAATGTTGATCAAGCACTTTCTGATGAATTTTGGACATTGGCCATGCAAGAAGAGTTGAATCAATTTGTAAGAAATAAAGTTTGGGAATTAACTTCAAGGCCAAAAGATCAAAGTGTTGTTGGAACCAAGTGGGTATTCAAAAATAAAATGAATGACTCAGGAGTAGTCATTAGAAATAAGGCTAGATTAGTTGCTAAGGGGTATAATCAAATTGAAGAAATTGATTTTGAGGAAACTTTTGCCCCTGTAGCTAGACTTGAAGCAATTAGGGTTTTACTAGCCTTTGCTTGTTTTAAAGGATTTAAATTATTTCAAATGGATGTGAAAAGTGCCTTTTTAAATAGGGTAATTAAAGAAGATGTTTTTGTAGAACAACCTCCAGGTTTTAAAAATTTTAAATACCCAAATCATGTTTTCAAGTTAAAAAAGGCATTATATGGATTGAAACAGGCACCTAGGGCTTGGTATGAGAGGTTGAGCACCTTCTTACTTGAAAGATCTTTTGAAAAAGGAAGTGTGGATACAACTCTTTTTTTAAAGAAATTTGGAAAGGATATACTCATTGTTCAAATCTACGTGGATGATATCATTTCTGGTACTTCAAATAAAAATCTTTGTGTTGATTTTTCTAAAACAATGAGTAGTGAATTTGAAATGAGTCTAATGGGAGATTTAAATTACTTTCAAGGTTTTAGCATTAAGCAACTTGAGGAAGGTATATTTCTTAGTCGAACTAAATATGTTAAGGACATCCTCAAAAAATTTAAAATGGATAATATTAAACCTGTTAGTACACCAATTAGTTTCTCAGTTCAGTTGGATAAGGATCTTAAGGGAAAATCTATTGATCAAAAGAAATTTAAAGGGATTATTGGATCTTTACTTTACTTGACTGCTAGCCAACCAGATATTATGTTCAGTGTTTGCTTATGTGCTAGATTTCAATCAGATCCAAAAGAATCACATTTGACAGCATTGAAAAGGATTTTAAGATATTTACTAGGAACTCAGAACTTAGAAATTTGGTATCCTAAGTTTAGCTCTTCATTTGAAATTGTTGGTTATTCAGATTCTGACTATGCAGGCTGTAGGGTGGATAGAAAAAGCACTTCTGGTACATATCAATTCATTAGAAATTCATTAGTTTCATGGTCTAGTAGAAAACAAAATTCAGTGGCCCTATCTACTACAGAAGCAGAATACATTGCATTAGGAAGTTGTGTGGCACAAGTACTTTGGTTAAAACAACAGTTGATTGATTTAGGATTAACTATAGGCACTATTCCAATTTATTGTGATAATACTAGTGCTATTTGCATTTCCAAAAATCCTATTCAACATTCAAGAACCAAACACATTGACATAAGGCATAATTTCATAAGGGATCATGTATCCAAGGGAGAAATTGAACTTACCCATATTTCAACTGAAAATTAACTTGCAGACTTTTTTACAAAACCTTTAGCCTTTATTACTTTCAGTGCATTAAGAACAAGGCTTGGTGTAATTGATTTAAATGCTTAAATAAAAATGTTTTTGCAACATTGATGTTTTATTTTTGTAGTTTATGTTTTTGTGATTTTGTTTTTGTGATTTTTGTTTATTTTTGAGTGATTTTTATTTAGAGTCTGTACACTTGTTGTTGTTTACTGTGTTTTGTGTGTTCATTTATTTTTCTTTGATAAACTTGTTGAGTCTAGTAATTAGGTTGTTAAGCCTAAGTGAATGTCCCAAGGCTACCAAGAGGGGGGTGAATTGGTAGTTTAAAAAATTTAAGTCCTCTTTTTTTGAAAATTATTGAATCGAAATAAAATTTCTTTTAAATTTTGTAGAAAAATGTTTTTCAACCACAGAGTTTTTAAAACAGAAATATAAAGTGCGGAAACGTAAAAACAGTAAAGTAAATGACACCAGATTTATAGTGGTTCGGTCTATAACCAGACCTTCATCCACTCCCCAAAGGCACCCTCTGAGTATTGCACTAATACCAATAGTGACTCTCCTTTTGCATCCACAGCAAGGCGGAGAAGCCTTTACAACACACTCTTTTCACCACTCCCCGGTGCGGCAGAGAACCGTCCGTCCTTTTACATAATTCCCAGTGTTGGCAGAGAACCGTCCGTCCTTTCACCCTCTCCTAGTGTGGGCAGAGAACCCTTCAGCTGTTTACACTCTCCAAGTGTGGGCAGAGAACCCTTCGGCTGTTCACACTCTCCAAGTGTCGGCAGAGAACCGGATCTCCTTGACAGATCTTCTCACAAGAATCTAGAAGGAAGAAAGAAAAGAGTGAAGTAATCTCAATTCACAAGTAGAGACTCTTACCTTTGAACTCCAAATGAAGCCTTCTCGCTCCAGTGGTAGGAATCCTCCCTTGAATGCTCTCTTCCACTCTCTCCTTGGCTATTCTCTCAAGAGGCACGAAGATCAAATGACAAAAAGATTGGGTGGTAGTCTAATTTGGACTATTTATACAAAAGACAAGAAAAACTGCCCAAAAACTGCAAGTATTCAATTCTGTACGCAGTGGATCGTCCTGTACGATCGTGGATCGCCCTGGACGATTTTACTTAAATGATCTGAAACGACCCTATTTGAATATCTGTACGAAATGTCTTCGTACAGCTGATCGTCCTATACGAACTAGGTTCGTCCAGTACGAACGGTTATTACAAGGTCGGTTCTAGAAACTAGTGAAAACTGTCCTAAGTCGGTTAATCGTTTGGACGAGAATTGATTCGTCTGGACAAAAATTTTACAGAGGACCGATCATCCTGGACGATTATTTACTTCGTCTGGACGAAAAATTTCCAGAGGACCAATTGCCACGGACGATAATATAATTTCGTATGGACAAAAATTTTCCAGAGACCCGATCATCCTGGACGATTTTTAATTTCGTCTGGACGAAAATTTTCCAGAGAACCAATCGCCATGGACGATAATTTAATTTCGTCTGGACGAAAATTTTACAGAGAGCCAATCGTTCTGGACGATAATTTATTTCGTCCTGGACGAATAGGACTTAGAAAAAATTTTTCGAGCAAGTTCCTATTCGTTCCATATGCTCTATAGGAGATAACTGTTTGATCGTCCAGTACGAACGTATATCGTCCTGTACGATCAATATAAATTTTATATGATCTCCTCATGTGTGTGTGTATGTTTTTATTCACTCAAGTTACAATCACTCCCTTTCAATTTTTTATTTCAAAGAAAAGTGCAAGCTTCAAATATTACAGAGTATCTCATGCTGAATTCAATTTGAAGTCATCGTAATCTGGAGTTCGTTTTCCCTGAAATGTTAGTGCACACAACAGCAAATACAATTCTTCCAAAATTATTAGGAGATAACTACACATTTGAACAATAATGTTTGGAATCATCAAAACTTCATAAGTTGTAAAAATGTAAAGCATGCAAATAGCAACTATCTTAATGAAAAATACAAAAATTCAAAAAAATTTGTGTTAATCATTCGGGACGAAAATTTTTCGTACGGGACGATGTGTGTAAAATGTCAATCTGCGTGATTTCAAACCATCTTAAGAGCAGTTTTTAATATAGTTTGTCTGTACGATCTTCAAGATCGTCCGGGACAAAATATTTTTCTCAAACGTCGGGATGATTGAATGCAGTAGTTGAACGGATAAGACAGTTTTTATTATGAACTTCATCCATACGAACCTTTGGTTCGTCCAGACGAATAGATGTCGGTTCATAGCAGGGGACGGTTTTCAACTGCCATTAAAACGATTTAACTTTTGATCGTCTGTACGAACACGTGTTCGTCTGTATGATCATCTTGGTCAAAAGTCTGTACGAAAGGATGCTTCGTAAATTATGTGATTATGAAAAGCCGTTATTTTTTAACTCACTCGTTCGTCCATACAAAATATTTTCATACTGGGACGAATCTAATTCGTACGGGACGAACAAAATTTCGTCTGGTACGAACAGTCGTAATTCTTTAAATTGACGGCAATTTTTATTGAACAGTCACTTTCACACATCTCTTTCAAAGCTTTTATCTTTTCAAATCCTTCAATGGCAAGTTCTAGCAAGCGACAAAAGACTTTGGCTAAGGGCCCTCTTAGGAATACATCCAAAAATTTCCTGTCTAGAGCCAATGAAGAATCTTTTCCTAGGTTTGTCTCTGCAAAAATCACTCCATCTAGAGTTCTCCTACAGGATCATTTAACCTTCAAGGTAATGCACTTCTTTGCCCATACTCAATTTAGTTTGATCCTCACTTTAGTTCACTTCTACAATAAAGAAACCTTCCACTATTTTCTGGCAAACATGTCATTCAACTCCGACCACTCTGTTATCAGTTCTTTTGTTTTCAAAAAGAAAGTTGAAATCACCAAAGATGACTTTGGTATTTTTCTAAACTTAAGGACTGAAGGGTTAAGAGCACACAATTTGACAAACTCAAGTTTTGACTGGACTGAAGTCAATAGGGTGATTAGACGAATAAGAGTTAAGGATCATCAACCTAAAGTTTCAACTTTATTGCGTGAAGCCCATATCATCCAGCATGTTCTTAGAACTTCCATTATCCCTAAAGCTGGTGATAGAATCAACATCACTCCTCTTCTTTCTACTGCTACCTACTTGATCATGCATAGACAACCTATAGATGAGGCTCAACTCTTAATTGACTACATTTATAGTCTCTCTGAAATTGGTCATATTGATCACAAAAGGAAGAATAACATAGCCTTAGGACATCTGATTGCTTATATTCTGGAGAAGAAGTATGATTTAACTCATCGTAAATAAGACTTTGAAGAACCGCTCTACTACAACGATGCATCCTTTAGAGCTATCTTCAATAAGGACGAGCCCAGCGGAACTCATGTAGTTCTAAGTGAAACAGAAGAAGAAGCTGGACCTTCACATGCTGCTGGACCAAATTATGAGGATTTGGTTCAAAGGTTTGAAAATTTAGAGGCTCATTTTGATCAAAGATTTGATCAAATTGAAACTCATCTGCAGCAGCAAGATTTCCAGCATAATCAGGATATGGGATATATGCGTGAACAAATAAATGCCATTAATACCAACATGTTCACGATCAGTAGTTACTTCAGCTTTTTTGGTGCAGCACCACCTCCTCCTCCAGATCAGGGCCCATCTGAGTGATTTGTTCAGTGTTTGTTCTATGTTTGTTCAGTATTTGCTCTATGTCTGTTCTGTACTTCAATATTGTTCTTGTGTTAGTGATTTTCTTTTGTGTGTTATCTTTCCATGTTTTAGTTATGTTAATATTGATATCAAAGAGTTTAAATTGCAATATTTTTTATCTGATATCAATATAAGTTTCAATGTTTTGTTATTAAATGTTTTAGAAATGTGTGTTAGATTTTATGACATTCATTTTATTTTAATCTTAATAGTGCTTTATTTAACTTGTAAATTTAAATTAATTTCATTAGAAAATATGATTTTTCAAAATTTAAGGCACGCTTATAAGTTGATATTCTTAGATTTTTCAATTCCATGTCTCTTATTTAGACTACATTATCTTGGTATTATTATTGCAATTTAGATGTTTTCTTATTTTATATTTCTCTTTTCAATTAGTATTTATGCACGTAGAAAAATTTGAAATTTTAGATTATTGATTTTGGAAAGAATTTAAATACTCTTGAAAAATTATACAAATGTACAAAAATCAAAAAAAGTGTGCAAAAAATTTGCAATGACAAAATGAGGCACAAAATA
The DNA here is from genome assembly GCA_022539455.1 of Dendrobium nobile. NCBI lineage: Eukaryota > Viridiplantae > Streptophyta > Magnoliopsida > Asparagales > Orchidaceae > Dendrobium > Dendrobium nobile. Next base: position 29,166,105 of record CM039733.1, on the reverse strand, counting down.
AGCCCAAATCAAAAAGATGCACAAAAATGTGCTGGTATAAAAATAGAAAAAGATGCGTAAAGCGCCACATGTGGTAATTACTTCTTTCCAAACTCTTTTAATCTCTTAATTCAAATTGATCTAATGTTCATTCATAATTTATATTGAAATTTGAAATATAAATTTTTTTTATTCATCCTTAGTGCAATGATTCTCTTTATCTTCATGTCTAAATTGGCACATGCCCTTGAAAAACTCTTTTTATTTGCTAAGTTATATCACTTCTTAAATTATATGAAATTTCATGTCTTTCTAATGTTTTTCAATTTTTATTTGCATACATTATTTCAATCACTTTCAAGATCAAAACATCAAATGAATTTCATATTTCTGGTTATATTTCTAACATTCTTTTCTTCTTCACCTTTTGATGTTGTCAACAAGGGGGAGAAATTGTTTGTTTGTTACGTATGTTTTAGCACTGTTTGATTTTCGTAGTGTTTGATTTCGTATGTGTTGTTTTTGTGATTTTTGATTATTTTCTTTATTTCGTCTTCTATGTTATTTTTAGTTTTATAACAAATGCCTCTTTATTTTCATGAGTTCATCAATTCAGGGGGAGTTTAGGAGATCTTAGAATTTGAAACCCTACAAACAATAATTATTTTGCCATCATCAAAAAGGGGGAGATTGTAGAGAGAGTTGCTATTTGCATGTTAAAAATTCTTGCAACTTGGATTATTTTAATGATTTCAAATATTATTGTTTTTATATATCTCCTAACACTTTTTGGAAGTTTTATTTTTTTCTCTAGTGTGTACTAACATTTCAGGAAAATCAACTCCAAGCGATGAAGACTTCAAACTATTCATTTGTAAATCATATTTTTTTTACATGAAAGGGAGTGATTGTAATTGAGTGAAAAAAATCACAACACACTCTTAGGGGACAATTCTTTGTGAATTGATCATACGGGACGAACCATGTTCGTACGGGACGATCATGTCAATTAGCCCCTCAGAAGAGCAACGGACTGAATAGACGAGGAGAAAATTTTCTAAGTCCTATTTGTCCAGGATGAATTTAATTTTTGTACTAGGATGAAACTCTCGGGATTCTCACTCGCATTGTTCGTCCAGACGAAAAATACGGTTCGTACCAGGACGAAACTCTCTGTATGAGTTCGTACCGTACGAAATTAATATTTGTATCGGGACAAATCTCTCTGTATATGATCGTACAGGAAGAAATTTATTTTCATCCATGGACAAAACTCTCTGTTTAAAATCATCCCAGGATGAAACCTGTTCGTCCCAGGACGAACTGAACCGACTTAAGTCAGTTGGTTACGTCCTGAAGAATTTTTGGAAACCGACCTATGAAATAACCATTTCGTACCAGACGAACATAGTTCGTACGGGACGATAAGCGTGTACGAACATAGTTCGTACCAATTTACATTAGGATCATTTCCAGCACTTTAAGTAAAATCGTCCAGGACGATCCACGATCGTACGGGACGATCCACTGCGTACAGAATTGAAAACTTGCATTTTTTGGGCGGTTTTTCTTATCTTTTGTATATATAGTCCAAATTAGACTGCCACCAAATCTTTTTTCCATTTGATCTTCGTACCTATTAAAAGAAAAGTCAAGGAGAGAGTGTGAGAGAGCATTCAAATGAGGATTCCTACCACTGAAGCATGAAGGCTTCACTTGGTATTTAAAGGTAAGAATCTCTACTTATGAATTGGGATTACTTCACTCTTTTCTTCCTTCTTTCTAGATTTCTTATGAGAAGATCTGTCAAGGAGATCCAGTTTTCTGCCGACACTAGGAGAGTGTGAAAGGACGAAGGGTTCTCTGCCCACACTTGGAGAGTGTGAACAGCCGAAGGGTTCTCTGCCCACACTAGGAGAGTGTGAAAGGACGAAGGGTTCTCTGCCCACGCTAGGAGGTATGAAAGGACGAACAGTTCTCTGCCAACACTGGAGATTGTATAAAAGGACGACGGTTCTCTGCCGCACTGGGTAGTGGTGAAAAGAGTATTTGTAAAGGCTTCTCCGCCTTGCTGTGGGTGCAAAAGGAGAGACACTATTGGTGTTAGTGCAATACTTAGAGGGTGCCTCTGGGAAGTGGATGTAGGTCTGGTTTAGACCGAACCATTATAAATCTTGTGTCGTTTACTTTACTATTTTTTATTTTCCACATTTTTCTTTTATTTTAAAAATTTGTGGTTAAAAAACATTTATATAAAAATTACATTAAAAGTTTAATTTCGGTTCAACAAAAATTTAAAAGAGGGTTAAGTTTTAAAACTATCAATTTACCCCCCCCCCCCCTCTTAGTAGCCTTAGGACATTAACTTAGGTCTAACAACCTATTCACTAGACTCAACAAAAATCTCCCCCTTTCTGATTATGTCAAACACACAAAAAATCTAAGCAATGAAGACAGTGAACTGGAAGCAGTGTAGAAATAATGAACTGGAAATAGTGCAAACAATATATTCAAATTTCAGAATAGAACACACTACTCCCCCTTTTGACATCTAAAAAATGAGGAGGAAAACGGACACAAAGTAAAAATCAAGTGAAAATGATAAAACAAACAAAGGAAAAAAAACTATCAAGGCCAAATATGACAGAGTTTTCATGTGGTTGATTTTAAAGATTTATAATTAAATGAATTAACATCGTCAGAATTCGAAAAATTGGTATCACAATCGATCTTGTTATCCCTACCTTGGACTTCTCCCAGGGCAAAACTTCTTTTGAAAACAAAGATCTAAATCAGAAAAATCAATTGGATAAGAAAAAGAAATTCATTCAAAACTTGGTTTCAAAAAAATATTTTATAATATAATATATCAAAGTAATTAGTTACGATCAAGAATTCTGAAATCAAGTCTTTGAAAAATTATCAAGTGACACATGAATTCTTCTAAGATTTAAATTTTTTTAAAGGGAAGGAGCTTGCTTTTGATGGGCTCATTTTATGCCTCTTGTCAATTTAATTTGCGTTCTTTACGCATCTTTTGATTTTGGCATCATTGGTTTTTTTTCCAATTTGGCAACATTGCCTATCTTTTGATTTTGGCATCATTAGCCACTTTTTTTTCATTTAATTTTGAAAGCTAGGTCTCTTATTCAAAATTCTTAAAAACTCTCAGTTGTGATTATATCTTCCTGATATTAGAGAAGAAAAACTCACTCTTTAATATAAAGAAGAATGAATCACAAAACAGAATAAAAAAATCATATGATAAATGCAACGATAAGATTTCAAAAAATTTGAAGGTAAAATAAAGACTTTGAATATATATATATATATATATATATATATATATATATATATATATATATATATATATATATATATATATATATAGATAGATATTATAGCAAGATTGAAAAGATTTTAATCGCATAATCTAGTTGTTGATTTGAGATAGACTTTTATTTGAAAAAGAAAATTATACCACTAAAGAAGTTAGAGAAAAGGAAACAATCAACAGTGTTTCCCTTTTTAACTGATAAAGAGATGTAAAACATTGACTATAAATTTTCAAAAAAACAAAAACAAGGCACAAAATATTAATTTCAGCGATGATTATAAGGAAAAATTTAAAGCATATGAAAAATAAAGCAACAAAAATAAATAGAAGTGAAAGAATAAACAACAAATCAAAAAATCAAAAGGAATCAAGTTTATGCATTTATATCAATCACACCCAATCTGGTTCTTAAAGTACTGAAAGTGTCAAAGGCTAGTGGTTTAGTAAAAATATTAGCCTGTTGATTCTCAGTTGCCACATGGTGTAACTCAATATCTCCCTTGTTCACGGTCTCTAATGAAGTGATGTCTTATGTCAATGTGCTTTGTCCTAGAATGTTGGATAGGATTCTTAGAAATGCAGATGGCACTAGTGTTGTCACAAAGGAATTGAATTATGCCTACAGGTAATCCTAAATCCAAAACTTGTTGTTTCAACCAAAGGACTTGGGCCACATAACTTCCTAAAGCAATATACTCAACTTTAGTAGTGAAAAGTGCAACTGAGTTTTGTTATCTACTAGACAATGAGACTAAAGATTATCTTATGAATTGGTAGGTCCCTGAAGTACTTTTTCTATCCATCTTACATTCAACAAAGTCAAAATCAGAATATCCAATAATCTCAAAAGAAGTGTTATGCCTAGGGTACCAGATTCCTAAGTTTTGGGTTCCTAAAAGGTATCTAAGAATTCTCTTAACAGCAGTCAGGTGGGATTATTTGGGATCAGCTTGAAATCTAACACAGAGATAAATACTAAACATAATATCAGGTCAGCTAGCAGTCAGGTAAAGTAAACATCCAATCATCCCTCTGTACTTCTTCTGATCAACTGATTTTTCATTTGGGTCCTTGTCCAATTGAACACCAGAGGTCATGGGAGTATTAATTGGCTTGGCTTTATCTATTTCATATTTCTTCAAGATGTCCTTTATGTATTTTGATTGACTTAGAAAGGTTCCATCATCTAATTGTCTTATGCTAAATCCCAAAAAGTAGGACAATTCTCCCATCATACTCATTACTCATTATTTTAGAAAATTCATCACATAGTCTTTTATCTGAAGATCTAAAAGTATATCATTGACATAGATCTGAATAATGAGTAAATCATCTCCTACTTTCCTAAGGAAGAGGGTGGTGTCTACGCTCCCCTTAACAAACTCCCTCTCTATTAAAAATGTGATAAGTCTCTCATACCAAGCTCTAGGTGTCTATTTGAATCCATATAAGGCCTTTTTTAATTTGAAAACATGATTTGGAAATTGAGAACTCTCAAAACCTAGGGTTTGCTCTACAAACACATCCTCTTTTATTACCCCATTTAAATAGGTACTCTTAACGTCCATTTGAAATAGCATAAATCCCTTATAACAAACAAATGCTAATAGCACTCTAATGGCTTCTAATCTAGCTAAAAGTGCAAAGGTCTCCTCAAAATCAATCCCTTCTATTTAGTTGTACCCCTTAGCCACTAATCTTGCCTTATTCCTAACCAGCACACCATAATCATTCATTTTATTCTTGAAGACTCATTTTGTTCTAACTACAGTTTGTCTCTTTGGTCTTTCTACAAGCTCCCATACATCATTTCTAACAAATTAATTCAACTCCTCTTACATGGCAAAAATCCAAAACTCATCAGAAAGGGCTTGATTGATGTTGGTGGGTTCAGTCATTGAGATAAAGGCATAATGGTTCACTTCCTTCCTAAATCCATGCCTAGTCCTAACACCTTCAGAAGGGTCTCCTATAATCAATTCTTTTGGGTGATTTAAAGAATATCTCCAATCTCTAGGCAAGCTGTATGAAGGCTCAATCCTTTCTTTCATATTTGCATTTTCTACTCCTTGGGTAATCTCACCTACTCCTTGGGTTTCTATCTTCTTTTCCAAATTTTCACTCTCTCCAAATTCATCTTCATCCTCAACTATACTTTTTTTAGTATCAGATTCAAAAAACACTACATGGCTAGTCTCCTCTATCACCAATGTCCTCTTATTGAACACCCTAAAGGATTTCCCAATACTAGAATATCCTAAGAACACTCCATCAAATTTTGGTTCAAATTTTCCTAAGTGTGACTTCCCATTATTATGAATGAAAACCTTGCAACCAAAGACATGAAGGTGGGAAAGATTGGGTGTCCTACCCTTAAGGAACTTATAGGATGTCTTATCAAGTTTGGCTCTAACATTCACCCCATTCAATATATAACAAGCTGTGTTTACCGCTTTAGCCCAAAAGTATTTTGAAAGTGAATACTCAGCAAGCATGGCTCTAACGGCTTCAACTAAGGTCTGGTTCTTCCTTTCTACTACCCCGTTCTACTGAGAAGTCCTAGTAGCTGAGAAGTTGTGGCTAATCCCCTTATCCTCACAAAAGTCTCTAAATCTTTCATTTTAAACTCTCCCCCATCGTCACTATGGATGGTCAAGATCTCACAACCTAACTATTTCTAAATCCAAGTGAAGAATGCTCTAAACTCATCAGAAGACTCATTCTTATTGGATAAAAATATAATCCAAGTAAACCTCAAGTAGTCATCGACAATCACAAATCCATAGACTTGCCCTTCTAAGTTGGCAGTGCTAATGGTTCCAAACAAATCCATATGAAAAACTTCTAAAGGTCTAGAGGTGCTAATGTCCTTAATGGAGTGAAAAGTGGAGTGAACTTATTTTCTTAATTAGCAAGCATCACAAATATGGTCTTTTAAAAATTTAAGCTTGGGGATACATCTAACTAGGTCTTTCTAGGTCACTTTCCTAAGCATTTTCATACTGTCATGACATAATCTCCTGTGCCACAACCAAGAATCATCAGTAGCGGGTTTTAAGCAAAATAAAGTAGCACATTCAATATTATTTAAATCAAGCAAATAAATATTGTTGATCCGCTTTCCCTAAAAAATAGTGTTATTATTTAAGCTTATGATGCAAGTGTTTGCCAAGAATTTTATGATGAAGCCTTTATCGCATAGCTGACTGATGCTGAGCAAGTTGTATTTCAGTCCATCTAAAAGCAAAATATTTTTAAATAAAAAGTTCTTGGAGTTTCTAATTATACTTATACCCACCACTTTCCTAGTGGTGTTGTCTCCAAAAGTGACCTTGCCTCTAGCCCTGGCCTCTAGCAAAAAAATAAATTGATTAGCATCTCTAGTTATGTGTCATGAGTATCCGCTATCTAGGTACCACATGCTCTCACGAGGCCTTTTGTGAGACCAAGCCTGCAAAATCATTAAACTTTAGATTTAGAAACCCAAACATATTTGGGTCCCTTCTTATGAAAAGAAGAATGCAATATATGTGTGTTATGCTGTGAATCATGTAATTTGGGTCTCCACACCCAATTTGTACTATGGTGAATGGTGCAAGTGTGTGAGATATGTCCTAGCATGCCACATGAAAAGTATCTAACAATAGGAAAAGGATTTCTTAATATATTCGGGTAGTAGTGCTTCCTTTTAATGTTATGAAATGCATGTACTGGTGGTTTGTTGTTTTCAAGCATATTTAGATTTTCTAATCTTTTGCATTCTTTTTCTAAATTAGCATGAGATAATTTTAAGGAATCTTGTGTTCAATATACTTTTTATTTAATGCATCAAATTCTTCAAGTAAAGCCATGTGATTACTATCAATTTGGGAGTTATCTTTTAAAAGAATTTCATGTTCTTTTTGCAAATTTGAAAATTCTAATTTTAAACAGCATGTGATTTTTTGAGTTTCCTATATGATACATGAATTTTATCATAAATTTTAACTAATTGATCATAAGTTGGCTCACATACCTCTTCTTTATTAGATTGTTCATGTTGATTATCGACCATTAAACATAAGTTTGTGGTTTCCTCCTCTGCTTCAGTCTCAGAGGAGTTGGATGCAGAATTCGCCCAGAAAGCTTTTTGGGATCGCTTCTTGTCCTTTCCGTATTTGGGTTTCTCCTCATCCTTCTCATTATTTGAGTGCTCCTTAAGTGTAGGACAATCAGCTTTAATATGTCCAGGCTTCCTACATTCAAAGCAAACAACATCAGAAGAATTTTTATAGTTTTTGCTATCCTTACCTCTTTTCCACTTCTGATGGTCTTTTTGTTTTTTCCTTAAAAAGTTTTGAATTTCCTAGTGATGAAGGCAACATCATCGTTCTCAGATCTAGAAGAATAAGTGTTTGTGTTGTTGGCCTTTAGTGCCACATTTTTCTCCTTCTTCTTCTCACCTGCATCAAATTTATTTGGTTTTCCCTTTGCTCATAAGCAATGAGTGAACTAAGTAAGTTATCGATCGAATAAGTATTTAAATCTTTAGATTCAGTAATTATAATAATTTTGGCATCAAAAGAAGAAGATAAACATCTTAAAATTTTGTTCACTTTTTCATAGTTGATGAGTTCTCTTCCTAAGGCATGCAAGGAGGTAACGATTTGAGTAAACCTTATATACATATTGAAAATTGATTCAGAAGATTTCATACAAAAAAGTTCATAATCATGCAATAAAATATTCAATCATGATTGCTTAACTTCATTTGTTCCTTCATAAGTAATGCACAAACGGCCTCAAATCTCTTTACCAGTTGAACAAGTAGAAACACGCATGTAATCTTTAGATTTTAGAGCACAGAAAAATTAGTTTAAACACTTTGCATTTAGTTGTGCTAAATTACTATCATCAAAAGTTCATTCAGTAAAAAGAAGTTTAGTTTTAATTCCATTAATTTCACGAGATGGAGGAGAATAGCCTTCTTTAACAAGCATCCACATACGATAGTCAATTGATTATAAAAATATAGACATGCGAGTTTTCCAAAAATCAAAAGGAATATTATCAAACAAAGGTGGACGTGTAATAGAATATTCTTTCGTTGTGTTATGATTACCAAAGTTAGCCATGAATTAAAATTCAAAAAGTTTTAAACTTAATTTTATGAATCCCACTCTGAAACCACTTAAAAGTTCATTAGGGATGTTAAGCCCTTATAAACTAGTCCCGAGGCTAACCAAGAGAAGGGGTGAACTTGCATTTTAAAAAACTTTTTGATCAAATCACGAACTTAAACCAAAACACAATCCACCAAAAAAATAACAAGTGTAAAAGTTAAATGCGTGAGTAAAAATAAAGAAAGAACACATCGAATTTATAGTAGTTCGGTCAAACCTTGACCTATGTCCACTCCTCAGAGGCACCCTCCGAGTATTGTACTAACTTAGTGTCTCTTCTTTAGCCCCCATAGCTAGGAGGAGAAGCCCTTACAAAAACTCCTTTCCACCAACTCCAGTGCGGTAGAGAACCAACTCCTTTTGCTTCCTCCTGAAGCAGACAGAGAACCTCGATCAATTGCTGAAGAAGACCTCTCTTGAGCCTCTAAGAATGAGGAATGATGATCGGAGAAGATGCCTTAGAACCTTGCTTGGAGTAACCCTTGTGAAACCCCTCACAAGCTCCCCCTCATAAGTTCCTCCCTCTCTCTCCCTCTCTCTCCCTCTCCTCTAGGCTCTCCCAAGTCAAGACAACAGCAAAGAATCCTTGAGCTTGAGAAAACACAAGTCCTTTAAATAGATTTTCAAGAATTGACTTTTTTGTCCAGGAAGATATTTCTATTATCTTTTATGATTAGTATAAATTAAACTCAATCAGCCCGAACAACTTGGGAAGTTTAGAAGATTTTTTATTCCTATCATCCAAGATGATAATATATCGTCCTGTACGATTAGTACAAATCAGGGAATATCATCCTGAACATTGCTCTGAATAGATGATGTATGATTTTGGTCGTCTAAGAGCAATCAAAATTTTTGAACTGATTAACCTGGCCGATTCTGCAATCGTCTAAGATAATATGATCGTATCAATCAGCCTTAATTTCTTTCCTTAATCATCAGATCAATTTAGTCATAATTAAACCCCATCGTCCAGGCCGATGTCATGGATGATAATTAAAAAATAAAACTTCCTAAATAGATCTAGTAGCTAATTCTTTCTGATTTGAGCATATCATCCCGGCCGATACAAATATCATCAAGGACGATCTGCTTAATGATGGATGGTTTAACTAGGATGCCCTAATTAGGGTTTTTATTTTTTATTAATCGTCCAGGATGATTTTTGGATCATCCTAGACAATATTAGCAAAATAAAAAAAACTCTAAGTCAAAAAGAAAAAATTCACCCAAGTGTGCGTGAGCAAGGCTACTTAGCTTCAGGCACCACAAAGATGACAATTGACTCAAGAAAGGGAAAAAATACATTACAAACTGACTCAGACCTTGTCTACCCAATTTTGAGCTGATTCAAATTACAGTCTTGATCCCGTGGACCTGAAATATTAGTTGGCAAGCTAGTCATAGTAAAACAGAAGTGTTTGCAATCATCAAAATTCTATTTCTGAAAATCAGATACGCAATAATATAAATTAGCAAACCTTTTTATGGAGTTAGATATTTCTCTTGTGGCATGCTAGGACACATTTCTCATACTTACACAATTCACCGTATCACACATTTGGTGTGGATACCATAATTGTATAATTCACAGCTTAGCATGCATGCATTTCATCCCATATTTCATAAGGAGGAACCCAAACTTATTTGGGTTCCCAAATCTAACCACTAATGATTTTATAGGGATGCTCTCATAGAAGGCCTTATGAGAGGATGTGGTACTTGGATAATGGATGTTTACGACACATAATGGGAGATGCAAATTAATTCATTTTACTATAGGCCAAGCCAAAGGCAAGGTGACACTTGGAGATAACACCACCAAGTGAGTGATGGGCTCAAGTATAATTATCAACTTAAAAATTTCATTATTCAAAATGTGTTACTGGTAGATTGCTTAAAATATAGCCTAATTAGCATAAGCCATCTTTGTGATAAAGGCTTTAGCATTAAATTTTTGTCTACCAGCTATATGATAAGTGTAAATAGAAATACTATGTTTTCAGGAAAAATAATTAATAATGTTTACATGCTTGATTTAAATTATGTTGAACCTGCTATTACATTTTGCCTAAAAACTGTTGCTAATGAATACTGGTTATGACATAAGAGATTGTGTCATACAAGCTTGAAAAACCTTAGAAAAATCACCCAAAAAGACTTAGTGAGAGATATACCCAAACTAGAGTTCACTAAGGACCACTTTTGTAATTCTTGTTAGTAAGAAAAGCAAGTTAAATCCTCCTTTCACTCAATTAAGGACATTGAAACTAGCAAACCTTTAGAAGTCCTTCATATGGATCTTTTTGGACCTATTAGCACTACAAGCCCATAAGGGAAAGTCTTTGGATATGTTATTATTGATAATTACTCTAGGTTTACTTAGGTTAGATTCATATCTCATAAGAGTAAATCATTCAAGAAATTTAGGTCATTCTTCACTTAGATTTAGAGGAAGCTAGGTTTTGAAATTCTGATAATTCACAGTGATCATAGTGGAGAATTTAAGAATGAGAAATTTAAATCTTATTATAATGAATAAGGGATATATCATAATTTTTTAGCTCCTATAACCCCTCAGCAGAATAGGGTTACTAAAAGAAAGAATAAGACCCTGGTAGTAACCGTTAGAGTCATGTTAGCTAAATACTCACTTCCTAAATACTTATGGGCAAAAGTGGTGAATACAACCTATTGGTAGAAACCTCTCTCACCTTTATGTATTTGGATGTAAAGTGTTCATTTTGAATAATGGAAAATCTCTATTAGGAAAGTTTAACCCCAAATCTGATGAAGGAGTGTTCCTATGATACTCAAATGTTGGAAAATCCTTTTGAGTTTTCAATAAAAGGACACTAGTTATAGAGAATACCATTCATGTTGTATTTGATGAATCTAATAATTCTAGAGGGTATAGGGTAGAAGAAGAAGAGGTTATGAAATCACTTGAGGAGTAGAATTTATAAGTTTGGACGAATGGGTAGAACTTGAAAATTCACTACCTAGAAAATAGAGATATTCTTCAAGTCATCCTAAAAAACTAATTTTAGTAGACTCATCTAAAGGTGTTAGAATTAGGCATGGTCTTAAAAAAGAAGTAAACCACTCTACCTTCATCTTAATGATTGAACTCACTAATATAAATCAAGCACTATCTGATGAATTCTAGATCCTAGCCATACAAGAAGAGTTAAATTAATTTGTGAGAAATAATATTTGGGAACTAATTGAAAGACCTAAGGTTAAGAGTGTTATTGGAACTAAATGAGTTTTCAAAAATAAAATAAATAATTCTGGTGTAGTGGTAAGAAATAAAGTATGATTAGTGGGTAAGAGGTATAACCAGTTAGAAAGTATTGATTTTGAAGATTCTTTTGCCCTTATAACTAGATTAAAAGTTATTAGGGTGCTACTAGCCTTTGCCTACTTTAAGAGATTTAAAATATACCAAATAGATGTCAAAAGTACCTTTATGAATGGGGTAATAAAAGAAGATGTGTATGTTGAATAACCCCTAGGCTTTAAATATTCATAAATTTCTAACTATGTGTTTAAATTAAAAAAAAAAGGCATTATATAGACTAAAATAAGCACCCATAGCATGATATGAAAGACTAAGCTCTTTCCTACTAGAGAGAACCTTTGTTAAGGGGAGCGTAGACACCGCTTTATTTCTTTAAAAGGTAAGAGATGAACTACTCATTATCCAAATTTATGTTGATGATATTCTGTTTGGATCTTCTGATAAAAATCTATGTGATGAATTTTCAAAAATAATTAGTCAAGAGTTTGAAATGAGTATGATGGGAGAAGTGACATGCTTTCTTGAATTTATTATAAGGCAGAAGGATGATGAAATTTCTCTTAATCAATTAAAATATATTAAGGACATCATTGAAAAATATGAAAAGGATAAAGCAAAGATAATAAATAATCCCATAAGTTCTTCTATTCAGTTAAATAAGGATTCAAATAGAAAATCAATTGATCAGAAAAAATATAGAGAAATAATTGGATTACTTTTTTATTTGACTACTAGCAAACCTAATATTATATTTAGTGTTTGTCTCTATGCTATATTTCAAGCTGATCCAAAAGAGTCCCACTTGATTGCTATAAAGAGAATCCTTAGATATCTCTTAGGAACCCAAAAATTAAGAATCTGTTATCCTAGGCATAACACTTTCTTTGAAATCATATGATATTTTGATTTAGATTTTGTAGGATACATAGTTGATAAGAAAAGTACTTCTAGAATATATTAATTCAGAAGACATTCCTTAGTCTCCCAGTTTAATAAAAAATAGAACTCAGTTTTCATGTCTACTACTGAAGCTGGATATAAAGCCTTAGAAAGTTATATGGTCCAAGTTCTTTGGTTAAAGAAAAAAATATTAGATTTAGGATTATTTGTAGGCACCATTCAATTCTTATGTGATAACACTAGTGTCATCTGCATTTCAAAGAATCTAATACAACACTCTAGGACAAAATACATAAATATAGGGCACCATTTTATTAGGGATCATATTACCAAAGGAGATATAGAGCTACACCATGTAGCCATTGAAAATAAACTTGTTGATATCTTTACAAAACCATTATCCTTTGAAACCTTTAGCACCTTAAGAATTAGATTCGGTGTGATAGCCATTCATGTTTGAAATTGATGTTTTTTTGTTTCTATTTTTTGTGTTGTCCTATTTGTATGTTTATTTCTGTTTATGAATTTTTGTTTTAGGTTTTTGCTTTTTAATTATTTTCCTTCAGTGTTTGAAGAATTAGATCTCTGCTCACTTCTAATATTGATTTTTAATGACATTGTTTCCTTATTTTTATTTTGAAGCATGTAAGTAGTGATTGACTCCTCTAAACTGATTAAAGGAAGAAATATTGATGAATATTTTTCTTCCTCTAACTCCTTTAGTGGTATATTTTTCTTCTTGAATCAAAATCTATTTTAAATTAAATGTTAGAATTTGAAATAGAGATCTATTTTATCTTTTATGGTAATTTATCTCATAGGAATAATATTCCAAGTCAATGAATCTCTTTCAAGTTTTCTTAATCAAGTTGTTTACATTTATTATATGGATAGGAAGCTATTTTGTGGTTTATTCTTTCTTCAATAAGAAAGTGAGTTTGTCTTCTCTTATATTTGAAAGATAATCTCACAACTGAGTTTTTTAGATTTAGAAATGAAGCAAGCATGTTAAAATAAAAATAGGCACAAAATGAGCCAAAAACTAAAAAGATGTGTAATAACCGCCAAAGAATTACAAGATGCATAAAGTGCATCAAAAAAATTAAAAGATACATAATGTGTGCCGAAATTTGATAAAAGAGGTACAAAATGAGCCCACTTTGAGTTAGCTTGCCATTCTTTCAAATCCTTAAAATCAAATAAGACTCCCTATGCCAATAGATATCTCCTACACTTGAATTTGAAAATCATGATTTCTGATTGATTACTTTGCAATATAACTCTATTAGATAAATTTCTATAAAGAAGTCTAGAAAGATCACTTTTCCTATCTAACTTCTTTTTTGAATTAGGTTTTTATTCAAAAAAGATATTGGCCCACAAGGAATCTGAGCTAGAGTTGACAAGAATGTTTTTTTAACCTTTCTAAAATTTAGTTAGCCAATTCATTTCTTACTAATTTCTTCTAATAATGAGGTAAATTTATCATTTGCTAGAGCAAATTGATTAAAAAAATCTCTCTTGATTTTTTATGTTTGTACTTTTATGAGGTAAATTTATCATTTTTGTCTTATGATTATTTTTGTCATATTTTTCATGTTTGTGCTTTTTGTGTTTATCTTCTTTCTTTTAAGTTGTATTCTTATTTGTGTGTTGTTTATTCTTGTGTTTTATTATTTTATGTTTTGTCTCCTTTTTTGTAATGCCAAAATGGGGAGTAGTATTTTATTATTTGTTATTGTTTGCATATAAAAAAAAATTACACTCATTTTTCTTATAGATGGTTATCATCTAAGGGGGGGGGGGGGGGGGGGGGGGGTGTTTATAGGAAAGAAATATTTTGAAAATCTATAAACAATAATATTTGCCATAAAAAAAAAAGGTGAAGATTATTGTAAATCTGATCAAAGCACTATAATTTTGATGATAATAAATATTATTATGTCTGTTACTCTTTCTCTTGATTCTATGATTTTCTATTTTATTTTGTGTATTAACGTTTCAGAAAATCAGTCCACCGTTCACTTGTAATTTTGATCAGCTCAAGATTGGGTAGACTAGGATTATTGTTTGTATTTTTGATTTATTTTATATTTTTTTCTTTCTTGAGTCATATCATATAATTGAGTGAATATCATTGCTGAGTGACCTTGAACACACATAGGGGGAGCTAGAAAAAAATATTTTTGAGAGAGTTTTTTTAGTAAATCATACTATACATTTTTGGCTTTGTAGTGTATGACTTTAATTCATACTATACGAACTGTTGTGCTCTATCAAAACCATAATCACCAGAGGTTAAGAAAGATACTGATTATGTACATGTCATACAATACAATTTTTGGTTTGTATTGTACGCCCTAATTAAAATCTTTCTTAATTAATCTCTTGATATCAGGCAATCAAATCATGAACAATTATTATTATTGATCATACTATATGTTACAGTTTATATAATATAATTGATAGAGTATGAAATTGGTCATTCTAGAGATCGTACTAAATGAAATCATGAATTTTGTATTGATCATACTATACGATGTCCACAGTGCTTGATGATCAATGGTGTACGAAGTTGGCCATCCTAAGAGTCATCCCAAATAAATAAAAAAATTTCTACACTTTATACTCGATAATCTTTTGATCGTATTGTACGAAATGTGATAAAGGTTGAATAGTTTGTCTACACGAACTTGTTGGATGAGTCTAAATTATACTGATTATACGGTATGATACATATATCATACTATACGAACAAAAGATAGAACACTTAAAAAGTAGGGTTTCTTGAATCCCACTACTTAAGATTTTTTAATACTCTTATTAAAAAATATTTGGCTATTTAGACTTCAAGAGAGAGAGCCTTGAGGGAGAGAAGAAGGAGAGCTTTGTGATATAAGAGAGGGAGATTTTGTTAGGGAGAAGTTATGAGGGGATTCTCATGGTTGCTCCAAGCAAGAATCTTACCTAGTATCTACAAGCGTATGTCCGAATTCTCTGTGGCTTCGGAGAAGAAGTTCTTTAGGAAAGATCATGGTTCTTTGACCACCATTTGGAGGGTAAAAATAGAGTTGTGGTTATCTGACCATCACCTAGAGGGTAAAAATAGTGTGGAGGTTCTCTGCTTGTAAAAGAGTCACAGTTCTCTGTTGCACCGGATTGGTGAAATAGCATCTGTACGGGCATCTCATCATTGTTGTGAGAGAAAAAAGAGAGTCACTATTGTTTAGTGCAATACTTAGAAAGGGAGTCCCCAAGGAGTGGATGTAGATCAGATTGACCGAACCACTATAAATTCTGGTGTGTTTATTCTAATTATTTTATAATATAGATCAGGTTGACCGAACCATTATAATTATGATTGGAGTGACAACTCCTGCATATGATGTCATTTGACTGTTACGCATGATATAATATGATATGATATTATATGAAATGATATGATGTGATATGATATAATATGATATGAAATGATATTCTATGATATGATATCATACTTGATTCACTAATTTGCATAATCGTAATTTTAGCATGTAATTTTCTTTATTTGCATTTGTCAAAATTATATAGTAATTTATTTGTTTTATTCCAATAAATTATATTATTTATTACTATCATTATGATAAATAAATTATATATATATATATATATATATATATATATATATATATATATATATATATAATGGATGTAAAAATTTATATCATTATTAACCTTTTTTAAAAGTTGATACACAACATCTAATTTAAAGTTCTCATAATAATAACATATTTTAATTTCATGTCTTATATATCATTACTTTAGTATCCCTTTGAAAGATAATGACTAGCGTGAATGTACATCATAAAACAACATATATACTTATTTGAGGGTAGTCTCAAGAAAAATATTTTGGGCTTTATTTGAATACCCTAATATTAAAAAATAATTGACTAAACATTTTCTTAATGAATATTTTGGCTTAAATCTAATTATAATAAATTTCACACTCATTAAAATTAATTTTAAAATAATTATGATGAAATATTAATTGATGAATTTTATAATGCATTTATTTTAAAATATATTTTTTTTGCAAAATAAACTTCACTTTTATCAAATTTAAATGAAAATAAAAAAAAATTGTCCTTTTTGGGAAAATTAAGAAGATAATTACATACCAAAGTACAAAAAATAAATTACAATTCATGTAATATGAACTATTAAAATGCTGATCTGTTAAAAATAGCCAAGCTAAAAAAAAAGCAAATCAACATCAAGTGAATGTAACCAACACTTTAGAGAATAATTTAGAATAGCGAAAAAGGCAGTAGCCAATGAATAGCCTCAAAATGCACAAAAACAAGAACATCCCGAAATCGAATTATAGTGACAAGAATCCACATTGATCAGGTGGTTGAGAAATTGACTATTAATCAAGATGTCTTATGTTTAAAAAAATTTAAATATATAATATGTATATAAAATTGACTTGATTTGCTAGAAAAAATGTCAATAATTAACAAAATTGTTCTGACCGGACACATTTACCTTATAAAAAAAAAAAAAAAACTTCTCAACTCATTTCGGGTACGACTCTTTTCTCCTCCTTCAGAGCACCAGACCACCGGGCATTGACCAGTTTTTAAGTCCCTCGCGTGGGCTTTCCACGTCTTTAAGTACCGTGACTCCAGCTTTACTCTCGTGGAAACAACCAAGAAGTTTCTGTCTCTCATCTCCTTTTTCTCGATAATTTAATAAAATATAATCAGAACAAAGGCAGCGGAGCCCCCTCAATCCTCCGTTTTCAAATCGATGGATTCCTTCGTCTTTTAGGTTTTCAAGGTTAGTAAGCTCTGCCTGTGATGGTCCGATCTCTGAGCTCTGTTTTGTCTCCTGATTCTATGCAGCGGATGCTTCAATCCGTGCTGAATATGCAGTGGTTTTTTTGTTGTTGCAAGTTTCGAAGCATTTTTTTTGTTATTTATCCTATTTGCTATAATTAGTAACCCAACATTTGGTATGTTTCTGTTTCATAAGTATTACGAGAACAAGTGGAGGAGACCATGGAATATGATCCTCTTTTGTAGTTCTTCTTTTATTCAACTGGTATTTTCCGTAAAATATTGGTTTAACTAATCAAAATATGTAGTCTGCTGTAGATGTGATGTTGAGCTATAGAGGAAGCCTACAATAGTAGCAAGTCATGTAATTGATTGGCACTTCATTGGAATTGAAGTAGACAAACTCCTAATCTAGTAATCTCCTATTGTTTATGCTTTTTCTTATTCTCAGATCCTTTTATGCTGTGAAAACCAGTTTGGCCAGTTTCTTTCTAAGTAATCCGATAACTTCATGCTACCTAAGCTATGTTTTTGATATGATCAGTAGTTTAAGCTGTTTGGGATTGTATAGAATATAAACACCTTCTCACCTTTAGGCTATTACATTGATTCTGATGTTTGCGATTAAGATAAGTTTATGAACATCTCGATTTTCGACCTTAGAGGGTTCAAATAAAGAATGTTTATGAAGCAAAAGCGACATCGATGCAACAATTAATAATATGGAAACAACCTCTCAAAATTCTAAGGTAAGACTGCATAAATCAACCTCTTGTTAGGTCCCCATTGGTAGGAGTCTTATGCACTGGCCGTACAGTCTTTTTTTTCCCCATTAGTACCAGTTGATACTACATAGATGCGTGGTTTTGTGGTGGTTCTTGGTTGATTTGATGTTGGTTGTGGATTTCCATGAAGCAAATGGTTAAATTTCTGAATGTAAATGCCTACGTTTTATTCTTTTATGAGAAACTTAAGGTGCTGTTTTGTTGGAGGAAAACTGGGTAAAATAAAAAGCAATGTGGCTAAATTGAAATGCTGGATGTTTTATTTTGATAGAAATGAGTTTAAAGTATTGGGAGATAGAAATGTGGCGACTTGCTTATGCAAATGTGCAAACCAATAAAATTCTGTGTGATAGCATTTTGACTATTTTGCTTGAGGTAAAATTGCTGCACTTACATTAGACCAAACATTGCTGCATTTAGAATCCTCAGGTTTATTTTTTTGCCATGCTTTGTAAATCTTGTGAAATCAGTATATATATAGGAGTTTGGAAGGATAATAAATGTTGATATTACTAAAATCTTTTTTTCAATAGATCAGACCAAATACCTTCTTAGATTTACAAAAGTTCTTGCAACTGTATTAGGCCATATTTTTCAAAGTAGGATACGTGATAATATTCAATTAGGCCGGCCCTTGTAAGGAGAAAACAATGAGAACACAAAATCCAGTGCTTTACATGGGTAAGAAAGGCGTAGTTAGCTCTAATAATTAATTTTGATTAGTATGCTATTTGTGAATGATTCTTATTGATTTGGTGGCGAACCTAAATGTTTCAGCCTAAATATTATTAGCTCTAATAAATAGGCTGCACAAATTTAAAAAAAAATCAAAAGAAAGATTTATGTTGAACTAAAGATGTTGCATGGTTGACAAGAAAAATGAGTTGGACTTTAGTATTTAATTTGTTAAGTTTGATAATTTTTAAAAGAATCCCTGTTTTGTCAACAAAGAAGCCTAATAACATCTCAAAATGTTGAAAATACCTTTGTTGTGCCTTACTAGATGTATTGGGTTCAGTCAGACTTGACTGACTTGCCCATAATTTGATATTATCTCTTTGATTCTACTAGAAAAGTCTTTACCCAAATTTTGTTGAGGCTAATTAAAAGGGAGATAATTATTTTATGCTCAAGTTTCTTGGAACCTCCATTAAAACACCCATCTTTGGTGATAGATGAGAATGATTTAATCCACTGAGCCAGTGCGACAAGATTGCAATTGCATGTACATAGTAATGGTGGTAATTGTAAAGTTCACCTCCATCATTGGACAAACATTGTTGTCCCTCTTGACAACCTTGTCGACCCATACTTAGTTGCTATCGCTCGGAGTTCCAAGCAAAAATTGTAGTGATTGCTATACTGAGATGTTGGCATCCTTGTGCTTATATGCACATCCAATCTCATCCTTAAGATCTAATGGTTTCTCAATGACAGACTAGCCCTAAATCATGGAATGATGCCACATCTCCTCATTTTAATATAAGAATGAGATCGTGATTCTTTAACCCTTTAGACCTTTTGAAACTCAAGGAGTGTGACCATAACCTTGGCTCATTGTTGTGCTTTGTAATTCCATAATAGAGAAGGATGCCTCATGACATATCATTTAACATTAAAGAACTAGTGATGATTGCCAACCCCTAAGGCATTGGCTTTGTTTACTTCATCCACTATTAAGGGGGCTTTACTATTGAATGAAGGAAGCTACCTCCTTCTTGGTTGCTAGAATTCCTTGCGAGTTAATCAACTTGGCTTGAAAGATGAGTTCAAGTTGTTTGGGTTTTCTGTAGAGTAATCTTAGCTATTTAATCACTCGAGATGTATACCCTTCATCTGTTTTAAGAATTTTGAAGATGATGTGTCTATGCATAAATAACTTGGAGTGAATATTACATAAATCATTGGAAATGCTCATACTCTTTATGATTTCAAAGATGTTTCATCCATCTTTTAGTCATGAAGGTCTGTCAATGATCCTATAATAATTAAGTGACATATTGAATAATGTGCTACCAACGTGACTTTGAAAGGCAACGGGACTTGATTGGCATCACTATATTGGTATCTCCCCATCCACCTTTTTGAATGAGTAAAGTTCCCTCCACTAATACCATAAGTTGGACCTTATGGTGATTTTTTATTTATTTTAGACATTCTTGACTTAAAAGATTTTTTTTTTCAAGATTTGGGCTAAAAACTTAAAAGTTAATGGATTCTTTAGGAGTTTCCATACTTAAAAAAAAAAAAAAAATTGGTCTTCTAATTCGTTTCTTTATGATTTGAATGGCAGAGGCTTTTCCGGGAGGCAAAATCTTTTATGACAAGATAAATCTATTGGTTGCTTGGTTGGGCACAATATGGTAGCTCAAGTTACATGCTTACTTCTAATGACTTACTTTACAAGGGATATACATAGTTTGCAACAATTGAAATCATTAATAACAATTTGTTGCATATTTAGATTTGGGTTGGCAGTCTTGTGAGAACTCATTCAACTTTTAATTGACTCTAAATTAAAATTGATTTGCTTTGACCTGAGATGTCCCCTTCAAAATTAATTTGATTCAACTCAAAATCGATTCAATTCATGTGATATACATAATATGTTTGTATCTTCACTTCTATCTACACATTCATATATTTACTATTAGCAAACAATATACAAATATATTCATATTTCATACATAAATGTTATATATAATCTTAAAAAAAAAGTACAAGTATGTATATATATATACTAAATAAAGAGGTTTTGTTTGACTCAACTTGAAAATTGAACCAAAATCAAATATTTTTTACTTGACCTGAAATCGGCTGAAATTGGAACTTAAACTTCCAATTTTAAGTTGTTCCCTGCTCGATGGAACTTAATTTGATACCATCCCTATTTTTGATTTTTTAGCATTTTGTGGTCAAAGGATTTAATTATTAGCTCTTACCAGAACCACATAAAACACTTTAGAGTTTCTAATTCATAATTTTCTTACATAAATTTTTTTAATTTTTTAGCAAGTTATTTACTAAAATGTTTGTTCCTCTAGATTATTATTAGGCTTTTTTTTTCAATGTATTTTTCACAGTAGAAAATTTGCATTACTATTCGCCGATAAAGCTTTGATAAACATAGGATAACTCTCTGTTATAGTCATGAAGTTGATAAGTGGTCTTCTTTGTGGATCTGTCCACCCATCACAAACCAAAGTAACACCTTTTTCCTTCCAAACTCTAGTAGGCTCGAGCAACTTTTCAATATTATCCCTCTCTCTTTGTAACAACTTCGTTCTAATGACATTATATCCTGGTGGCACGTATGCTGCAAGATTGTTATTGCATGCATATGTAAAGGCATTCTTGTAATGTGGATTCCTTGCTAGGTTAAAAGGAAGTCCAGCTGAGTAAAACATTCTAGCTATTTCTCCGTCTAGCTGTTCTCTCATTTGTAAATTAAATGGTTTCTCCAAAGCACTATCTACAACATATTTTTTTCTTTTTGGTTCAAATCCCTCCATTCGAAAAGGCCCTTTGTTTACAATACTATCATCACATCTAATTAAAGAAGATGATGAAGGATATGAAACATGAGTACTTGGAAGTGGAATATGTTTTGGAAGCTCTTTTTTACTCATTTGCTCAGATTCATTGATTTTCCTTTGTAATTCAGCCATTTGTGATGAGCTTATCTTCGGGCAAACTTTGATTCCATGACCACTAATCTTTAATAAATGAGTTTTCACTCTATAATATGATCCTTTGTATGTTCAACAACAACAACAACATCAAGCCTTTATCCCACTAGGTGGGGTCGGCTACATGAATCCTTTTTCTCCATTGTGTCCTATTAAAAGTCAAATTCTCGTTTAAATCTAATAAAGAAAGGTCATTCCTAATATTTTTTAACCAAGTCTTTTTAGGTCTACCCCTACCTTTCTTAACACAAGTCAAATCTAATACCTCTACTCTCCTAACCGGGTCATCGGAAGGCCGCCTTTTTATGTGACCAAACCATCTAAGGCGACTCTCTCTAATCTTATCTTCTACTGGATCTACTCCAACCTTTTTACATATATGCTCATTTCGTATCCTATCTCTAAGGGTAAAGCCACTCATCCACCTAAGCATCCTCATTTCTACCACACTTAACTTAATATTATGCTTCTCTTTTAATGGCCAACATTCGGCACCATAAAGCATTACAGGCCTCACTACCATCTTATAGAATTTTCCCTTAAGTTTGAGGGGTACATTTCTATCACATAACAAGCCCGATGCATTCCGCCATTGCATTACAAAAATCACATTTGAATGCAATATTGCCTCCCCTTTCTGATGTTTTACCTATTTTTGTAACATAACCCCATAGAGGTTTGTTATCTTCAATATTGATTTCTGCTGGACCATCATCAGAACCAATTCTACTCCACTATAGCTCATTATCCTTCAAAGGATCTATACAAATTAAAACATGAATTTGAAACATGAAAAAATTTAAGTGAAAGTATAGATATGTTGCGACTCTGCCGGGGGTCCAAGGGGGCGCTGCCCCCTAGAGGGGTTCGACCTGTCCGGTCAGGTCGCAGGGTGAAGGGGCAGCGCCCCTGCGGGGGTTTCAGGGGGCAGCTCCCTCGGAACAAATTTTTTTTGTAAGAGTAATTTTGAAGTGCTGTTTATTTTTAAAGTTATTTTTTTGGAAAGATACCGAGCATGTTTTAGCTTCTCGGTGCCGCTTGGTACCATTCGGTACCCCTCTATACCGAGCGGTACCGAGCGGTACCGAGCAATACTGAGTTCCAATACCGAGCAGTACTGAGTTTCAGTACCGCTCGATATCGAGTAGTACCGAGCAATATCGAGTTACAGTACCGAGCGGTACTGAGTTCCAATACTGAGTGGTACTAAGTTCCAATACTGAGCGGTACTAAGTTCCAATACTGAGTGGTACCGAGATCCAATACCAAGCGATACTGAGTTCCAGTACCGCTCGGTATCGAGCAGTACTGAGCAATACTGAGTTCCAGTACCGTTCGGTATCGAGCGGTACCGAGTTTCGAGTTTCGATACAGAGCCTATGATTAAGAAAACGAAGAACGAAGAAAACAAACCTTCACTGCTCACGTCGCCTTCACTGTTCGCGTTGTCGAGCCACTCCGTCGACGAAGGATGATCCTATCGACTTTAATGCTCGCGTCGTCAAGCCTCTTTGTCGACAAAGGATGATCCTGTTTGCTTCTATGCTCACGTCATCGAGCTGCTCCTTCAACTATAACAAAGGATGATTCTGTTTGCTTCTATGCTCACCTTCACTGTTCGTTTTTTTAATAGGACACGCGTATCAGATACGCGTCCAGTCAAATTTAAATAATATTTTAATTGGACATGGCAAAGCCGTATCCGACACGTATCCATGCCGTATCGGAGGCGTATCCGTATCCGACACGTGTCCGATACAGCACGCCTCGTAAATAGGAGTATCCGTGCAACATAGCTATTCGGAAAGCATTGCTTTGAGACTTGTCTGATACAAGGTTATTTGTATGTTGGAGGCATATGGCATGGATTCTGCAATTACAAAAATTGACTTAATCATAATGGAAAAATAACCCTTTGTTTTGTATGTTGTTTTCTTGCTTGATCTACTATTTATGATTGACGTTTAGTGGTCCTGAAACAAGAATAATTGACTTAAACACATTGCTTGGTTTGATTTTAGGTAAGAGATCTCACGTGTGATTTAGATTTTAGAGGAGAATGCAAAGTGAGCTTCAGAATCAAGTTGATTTTAAGAAAC
The DNA here is from genome assembly GCA_022539455.1 of Dendrobium nobile. NCBI lineage: Eukaryota > Viridiplantae > Streptophyta > Magnoliopsida > Asparagales > Orchidaceae > Dendrobium > Dendrobium nobile. The sequence continues at coordinate 29,142,027 of CM039733.1, read as the reverse complement.
ATTTGTTCGAGTCTTCTTTGTGTTATCCATGTTCAAGAGAATTAGATATTGTTAATAGAGATTGACTTTTTCCATCGTCATAATCGGCTTGCCTAACCTCTTTGAGTTTGTTTGATATTGCTTATGTAAACATGAGGTTATTTGAGAAGATAGTTGAGGCGTATATTTCTTTTTTTTTTTTTTGCTTCGGATGTACCGTCCTATCTGTGGTTAATGACTCCACTGCTTATGTTGTAGATTCATGGAATAGGAGTGATTGTCTAGTCCAAGTTATAATAAGAAAAATATAATAAAAAGGATATGAACAATGAAAAATCAATCCTGCTAAATCTACCATACAATCTAGCTGATTACAGGGGTTCATTATGAGCGATGAAAATTGATCATGTTAAATCCTCTACTGCAATTTAGCTGAATAAAGCATGAGATTGCATACGCTTGGCCTTCTAATTTATTCCTTTTCATAAAGTTTTTTACGATGCAGATGAGTTTTCTAGAATCATTTGGTGGCTATTGATTTCTATTCTTCTAGAATCATTTGGTGGCTATTTCAATTCTCCTGGAATTATTTTACGAACAATTTAAGTTAGGTATATGTTGTTCTCCAAGTTATTTCATCTTAATAACATGGTAATTGAAATAGGGATGCGTGATTCTTATTTAAGAGAGAACAGATTGCTTATCACAATGGGCATGAATTTTTAGAAAGAAAATTTGTTATTTTTCAATGTCTAAAATTCTTTCCATGCCTGCACTTTCGCTCCTTTTTCATTTTAAATCATTAATGATTTAATTGGTTTAGTCACATGTTTAAGACTGATTCTGGTTCTTTGGGAATTATGTTTGACTTGACTTATACTTTTCAGAACTCTGCCATTCTATCAGTTCAAAAGCTTGAATTCAAAGAAATGGGTTTCTTTATTTTGGTTACTTTTTGTTTGTAATGCTACTTCTTAATTGCTTTTCCTGATCAGCTCATTTTCCTGCTAATCATTGATGATCTGTCATGAGGAAGCTTTTTTTTTCCTTTCTGTCAATTTGTTTAACATTTTCTGTCTGCTACTGAATTTCTGTATTTGTTCACATAGGCTCGATGACAGGGAAGCATTAAGAAGTTCTCCTTGGGCTTAGTATGGTGAAATTGTCATGATATTGATATGCCGACAGAACCTTTCTGAACTAATTTGAAGACTTGAAGGTTTTTTATCTACACCCAGATATCACATTTGAAATTATGAATCACCGGGACGAGAGATTTGTGAGGTCAGATTGCTGTTCTTCCTTAAAGTTAAACAGTGCATTAGTAAAATGCTTGCTCATGGCTGGATATCAGGTTTCTTAACAAGACAAAATTTGATCTTGTTGGTTTTTGAGCATTCCCAGATGCTATTCATAAGTGTGGTATTTTTTGGGATTGCGAGTCCTGCTCTTTTTGTTTGTAAAATGATAGGGCATGCTTTGTTGGAGGATTGATGTCAAATGGACTTGAGTTTAAGATCATAGTTTCTAATCAATATGAAGTATAATGTTCTTAGTATCCACTAAAGATTGTATAGTTAAGGTTGCTAGACGTTGCCACATGAGCAAGGGAATACTTATTTCTAAATATTACCTTGCTATTAGGGCTTTATGTGATAGAAAATCAGTCAGTCGAGCAAATAATAATCAGATTATTTTCTAAGAATATTCATATTGTTATCATGTTTCATGGTGAGTCAAGACAATCCAGGAATGGGTGCTGATTAGGGTACTTTCAAATTTTCTTGTAAAATAATACAACAACAACAACAACAACATCAAGCCTTTATCCCACTACGTGGGGTCGGCTACATGAATCCTTTTTCTCCAATGTGTCCTATTAAAAGTCAAATTCTCGTTTAAATCTAATAAAGAAAGGTCATTCCTAATATTTTCTAACCAAGTCTTTTTAGGTCTACCCAATGTTTAAAATTGCGTATTCGGGTATTGAGGCGTTTTTCATTCGTGAGGCGAGGCATAAGCCTTAAGGCGTTTTGAGGCGTAAGCCTCAAAATCAAAAGATTGCGTAAACATAAAATGATAAATTTTTTATATAATAATGAGTGAATAATATAAAACATAAAAAAGTATAAGATATGAAGTGAAATCAAAATATCTCATTAATAAGACAACATGAAATATAGTTCAACTCAAAATTCTATCTTTCCCAAATCCCAATATTCTTTTCATTAACATATAATTCAAATTTCCAAAAATAAATAGCAATGACATATCACATAAGAACTCATAAGTCATTAGTACCATCATCACTAAGGGGTTCTTCATTTGAATCATCATTATGATGAATGCTCTCTCCCCTTCCTCCTCTCCTATAGAGTCCAATGTCGAGCATTTACTTAAAGATTTATGTAAGTTTTAATATATATAGCATGTGGCGTAAGCCTCATGACAGTGAGGCGAGGCAAGCCTCAATGCGGGCCTCAACCAAGTTGAGGCGCAAGCCTCATAAAAAAAACTCGAGGCGTGAGCATCGAGGCGTTTTTTACTGGAATTGCGCAAAGGCGGGCCTCAAGGCGAGCCTCATATTGCGCAATTTTAAACCATGGGTCTACCCCTACCTTTCTTAATATAAGTCAAATCTAATACCTCTACTCTCCTAACTGGGTCATCGGAAGGCCGCCGTTTTATGTGACCAAACCATCTAAGGCGACTTTCTCTAATCTTATCTTCTACTGGAGCTACTCCAACCTTTTCACGTATATGCTCATTTCGTATCCTATCTTTAAGGGTAAAGCCACTCATCCACCTGAGCATCCTCATCTCTGCCACACTTAACTTAGTATTATGCTTCTCTTTTAATGGCCAACATTCGTCACCATAAAGCATTGCAGGCCTCACTACCATCTTATAGAATTTTCCCTTAAGTTTAATGGGTACATTTCTATCACATAACAAGCCCGATGCATTCCTCCACTTCAACCATCCAACTTGAATTCTGCTGATAATATCCCCATCTATTTCACCATCACTCTGAACAATAGATCCAAGATATCTAAAACGTGTACTCTTATTAATGACTTGATCGCCCAAAGTCACAATCCCCTCACTAGGTCTATTACTACTAAAATTACACTCCATATATTCTGGTTTAGATCTACTCAAGCGAAAACCTTTAGACTCTAAGGTTGACCTCCATAATTCAAGTTTACCTTCAACTCCCTCTCTAGTCTTATCAACAAGAAGAATATCATCAGCAAAAAGCATACACCAAGGTACATCCTCTTGCAAATGTCTAGTGAGAACATCCATGACTAAAGCAAAAAGATATGGGCTTAAGGCTGATCCTTGATGTAACCCAACCGAAATAGGGAAATAGTTGGTCAATCCACCTTGTGTTTGAACACAAGTAATAGCTCATGCATACATATCCTTAATGATTTGAATATGAGCATTATTGACTCCTTTCTTTTCAAGAACTCTCCATAGCACTTCTCTTGGAACTTTATCATATGCTTTTTCTAAATCAATAAAAATCATATGTAGATCCTGCTTATTTTCTCTATATTTCTCCATCAAACCTCTTAATAAATGTATGGCTTCCATAGTCGACCTACCCGGCATCAATCCAAATTGATTATGAGAAACATTAGTATCACGCCGCAACCTATGCTCCATAACTCGCTCCCAAAGTTTTAAAGTATGACACATTAACTTAATACCTCTATAATTCGCACAATCTTGTGCATCACCTTTATTCTTAAAAATAGGAATTAACACGCTCATTCTCCACTCATCTGGCATCTTTTTAGTCTTCAAAATAGTATTAAAAAGTTTAGTAAGCCATGAAATTCCTTCATCTCCTAAGCATTTCCACACCTCTATTGGAATATCATCAGGTCCAACAGCTTTTCCACCCTTCATTTTCTTTAAAGCCTCTCTAACTTCAATTTTACTAATACGCCGATAAAAACAGAAATCTTTATTTTCATTTAGGGTGCTAAGGTCATTATAGACAATTTTATATTCACAATCTTCATTAAAAAGTTTAGCAAAATATCTCATCCATCTTTCTTGTAAAATAATGTTAAAGATTATTCATTTCTTAAGTGTCAGGAACATGTCTGAGTTGTTTTAGCCTTTTCGTAATTGTCCAAGAAATACTGTGACAGAGAAGTGTTCTGGTGTTGAAGAGCTGAGAGAAAATTTTAAATTTAAAAATAAAACAAATTTATCTTTAAGCTAATCATAAAAATAGAAAATTTTAATCACACATGGGATGTGGGAACAAGAAACTATTATCACACCTGGGAATTGAGAATAGCAGCTAGCCGTTGAAGGCTTGTGGTTTCAGGGGGTGATGAATAACATTTAACAAATCAATGAAACTTGTATTCCTCCCCAATCCCCATCTTGAGAGGTGGTTTTTTTCCTTTTTTTGGAATGAAGTTTTGGACTACCACTCTATCCCTTTTCAGCCATTGGAAAGGCTGCTTCTTACTTCTTAAAGGGAGCTATGTTCGAAGGCTTAGCCTTGTGGAGCTTACCATACAAGGCATTTTCTTAGAAACAATGTCTTATAGCTTGTAGATTTTGCTCAAAAGCATCTGGAAGGTTTTTTTTTTAAAGCATCTAAAAGGTTTTTTTTTTAAAGCATCTGGAAGGTTGAAATGCCTTTAGATATGACAATTGGACTCAGTATTTTCAGCAAAATGTTCACTCGTACTTAGGTTCTCCATTTGATAATGCATTGAGACAGAGACTTTGAGTCTATATATTTTTCTATCACCAGGTTACCAATCATTAAAGGCCATTGGCTTCCAAAGAGTGACAAACAAGATTTAACAAAGTAATGAAACCTAAATCTTTAATCACCAACTTAAAACATAAAAAATTAGAGTTGTAATATCCTTGGTATACAAGTTCATAGTAATCTAACTACACATAAGCATGTAAAGAAAAATTTGATGTTCTCAAAGTTTACATCATGAGTGAGGAGCAGAGTTAGTGATTGGATTTATCTTTATTCTAAAGTGAGCTCCCTTCAAAAACCAAAAAGATAAAAAAAAGGAAAAATAAATCAACATAAAAAAGCAATTACTAACAATTATCACATGATTTAAACAACTAACCCTTAAATCAAATTTATTCCTTGGAAACGAGGCAACACCCTCATCTTATAGCTTGGCTAGCCATTTCTGGAACAACATATTGGGAATGTATTTGAATTCTCCTCATTTTCTTTGGGTGTGGCCCTTCATGTAGCCTTTGGAGGCCTTGAACTCTTCTTCTTATTGCTTTTTGTATGCCCGTGCACATAAATTGACCATGTATTAAATATTTCATTGTTCTCGGGCTTGGAGGCTCCTATTACATACACATTCCATAGATCACAAACATGTAATATCCATTGTTCCTTTCACTATTCAATTTCAAATTGTAGTATTGAAGTTAAAATGATGTAACTACTAGTAGGTTTGTCATCCATCATGATATTTGTGTACAATTCTTGTTTGACTCATTTCATGTGCTTATTTACTTGATGACTTGAACATATAAATGGTCCTGTTTGATTGTTTTTTTCGCTCGATAATAGATCTGTCAGTATTAGTTATCCTTTAATATTCATATATCATATATGCATGGGTGTATGCATGCATGTATTTATTCTATATTTTGTATAAAAAATTCAATTAGGCTTTGATGTTAGTGAACAACTTAACTTCAGCTTGATAATAAAATAAGTAAAACATGAGAAATGCATCTCTGTTTGTTTACTTTAACAAGTTGAGCCCTACAAAGCTTGAGCTCGTTCAACCCTGCTTTGTTAGTGCCCTAGTTATGAACTAAAACCAAACTGTATTGATATAAACTCTGGAGGTTTTTTTATATCATGAAACTGATTTAAAGTGATTTCCAAGTAATAGAAAGAAGAGTTTTCTTGACCTAGTTTTCGTCCAAGACTGAGAAAAAAAAAAAACAAATAAAATGATTTACTTGAAGGGATTTTGGAACAATCAAAATTCACAAGAAAATCATTTAGAAGAAAGCTTTAGGAATTTAAAAACTTTAAACTGACTTTTTTCCAGTGTCAAAATCTTGTAGAATATTTCCTTTTCAAAACCATCTAAACTCAATAGAGAATAAAGCACATAGTTTTATGCACCTTAGGTTTAAACTAGCTACTTTGCCCTTTAGAGCAGTCCATGGGAAACACTTCGAATGAGAATATTTTCTAATTTTTTGTTATTAAATCCTGCTTTCAGTTGAAAAAATAAATTAATTTTCTGTCAGAAACATGGTTTTAACTGTGTGCCTGTATGGTGTGTGGCTATGAATGTCTTGTTGTACACCTTTGTCAAAATGCTATGCTACTTCTGTATTCTCATATTGAATATGTGGTCAATCAATTTTTGTTGGTAAAGAATTTAGTATTTTTCTCCTTCATGGAAACAATAAGTCCTAGCTTATCTCAAATGTGCCCATCCTCATTATTATACACTCAGCTGCGGACTCCATAATAAGAAAGAAGCTTCCAAATGACTCTCTTCTGTCTTGATGCTCGAGTTTGAATGCTTCTATTCAGCCATGCAACCCATGTAACTGCACATCTCTTAGCAAAGAAATGTCAATTGAAATAAGACAATTATAGAGCATGCTAGCTGTGGTTGTGCACAATAGTGTAAATGATATGCTTTGGAAGTGAAAACAGCGAAAGAAAGAAGAGAAACTTCAAGAATACTTCAAATGATGTCTGATTTTGAATTATAATTTCAATGCAAAAACAAGATATAGGTGATCTACGTCTAGAGAGATAGATTGGCTCTTCCAAACAACCTAGACGTCGTTAGGAAGCCCTTACAATGAGAACTACAACAAAACTCCAATCAAAACATAACCCTAATATAAAATAACTAGCTATGAATAATTTCTTCCTATTTCTCCCTAAAACAATCTTATTGCCTTAATTAATTCCCTTCCATATTTTGAATTCAAATTGGAATTAAAAAACGATTAATTCCTTCTTTATTCCTTCTCTGTACATATGGAATCATAGCTTTGCTGGGCCCCACAAGGGGGGCCGAACCTTCCTTTGTTCTTCCAGGTTCTGCCCAGTTCGCTCCCTCCTATTGGATCGACTGGCTAGGTTGGCCTAGCCAACCCCCTCCTGCTGCTGCTCCTGCTGCCCTATCAATACTCCCCTCTCAAAATACACTTTGCTCAAGGTAAAATGATGAGAATTCTCCTGATTCATAGGGCTCCCATGTAGCTTCATAATCAAATAAATCCTTTCATCAAACTAGGACTTTGCACCTGTTGTCCCATGTCGTGGTCCCACGATCTCCATGGGTTCTAGAATCACTTCCATGTTCTCAGTTTAAGTTGCTGGTAGTGAGGAAGATGGTGTGTGATCTCCGATAGTACGCCTTAGTTGTGATGCATGGAATATTGGGTTGATTGATGATGATGCTGATAATCTCAAACAAAAGGCTACTAGCGCAGTGTGCTCTATCACCTCATAAGGTCTGAAATATCGTGGTGGTAACTTCTCATCTATGTTGCACCGATACACCTGTTTATGTAGGCGTGTTGTATTGGATACGTGTCAGACATGGATATGTGTCCGATACGGCAAAGCCGTATCTAATTAAAATAATATTTAATTTCAAAAGGACACGTATATCGGAGAAAAAATGACTCGTATTTCATATTTACTTCCGCTGTTGTGAGCAAGGTTCTCTCATTTCCGAACTCGCAAAATGAGGCGTTAGGGCTTCTTCGTTTCTACGACCACGAGCATGCATTTAGGGTTTATGTTTAGTAGAAGTTCAAAGACAAACCATCGAAGAAGTTAATCCTATCGTTCCTTCTATTGAATAGTTGAAGCTTCATGTGCTAGACAATTTATGTTTATGTTTTCGTTATTGTACTTGACATTTAATGCTTATTTTTATTTTGATATTATAAGCTACAAGACTACAGATGATGTTGCTTTCATTTTTCTTATCATTTCAATTATTATGCTTTGATTGCTTTCTTAATTTTTATGTATAGTTTATCAATTATAATGTTGTATCCGTGTCGTACATGTATCTTATATTTTTATGAATTGATATGTCCTGTATCCGTATCGTGTCGTATCTGTGTCGCCGTATCTATATTAGTGCAACATAGCTTCTCATTTTTCCTCTTGGCTAGTGTCCTCTGTCGGTAGGGTCTCAATTTTAAATAAACTCTATCCCCGAGCTCAATCTGTACTCCCGTTTGTGTTCCTCTACTTTTCTCTTCATAAGCTGTTGAGATCTTAATAGATGCCCTTTGAGTTCTTCTAATTTCATATCTCTCCTCCAAGTATTGGCCTATACTGGATACTGGTGTAGTACTGTATCCGTAATGTACCAAATGAGGTGAAAATCTTGAAAGCGATTGTTCGTGCAGCTTTGTGGAAAGATGTGTTATACCAATACTCTGCCCATGTTATCCATTTAGCCCATATTTTAGGTGTGTCAGACACAAAATAATGCAGGTATGCCTCCATGCTCTTGTTGACCACTTCCATTTGGTTGTCCGTCTATGGGTGATATATTGTGCTCCTTTTCACGACCGTCCCTTGCATCTTGAATAACTACTTCCAAAAGTGGTTGAGGAATATCTTGTTTCTATTTGATACTATAGATTTTAGAATGTCATGTAAGCATACTAACTCACGAATAAAGATCGTGGTGACTGAGATAGCAGTATAGGGATGCTTCAGTGGAATGAAATGAGCATGCTTGCTCAATACTACTCCCAACCTATAACTGGATGCGTCTATCTCAACTATAAACTGTTTCTCAAAATTTGGGAGCGCCAATACTGGTACACTGATTATGGCTTTCTCCAACTCCTAAATAGCTCACATTGCCTCCTTCCCCTGCTTGAAGTTATCCATTCTTCAACTGCTCTATTAAAGTTCCCACAATGGTATCATATCCTTTAACAAATTTTCGATAGTAACTTGTGAGCCCTATGAATCCACACAATTCCTTCAAGTTCTTGGGAATAGGCTAGTCCACCATAGCCTAAACTTTGGACTGGTCCGCTGATGGTCCTTCCCTAAACACCACATGTTCTAAATGCTCCACCCGTGGTTGCCCGAATGAGCACTTTTTCCAGTTGGCAAACGATTAATGCTCTTTCAAGGTATCCAAACTATCTTCAAGTATTCCCAATGTTATGTTTCTGTCATGCTATATATCAATATTTCATTAAAAAATATCAAGACAAACCTTCTGAGGTGTTACTGGAACACTCGGTTCATGAGGGATAGGAAGGTGGCTGGGGGCATTGGGGGTATCACTTGGAGTTCATAGTTCCCCTCATGTGATGCAAGCAAAAATTTGGGAAAAAGCCCCAAATTTTTTGCAAACAACTCTTCCTAGGACAATAAAAAAAACACAAAATACTTCAAAATACGACAAACAACAAACTTTATAAATAAAATATGACGCTTACAACAAAGTACGCTTACAACAAAGGACGCTTACAAACTTTTAAAATAAAGCTCCTAAAGTTGCACTTTTTGATTGAGAAGAAAGGCACTTATGGGGTGGATACTTGCGGGGAGAAGAATGAGATTAGAAGCCGAGACGAAGTATAGCTCGCAAGCTATAGGGAGGAGAAGAGGAAGAGGTGGAACAAGCTCGCAAGCCTTTCCAAGGAAACCCGTAGGTTTTCTATTCCAAAAATCACTCACATATCATCTCTAAAACTCTTTTTTATCCACTAGTCATCACATATTCATAGGACCTAAGAGGGCAGCCAAACAGCCACATAAAAACCCCCATTTAAACCAATTAAAAGCATGAAATAATCTCATAACAACACCTGAAAAAAACAACATAGAGAACCAGGTTGAGGAAACCACGGGAAAGCAGCTAGGGAGCAATCCGAAAAGGTAGCACAGGAACCGGGTAGAGGAAGCCACGGGAAAGCAGCCAAGGAGCAAACCGAAGGGCCTGCACAGGAACCGGGTCGAGGAAGCCAAGGGAAAAGAACCTGGGAGAAAACTGAAGGACACAAAGAAGGGCAAGAAGCAAGGTTCCAAACTCCACAATAATGAGCTACCAAGTGCAATAATTCCACAAAATAATGTGCTAAACATCAGCTCAAGCATTAATGAGCTAGCACCAAGTAGATCACAAATTATTAGCTCAAAACCAAAGCAGCCAAAACCCAACATGAGTGCAGCCAAGGCCCAACCAGAGAGGTAACAAGCAGCCCAAAGACCAAAGAGCCCAAAAAGCTTAGACCCCCTCCCTTGCCTACATCAATTATCCTCCGGTCGAAAAATCTCATCTCCCGATGAGGTTGTTTTAGGTTTCTTCCGACAAGGCGAAGGAGGTGCATCAATCTCTTGAATTTTTGCTTCATACCTTTTCAAAATTTCTTCTCTTTCTTTTTTGAATTGATCTTGTAGAATTTTGTTTTTCTTCAAATATTGCTTTATACACATATGCATTCTTATTTGTAGCTTGTATAATTCATTCTATAGGGGATCTGTTGAATCACCTTCTGATGGAACCCATCTATCCATTGGTATTTGGACTTCAGAAGCTTCTATATTACTTTCTTTCACGACTGATTCAATCTTTTTGTGATTTTTCATTTTTTAAACTCTTAAAAAAAGACACAAAAAGAGACCTAGGAAGACAAAAACCTAAGCTCTGATACTAAATTGATGTAAGCAAAAATTTAGAAAAACCCCAAATATTTGCAAGCAAAAACAAAAGCTTCGTAGGAAATAGAAATGACACAAAATTTCTCAAAAACTAGACAAAATACGACAAAAATAAACTTTATATATAAAAAATGACGCTTACAATAAAGGATGCTTACAAACGATGCTTACGAACTTTTAAAATAAAGCTCCTAAAGTTGCACTTCTTGGTTGAGAAGAAAGGTATTGATGGGGTGGTACTTGCGGGAACAAGAATGAGATTAGAAGCCAAGATGAAGTACAGCTCGTAAGCTATAGAGAGGAGAAGAGGCGGAGGACATAGCTCGCAAGCTATTCCAAAGAAACCCACAGGTTTTATGCAAAAATTATCATCATAACATTCTCTAAAAAACTCCAAAACAGTCACAAACATCTAATATATATACAAGAAAAGGCAGCCAAACAGTCCCCCAAAACCTCCCATAAAATCAATAAAAAAGGGCCTGAAATAATCCCATAACAGCACCTGAAAAAAACAGCACAGAGAACCGAAGGGGAAACACATAAATCAGGTAGATGAAGCCTCGGGAAAGCAGCCAGGGAGCAAACTGAAGGGGCTGCACAGGAACCGGGTAGAGGAAGCCATGGGAAAGCAGCCAGGGAACAATCCGAAAAGGCAGCACATAAATCGGGTAGATGAAGCCACGGGAAAGCAGCCAGGAAGCAAACCGAAGGGGCTGCACAGGAACCGGGTAGAGGAAGTCACGGGAAAGCAGCCAGGGAGCAAACCGAAGGTACACAAAGAAGGGAAAGATGCAATGTTCCAAACTCCATAATAATGAGCTACCAAGTGTTATAATTTCACAAAATAATGAGCTAAACATCAGCTCAAGCATTAATGAGTTAGCACCAAGTAGATCCCAAATTATTAGCTCAAAAACAAGGTTTAAAATTGCGTAAATAAGCCTCTAGGCATTTTTCGTCTGTGAGGCAAGGCGTAAGCCTCGAGGCGGTGTGAGGCGTAAGCCTCACAGACGAAGAATTGCGTAAATGAGAATTTAAGGGTTTTAGCAAGTAAATAATAGTAAGATTCTATCATATAATAAAGACATCTAAATGACAAGTAAAATTAGTGGAAAGTAAGAAAATAGATGCAATAAAATCATGTTCCAAAGTACAGAACCACAAAATATTAATCTATCAAAACTCCCAAAGTACAAATAAAAAAAAACATATATAATCCAATCATGTCTCATCAATAAATGAGTCTTCAAGGGAATCTTTTTCTCCAATTGTATTTATGTCATATCTTCATCATCTTCAATGTGACTCACTTTTCTCTTCCCTATTCAATAAGAATGATCATTATCATGTTACTTGTCCACTTGATATAAATATAATATAATAGCATATAAGAAGTTGTGGAATACCTTTATTTGGTTGTTGTGCTGCAGAGCTAATAGATGTGTGTGTTGTGGTATTAGTGGATGTGCCCACTTGTTTTGCTTCGCCCCTCAAGACATCCACACTTAGATCCTCTAGTTGCAAGTCTGATAATGACAAATTTGTCTTATCATCTATGAACCACTCATTATTAGATGCCACATCATCACACACCAAAGGGTTCTCATCATCCTTCAACCCCTTGTTCCGCAACCTCCTTTCTCTCAACTTCTTGTTGTGCATAATATACACAAGGGAGTTTATTCTGAGTGTTGAAAGTCGATTTCTTCTCTTTGTTTGCACTTAACTACATGTAAATATTTGGCCGGATAAGTGTTTGGCCGTCGTACTCTTTTTCATAGAAGCTGTAATTTCCTCTTTCATGTTATTTGGAACATTCGCACATGGTGCTTCATTCTTATGTGAGCCGGATAAGTGTTCCTTCATGCGAGTTACTCTTCCCTTTAACACTACAACAACAACAACAACATCAAGCCTTTATCCCACTACGTGGGGTCGGCTACATGAATCCTTTTTCTCCATTGTGTCCTATTAAAAGTCAAATTCTCGTTTAAATCTAATAAAGAAAGGTCATTCCTAATATTTTCTAACCAAGTCTTTTTAGGTCTACCCCTACCTTTCTTAACATAAGTCAAATCTAATACCTCTACTCTCCTAATCGGGTCATCGGAAGGCCGCCGTTTTATGTGACCAAACCATCTAAGGCGACTCTCTCTAATCTTATCTTCTACTGGAGCTACTCCAACCTTTTCATGTATATGCTCATTTCGTATCCTATCTTTAAGGGTAAAGCCACTCATCCACCTGAGCATCATCATCTCTGCCACACTTAACTTAGTATTATGCTTCTCTTTTAATGGCCAACATTCGGCACCATAAAGCATTGCAGGCCTCACTACCATCTTATAGAATTTTCCCTTAAGTTTGAGGGGTACATTTCTATCACATAACAAGCCCGATGCATTCCTCCACTTCAACCATCCAACTTGAATTCTGCTGATAATATCCCCATCTATTTCACCATCACTCTGAACAATAGATCCAAGATATCTAAAACGTGTACTCTTATTAATGACTTGATCGCCCAAAGTCACAATCCCCTCACTAGGTCTATTACTATTAAAATTACACTCCATATATTCCGGTTTAGATCTACTCAAGCGAAAACCTTTAGACTCTAAGGTTGACCTCCATAATTCAAGTTTACCTTCAACTCCCTCTCTAGTCTTATCAACAAGAAGAATATCATCAGCAAAAAGCATACACCAAGGTACATCCTCTTACAAATGCCTAGTGAGAACATCCATGACTAAAGCAAAAAGATATGGGCTTAAGGCTGATCCTTGATGTAACCCAACCGAAATAGGGAAATACTTGGTCAATCCACCTTGTGTTTGAACACAAGTAATAGCTCCTGCATACATATCTTTAATGATTTGAATATAAGCATTATTTACTCCTTTCTTTTCAAGAACTCTGCATAGCACTTCTCTTGGAACTTTATCATATGTTTTTTCTAAATCAATAAATATCATATGTAGATCCTCCTTATTTTCTCTATATTTCTCTTCCCTTTAACACTATATCACAAAAATTCCATTTTAAATACACATACGTCTTCTCGCCACCTCGTACATCAACTTGTACACTGTATTTCCAAGAAGGGTCACGCCGCAATGACGTATTTGTCTTTTCCTTGCCCCTAACAACGTTTCCTAATGCACAAATGCGGAAACATACAAAAAATCTCAAAAAATAAAAAACCTTAGATTTTCTATAACTTGAAAAAACTTTCTTTGAACTTATAAAAAATACCTAAAACCAATAATAGAGTGCTTGTAGAGGGCAGCTAGACCCTTCTTGCTCACTGGCGTGAAGTGGCTCTGGCAGGAGAGGAGGCAGAAAGCCAACCCGAGCGGAGCCGAGTGGAAGGTTCGCAAACGGAAGAGGGCTTGCGGGAGAATTTCGTTCGGTTTAGTTAGAATCGAATGGAAGAATAGAAGAAATACCTAATTTTAAGTAGGTGGGACCCGGTTTTAAGAGGCGTGCGCCTCACATATATTTGCGCAATATCTCCTTAGAGGCGCACCTCTTTGCCTGTGAGGCGTAAGCCTCACATGAACCCAAAATTACTTAGGCAATGAGGCGTTTGGGGGCTGAATTACGCGAAGGCGCGCCTCAATTTTAAACTATTCTCAAAACCAAACCACCCAAAGCCCAACTTGAGAGCAGCTAAGGCCCAACCAGAGAGGTAACAAGTAGCCCAAAGACCAAAGAGCCCAAGAAGCTTAGACCCCCTCCCTTGCCTACATCATCATGTGTTCTAAAGGCCGTCTTATGCACATCAACAACCTTCATCCTTATTTGATGATACCTAGACTTCAAATCAATCTTGGAGAAGATCACAGTCCCAAATGACTTATCCAAGAGTTTATCAATCACTGGGATGAGAAATTTATCTAGCACAATTTTCTTATTTAGAGTCCGGTAATCCACTCAGAAGCTCCAACTGCAGTCCTTTGTCACCAACAGAAGTGGACTAGAGAAAGGGTTAACATTTGGCCTAATGCTTCCATCACCTCCTTGATTAGCCTTTCTATTTCATCTTTCTGAATCTGGGGATAACAATATGGTCTGACACTTATAGGAGAGGTCCCTTCTTTTAGGTTGATGGGGTGATCCTGCTCTCGTGGTGGTGGTAATCCGATCGGTTATCGGAACAAATCCTAATGCTGCTGCAGAATATGCTGGACCCCTACTGGGATTTCCCTTGCCTCTTGTTCCTGGACCCCTTCTATGCTATGTAACTCCACCAAATACCCCAGGCATGCACCCTGGATTGTCATGAGTATGGATTTTTCATAAGCTAGCATCCTCTTGAAACACTACCTTCTTCCCTTCTATTTGGACCTCCATACTCAAAAACTTCCAATACATCATCATTTCCCCCATGGTCTGTAGTCATGTCATTCCCATAATCAAATTCGTACTTCCTAAGTTCAACGAAAGGAAGTCTTCCATTACCTGAATATCTTGCAAGGTCATCACCACCCCTTCACATAATCCCCAACTCCTCTATATCTTACACGTACCCATCATAACCCCACATCCTTTCATCTTCACCAACTTCAACCTCAATTGGTCCACTACCCGATTCAAGATAAAGTTATGTGTATCCTCAATTTTTTCTCTCACCTTCATGGTGTGATTTAGGGTAAATCCCACCATAGAGTTCAAGGACACCTCTGCCAAGTGTAGGTGTAACGACTTTGTTTTTCCTACAATCTCCTCCTGCTCATCCCTGGTCTCATCTTTCCCCTCACAGAACATCAAGACCTAAAGCGCTCGATTCTTGCACTTATATCCTAGTGCAAATCTCTCATCACACCTGAAGCATAGCCCTTTTGCCTGCCTATCCTACGGCTCTTGTTCTATAAGGTGCTTGAAATTGCCTCCAGGACGAGCTCCAATGCTCTTTTCTTTCGGTGCCTCCCTCTGAAATGGCACCAACTGGGTTCTCCCTCTCAACCCTTATCATCTTCCCCTTCAAAAATTGGCATATTTAACTTGCTTGATCTCGTATCCATGCCCCAATGGCTTCTCCCTTTCTTAGTTCCTCCTGTATATTAGTGGTGTGGTTCTTTCCCTTTCTCCCATGGATGATTTGGACTCCATGTCTCTGCCCAGCCAATACCTCCTCTAGTCCACGTCTCACTATTCACAGGTGGTCTCCCAAAGAGTTCGGTGTTCCCCCTTCTTGCTTCCCTTCCTTCGGAATACCTGGATCCACCCCCCATCGGTGCCCCCATGGTGGTTTTCAGGGAAAACACTCTCCACTTAATCATCACCCTCCTGAATTTCCTTTCCCTTTGGTTCAACCATAGGAATCACCAGTGAGGCTTTCGACTGCATCTCGATCATCTTCTTCATCATGCTATCCAAGTTTTCAAAGCGGTTCTCTATAGACGAGAGTCTTCCATGTCGGAATAGTTTTCCTCCATTCTGGCCTTGAGTTCCATCTTGCCTTCCCATGCATCCATCTTCTTTGCTATCATTTACCTCGCTATGATACCAATTTGATATACCTTGAAAGTGAAAACAACGAAAGAAAGAATAGAAAATTGCAGGAATACCCCAAATGATGGGTGATTTTGAATTATCACTTCAATGCAAAAACAAGATACAAGTGATCTATGTTTAGAGAGGTAGATTGACTCTCCAAAACAACCTAGATGCTGCTAGGAAGCCCTCACAAAAAGAACTATAACAAAACACTAATCAAAACATAACCCTAATATAAAATAATTCGCTCTAAATAAGCTCTTCTTATTTTCATTTTACAAAAAAAAAAAGCTCTTCTTATTTCCCCACAAAATAGCTTTATTGCCTTAATTCCCTCCCTTATTTTGAATTCAAATTGGAATTAAGCAGCGATTAATTTCTTTCTCATTCCTTCTCCGTACATATGGAATCATATAGCTTTGTTGGGTCCCAAAAGCTAAACCCTCCCTGGTTTTTTCCGGGCTCCGCCCGGTCTGCCTCCTCTTGCTGGAATGGCTTGCTGGGTTGGCCCAGCCTGTTGCCACTCCTGCTACCGTATCAGGAAATTAGGAAAGATATGAGTAGCATATGTCAACAGTTTTTGTTTCATTGTTAGGGCACCATGTTCCCCGTATTGTTCCAATCTTCCCATAAGCTACACTTGCTACCTTCTCAGTAGAAGAAAACAGTGAAAAATAAGAAATCTATATAGGAAGTAAAGTGGCATGCTGAGAGAAGTTAATGCCGTAGCAATTCTATCAAATTAAGAGCATATTGAATTTATATCCTGTCTAATTAGTTGTTGCAGAAAGGAACCTCTCAGAAATCTTATTTAACCTCCACATAAATATAGTTTATAAAATTCAATTATTTTTCAGTCAATAATCACATTTGGAGAGTTTGCCTCATAATGCTTCTTGTTGTACATATACCTACATTCAAAATTCTTTATAACTGAATTTCAAAAAGTATAATATAAGCAATTATAGTACTTGAAAGAAGATATGAGTGTTGTTATAATCAAAGCATTACCATATAAATAACAGGCGAACTAAAATTTTAATGAATATGTCTATTAGAATGCTAAATCTGACCTGTAATACTTCTTGGATAGGATTGATATCCAAGTACTTCCAATTGGATATGGATAGTTTTTTCTTGGTGTTATAGTGTTTAAGAGTTTCACTCGCCTATCACTGATCGAGACCGCGGGATAGATTTCCACCCTAACTACCTAAGGCAAATTAAATCTGATGAAGTTTCCCACAATCCCTTCAGGTATTCCTACCAAGTGAGTTTTATAGGACATAGGAGAAAAAGGGCAAAATTAACAAATTAGGAATCACACCATTATGAGGAAAAATAACCAATTTGGGCATATAATACTAAAATATTGAATGAGATTGAAAGAGCGTTTACAAACTCAAGCGAATGTTCAGATAGAAAAATATCCTGTTTGCTTTTCCATTGAATTCTTCTACTGTTGGATTCTGCTTTGCAATTACCTTTGGTTCCTTACCGTTTTTTCCCAAAACAGTGAGCAATCTCGTTGTATTTATTGTTTTTGGTGAAAAGGACAGTAGCAAGAATCCCAATTATCTTCTTTGGATTCACTCCTGCGTCAGGAATAGGAAGGAAGCAATGACTTTTTAGTGTAGACAGAGTCATAATCTGAAGGTAACCTGAAGACCAGTGGATGATAGGTGCCAGTTCAGGTGCTGTTCCTGCCACTGGAGAAGAAATTACAAAGGATGCAGCAGATGAGTTTGGGAGGGCTGCGATCTCTGGTCCTGTGCAGGAATCTGAACTTTTGTTGCTTTTGATAGATAGTGGAAAGGGAATAGATAGCTGGTTGCTAGATAAATTCAAGGGAAGTATTGAATTTGCAGATTTTATTAGATTCAAAGCTAACTGAATTTCAAAGCAGTATCCTAATTTTTCTAAATGTAGTAGGGCAAGGATTATAGAGTTTAGATTTGAACGTATCTAGAATGCATTAGGATGCATTAAAATTTAGAACAACTCATTTTCCTTAAAATCAAGTTACCAAACCTAATTTAAAGGCATATTTTGTGGAACTATCCTAATTAAAATTACATAAAAATATTTAACTAAATTACCTAAATTTCAGTTATTAACCGCCAAATTTTCCGGAAAATTCAATTAGCAATTTTTATACATGTATTTCTATTGGGGCTAAGCTTATCGGTTTTTTGGTATGTGTGCGTTTGTATATATATATATATATATTTATATATATATATATATATATATATGATGGGGACATTAGAGCATGAATCATATATCAGGGCGTGGCCGTTGATCTACGGCCACAATCACGTCGATGTATTTTGAGTTATTTCTTGTATTTGTTTTATTTTGTTATTTGTTATTTATGTTGTATTTTGTTTTTCCCGTTTTACCCATTGCTTAAGGGAAGTCGTATGTAAGCCCTAAGGGCATTGTCGTCTTTCTTATTTTGAGTCTTATGTATGAAACTATTTATAGCCCATATATTTCTCTTTGAAAATTAATGATTGAATGATTAGAAAAAGCTTTCCCCTTGCTTGAGTTCTTGTTAGATCTTGAGAGTGCTTGAGTGGTGAATCCCTATGAGAGGGAATTCGGATCACTCACCAAACTTGGAGACGGTCGGGTTCGTGGTTTTACCTTCGTGCTACCTCTTGTTCTTCTTCCTTTCGTAACCAACCCGCCGACCACCTAACCCCACCATCCCCAAGCCACCGGCCTTCATAAACTCCCCTCCCTCCACCCGCCGGATTTCCCCATCTCCCCTTAGCCGCCGGCCCTATTCCGCCGTCCTCCCCCTATCTCCCTTCCACACATCAATTCCTCTTAAACACTTTTCTTAAACAATTATTCCTTAGTTGGGAAGATTTTAAATTCAAATTTGAAATTATTTGAGTTTGAATTCTTTCCTAAATTAAGAGATTTATTTTAGGAAAGTTTCTGAATGCTTGTTTATTTGAATTTAAATTAAATTAGGATGATATCTTTCTTCCCTAATTTAATTTCACAATATAAGGAAGCATTAAAGGCTCCCTAAATTTCCTCCCCTAGCCCCTAAGCCGCCGGCCCCCCTATTAATTCCCAAGGGATTTGTTTCCTAAATCCCACTCTCCACTTAGGGAATTAATTCAAATAGCCTCTTCCCTCCTTGGCCGATATCTCATAACCCCCACACCTTATTTTCTTTCCTAAAGCAAGCATTGACATTTGGAAACAAATCACCCACCCTAGCTCCCACTCATGCCGCAGCCCCTACCTCTCTATATCCCCTTTTAATTAATTCCAAGCTTAGGGATTAATTAAAGGATTGATTGGCACCTAAACCTCTCAAAATCTGAACTCAATTTCCCAAACCCTTTTCCCTCATGGCTGGCCACTTAATCCATCTCCTTCCTTGAGGGTTTGCGAGATAAGCTCCTCCCTCTCAATAGGAGCCTTCAAGGGAAGTACCGTCTAGCGTGCTCAACACTTCAACACTAGAGAAATTACTTTCTCTCTAAGTTGAACCTTCAAGAAAATTACGACGAACTTTTTCAACATCTCGACTACTTGTTTTCGGACTTTAACTAAGGTGAACTTCTTCCCCTCTTCAATTACCTTTTTAATCCCCTAATCTTATAGGTGATGGCGAATCACAAGGAGCCGAGTTTCGCCTTATGCCTAAGCTTAGTAAACGTAGGATTTTGTTTCACCGTTGCCAAAGCTTAGTAAACGTAGGATTGAGTGCACTTTCTATGCTTCTAATCTAATTATTAGATTAGAGATTTTGTTGAAAGCTATTTACTTTGCATGTTATTGAATTTCTAACTTGTTTTGATTTTCCAAGTGCTTGGCAAGTGGCTTAGCCTAAATGAAGGCACCTCTCTCTTGTTTTCTATTGTCGTTTTGATTGCTAACAGTTTTAATCATACTTGTTTAATTCAAGAAATCATGCTAATCAATATTCCATCCATTTAAAAGCATTTAGTTCTTCATCAATATATTTACGTAGAAGTCCTCAATGATTTATCATAACTTGTGTTTAGATTGAACTGTGCTAGTCATTCATGATTCCTTGTGTTTTTTGGCTCATATTTGAGTGGAAGATGCATTGGAGATCTTCTAAAGTGTGATCCTCCCGGATCAAGGGCAGGAGAAAATTTTATTAAAATTAAACAATTGGCTTACTTTGAGAGGTAAGCTAATTATGAAACTGATAAGACTGTTCATCTTTTCATTGGAATGCGACTTCAAATAATCATTCCCTACTTAGTGTCCTCTAAGCATGCATGTGTAAAGAAGCTTAACTGTTTACTTCCAAAAGTATTGAAGTACATGTGACTATCTATGTGGATCTTAAACAGCTAATATGACTGAAAACATTGTTCACTTGGATTCTATTTTACTTAATAGTGGTCATTTATTCATCTAGTTTTTTTGTTGAAGCATATGGAAATGTAGAAATTTTGTTAATTTTCCATTTTATGTATAGTTTCTTCCTTTATCTAATGGAATATTGTTTCTGATTGCAACTCCATATTGTTTTATCCTCTGCCTTCGCAAGCAAAGTAAATTTTGTTTAAAACTATCCTCTCTTTGAAACAATTTTGGATGCAAGTATGATGCCTTTGAATCAGAGTAGTTTTCAGAGCAGTGTATCATTTTACCTGAGTTTCTAACTTATTTTTTCATTCTAATGCGTGTAACGGACTTGCACCTTTCCAACTTGTGCAGGTTTCAGGACTTGAATTCTGAGAGAGCCTTGATCACAGGGAGGATATCCTCGTGTGGAAAAGGAAAAAGATTCAGTTGGATAGTGAAGATCTTTTACAAATTAGTTCAGTTTATACAGGAAACAATTAGAAGTACTTCTTTTGACAAGTCTATGAAAGATTCAGCTCTAGAAGAACCACAGTCTAGGAAAAAAGTACTTGATCCTCAAGGAACTTTTCTTCAAAGGTGGAACAAAATTTTTGTTCTTTCTTGTGTGATTGCAGTATCAGTGGATCCCCTATTCTTTTATATCCCAGTAGTTAATGATAATAATAATTGCCTTTATCTGGATAAAAAGTTAGAAACCACTGCAAGTACCTTGCGGTCTTTCACGGATATCTTTTATGTACTCCATATTATTTTCCAATTTAGAACTGGTTTCATTGCTCCTTCATCACGAGTTTTTGGAAGGGGTGTTTTGGTTGAAGATTCATCAGCAATAGCAAAAAGATATTTGTCTTCATACTTCCTCATCGATATACTTGCTGTCCTTCCTCTTCCACAGGTATGAAGCCCTTTTCATGTTGCATGTATTATCATAATGGATAGCCTTGTTAAATGTGGTCATCTTGTTACAAAGTGATTGATTGATGTGTAACATTAGTGGTTTCTTGCAGGGAAAAGATAAATGTTTCTTCTCACTTAAGCCTAAGAAGTTTATTCTGTGATTTGTTTTCTTTCACCGACATCAAATATTTTCTAATTAAGTTTTTTGAGCTGAATGTACATTTATATTGCTTTGGGCCTACATTTTTACGGAAGATGGTCTACATTGTATTCTGCACTTGAAATTACTGAAACGGTTAGCCTTAGGTAGGGGTGTAATTGAGTTGAGCTTTAGCCACAGCTAATTTAAGCTTGACTTAGTTATCTTCCTCTAATCTTGAACTTGAGCTCGACTGGCTACATGTTGAGCTCAGCTATGTTGGCATACTAGTGTAACCTTTGTCCTGCAAAGAAGGTGGTGGGTGATGTGGTATGCGGGTTTGTTCAATAAAGAAGAAAGTTGAGAAAGAGTGGGGTAAGTTTTTCCTCATTTGGTTTCGACTACAAAAGCATGCACAATAGTGATGGCAATGATAACAAGGCATCAATGGTGGATAAAAAGTCTAAGTCTAAGTTATTAATGGTGTCGACAATGTCAGAGTAATCGATATTAAAGTTAAGAATTAAAAAAAAAAACAATCTTATAGTTTCTAGATAGTAAAAATAAAGAGAAGCTTAAAAAAAAACAATGTATTTTTATGTGTCTGAGGTATTAATGGTGTCGACAATGTCAAAGTAATAGACAGTAAAAATAAGAATTAAAAAAAAAAAAAAACAATCTTATAGTTCTAGATAGTAAAAATAAAGAGAATCTTAAAAAAAAAAAAAGCAATGTAGTTTTATGTGAAATTATGGCCTGCAAATGGGATGAGATTTCATTTGAAATTACAAAAAAGTTCTTTGGTTATTATATTCTGAGATATTTATTTAATTTTAGACTGTCAAATCTTATGTCAGTCATATCTAACGGCTTAAAGTAAATGAGTTTCTAAATAGTTATTCTGAGTCGTGTAATTGGGAACTTATGGCTTGAATAAAAATTCTCTGTTTAAGTTTTAATCTCATAAGAACAATTTTAATGCGTGATTCTTTCAAATGCGACACTAGTGTGAGTGCCTAATTCTGAGATAAATCATTTCTTTGTACCAGTGTGAAGTATAATTTTTTTTTCTTATTTTGATATTTTATATTTCATCTGCATAATTTGTTGTTGCTTATTAGTGGCCGTGATGTTGGTAATAATTTGATAAATTTGAAACCCAATTTAAAAAACGCAAGTTCTTTTACTTGCTGATTTTTTATGATTCTGAATCCTTGCTCAATTTCTCATATTATTTCAATTATTTCATTATTAGTCGGGTTATGATTCTAGTATTGCTCATTTACAATTAAAGAAAGTATTATTTTAATTTATTTGTGATTTATGATCTGTCCTCATTTTTCTATGTTAAGAAAGGTAGAGGTAGATCTAAAAATATTTGATTAGAAAGTATTAGAAATCACTTTTTTTATTAGATTTAAATGAGAATTTGATAGGACATAGTAGAGAAAAAAGGATTCATGTATTATATTAAAAAACTGTTTCAATGTTTTATATTATCTTCAAAAAATTTATTGATTAAATTAAACCGAGAAGCACACTCATTTGAAGCGTGTGATACAATGGAATGGTTTTCCCTTTTATTATGATCATCACTATCTTTACATTACATGTACGAATATCATTAAGAAGATCTTTGGAGCTGAAAGTTAGTGGTTCATCCTGAGTGGCTGTAGTCCATGGTTAATAAAAATGAAACAACTTTGGATGCAACTCTATTTCTCTGAAACTTGGTTACTATTGAGACCATAACAGAATGGTAAGAGTAAGAACAAATTGGCCAGGATTTGGTGGTTGAGTAATGCTGTTCCATAGAAAAGGTTTAATGGCCAATAGTTTTAGGCCCTATAAGTTGGGATAGACGGTCAATATAAATTTGAAGGACTATTCAATATGAAACCTAACTCTTATGGAAATTCAATGGAACATCCTGAATCCCGCTTTTCTAATTGTGCATTTGAAGTAAGTTTCAACTTAATATAGCTTGCTTCATATTTCTAGCACATAACATCATTACGCTGAAGTAGATTTCTCCCTTTTTTTTCTTTGTTTTTCCTTGTTGAGATGTGTGTGAACATGCTTGGTTATTGAATATTTATGCATCCTATTTTTTATTTGCGGTCCATTATTGCTGAAAGACTACCGTAGATAAGGTTTCTGTTGATATTGGATGTGTAATCTATTTCCGCTATTGTTAGTACTTAATATATTTTCTATACGTGTTTCCTGTTCATGTTGTCATTGTAAGATACGATGGTTCATCTTTCTTGGCAAGCATTATGACAATGCATTTCTTTTATCTAACATTCAGGTAGTCGTACTGATCATAGTGCCAAGATTGAAAGAGTCATCTCCATTGGATGCGAAAGACCTATTGATGCTTATTATCTTATTCCAGTATGTCCCTAGACTTATAAGGATCATACCCTTGTATATGGAAGTGACTAGATCAGCTGGAATAATCACTGAAACAGCTTGGGCTGGGGCTGCCTTCAACCTCCTGCTTTACATGCTTGCAAGTCACGTGAGTTCATTTTTCTCGTTTGTGTTGTCTTATAATATTCTGAAAGGAAGTTCTGAAAGAATAAACTTACATGATTCCTGATGGAGGCCTGTGTACTCAATAAAATCTTTCAGGTTCTTGGGGCATTCTGGTACTTGCTTTCAGTTCAACGAGAAGATGCATGCTGGAAACATGCTTGTTCAATAAATAATTGCAACATTACATCCTGGTACTGTGGAAAAGAGAACGGCCAAGACAATGGCTTTGTAGTTGATGCATGCCCCATACAAAATCCTAACAGTTCTGTCTTTGACTTTGGAATCTACCAATCAGCCCTTAAAAATATTGTTCAGACTAGAAATTTTCCACAAAAGTTCTTCTACTGCTTTTGGTGGGGGCTGCAGAATCTCAGGTGTGCATTAATGGAATCTTTTTTTATTCTTTATTTGATAATTTCTCTTATATGTGATGATTTTACAGGGCTCTAGGAATATTGTCCATGTATTAGAACGGTCCATTGTACCGGTCTAGCCGGTCCACATGGGACCAGTGGATAGAAGCGAAAGAGTTCCGCCTCCTTGTATATGCCGACCAAACCGCTTCAGCCAATAGAGTAGTTTAGGAAGGATTTTTGAGGGAGTTAGGAGGGAAATTTGAATGTAGGGACTTTAGAGATTTCCTTTTGGATTGTATGCATTAAATAGTTTATTTTTCTTAGGATTAGGGCATCTAAATTTGAGATCTCTTAGTTTCTTTGGGCTCTAGTGGCATCTAGAGATTTGGGAGAGAAAGATCCTCCTCTCGAATAGAGGATCAATTGTATTGTGGTATTTTTCGTTCGTATCTTTGATTATTGCAATAAAAACTATTCTTTTTCAGGTTTTCGTTGAATTTAGAAGAGTTTTTCTTGCTGTTTTTTTCCGAAATCGATAGCAATTACTTTAAAACATCAAGTCTTTCCTATCAATTGGTATCAGAGTAGATTTTGGGATTGTTTGTGGGCTTTTTTCTAGGAAATCAACAGTTGTTTTTGACATGTGGAAGGTATTTGTTGCCCTTTTTTATTAATATACAGATTTTTTGAACCTATAAAAATTCCAGGTATTGATGGAGGCCAAGAAGATAGATGCGTTGGAGGAACGCCTTGAAGGGGAGATGAGCCAAATAAAAGTGATGGTGGAAGATCGAATTTCATCCGTAGAAGACAAGGTTTCATTCATGGATGACAGTTTTTGATCTTCATGCGATGGTGACGAAGCTATTGGAAAATCAAATTCAAATGGAAGCTTCGGAGACAAAGGGACAGGTGGGAAGAACTATGAATTCTGAATTTTGTAGCAGTGAAAACGATGTGGAGATCATGGAGGAGAAAGGGGGAAGGTATGGAGAGGCGTGGATATGGGGGGCATGAACCAAGGGGTGCTGGTTGGGAGAGAAAAGAGGGAACTTATGGTCGGAGGGGTGCTGATTTTGGAGAAAGGAGGGGAGAAAGTGAAGAGGGGTTCAAAGATGAGTGTGTAAGGGAAGATCGGGAGACTTGGGGAGGATCAAACACTTGTGGAAAGAGAAATTATGTGGGAATCTGGGGAAAAGGGGAGATCCGACGGTGCCTAAGTTGAAGATGCCCATTTTGAAGTGGAGGATGCACATGGGTGGATCTATAAGTTGGAGAGATATTTCACCGTCAATGGGTTGACAGAGGAGGAAAAATTGATGGCCGCTGGCTTATGTTTGGAAGAAAAGGCATTGTCTTGGTAACATTGGAGAGATCTGATGAGGCCCATACGGAGTTGGAGGGAGTTCAAGGAATACTTATTGGAACATTTCCAAACCATCAGGGGAGGAGACTTCTATGAGCAGTTCTTTGCACTAGTGTAGGAAGGTTCAGTGACAAATTATTGGGAGAAATTTGAGTACCTTGCAAGCCGATTAATAAACTATCAAAGACTATTCTAGAAGGAAATTTTATGAAGGGGCTCAATTCAGAGATTCGAGCAGCAGTGAGGGTCATGAGGCCTCATGACTTGTGGGAGGCTATGGAGCTAGCACAACTAGTGGAGGGTCAGAAGTACCAGGAGAGGGGAGCCAGAGGCAGCAGTTTAGACAGCTCTTATAGGATGACAACCACCCTTCTAGTAGCAAGGGGCCTGCATCAGGAAATATTAATGAGACTCCCAGGGAGAATTTAGTAGGAGGAAGTGGGGAGAACTTCAAAAGATTGACGGAGAGGGAGATGCTGGAGAAGAGGGCAAATGTACTATACTTCAGATGTGATGAGAAGTATATTCCAGGCACAAATGTATGGATTGAAATCTTCAGGTTCTCACCATATGTGATTTCGAGGAAATTGAGGAGGGGAGTGAGAGTATAGGAGAGAGAGAGAGATGGAGGACAAGCTGCATCTAGATGTGGTGGAGGTCTCCCTGAATTAAATGGTGGGATTCACTCCGAATCATACCATGAAGGTGAAGGGGGAAATGACAGACAGGAAGGTGATTGTGTTGATTGACAGTGGGGCTACCCATAATTTCATCTCCAACTAGGTCGTGGACCAATTGGAGGTGACATTTGGGAATACAGGGTGTTATGGAGTGATGATGGGTATATGAAAGATGGATACGGGTCAGGGGATATGTAGGGGAGTAGTGTTGACCATATAAGGGGTTTAGGTGCGGGAGGATTTTCTCCCGTTGGAGTTAAGGATCATTGATATCATCTTGGGGATGAAATGGTTGCAAACCTTAGGGACACCAAGGTCAACCAGGGAGCATTGATAATGGAGCTGATGGTGAAAAGGAGAAGAATAGTGATCATGGGAGATGCAGGCTCACCAAAGCCATGATATCACTTAAAACCTATGTGAGAAGTATACAGGAGGTGGGGGAAGTTTATCTGATGGAACTACATAGGCTGGAGGGTATCAGATTGGAGGAGGGGCGGGGACATTCCTCTTTAAGTACAACCATTGATTCAACAGCTCAGTTAGGTTTTCAGCCGCCTCAGGGGTTGCATCCTCCGCGGGAACACGAGCATGCTATCATCTGGAAGGAAGTAGTTTCACCTCTCAATATTCATCAATATCGTCATCCTCAAATCCGAAGGATGAGATCGAAAGATTGATTAAGGAGATGCTGGAAGCAGGGATCATTCAACCAAGTATCAGTCCATTTTTTAGTTCAGTGTTATTGATCAAATGCTTTAGCAGCAGTTTCCTTTGTTCCACCTTGAGGACAATGTGACATTTTGGAAGGGGAGTATTGTTAGACCGGTCCAATTGGTCCACACGGGACCAGTGGACAGAGGTGGAAGAGTTCTGCCTCCTTGTACATGCCGACCAAACCACTTCAGCCAATAGAGCAGTTTAGGAAGGATTTTTGAGGGAGTTAGGAGGGAAATTTGAATGTAGGGACTATTTAGAGATTTCCTTTTGGATTGTATGCATTAAATAGTTTGTTTTCCTAGGGTTAGGGCATCTTAATTTGGCTAAAATTTGATATCTCTAAGTTTCTTTGGGCTCTAGCGGCTTCTAGAGATTTGGGAGAGAAATATCCTCCTCTCGAATAGAGGATCAATTGTATCTTTGTATTTTCTGTCCGTATTTTTTATTATTGCAATAAAAATTATTGTTTTTTTTATTTTTGTTGAGTTCAGAAGAGTTTTTCTCGTTGTTTTTCCCAATTGGTAGGAATTACTTTAAAACATCAAGTGTTTCCTATCACCATGCTAGTTCAAAACATGGATAATAAAAGTTGAGAATTGATGTAACCTTAGCTTGAATGAACAAAAACCTAGCAACATGTATGATTTTCAGTTCACTAATATTAAATAATGGACTCTCTTCACAAACTGACCTTATGTAAAGAGATGGTACAAACTCCCTGTTTCATCTCATAACTCATAAATGACACTACACCTTACAGCTGAGTCAAAGTGCTCTGGACAGCGGGTATCAAAAAGCTTGAAGTTTGTGAAAAATTTTTGTTTGGCTCAATGACTATGTCATGGGCTTATTCATTAAGTAAATTAGCTGAGTTTTAATACTATTTTAGAACATTTAGTATATGAACAAAACATGAGCAAGTGCCATCACATTTTTACCTTTGTGTTTTACTATTAAAAATTATCGATGTATTCTAAAATTAATGGACAATAAGTTTTAAGTTCTGTGATACCCATGGATTGTTATACTTCAGAAGTCACAAACCTTTTCTCATTTGCCTGATTGACGAGTGTTGTAGGATATGCAAGAAAATGTGCAAAGAAGGCTATTTCTAGTGAATAAGAACTGTGGAAATTTAAGTTCGAGTAATGTATAATCCATAATAATAAGTTCATGCATTAAGGCATGTGGTTTGTAACCCTTCCTTTGCTTGGTTTCTTGAAGTAGGAAACTTGGGGTTCAATGAAAATATTAATGCACATCCATGTCCATAAAAAAGTTAAAAAAAAATTATTTTCAATACGATGAGCTATATGAACTCATTAAGAATGTTCTTTTGAGCTCTCATATCATAGTCAACACTTACATTCCCTGATCGTTTTTCATTATTCTTGTTTGTTGTGGCAAAAATTCTTGTTTTTGCTAGTGACTTATGAGTTAATGTTGGGTCATACTGTTTTTTTGCAGTTCTCTTGGACAAAACCTGAGCACAAGTATTTATGTATGGGAGGTTCTCTATGCTGTTTTTGTATCTGTCTCAGGCTTGGTACTTTTTTCACTTCTAATTGGTAATATGCAGGTAATTTGTAGCACTCTGTGTGCCCCGAGTCTCTCACTCCCCCAAATTATTTTAATGTTTTACTGTTTTAAATTGTATTCGACTTGTGCTTGTTAGTGTGGGTGACATTTGGATGCATGCATATGGATATGTCCAGTTTTATTTAACTCCCCTATTGACAAGTAAATGCAACATTTAAATTCATGCTAATTTAATTTAAAACACTTTTCAAGTGCTGTCTTTAATTAGGGGTTTTTTCATAAAATGCTTTTCTTTTTTAAAAGAGCCATATTTTAATTACTCATGTAAATTTTCTTTTATAATTTCATCACATGTGAAAATCCTCCTATAAATAAGAGAAGCTTATAAGAGAACTCAATCAATCACATGAATATTAAACAATTGCAAGAAAGTTATTGATTTCACTCTGTTTTTTCTTCCATCTCTCTCACTAGTTTTTTCTTTCATCTCTCTCACTAGTGTATTTAGATTCGCTCCTCTTTCTAGGCCCTAATTTGTATCAGTGTGTATGCACACACTCTTAATACTTTATGCCCTCTTGCATTGTTATATTTGATGTGGGAAATTTTTGATTGGATAACAATTTTCAAGCTATTTTCAGTTTTGATTTTTCAGTATACCGATCCACATGCTTTAGAATTCAAGTCGTGGGTTCTTTTTTTGTTTCAGTTTCTAGAGTGTTTTAAGACAGTAGAATATGTACATAGAGCCTTGGCTAAAGCATATTTGCTTGAAATAAATCCTTTTCTATTTTTAACAAGCATAGCCCATTCAAAAAAAATTATTGAAACACTTTTCGGCTTTTTTCTAATTACTATTTTCTAAACTAATTCTGAGATGGTTTATATATTGCAAATTTGCAATGCTAAAAGCTACAAATAAAGTTATACCATTTAGCGAAAAAAATTATCATGCCAATCAAATTAGAAGTCCAGAAAATTAAATGTTTGGTTTTGGTTATAGTAAACAAAGAAAATAAAGTTTATATGGGTGCAAAGCACAACTTAATCACAAACATGTTCTTGGCAATAATTTATCTTGGTGCTCAATCTTTGAAAAAGTTGGCTAAGACTTTAAAGAGTACTAATTTTTTGAATGGCTGATTAGTTATAAACAGTGCTGACAGCTTGGCCTATGTTGGTGTCCGCCACTGCTGTGCTCTATGTACATGTAATGCAATTGTAGTTTTTTCTTGTTCTTCACTATCACATAGATGCTCTGTACATTTTCTTTTCCATCATCTTTGTTTCCATGCTTTAGAAGTTACTAAGAATCTGTCATTACAAATGTAGATGCGGCATGATTGATATTTTTACATATACAGACTTATCTTCAGTCCACCACTGTAAGAGTAGAAGAAATGAGAGTAAAAAGGCGAGATTCAGAGCAATGGATGTCTCATCGCTTACTTCCAGAGAGCTTGAGGGATAGAATTCGTCGGCATGAACAGTACAGATGGCAAGAGACAAGAGGCGTTGATGAGGAGAGCCTCCTTCAAAACCTTCCTAAGGATCTTAGAAGAGATATCAAGCGACACCTTTGTTTGGCTCTGCTCATGAGGGTATACTTTTTTCAATTATGTTCTTTTAAGTATCATGATATAGATTTTCTGCATTTTTGCTTATGATATAATAGTAAAGTCTTCGGTCTTCCTCTTTTAAGATTTTCTAAGTTGGTAATGCATGAGAAATGGTGAGGAGTAAGGAATCATAATTTTCTTGCTTAATTAAAAAAGTTGTGTTGTTAAATCAATGTTTAAAGTTGCATAATCGGGTATTGAGGCATTTTTCGTTCGTGAGGCGAGGCGTAAGCCTCAAGGCATTTTGAGGCGTAAGCCTCAAAATTAAAAGATTGCGTAAACATAAAATGATAAATTTTTTATATACTAATGAGTAAAAAATATAAAACATAAAAAGGCACAAGATATGAAGCGAAATCAAAATATCCCAATAATAAGACAATATGAAATATAGTTCAACTCATAAAGAAGTAGACTAACACTAACAACTATTAGTGCAATATATCAAACCTCTAAACATAATGCTTCAGTTATTCTACATTAAGAAAACTTATACAAAGCATGCACTCATGAAGAAGCAGACTAACACTAACAACTATTACTAAAGATGATGAATACAACAATATGCTGGGCAGCCGGGGGTCCAAGGGGGCACTGCCCCCTGGCGGGGTTCGACCTACGTGTACCGAGCGGTACCGAGCATGTACCTAGTGGTACCAAGCATTGTTGTACCGAGTGGTTTGATTTTTTCTTTTAATTTTAAGAGGCGGACGCATCTAAAACATGAGGCGAGGCACGCCTCAGTGAACTTGAGGCGTACGCCTCAATGCCAGCTCTCATTGCGTAGGCTTTGAGGCATAAAAGTTTAAAATTGCGCTAAGGCGCGCCTCTTATTGCGCAATTTTAAACCATGTGTTAAATTAACCAATGGAAAATAGTGACGAAGTAGAATCTTTTATATAACAACATTGGCACATAACTATGATCAAGAATAGGTCATTGCTTAAGGTTTTAAACTTGGTGGCCCTACTATGAAAGTTTGGTTTCGATGATTTAGGTTATTTTGATGGTTCTTTGTTCAATGTTGTTTTGGTTTTCATTGATTTTTATCTAGAAATGTTTGAAGAAGTATAGTCAAATACAAAGTTGATAAAGTTAAAATAAAAGACAATTTTATCATGTGAAACAATTTTTGGATATTTACTATGTTGATCATAAGCCTTAAGAATGCTAATTATAGCAAAGTAGAAAATTAAAAAAAACTACTTTGAATTTTATTTCTTGATTCTATACAAAATATTAAAGTATATATAGACTATTTTAAAAGTCTTATAATGGAAATAATTCAAAGCAATTTACAAAAAAAGAAATAAATCCCCAAGATGGGCTGGTGGCTAGACAAGGAATAGGAGTTGCTTGAATTGCAATCTAAGTGCCATATGAGGATCAATCTAATTGATAGAACCCCTAATCTATGTGTTCAAGGATTCCTGCTAATAATGACTGACTTGTGGGTCCCACAATCATTCGACACTTTGCCTCAAACTAAATGATATTATTATACAATTTCAAGTTTACTTATCATGTTTTTTGAATATAGGGTTGCAAAGACTTTTGGTAAGAATATTTGCAAGTTAATTTTTTGATAGCATATATGGAGCTCAAATTAACCCATTTTCTAATTTTTCTTTTATAAAATGCCTATCCACGTCCAGATTCTTAGTACGATTATGTTATTTTGGATTATGAGTAATGTTGAGGGTGGATTTATTATTTCAATGTCTTTATTGATTTTTCTCGTTTGATTTGTAAAAGTTTTAAAATGATTTAATTGACAGAAGCTAGCCAATTCTATAGCAGTGGATCTAAATTCAAGTTCAATTAGATATTCAACATGTTTCTTGCTATCACAAAATCCAGGCAGGGATTTTCTATCTATTGGTGATTCAGCATAATCTATATTAATATATACCCTTCAGTTTATAAAGTATCCTATTTTTAATAAATAATTTTTTATCAAAATTTCATTTAAGATATTTGAGGATTATATAAGCAGCTTGAAGGTGAGACTCTTTGGATTTATGCATAACTTGATTAATAAGGCTCACTGCAAATGCGACGTCTCGATGGGTGTGAGATAGATGGATCATTATTCCAATTAATCTTTGATATTGTCCATGTCTACTTCTTTGTTTTCATCATTTGCGTCCAATTTTTGATCTGGTTTAGTTGGGATTTCAAATTTGCAATTGGTCATAATTGTTTCTTTCAATAGATCCGAGTTATATTTTTATTAAGAGAGGAATATTCCTTGTTTTAATTGAGCTATGTCTATCTCTAAGAAGTGTTTGAGTTTGCCCAACTCTTTGATCTCAATTTCTTCAACAAGTTTTTTCTAAGAGATTCGTTTTCTCTATTATCATCACCTGTGATAATTATGTTGTCAACGTGTATGATGAGAATTGGGATTTGCTATTAGTGATATGCTTTATAAAGAGGATACAATTTCCTTGGTTTTATTTGTATCTAACTTCATACATGACTTTTGTGAATATATCAAAATATACTCTCAGAGATTGTTTTAGGCCATATAAAGCCTTTCATAATTTGCATTTTTTATTCTTTGTGAAAGAACTATCAAATTGAGGCAGTGTATCCATATAGACTTTTTAAATATTCTCATATCGGTAAGCATTATTTATATCATATTTTTTCGTGGACCATCCACAATTGACTCCAAAAAAATTAAGATGCATAATGTATTCTTTTTTATGATAGGAGCAAAAGTTTCTTCGATGTCAATTTCATCAAACTAATAATCCTTTGGCTACTAGTCTCACTTTATATCAATCCAAGTTTCTTATTACTCTTTATTTTGCAGAAAAAATTCATTCACATCCTATTGTTTCTTCTCTTTTGATACATCAACAATCTCCGAAGTATTCTTATATGGCATCATTCCAATTCTTATTTTCAAATATCTTAAATAGATTTTGCGGTATTGTAAGTGAATTAGAGTAGTTATTCATAAGAAATGCTTTATGGGTTAGAGAATTTTTTTTTTTGAAAATTTGTGTATTTAGAGATGGGATTCACAGGAGAATATGTAGGGATGGGTTGATAAAGGTTACCTTAAAACACTTTCGAGTTTCAAGCTTGTTGGAGATTTTGGCTACGCTTATTCCTTTTTTAATTGACTTGAACGGATACCTTGTTTGGATATTTTGGAGTTTGTGATGTAGGAATGTCAATATGAAATATTGAGGTTTTATCAAACTCATCTTCTAGATGAGAGTTATATCCTGGAATATGAGTATGATTAAAAAAAGTTTACTTCTCATCAAAGGTGACATTTTTTGAAGTAAGAGATTTTTTGATAGTTGGATGGTAACACTTATAGCCTTTTTGAGTGAAAGAATATCTAATAAAGATATATTTGAAAGCTCTAGGATCAAGTTTACCTCTATGTAGTTTACGGATGTGACCATAGGCAAGACACCCAAAGATTTTTGGATAAAATTTTAAGACGTATTTATTGAATTGAGATTTAGAATTATTTATTTATTTTTATATGAAGTAATTTCTAACGAACTTAATTTTAATGTTTGAGTTTCCTTTTTATCTTCTCATTTGATTAGTTTCATATTATTTTATTATTATTATCATGAGTAAAAGTAACATTTTGACTCATTGTCCTTTTAATGTCATTGTTTAATTATTATTTTTATGAAAAAGCAAAAGCAAATGAGACTTTATGATGCACTAATACTTCTCCTCAAAGCGATATAGATTATCCGACACATTACTCCGACATGTGTGAAACATGCTGAAGATGTCTGATTGAAAAAAATATATATTTAAAGTAAATTGGACACGAATGTTCGATATACATGTGTTAAATATTTTGCGAAATATTTTTAAATATAAATTTTTTATTTCAAATTATTATAATTTAAAAAATAAAAATATAATTTTGTATTTTTCCTCATGGACCCAAATCTATTGGTTTCTCAATACTCTATTCCTCGAGCATTTTCATTTTCATCTCTCTGGTGGATCGTAGCAAGGGTTTCATAATAATGTCCGATGCCGACACCGTTACAAAATCAACCTTTCAAAACCTTCTCAACATAGAAGTTTGACATTGTCTTGATATTTGATTTATATCTAAAAGGTCTTACAACCAAACATATTTGTATGGAAACAAATCCCAATAATAGGATTAAGTAGTTATTTTTCCTTATCACTCAACATGGGGATGAGATTATTATTCTTTTTATCATAAAAAAAAAACTTAATATCTAAAATTTGGCCAAAAATAAAAATTAGCCGGAAGTTTTTGAAAATTGGTTCAATTTCGGTCCTTTGTAACCTATAGTTCTTTTGATTGGCATGTAAATATTTTTTTTTTCTAGGTTAAACTAATTGACTTTTACTGCATCAACTTCATTTTATTTGATATAATTTTATGCGAACACGTTTATTACAAGTAAATATCATTCCATTCCATATTCTTTTGTAGGTTCCAATGTTTGAAAAGATGGATGATCAACTAATGGATGCCATGTGTGATCGCTTGAAACCTGCTTTATACACTGAAGAAAGCTGCATTGTTCGTGAAGGAGATCCTGTCGATGAAATGCTCTTCATCATGAGAGGGAAGTTGCTGAGTGTGACGACAAACGGGGGAAGGACTGGTTTCTTCAATTCTGAGTATCTTAAAGGCGGTGACTTCTGTGGAGAAGAGCTGCTCACCTGGGCTCTCGACCCACATTCGTCTTCCAGCCTTCCAATCTCAACGAGGACGGTGAAGGCCTTATCTGAAGTCGAAGGTTTTGCTCTGTCAGCTGATGATCTGAAATTTGTTGCAACCCAATTCCGAAGACTCCACAGCAAGCAGCTCCGGCACACATTTAGGTTTTATTCACAGCAGTGGAGAACTTGGGCAGCTTGTTTTATACAGGCTGCTTGGCGTCGCTATTCACGCAAGAAGCTGGAGGAATCCCTCCGTGAAGAGGAGGGCAGGTTGCAGGCTGCACTTGTGAAAGGCAACAGCAATTCACCGAGCCTTGGAGCCACAATTTATGCCTCCAGGTTTGCTGTTAATGCGTTACGGGCCTTGCGACGAAAT
This sequence comes from Dendrobium nobile, assembly GCA_022539455.1. Taxonomy (NCBI): domain Eukaryota; kingdom Viridiplantae; phylum Streptophyta; class Magnoliopsida; order Asparagales; family Orchidaceae; genus Dendrobium; species Dendrobium nobile. The sequence continues at coordinate 29,106,527 of CM039733.1, read as the reverse complement.
GGGACACGGAAGACCCGGCTACAGGATAGGCTGCCAGTGATGCTGTTGCAGAAACCCTCAGAGCCTGATTTCACCGCCGAGGAACACTAGCAAATCTGTTGATATTTGTTTCTGTGTCACTCCTTTGCTGGTGGGTTTGAAATTATTTTATGATCTATGGCTTTTGGGTGTAGTGTTATGTGTGCTTGTGATGTGATGGCAGAGGACATCCAAGAGTTTTTAAGGCATTACCATTGGAGCGAGAAATGTTATCCAAGCCATGGTGATGTCTGTATGCTGCTATTTGTACATAAATCAAACTAAGAGGGGTCATTTTTTTCTTATAAGTTTCTCCTTTTTTAGTATTGGATGAAATATATAATATTGTAGAGGAATTTTATGACGAGTGTTACTATTTCGACCAATTAATTAAGGGAAGTTTTCTTATTATGAGTTTATCCGGCCAGTGACCTTGCTCAGAATAAAGGAAAATTTTTAAGATTAAGCACGTTTAATGTTTGCATTAAGTGTATAAGCATGAATTATAAAAAAATATAAAATTAGGTAAGTCACCCGTTATCATGGCGACTTATGTTGAGTTGACATAGCTGAGTCAATTAGCCGTTATCCGGATACAAAATAAGAATGAAAATGAAAAATTCTGTAAGTCGTCTATTAAATGGGCAACTTTGACCTTGATAAGAAGACGACTTTTCCTTCGTGATGTCTTCCTCTTGAGTCGGAAAACTTACCTTCCTCGAGCCATATGCAGCCGATCTTCGCTTCTTACCATCGTTTGGAGTCTTGAGGTAAGGGATCTTATAATTTTTACTCTAATTTAAGTTAGATAATTCATGGTTAGCATTTCTTTTTCTTAGATCAGTTAAATTTTAAGAGAGAAGTGTAGATCTAAACATTTTGGTATTTTTTGTTGAATGTTTTTATCGTTTTTGAGTTGTAGTTAGGGAAGAATATGTTACATTTAATGAATTTTGAGAAATATGCTGTGTTTTTTTTTTTTATTGATCTTTTGCCATGAAGATGATATTGGAAGAAAATATTTTTTTTCCTTTTTTTTGCCATTGGGATGATGTATTTTTGGTGTTCTTTTGAACTTCTTTTTGTTATTTTTATTATTATTTTGCCTTGGAAGTGAAGTTGGAAGCAATGTTGAAGATTTAATTTGATTAGAGTAAATTTGGTTAAAACTAATTTATTGGAAAGGTTGAAGATTTAGTTATTATTATTTTTTGTATGGTGATGATTTTGTTATTTATTTGGTTTGAAGTTATTTTTTATGTAATGTGTTAATTTAAAGTTAATTTTTTGTATTACCAAGTTATATATAATTTTAAGAGGTTAACTTTTATATTGAATTAAGATAATTTTTTTGTTAATTTGTAAATTTTTTTCTCATAGAAATAGTAAGTATTGTAATTATGATATAGTATACCAAGTTGAATTATGGTCATGTAAATTAATAATTAATGTATATTAATTATATGTAATTCAACGATCTTACGTAGTGAAACATATCATTTTAGTAATGAGTAGATGTGCTGCAAGGTTCATTCTAATATATAGAAGCAAATTATACATGGATGCCAATTTTGCCCCAACTTATTATGGGGGTAGGAATCGTCCCATGAAAGTGCCAAAAATATCAACTTAGAGCAATTTAAGTTAAGGGTTCTCAAAGCCCCTAAGTATGATGCTTCAAATTTTTTTGTGAATTTAGTATATCGAGTGCTCGTGGGCGATGAATTTGTCGCTTCACATGTTGAGGATGATGAGGTTTGTGAAGTTCTATAATGCATCATGCCATATGCCCCAAACAATTAGGGTGGTAGGGAAAGGCTGGGCCAAGGCTCAATCCCCATTGGGTGCTATTTGCTTATGGAGGGGATCACTTGCCTCTTAAAGCTAAACCAGGCCCTTGGCTTGGTTAAAATTCTTTAGGAGAGCTTTGACCTCTAATTAGCTTCCTCCCAGCAGCCTAAACTAAGGAGAAATGGTGTTAGAGTAGTCCTTTGACCCTTTGGAAAGGTTTGAGCTTCCATTGATTTTTTTTACCAGTCAATTGGTCAAAGTGAGATGAGGTGGTAGGAAAAGGGTATGAACAGTTGGTTGAGCAAGCTCCAAAACCTTGGAGAGGAACACTTAAAGTTTGAAGGAGGGGTTGACCATTCAAGAGAGGTTTAACTGTTTAAGTGTTTTTTTTTACTTACTTTGACTACTCAATAAGGTTAAGGGTAATGTTATGGTAGTTAGGGGATTTAGGGAGTCACTTGAGGTAGGTTGGACAGGGATCAAAGGTCTAAGGTCAATGGGACAATGAATGGGGTTATGTAGGGTGAGGTTTGATCAAGGATCTTTAGTTGACTTGGTAAAATTCAAGGGGTTATAGCCCATTCATGGCTTATATGTATTTAAGGCATGAATTGGAATGGGAATGGAAGATTGAAGGGCTTGATTGGATTGAGCTTAATTGAAACAAGTGATTTAACCCAAAGGGGTCACCTTTGACCAAACTTTCACTTAGTTGACAAAGTAAAATATTGACTCGGTCAATCTTTCTAGTAAGGTCCAAACCCTTGGGAGAGGTATTCAAAAGAGTTTGACTGAGTTTGGAATTGATTTAAGGTTGGACTAGGTGAGCACATAGATTATGTTTGGTTTGGTCAACCTAGGTTGCCTTGGTCAACCAAGTTGACCCAAGGACAAGGGTTGAGCTCAATAGATTTCAAATGATATTTAGAATATAGTAGAGGTAATTCCAAGGATTGGATTGGTCATTTTGGTTAATTTGACTATTTTGACCAAAAGGGAATGTTTGGTCAACTAAGTTGACCCAGGGCCTAGGTTTAGGTCCAATGGATCTCAAATAACATTTGATATTCATTGGATGAGATTTTAAGGATTAAAGGGTTTTGAAGCATGTTGGCTCTTGGCCAAAAGTCCAAAAATCCCTTTAAAGGGTATTTTGGTTATTTTTACCTCTAGTCAACTCTGGGTCAAACTAGGCCTAAAAAAATGTAGGTTATTGATCAATAAGTCCTAATAGAGATGATAGAAGTCATTAGAGGGTTTGGAGAGAATTCCAAAGTCATATTCCATAGGGTGACCAGTCTAGTGGCATAGGCCATAAATATTTGAAGGTTTTGTAGCCTTTAGAAATAAATTTAGTTTATGGGGTCAGACACCTCAAAATGAGCTCAAATTTGGAGGGCTATCCCTATGAACATGTATTATCAATATGCAACTGACATATAATGAATCAGAGGTCATTTGTTGTGGTATCGAAGTGATAAAAAATTCACCCATAAAGGGTTTTGGGACTAAGGCTTTTGGCATTGGATTTGGACTTAATAATTTTGGGTTTGGATTGGACTGTTCATATCAATTTCAATCACATGAATGGTTGAGATTAATTGAACATGATTGGAATTAGATAGAAAATTGATCTATGACATAGAATTGGGAGTTGAACTGGATTTTGGATTGGGCTTTATCAGGGCTCTAAATTGGAGTTTGGATGGGAATGGAATTATATTTGATTAGATTTAGATTTTGGTTGGGAGTTGTATGATTGACACATAGAGACCTTCTAACGATTAGGTCACCCAAAAGAAACCCACTTGGGTCCTAGTGATCTCATACAAAAAATGAGGTCAATAACTATATAGTGCTAATAATTTTCTTGCATACCCAAGCAGTGTGCTTGCCATTCCATACTATCCTCATAGATTTTAATCATGCCCTCTACCTGCTCCCTCAACTCAGCTACTTTCTCAACTAAAGATTTAGGAGTCCTATAACTCCTACTACTACTACTAGGCTAACTAGTCAAATGAGGCTCCATATGACCACCCTTCTTTACACCTAATCTTTAAAAGATCTTAATTTTTCTTTTAGTGAGCATTAAAATAGGAACAATTTGCTCTTCACTAGGATCTCCCATCACACCAGCATTTACTTATAAAATATAAATAAGAGTGGCTTAACCCAAGCACATAATTAGTGCCTTTAAAAATGTAAGTCAAGGAAGAATAAATAAGAATTTCCACATTAATGGTATACGCAACTTGAATAGCATAATTAATAATAGCACAGTCTTTGATTACCTCACTAATATTTTGTTGGGCAAAATTTAAGTAGAAATAAAGCAATATCATACATTAAATAGATGGGTTAAACAAGATGAAATAAAATTAATAATTGTGTTCTCTCTTTTCTTCTACACAGCCCCATTATTAGGCTCACACAGCACTCTCAGAATGTCCTCAAAATCAAAGGCACAAGAAAAAGGGTATACTCATCAAACTCAAAATTTGGAAGCTTATAAAGATGGCTCATAGTTACAAATCAAAGATTATCCACTTACCTCATACATAACACTTATTATCCACAGCCTCTTTCCCATAGGAGAAAAAACTCCTTCATTATACTAAAAACTACTTCATAGGGTTCTTCACAAAATTGCTCCGAACTCCAATTTATAATCATTTACATTAATTTTCCTCTCGAGTTTTGAAGGCCTCTATAAGGGATCAACTGATTTGATATCACTATAATCCCATACTTTTGCTTGGATTTAGCAGAAATGAATATGCTCTTATCATAAGATGATGAAGATCACTTTTTACCAAACATTTTTAATTTCATTTATTAAAAAGCTCAATAAAAGAAAATGTAGAAAACTAGGAAAAAATGAAGGAAACAAAGCACTCAAAAAATTATGAATAGGTACTCTATATATAAACATATTGATTACTACAGCGCTCAAGAGAGCAACATCAGTGTGCTTAAAGCATAAAAAATGATAAAGAGTCAAACAAGCAAATGTTGTAGTGGTAGAGACACATGGAATAACAATATAGTCATTGAAAAATGAAGCACCAGCTTTTTTACTTGGGAAATGCAATAGCGCTTAGCATGCACAAGTGTTGCGGCACTTACAAAGACTACCATCATGGTGCTTTAACTATCTTAATAATGATTTTGACCTAACATTATGATGCTTGATATATCGCTATAATGTTTAATAATGTAAAAATTATGAAAGTATGACATATTGAAAACACTTGCATTAGTACTATAGAGATAACAAATCAACTCTATAGCTCTTGAGAAAGTAGTGCTGAGGTGCTTGGTAAGGAAAAATAAAGGTATGGTCTTCATTGACACAGTGTTGTGACGGTGTAATCCAAAATATTTTCTTGAGGCTTAAGCACTACAAAATTATTTTTAAATGCTACAATGCTTGGAATGCAATTTCTACTATGCTTCAAATACTAATGTTGCAGCATTAACTCAATTTGTAGTACAACAATTTTTTTCTCACGAAGATTTTCATAACATAGTCAAAATCAATATTAATGATTTTATAGATAATACAGTACACACACATAACATAAATTATAAAATATAACATAAAAACATAAATTATAAAATAAAATCTAAAAAATATAGAACAAAATTGGGTTACCTCCCAAGATAGTGCTAAATTTATTGTCTTCAGCTAGAATCGCCTAGATATGTCACATGGTTATAATGAATCACTTCCACTTCTCAAGAGGTCTCCACTATGCTCTTTCCCATTCTCCTTTGGATTAATTTCAGCATTATTGGAAAAAGTTCCAAGAGATCTACTACTAAAAGAGATGGCAAGCTATTCTAATTGCTTTTCTAAGTTTTTTATTAAAGCAGCATAACTTTGCAACTAGGTTCTTAATTGAATCACAACCTCTTCGAATGGTGATTTCCTCTCTTTGAATTTATTATTTTGGTTAAAACCTGGGGGACATGAAGGTTTATTATTTATTACAGGTTATTGAGGATTATTCTAATTTTCTTCTTAATTAGATTAACCTGTATTCCACTAATTATTTTAACCAATATTGTTAGTTGACCAACTAAAATTAGGGTGGTTCCTCTGACCTAGATTATATGTATTGGAATAGAGATTGTTTTGACTTCCAATCAAATTTACATTATCAATTCATGGTGCATTATTATCATCAATAAAATTTAAATCATGCTCTTCTAATTGCATAGATGATTTTGATCCTGAGCTAACTCCAATAGTATCTAACTTTTTAGAAATTACAAACTTCTTACTTCTAAGGATTTACCAAATTAGAAGACCACTAGAAACTATTTATAGTCATTTCCTCAATTAGTTCGTATGCTTCATTAAATGACTTTGACATTAAAGATCCTCCAACTTCTGCATCTATAATCAACCTATGGGATCCTACCAATCCATAATAAAAAGTTTGAATAACCAACAAAATGAAGCACAATGAGGACATTTCCTACGCATTTTCTTAAATCTTTCCCAATTTTCATAAATTGAATCTCCTTCAAACTTCGCAAAAGATGTGACATCATTTCTAAGTTTGACAATTTTTAAGGTAGAAAATACTTAGCTAGGAATTTATATGTTAGCTCATTCTGGGGGCAAGGAATTAAACCACATCTTAGCTTTTCTCCTTAGAGAAAATGGAAACAATCTAAGTATAATTGCATTATCATTGACACTATTATACTTAAATGTTGCATAGATTTCTATGAACCTCCATAAGTGTAGGTTAGAATCCTTAATAGGAGTTCCCCTATACTAGAAAATTTGAACCATCTAAATTATAGTAGGTTTCAATTTAAAGTTATTAGCCTGAATAGTAGGTATATTCATATTGTAATATATTTCTTCTACTATAGAGTTAGCATACTCTCTAAGAGGTCTAGGATGGTCCTAATCTTGTATTGGTTCAAACTACTCTAAAATATTTTTTATTTTTTAAATTTTTTGTAAGGTTCATTTCTATCTCAGAATTTAATAATAAGGGGTACTTACTAGATCTCAAAGCATGCAATAAAAGAACATAAATATCACAAACTAATAATCTATAAAATACTTTTTATCCTTTTTAAAATTTTAACAAATAAACATAATAAAATAAAAGATTCATTATTCAAGTAGATCTAAATATAAACTTATTTCAATAATAAAGTTTAAATTTGCAATACACATGTTATTTCCCTAGTAATGGCACCAAAATCTTAATGGTGGGTTGTGGATTGGGATGGTTTAAGCTATACAGGTAGTGATGCGAACTACACATAGAGCTATAAGTGCAATATGAATATGCCTAGTTTTTTAAAAAAATAATAACAAAAGCATACTAAATATGGAAGTATACATGTTGATCAAGTTATAAAATGATAGAGAAGAGTGTCGATCCCATAAGAATATGTTTTGTTTAATTGTAATTAAACTACTATTATTTAATCTAAATATACAATTTATACCACTAAATGTATAATAGATGTTTTTGAGTTTTTTCCACCTAATGGAGACCTACAAGAAAATTACATGCTTATGTAAATAAAGTATGTTTGACCATTGAATACAAAACAACATATTTTTTCTAATAAAATTCTTAATTTTAGATGTGGATTAGAGCATATGCATCTCTAGATCTTTGTCAAGCTTGTAGTGATGAAAAGGAAGGTTTAAGGCCTTTCTGCAATTATACTATCTCCATAGAAGTTTTAACATTCTATGTCTAAGTATTCCAACATTCCATTTCAACACTCCTATTTATTCAAATATTCCTCCATCGAGGAAATATATCCTTATAGATATTAACCATATACATGGCCTTTGTATGTATTAAATTAAAAATGGGAGATTTTGAAAATATTTATAAAGTTATTTAAAGCACAAGAGTCTACATCAGTACTTGCTATGTGTTTACATCATTAGCCTAAAACTCAAAGATTTAGCCAAACATGGATAAGACTGAAAACAAATACATGTTCATTTCATTCATATAAGAAAAAGATACATGATAATTAATAAGATAAATGTCACCTAGAAGGATCAATTAATTTTTTCCATAATATTTCTTCTTCTAATATTAGAATTATTTACACAATATAGGTTAAGATCTTCAAATGAAAGTATCTTGTACTTCCCTAGCTTTTCTTTGATTTTACTCTAAGGGGGAGCTAAAGGAAGACACTCAAAAGTTTAATACTCCACTAAAAATGATATAACTCATCTAGCAAAAGAACCAAAAAAATTATTTATCCAAGTGTAGAAATGGCCTCATGCATGTTAGCGCTCAACATGATTGAGCCGTGGTGGTATAAAAATAAATTAGCACATTAATACTATTATGCTTACTTTATTGCGATGTTGTGCTAACCTAGCAAGGTTAATGGTTTAACTGACACATCTTTTGGCTGAGTAAGAATGGCTCTTCCTTTTATAAATTTCTCCACTATGGCACTGCAAAAGTATAGTGTTATGGCACTTGAAAGTGCAGTCTATAACTACGGCGTTGAAATGCTCAGTGCTCCTGCACACATTTTCTTGAGAATATAATGATGCAATGCAAATGTCTTGCACGGTGACATTGTGAGGCACTACGGTGTCAACCTTAGTTCAACCATGACATTAATACCCTTAAAATTCTATTGCGGTTAGTGTTGTAATGTCTCAATTAGATGTTGGGGAAAGACAATGTTATGATACAAAATCAGTGGCCGTTATAGCGCTCGTTCAACACTAATAAATTTTTATCTTTTTTTAAGTAAATAGTAAAGCATTAGTCTATCTCTCAAGATAATATGATGCTAATATGGGTATGAATAAAGAAATAAAGTGAATCAGTGGCACATTATTTGTTCATAGGGATGATTGTAGCTTGCAAAGCTTGAAGACATCAAGATAATAAATAACCTCATTTTTGTATATGACTTGCATTATTCTTGGCATCAAAATCAAATTGGTTGTTAGTGTAGATAGGCCACCTTTATTTTTCTAAAGACCTTGGGTTGTATATTTAGTGGAACTTGCCACATTAACTTTCCTTTCTTTTTTACACTTAAATGATTAATGTTGATTGTTTATATGATTGATTATTTATATACTTAGAAATTAGAACTTCCGACTTTCTTAAGTTTTATTACTATTGAATTTTCTCATAATCTTTAATGCTCTCTACCTTTCGTCCGAAGATTCTAGAAAGAATTGTTCAAATTTGATCTAATCCCTATTGATAGATCTTTGATCTCTAAACATTCATTGAATTATTAAAAAATCCAAAAGTTTTTAGTCACCAATTTAAAGAGTTTTCTCAAAAGCTTTTCTTGTGATGTAATTAACCAGAAGGGCTTCCCTTTATGGGTATTATAGAATCCTATTTTAGTAATCTAAGAAGGGGCAAGTCTCTAAGACCAAAGGAAAGTTTTATAATAATCCATTTTTATTTTCAAAATGATAGTAGAAAATCATTTCTATCTTTTGAGATAGTATGTTGTTCTCTAAGGCATATTTGATCATGAAAATGATAACACTTATTTATGTTTTCAAATCGATAATAAAATAGCATTTATGTCTTTCATGATGACATGTTGTTCTCCATGTTATATTTAATTATAGAAATAAAAATTTCAAAATTGCATTGCAGTTTTTTTCACACTGCAATGTTTTATGAAAATTTAGGTGATCCTACTAGAAATGATATGAATAATGATGAGATTGAACACATTATGAAAATCAACATCAAAGAGAGCATTTTTTATGGGTTTATTGACCAAAATATTTTAAACACTATTTTAAATGGATATCAAGAGAGAATTCTTTTATGGGTTCATTGACCAAAATTTTTTTGTAAAGCCAACCCCTAATTTTGAGAGTATTGATTAGTCTAATCATATATTTAAATTTAAATATTATATGATTTAAAATAGGCTCCACATGTGCTGTATGAAACTTAAGAAACTTTTTGATTTATCGTGAATTTAGAAAAGTAGAGTAGATACCACCCTATTTGTTAAGAAAATAGAAGATGATATGATTATTACACATATTTAAACTTATTATTTAAAAGTAATAATGAATCTTTTTATCATTAATTCTCATCCAAAATATCAAAGCAGTATGACTTGAGTATGATGGAGAGATAAATAATTTCATGGGATTTCAAATGAAGCAATAAGAAAATGACATCTTCATTTATCAAACTAATTACCCAAATGATTTGATTGAAAATTTAATATTATGATATTCAAGATAAGTGACCCACAATAGAGTTAGATCAAAATGAATTAGGTAAATTAGTTTATTAGAAGCCTTATAAAAGCATGATAGGTTCACTGTTATAACTTACTGCTAGCAGGGCTGACATTATACTTGTTGTTTGTCTTTATGCTTGTTTTCAATCTATTGCAATGGAATAACATCTAACAGTACTTAAGCATATATTTTATTATTTGATTGGAACATCTCAATTAAGCTTATAATATCCAAAAAATTCTAACATATTACTTAATTGCATATTCTTATATAGATTATGTTAGATGTAAAGTTGATCGAACGAGTACCTCAAGAACATGTAACATTTTAGGATCTTCAGTAGAATATAAGAATTTTAGAAAGCTAAATTCTACATATGCATATCTACATGCAGTTATGTTGCTCATGTACCTTGGTTAAAGTAAAAATTGTATGATAATAGAATTAAGTTAGAGCACATTATAATTTGTTATAATAATACTAGTGCCATTAACTTAATTAACAATCAAATTCAACACTCGTAGGATGAACATATCAAGAATTAGGCAATACTTTTTTAGGAATCATGTTTGTGAATGTGATGTTGATATAGAATTTGTTAATAATGGTTTCCAAAATTTCTAATATTTTTTGTACAACCTTTTACTTGAAGAATGATTTTGTATTTTAAGGGGCATGCTTGGCATAATAGATTCTAATCTATAATTTTATTTATTTACTTTGATTTCATTATTCTCTTCTTTCATATATTTATTATTTTTTATATTGCTAAATGGGTAGATGATTGAATGTTGGTTGTCATATTTTTCATATGCACATATTTAGGGGGTTTATATATGATTTCTTTTATTTTTGTTATGATATGTTTCATGCATTACATTAGTAAGGTGGACTATTATATAATGAATTTATTTTAAAAGTGTGATACAAGGTTAGTCTACAAGTTTATTAGCATCAACTTCCAACATAGGTTCTTCAACATAAAAAAGAGGGAAATTATTAGTGCCATGAGTCTCAAGGTACATTATTTTGATTTTGATGATAAATGTTCTAATATTTTAATTAAGTATTTTAGGTAGAATGGAATCATAGTAAATTCAATTTAGTACAATCACGGGTTGTACAAAACATCTACCTACCTTATGACCAAAGTAGCTATAGAATTACTTAAGGTGGATTAAGGTAATGCAAAAAAGCTCCATATTTATATTTGCATAAAACCTACCCATGTTATAACATATGTGTGCCAAAATTCTCAAATAAATTTCTCCATTATTTGAAATCAAGTTGATTTTATTTTATGTTATATTTATCAATTGCTCATATTATTTTGGAGAATATTTAATGTTCTTTAAATTATTTTCCATATGCTAATTTTTTTTTTCATGATTGCTAAAATATATTTTCTTTATTTAAATCAAGAATTATGTATGATGAGATAATTGTTTGTGTTAGTTGAAAGTTAGTCATTGATTTGAGGAAATCAAATATTTTGATCATTCGCTAAAAATTTTTGTATGATAGTTAATATAACATTTGGTAGAGTTTAAATTCAGATTCTTTTAAATTAATCTTGGTATGTTTTAAATCATATTTATATTTGCTGAAATTAAATATTATTCGTTGAAACCTAATCTCATATTTATGAAAGTTATTCTATCATTTTACTGAAATTAAGTTGGGTACTTGCTGAAAATAGGTATCAAATAGCTGAAATTAATTTTTAGATTTGCTGAAATTAGTTTTAGAGTTGATGGAATTATTTTATGACTAAAATCAACCTCTAGGTTTCAAAAAAAATTATTTCTCATATTTTTTAAATTATACTTTATATTTGTGAAAAAAATGCATAAATGTTGAAATTAAAATAAGTATTTGTTGAACCTAATTTATAGACTTGTGGAAATCATTGGTTTAAGTTATTTTCAAGTTGCCTAATCTGGATTCACCTTTTGTAGAATTTAGAGGTAGGGAAAATATTTTCTATGTTTGGGGAAAAACATGATTTCATTTGCTGAAATTAAATATTTTGAAAACTATTTTGCATTTATTGGATTGCATGTTTGGAAATCATTATTGAAAATTGTGAAAATCATTTTGTTAAAAATTGTTATTTGGAACATATCTTAAATTAAAAAATCTTGTGAGCTTATTTTTGTCAAATTATTCCAACTTTTGTAGCATTATAACATGATAAGTTGAGTCATTTGTTGATGACCTTTTTTTTTTTTATGAGGTCACGCTTAGATTACATCTAGTATTCAAGCTTCCCTAACATAGTGTAGAAATTGCCTTTAGCTAGGATTTTATCCAGGATATAGCATTGGTTAGCCCTAGAAAATCCTAAATTCAAATCAAATACCCAAGCATGATAATTTGCTCATCGAAGTGGTTTCAAATGACTTCTAACTTATGTTATAATCATTTGAACCCACTACTATCTTTTGTCGACCCCTTTTTGACTAAGGATGAAAAAATTAACAAAATGGCTCTAGGCTCTCTGTGAGTACCTTAGCCCAAAACCCAAAACAAAACTCTAGGATTAGTTTTAAATAATCCTAAAACTTTTTTATGAACATGTACCCATAGAGCCAAACCTTAGATTTTGGGTTATCATTGATTCTAAATAACTCTAAACCCTTTTGGAGTAGAAAAGTATATAATTACTAAATTACCCTAGAGCTTGACCTAATGACCCAACCTTATCAAAAGGCTCTATTTCTGGCTCTAACATATCCAAACTCATCTTCAAGTCATTTAGGATTAGTCTTGGGCCTTGGTCATGTCACAACCCAATCAAATATGACCCACATACATAATAGGTCATATCATGTTGGATGGTGCCTACCAAGCCCAAGATCTAGTTTTGGACACTTTTTTAGTTTTCATTAATTTAAAATAGATGAAAGAGATACTAATTAACATCCATTGTATATAAAATAAACCCATCCACAAAAGTTTTTTCATTTATCTTTAATTTTTAAGATATATATAATCTATACACTATAGTACATTGCTACAGACCAAAACAAAATAAAGTACAACAAGTCATAACTATACAAAAAATTAGAAAATACTTATATGAACATTGACATTTCAAAATCAACTCTTTCCTCTTCATAAAACACAGTATAAAATAGGCATGAGCCAATACAACTCAACAATTCACACCCACTGATCTTAATTTCTAATAATTAACACATTATGCATTTATAAAATTTAAATTTAGTTATTAATTGTACTAATTAGAGCAATATTAATAGATAATATACATTAAATGAGCTTTGCACTAAAAGAAAATAAAGAAGGGCTTATATATCATAGTAGAAGATAACAAATTTTTCTCAGATCCTTATACCTTCTATTAGGAATGATATAATTCATGCTCTTCTAACTCCCTGTGCTAGCATATCATAAAAAAGGCCCTTACAACTCCCATATGAATAGCAAAATAGATACTCAAAACATTAGGCCCTTATATCTCTTAGTATATTTAGCATGATAGAACCTCCAACATAAGATCTCCTTAGAATCAAACATTTAGAGCATATACACATTACATTGTAATAAAATGAACAAATATAAGCAAAAGGCAAAAATTCCTAAAACATAATGTCGATAGACAACTTATTCAAAAAGTTAGCATAATTTCATAGTTTTAGAATTTCACAAGATTACCATGGATTATACAAAATACTATTTTGAAGCTTTATTTATACTACAACATTATTTTTTGAGATTAGAATTATCTTCTAATTCATCAAAAAACCCATTTTTGAATTTACGTAGTAGAACTAAAAAAAAACTAAATATTCATAATGATCATATCTACAACATACATAAAATTACAGGGTGAAAGTTTAATGGATGTGAAGTTATCTTCATTTCCACTCTATGAATTTTTAATTTAAATTATATAAATACAAATAAATTTATATTTTCAAAAGCTCAGATAAGCAACAAGTAACATACCTGTATGTAGACAACTTTTAAATTGGATCGACAACAAAAAATAGGTTGATGTTACCCAAAATGAACTTTCTCTCTAAAATAGCTCCCTTTCTCTTTATAGAGTGCAGCTCTTAAGGGTTTCAAATGGTTTTGATAAAATGAAAATAAGTGAAAATTGAATTATTTATAAAAATCTGACCTAGTGTCATGGTGTTCCAAATAGAAATGTTGTTACGCCAACCCAAATCACTTTAAAAAACAAACATGATATCTTGGTGCCACAATGCCCCCAACCCAGCACCACAGCACTCCCAAGAAAAAATTTTCAAATCTTGGTTCCAAGTAAACAAATACTTGGGACCCATTTTAGAACATTTTTAGACATTACATGCATATAAAACACTTGCAAACACATGTAAGAGGTAAAGGTATAGAAATTCTACATACCAAATTGAGTCAAAATAAGTGCAATGATACATTTCTTTAGTAGGAATTACAATCCTCCTCTCAGAAAAAATGTCATCCTATACATTCCAAAGCTCAGATCAGCCAAATAGATCTGGACATATATGTCCCCTCTTAGTCTCCTCGTAAGTAGTTTATCTCTATATTATGTTCTTCCACTACACCTTAATTATTAGAATCTACTTATTCCTCAGTGTTTTAAAATCATGTCCTGAAAACCTTTCTTGTTTCTCTCTATAAGTAAGATTTTGATGTACCTCCAATTTATCTATAGATAGTAAATTTCCATAATCAGACACAAATTTTCTCAAAGATGTTGTATGGAATATTTTGTGAATACTAGACATATGCTCTAGCAACTATAACCTGTATGAATACATGTGCTATAGTAGTAATCACATCAAAGGTCCAACATACAATGGACTTAGCTTTCATTCCTTTCAAAATATACTTATAACTTTCATTGGTCTGACCTTGCTATATATATAATCTATAACCTATAATTCCAAAACTCCGTGCTTCACATCGTAGTACTACTTTTACCTATCTTAAAAATCTTTTAGTCTATCTTTGATAAGATGGATCTTTTTAGTGACATCATCAAATAAGGCTGACCTAACATGTTCCCTTTCTCCCACTTTTATCCAAGATAGTGGGGTTTTATATTTTCTACCATACAGAGCTTTATAAGGCCAATACTTATATCATATTATAAGCTATTATTATATGTAAATTTGATTAGAGGAGTATGATCCTCCTAGCATCCGCTAAAGTAAAAAATGCAAAGATTCAAAAGGTCTTCAAATACTAAAATAGCCCTCTCAGACTGTCTATTAGTCTATGGATGAAAAGTTGTAATAAAATGTTGGTAAGCACATAGACTATGTTTAATTCTTCTCTACAGTCCAAAGGTAAATCATTCATCTCTATAAAAAATTATCACCCTCAAAACTCCATGCAGTAGGATAATCTCTTGTACATCGTATGCCAACCTATCTACTGAATTAACCTATCAAATCTAAACAAAATATACAAACTTTGTCAAATGATCTACTATAAACTAGATAGCATCATAGTCTTACCTTGATCTTAATAATTCCATAGAAAAATCCATTGTCACTTCTTCCCATTTTCATTGTAGAATAGGCAATAATAGCAAAATACCTCACAATTGCTATTTTTCTACTTTAATTAACTGACAGACTTCATATTTCAAGAAAAAATTAGCGACATCCTTTTTCTATATCGGACACCAAAATATATCTTTCAGATCATTATACAATTTACTACTTCTCATATGTAAAATATAACCTGAGTAATCTATTTCATGTAAAATCTCTAGCATCAAATCTCTAAAACTAGGAAGCCATAATGTATCCTTACATAAGATGATCCCAAAATCAGACAATCATAGTTCAGGTTTCTTACCAAACTAATTTTAATCAATTAGTTTCATATATTTTACATCTAACTTTTGGGCTTCTTAAATTTATCTTATAAAGATAGTTGGATAAATATTTAAGCTAAAATACCTAAATCCTTATTAAAAGAAGTAAAAAACTTCTAATTCCAATCTATCTATTCCTTGAATAAAAATATCACTAGAAGTAAGTAGAAGACCTTGTACCAATCCAGGATTCCTAGTATGTGATTTTAATGATGATAAATATTATTAATTAAATTGTAACTTTTCTTAGTGAATATTTTGGATACTTCTTTTATCAGTGAGCATTAATATTATAGGAAAAATATACAGTACTCAAGGCTATTGGAAACTCAAGACTAGTTAGAATAGGAATGTTAAGTAAATAAAGTATGTACTTTATTTTTCTTTATTTTCTATTTCTTAAATCTAGCCACATATGAGTATATATAATAAGGTGATCATATACACACATAGGGCGAGTGAGAAAAAGTTAAAAGTTAAAATGTTGTACTAATCATACTATACAATTTACAATTATATTATACAATTAGTTATATAAGGAATGGGTTTAATGGCTAATTAAATAATTAGTTTCTGTGAACTAATCATATTATATTATGTGGATTGTATTTAATGATTTGTTATGATCTAATAACCCTAGTCAATAGATAAATTAAGTAAGATATTCAAAATTTAATTTTTGAACTAATCATACTGTACGATCTGATTAGTAATATACCAAAATTTGAACAATCAAATCATAGTTTAATTAATGATAGTAGATCATACTATATAATTTTAATCATGTTATATGATTGGCAAAGATGAGATTTGGTCGTCCCAAAGATCATAACCAAACAAAAACCATGATTATTGAACTTATCGTACTACATGATATTCATATCATATTGAACGAGCGACTTGAAATCAACTAACCGTATTATACAATGATAGCAGTATGAGATGATTGATAGAGATGATTTTCAATCGTCTTGTATGAATAGATAGAAAGAAAACACCTCTTACTAGATGATCTTTGGATCATACTATACGATGTGTTCAAAAAGTTGAATAGTTTATTTTAACAATTGTTTACATCATACTAGATTGGCCTAGTTTTTAAATTAATCATGCTGTATAAATTCCAATCGTCCTGTATGAACAGTGATGGCCAACTTAAATTTTTTGGATTTCTTGAAGCCCGACGCTTCAACAATATTTTTAGAATTTCTTTGAAATAAGAGAAGATTATGTGACTACTGAAGGAACTCTAGGTTTTGAGAGGAAGGAGAAGAAGAGGTTGAGCATGACGGAGAAGGAGTGTGATGGGATCACACAGTTTCTTTAGGATAAGTACACCCTTGCTCCTCCTATGGCCTTGGTAAGTTCTTGAAGGCTCTCTTGGTAGAGAGGCTTCTAAGTCAATTCCTAAAGGTACATTGCCTTCGCTAGGAGAGAGAAAAAGGATTTAGGATTCTCTGCCTATGAAAGGATTTTGGTTCTCTTCCATCTCCAAGAAAGCCAAAATAATACTGCTTGGTGAAAATCTAAGATTATTGTTCTATTATGTTAATTAAAATTTCATCATCATTATTTTAATTGTCATTATTTTAATTGTTGTTAAATTATTAGCTTGTGCATCAGGTGATCAAACTGCTTATTTAAAAGTTTTGAAAATTGTTAAAAAGAATAGAATTCCTACTTAGGATATTAAATTACCAATTCACCCCCTCCCTCTTGGTGCACCTCGGTCTAGTTCTGTGAGGTTTAATAACCTTTTTGCACTTTAAAGTGGTATCAAAGTGGGTTTCAATAATAAGGTTTTACAAAACATTTGAAAAATGATTAGTGGCTTGTTGGTGGAATTTTGAAAAAATAAGTTTTATAAAGCTTAGCTTTCTTTGGAAATTTAAAATTATCTTTTAGACTCAAATTTTTAGATTGAATGCTCTATTATAAAAATTTATACCACTTCGAGAAGTGGAGATAAAATTCCAAAGCGAGGATCAAAACTAAAATTACGAGTCCTACTTTGAATATCATAACTAGATAAAAGATAAACCACATGTGACCTCGAAAGGTCAAAATGGAGTTTGATCTAATTTCTAATTATGGTATTCAAGTAGACTATCATTAATCTCATGCCCAAAACCTTATGAACAAATAATATATCTCCCTTAAGGGTGAAGATGCCACTATTCAGTAGTTATTCGGGCATGACAATAAAGATTGTCGTTGGTTGAATTTTTCCAAAGAATACTAATTTAAGTTTTGAAGATCTCTTTTGGGAAATTAAGTTTAAGATTTATTTCTGAAGTCAAACATATCATTAGTGATTACATGCATATCATTAGTGATGATATTCCACCTCAAAAGGCGGAGACAAAATCTCCTCACGAGTTCAGAATTAGAATTATAAACTTTCTCTTAGTTGTCGTAGTCTGATTTAAAGGAGAACCGCATATGAACCCAAAAGGGTCAAAATGAGGTTCAATCTAAAGTCAAACTATGAAAATTGAGAGAAAAAGGGATCATTAATTTCATATTTGGATTGATGCTAACATACGATAGACCTCTTTAGAGAAAGAGAGTATCGTCCGTTAGCCACTATACGAATATGACGATAACGATCATTTCGAAGTAGATTTTCCAAAAGAAATATCAAGTGGGTTTTGAAAATGAAATTTGAAAATTAATATGGGTTCTAAATTTCCTACGAGCACAAGCCCTCATAGTTAATTACATCGTAGGGAGATAAAGTCCCCTATGAAAACTTTCGATTAAAATAATGATAAAATTTTGTTAAAGATTTTCTAGGAGTGATACAAAAAAGAAGTGAACTTTGGAAACACAAAGGGGAATGGATCAAAGTTGAACACTTATTAATGGAATCAAATGAAGAAAAGTAGGGGACACTTTGAGATTCCAGAGACATCCAGAAGTGTCCCAACTTAATCTAAGTGTTTGGCTTTACATTTTTGGATTGGAAGTAGATTTAATTAAAGTTGAATGTTTTATTAGTAATTTGGGATTATATTCCTAAAAATTGGGGTCTTATAATCAAAGATCTCCCATAGATCCTAAATCTAAATTTCAACACAGGACCATATATAGTTGTCTGAACCTAATTAATGCAATGCAGAACATGGACTTACCCTCGACCTGGATTGGGGAGCCAGCTAACCATCTAATCGATTTAAAATTCATGAGTCCAGTCTTTTATGATAGAGTGGTAGGGACATTTTCTTTAAAGTTTTGGAGAGCTGGGGTCGACATCTAGATATTTTCCTAATTAGCCCATTTGACTTATGTTGGGTACAAAATGCTAAGGACTAATGTAATTAAAATTTGGAATCTTTTAAATATTTTTTCTAATACAATATATGCTAGTCGACAACTTCAAATCATGTATACTTGAAAGTTAAAAATATGCTTAAAAATAATTTTTTTAGGAGACTGGGCTTCCCTAGGTCCAGCACCTCATACACATAGGTCAGATTATCCGAACTCTACCCACAGGCGTGTTGAGTCTAGTAATTAGGTTGTTAAGCCTAAGTGAATGTCCCAAGGCTACCAAGAGGGGGGGGGGGGTGAATTGGTAGTTTAAAAATTTAAGTCCCCTTTTGAAAATTATTCAACCGAAATAAAAATTTATTTTAAATTTTGTAGAAAAATATTTTTCAACCACAGAGTTTTTAAAACTAAAATTTAAAGTGCGGAAACGTAAAAACAGTAAAGTAAATGATACCAGATTTATAGTGGTTCGGTCTAAAACCAGACCTACATCCACTCCCTAGAGGTACCCTCTGAGTATTGCACTAATACCAATAGTGACTCTCCTTTTGCACCCACAGCAAGGCGGAGAAGCCTTTACAACACACTCTTTTCACCACTCCCCGGTGTGGCAGAGAACCGTCCGTCCTTTTACACAATCCCCAGTGTTGGCAGAGAACTGTCCGTCCTTTCACACTATCCCCAGTGTTGGCAGAGAACCGTCGTCCTTTCACACTCTCCTAGTGTGGGAAGAGAACCCTTCGGCTGTTTACACTCTCCAAGTGTAGGCAGAGAACCCTTCGGCTGTTCACACTCTCCAAGTGTAGGCAGAGAACCTTTTGGCTATTCACACTCTCTAAGTGTCGACAGAGAACCGAATCTCCTTGACAGATCTTCTCACAAGAATCTAGAAGGAAGAAGGAAAAGAGTGAAGTAATCCCAATTCACAAGTAGATACTCTTACCTTTGAAATCCAAGTGAAGCCTTCTCGCTCCAGTGGTAGGAATCCTCCCTTGAATGCTCTCTTCCACTCTCTCCTTGGCTATTCTCTCAAGAGGCACGAAGATCAAATGACAAAAAGATTGGGTGGCAGTCTAATTTGGACTATTTATACAAAAGACAAGAAAAACCGCCCAAACACTGCAAGTATTCAATTCTGTACGCAGTGGATCGTCCCGTACGATCGTGGATCGTCCTGGATGATTTTACTTAAACGATTTGAAATGACCCCATTTGTATATGTGTACGAAATATCTTCGTACAGCTGATCGTCCCGTACGAACTAGGTTTGTCCGGTACGAACGGTTATTACAAGGTCGGTTCTAGAAACTGCTGAAAACCATTCTAAGTCGGTTAATCGTTTGGACGAAAATTTATTCGTCTGGACGAAAATTTTACAGAGGACCGATCGTCCTGGACAATTATTTATTTCCTCTGGACAAAAAATTTCCAGAGAACCAATCGCCATGGACGATAATTTAATTTCGTCTGGACAAAAATTTTTCAGAGACCAGATCGTCCTGGACGATTATTAATTTCGTCTGTATGAAAATTTTCCAGAGGACCAATCGCCATTGACGATAATTTAATTTCGTCTGGTCGAAAATTTTACAGTGAACCAATCGTCCTGGACGATAATTAATTTTGTCCTGGACGAATAGGACTTAGAAAAAAATTTTTTCGAGCAAGTTCCTATTCGTTCCATGTTCTCTATAGGAGATAACTGTCTGATCGTCCAGTACGAACTGATATCATCCCGTACGATCAGTATAAATTTTATATGATCTTCTTATGTGTGTGTGTATGTTTTTATTCACTCAAAATACAATCACTCCCTTTCAATTTGATTTCTAAGAAAAGTGCAAGCTTCAAATTTTACAAAGTATCTCATGCTGAATTTAATTTGAAGTCTTCGTAGTCTGGAGTTCATTTTTTCTGAAATGTTAGTACACACAAGAGCAAATACAATTCTTCTAAAAAATGTTAGGAGATAACTACACATTTGAACAATAATGTTTGGAATCATCAAAACTTCATAAGTTGCAAAAATGTAAAGCATGCAAATAGCAACTATCTTAACAATCTCCCCCTTTTTGATGATGGCAAAATGATTATTGTTTGTATGGTTTCAACTTAAACAAATCTCCTATCTCCTAAACTCCCCCTGAATTGATGAATACATGAAAATAAGGAGGCATTTTGAACCATAAAACACAATTTTTTGTTTTTCAAAAAAAAAATTAAATAAAAACAAACTAGAAAACTTAGAAAACAATAACACACAAACAAAACATACAAACATACAAACACAATGATTTCTCCCCCTTTTTGACAACAACAAAAAGTGAAGAAGAAATAGACGAGAAATGTAAGTAATTGTATGAAATTCATTTGAAAATTTAATCTAAATGGTGATTGACACAAGGTATGCAATTTTAAACTAAAAACATTAGGTCAATCATAGAAATTCATAAAATTTAAGAAGTGATATAACATTGTAAGTAAGAAGAATTTATCAAAGACATGATTCAATTTAGACATTCCAATATAGAAAATCATTACAAGAGAGATGTAAAAAAAATTTTATATTTCAAAGTTCAATAGAATATAAATGAACATAAGATCAATTTGAATTAAGAGATTGAAAGAATTTGGAAAGAAGAGAATTACCACATGTGGCGCTTTGCGCATCTTTTTCAAAATTTTTGGGCACATTTTTGTGCATCTTTTGATATTGGGCTAATTTTGTGCCTCTTTTTCATATTTGCGAACCTTCACGCATTCCTTTTGATTTTTGTACTTTTTGTACAATTTTCAAGAGTAATTGAGACCAATTCTTTCCAAAATCAATAATCTAAAATTTCAAATATTTCTAAGTGCATAAATATTACTTGAGCAAAGAAATACAAAATAAGAAAACATCTAAATTGCAATAATAATATTAACTTTTATGTAGTCTAAATTAATAGACATGAATTTAAAAGTTTTAATTACAACAAGTTATAAACAACTTTTAAATTTAGAAAGACTACATTTTCTAATGTAAATAATCTCAAATTACAATCTAATTTAAGCACTATGAAGATTAAATAATACTAATGAAATTCATAAAAATTAACCACATTTCAAAAACAAATCAAATTTGAAACAAGTACAACATGCATTGATATTAATGAAAAGATTACACATTTCATAATATCTAAAAACAAATAAGAAAATACACTGAACTTAAAAGTAAAAACAAACATAAAAACAAACACTTAACATAAAAACTGATACAACAAAACATAAAACACGAGTACAACAAACACAAAGAAATTCATCTCTACTGTTCTGGAGGAGGAGGAGGAGGAATGCCACCGAAAAGGTTGAAGTAGGAGGCCATCAACATTACATTGGTATTGATTTCATGTACTTCATTTCTGATGCTACAAATGTCTTGTTGTTGCTGCATAAGTTGAGCATCATGTTGATCAAATCTTTGATCAACATGAGTCTCAAGTCTATCAAAATTTTCAATCAGATTCTGATAATCTGACTTAGGTGCAGAAGTTTGCACTCCTTCTTCTTCTTCTTCTTCTGAAGCACTGGCATGTGCTTTTTCTTTTTCTTTTTCCTCCTTGAAGAGCAATCTGAAGGAAGCATCATTATAGTAAACTGGCTCTTCGTATTCTTCATCAGGATGCACTAAGTTATATTTCTTTTTCAAGATGTAAGTAACTAAGTGTCACAAAGAGATGTTCCTTTTTCTCTTCTGATCTGCATGTCCTATTTCTGAAAGCCCATAGATATGATCTATGATAAGTTGGGCTTCGTCAATAGGATGACATTCTATAATCAAAAAGGTTAGAACAGAAAGGAGAGGGGTAATATTAATCCTATCACTAGCTTTAGGAATGATTGAAGATCGAAGGATATGCTGGATGATTCGGGCATTTTTGGTCATACCGGAGACTCTAGCAACATGATAGTCAAGACCATTTTGTCTAATTACCCTATTGACATCATACCATTTGAAAGTGGTTTCTGTCATTAGAGTGTGGGCTCTATATCCTTCAGTTCTTAAGTTCAAAAAGGCTCTAATGTCATGCTTAGTGATTTCCACTTTTTGTTTGAAGACAAAGGAACTTATGCAAGAATGGTCGGAGTTAAAACTCATGTTTGCTAGGAAATAGTGGAAGGTTTGCTTGTTATAGAAGTGGACGAGAGAAAGTATGAAATGAAATTGGGTTGAGGCAAAAAGGTGCATTACCTTAAAGTGTATCTCGCTTTGAATTAAAATGTGAAAGGGAGTTATTTTGGCAGAGGCAAAACGAGGAAAGGATTCCTCATTTGCTTTTGACAGGAAGTTTTCAGAGGCATTCCTGTTGGGTTTCTTTGCCAACACCTTTTGTCTCTTGCTTGAGGAGGCCATTGTCGATTTGAAGTAGAAAGGGATTGAAAGAGAAGTTTGAAAGTGTGATTGTTAAGTTAGAAAGCCTTCATATTTAAAGAAAACGATACGTTCGTCCTGGACGAAAAAACTTTGTCCTGGACGAAAATCATCGTTCGTCTGGACAAAAATATTTCGTACAGACGATCAAATTCGTCCAAAATGTAACGGCTTTTCGTAATCAACACAACTTACGATGCGTCCCTTCGTGCAGGCTTTTTGACTTGACCTATCGTACAGACAAAATTATTTTGTACAGACGATCAAATAGTAACTCGTTTTAATATCTCTTGAAAACCGTCCCCTACAATGAAACGACATCTGTTCGTCTGGACGAACCAAATATTCGTACAGACGAAATCCATTTTAAAACTGTCTTATCCACTCAACCGCTGCATTCAATCGTCTAGATGTTTGAGAGAAAAAATAATTGTCATCTTGGACGATCGTCAGATCGTACAGACGATCTAATTAAAAACTGCTCTCAAAACGGTTAAAATTCGCGCAAACTGTTCTTTCTCACATCGTCCAATACGAAACAAAATTCGTCCCGGATGATTTCCTCCAATTTTTGAATTTTTAATTTTAATTTAAGAAAATCAAACTAAACATTCAAAAACACAGAAAACATAAAATAAAACCATAGACCCAAAAACAAATTCAATCAAAACACACAAAATTTCACAAAATCAAAAACAAAACAAAAAATATAAATATCAATGTTGCAAAGACATTTTGTTTAGGCATTCAAATCAATAACACCAAGCCTTGTTCTTAAAGTACTGAAGGTATCAAGGGTTAAAGGTTTTGTAAAAATGTCTGCAAGTTGATTTTCAGTTGAAACATGTGTGAGTTCAATTTCTCCCTTGGATACATGATCCCTTATGAAATGATGCCTTATATCAATGTGTTTGGTTCTAGAATGTTGAATAGGATTTTTGGAAATGCAAATAGCACTAGTATTGTCACAATAAATTGGAATAGTGCCTACAGTTAATCCTAAATCAATCAACTATTGTTTTAACCAAAGTACTTGTGCCACACAACTTCCTAATGCAATGTATTCTGCTTCTGCAGTAGATAGGGCTACTGAATTTTGTTTTCTACTGGACCAAGAAACTAATGAATTTCCAATGAATTGACATGTTCCAGAAGTGCTTTTCCTATCCACTCTACAGCCTGCAAAGTCAGAATCTGAATAACCAATAATTTCAAATGAAGAGCTAAGCTTAGGATACCAAATTCCTAAGTTTTGAGTTCCTAGTAAGTATCTTAAAATCCTTTTTACTGCTGTCAAATGTGATTCTTTTGGATCTGATTGAAATCTAGCACATAAGAAAACACTGAACATAATATCTGGTCGGCTAGCAGTCAAGTAAAGCAAAGATCCAATAATTCCTCTATATTTCTTTTGATCAACAGATTTTCCCTTAAGGTCCTTATCCAACTGAACTGTGGAACTCATTGGTGTACTAACAGGTTTAGCATTGTCCATTTCATATTTCTTGAGGATGTCCTTAATATATTTAGTTTGACTAAGAAATGTCCCTTCCTCAAGTTGCTTGATGCTAAAACCTAGAAAGTAATTTAAATCTCTTCTTCAACAATATTTGGCTCTTCTAAATTTCCAGATTCATCAAATACAATATGTGTGGTTTCTTCAATGACTAAAGTTCTTTTGTTGAATACCCTATAAGATTTTCCAACACTTGAATATCCAACAAAAATTCCTTCATCTGATTTTGGATCAAATTTTCCTAAGGCAGATTTTCCATTGTTATGAATGAACACCTTGCAACCAAAAACATGCAAATGAGAAAAATTTGGTGTTCTACCTTTTAGTAACTCATAGGGTATTTTATTTAAATTCGATCTCACATTCACCCTATTCAGAACATAACATGCAGTGCTAACCGCCTCAGCCCAAAAATATCTAGGAAGTGAGTATTCTGCCAACATTGCTCTGGCGGCTTCTATTAATGTTCTGTTTTTCCTTTCAACTACCCCATTTTGTTGAGGGGTTCTAGGTGCAGAAAAATTGTGATCAATCCCTTTTTCTTTACAAAAATTTTCAAATCTTTCATTTCAAATTCTCCTCCATGATCACTTTGTAAAGATATTATTTCACATCCTAGTTTTCTCTGTATCCAAGTTGAAAAATTTCTGAATTCCTCAAATGATTCACTTTTATGAAAAAGAAATCTAACCCACGTGAATCTTGAGAAATCATCCACAATAACAAATCCGTATACCTTCCCTCCTAGACTTACAGTTCCTACTGGTCCAAAAAGATCCATGTGAAGAATTTCCAATGGTTTACTAGTTCTAAGATCATTATTGGACTTAAAAGAGGACTTCACTTATTTTCCTAATTGACATGCATCACAAAGGTGGTCCTTAGTAAAGTCTAGTTTTGGTATACCCTTACTAAATTCTTTTGGGTAATTCTCCTAAAATTTTTCATACTAGAATGACAAAGTCTCCTATGCCAAAGCCAAGATTCATCAGAAACAGTTTTCAAACAGAAAGCAATAGGAGTATGAAATGAATTCAAATCTAGCATGTAAACATTGTTTACCCTTTTTCCATTTAAAACTTCTTTCCCATTTAGGCTTAATATGCAGCTAGTAGGTAAAAATTTCGCATTATATCCCTTGTCACATAGCTGACTTATACTTAACAAATTATGCTTTAAGCCTTCAACCAATAACACATTGTCTATAAAAAAGTTTTTGAAATTACCAATCATACCAGATCCAACCACTTTCTTTGTGGTATTATCTCCAAGTGTAACCTTGCCTCCATTCCTGGCTTCCAGCGATATGAATTGTGCAGTATCTCCAGTCATATGCTTTGAACATCCGCTA
This sequence comes from Dendrobium nobile, assembly GCA_022539455.1. Classification (NCBI taxonomy): domain Eukaryota; kingdom Viridiplantae; phylum Streptophyta; class Magnoliopsida; order Asparagales; family Orchidaceae; genus Dendrobium; species Dendrobium nobile. The sequence goes on along the minus strand of CM039733.1, from coordinate 29,080,044 downwards.
TCCAGGTATCATATGCTCCCACGAGGTCTTGTGTGAGAGCAATCCTGCAAAAATATTAAATGTTAGACCTGGGAACCTAAACAAGTTTGGGTTCACCTTTTAGCAATTTATAATCAGATGCATGTATGATATGTCTAGGTTTAAGCATCTTAAGTCTCCACACCAAATTAGTTTTCATCTTCAAAATACAGGTGTGAGATATATGTCCAAAAAATCCATAATTATTACATTTAACTTTAGGAAAAGTATTCCTAAGTTTTCTTCCATTTGCTTGTCTTCTAAGGGATTCCATATATTTAGGATTTGTAAAATCTTCAATTTTGGGGGGTATCCTATTATCCTCAAGAGCTCTTATTGTCAATTTATAAAATGAATTCATTTCTTCCAAGAGTCTATTTGTATAATTGATTCGATATGTTTTCCTCTCAGATTCATCCTTAAAATTTTTAAAATCTTTTTCAAGATCAGCATAGGATGATTTTAGATTTTCAAAATTCTTATTCAATTCATCATATTCATCAAGTAGTTTCATGTGGTTGTCATCTATTAATGCATGATCTTTCCTAAGGATTTCATGTTCCTTCTTGAGCTCTTCCAATTCTAAACTTAAACTAGCATGCATCTTTTTCATTTTCCTATATGCATCATACATGTGTTCAGAAACTTCAAACAATTCATCATAGGTTAAGTCACATACCTCTTCTTGATCTGATTGTTCAACATTATCTACCATCAAACAAAGGTTGGTGACTTCTTCTTCTTTTTCCGTCTCAGATGAGTCTGAAGCTGAGTCCGCCCAGAAAGCTCTTTGAAACTTCTTCTTGCCCTTCTTTACCATAGGTTTCTCCTCCACCTTCTCCTTACCAGGAGTGGCTTTGAGTTTTGGGCAATCAGTCTTGATATGATCTGGTTTCCTGCATTCATAATAAATCACTTCATTAGAAACCTTGCCATTTATGTTAAACTTACCTCTATTCCATTGTTGGCATCTCTTCTGCTTCCTCTTTAAAAAGCTTCTGAATTGTTTAGTCATCAGTGCAATATCATCTTCATCCTCAGGTTGTGAGTGTTCACTCTCTGACTCTTCCACTTTTAGTGCTATATTCTTCTCCTTTCGTGGTTCACCTACATCAATCTTTCTTTGACTTACTCCTTGCTCATAAGCAATGAGTGAACCAAGAAGATTGTCAATAGAATAAATGTTTAAATCTTTAGACTCTGTAATTGCAGTAATTTTTGCATCATAAGCAGTAGGTAAACAACGAAGAATCTTATTAACCATTTCAGCATTAGTTAATTCCCTACCAAGTGCATGCAAAGAAGTGACAATTTGTGTAAATCTTGTGTACATGTCGGAAATAGATTCATTAGGTTTCATGCGAAACAATTCATAGTCATGTAACAAGATATTGAGCCTTGATTGTTTAACCTCATTTGTCCCTTCATAAGTTATACAAAGTCTATCTCATATGTCCTTTCCGCTTTTGCAAGTGGAAACCCGCATGTAGTCTTCAGATTTTAAAGCACAAAAGAAACTATTTAGACATTTGGCATTTAATTGTGCTAAGTCATGTTCTTCTATAGTCCAATCTGCAAAAGGTATTTCTACCATAACTCCATCAACTAATCTAGTTGGTTTTGTGTAGCCATCCTGGACTAGCATCCACATGCGATAATTAAGTGACTGTAAGAAAGTAGACATGTGTGTTTTCCAAAAATCAAAAGGAATATTGTCAAACAGTGGAGGTCTAGTGATAGAGTAACCCTCAGGTGTGTTTCAATTTTTGAAAGTAGCCATCTATGTTAATCAAAAAGTAGTTCAAACTTATGATTTTGAAACGAAGCTCTGATATCACTTGTTGAGTCTAGTAATTAGGTTGTTAAGCCTAAGTGAATGTCCCAAGGCTACCAAGAGGGGGGGGGTGAATTGGTAGTTTAAAAATTTAAGTCCCCTTTTGAAAATTATTCAACCGAAATAAAAATTTCTTTTAAATTTTGTAGAAAAATATTTTTTAACCACAGAATTTTTAAAACTAAAATTTAAAGTGCGGAAACGTAAAAACAGTAAAGTAAATGACACCAGATTTATAGTGGTTCGGTCTAAAACCAGACCTACATCCACTCCCCAGAGGCACCCTCTGAGTATTGCACTAACACCAATAGTGACCCTCCTTTTGCACCCACAGCAAGGCGGAGAAGCCTTTACAACACACTCTTTTCACCACTCCCCGGTGCGGCAGAGAACCGTCCGTCCTTTTACACAATCCCCAGTGTTGGCAGAGAACCGTCCATCCTTTCACACTATCCCCAGTGTTGGCAGAGAACCGTCGTCCTTTCACACTCTCCTAGTGTGGGCAGAGAACCCTTCGGCTGTTTACACTCTCCAAGTGTAGGCAGAGAACCCTTCGGCTGTTCACACTCTCCAAGTGTAGGCAGAGAACCTTTCGGCTGTTCACACTCTCCAAGTGTTGGCAGAGAACCGGATCTCCTTGATAGATCTTCTCACAAGAATCTAGAAGGAAGAAGGAAAAGAGTGAAGTAATCCCAATTCACAAGTAGAGACTCTTACCTTTGAAATCCAAGTGAAGCCTTCTCGCTCCAGTGGTAGGAATCCTCCCTTGAATGCTCTCTTCCACTCTCTCCTTGGCTATTCTCTCAAGAGACACGAAGATCAAATGACAAAAAGATTGGGTGGCAGTCTAATTTGGACTATTTATACAAAAGACAAGAAAAACCACCCAAACACTGCAAGTATTCAATTCTGTACGCAGTGGATCGTCCCGTACGATCGTGGATCGTCCTGGACGATTTTACTTAAACGATTTGAAACGAACCCATTTGTATATGTGTACGAAATATCTTCGTACAGCTGATCGTCCCGTACGAACTAGGTTCGTCCGGTACGAACGGTTATTACAAGGTCGGTTCTAGAAACTGCTGAAAACCATTCTAAGTCGGTTAATCGTTTGGATGAAAATTTATTCGTCTGGACAAAAATTTTACAAAGGACCGATCGTCCTGGACAATTATTTATTTCGTTTGGACAAAAATTTTCCAGAGGACCAATCGCCATGGATGATAATTTAATTTCGTCTGGACGAAAATTTTCCAGAGACTAGATCTTCTTGGACGATTATTAATTTCGTCTGTACGAAAATTTTCCAGAGGACCAATCGCCATTGATAATAATTTAATTTCGTCTGGACAAAAATTTTACAGTGAACCAATCATCCTGGACGATAATTAATTTTGTCCTGGACGAATAGGACTTAGAAAAAAAAATTTTCGAGCAAGTTCCTATTCGTTCCATGTGCTCTATAGGAGATAACTGTCTGATCGTCCAGTATGAACTGATATCGTCCCGTACGATCAGTATAAATTTTATATGATCTCCTTATGTGTGTGTGTATGTTTTTATTCACTCAAAATACAATCACTCCCTTTCAATTTGATTTCTAAGAAAAGTGCAAGCTTCAAAGTTTACAAAGTACCTCATGCTGAATTTAATTTGAAGTCTTCGTAGTCTGGAGTTCGTTTTTCCTGAAATGTTAGTAAACACAAGAGCAAATACAATTCTTCTAAAAAATGTTAGAAGATAACTACACATTTGAACAATAATGTTTGGAATCATCAAAACTTCATAAGTTGCAAAAATATAAAGCATGCAAATAGCAACTATCTTAACAAGGCGGAGAAGTGTCTAAAATAAGGAAAGAAGAAAGACAGAAATATGCATGTGACCTCGGGGGCGGTCCCCGATTAATTCCCTAGATTTATTATATTTTTATGTTATTTAACTCCTTAAATTTTAAACTTTTAATTGTGAGTATAAAAATTTTCACTCCCTTACGAGCCTCACGTATCTAGGTGAAAACAAAAGAAGCACACAAAAGCCAAAAAAATTATGAAAATTAGGTAATTTTATACGTAATCATCTCATCTCATCAAATATAAATTAATTAATTAATAAATGTCCAAAGACAAATTGCCTTGCTTATTACAAACCAGGGTCTGCAAAAAGTAAAGTGGACGGGCACCACTAACGACAATCCAGATTCTAAACCTAATAGTGATGCAAGGGGTTTTGAGTGGGATACTCTTTATCTTCAGTTCTTCAGACTTGTTCTCCTTCGGGCTCCTTTTCTTTGGGCTCCTTGAATTATTCGTAGTAGGTTACCCAAATTGATAAGAGGGCTCTTCCTTTGAGGGGAATGCTACCCTTTCCACTTTGGGTACGAAAAACTAATCTAAATTTGGACTTCCAAATAAAAAATGACTATCCCCCTAAGGGGTGTCCTTTCCTCTTTGGACTAAGCTTTGGATTTATGTATCCCATCTCAAAACTCCACTTTCACAACAGTTAACATGTACACAAATTATATTTGTATGAAAATAAAAATTTTAGACTCTCCTACAAGGTTATCCTAAGCATTTAATAAATCAAAAATATTCCCAAGCAGTTATAAATATGTGTAGAAAATAAATAAACACATTGGCCACACACTTTTTATTACTTGAGGGCTTAGCAGCTGAAGCACCTGTGGAAGCATATTTATAATTGATTTTTTTATTTAGCCCCCTTTTTATTACCCTGCATGAGTGTAGCCACCTGTAGAAAACTCAATGAAAATCCAGATCGTTCATATCCTAATGGTTAGTCGCCAAACACATCAATCATCCATAGAGTACAGTAAAAGTAAGCAAATATAATAGGGAATTTCATCTACAACATGTAATAAAACCACAAAAAATCTATCACACAACAGAAAAGTAAAAACCAGCCTAACCTACATCTAGAATTGGTTGTCCTAGCAAACCATCTAAAGTGTGTGTAGAAGGTCATATGGCTAGGGTAGATCCTAAATTGGGTAGTTAATTAGAGGTATCTAATATTTTGAATTTATTAAGGCTTAAGGGAGTTTTATGTTAGAGTTTAAATAGTAGTGTATCAAGGATTGATTTGAATGTCTTTTAATTGTTAAATGATCCCTACCTTTGTTTCACACCAAGCAGTGAAGTTTATTTCACCTTCCTTGGGGATAAGTTAATAGCCTCATAGGCCTGGGTTACCTAGTAGCGATCGGGGTTGATTAAGTTAATTTAAATTGGCTAAAATTAAAGGATAAATTAATATAAAAGAAAATGAATTAGTTATTAATTTTAAAAGATTGGTTAAGCATTTTATTAGTCAGATTAGAAAATTCTGGAATATTAAAGAATTAATGGATTTTATGAATTATTTAAATGCGTTAACTAAGGGGCTAAAAGTTGACTTTTAAAATTAAAGTAAATTTTGAAGGTTTCAGATTTTTGATAAATATTAGACCTCATTATGAGTTGATAGATTGTTAACACGCTCAATTCGGAGTTTTCTATGAAAAGTTATGAATTTTAGAAGTTTTGACCCGATTTTGACTAAGGTTGACCAAATTGTTGATTTTTTTTACTATGACCAGATTTTGGAGGTTTGACATTTTTAAAAAATAGTAGATTTTATTTTGAGTCATTTGCCTTTGAGTTTAACTGATTTGGAATTTTCTATAATTAGCGATGAATTTTAGAAATTTGATTATTTAAAGGATTTTTTAATTGTTTTAATTAAGGATCTTTTTTAATGATTTGAACCAAAACAAGTCCTAAACTCCTTGAATTTGACTGATTTGGAATTTTCTGTACAAGTCCTTAATTCTTTTCCTTAAAAGTGTCACTAAGTTATGTGGAATCAAATCAAGGTTGCTAACCCTTACACATTACATATGAAAGTACACAAATATAACACTCAAGTCCTTAAATCTAAGAGTTCTTAAGCTAAGTGGTGTGTGTAATCCTACACATGCAAAACTAGAAGAGATAAAACAATTAAAGATGAAGTTAGTGAACAAAACATAATTGTTCGTTAACTACTCCCCATTGAACCTATTCAAATATCCCAACTCATGTTTAAAATTTTCAAGACCCCACTCAAGGCTCTTGAAATTTAATGATATATAATTTTACTGTTAATTTTATAAATGAAAGTAGATTAATTTTAGAGATTCTAGAAAACCTAAAGTAATTTAAAATAGTTTTTAAATAAATCTCAAACATAGTTTTAAAATAATTTAAAAAAAGAGTTCAAAATATTTTAATAACCTAAGGTAATTTAAAATAATGGTTGTATGGATTTAATATATATATATATATATATATATATATATATATATATATATATATATATATATATATATATATATATATATATATATATATATATATATATACTTTATATATATATGAATTAGAATTACTTAGATATTAATCAAATATCCAGGTGTTAGGTTATTAAAATTATCTAAAACATATAAAGTATATTACATTAATTTCAATCCAAATTTAACTACCTTAAGGTAACTTTCTGAATAATAATAATAAAAAATGAAAAATTAAATTTTGAATTTTTAAAGTATTTTAGTATATTATTCAATTATGTATTATTTTAATACTAAAGATGAACAAATAATTAAAATTGTTTATAAAGAATTCAAATCTTTAATTCAGAGATTAATTTTAAAGTAAATTATTTTATATTTTGAAAGTCTTAAAATAGAATATTTAAAATTTATAGTCAAATTTAATTATTTATTGAATATTTTCAATGATTACACATATATTTAATATAATAAATATTATATATATCTTAAAATTTGATTAATGTAATTTATAAATATTTTGGGGAAATCAGAGAATATATCTAAAATTCTTCAGTCAAATTTTGAAAATATTTTAGGTATTTTTAATTATATATTAATTCAAAATACTAACTATTTAATATTTCAAATTATTTAGAATATATATAATATTTCAAATTAATATTAACTCTAGATTTAAGTGTTTAATTTTCTGAACAATTTGATATATTATATTAAATTTTTGGATTAGTATTTAATTTAATATAATTTTTTGAAGAAAATTGGGCTTAAAATAATTTTAAAAAAATTATCTAAATCATTTTTAAGATTTGGCGGCGCCAACGCCACGCGGCGCGCTCAGGTTGGCTGGTCTAAACTGCGGGATGGCGGGCCAATAATTGGAAATGATTGTGCCATCGTGTAATAATTTTTAATGATTAGTGGCAACAAGATTTCGATCCGTGCGGTACTTAACCACGTCAGCGCGTGGAAGTGCTCCTCAGATTGTCCGCGCAATGGGACCAATGTCCCATATCAAATATCGAAGTTTGATCTCATACGATGAGATCAGATGATGGGATTTTGATCCCGCAGTTCGGGATCGAGGGCCCAGATGTCGTCGGACAAAAATTCAAGCGCCGAATCGAATACACGGATGGAACGCACTATGGAATGGCTAAATCTGGGCTATTGATCTCACGATCAACGGCCCAAAAAAAGTACACTAAGCGTACATAACGAATGAACCCTCAAAATGTGTTTTTTGGCTCGTTCGCTCAACTCGGTTAACCAAATCACTTGAAAATTTAAACACAAACTCAGGACATGAACATAAACATTGGGGCGGAGTCCTTAGAATTGCTCAAAATGTAGTAAATAAAGATCTAAATAACCCTAACTACTGTGATATAGGGCTATGGATTTTGAGGAATTTTACTAATAAAACTTCAAGATCTTGATATGGTTGATCTTGTAGACTGTCCACATAAGTTTTCCTAGTTGAAAGCTTCACAAGAAATGCTCTGGATTGACTGCTAGGAGGCTGAGATGAAGGGGGTGGTTACTTCGCCAAAAAGGTCATTTCCAGTGACGTACAACCACCTGGATCTGGTAGTGGGAAGGTTAAGGAAGGCTGGAGAGTTGAAACGAACAATGGTTTTGGTCTGGGAACCTAGAGGAAGTGAGAGAGTGTGAAGTTATTAATGATGCTCAAAAATAGGGTTTTACCCTATTCAAATGAGCTAGATTAATTTGGACGGCCCAGATGCTTCAGAGGCCTTACTTTGATGCCCAACACGTGTCTCAGGCCGTTGGAAGGCTGCCCCAAAGGCTGGAATGGCCTTGCTCCCATTGGGTGGACTTGGGGTGAGTGGGGGGGGGGGGGGGGGTGGGGGGGGGAACCATTTCCATTTAAGGCTAAACCATGCCCTGAGCCTAGTTGGGAGAGCTCTAAGTGAGCTTTAGGATATAAGTAGGTTGACCTAAAGTAGCCTAAATCAAGGGAAAGTGGCTTAGGGGCTGATTATGACCTTTTGGAAGGGTTTGAGCCCTTGGGTTGACTATGTTGACCAGTCAAGGGGAGGCTGAGGTGGCAATGAGGGATGAGAGCAGCAGGTTGGGTGAACCCCAAACCTAAAGCCAAGATGTTTAGCATCAAAGAGAGGGTTTGACCACCTCAAAGGAGGGGTTTAAATAACTTGTTGACTGATTTAACCAGTCAAAAACTCATGTGGAAGCTAGGGGAGTTGGGGAGTCATTTGGCAAGGTTTAGGTAAGGGTCAAGACTATAATGGATGAGAGAATAAGCCATCAAAGTTTGACCAAAATTAGTAGTTGACTTGGTCAACTCAAGTTGGGTTGAATTGACCAAAAGCTAAGTGATAAATGGGTCATGCCTATAAGTTAATTTGAATAGGTGATAGGAGTTGGGGAGCTCAAATGGGTTAGTTTGACCCATTTAAACTCTTTAAGGGTTAATAAGTCAACCTAGGTTGACTTGGTTAACCAGGTTGACCCAAGGGTTGGACTTGAGTCAAATGGATTTGTTTGGCCATTTGGAGTATAATGGATATGGTTTCAGGGTTTAAAAAGGTCATTTGGGTCAAATGACCTATTTTGGGCTCTTAATGGGTCATCAGGTCAACCTAGGTTGACTAGGTCAACCAGATTGACCCAATCGCAATGACTAGGGTCAACAGGTTTAGAATGATATTTGGAATGTGATGGACAAGATTTTAAGGCATGGTGAGGTTATTTTGGTCAAAATGACCATTTTGTCCCTTAAGGGGCCTTTAGATCAAACTAGGTTGTCCTGGTCAACCAAGTTGACCCAAGGTTTGGAACTGGGTCCAATAGGTCCCAAATATTGTATGAAAATCATTGGTGAAAGTTTGAAAGGTTGATGGGTTAAGTCAAGTTGGGTTTAGGCCAAAAGTCAAAAAATCCCCTTTATGGGCATTTTGGTCATTTTGGCCTTAGGTCAATTCTGGGTCAAAATGAATCCAAAAAAATATAGATTAATGCTTAACAAGTCAATATCAGATGCTTAGAACTGATCAAAGGGTTTGGGGGGACTCTAAGGTCAAATTCCACTCGATGATAAGTCTAGTGGCATGAGTCATAAATATTTGAAGGTTCTGTAACCTTTGGAAATTAACCTGGTTTCTGTTGCTTGAACCCTCCAAATGAGCTTAAATTTGGTGGGTTGGTACTAGAGATATGTCATACCAATATGAAATTGACATACCCTAAATCAGATGCCAATTGACTGGGTTTAAAGGTGATGGAAGAATCACCTAGAAGGGGTTTCATGACCTGAGTCCTTAACCTTGAATTTTGGGTTTAAATTTAGTTAAGATCTAGATTGATCCTGAGGTCTGGGAACTAGGAGGATCCTAAGACCTAGAGCATGGAAAGAACCTAGGGTCTAGGAAAACCTGACGTCTAGAGAACAGGAAAAGGTCATAGAGACCTTATACAAAAATGAGGTCAACAAATGGACCCCCAATATGTGAAGTAGAAGGAACTTCTGCTGCACATATTGGCATTGACAGAATGAAAATATCAAATTTGATCTTAAGGATAGAGAAGGTTAAATCTTAAAGAATCAGAGACTAGGTGGACAATAGGGTGGGGCCACATGGGGCATTATCCACTACTAATGGTTCTAATCCTAAGGGAAGGGGTCACCTAACTTAAAGGAAGAGAAAGGTAGGGGGAACTAGGGTGGTTCCACGAAAGTCATACTCTACGACTAGAAGATGAGAACTAGGATGGTGCCAAGAAGGGCATACGCCACTATTGGTCCGTATGTAAAAGCTGTAATGGTGCCACGGAGGGCGTACTCCACCACTAGCAGGCGAGAACTATGATGGTGCCACGAAGGGCGTACTCCACCACTAATCCATAGGTGAAAGCCAAGATGGTGCTACGGAGGGCCTACTCCACCACTAGTGGGAGAGAATTACGATGGTGCCATGAAGGGCGTACTCCACCACTAATCCACAGGTAAAATCCAGGATGGTGCCACGGAGGGCGTACTCCACCACTAGCGGGCGAGAATCAGGATATTGCCACAAAGGTCGTACTCTACCACTAATCCACAGGTAAAGGCCAAGATGGAGCCATGGAGGGTGTACTCCACCACTAGCGGGCGAGAATCGGGATGGTATCATGAAGGGCGTACTCCACCATTAATCCATAGGTAAAAGCCTGGATGGTGCCATAGAGGGCGTACTCCACCACTAACGGGCGAGAATCAGGATGGTGACATGGAGGGTGTACTCTACCACTAATCCATAGGTAAAAGGGGATAAGGGAAATCTAATCCTCAGGAGAAGATAAAAGAGATTCAATATTAAAGGGTGCGAGAAAAGAACTAGAATGGTTTGAACTTGTGAGATAAATAGAAATTTTATTGATTAATAATTTGATCTACATCAAGCATAGTACTTTTTAAGGAAACGTCCGTTGACAGGAAACATTAGGCGGTTTCCCTTACAATCCATTAGCTAATACAAGCCTCCTTTGTAGGTAGTCTCTATAACAAAGGGTCCATCCTAAGTTGGTTCAAACTTTTCACTGGTCTTTTGGTGGGCAAAGATAGGCCTCCGAAGTATCAAAACCAAGTCCCCTACTTGGAAGGTCCTAAGTCACACTAACTTATCATGAGCTTGAACCATTCGGGCCTTATATGACTCTAGACTTTGTTGAACTTGGAGACGTTGCTCTTCAAGGCCTTCGAGTTCTTATAATGAAAGTTTTGCATTATTCTTGTTTGTGATTTGATTTTGAACCATGATTCTAAGCGAGGGGATTTATATCTCTAAGGGTAGAACAGCCTCGGATCCATACACCAGTACAAACAGAGTGGATTGGGTCGGGGTTCTATAAGTGGTCCGATAGGCCCACAAGGCTTCCACCAACCGCTCATCCCATTAATATTTGTTATCACTAAGGGTCTTCTTAATAATTTGCACCAAGGTCTTGTTGAAGGCCTCAGCCAATCTATTAGCCTTGAAGTAATATATCGTTGAGTATCTCCAATCAATGTTATGGCGTATTACAAAACTATTGATTTTTGTAGACTTGAATGCAGACCCATTATCGGAGATGATTCTATGAGGTACGCCAAATTGATATACAATATGGTCATGAAAGAATTTTAAAACATAGTGGGATGTTACGTTACATAGGGGAATCGCTTCTTCCCATTTTGAAAAATAAACAATCGCGGCTAATATGAAGCGATGACCTCTCGAAGAAGGAGGGTCAATCGGCCCGATAACATCCGTGCCCCAACTCTCAAAGGTCCATGAAGCTATCGTGCGGTGCATCACATTAGGCGGATGATGTAAAATAACACCATGAACCTGGCATTGATGACAACACTTTGTAATATTCATGTAGTTATCAATAATTGTTGGCCAGTAGTACCCAAGTCTTTTTATTCTCAATTTCATTTTTGAACCCGATTGATGAGCACCGCATAGTCCAGAATGGACTTCATTAACAATCTTTAGGGCTTCTCATTTGTCTAAACAATGCAACCACATCTGATCAAATGATCGATAGTATAATGAATTATTGATTAGTGCATATGATAAGGCACAGTTCTTAACTTGGTTAGAGAGAGACTTATCTTGGGGAAGTTTTCCCTCTTAAAGTCGATCAATGGTTGTCTCTAATCACCTTCTTCATCAATTTTCGAAGAGGCAGAAAGGATCTGAAGAGGTTTCTTATTGATGTATTCCAAGTCTATAGGGGAAAGGGCTTTATGACCATGAATCTCTATAGGGATGGAATCTTCCTCTGGACATGCAAATTCCTTTGCAAGCTTTGCTAAGGCATCCACTGCATAATTATTTCCACGGGGAACCCTATACAGAGTTACGACAGGAATCTATTCAAGCAAGTGAACGGTGTACTGGTGGTGTTTTAAGAGATTAGGATTTAAGACCTTATAGATTCCTGCAACCTGATTTACCACTAGTTGAGAGTCATCAAAGATCTTAATCACTTTAATCTCCATTAAAATTACAAGTTTAAAATTAGTTATTAGAGCTTCATACTCAACCTCATTGTTCGTGCAAGGTTCTGATAAATGGTAGGAAAAGTGCATCATTCCTTTTTTCGACGTCATAAAAATTAAGCCAACTCCGGCCTTTCTGGGAATCGTAGATTGCTAGGTTACATCCCGGCGAGAGTATGTTGTACCATCAAATTATAACTCCCAGACAACATCTTCAGATTCCCTCAAACTCATGATTTGTTCATCAGGTAAATCATCATTCAAAGGAGAATCCGCCGGCAGTGGGTGTGCCGCTAGGAAGTCAACAATGGCCTGCCCTTCAGGGGAATGAAAGTAATCTTAAATTGGAGTAATATCATAGACTATAGAGCCATGTATCCTGACAATGTAGGTCAGGTAATAAGATATTGCAAAGGATTAACTCTAGAAATTAAACTGATTGAGTGGGAAAGCATGTAATGCCTTACTTTTTGGGTTGCAAAAACCAAAGCAAGACAATGCTTTTCAATTGATGGATATCGAATTTTAGTAGGCAAAAGTCTCCAGCTAAGGAAATTAAAAGCATTCTCCTTCCCTTCGTCATTGACTTGAGCTAATAGGGCACCTAAGGACTCATCTAAGGCTACAGTGTAGAGGATCAAAGGTTTCCCCAAAATAGGGGCTACCAAAACTAGCAGATTAGAGAGGTATTGCTTGATATCATCAAAGGCATTCTGACACTTCACATCCCATATGAATTTAGTGTCCTTGGCAAGGATAGAGAAGGGTTGACACCTCCCAGAAAGATTGGAGATAAACCTCCTTATATATATACCAACCTACCTTATAGAGACCTTAAATGAGTAAGGCTCCTAGGAGGTGGCATATTTAAGATGGCTTTAATTTTGGCAGGGTTAATTTCAATTCCCCGGTGCCTCACTATGAATCCTAAGAATTTCTCTGAAGTGATACCAAAGGCATATTTCAAGGGATTCATTTTCAAATCATAGCCGCGCAACCATTCAAAAATAACCCTTAAGTCATATAGCTGAGCCTCTTTGACTTTACTCTTGACAACTAAATCATCAAAATATCATTCAACTTAATTACGGATTAAGTCATCAAAGATATGAGTCATGGCCCGTTGGTAGATCGCCCCAGCATTTTTTGGGCCAAATGACATTACCTTATAACAAAAGATTACTATGGGAGTTCTGAATGTAGTATTTCTCTCATCTTCTAGGGCCATCTTGATTTGGTTATAATCAGATGAGCCATCCATAAATAAGAAAATAGCATGTGAAGAGGCAATGTCTACCATGAGTTTGGGTATAGGCAAAGGGAATTCATCTTTGGGATATGCCTTATTCAGATCCCTATAGTCGATACAAATTCAAATTTGACCATTCTTTTTTCAAACTGGTATGACACTGGCCACCCAAGAGGGGTATTGTTCCTCTCAGATGAATCCAGTTTCGGCCAACTTTTTAATTTTAGAAATGACTTGTTGCTCAATCTCTAAAGGCATGCATCGAGGAGCTTATTTAATAGGAATGTCATCGTGTCGAATCCCAAACTTTATGACCGCTACATCAGCAGACAAACCCAACATTTCATCGTATGTCCAGGCAAAGCAATCCTTGAACTCAGATAATAGCTAAATCAGATCCTGGGATTCACCCTCACTTAGTAAGGTGCTTATGAAAGTGGGGCGAGGGTCATCGTCAGTTCCCAAATTAATTTCTCTTAACTCATCGACTGTTGATTTAATTTCCTCTTCAAATTTAGGGGGTGCATCCTAAACTTAAAGTTCATCAAGATCATCTAAAGTCTCCAAACAGAGCCTGTCAAGAGGACTGATGGAATCTATACAGACATTTTGAGATTCAAGATGGTATGTTATCATTAGGCAATATTCATTATCATCAAATGAACTAATGGTTCCAAAGCCGATACCACTCGTTGGATTTTTCTTAATCTTAGTTTGCCAAATATTCTCAGGGTATCTGGCTTGACTCTTAGTCCACCGATACAGTACGGGACCTTTGGAAAAAGAATTATTTACACAATTAGGGAAGTAACCAAAAGATAATTCCATTAACCCATTAAATTCTATCTCCTCAAGGGTTACATCACCTTCATCCCTTATGGAGGAGGAGCCAGGAAAATATTTCTGGACTTTCTTTACTTCACCATTCAGGTTGGGGGCCACTTTAACCTCTAACCCTACAATCCTGCCAGTCGATAGTGGGGTCAAGGAAAGGGCCTCAATCCTCCTAGTGAGCTTTTCATACATAGTTAATTCAAGCTTGTCACTTTTACCTTTTAAGATATCAACCTCAGGGTCACTATCCTGGTATAAGGTGAGATCAAATTTATGAGGAGTATTTGTATTCTGGTAGTCAAAAGGAATTGCAAAACCCTATTTTTCTAGTTCGTCATTGAAATTTGATTTCGGATCAATATGTACGGGTGTTATTCTCTTTTCTAGTGAAGCACGGCCTTGACCACATGCCCTTAGAGCTATCCTCCTATCTCTTTGAGGTAATGTGTTTGGAGGCCAAAGGAGAATGATATTAAAGTCTTCTTCAATATTTGACTCTATAATTTCTTTATTTTTAACTTCTTCTTTTTCTTTTTCTTGGTTGTAGCTTTGTCCAGCCACTTTCTCCTCAATTTTAGTCTCAAACTTAGAATGGGATGAGGACCCTTTTGGTATAAAATATGCTGCATCTTAATAGATCCCAATTTCTTGAATCGAGAATGGTTGCAAATCACCCCTGATTATATGTTCAATGTCATCTCGTTGGTACTTGATGCACTGGTGTAGGGTAGATGGAACTATTTTATACTTATGAATCCAAGGCCTACCTAGGAGGGCATTAAAAAATGTTGCCAAACTAATTATATGTAACTTAGCTTGAGTTTTGAGTTCTCCTATCTCTAAGAGTAGAGTGATTGAACCTAAAGCCCTCTCGCCCTTTTCATTGAACCCACGAAGCACCAACTTTTCAGTTGAAAGCTTGCTAGTATCAACTCTAAGGTAAGTAAGGGTCTTTATATTCATTTCATTAATTGATGCACCCGGACCAACAAGGACTCTTGATAACTTGGAATTTCTCACATCTACGATAATATAGAGAAGACAGTTGTGGTCGGTAGTTCCCAAAAGCCGGTCTTCATCTTAAAAGTTACTCCAGGGACCTCTTTGAAGTAGACTACCTCATCTTTTAAAGTTGAAGCCAATTGGGCTAAGCAAATCTCGAGGTTGATAAGTGCCTTGATTAAAGACTCCCTTATTTCTTTGAAAAGAAGGACGGTGTCATAAATTCTTAATTTTGCTCATAACTTCCTAAGATGGGTCAAGACATTATAATCAACCTTAGGAACGACGGACTCGAAACCCAAAGGGATTAAAGGGAATTCAGATTGCTGAGGAGAGTTTGTATTTAAATCTTCAAAGACGGGTTGCTTGCCTTTAACCTGAGGGGGAAGCCTAGGGGGTAAGACTTTATCGCCACGGAGTTACACCTGCTCGAAATCCTCGGGAGGGTAAACTAGAGTGGTGTCTACGCTCACTGAAGGCATTGGATCATCATTCCCGAAAGGGAGTCAGAATTTGAAACTTCTATCATGCTAGGACTTCCCTGAAAGTCAATTTGGGGGAAGTCACTTTCTGATAAGGTTTCAAATTTGAAGCCTCTTTAGAGAGTCGACTTAGGAGGATCGAGTTGTTCAATATTGAGATTGATTTCACTAGAATTTTGATTTAAAATAGAAGAGTCATCAATTTATATTTTAGATTTATGACTAATCATTAAGACAAAGGTAGAAGGATGTTTTTTATTCATCTTTTGACCCTTTGCCTTTGATGGGGTAAAGTAAAAGTCAGATAATAAGAGTGGGGAAAGGGTTTTAACACCACCATCTATCACTCGGATGCATCTCCCATCAACACACTTCCTCTCTACAAAGTCATCTCTCTTTTCTTTTTCATGTTTTACAGTAGTTCCTGTGACTACTGGAGAGGGAAGTAGTTCAACATCCTCCAGCAAAGCGTCCAGATCAACTTCCCATACTGGGCCCTGGGCTGTCATAATCAGCTGTTGAGAAAGGCGGAAAGACTTATTAATCAGCATTTTAAATGCTCGGGACAAAGCACTGTCCCAACCATCTTCAATAAAAAGATAAGTATAAAGGGAGTTACTTGATATGTTTTTAATCGAAGCCTGCTACGAATCTACCAAATACTCCTTTGGAATAATAATGTTACCTTGCTTGAGGTTTCTATCCAACCAATCTTTAAACATAACACAGTCCTCGAGCAGGAGACTAAGCATGCGATGGTAGGGGAAGTATTTGGGATCATCTTTCTTATTCTCATCCTCCGATATTCTAGCTTCAGGCAACTGAAAATTGGGTTTATTTGAAGACTCCTAAAGATCTTCCTTATTGACTCTCTCTTAAAAGGGTATGGTTTAACCAACCGCTCCTTAAGAAATGTCAAATAGGAATCCTTAGGAGACTGAGGAGTGATCTGAAAAGGTTGTTTCTGAATCTGAGGCACTAGCGAAACACTAGGCTGACTAACAACTGGCCTTTTACCTTTGTTAACAGCTGAGATCATGGCTTTCTTTTCAAAATATTTTACCAACTTAGGACCCTTCTTTTCAACCAGGCCATGAATATTTTTTAGAAAAATCTCCACGGCATGTTGCTCTTGCAACTAGGGTTCACACTTCATCAAGAGATTTTTCCACCTCAAGATGTACTTAACCAAAGACTCTCCCAACTTTTGCTTTTCAACGACGAGATCGCCCACAATAGTGTGTTGCTGTGCTTCAGAAAATCTCTTTAAAAAGAGGTTTTCTAAATCATTAAAGGTTCTTACTAAACCATTGGGCAGATCAGCATACCATTCAAAAGCAATACCAGAATGACTACTAACAAATTGGCAAAAAAGTAGAGCATCTGACCCTCCCACATTGCAATAACTTGCTCGAAAGTGGGCCAGATGCTGTCTCAGATTCTCAATTCCAATGAAAATCTTAAAGGATGGTGGCACAAAGCTTTTAGGGTAAGGAACTAAGATATATTCTTTGGAGTAAGGCCTACCCTTTGAAATAGATGTGATCCTTTGCAAAAAAGCTAAGGCCTCCCTTACCTGGTCCTCAATCATTTGCTTGATATCCTTCTGAGGTAGTGCTAGGGGAGTAGTAGAAACTGTAGGCAGAACTGGGAGTACTTCTGGTGGACAGGGAGGAATCACTGGTGCTGACTTAGGAGACTTAGACTTAGATTATGCTCTTTTAGCCCTTTCTATAATCTCCCAAGCTGACTGTTGGATCTTAAGGGAGGCTTCCTGTGACTTGTCGAGTCGCTCTTGCATTTTCCTGACTTGTGACATCATGCTTGCAAGCTGAGTCTCCAAGTTTCTTATATATTCTTCATCTCTAACTTTTATAGAATCATCTGAATCTGCTTGACAGCAGATGAATCTTCCTCTCTACCAGACCGGCGCCTACTTAGCTCAATTTCTTTGTTAGACCCTCTGGTCTCAACCAATGCAAATATTACCAGTGTGCCCGTCCTCTTCCCCAAGGAGATCATGTAAATTTGGGTCAAAGGTTGCCATCCCTTCTTTGTTCAATAAGATATTTCTTATTTCTTTCACTACCTCTTTGACCGGTCTCTCCCCAATCGACTCAGGATCAAGAGGTAAATAACCTTTATAATCAACCATCTCATAGAGCTCCTCAGTCTCTAACTTGGAAATAATTGCTGTGAGTTTTGGTTTATTATCTGACTGAGACTCTGAAATTGGCTCATCTGTCATCTCTTGATTTTGGTCAATTTCTTCCCCTTCAACTATCTCTAAACTGATAGTTAGAAGAGTGGCATCCTCAACTAGGTGGGGGACACGTACCTCAAGAGGTGGGGTAGGAGCTTGGAGAGTAATAGCCCCTACATCAGGTAAGGTAAGGTCCTCGAACCCTTGAGTAGGTAGCCCAGTAATGACACATAGAGTTTGAGGAATATCAGTTAAAATAGAAGCAAGGATAGTGACTAGAACATCAATTGGACTGGTAGCAGGGGTATTATCAACTACGACGACAGGAGTACTGGCACAAATATCTATCGGATCAACTAGAACTGAAGGAGGACTGACTGGAACTCATTGTAGTTGGAAGATGAATTTAGAGGTTCTGGGAGGCAGTCTTGGAATCTCTAACTTGGTCCTCTTAGGCACAAACTTCTTTTCAGGAGATTTGGGCCACTTTCCCTTAATATTGACAGGTCTCCGAATCTCAACTTCCTTAGGCTTGATAACCACTGAGGCCAACTTTTGAGGTTTATGAGGAGGTATCAGGGGCCTACTAGTAGGACAGCAGCCTCTCTCAAACCCAATCAGCATAATACCTTCCATCTTGGAAGATGGAAGGTGTGGCACCCAGTGGTACCCATCAACTAACAACGAAGTAACAGGTTGGCGAACAAATTTTTTGTTTCTCCTAACAGACTGAGGAGTCAAGTTCTTCGCCTCAGATGCTTCTTCTTTCAAAACCTCCTTCTGAAAGAGGTGGGAGATTACTCCCTTCAATTGTTTCATATATTCTTCCTTGGTCCATCAAGATTGTGCAGCACAAGTGTGAATTATGTTTCTCAAAGTCCTTGTTCTTTGAATATGCTTTTCCTTAGGAGTCTTTTTGGTTAAGTAGTCAACCAGGCATGGTGGGAAGCAGGATATCCTAGCAGCCCTCTCTTCCTCCTACGCAACAGCAAGGGGGTAGAAGCGACTCCCCTTGAGGAGGGGAGAGGAGGCAGGAATATGTAGCTCCTCAACAGCCTCAGGCTCTACCTGGGCCAAAGTCTTAAAAGGGACGACTCTTTTTGCCTTTGAAATCTTTTTCCTGAGTTTCCTTTGATTCTTAGTGGTAAAAGTAAGCCTAGAACTAGACCCCTCTTCAAAAATGGACTTAACCTCAGTAGGGGTTTCAATAATCGGCTCAAGTTGTTTCTCTTCATCATTGCTCACAAGTAAAGTGGGTGCTGACCTCACAATCAATTCAATAACTAGGAGAACCGCTTTGCTAGCAACCAGATCAATGATATTATGTCCATCCATGGACAACTCCAGGGTGCTGAAACCCATTATAAAAATAACAGTGCTTCTAATATCATTCACTTGCGACGACAGCTCTTGGTAAAAGGAAAAGATCAGTATGCCAGCCATTGGAATTTTCTGAAATTTAAAGAAGAGGATTTGAATTAGATTTTTTTGAAAGAATTTCTCCTTTTAGAAAATCAAAGCTTATAAGAAAATCTTGACTCCACGATACATATCGAGTTGTAAAAATTACCACTCGACACATATCAATAGGATAAAGATAATGATTATGAATTCAAGAAGGATTAGACTGTTTGCAACACATGCTAGCCCATGAGGGGATACTGTGGCATAACATATGATGGTTTGAATTTTAAAGAGAATTTAAAAGGATTTAAATTTTGTGAGATTTAAAGTGAGCTTCTCCCAAATCCCAAAATGCAATGGGAAGAGTTTCCTCTTGCCCGAAGGCTTATGGGACTATGAGAAAACTCAAGTAAGGTCAGTTGCTAACCCTCTCCACTTCTAAAAGTTAAAGAGGAAGTGGGAGGTTAAGGCCAAAGTGTTTAGATCCCAAAACTATGATCTTCAAGACTCCTTGCAATTTTAAGGATTTATGTACTGAATCAAAAATCAATATCATAAATTCATAAAATTGAAAAAGGAGATTTTAAGAATTTGATTCAACACTATCACCCTACTGATTGACCTAGGGTCAGAGGTCAAAATCAGAATCAATAAATGATTAAAAATTTTGGAGGTCTCACCTCTCTTTTTCAAAATGTCTTTTATCTTAGATGTTGGCCACACTCACCCAAGAGAGAAATGGGTAGAGGGACCAACAGAAGAAAAGGTAGTTAAGACTATCGATGAAACAAAATTTTGTCACTATTAGAGATGGAGAGAGATATTCTGTCCCACCAGGTGTGCCATTTTTTTGTTGGTGAAATTTAAAAAAAAAACAAGTTTTAAAAAGATTAGTTTCCTTTGGAAATTTGAATCTGATTTGACATTATCGCCCTACTGATTGACCCGGGGTTAGAAGGTCAAAATCAGAATCAATATATGATTAAAAATTTTGGAGGTCTCTCCTCTCTTTTTCAACATGTCTTTTATCTTAGATGTTAACCACACTCACCCAAGAGAGAATTGGGTAGAGGAAGCAATGAAAGAAAAGGTAGTTAAGACTATTGATGAAATACAATTTTGTCACTATTAGAGATGGAGAGAGAGATTCTGTCCCATCGGGCGTGCCTTTTTTTTGTTGGTGAAATTTTTAAAAAACAAGTTTTAAAAAGCTTAGTTTTCTATGGAAATTTGAAATCAACTTTTAGACTCAAATATTTAGATCGAATGCCCTATTATAAAAAATTATACCACTTCAAGAAGTGGAAATAAAATTTCAAAGCGGGGTTCAAAACTAAAATTATGAGTCCTACTTTGAATATTATAACTAGATTTAAGATAAACCACATATGACCTCAAAAGGTCAAAATGGAGTTCGATCTAATTTTTAATTATGGTATTCTAAGTAGACTATCATTGATCTCATGCCCAAAACCTTATGAACAAATAATATAACTCCCTTAAGGGAGAAGATTCCACTATTAAGTGGTTATTCAGGCATGATGAAAGCGATCGTCGTTGGTTGAATTTTTCCAAAGAATAATAATTTAAGTTTTGAAGATCTCTTTTGGAAAATTAAGTTTAAGTTTTAATTCTGAAGTCAAACATATCATTAGTGAAGATATGCCACCTCAAAAGGCGGAGATAAAATCTCCTCACGGGTTCAAAATTAGAATTATAAATCTTCTCTTAGTTATTGTAGTCTGATTTAAAGGAGAACCGCATATGACCCCGGAAGGGTCAAAATGAGGTTCAATCTAAAGTAAAACTACGACAATTGAGAGAAAAAGGGATCGTTAATTTCATATTCGGATTGATGCTAACATACAATAGACCTCTTTAGAGAAAGAGATTATTGTCCGTTAGCCACTATACGAATATGACAATAACGACCATTTCGAAGTAGATTTCCCAAAAGAAATATCAAGTGGGTTTTGAAAATCAAATTTAAAAATTAATGTGGGTTCTAAATCTCCTACGAGGGCAAGCCCTCATAGTTAATTATATCGTTGGGAGATAGAGTCCCCTATGAAAACTCTCGATTAAAATAGTGGCAAAAATTTGTTAAAGATTTTCTAGGAGTGATATGAAAAAGAGTTGAACTTTGGAAACACAAAGGGGAATGGATCAAAGTCAAGCACTTATTAACGAAATCAAATGAAGAAAAGTAGGGGACACTTTGAGATTTTGGAGCATTTGAAAGTGTCCCAATTTAATCTAAGTGTTGGGCTTTATATTTTTTGATTGGAAGAAGATTTAAATAAAGTTGATTGTTTTATTAGAAATTTGGAATTATATTCCCAAAAATTGGAGTCTTATAATCAAAGATCTGCGCTGAATCCTAAATCTCAATTTGGAAGCTGGACCACAGTTGTCCAAACCTAACTAATATTGTGTAGAACCTGGACTTACCTCTGCCTGGATTGGGGAGCCAACTAACCACCTAATCAATTTAAAATTCATGAGTCTGGTCTTTTATGATACAGTGGTAGGGACATTTTCTTTAAAGTTTTGGAGAGCTGGGGCCGACATCTAGAGATTTTTCTAATTGGACCCTTTGACTTATGTTGGGTACAAAATGCTAAGGACTAATGCAATTGAAATTTTAACTCTTTTAAATGTGTTTCTAATGCAATGCATGCTAGTCGACATCCTCATAGGTAAGATTATCCGGACTCTACCCACAGGCGGGGAAGGGTCTAAAAAAAGGAATGAAGAAATACAGAAATATGCTTGCGACCCGGGGGCGGTCCTCGACTAATTCCCTAGATTCATTATATTTCTATGTTATTTAACTCCTTAATTTTAAACTTTTAATTGTGAGTATAAAACTTTTTACACCCTTACGAGCCTCACGTATCCAGGTGAAAATAAAAGCGGCACACAAATGCTTAAAAAACCTAGGAAAAGTAGGTAATTCTATATGCAATCATCTTATCACATCAAATATAAATTAATTAATTAATAAATATCCATAGGAAAATTGCCTTGCTTATTACAAATGAGGGTCTGCATAAAGTAAAGTGGTCGGACACTATTGATAAAAACCTAAATTCTAAATCTAATAGCGATGCAAGTGGTTTTGAGTGGGACACTCTTTGTCTTCAGTTCTTCAGTCTTATTCCCCTTCGGGCTCCTTTTCTTTGGGATCATTGGATTCTTCATAGTAGGTTACCCAAATTGATAAGAGGGCTCTTACTTTGAGGGGAATGTCACCCTTTCCGCTTTGGGTATGAAAAGCTAATCTAAATTTGGACTTCCAAATAAAAAAGGACTATCCCCCTAAGGGGCATCCTTTCCTCTTTGGAATCCAAGTTTTGGATTTATGTATCCTATCTCAAAACTCCACTTTCACAACACTTAACTTGTATACAAATTATATTTATATGAAAATAAAAATTTTAGCTGTAAGGTTATCCTAAGTATTTAATAAATCAGAAGTATTCCCAAGTAGTTATATATATATGTAACAAAATAAAAAAACACACTGGCCACGATCTTTTTATTACTTCGGGGATTAGCAGTTGAAGCACCTATGCAAGTATATTTCTAATTGATTTTTTTATTTAGCCTCCTTTTTATTGCTCTGCATGACCATGTTCACTTGCAGAAAACTCAGTGAACATCCAGATCGTTCCTATCCTAAGGGTAATCTAGTCGCCAAACACATCAATCACCCATATAGTGCAGTAAAAATAAGCAAACACAGTAGGCAATTTCATCCACAACATGCAATAAAACCATGAAAATTTTGGCACACAGAAGAAAAGTAAACACTGGCCTAACCTAGATTTAGAGTCGGTTGTCCTAGCAAACCATCCAAAGTATGTGTAGAAGGTTATGTGGCTGGGGTAGATCCTAAATTGGGTAGTTAATTAGAGTTATCTAATATTTTGAATTTGTTAAGGGTTAAGGGAGTTTTATGTTTGAGTTTAAATAGTAGTGTATCAAGGATTAATTTGAATATATTTTAATTGTTAAATGATCGCTATCTTTATTTCACATTGAGGCCGTAAAGTTTATTTCACCTTCATTTGGTTTAAGTTAATAGCCTCGAAGGCTTGGGTTACCCAATAGCGATTAGGGTTGATTAAGTTAATTTAAATTGGTTAAAATTAAAGGATAGATTAATATAAAAGAAAAGTGATTAGTTATTGATTTTAAATGATTGGTTAAAGATTTTATTAATCAGATTAGAAAATTTTGGAATATTAAAGAATTAATGGATTTTAGGAATTATTTAAATGCGTTAACTAAGGGGTTAAAAGATAACTTTTAAAATTAAACTAAATTTTGAAGGTTTTAGATTTTTTATTAATATTAGATCTCATTATGAGTTGTTAGATAATTAACACGCTCAATTCAAAGTTTTCTATGAAAAGTTATGAATTTTAAAAGTTTTGACCCAATTTTGACGTAAGGTTGACAAAATTGTTGACTATTTTACTATAACCAGATTTTGGAGGTTTGACATTTTTAGAAAATAGTAGATTGTAATTTGAGTCATTAGCTTTTGAGTTTGACTGATTTAGAATTTTCTATAATCAGTTATGAATTTTAGAAATTTGGTTATTTAAAGGATTTTTTTAATTATTTTAATTAAGTGTCCTTTTTAATGATTTGAACCCAAACAAGTCCTAAGCTCCTTGAAATAAACTCCAAAGATCAAAAATGATCTAAGGAGAGATCTGCAAGTGTTTAAGA
Source organism: Dendrobium nobile (assembly GCA_022539455.1). Lineage (NCBI taxonomy): Eukaryota > Viridiplantae > Streptophyta > Magnoliopsida > Asparagales > Orchidaceae > Dendrobium > Dendrobium nobile. Next base: position 29,055,929 of record CM039733.1, on the reverse strand, counting down.
AATTTTTGGGATTTTTTAATTATTTTTAATTAATTAAATCGATTAAACATTAATTTTCACTTAAAACTAAATTAAGGTTGAATTTGATGTCAAATTAAAAAGATTTTAATTTTCACTGATTAAATATTAAATTATGGTTAATTAGAGGTATTTTGTGTAATTTTTGGTATTAGTCTAGATTTATTAGAATTTTATAAGGTTGAAGGGTTAATTAAGGGATTAATCCTAAGCAAATTAATTAGGAGGCCTAATGATCTCTAAAAATCAGTGAGATAACTTCTATAGAAGGGTGATGTTGCAAAGTTTTTTTGTTCAAAATCTCAAGTCAAGGGAACATGAATCCTAATTATCACGAATTTCTAAGTTTTCTATACAAGTCTTTAATTTTTGTCCTTAAAAATGTCACTAAGTTATGTGGAATCAAATCAAGATTGCTAATCATTACACATCACATATGCAAGTACACAAATATAACACTCAAGTCCTTAAATCTAGGAGTTCTTAAGCTAACTGGTGTGTGTAATCCTACACATGCAAAACTAGAAGAGCAAAACATGTAACTAGATGAAAGATCAAGTTAGTGAACAAAACATAATTGTTCATTAACTACTCCCCATTTGATCCTATTCAAATATCCCAACTCATGTTTAAAATTTTCAAGACCCCACTCAAGGCTCTTGAAATTTAATGATATCTAATTTTAAAGTTAATTTTATATATAAAAGTAGATTAATTTTAGAGATTCTAGAAAATTTAAAGTAATTTAAAATAGTTTTTAAATAAATCTCAAACATAGTTTTAAAACAATTCTAAAAAAGAGTTCAAAATATTTTAATAACCTAAGATAATTTAAAATAATGGTTGTATGGATTATATATATATATATATATATATATATATATATATATATATATATATATATATATATATATATATATATATATATATATATATATATATATATATATATATATATATATATATATATATATATATATATATATATATATATATATATATATATATATATATTAAAATTATCTAAAACATATAAAGTATATTACATTAATTTTAATCCAAATTAACTACCTTAACGTAACTTTCTGAATAATAATAAAAAAAATTAAAATTAAATTCTGATTTTCAAAAGTATTTTAGTATAATATTCAATTAAGTATTAATTTAATACTAAAAGTGAACAAATAATTAAAATTATTTAAAAAGAATTCAAATCTTTATTTCAAAGATTAATTTTAATAATTTATATTTTAAAAGTCTTAATATAGAATATTTAAAATTTATAGTCAAGTTTAATTACTTATTGAATATTTTCAATGATTACACATATATTTAATATAATAAATATTATACATATCTTGAAATTAGATTAATGTAATTTATAAATATTTTGGCGAAATGAGAGAATATATCTAAAATTCTACAGACAAATTTTGAAAATATTTTAGGTATTTTTAATTATATATTAATTCAAAATACTAACTTTTTAATATTTGAAATTTTTTAAAATATATATAGTATTTCAAATTAATATTAACTCCAGATTAAAGTGTTTAATTTTTTGAATAATTTGATATATCACATTAAATTTTTGGATTAATATTTAATTTAATATATTTTTTTGAAGAAAATTGGGCTTAAAAATGATTTAAAAAAAATTATCTAATTAAGACTTGGCGACGCCGGTGCCACGCGGCGCACTTGGGTTGGTAGGTTTAAACTGCGGGATGGTGGACCAATCATTGGAAATGATTGCGCTGTTGCACAATCATTTTTAATGATTAGTGGCGGCACGATTTTGATCCGCGTGGCACTTAACCATTTTAGCTCGTGGAAGTGGCCGTCGGATCGTCCACACGATGGGACCAATGACCTAGGTCAAATCCTGCGGTCTGATCTCACGGGGCTAGATCGGATGGTGGGATTTCAATCCCGTTATTTGGGATCGAGGGCCAGATGCCGCCAAACAAAAATCTGAGTGTCAAATTGAATACACAGATGGAATGGACCACATAATGGCTGAATCTGGGCTATTTATCTCATGATCATTGGCCCAGAAAACGTACACTAAGGGTATGTAACGAACGAACCCTTGAAATGAGTTTTTTAGCTCGTTCGCTCGACCGATTAACCAAATCACTTGAAAATTTAAACATAAACTCAGAACATGAACAGATTTTAAGGCAAGGTGAGGTCATTTTGGTCAAAATGACCATTTTGACTCTTAAGTGACCTTTAGGTCAAACAGGGTTGACCTGGTCAACCAAGTTGACCCAAGGTTTCGTACTGGGTCCAAAAAGTCCCAAATATTGTATGAAAATTATTGGAGAAATTTTCAAAGGTTGATGGGTTAAATCAAGTTGGGTTTAGGCCAAAAGTCAAAAAATCCCCTTTAAGGGCATTTTGGTCATTTTGGTCCCAGATCAATTCTAGGTCAAAATGAATCCAGAAAAATGTAGATTAATGCTTAACATGTGAATATCATATGCTTGGAAGTGATCAAAGGGTTTGGGGGGGCACCAAGGTCAAATTTCACTGGATGATAGGTCAAGTGGCTTGGGTCATAAATATTTGAAGGTTTTGCAACCATTGGAAATTAACCTGGTTTTTGGTGAGAGAACCCTCCAAATGAGCTCAAATTTGGAGGGTTGGCACTAGAGACTTGTCATATCAACATGGAATTGATAGACCCTGAATCAGATGCCAATTATTTGGATTTCAAGGTGATGGAAGCATCACCTAGAAGGGGTTTCAGGACCTAAGTCCTTAACCTTGAAATTTGGGTTTGGATTTAGTTAAGATCTAGATTGATCCTGAGGTCCGGGAACTAGGAGTATCCTAAGACCTAGAGCCTGGAAAGAACCTAGGGTCTAGGAAATCCAGGAAAAGGTCATAGCAACCTTATACAAAAATGAGGTCAACATGGCTCATTTTGGTAATCGTAATAATGTTAAGGGTTATTCAATACCCCCACCTTTATTTGATAATATACCTTTTGACTTTTTGTAGTCTGTTGATTATTGCATGTGGATGTTAGTCCAAAAATGATATTCTACACCTTCTCATTTTGTGAATGGCATTAAAATTGAACTACCATTTAACGAATGGAGTAATAAGGATAGGGATTTTGCCTAACTGAACGCAAAATTTTTAAATTATTTCTTCTATGCATTAATATTTGAAGATTATATATGTGTATCAACTTGTATCATTGAAAAAGATATTTGGCATAAACTATGCATAACATACGAAGGAACTAGCGAAGTAAAATAGTATAGGTTAAACATCCTACTTCATGACTATAAATTATTTTACATAAAACCTAGTGAATCAATTTTTGAAATGTATACTAGGTTTACACAAATAGTGACATCTCTATATTTGTTAGGTAGAGAACTTAAAAGTTTGAGAAGTCAATAAGATTCTACATTATCTACCTAGTTCTTATGATGTAAAGATGACTACAATTTCTGAATCTAAAGACTTGAATGTTTACACTATTGATAATTTGCTTACATCACTCATTGCCTATGAGCAAGGAGTGAGTCAAAGGAAAGTAATGCAAGAGAATAGGAGGGAACTACACCACTAAAAGCAAATGATTTTGACAGAAACAGTTCTATAGTGGAGGAGGATGATGACATCACCTTAATTACATAGTAGTTCAAGAGCTTTCTAAAGAAAAAACATAGATGTCATCAATAGTATTGGAGCAAAGGTAAGAGCAAAGAAAATGTTAAAGTTTTATCTGACATAATTTGCTTTAAATGCAAGAAACCAGCCCACCTCTGAACTGAATGTCTCAACTTGAAGACTCACCCGATCAAGGAGAAGAGTGAAGAGAAGACAAAGTTTAAGACGGGCAAGAAATAGACACAAAAAGCTTTCTAGGTCGACTCCACCTCGGAATCTTCAGAATCAAAAATAGAGAGGTAGGTAACAAACTTTTATCTTATGGCTAATGATAATCTTGATCAATCTTATCAAGATGATGTATGTTAACTTTTCTGTTATGAATTACTCATTATTTTTAAAAATATTGATGATTTGTATATGAAGTTCAAAAAAGATGCATGCTAATCTCAATATTGAATTATATACTTTCCAAAAATTTCATGCTAGTTTAATTACTAAGAATTATAATTTAGTTAATGATTACATGACCTTGCTTGATGAATATGATGCCTTAAATAAGAAACATATAAACTTAACTAATGCATATGAATCCTTGAAAATATTGCATATTGAACTAGAGAAAGCATGAAAAGGATTAGAAGTATGTGAATTAGAAATAGATAGTAAGGAGCATGTATTAAAAAGTGAAATGTCCATTCTTGAAAGTCCAAATAAATTTTTAGAAGCTAAACTAACTGCAATTAAGAATAAAAAAACCACTACCTACCATAGATCAAAAATTTTATAAGCCCTCAATACGACATGCATCACATAAACTTATAAAGAGGCACCATTACCCACATAGGTTAGTAAATCCATTTTCTTGTGTTAGGTGTTACTCTTGTGGCATGGTAGGTCACATAGCCTGTACTTGAATAATCCTCCATAGGACACATCTAGTGTGGAGGCTAAAATTACATTCATCATAGCATAAAATGCATTTATCCCATTCATTTAAGCATAAGATGGAAACCAAACTCACTTTGGTTCCCAAATATAACCTTTGAATGACTATATAGGATTGCTCTCATAAAAGGCCTAGTGAGAGCATGTGGTACCTACATAGTGGATGCTGAACAAACATGATTGTGATATGAAGAACTTTATCACATTAGAGGCCAAGTCAGGAGGCAAGGTGAAATTAGGTGATAACACTACTAGAAAAGTGGTGGGCTCAGGTATGATCGGCAATGCTAATAGCTTTATCATTGAAAATATTTTATTAGTTGATGGTTTAAAGAATAATTTATTGAGCATTAGTCAACTGTGCGATAAAGGTTTTGATATTAAATTTCTTTCTAAAAAATGCATAATTAGTTTAAATAATAAACTTGTGTTTGAAGGAAAATGAATAAATAATATTTACATGCTAGACCTAACTGGAATTGAAAAATCTAATTCCATATGTTTGAAAATAGTTGTTGATGATTATTGGCTATGGCATAGGAGACTATGTCATGTGAGTATGAAAACTCTTTGGAATATTAACTAAAAAGACCTAATTAAAGGCATAGTTAAGTTAAACTTCACTAAGAACCACCTATATGATGCCTACCAACTAGGAAAACTAGTCAAGTCTTCATTTCATTTAATTAAGGACGTCAACACCTCAAAGCTACTAGAAATCCTTCACATGGACCTATTTGGACCTATTAGTACAACCAACCGAGGAGGAAAGACATATGGATTTATAATAGTAGATGACTATTTTAGATTTACTTGGGTTAGATTTCTAGAATATAAGAGTAAGTCATTTCAGTAATTTAGAACTTTCTCCACATAGACTCAAAGGATATTAGGATGTGAAATTTTAACCATTCATCGTGATCTTGATAGAGAATTTAAAAATGACAGGTTTGAATCTTTTTATTAAGAGATATGTATATAATATAACTTCTCTACTCCTAGGACCCCTCAGCAAAATGAAATAGTTGAGAGGAAAAATAAAACCCTGGTAGAATCTGCTAGGGCAATACTAGCTGAATACACCCTCCTCCCTACATACATTTAGGCAAAAATAATGAATACTTCTTATTATATTTTGAATATGGTGAATGTTAGATCCAAGCTGAATAAGACACCATGTGAACTCCATAAGGGTAGGACACCGAATCATTCCCACTTATATGTCTTTGGATATAAATGCTTTATCTTAATCAATAGAAAATCACCCTTAGAAAAATTTGATCCAAAATCTAATAAAGGAGACTTCTTAGGTTTTTAATCTATAGGAAAGCCCTATAGAATCTTTAATAAGAGGACCTTAGTAGTAGAAGAGTCTGCTCATGTTATGTTTGATGAATCAGATAGGACCTCTAAATCTCAACATGAAGAAGAAGTAGAGGTCATTCAAGGGGTTAAAGCCATTGTTATAGGAGATAGAGTAGAACCTCAAGAGTATTTGCCTAAAGAATGGAGATATTCTTTTAGTCATCTTAAAGATCTGATCTTAGAAAACCCATTTGAAGGTGTTAGTACTAGGCATAGACATAGGAAGGAGGTTAGTCATTCTATATTTATCTTCATGATAGAACCCACCAACATAAATCAAGCCTTATCTGATGAATTCTATATTCTAGCAATATAATAAGAATTAAATTAGTTTGCTAGGAATGATGTACGAAGTTGGTGAGTAGACCTAAAGACCAAAGTGTTGTAGAAACCAAATGGGTTTGTAATTACAAAATGAATGACTCTAGCTTAATAGTAATGAATAATATTAAATTAGTAGCCAAGGGGTACAATCATATTAAAGGAATTAATTTTAAAGAAACTTTTTTCCTAGTAGCTAGACTAGAAGCTATTAGGTTGCTCTTAGCATTTACTTGCTTTAAAAGATTTAAGCTATATCAAATAAATGTTAAAAGTGCTTTCTAAAATGGGGTAATCAAAGAGGATGTGTATGTTGAGCTACCTCCAAGTATTGAGAGCTCAAAATTCCCAAATCATGCATTCAAACTAAAGAAGGCCTTGTATGGGTTGAAGAAAGCACCTAGAGCCTAGTATGAAAGGCTGAGCACATTCCTTCTAGATAGAGCCTTTTTTAACGGTAGTGTAGACACCACACTCTTCCTAAATAAAGAAGGAAAAGACCTACTCATAGTGCAAATCTATGTTGATGATATACTATTTGGATGTACAAATAAAAATTTTGGTGTCAAATTTCCAAAAATTATGAGTGAGTTTGAGATAAGTATAATGGGAGAGCTGAACTATTTTTTTAGATTTAGTGTAAAGCATATGGACAATTAAACCTTCCTTAGCTAGTCTAAATACATCATGGATATTCTTAAGAAATAAAAAATGGATAATGCTAAGGCAATAAACACTACTATGAGCTCTATCATACAATTATATAAGGACCCAAATATAAAGTTAGTATATCAAAAGAAATACAGAGGAATAATTAGATCACTTCTTTACTTGACTGCTAGCAAACCTGAAATTTTGTTTAGTATTCATCTATGTGCTATATTTTAAGCTGATCCAATAGAATCTCACTTGATTGTTGTTATGAGATTGCTTAGATATCTCTTAGGAACCAAAAACTTAGAAATCTTGTATCCTAGGTATAGCACTTCCTTTGAAATTATAAAATATTCTAATTCATACTTTGTAGGATATACGGTTGATAGAAAAAGCACTTTTGGAACCTACCAATTTATAGGAAAATCTTTAATCTCCTGGTCTATTAGAAAATAAAACTCTATAGTCCTATCTATCTCTAAAGTAGAAAATATAGATGTAGGAGTTATGTAACACAAGTCATATGACTTAAATAATAAGTCTTAGATCTTGGACTGCCTGTTGACACCACTCAAATCATGTGTGATAACACTAGTGCCATTTGCATATCAAAAAGTCCTTTCCAACATTCAAGGAAAAAACACATATACATTAGGCACCATTTCATTAAAGACCATGTAACAAACGCTGATATAGAGCTACATCATACAGCTGCTGGAAATTAAATGGCTAATATATTCACTAAACCCCTAACCTATGACATCATTAGCACCTTTAGGATTATACAAAGTGTTATAGACATTCATGCTTAAATAAGGATAAATTTGTCATCATTTGAAATAAGTAATTTGTATGTGTTAAATTATTTGTGTACTTTTATTTAGTGTTTGTTGATTCATGTCTTATCATTTTTGTTTTTGTTTAAAAAAATAAAAATATAAAAAAGGTGTTTTTGATAATCTTACACACACTCTTCATTAAATAAAAAAATGAAAACCAAAACTTTCTTGTGGTACTGAACGATCCATGATTCGTACTGCATGATATGTCCACTTCTTCACAAATTATGTATAGTAGCCAAATCGAAGGCCCATATGAGTTTAATTATTGGTGATCATACTATATGAACCACCCTTTATACTATATGAAAACACTTGTTAGAATCTTTTGGGACAAATTTAATATAGCCGGTACGATCATTATTATATTTTATATTATATGAACCTCTATTTGTAGTATACAAGACACGTGATATAATCTATTAGGATGAATTCAATTCGGCCAATAGGATCATAATTTTCAGTCATACTGTACGAACACCTATTCGTACTGTATGATGAATTTATTTAAAAGTTGTTTAGATGACTCTTGAGGACAAATGCAATTCCTTAAGATCTTCCAGTATGATACAGATCGTATTGTACAATTTAACCCACTTTTTTTAAAAAGTCATCCAGATGATTTTATTCCCTTGATTATACTGTGCGATCTGATTTGGTACTATATGATCATCTTCAATTCTTCAAATTTGAGGGCTTTTAAGCTTTCAATCCATTCAAAACTTACCCTCTCTTAATTCCTACATTTAAATCCTAGAATCCTCCAATGGTTGGTGGAAGTAAATGTGGCATAATGACCCAAGGGATCTCCTCCTCCTCTCATCACTTCAATGATCGACTTCTATCTGTGAGAGATGAAAATGCTTACTATAAATTCAAGGAGGCTCGAATCACCCCCTCTAGAATGTTATGTCATCTTGTACTCAACTTCGAGGTGATGAATATCTTTGCCTATACCACCCTCCAATTCCTATTCACACTAGCCTTTCCTTTTAATTCTAAATACTCTATGAATCCTAGCCAACCATAGGCTCAATATGGAAATTTTTAACATAATCTCATATGTATGTTGACAACCCATAGAAATCATTAAGGAAGATTTAGGGAGCATATCAGTCTTTCTACTAAAGGACCTCATCCACAATCCCTGATCTCTATAACTAATTTTAACTTGAGTCCTATAAATCTGACTATTTGAAATGTGGCCATTAATCAAGATCAACCCTTAGCCCACTCCCTAAATCAGAATGCCTGGGTTATCCAGCATGTTTTTAGAACTTCAATTATACCCAAAGCTAGAGATCGTGTCAATATCACTCCACTTCTTTCCTTTATCAACTATCTAATAATGTTGAATTCCTAATTTGATGAAGATCAGATAATTATTAATTATATCCAAAATATGACTAGTATTCTACATCCCAATATCAAAAGAAAGTAAAATGTTGCATTAAAGCACAACATAAGATATGTCTTAGACAAGAAATGGAAAATCAACTACCTTACTCCTCCTAATAATATCACATTTTCTATATGGATGCCTCCTTCTGTATTCTATTCCATTAGGGGCATGAGCATGATGAGCCAGATTTTGCTAAAGAAGGGGAAGCTACTCCTGTAGGTGGACCTGCACCTCCATCAATACCACCACCTTCACCTACCTACCCTTCCTACCCTCATGATGATATAATTCAGTGGCTCAAGCGATTGAAAACTCAACTGGACAATCATTTTCAACAACAACAATAATAACAACAACATGAGGAAGATATGGGATGATTTGGAGAAAAGTTTTCCCAAATTGAAGATCAATTCACCTCCATCCATAAAAATTTTTAGCAACCACCACCACCACATGATCAAGATCCACCTTATTTTTAATATTTGTTTGTTCTACTTTACTATTTTTACTTATTGTAATGTTCTCTTTTTTTGTTTCACATCTTTTTTGTGATGTCAAAAGAGGGAGAAAATGTATGTTTAGTTGTATATTTTACTTTAATTGATTCTTGTGTTTGCTTTTTATTTATCACTACTTTATGTTTTATTTTTCTTTCATTAAAAAAATTCAAAAAAAAAAATGTAACCCCTAATTTTTAAATCTATCATTTAGTGAGGGGGGCTTATGAGAAAATAATTTTTATCTTACCCATCCACAAAAGAATATATACAATTGGGTGATCAGAGTGAGAAAATTTTCAAAGTTAATTTTTTTATTAATCGTATAATATGACTTACAATCATATTGTAAGACTTATAATCATATTATATGATCGGTTATATAAAGAATGGGCTTAATGGCTAATTGAATAATTAGTTTATATGAACTAATCATACTGTTTGATCTATATCTTACTGTACGATTCATTATGATCTAAAAACCCTAGCTGTTAGATAAATTAAGAAAGAAAATCAATTTTTGATTAAAAAATATTCAAAATTTATTTTTTGAATTAATTGTACTATACTATCTAATTTATACTGTAAAAAAATTTGAAATCTTACTTAAATTAAACCTCATAATTAGTCATTCAAACCATGGTTTAATTAATGATATCAGATTAAAGTGTATGATTTTGATTGTACCATAGATTGGAATAGACAAAAATTGGTCATCCAAAAAATTGTATCAAACAAAAACCATGATTTTTGAACTAATCATACTATACAATATTCATATTGTACTAGATGACCAACTTGAAATCAACTAATTGTATTATACAATGATAGTAATACGGGATGATTGATAGAGATGATTTCCCATTATCTCAGGAATCATCATGCATGAATAGAGAGAAAGAAAATAGATCATACTGGATGATTTTTTTATCGTATTGTACGATGTATTTGAAAAGTTGAAAAGTTTGTCTTTAAAACTTTTTATATTATACTGGACGGGCCTAGTTTTTGAATTGATCATATTGTATGAATTCCAATCGTGATGTGTGAATAGTGATAGCTAACTTGAATTTTTAGGGTTGCTCAAAGCCTAATACTTAAGCAATGCTTTAAGAATCTCTTTGAAATAAGAGAGGATTATTTGACTGGTGAAGGAATTCTAAAAGTGAAGCTTTTGAGAAAGATCTAGGGTTTAAGAAGAAGGAAAAGGTGGGGTTAAGCATGAGGGAGAAAGAGTGTAAGGGATCACATAGTTGCTTCGGGTTAGTTATACCCTTGCTTCTCCTATGGCCTTGTTGAGATCTTGAAGGCTCTCATGGGAGAGAGGCTTCTAAGTCAAGTCCTTGAGGTACTCTGCCTTCTCCAAGAGGGAGAAAAAGGATTTGAGATTCTTTGTCTGTGAAAGGATTTCAATTCTCTACCATCTGCAGGAGGGAGAAAAAGGATTTGAGATCCTCTGCCTTCTCTAGGAGGGAGAAAGATGATTCAAGGTTCATTGCCATCAGTGGAGGGAGGTGACATAGCTTATGGCACTCCATCGCATTAAGTTTGGTGAAAGTGAGTCTATAAAGGCTTCTCCGCCTTGTTGTAGGAGCAAAAGGAGAGTCAATTTTTTTAGTATAATTCCCGAAGGAGGACTCTTAGGAGTGGATGTATGTCATGGTTGACTGAATCACTATAAAATTTCTAGTGTGCTTTTTTATTTTTAGCATTTTACTTTTCGCACTTAATTTCTATTATAACTACTTAGTGAAAATATGATATTAATGTTCTGCTATATTAATTAGAATTTCATCATCATTATTTTAATTATTGTTAAATTATTAGTTTTCGCATCGAGTGTTCAAACTGAATATTTCAAAGTTTTGAAAAATTTTACAAAAAAAAAATAAAATTCCATCTTATGAATTTTTAAATTACCAATTCACCCCCCTCCCCCCTCGTGGTGTGCCTCAAGCTAGTTTTGTGAGGTTTTATAACCTTCTCAAACTTTCAGACTTAACATCCTAAAAAACTTTCTACTCAGATCATCTGCTACTATATTTACTATACAAGGTTGATATTGTACAGTTTGGTCATAATCATTTATTAGCTCAATCCACCTTCTTTTCCTAAGATTCAAATCCTTTTATGTAAATATGTATTTTAGGCTTTGATGATCAATGAAAATCTCAAATCTAACTTTGTATAAATAATACCTCCAGATCTTTAAAGCAAACATAATAGCAACAAGCTCCAAATCATGCATCAAATAATTCCTTTTGAATGGCTTTAACTACCTAGAAGCATGCATTATAACTGTCCCATGCTACATCAAAACACATCTTAATCCTTTTAGTGAAACACCACTGAATTCCTAGAATTTCTTTATACTTCATAAGATGGTTAAAATTGGAGAAGATGTCAAACAACTCTTCAATCTCTAAAAACTTGCCTAATAATCTGACATCTAGATAAAAGCTACTAACTTCTGACTCAATCTGATCAAAAGTGAAAACAAATCTAAGAAAATCCCTTCATAAATTTCATATAATAGTCTGTTATGCCTAAGAAGTTGTGTAGGTCATATATAATAGTAGTCCGTCGCTAATCAATAACAACCTGAACTTTTCAAGGATCTATATAAATACTTATACTAATCACTGTATGCCCCATAAAGGAAATACTTCTCAGCTAAAATTTAAAGTTTGAAAACTTCACACACAACTAGTCTTACCTTAATGCCTCCATAATAATCCTCAAAAATTTTGCATGCTCCTCCTTAAAAATTGAGTAAACTAGGATATCATCTATAAATATAATCACAAAGTAATCAAAAAATTCTTTGAATATCTTATTAATTACGTCCATAAAGATTGTAGGTATCTTAGTCACCCTAATAGGCCTGAGTAAGAACTTATAATGCTCATACCTTTTACTGAATGCATTCTCTTCCACATTTTCTTCTCTCACCTTCACATGTTAATTTCTTGACATTAGAACAATTTGGAAAAACACAAAAGTTCTCTAATATTGATCAAATAGATCATGTATCCTTAGAGTAATGCTTATTATTGATTGTTACCTTGTTCAGTTCCATGTAGTCGATATAAATACGTATAGTACCATCATTTTTTCTTCACAAATAGAATAAGTGCTCCCCATAGAGATACACCATAAAAAAAAAAAAAAAACTACAATCAACTAACTCCTAAAGCTACACCTTTAATTTCTAAAGCTCCTTTGGTGCCATCCTATACCAAACTTTAAATATCATAGAAATACCCAAACATACATAAATGTAGAACTTAATCTCTCTATCAGGTGTTCAACTCACAAACTTCTTGCGAAAGGCATCAAAAAATTCCAACACTATAGGGACACTCTCCAGAGATCCACAAAACCTTCTTCTATCTCAAATGGATTCCATAAATATAATACAACTTTCTTTCATAATTGATTCACTTGTACCACTTATATTAAGCATGATACAACTCTCATAACTCCTTAAAATAAGCAGCTCTTATTACCAAGGGATAATGTGACTCTATTCTTTAATGAATTAATATGGGCTTTATAATAATTGACTCAATAAATCCATATCTAGAATAACATCAAACTCAAAAATAGAAAATGATATCAGAAAAGATACCCATTGCATATCAAAAATTGGCTACCATAAAATCCCCAATCAATAAAATAATAGATAAAGAAGAAGGCAATAGTACGGAAGGTAAACATAATAAATAATAATACCACTCTTAAATAATTGAATAACTATATTTAAAATCAAATAAAATGTGATTGGGTAGATTAAAAATATAAGTCAAATTTGTAATTACATCTCGAGCTTCCCTAGCCTCATGTTGAGTCAAACTATACACACAATGCCTACATTTAAGCAAGAGCAATGAAACTACCAAGCTCTCTTTGATCACTGCCAATTGGCCATCATACTACTAAAGAACAACCACTACCTTTGTTAAATGATCCCTCAATAAACACATGAGAAAAATTTATCCTTTCTCTCCTTATTAATTTAATAGAACCCTCAGACCTGGACTCAAAACAATTTTCAGGTCCCACCAATTGAAAGTCATCTACCTTGTTTCCATTCTGAGTACATCCAAACTAATGACCTACTATCTAGTTATACTAACTCATGCATCTCCTACTATATTTCTGGAATACATGCATCACACTAATAAAGCATTTAAAAATGGAAATGTTTCCACCACAAGAAAATAAAATAGATGGACCACCACTCCTAGAGTCTCCAAGTTTGAACCTACACCTCTTCCCAAAGAAAACTACTATTAGAAGCCTCACTTCCAAATCTCTTTCTACTAGTATCCCACCATATCTGAGCAATTGATAGATCATTCTCAATCAAATAAGCTATCACTCTCTCTATCTACTAAAAAAAATAAGCAATATGGAAATAAATTAGTGGTTGGCTCAAGTTATCCCAGCGTACTCTAAAAAACCTATAACACTTCTCCTTAAAGTGCTAAGTCATTGCAGACTATACCTAGTTAGGGAAGTAAACTCTACCTCATATTACATAACTAATCTGCTCCTCTAAAATAATCTCAAAAATCTCTCAAGCATTTATTATCTTATAAATAAAGGTACAAATCATACCCTAAATAAATCAATAAATTTTTCCCAATTGATCATGGAATTTAGCCTTCCTTAAAACTTCTCCAACCACCAACCCAACTACCAATGCTTAGCCTCCCCATATCAGGTAAATGTACCTTCCTCTTAGAAGGACACTATATCCTATCAAAAGTCTTCTCTAGCTTCATTAACCAGTCATTTGCAACTCTGGGCTCAATTACACCCTCAAACCTTAAAGGCTTCAACCTCAAAAATATCTACAAGTGTTTCTCTACATCATAAAATTTGATAAAAAAGATCTTACTCCAAGCAATGCCTATTAATTATGTTACAAGACTTATAAACTGAGAAATAAAATAAAAATTGATACTAGTAATACCTTCACTACCATTGTCTGACTAGCACACCACCTCTTGAACTATCCCATTAACTATAAATTAATTCTTATATCTCTATTTTATAATCAATTCTTTAAAGCTACATCTTTGAAACCAAAAAGGGATCACCACAAGCCAACCCAACATCACACAAAAATAGAATAGTTCATATCATATTGAATGATGATAGACCAAGGTCAAGATCTAGTTTTAGGGACCATTCAAGATTCCTTAACTTAAAATAGATGTCAAAGCTACTAAATAACATTCAATGTAAATAAAGTAAACATATTCAAAAACTTCTTTTCATTTAACATTCATCTTTAAAAAGTTTATATATAATAAAATATATATACTATAATATTTGATTATATACCATAATAGAACAAAGCAACCACTAGCCATAACTATATAAAAATTTAGAAAACACCTATAAAAACTCTATAAGATCAAAACCTACAACCTCAACTACTCAATCGGCTATTTACCTCCTAGACCTAAAAAAAATATGTAATAGGTGTGAGCAAACTTAACTCATCAGGTCACACCCCGCCAATTTTAATTTTAAAAATTAACCCATTATGTAGTTATAAAATTTAAAAGTAGTTATTAACAAAACAAATCAGAGAAATGTTAATATATAATAAAAACAAAAAGAACTTTACCCTTAAAGTAAATAAATAAGTACTTCTTATATTAGAGTAAAAAGTAATAGACTTCTCTTAGACCCTTATCTTCCCATCAAAAATAAATATAAAAATTCAAGCCCTTATGATTCTTTATATTAACATATAAGAAAAAGGCCTTTTATGACTCTCAAATGCTTAACACATAAGATATTAAGAAATACAAGCCCTTAAGAATCCCAATATATTCATAACAATAAAACTTCTTCCAATATTAGAACTCTTCATAATCACACATTTAGAGAAGATAATCAGATATATAGTTGCATTGTAATAAATTAATAGAAATAAGCAAATTGTAGAAATTCCCATAATGTACTATCGATAGACAATAGATTTAACAACTGAGTAGAATTTCACAATTTTACTATTTCAAAAGATTATCAAGGATTGTTCAAAATACTATTTTAAAGCTTTAATTATACTACAATATATTTTTTAGGATAATAATTATTTTTAAAACATAAAATAAAATGTACTTTTCAATTTACCTATTAGAAATTTTACAAAAAAAAAATCTAAATGTTCAAAATGATCATATTTACAACATATAGAAATATGTAGTGAAAGTTCAACGAATGTGAAGTTGCCCCTCTTTTAATACTAAAAATTTATAATTTAAATTAAAAAAATCACAAATTTTCATGTTTTTAAAATTGAGATAGGCATACTATAACCTACCTCAATATGCATAACTTTTCAAACTCGACCAACTATAGAAAATGTACCAAAGCCACTCAAAATACACATCTCTCTTTAATATCTCTCCCTTTCTATCTCTAGGCTTCATTGTTTAATGGATTGGAATAATTTTGATAAAATAAAAAGTAAGTGTAAATTGATATTTTATAAAACTTAACCCTTGCACTGTGGTGCTCCAAATAGCGACATCGTTGTGTTAGCCTATATCTTTTTAGAATAAACAAACCCAATGGCTCAACACTCATATGGGATAAATTTTAGATCTTCCTTCTAAGCATATAGACCCTTAGGACCCAGTTTATAATAGTTTCATACATTCACATGCATATAAAAAACTCACAGACACATGTAAAAGATAGAGAAATAAAAATTACATTGAATTACTCTTACCAGATCAGTTTAAAAAGAGTGCAACTTTACAATGCTTCATTAGATATTATAGGTTAACCCTCTATAATGATTAACTTTGGTTGACCAAAATTATCAGCATGCCCTTAAACCCTAATACTTGGGTAAACCTGGGTCAAACTAAGTCCTTAGACCTTATATTTCAGTAAAGTTGATTAAAAAAGGATCAATTTGGTTCCCCAAACCATGGTCAACCTCTGTTGACCATAATTTTAACTCAAAACTCCAAAGATTCCCAAATTACCCCCAAGGCTCCTAACCCTAAGTTTCTCACACAAACTTTCCTATGTGAGGTTATGATTTCACCAACTATCTTAAAACACTTCAAGAAACACTCTAGCCTTAATTTAGCCCATCATAAACTCTAGTGGATCCTATTTAGTTTAAAATACCTAAAATACTCCTAGTGCTATACTTGTTAATTTTCCTAACTTAACATATTCAAACTTCAATAACTCCTCTTCAAATTTTATCGAAGGGTAACAAACATTCTGACCTAACTTATTTAACTAACTCAGCCTAATTAGGTTAACTCAATAAAGTTAAATGTGTTGAATTAACTTGAATCAAAAGCTCAAAACCTCATCTAGCCTAGCCCAAACCAAATTGATTTTACCTATATCTCCCTTAAGCTTCCTTAAACATTCCAAATGGCTCACTAGGTTAGCTGCCAAACTAGTATTGCTAAGGTGCAACAAGTGACCATAAATAAGGCCTTCATATACATAGGTGGTAGAATGACTCACTCAGGTGACTCTGAGCCTAGGAATCATTCTAGGGCACCTTTAAGCACCTTACTACTTCCCCCAATCACCTCTGCCACCTATAATTATCATGCTTAGTTCTCAAGTTCATTTTTAAGCCTATATAACTAGAGGCCCTTCAAGACAAAATTTATGTTAAAGCTTTAATATATAAGATTCCCTAATATGTGTACAATTAAATCCAAGCCTCTCAAAGCTTCTAGATTCCTTCAATGTGTGGAATAAGCTAGCTTAGACAACTATGTTCACAATTGACAAGGAGATTTTGATTCAGTGTGCCTCAATCCATGCTTCCTTTAGCAAAGTTGCACCTCTAGTTAATGAATGCTTCATATTAAGCTCTTTGGATATTGGTATTCCTCTATCCTAAGCATAGATTTTATAAGGTCTAGAACATTGTGAAAAAAAAGCGCAATCTAACATGATCAAACTTTTGGACTACATGTCCTTTTCCACCTAATCCTTGTGGTCAATTTGAATAAAATCTATGCAAAGTTCTACTTAAATCAATGCATTAAATGTGGATGATCTCTACTTTCATCTAAAGATTGAATACAAAATCAAAATCATCCAGTTTATATAAATAAGTTGAATAATTGTAATTTCATCATATACATAAACACTACACTAGCCTCTGGATCCTTAGGCTTTAATCTCAACCATTCGATATTGATTCTAATGATTGAGACTAAATTTAAGTTATCATAGGGGACCAAGAGCATTAACAAAAGCCAATCACATTCTTCCATGTGTAAAGCATAAGCCTCATTAGCCAAAATTAGTTAAATCCTTATTTAGGATTAAATTAATCTAGATAAATTGAGAAAAGATTCAAAATTTATGGAAAATGCATTTTAAATACAAATTCAATACATAATACCTCTATGGATTTAGAAAAAGAACTAGAATATTTTAAAAATAAAATGAAAGCTATCTATAATCATGTGTAGTATTTTAATTAATTGTTATCTAGGTTAAAATATGTAATTAGCCTTTTAATCACCTTCGAAGGCCCTTAAACACATTTGAGCAATTATTTGGGATTTTTTGTGCATCTTTCAATTTTTTCAAAGCAAGTTTCAGGTTTCATAAGACCTAAAATGAATTTTCAAATTTCTAGGTCATTTGAATGACCTAAAATTTTGAAAACTTTCCAAGATGAATCCATATGGTCAAATGCTTTAACACTTAAAACATAAGCTTCTCATATCATTGAGATTAGGGAAAAATTTTGTTGAAACCCTAAAGTTATACTTAAGGTCCAGAACAAATCATTGAACATTTAGGGATAGTAAATTTAGAAAAATTATAAAACATTCATTTCATGTTTAAATGGTTTAAGATGTTTAAGAATCGATCTTAGGTTCATCATAGATCTATAGATTTTATTTCTTGAATTAAATTTTATAAAATCTAAATAATTTTATAATATGTGAAAATAATTGCAAATCAAATTGAAACTTGGATATACATATTTCATATTTTTTAAAGGAGAATATGAAAATAAATAAGATAAATCAATAAAAACCAATTTATCTCCAAATGAGCCCATATTTTTAGTTATTAGACTTTAAATTAGTAGTGATTGAAAGTTTAGTAGATGGTTGTGAAACTAATTGAACTATGGAATGACACACAAAGAGGGAGTGAATTGGTGTTTCAAAATTTTTTTCAAAACTTTTTGAAAATTTTTGAATGAAACAACCCAAATTCAGATTTTTAAATATTGAAGCAAATAACAAAACCAATAATTATTTTTGTTTATGATTTTATAGAATATCCAAATACAAAGGTTTTTGTCCTTCTTATTTTTTATTCTTTTTTTAAAAAAGAGTTAGCATCAATCAACCACAAATATCTTTGTACCAAAATAATAACCAAACTCAAACCAAATTATAATAAAGTAAATATGTAAGAAAATCAATTTATAGAAAGTAAATGCGAAAAATAAAAGAACAAAAATTAGATTTTATAGTAGTTTGGTCAACTTGACCTATGTCCACTCCCTGAAGTCGTTCTTTTTAGGTATTTCCTTAAATAAATAGTAACTCTTTTTCAACCCCACAGCTAGATGAAGAAGCCTTTACACAATCTCTTTTAGCAAATTGGTGCGACAGAGTAATTAAAACACTTTCGCCACTTCGGTGCGACGGAGTACACTAAATAAATTTTACTTTATTTGTGTGGAAAAGTAGCCGGTCACCCTTTGACACCAAAGGGTTTTTACCAAAGCTTCCCTTAAGATGAACAATGATACATGGAGGACCTCAGATACAAGTTGGCTAGAGTAATAATGTGAAATCCCTTCTCACTCTCCGTTAAAACCCATAAGGATCTTCTCCCTCTCTCATAATATCACCCTTTCTCTCCCTTGCTCAAATTCATCTCTTTCATGCTCTCTCATAGAAGAATCAACCCTCTGATAGTAAAGTACATCTATAAAGTCTATTATGAAAGCTTAAATTATGGGCTTCCAAAAACCCTAATAAATTAATTCTACCAACTCTATTTGTATAGTATGATATAAGGATCATATAGTATGATTTGTTTAAAATGTCAAAGATTATTCTGTATGATTAAAAATCATCTCGTATGGTCAGTTCAAATCAAATATCAGATCATACTAGATGAACCAAATTTCATCCAAAGAATTTTTAAGTGATTTATATTATTTGATATATGATCATCCAGCATGATCTATAATTAATTTAGATTTGATTTGATTCCTTAATTACCTTACCAAAAAATTTTACATTTTAAAATATTAAATAATATGAATTTGTTCATACAGTATGAACAGTACAATTTTTAAAATTGAAATTTACATATTTTAGGTAAATTGATTTCGTCGGTGGGGATTTTGGTTATAGTTGATCATCAAATATGACATGGTGTCATACAATATAATAAATTATAAATATTTTTTTTTTCATTTAAATAAAATATTTTAATTAATTATTATTTGACCTAATCATAAGTACCATTTGGATTATATAGTATGATTAACAAAAAAATTAAAATTTTCTTCTTTCACTTCCCTTATGTGTGTAGACAAGTTTTCAAGCTAATATACACTTTTTACATACATTGAATTAAGAAAAATAAAATTATAGACTCTTTCAAACAAGTCTAACCTATCTAAACCATTCTTGAGCTCTAATTCTATGATGATCTTTGTGTATGTTAAACCAAGAATGTGAGTGATGTTCACACAAAAAATGTAGTATATACAATATGAGAAACTAAATAAACATACAATAATGCTCATAATCATCAAAATGCAAGCTTGGGCTCCCAGATTATAATAGTGATTTGAGCATAATTAAAAACCAAATTTGACCCATGAGCTTTGGAAAATCACAAATCCAACAGCAACATCAACAACATCAAGCCTTTATCCCACTAACTGAGGTCAGCTACATGAATCTTTTTTCTCCATTATGTCTTGTTAAGAGTCAAATTATCATTTAAATCTAATAAAAATTTTCTAATATTTTCTATCTAGGCCTTTTTTATGTCTACCTTTACCTTTCTTAATATAGGCCAAATATACTACATTTACTCTGATAACTAGGTCATTGGAAGATTGATGCTTATGTGGCAAAACCATATAAGGTGACTATCTTTAATCTTATTTACCATTGGAGATTCTCTAACCTTTTCACATATATGCTTGTTTTGCATTCTATCACTAAGAGTAAAGCCATTCATCTACTTGAGCATCCTCATCTCTAAAATACTTAACTTAATTTTATGTTTCTCTTTTAATGACCAATGTTCTATGTCATAAAGGAATGCATGTCTCAATACCATCTTATAAAATTTTCCCTTAAGTTTGTGGGGTGCTTTTTATCACACAATAGGCTTGATCCATTCCTCGACTTCAACCATCCAACTTGAATTCTTCTAAAATTGTCCCCATCTATTTCACCATCACTCTGGACAATAAACTCAAGATATCTAAAATGCATACTCTTATTAATGGCTTGATTACCCAAAGTCACACCCAACCACCCCAATAGATCTATTATCACTAAAATTATACTTCATATATTCAATTTTAGATCTACTCATATAAAAACCTTTAGACTCTAAGGTTAACCTTTATAATTCAAGTTTACCTTCAACTCAATCAATATTCTTACAAAAAAGAAGAATATCATCACCAAAAGCATACACCATGTTACATCCTCTTATAAATATCTAGTAAAAACATCCATGACTAAAGCAAAATGATATGGGCTTAAACTTGATCTTTGATGAAATCTAACTAGAATAGGAAGTACTTGGTCAAAACACCTTGTGCTTGAACACAAGTAAAAGCTCTTGAATACGTATCTTTAATGACTTGAATATAAGAATTATTAAGGTCTTTATTTTTTAAAACTCTCCATCACACTTCTCTTAGAACTCTATCATATAAGCTTTCTCTAAATCAATAAATATTATATATAGATTCTCCTTATTCTCTTTATACTTCTCCATCAAACCTCTAAATAATTGTATAGCTTCCATAGCAGGCCTATCCAGTATGAATCTAAATTCATTCTGAGAAACATTATTATCATGTTATAACAAATACTTAATAACTCTCCCCCATTGTTTTAAATTATGACACATTAACTTAATTTCCCTATAATTCATACAATCTTGTGCATTACCTTTATTCTTAAAAATAAGAATCAATACACTCCTTCTCCATTCATCTGACATCTTTTAGTCTTCAAAATGATATTGAAAAGTTTAGTAAGCTGAGAAATTCTTTCATCTTCGAAGAATTTCAACATCTATATTAGACTATCATGAGGTCTAATCGACACTTCATTTTCTTTAAAGCCTCTCAAACTTCAATTTTATTAATATGCCCTTTTATTTTAAATTCCAAAATTAATAAGAGATGTTCGGTACATAAACATTCACTCAGAATATCATTATAATCTTTACAATCTAAACAATTTATTTTTCTTATAAGAGAATAATCAATCTAAGTTTTATTATATTCATTTTTATAAGTGATGAGATACTCCCCTTTTTCTTAATTAAGGTGTTAGCAATTATAAAATTATAATCCAGAGAAAAAACTAATATGGTCTTACCACCCTCATTAGTCTCTCCAAACCCATAACTATCATGATTACTTTTAAAATTTTCTATCACTCTATTAACATGTCCATTTAAATCACCTCCAATAAAACTCTTTCTTCAAGAGGTAACTTTTGTATAAATTTTTCAAAGACATTCTAAAATTTTAATTTTGAATAGATATCCAAACCTACCGAAGGAGCATAAGTACTTATAATATTAATTATCATAACATCAACATGAATCTTTAAAGCTATAATTCTATCTCCAATTCTATTAATTTTTACAAAATTATCCTTCAAACTCTTATCTATAATCACACCTACATCATTTCTAGTACAACTCCTACTTAAATACTATTGTTTAAACTTTATGTTATCAATCTCCATAGCCTTTTCTCTAACCCATTTAATTTCCTGAATGTATAAAATATTTATCTTCCTATGAATCATAATATTTATTAATTCCATTAATTTGTCTATAAGAGAACCTATATTCGAAAATTCTATCATAGTTATAGTTTCATTAACTTGCTTCTTTTTCCACATTCGTTCATGATGTGGGAACCCTTTCTTATTTAGCAATGTTACCATGCACCAGTGTAGTGGCACTTGCACACTTCTCATTATATTCAAGTAATATAGCATAATGCTTCTAGGGAATGTCCTAGCAATAAGACAATGTTTTTAATCAATAAGTCATAAATAAATAAAATTTAAAATAATATCAAACTCTTAAGAATGCATCACTCGGTTATCCATGACTCATGGGAGAAACTTCCTAAAGGTTTGAGAGGGTTTGCTCACTAAAAGCCTAAACCCTAGTTTACTAATTCATGAACATTCCTATTGGAAAATTCATGAATGACCTGGAATTAGAAAAATTCATTTAAAATCAAAATTAAATTTAAATTAAATTTTCCTAAAATTTTGATGATCATTAGAATTAGTAAAAGTTAAATTTAAGGAATTTAAAATGAAAAGAAATGGGTTCAAATTTTTATGAGAAGTTCTTGCGGTTATTTTAAACCTCTAAATATTTTCTTATAACCTTTGAATTGTTTCAATAAAATAATTAAAATATATTTAAAATTCCAAATAAAAATAAAATGCTCTAAAAACTTTTGTGATGTATTATTGAGACATCCTTGGCTTTAAAGAGTTATTTCATATATTTTAAAATCATTTAAATTTTAAAATAATAAGAATTAACAAATAAAAGATCAAATAATAATAATAAATAAATGATCTTAAAATTAAAAAATTCATTAAAACTTAAAAAAATAGAAAAAATTCCAAATTATGGTAATGTCTGGTTCTTATTTATCTTTAATATTAATTTGGAATAAGTTTGATTAATGAATGCTCTAGCTTAATGATCTTAAATAATGCTCTTAAGGCTTGAGTTGACCAAGTTTGACTTAGTGTAAGTCATATGGCCCTAAAATGTGTATGAGATCCTATTAGGTTCATCTAAGATTAAGTTTAACTATGCTCAAGTCAAGTTGGCTTAATTTGACTAGGTGCCCATATTAGCCTATATGTGTGTGTGTTTTATACTTGCATTTATTTGTAAGGAATGACATTCCTTACTTTACATAGTTACTAGAAATAAAGATTGTCAAAAGCATTTGAGTAGCATATTAGGTCAAGTCTTTTAGCTAAATTAAGTATATGTCCCTAGAGCAACTTCTCTAACAAATTTTCAAGAACTTGATAAACCTGAAGGTTAAAAGATAATCAGCTTTTCAAGTTGTATGATAATCATCTTTTCTTGATAATAATAAATAATTAAAGATGCTAAAACTCTTCTAAAATGAATTCTACTTTGATACACTTATTCATATAGTTTAAATACTTTATAAACTAGATTTCCAATTCATTTATATTTGCCCTAATCCTCAAAGAAGACAAAATTAATGATATAAAGTGCAAAAGTTGAAATCCCTTTTTTCTTTTCCAAAAGCTCTAAAAGTAAAAGTTCATTTTTAATTTTCTTAAACTTTAAATCTATTTTCCTTTAGGTTGTGATCATAATCCATGTCATTTTTAAGCTATTAGATTTGATCAATGATCATCTTTTATTGTAAGAATGATTTGACTTTTTCATTTCAATTTTTTATATCTTACAAGTTATGATTATATTCTTGTAAAATATGAAACTATCATTTAGGTTCTCTTTCATTAAGCCTTTTGAGAGGATTAGGCTTCATTTAGGATGGGTATCTACTACTTCTTAAAACACCTTTTTAATATAAAGATTTTAATATTTGTATTAGAAAGCTGCTTTAAGAAGAAGTAAAAAAGCAGTCCCAAACAAAGCCTTAGTGTGTTCTCAAGCTGATAATTACATTTGGTTAGTGTCGACCCTTTAAGGGAAGCAGATTGGCTATAAATGCTTCTATATCCTCAAGGACAGTGTTTGTAGAGGCAAAATCTTGGTGGTTCTAGTCATGGTGTAAGCTACGCATGGATGTGGATTAGCTTAAAGGTTAAAGAATGTAAATATCTTGGTGTGCTCTCCTTAGCATTTTATCCTCTTTCTTACTCTAATTCCTTATATTAGTTATTCATATTTTACAAGTTTGTGTATCTTGTTAGCTTGCTTCATTTCCATGTTTGTAACAGATATAGTTTGTTTTCTTTCAATAAATTTTTAAATTGTCTATTTTATTTTTTCAAAAGTTAGCAATTCATCTCCCACTCTTGGGTGACATATTATTCAATATAAATCATTTAGAATCCTCCTTTGTTCTAATTCCATCCAAACAAGGAAAGTAGACTTATGCTATAGGAATATTGGAACCTCATTTAAGATATTATAAAACTTGATCACCATAATTTAACTACAATTCCTCCAAATGAGAACTATCACCCTCTTTTTTGTAGGCAGATCAATGGTTAAGTGCAAGTATTATTAACCTCGGATGCCTACCCATTATTATAATCCAATAACTAAGAATTCAAGAACTTCTTTGTGGATGAATATTTGAGCTTCATTGTAAGGATTATGAACCTTAGATAGTTCTTCTAGGTTCTAATTTTTTAAAATAAGAAAAATTAATCTCTCTTTTGGAGGAATATAGGAGATTGTCACAATATTATAAACATAAAAGCTCACTCATAGGTATAACTCTTGCATGATAATTTTTAATCTTTTTAGAGAATAATTAAAACTTGGGGAACATTGCTATGACATGTATAGGCTTAAGGGAGTTTCTATAAGGTTTAACAAGGGACATAGATAAAGTGATGGAGGGAGGAAGGAAGAGAGAGGATGAGTGATCTTGCAAATTTAATTTTTAAAGCATGTACATCTTTTTTCCCAGAAAAAAGTTATAAATTAAAACATTATAAAGTATAATCCAAAGATTGGTTCTTAAATTATGCACTATTACATGCAATGTAGAGGCGTAATCATGCCACTGTAAGGTTGTGGCATCACCACTAGTGACCATTTGAGCCTAGACAGATCTTTTAGATAATTTTGGGCGTGAAACTATTTTTTACATATTTGAGACTCAATTTTGATATTTTCTAGCCACAACAAATTCTCTAAAAATAATTTGGAGTCATATCGATCGGAGAATTTGAAGGCACTATTTTTAGCATTTTCATCCCTAATGATGTTTTGACTTCACTAAAATATATAATTATGTTTAAGAAGAAATTATATGGTTAATAATTCTAAAGAAAAGGTCAATATTTACCATTAGGGAGTTGTTGCACCTTAGCTTTTTCCTAAAATATATGATTATATGTCATGAAGTTTTTCATATAGCATATCTCATGCTCATAAATTTGGATTTCTAAAATTAGGGGGAAACTAGAATGACAAAAGAAATTCATCCAATCTAACACAAATTTTATTGTTTTTCTATATCACAAAGAACTCATGTATTTAGGAAAAAAATTATGAATAAAATCCAAGATTATATGAACTTCTTTTTTACAAGTTTATATTAAGTCAATTCAATATGAGTAAGAAGGAAATGACTAAAATGCTACTCATCTTTCATAGCTCATTGTATTACAATAATATGACATATTTCAATAAAAATATGGCATGTTCCAACAACTTAAAGGGAGGGAACTTAGTAGAGAGAAATTTGAGATCCGTAGAAAATTCCATAATTATATCCACCTTCACTCATTTTTCATAGCTCATCTTTAATCAACATAAACATCACATTTCACTCATCTTTCCTCAATTGTCATGGTGTCAGCTATCACCCATCCACCATCACTCACCATTGATTAATGTTGATGTCCACCATTACTAGTTTACTTCAACCAGTTGTTGAACAATAATGGCATCCTCCATCACATGTTTGTTATTGCTTAGTAAAGACTAATGTCAACATCCACCAAAATCAACCACCATAGCTTATCATCAATTAAGGCAAATAATCGTCATTACTCATCCCCTACACTCTCATCAAATGAACCTAATATTCATCTTCATCAATCTATTGTCACTTAATGTAGACTATCACTAACAATCATCATCGCCCTTTCTTCCTTATATATTATTGACTAATGACAATATCTTTTATCACTTGTTAGTCATTTCTCACCATCGATCAGAACCAATGTCTCTCATCTTTCAGCCTCTATTTGTTGACTCTACCAACTTTTAATACAGTCACCACTATTATAGCAAATAATCTTAAAAAATTATGGCTTGCAGTTTCACATCCTCTAGTTATAAAAAGGAGAAGTTTTAATAATATTTAGCCTATATACTGAAACTAATTTAATGGTTATATTAAATTTTTCTCAAGTTTATGATTTTGTAATTACTAATATCTTATTTAAGAAAAGAGAAGAGCATCTTATCATTTATAAGAATAAATATATTAATACTCATATTTATTGTTTGCTTATAAGAAAAATAGATCATTTAGATTACAAAGATTATGAAATTATTCTGAGTGAAAGTTTATGTACTCATTATCGCTTATTAGTTTTCTACTAAGATGAAGAGGTGGAATATAAAAAATAAGATAAAATATTATTTTATGATTAAATAGGAAAATTTAAGAATACTAATAAAATATTTTTAGAGTAATATTCAAGATTTTTAGATTTTGACTATGCATGAGGAAGCTAATATTATGTTTGATAAAGTAGCTAGTAATTATATTATGAGTGTTGCAAAAAATGTGCTTGGAGTATCCAAACAAAAAGCTTATAATAGTAAAAATAGTTAGTGGTAGGATAAAATATGCATGAAAAGATGAAAAATAAGAAACTTCATCTTATAACTTGGTTTAGATGCAAAAGCTCAAAAAATTGGTAAAGACACAAATGGACATCTAAAGAGTCTAAAAATACAATATGCAAAGCAAAGAATTTAGCTTTTTGTGATTTATATAATAGATTAGATACTGAGGGGGTAAACAAAATATATATAAGTTAGCTAAGAAAAGAGATAGGAGAACTAAGAATTTAGTTCAAGTGAAGCAAGTATAAGATGAAGATAAAAAGTGCATTTATTAGAGAGGATATTTAATAAAGGTGAATGAGATATTTCAATAAGTTTTTAGTGAAGCTTATGAGAGTTTAATTGACTTTGGTGATCTTAACACCCTAAAGAAAAATATAGAATTTTATTTTTATCATCATGCTAGAAAAATCAAAATTAGATAGGATTTAAAAAAATGAAATATGGAAAAGCAATTGGACCTAATGATATTAAATGTTTCTCAAAATTAATTTGGGTTCATGCTTAGGGGGGTCTACTATAAGAACTATATATTTATTGAGAGATTTGATAGAGAAGTATACAAAAAGTAAGGCGTCAGATATTTATTAATGTACATAAAGCATATGATAAAGTTTCAAGAGAAGTGCACTAGAGAGTTCTAGAAAATAAAGGAGTTAATAATGCCCAAGTTATTAAGGATATGTATGTAGGAGTTGTTACTTGTATTCAAACATAAGGTGCTTTGAGCAAATGTTTTCATATTTCAGCTGGATTACATCAAAAATCAACATTAAGCTCATAACGTTTTACTTTGACATGGATATTCTTACTAGACATATGCAAGAGGATGTACCATGTTGTATGTTTTTTTACTAATGATATTCTTTTTGTTGATAAAACTAGAGAGGGAGTTGAAGAAAAACATGAATTATGGACGTCAACCTTAGAGTCTAAACATTTTTGTTTAAATATATCTAAAACTAAATATATGTAGTGTAATTTTAGTAGTAATAGATCTACTGGAGGATTGTGACTTTAAGCGATCAAGTCATTAATAAAAGTAGACATTTTAGATATCTCATGTATATTTTTCAAAGTTATGGTGAACTGGATGGAGATAATATTAGTAGAATTCTTGGATGGTTAAAATGGAGGAAGTCATCATGTCTGTTGTGTGACAGAATGTAACCCTCAAACTAAGGGAAAATTCTAAAATATGGTTGTGAGACATGCAATGTCTTATGGCACAAAATGTTGGCCATTGTGAGAAAATAAAATGTAACTACTAACCTAATTTTTATTTAAAATATATTTTTAGTAATTTTAAAAAATAAATCTCTTTTATTTAAATAAAGAAAAAGAGGGGGAAAGAAAATAATTTTTAAAATTCATTTTTTATTTTAAAATAAAATATATTTTTATTTAAACATTGAAAATAAGTTGCTTTATTTATATTTTGAAATATTCTCTTTTCAATTAAATCTGTATAGTCGAATATTAGACCACTCCAAAGGGCAAACTAATATTCTTCTATTGATTCTAAAGAAAGAGAATGACGATTCACTTTCCTAATCAGGTATGGTGTAGGGAGTACACTAATCATCCTAAAGGACGATTAATATCTTCCCTATTTACCTAATTAGACTAATGAATTGTTGATTCATTCTTGTAATCAAGTATACA
Organism: Dendrobium nobile; assembly: GCA_022539455.1. Lineage (NCBI taxonomy): Eukaryota > Viridiplantae > Streptophyta > Magnoliopsida > Asparagales > Orchidaceae > Dendrobium > Dendrobium nobile. The sequence continues at coordinate 29,026,740 of CM039733.1, read as the reverse complement.
GACGATATTTGATTTACTCGTGAAAGTAAATAAAATACCTATTTATTTCTTGATTACAAGAATGAATTTAAACAAAATTTAGATAAAGCAATATTTTTCTTTAAAATAAGATCTTTATTTCCTCACACGATTCGCTTTACTTATATTTAGACTATCTTCTTCCTATTAAATCCACATAGTCAGATATTATACCACCCCGAGGGGCAGACTAATATCCTTCTATTGATTTTAAAGGAAGAAACATACAGTTCATTCTTCTAATCAGGTAAGGTATAGGGAATATTCAAATCATCCTAAAGGGTGTTGGTGGAATTTTGAAAACAAGTTTTGAAAAATATTAGTTTTCTTTGGGAATCTTAAAATTGAAGATTAATTCAAATTCTAAAGTCGAATCAACTCGGTAGAAAAAGTATATCACCCCGAAGGATGAAAATAAAATTTCATAACGGTGTTCAGACTTAGAATTATGAAATTCATCTTGAATATCATAACCGGATTCTAGAAAGAACTTCATATAGCCCCGAGGGAACAAAGTGAAGTTCAACTCAATATCCAATTATAATATTCAAGAAGTACAATCGTCGGGTTCACATCCAAAGCCTTATCAAAGAAGGGTGTATCTCCCCAAAGGGAGATAACACCATTCAATAATAATCCTTCTAATGTACTAAAGACGATTATTTTTTAACTCTTTTCCAAAGAAATCTAATAAGATTTTAATAAATTTAATTTTAAAATCAGGTGCGTGTATGGTTCCAAATCTCCTACGAGCGCAAGCCCTCGTAGTTAATTATATCGTAGAGAGACAGAGTCCCCTATGAAAACTCTCGATTAAAATAGTGACAAAATTTTGTAAGATCTTCCAGGAGTGATATAAAAAATGAATGAAGTTTGGAAAATCAAAAGGGAATGGATCAAGATTGAACAGTTATTAACAGAGTTAAGAGAAGAGAAGTTTGGGACACTTTGAGATTCCAGAACCATCCGGAAGTGTCCCAACTTAATCTAAGTGTTTGATTTTACATTTTAGGATTGAAATGAAGCTTTAATTAGAGTTGAGCATTTTATTAGAAATTTGGGATTATATTCCCAAAATTTGGGGTCTTATAATAAAAAATTATGCCCCAGATCTTAAATCTAATTTAGACACTGGACCACAATTGTCCGAACCTAACTAATGCAGTGTAAGGTCTGGACTTACCCCGGCCTGGATTGGGGAGCCAGCTAACCACCTAATCGATTTAAAATACATGAATTCGGTCTTTTATGAAAGAGTGGTAGGGATGTTTTATTTAAAGTTTTGGAGAGTTGGGGCCGACATCTAGAGATTTTCCTAATTGGCCCCTTTGACTTATGTCGGGTGCAAAAATGCTAAGGACTAATACAATTAAATATTAACTCTTTAGATTTGTTTCTAATGTAATACGTGTTGGTTAACAACTCCAAATCAAATATGCTAGAAATTTTAAAAACAGGCTTATAAAATAATTTTTTTAGAAGACTGGACTTCCCCGGGTCCAGCACCTCGTCCACATAGGTCAGACTATTCAGACTCTACCCGCAGGCGGAGAAGGGTCTAAAGCAAGGAGAGAGTAATTCAAAAATATGCATGCGACCCCGGGGTCGATCCCCGGCTAATTCTCTAGATTCGTTATCTTTCTATGTTATTTAGACTCATTAAAATTTTAGACTTTTAAGATTATGAGTATAAAAATTTTCACACCCTCACGAGTCTCACGTATCCAGACGAAACAAAAGCAGCACACAATCGCCAAAAAAAAACTAAGAAAAGCAGGCAATCCTAAAGGCAATCATCTCAACACATCAAATATAAATAAATTAATAAATAAATGTCCATAGGCAAAGTTTCCTTGCTTATTACAATCCAGAATTTTGCAAAAAGTAAAGTGGTCGGGCACCACTGACAACAACACGGATTCTAAACCTAGTTGAGATGCAAGTAGTTTTGAATGGGATACTCATTGTCTTCAAGTCTTCAATCTTGTTCTCCTTTGGGTTCATCTCCTTCAGGCTTCTTGAATTCTTCATAGTAGGCTACCAAATGGATAAGAGGACACTTTCCTTGAGGGGAAGGCCACTCTTTCCTCTTTGGGTAGGAAAGAAATGATCCAAATTTGGATCTCCAAATAAAAAAGGGCTACTCCGCTAAGGGGTGTCCTTTTTTTTTTGGAGTCCAAGCTTTGGACCTATGTATCCCAATTCAAAACTCCACTTTCACAAAACTTGACACTTATACAAATTACATTTATATCAAATCAAAATTTTAGACTCTCCTGCAAGGTTATCCTAAGCAGTTAATAAATCAAGATATATTTATTCTCAAGCAGTTATATATATGCAGAAAAGAAAGTAAACACACTGGCCACGCTCTTTTTATTTGAGGGCTTTAGAAGCTAAAATACATGTGCAAGCATTTATAATAATTAATTTTTTTTATTGACTTAGCCCCTTTTTTATTGCCCTGCATGAACGTGGCCACCTGCAGAAAACTATGTGAACATCCAGATCGTGCCTATCCTATGGGTAATCTAGTCGCCAAATACATCAACCATCCACAGAGTGCAAAAAAGTAAGCAGACACAGCAAAGCAATTTTATCCATAACATGCAGTGAAAACTACAAAAAATCTGACACACAGCAGTATAGTAAACACCGGCCTAACCTAGATCTAGAGTTGGTTGTCCTAGCAAATCATCTAAAGTGTGTGTAAAAGATCGTGTAGCTGGGGTAGGTCCTAAAGTGGGTGATTTGTTAAAGTTGTCTAAAATTCTGGGTTTGTTAAGGCTTAAAAGGGGAATTTAAATTAATGTTTAAATATTAATATATTAAGAGTTTTGATTAAGTATATTTTAAGAGTTAATTGATTACTTTCTTTGTTTCACACCGAGGCCGTGAAGTTTATTCCACCTTCCTTGGGGCTAAGCTAATAGTCTCATAGGCCTGGGTTACCTAGTAGCAATCAGAGTTAATTAAGTTGATTTAAATTGTTTGGAATTAAAAGAGTGGATTAATATAAAAAGGAGTTGGTTCCTGATTTTAATGGATTTGTTGAGAATTTTATTAGCCTATTAAGAAAATTCTGGAATTTAAGAGGTTTAGTGAATTTTAAAGGATTATCCGGATATGCTAATTAAAGGGTCAAAATTTGACATTTAGAATTAGAGAGAAATTAAGGGGTATCAGACTTTTAATAAATACTAGACCTAATTATCAGTTGTTAGATTGGTGGTACATTCAATTTGGAGTTTCTATCAAAAGTTATGATTTTTAGAAGTTTTAACCTCATTTTGACCTAGAGTTTACCAAAATGTTGACTTTTTTATTTTGACCAGATTTTGGTTATTTGATATTTTTAGAAAATACTAGATCTTAATTGGAGTCATTAGCCATTGATTTTGACTGATTTGGAATTTTCTATAATTAGTTATGAATTTTCAAAGTTTTCTTAATTATTTGAATTTTAAAATTCCTTAATTAAGAAGGTTTTGATTATTTTGACCCAAACTCATTCCAAACTGAATGTAATCATTCCCGAAGGTCAGGTATGACCCATGGTAATATTTCCAGTAATTTGGAAATTATTTGGAATTTTTTTAATAATTTTTAATTAATTATTATTTTTCATTAGAAATTCAATTAAAGTTAAATTGAAGGTCCACTCAAAGAGATTTTATTTCTTTTAGGTAGATAATTATGTTATGGACAATTTAAGGCATTATTTGTAATTTTTGGATTAAAATTTAATTTATTATAATGTTTTAAATTTTCCAAGCCCTTAAATGGTCTGAATTTTGAGAAGGATAATTTTCTAACCTAATGAGCTCCAAACTCAGTAAAATTTAAACCTATGGTTTAAAATGTCACTAAGTTTAATGTGTTTGAGTTTCACCCCTATTGGGTGTGTGTATAGTTCCCTAGAAATTTTCTAATTTTTCTAGACATTTCCTTAATTATTTTCCTTAAGTGTCCCTACTATTCAAATGGGCATGAAATTCGGTGTCTAACCCTGGTACACATACATGCATATCACAAAAATTTCACAGAAAAGTACTAAATATCTAAAGAGTTATGAATTTTCAAAGTTTAGGGAAATGGACCCTTTAACTTAAAAATTCATATCATAGAAATCTGTTAGGTATCTGAACCTAAGAAAATTACTTCATATATCTAAGATACCCAATAATCATTCACCAAAAGTTGGAATCCATTTGACCACTAGATTGTGAGAAAAGCATAAAAAACTAAATTCAAACAAATGAGAATATCTCACAATACAAAAATCAAACAAGCATAAGTTTAATTTTAATAAATCTTAAATTAAAATATCTTTCTAACGAGCCTAAGAACATAAACTTTGGTGACAAAATGGATTTTCTATGAATTTTAGTAGTTTTGGCTATTTAATTTGAATTTTTAATTGAATCTGACTAAAACATGTTCTAGGGATCCGCTGCATGGATGGACGGACAAAACATATATCCAGCGCTGCTTTGGACTTCCGATCGTGTAGAGGGTGCAATCGGATGGCTCTGATCAAGCCAGATTTAATAGTTCAAAGTTGAGCTGAAATTTCAATTAGCCATAACTTTCAAAATACTCATCCAAATTGAATGAAATTTGAAACGTAGCTAGAGGGTAATGTAATCTTCCAACACACAAAGTTTGGAGACTTAATGTGTTGTAGATTTGTTGCAGTTTCAAATCAAAATTTTAGAGAAAAGTTGCGATATCTTACAATCCTGTGGACGGATTTTGATGATCTTGGGCTTGTTGGAAAGCTACAGAAGTCCTCTACAACTTTGCTGAAGGACCCAAGAACTTTTAACTGCTAGATCGAAATCTGCTAGTGGAATCTCATTTTCTCTCTCTTTCTCTCTCTCTCTCTCTCTCTTCTTAGTTTTGGGTTTCTAGCTCAAGCAACACACCCTTTAATGGCTGGAGAAGACTTATTTAGAGATGGAGAGGCTAGATTATGCCTTGGAGAAAGTTGTTGGTAGCTGGAATTGAAGATTTTGGAGGATATGGAGTGAAGACAAAGCCTTGTGTCAAGAGTGAGAAAATTCCATCCCTTTTCATGATTGTTTGCCTTGATTAAGGAGATGAATAAGCTATAGGCTGCTTCCAAGTAACCTCCTCAGCCCCCCAAATGAATGAGATTTTGGATTATTATGTGGTTTTTGACTTGCCAAGGTGGCAAAGCCATACCACATAAGCTTATAATTTAACTTTGTTGACTACTTTGACCAATCAACTTTGCCTTTGATTAATGAGGTGATAGTCAAATATTCATGCTAATTGGTTGGAGTAGTCTTAAGAGCTATTTGAATGAGTTTGGAAAGGACTCAACTTTTGAGATGGGTTTAAGAGCTTGAGGGATTTGATTTGATCAAATGGGTTGGAATAACCCATTTAAAACTTTAAAGGGTACTTTGGTCACTATAAGTTGACTTGGTCAACCAAGTTGACCCAAGTTTTGGAATTGGGTCCAATAAGTCCCAAAAATCATTTGAAAACATTTAGAGAATGTTTCAAAGATTAATAGTTAAATCAAGTCAAGTCTAGGTCAAAAGTCCAAAAATTCCTTAAAGGGCATTTTGGTCATTTTGGCCCTGAGTCAATTCTGGGTCAAATTGATTCTAGAAAGATGTGGATTATTTCTTAAAAATTCAATACCAATGTCCTGGGAGTGATCAAAATATTTGGAGGGGGTCCACGGTCAAATTCCACTAGGTGAAAGGTCCAGTGGCATTGACTATAAATATTTGAAGGTTTTGCAATCATTGAAATTGGATTTAGTTTATGGTGTTAAGGTCCTCAAAATGAGTTCAAATTTGGAGGGTTGGCCCTATAGGTATGTCGCATCAATATAGAATTGACAGACTCTGAATTTGATGCCAATTGACAGGATTTCAAGGTGATGGAAGAATCACCTAAAAGGGGCTTTAGGACCTAAGTCTTTTTAGCCTAAGGATTATGCGTTTGGATTGAATTTAAGATCTGGATTGGGCCTAAGGGCTAGGAGCTAGGAAGATCCTAGGATCTAAGACTCTGGAAGGAATCAATAGTAACCTCATACAAAAATGAGGTCAACAAATGGACCCCTAATGTGTGTAGAAGAAGGAACTTCTACTGCACACATTGGCGTTGATCGAATGGAAATTTTGAATAGAATTTTAAGGGTATAAGGAAGGGCATCACCCAACCTTAGGTTCATAGGATGCTGATAAAAGATTTACTTCAAATGGACAATTTAATTGGAACCCAAGGTAGGGAATTCCTAGCCTTGGGTCTAAGGAAGGGCATCACCCAACCTTAGGCCTATAGGATGCTGATAGAAGACTTATTCCTAATAGGCAAATTAACTGGAAAACCAAGGTAGGGAATACCTAGCATTGGGTATAAGGAAGGGCATCACCCAACCTTTGGTCCATAGGATGCTGATAGAAGTCTTATTCCAAATGGACAAATTAAATGGGAAACCAAGGTAGGGAGTACCTAACCTTGGGTCTAAGGAAGGGCATCACCCAACCTTAGGCCTATAGGATGCTGATAGAAGACTTATTCCTAACAGGCAAATTAACTGGGAAACCAAGGTAGGGAATACCTAGCCTTGGGTCTAAGGAAGGGCATCACCCAACCTTAGGTCCATAAGATGCTGATAGAAGACTTACTCCAAATGGACAATTCAACTAGGAAACCAAGATAGGGAGTACCTAACCTTGGGTCTAAGGAAGGGCATCACCCAACCTTAGGCCTATAGGATGCTGATAGAAGACTTATTCCTAATAGGCAAATTAACTGGGAAATCAAGGTAGGGAATACCTAGCCTTGGGTCTAAGGAAGGGCATTACCCAACCTTAGGGTCCATAGGATGCTGATAGAAGACTTATTCCAAATGGACAAATTAACTGGGATGATCATGTGGGGAGGAAACTTGCTCCACACAAAGGACCGAAACTGGCAAACTTGGGTGGTGCCACGAAGGGCATACTCCACCACTAGCGAATGTGAATTAGGATGGTGCCACGAAGGGCGTACTCCACCACTAATCCCCAAGTCAAATGTCAGGGTGGTGCCACAAAGGGTGTACTCCATCACTAGTGGGCAAGAATCAGGATGGTGCCACGAAGGGCGTACTCCACCACTGATCCACAGGTAAAAGCCAGGATGGTGCCACGGAGGCGTACTCCACCACTAGTGGGTCTAATCCTAAGGTAAGAAAGGACCTAACCTTAAGGAAAAGATAACTGAAAATAATTGATTGATGATTTTGAATTTGATTTCTTTGAATTTGAAGGGGTGAATTTGTTATTTAATTTGATCCTCATTAGGCATGATATTTCTTGAAGAACTGCCCAAATGAGTAGAAGCATCTAGTGATATCTTCAAAATTAATCAATTGGCATGAACCTTCCTTATAGATTATCTCTAAGGTGGTCTATCCAGTCAACGTCGATTCAAAGCTTCCATTGATCTTATGGTGAACTAAAATCGATCTCCAAAGGACTATGGCCAAGTCTCCTACTTGGAAAGTTCCAAGGTAACACAATTTTATCACGAGCTTGAAGTATACGTGACTTATATCATTTCAAATTTTGTTGAGTTCAAAGCAACTTTCTTTGAGGCCTTCATGCTCTTCTAATAGAGTTTGGCATTCTACTCAATTGTAACTCAATTTTGAAAAGTAATTTCCAGTGATGTAAAACAACCCTCTATGTGAGAACAACATTGGACCCAGCATAGAGTATTTTTTTACAGAGTGGATCTCAAAAGAAACGATGCATATGTTTAAGGATTCACATGTATCTCTCAAGAATGGGATTTGAGTTCTTATCAAGAATAGAAGATTCATTCTTTTTATTGAAAATTTCTTCTTAATCATTTGGACCCTGTCAGAACAACAAGTGGGAACAAATTTAAAAGTATAGTGAGAAATAGAGTGACTCCAATTGACCCGAAAAAAGTTAAGGTTTTGAATTTTGTTGACCCAGATCAAATTTCATAAAAATTGAACTAGGTTCTCCCTTGTAGAAATTTTGAATTAAAATCAATTTCAAAAGGGTTTAAGTTGGATCAAGAAATTTAATCTTTTCAATTCTCTTGGATAGAATTTTCTATCTGATGAACTGTCTATGCAGGACAATAAATCTATATTCAAGATTTTTCAAAGTCAAGCTATTAATTATGATCAGGCTCTTTGAGATTTAAGGATTTAAAAGAAGGAAGCCTCTTTCACTTTTTTTTGTGACGTGCTTTTCACACTTTTTTATTTCTTTGGCGCACTTTACGCTTCTTTTGATTTTGAATTTTTTTAATGCACTTTGTGCATCCTTTGAATTTTTTTTTAACAAGAGGCTTCACTTTCTTTAAAACCTTAACATGATTGCTCCTTTTTTTTTAATCTAGGATTATATCGCAAGTATAAGAGAAGGAAATTCATTCTCTTATCCAAGGAAGAATAATCCCCAAATTGGACCCAATCTTTTGATAAGAAAATATTAACTTGACTTAGAAAATCATTGAATAGATTTAGAACATGCAAGAGAAGCCTATAAGATAGAAAGCTGCGAGAAGACTGAGAAGATTTTCATTTCAAAAATCAACTTAAGTTTGATACAATTTTCAATTCAAAAATCAAATTGACCCAAAAAAGCGGTGGGAGGGAAGGCCCTTTAAAGATCTAGTGGAGTCAACCACAACTCTCTCCTATTTTTGATTTAAAGTAGAGGTCATTTTTTATTAAAAAGATGTATTAACTATCTTGAAAATTCTGACCCATTACACTTGATAAATAGTATTATTTCCTTCAAAATAGCAAGTCCAGGTGGCAAGACCCTATCAATGTAAATTATATTCCACAGTCTCTTAAAAGAAAGAGATTATTGTGGGGTCTGCACTACCCCGAACTAGTGATGCATCATCTCAATCTATGGATCTATCGCGATAGGACCCCTTTTAGAAGTTAAATTCAAATGGTGTCACTATCTGATAAGATCTCAGATCCATTATTTTTCTCCTCTCTAATTTCTAGTGATCTAGCAATTATGAGAGTGGCACCCCGAGCGATTTCTGCATCTCCTCCTCTATAGATAATATAGTGGAACACGTATAATAACGTAACCAAACATCATCTAGTAGAGTGGATGGGTCATAACCCTCAACTGGGGGCCTATAGTCATTATTGTTGATTTCTCAATTTAGATTTCGTAGATCTTTTCTGCACAATAGTCAAAAGAGCAAAGTGGATATCACGCTATCATTCTCACAACCTCCCTTCCTTGAATATGAGGAAGAGGGTGGGAGTGGATTTTCCACCAAAGAGGGGGGTATGTGAGAGAAGCAATAAACCCTCCATTAGCCTCAAATTTGACTTACTCTTAAGGCTTCTGATTCAGCAATCTTTCTAGCCTTTTGAGTATATTTGATTTCCTTGAATTAAGGAAAGGTGATTTAAATCAATTGATTTTGAAATGGAATTGGAATCTTGAAATCAATTGATTTTCTTCAAATTTTAGAACTCAAAATATTGAGTTTTCACTCAACATGAAGGTTCACAAAATTGATAAGAAAATCTCAAGAGTTGGACTTGACTCTCTCATTCCACCAATTGACTTGGGGTGAAATGTCAAAGCCTACATTTGATTGAGAAGATTTGAATTTTAGGATTGAAAATAATAGATCTTCTTCAAATTATGAAACTCAACATATTGAATTTCATTCGAATATGCAGGTTTACAAAATTGACATGAAGACCTTAAGGTATGGCTTGACCCTTTCGCTCCACCAATTAACTTAGGGGCAAAAATGTCAAAGCCTGGAGTTGTTAGAGGGAGAGTTGAATTTTGATTTGGAGACTGAAGGATCTTTAGTAGAATGTGAAACTTAGCATACTTGAGATTTAATCGAATATGCAAGCTTGCAACATTTACGAAGATCTTAAAGAATTTGACTTGACCCTTTTACTCTACCAATTAACTTGGAGGCAAAATGTCAAAGCCTGACTTGGATAAAGGTTTCCTCACTCACCTCTCTGTTTGATAGGTCTTTTCTTTTAGATGTTGGCCAACTCACCCAAAAAAGAAATGAGTAGAGGGACCAACGGAAGAAAGGTAGTTAAAACTACCGATGAAACAAAAATTCGTCACTATTAGAAATGGAGAGAGAGATTTGTCCCACCGGGCGTGCCATTTTTTGTTGGTGGAATTTTGAAAACATGTTTTGAAAAATATTAGTTTTTTTTTTTTTTGGAATCTTAAAATTGAAGATTAATTCTAATTCTAAAGTCGAATCAACTCGGTAGAAAAAGTATATCACCCCGAATGATGAAAATAAAATTTCATAACGGTGTTCAGACTTAGAATTATGAAATTCATCTTGAATATCATGACTGGATTCTAGAAAGAACTTCATAAAGCCCCGAGGGAGCAAAGTGAAGTTCAACTCAATATCCAATTATAATATTCAAGAAGTACAATCGTCGGGTTCACATCCAAAGCCTTATCAAAGAAGGGTGTATCTCCTCAAAGGGAGATAACACCATTCAATAATAATCCTTCTAATGTACTAAAGACGATCATTTTTTAACTCTTTTCCAAAGAAATCTAAAAAGATTTTAATAAAATTAATTTTAAAATCAGGTGCGTGTGTGGTTCCAAATCTCCTACGAGCGCAAGCCCTCATAGTTAATTATATCGTTGAGAGACAGAGTCCCCTATGAAAACTCTCGATTAAAATAGTGACAGAATTTTGTAAGATCTTCTAGGAGTGATATAAAAAATGAATGAAGTTTGGAAAATCAAAAGAGAATGGATCAAGATTGAACAGTTATTAACAGAGTTAAGAGAAGAAAAGTAGGGGACACTTTGAGATTCCAAAACCATCCGGAAGTGTCCCAACTTAATCTAAGTGTTCGGCTTTACGTTTTAGGATTAAAATGAAGCTTTAATTAGAGTTGAGCATTTTATTAGAAATATGAGATTATATTCCCGAAATTTGGGGTCTTATAATAAAAAATTATGCCCCAGATCTTAAATCTAATTTAGACACTTGACCACAATCGTCCGAACCTAACTAATGCAATGCAAGGTCTGGACTTACCTCAGCCTGGATTCGGGAGCCAGCTAACCACCTAATCGATTTAAAATACATGAATTCAGTCTTTTATGAAAGAGTGGTAGGGATGTTTTATTTAAAGTTTTGGAGAGTTGGGCCGACATCTAGAGATTTTCCTAATTGGCCCCTTTGACTTATGTTGGGTGCAAAAATGCTAAGGACTAATGCAATTAAATATTAACTCTTTAGATTTGTTTCTATTGCAATGCGTGCTGGTTAACAACTCCAAATCAAATATGCTTGAAATTTTAAAAACGGGCTTAGAAAATAATTTTTTTAGAAGACTGGACTTCCCCAGGTCCAGCACCTCGTCCTCATAGGTCAGACTATCCATACTCTACTCGTAGGCGGGGAAGGGCCTAAAGCAAGGAGAGAGTAATGCAAAAATATGCATGCGACCCCGGGGTCGATCTCCAGCTAATTCTCTAGACTCATTATCTTTCTATGTTATTTAGACTCATTAAAATTTTAGACTTTTAAGATTATGAGTATAAAAATTTTCACACCCTCACGAGTCTCACGTATCCAGGCGAAAATAAAAGCGGCACACAATCGCCAAAAAAAACTAAGAAAAGCAGGCAGTCCTAAAGGCAATCATCTCAACACATCAAATATAAATAAATTAATAAATAAATGTCCATAGGTAAAGTTGCCTTGCTTATAAGAAATCAGAATTTTGCAAAAAGTAAAGTGGCCGGGCACCACTGACAACAACCCAGATTCTAAACCTAGTTGAGACGCAAGTGATTTTGAATGGGATACTCATTGTCTTCAAGTCTTCAATCTTGTTCTCCTTTGGGTTCATCTCCTTCAGGCTTCTTGAATTCTTTATAGTAGGCTACCCAAATGGATAAGAGGACACTTTCCTTGAGGGGAAGGCCACTCTTTCCTCTTTGGGTAGGAAAGAAATGATCCAAATTTGGATCTCCAAATAAAAAAGGGCTACTCCCCTAAGGGGTGTCCTTTTTTTTTTGGAGTCCAAGCTTTGGACATATGTATCCCAATTCAAAACTCCACTTTCATAATACTTGACACTTATAAAAATTACATTTATATCAAATTAAAATTTTAGACTATCCTGCAATGTTATCCTAAGCAGTTAATAAATCAAGATATATTTAATCTCAAGCAGTTATATATATGCAGAAAAGAAAGTAAACACACTGGCCACGCTCTTTTTATTTGGGGTCTTTAGAAGCTAAAGTACCTGTGCAAACATTTATAATAATTAAATTTTTTTATTGACTTAGCCCCTTTTTTATTGCCCTGCATGAACGTGGCCACCTGCAGAAAAATATGTGAACATCCAGATCGTGCCTATCCTATGGGTAATCTAGTCGCCAATTACATCAACCATCCACAGAGTGCAAAAAAGTAAGCAGACACAGCAAAGCAATTTTATCCACAACATGCAGTGAAAACTATGAAAAATCCGACACACAGCAGTATAGTAAACATCGCCCTAACCTAGATCTAGAGTTGGTTGTCCTAGCAAACCATCTAAAGTGTGTGTAAAAGGTCATGTAGCTAGGGTAGGTCCTAAAGTGGGTGATTTGTTAAAGTTGTCTAAAATTCTGGGTTTGTTAAGGCTTAAAAGGGGAATTTAAATTAATGTTTAAATATTAATATATTAAGAGTTTTGATTAAGTATATTTTAAGAGTTAATTGATTACTACCTTTATTTCACACCGAGGCCGTGAAGTTTATTCCACCTTCCTTGGGGCTAAGCTAATAGTCTCGTAGGCCTGGGTTACTCAGTAGCAATCAGGGTTAATTAAGTTGATTTAAATTGTTTGGAATTAAAAGAGTGGATTAATATAAAAAGGAGTTAGTTCCTGATTTTAATGGATTTGTTGAGAATTTTATTAGCCTATTAAGAAAATTCTGGAATTTAAGAGGGTTAGTGGATTTTAAAGGATTATCCGGATATGCTAATTAAAGGGTCAAAATTTGACATTTAGAATTAGAGAGAAATTAAGGGGTATCAGACTTTTAATAAATACTAGACCTAATTATCAGTTGTTAGACAGGTGGTACATTCAATTTGGAGTTTTTATCAAAAGTTATGATTTTTAGAAGTTTTAACCTCATTTTGACCTAGAGTTGACCAAAATGTTGACTTTTTTATTTTGACCAGATTTTGGTTATTTGATATTTTTAGAAAATACTAGATCTTAATTGGAGTCATTAGCCATTGATTTTGACTGATTTGGAATTTTCTATAATTAGTTATGAATTTTCAAAGATTTCTTAATTATTTGAATTTTAAAATTCCTTAATTAAGAAGGTTTTGATTATTTTGACCCAAACTCATTCCAAACTGAATGTAATCATTGCCAAAGGTCAGGTATGACCCATGGTAATATTTCCAGTAATTTGGAAATTATTTGGGATTTTTTTAATAATTTTTAATTAATTAAATTAATTAATTATTATTTTTCATTAGAAATTCAATTAAAGTTAAATTGAAGGTCCACTCAAAGAGAGTTTATTTCTTTTAGGTAGATAATTATGTTATGGACAATTTAAGGCATTATTTGTAATTTTTGGATTAAAATTTGATTTATTATAATGTTTTAAATTTTTCGAGCCCTTAAATGGCCTGAATTTTGAGAAGGATAATTTTCTAACCTAATGAGCTCCAAACTCAGTAAAATTTAAACCTATGGTTTAAAATGTCAGTAAGTTTAATGTGTTTGAGTTTCACCCCTATTGGGTGTGTGTATAGTTCCCAAGAAATTTTCTAATTTTTCTAGACATTTCCTTAATTATTTTCCTTAAGTGTCCCTACTATTCAAATGGGCATGAAATTTGGTGTGTCTAACCCTGGTACACATACATGCATATCACAAAAATTTCACAGAAAAGTATTAAATATCTAAAGAGTTATGAATTTTCAAAGTTTAGGATCCAAAATGGACCCTTTAACTTAAAAATTCATATCATAAAAATCCGTTAGGTATCTGACCCTAAGAAAATTACTTCATATATTTAAGATACCCAATAATCATTCACCAAAAGTTGGAATCCATTTGACCACTAGATTGTGAGAAAAGCATAAAAAACGAAATTCAAACAAATGAGAATATCTCACAATACCGAAATCAAACTAGCATAAGTTTAATTTTAATAAATACTAAATTAAAATATCTTTCCAACGAGCCCAAGAACATAAACTTTGGTGACAAAATGAATTTTCTATGGATTTTAGAAGTTCTGGCTATTTAATTTGAATTTTTAATTGAATCTAACTAAAACATGTTCTAGGGATCCGCTGCATGGATGGACGGACAAAACATGTATCCAGCACTGCTTTGGACTTCCGATCGTGTAGAGGGCACAATCGGATGGCTCTGATCAAGCCAGATTTAATAGTTCAAAGTTGAGCTGAAATTTCAATTAGCCATAACTTTCAAAATACTTGTTTAAATTGAATGAAATTTGAAACGTAGATAGAGGGTAATGTAATCTTCCAACACACAAAGTTTGGAGACTTAATGTGTTGTAGATTTGCTGCAGTTTCAAATCAAAATTTTAGAGAAATGTGCAATATCTTACAATCCTGTGGACGGATTTTGATGATCTTGGGCTTGTTGGAAAGCTACGGACATCCTCCACATCTTTGCTGAAGGACCCAAGAACTTTTAACGGCTAGATCGAAATCTACTAGTGGAATATCATTTTCTCTCTCTTTCTCTCTCTCTCTTCTTAGTTTTGGGTTTCTAGCTCAAGCAACACACCCTTTAATGGCTGGAGAAGACTTATTTAGAGATTGAGAGGCTATATTATGCCTTGGAGAAAGTTGTTGGCAGCTGGAATTGAAGATTTTGGAGGATAGGGAGTGAAGACAAAGCCTTGTGTCAAGAGTGAGAAAATTCCATCCCTTTTCATGATAGTTTGCCTTGATTAAGGAGATGGATAAGCTATAGGCTGCTTCCAAGTAACCTCCTCAGCCCCCCAAATGAATGAGATTTTGGATTATTATGTGGTTTTTGACTTGCCAAGGTGGCAAAGCCATACCACATAAGCTTATAATTTAACTTTGTTGACTACTTTGACCAATCAACTTTGCCTTTAATTAATGAGGTGATAGTCAAATATTCATGCTAATTGGTTGGAGTAGTCTTAAGAGCTATTTGAATGAGTTTGGAAAGGACTCAACTTTTGAGATGGGTTTAAGAGCTTGAGGGATTTGATTTGATCAAATGGATTGGAATAACCCATTTAAAACTTTAAAGGGTACTTTGGTCACTATAGGTTGACTTGGTCAACCAAGTTGACCCAAGTTTTGGAATTGGGTCCAATAAGTCCCAAAAATCATTTGAAAACATTTAGAGAATGTTTCAAAGATTAATAGTTAAATCAAGTCAAGTCTAGGTCAAAAGTCCAAAAATTCCCTTAAAGGGCATTTTGGTCATTTTGGCCCTGAGTCAATTCTGGGTCAAATTGATTCTAGAAAGATGTGGATTATTTCTTAAAAATTCAATACCAAGGTCCTGGGAGTGATCAAAAGATTTGGAGGGGGTCCAAAGTCAAATTCCACTAGGTGAAAGGTCCAGTGGCATGGACTGTAAATATTTGAAGGTTTTGCAATCATTGAAATTGGATTTAGTTTATGGTGTTAAGGTCCTCCAAATGAGTTTAAATTTGGAGGGTTGGCCCTATAGGTATGTCGCATCAATATAGAATTGACAGACTCTAAATTAGATGCCAATTGATAGGATTTCAAGGTGATGAAAGAATCACCTAAAAGGGGCTTTAGGACCTAAGTCTTTAGCCTAAGGATTATGGGTTTGGATTGAATTTAAGATCTGGATTGGGCCTAAGGGCTAGGAGCTAGGAAGATCCTAGGATCTAAGACTCAGGAAGGAATCAAGAGTGACCTCATACAAAAATGAGATCAACAAAGGGATGACAGGTATATTCCCTAATCGACCTGATTAGATCAATAATGTGCGAATTTATTTCTATAATTAAATATAGAAGACATTTGATCTGCTTGTGAGAGCAAATCAAATATCTATCTATTCTTTAATTATAGAAATAACTTCCCGAATATGAATAAAGCTTAATCTACATCCACAGATCTTTCCCCTACCCCAGAAAGGAACTAAGGTAGGGTTTAGATTATTCTGGGATCTAGACTCCCCATAGGGGCAAGCCCCTATAGTTAATTACATCTCCTGATGGAATACTCTCAATTTAAATGAAGACTAATTAATTCCAAAATTATATTCAAATTTAATTAAATATTTGGGCTAATTTAAATTTTCACGATCAGGCTTTAGATTATAGAGTTTTTGACACTGAATTTGGGAGAATTAGAGTTGATTAGAAAGAAGAATATGCAGAGAGAAGTGTATACGATCTAGACTTACCACCTGCCTAGAGTGGGATGTCAGCTAACAATCCTAATCACAATAATTCACCGATGATGCAAGAGTTAAGATGGCTCTATCCTAGGAATCAAGGAGTGGTTTAAGGATCTTAAACCATATGCAATTGAATATGCTTACAAAAACCAAAAAATCATCATGAATGCTAATGATGCATGAAACATATATATATATATGAAAGAGCTGATTTTATTAGTATTGAATTTATTGGTTACATTCCAGAATTTGCAATAAAGTAAAGGTGGCCAGGTCCCACCGACAACAAACCTGGATTCTAAGCCTATAAGAGAGTATAATTAAATACAACTGCTTATGATCTTCAGGATCCGAGTCTTCTATGGAATTCCAAAAAGGAACGTCCTCCTGAGGGAGGATATTACTTTTTGGAGCCTCATTTGTATGTATATAAGCAGTTATTTTTAATTCTTTTACAGACTCCAGACGCTGTACAGACTCAATCTATATACAACAATTCTAGAAAAAGAAAGCTTTATATTTTCATTTATATCAGTACATCAGACCCTAGTAACATTCTACTTTTACAGTAATATAAAAGACAGAAAAGTAGAAGCAGTTGTATATCTATGCATGTTATGAGTGCGTTGTGTACAGTTATATATGCAAGAAAGTAAAGACAGAAAAGTAAAGTACACGGCCCTCACTTTATTCACTCTGCTCTCTAGTGTACAGATAGAAAAATATATATGCATGCTATGCAGTACAGAAAAGTAAGCAATCAATATAGGTGCCCTCTAGGCAAGACACCCGCAAACAAACCACAACAAACCACCGGCCTAGCCTAGGCTAAAGTTGGTAGTCCTAACAAGCATCTAAGTGTGTAAAAGAGGTCGTGTGGCTTGGATAGGTCCTATAGGAATTATTATTTGAATTCCATGTATTATTAGGGTTTATTTATTAAAAGCTAAAAGGGAATTTAATTAGAATTTAAGTAGAATGTATTTGAATTTTTGAATTATTCCAATTTTAGAAGTTAAAGTTGTTTTATTTAGTTATAAAAAACTTATAGATTGATAATTCCCTAAGTGCAGGAAATTATCAATTTATAAGTCCTAGGACTTCCAGAACGAACACCCATCTTATATGGAAGATAGGTATTTATTTTGAGAGTCCCTAAAGTTTTATTAGAGAAAGAGAAAGGACTTTATAAATGCAATACCATGTGCCCTCCCGAAGGAATCTAGCACGTCGTATAAGGTCGGTGTATTATTATAGTTGTTTGAAGATCTCCAAATCCAAATGCATTAGTGCCCTCCTAAAAGGAGTCATGCACAACACATAGGAGATCTCTCTGTTATTTAGTTGTATTAAAGGCTTCTTTAAATCAAAATGCCTAAAGCTCTCCAAAAGGAATCGGGCTTTAGGCACAGAAGCCTTGATTCACTAAATCTAAATTAATAATCAACTTTGATTGATTAAAATAAATTCTAATCAATCAAATTATCAAATTAACTTAGTTTAGATGAATCAAAATTTAATTTAATTTTTAATGAATTTTATTAAAATATTTAGAATTTTTAATCATTTATTGGGTTATTATAGAATATTATTATTAGAAAATTATTTAATATTAAAATTAATTCTGGTTTGATTTGATTTTTTTTATTGAATTTATTTTATATTTTTACTATTTATTGGAATTTATATGAATTTTAATGTATCTATTTAGTTAAAGTTTATTAAAGGGTTAATTAAGGGTTGATTTAGTTTTAATGAAACTTAAGCCTTTATTTTGATTTTTGAATGATTGTGATTTTATTTTATAGTTGATTAGAGTTTATTAAGATTGATTTAGATATTTATGTATTTTATTTGATTTATTTGGAGTTTATCAAATAAACGGAAAAGATCCTTAATGAAGGATCACCTAAATCTACTAGTTATTATAAGACCAATTAATGTCCAATCAAGGTGTATTAGATCATTGGGTACATGACACTAGTTCTCTAAGTTTGAGTTTCATTCCAAAAGGAATGGTGTGTTGTTTACCTAGATTGTTCTAAGTTGACTACGACCAAGTCTTTAATTATTATCCTTAGTGTCACTAAGTTGTAGGATAGAAATCAAGTTCTTCTAACCCTTGGACACTAATTATTATCACAACAAACCAATCATGAGCAAATAAAGGAAAGTGAGCCTAATACTCTATGGAATGATTATAGTAAATCATTAAAGTCATAGGTTACATGGTAACCTATGAACTTCAATGATTAACTATAAAAGACTAGATATACCAATATGAATTGAAAAGATTTGAGGCATTGAAAACAACCTCAAGTCTAATTCATTTCAATTTGATAGGAAGATCATATATAGTATGGCAATTATATATTTAAACCCATAACATTTGAAGTAAATTTAATTGAAACTATACATGATCATAATCTAGGATTATTTTCAGTAGAATGTAACTTCCCACTGAATCCATAGAGCCCTAACATGCATGAATTGGATTTAGATTGAATTAATTATGAATTTTCAAAAATCTAAATCAAAATATTGACTTAGATTTTTGTAAATTCAAAAACTAAGTGCCATTGCATCAAATAAACTCAAGAAAATTATAAGAGACTAATCCCATACCCTAAGACATCTCTGCCAAAATTCAGGTCAAAATAGTTTATATTTATAATTTTAAAATTAGAATAGGGTTTTTTGTATTATTTGAAATTATTACTTAAATACTACCCAAAATAATTTTTAATTTTTTTAAAAATAAAGTACTTAACAATATGAATAAAACAAGCCTAAGAACTATAAAATCGGATTAGAAACAAAATTCTGGTGCAATTTTGAAGCTCTAGACATTTTTTGAATTAAAATATAGTTTTAATTAGCCGGGTCAAACGGTGGCGCTGACCTGGACACGCGGCACGCTCGAGGATGGTCACGCGGATGGTGGCAGTCTAGTGGGACCCGCCACTTAACCAGCGCTGCACGATCTCAGACTGTTAGATCTACCACGGTTCTGATCTAACGGTTGAGATCAGATACCGCGGTTCATCTCGATCCAGATCGATCGGACGGTTAGATCTGATTCCGCGGTTCAGTTTTGATGGCTAGGATCAAGCCAATCAACGATCTGGCTAAACTGCGATCGAAATGGAGCTCAAGTGGGGTTTAATCACGACCGTTGATCGCGATAGAACAGATCCAACGGCCGGCAGCTTGTCTTCTTCCTCCGTCCAAACCGAGAACCCTAAACTCATTTTTATTCTTATTTTTACAAAATACTGGATGAAATGCGTTGAAATTTTAGACAGAGGTAGAATAGGGTGTAAGGAAGAGTGGTGAGTTAATCTTAAGCCATTTGATGCAGCACTTGGTGAGTTAATTAAAAAACTAGGAAATAAACTAGGGTTTAGGATTTATCACCGAATGATGGATCGATTTAGTTGATTTTATCACTTTTGAGCTTGTAGACTATCCATGTATTGATTCCCTGAAGATCTTGATCCTGGAGAAAGTCTCTACAGGTAGATGGAGATTCTTGGACGGAGGTAGGCTCGATCTTAAGTCCTTCTCGCCGCCAGTGAGCTCCAAACAATGGAAAACGATGGGAAAATGAAGGGAGAGCTCTAGGAAATCAAAACGAAACCTCAGGAGCTCTGTGAAAAAACTGGAGTGAGAGATGGAGATTGATTCCTCATTCCGTCCTTCTTGCTCTATTTAGTGGTTTGGAGCCAAAACCAAGGGCTGAGATGACTCAGGTAGGATGATGGGATGTTGGACAAGTGTCTCAAATGGTTAGAAAAGCAGGGAGCGTGCTGCTTAGGTGGCAAGGACGGACGTCCTTCCCATGTGCATGGGGGGGACCGCAAGACATTAGGGCTGAGCTGGAGATGCACTAGGGAGTCTGGATGGGCTTGGTTGAGTCCAGAGAAGGTTCTGGAGTCAGTTCAGTTGGCTGGAGTGACCTAGTTTAATCTAGAGAGTCGAGTTGATCGAATTTGACCAAATAAGCTCATTTGATCTCCCCTTGACCTTTTGACCAATCAAAGGAGTCAAGGGTTGCTGCGTTGGCATCAAGGCAGATTATAGAGTATGTTTCAATGGTTGGATGGACCTGGGTTGGGTTTAGTTTGCTGAATAGATTGGTTTGACCATAGAAATGGTTCTTTAAGGATTGAATTAACTAGTTTGACCAGTCAACTCAGTCAATGGTTAATGAGGTGGATTGTGATAAGTCCATGGCATGCTGGTTGAGTGATTTGCAAAGTGTTTAGATGACTAGAAGCATTGTATGAGTGAAAGAGTATTTATGTGGTGGAGTTTGACCATGTTTAAGAGGGTTGACCTAGTCAACTATAGGCAAAGTTGATAGAATGGAGTGTAGCTGATGCTTAGGTGTAGATTTGATGGAATATGAGAGGTTTGGAAGGTCATTCATATCAAAATACCTGTTTGAGCTTTTAATGGGTCAATAGGTCAATATGGGTTGACTTGGTCAACCAGGTTGACCGAAGATCTAGGAATGGGCTCAACAAGTTTGAAACTGCATTTGAAGGCCAATAGAAGTGGTTCCATGGCTTAGATAGGTCATCTCAGTCAAATCACCTGTTTGAACCCTTAACGGGCCTCTTAGGTCAACCTTGTTGACTTGGTCAACCAGGTTGACCCAGAGTCCGAAAATGGGTCAAACAAGTTTGAAATGTCATTTGAAACTTGTTGGAGGTGGTTGCATTGAGTTTGGAGCTCATTTGGTTCAAAGTGACTATTTATACCCCTTAGGGGCATTTTAGTCATTTTGAGCTCAAGTCCACTAAGGGCAGAAGTGAGTCCAGAAAAATGCAGTTTATTGTTTAGCATGTCAGGATTGATGGTCTGGAAGTGTTTGGAAAATTTGTAGGAAGCTCCAGGGTCAGGATCCATTGGATGAAAGGTTCAATGGCATAGGTCGTAAATATTTGAAGGTTTTGCAGCCTTTGGAATTCAATTTAGTTTCTGGGGTTAGAGACCTCAAAATGGGCTCGTATTTGGAGGGTTGAATCTAGAGATATGTCCCATCAGTATGAAACTGACAGAACCTGAATCAAGTCCATTTGATTGGGTTTTGAAGTATTCAAAAATTCACTAGAAAAGGTCTTTAGGACAGTGCCTTAGGACCTGAGATCTGGATGTGGAATTGACTAGGATTTGCATTGACTTGAGTTTGAGTTGGGATTAGGATCTCATTAGAGACCTCATACAAAAATGAGGTCAACAACCATTAAAAGAGAAGCATAAAACTACATGTTACAAAGATGAGGATGCTTAGGTGGATGGGTGACTTCACTCTTTTAGAAAAAATGCAAAATAAGTATATGTGTGAAAACGTTAGAGTAACTCCAAAGGCATATAAGATTAGATTGAGCCTTCTTAAATGGTTTAGACTCATAAAACATCAGCCTTCTGATGTCCTAGTAAGAAGAGAAGGTGTATTAGATTTGGCCTATGTTAAAAAAGGTATAGATAGACCTAAAAATACTTGGTTAGAAAATATTAAAAATAATTTCTTTATTAGATTTAAATAGGCAAGGGTTAATGCTAGGGCATCCCCTGAAAGTGACGCACTGTATGGCATGAATATAATGACAAGTGTACAAGGACCGCTGCACCGGTACCCTAGTGCAGTGTTAAATAGGCCAGGGTTCCCACATCAAGGATGGATGTGGGTAAAGAAGCTAGTCCATGAAATTAAAATTAGGAAGGAAAATTAATGGAATTAATATATATATTATGATTCATAGGAAGATAAATATTCTATGTATTCAGGAAACCAAATGGGTTGGAGAGAAGGCTAAGGAGATTAATAGTTTATGATATAAACTATGATATTCAGGTAAGAGTCATACTAGAAATGGTGTAGGTGTGATTATAGATGAGAGTTTGAAGGATAATGTTATAAAAATTAACATAATTAGAGATAGAATTATAGCTTTAAAGATTATTATTGATGAAAAGATTATTAATATTATAAGTGCTTATGCTTGTCAAGTAGGTTTGGATATGGGTTCAAAATTAAAATTTTGGAATGACTTAGAAGAATTAATACAAAAGATTTAAATGGAGGAGATTTAAATGGATACGTTGGTAGAGAGGTGGATGATTTTAAAAGCATTCATGGTGGCTATAGATTTGGAACTACAAATGAATGTGGTATAACTATATTAAATTTTTCTTTAGCTTGTGATTTTTTAATAGTTAATATCTTACTTAAGAAAAGAGATGAATATCTTATCACTTATAAAAATGGATATAGTAAAATACAGTTTGATTATTTTTTTATAAGAAAATTAGATCGTTTAGATTGCAAAGATTATAAAGTTATTCTTAGTAAAAATTTATGTACCCAACATCGATTATTAGTTTTGAACTTTAAGATAAAGTGGCAGAAAATAAAAAATAAAGTAAAATAAATTTCTAGGATTAGATGGGCATTTAAAGAATATTAATAAAAGTATTTTTGAGAGTAAGATTTTAGATCTTAAAATTTTGTCTATGCATGAGAATGCTACTATTATATGAGAAAAAGTGACTAGTATTATTAAGATTATTGCAAAAGATGTTCGTGGAGTTTTGAAGGAAAAAGCTCCTAATAGTAAAAATAGTTAGTGGTGGATTCCAAATATGCAAGAAAAGATAAAAAATAAGAATATTTATTATAAAAAATGGTTTAGATGTAAAAATTTGGATAATTGGAAAAGCTATAAAGAGGCTCGTAAAGAATCTAAGAAAGCTATTTATGATACAAAGAGCTTAGCTTTTAATGATTTATATAATATATTAGATACTAAGGAGAGAGAAAGATATATGTATAAGTTAGCCAAACAATAAGATAGGAGTAGTAATGATTTAGTTCAAGTGAAGTGTATTAAGTATGAAGATCAAAAAGTACTTTTCTTAGAAGATGATATTCAACAAAGGTGTATAAGATATTTTTCTAAACTTTTTAATAAAGATTATGAAAAAACGATTGACTTTAGTGACTTTATCATCCCTAATGAAAATAAAGATTTTTGTTTTTATTGGCGTATTAGTAAAACTGAAGTTAGAGAGGCTTTAAAGAAAATGAAGTGTGGAAAAGCTATTGGACTTGATGATATTCCAATAAAGACGTGAAAATGCTTAGGTGATGAAGGAATTTCTTAGCTTACTAAACTTTTTAATATTATTTTGAAGACTGAAAAGATGCTAGATCAGGGGAGATTGAGTGTGTTAATTCCTATTTTTAAGAATAAAGATGATGCACATGAGTGTGCGAATTATAGAGTAATTAAGTTAATGTGTCATTCTTTAAAATTATGGGAGCGAATTATTGGCATAGGTTGCGACATGATACTAATGTTTCTCAAAATCAATTTGGATTCATGTCGGGTATGTCTACTATGGAAGCAATTCATTTATTGAGAAGTTTTATGGAGAAATATAGAGAGAATAAAGAGGATCTACATATGATATTTATTGATTTAGAGAAAGAATATGATAAAGTTCCAAGAGAAGTGTTATAGAGAGTTCTTGAAAAGAAAGGAGTTAATAACACTTATATTCAAATCATTAAAGATATGTATGTAGGAGCTATTACTTTTGTTCAAATACAATGTGGTTTGACCAAGTATTTTCCTATTTCGGTTGGATTACATCAAGGATCAGCCTTAAGTCCATATCGTTTTGCTTTAGTCATGGATGTTCTCACTAGACAATTGCAAGAGAATATACCTTAGTATATGCTTTTTGCTGATGATATTCTTCTTGTTGATAAGACTAGAGAGGGAATTGAAGGTAAACTTGAATTATGGAGATCAACCTTAGAGTCTAATGATTTTTGCTTGAGTAGATCTAAAAATGAATATATGGAGTGTAATTTTAGTAGCAATAGACCTAGTGAGGGAATTGTGACTTTGGGCGATCAAGTCATTAATAAGAATAAACATTTTAGATATCTTGGATCTATTGTTCAGAGTGATGGTGAAATAAATGGAAATATTATCAGCAGAATTCAAGTTGGATGGTTGAAGTGGAGGAATGCTTCAGGCTTGTTATGCGATAGAAAAGTCCCCCTCAAACTTAAGGGAGAATTCTATAAGATGGTGGTGAAATCTACCATGCTTTATGGTGCCAAATGTTGGCCATTAAAAGAGAAGCATAATACTAGGTTAAGTGTTGCAAATATGAGGATGCTTAGGTGGATGAGTGGCTTTACTCTTAGAGATAGGATACGAAATGAGCATATACGTGAAAAGGTTGGAGTAGCTCCAGTCGAAGATTAGATTAGAGAGAGCCGCCTTAAAAGGTTTGGCCACATTAAACGGAGGCCTTCCGATGATCCTGTTAGGAAAGTTGAGATATTAGATTTGACTTATGTTAAGAAAGGTAGAGGTAGAACTAAAAAGACTTGGTTAGAAAAGATCTTTCTTTATTAGATTTAAATGAGAATTTGACTTTTAACTAGACACAATGGCGAAAAAGGATTCATGTAGTCGACCCCATGTAGTGGGACAAAAGCTTGTTGTTGTTGTTGTTGTTGTTGTATTAGATTTAAATAAGAATTTGACTCTTAATAGAACACAATGACGAAGAAAGAATAATGTGACCAACCCCACCTAATGGAATAAAGGCTTGATGTTGATGTTGTTGCACTTAAACTACTTTAACTCTTTTAGGCATAGTGATTTTTCTCTTTAACAAATTGCCATAGAAAAAGTCCTCTTAATTTTGTATTGTGGATCTTTATCTATGTGTTCAAGGAAATTTCGTATAATTGCAAAAATGATAAACTTTTCATCTTTTGTCAAAAAATATTCTATCATGTAATAATAATTTATAGAATGAATTATATATATATATATATATATATAGTTCGGAGAGCCATTAATTTTATAAGAAAATGAGAGGTTAATTTTAATAAACTTTTTAAAAGAATTCGAAGCATTCGATTGTAAAGTCAAATCAGAAAGAGAGCTATCTAAAATTATTTTGATTAAGGTTGAAGTCCTTTTTTCATGAGAAATTATTATGTGCGGTCACCGGACGGTCCGGAGGCAAATCTGAATGCACCATGTCACCCAATACACAACAACGATACAAAACAAAAATGACATGGCACAACTTTATTCGCCTCTGGACGCCATCCGGTGACTGCACAGAATAATTTCTCCTTTTTCATTGACAATATAAACCAAACAATAAAAATAATTTACTTCTCTAATTTATCCTTCCGTTTCTTCATTCAAGCCCTAAACTAAGATTTGGACTGCCACTTATTAACCTAATTACTAACAACTTGAAGTCCCGCACGTCACACTAATAACCATCCTCACCAAAGTATCGTTAAATATATATAAAACTCTAATCCCGAGACGTGGACCACATCATTAATAAGTAGGAAGGAAGCAAGCGTTTGGGTTGGATGAACAGATATACTAGCTCATCAAATTAGACCTGCAACCTCATATTTAAAAATATATATTTACTAGAATAAAATGTAGGCCTTAAGTTGATCCAATTAGGAGAGTAGATGTATTAGATCTAATTTAGGGGTGTAAGTGAGCCGAGCCCGCTCGTGAGCCGGCTCGAACTCGACTCGCTAACGAGCTCGCGAGCCGTGAGCTCGAGCTCGAGCTTAATCTCGAGCTCGTTTGTTAAACGAGCTCGAGTTTGAGCTCGATGAGAGCTCGGCTCGTGAGCTCGCGAGCCGAGCTCGATTGATTATTTGAATTAAAAAAAATAAAAACTTAAATGACCAGGCGGCAATTCCAAATGACCAAGGCAGGGGCATTGCGCAGGAATTCCAAAAAATGGAAGCTGCAATTCCAAAAAAAAATGAAAAAATTATACTATTTCGGTATTTCCTGCAATAAAAAATATATAAAGTTAATTTTATTTAATCTAAAACTGCTGACAGCTGCTATTATTTTTTTGGGAAAAGTGAAAAGTTGCAGCTTGTTTTTTGCTTTTTGGTTAAATCTCATTAATTATCTCAGCTTTTCTCTTTTTCCCCATACGATAAAAAAATATATTTTACTTTCAACTCTCAACCTTCTTCTCCGACGCTCAACCTTCTTCTCCATTGTCGAGCTCAACGCGGATGACGCGGAGTCGGGGACAAGGAGGACGACTCGCTCGAAGAGTCGAAGGCTGGCCGGACCGCCGAGGCTCGCGAGCCGGCTTGAACTCGTTAACAGTGGGATGAGCTCGAGTTCGAGCTCGAGTTCAAGCTCGCTTTCTGACTGACGAGCTGAGCTCGATAGTGTCAAAACTCGACTCGACTCAATTCGTTTACACCCCTAATCTATTCTATGTTAAAAATGATAAAGATATACCTAAAAAAATGTAGGCTTTGTTTGGTACGGCTTTCTTACTGCTTCTTGAAGCAGTAAGTACAACAAATAAAAAAAAATTTATACTAAAAAGCTGTTTTAAGAAGCAGTTAAAAAACTATCGCAAGTGAAGCCTTAATTAGAAAGCATTAGAAATGACTTTCTTTTACTAGATTTAGGTTTCATTTGGGACGACTTTTTATTGCTTCTTAAAGTGGACTTTTAGTACAAAATTTTTAATTTTTTTACTAAAACTTTATTTTAATAAGCAATAAAAAAAGTCGTCCCAAATGAAACCTTAAATGAGGATTTGACTCTTAACATGATGCAGTAGGAACAAAAGATTCATGTAACTGACTCCACGCAGTGAAATAAAGGATTGAAATTGTTATTATTTGTATTTAAAAGATTAAAACATATATTAAATTTTCTTGACACGTTTAAAACAATTAGAAAAGTTAATACAGATGAAAACTGTTTGATTTTTAAGCTAGCTAAGAATAAATACTCTTAGAAAAAAAATTTATCATATTTTATGTTAATATGTTCTTATAATATACAGAATGACTCATTTCTATCAAAATAATAATGACTATAAACATAGTGCGAGTAACGGAAGCAAAATTTTGGGTGGGGAGAAATCGAGATGAGGAGCGATGGAGGTCTACATATGGAAAGATTATTATATTAGGTGAAAATACCGAGCAATATCGAGCATACCGAGTGTACCGAGCGCGTTGTACCGAGCACGGTACGGAGCACTTTAGTGACGTGGCGTTTTGTTATTGATTTCTAGATGCATTCGGTAACCTGACGGAATAATTACTCCTACATATGAGGCATAGGTTTCTTTTGGGAAGGCCTTTTGTTACTTCTTAAAGCAATTTTTTGAAAAATACTTTAAGAAACAGTAAAAAAGTCATCTCAAACGAAATCTTAGTCAAATATTGCAGCATCGATACTGGCGAGAGAACTCTACAAGTTTTCATAATCATCTTCCACAGAGAGCATCTAAGTATCAAAAGGAATTCCAAATTCAGCTAATTACTTTTGGCATTCAAAACCCTCAGAAAAAAAGTTTATTGAAAATCTTTAGTGGTTGTTTGGCAAACAGTAAGATTTAACTTTAGTAGAATTTATTAAATTCTATAAATTCAGATTTAGTAAATCCTAACATTTTTAATCCTGAAAATTATTTGACAATACATTTGTTGGATCCTATGAAACTGTCTGACAACCTAATTCAGGATTTAAGGTGGTTAGTTTATTCAAAATTAAATTTAATATGTTTTGGATTTAATTTACATGTTAAGTATGAATTATTTATTAATTTGAATTTTAATTATCATCAATTTTATAATGATATATTTGATATCTAATTATATTGATAATTCTCTAATTAATGAATTATTTATTTTTTAAACAACTAATTATTTAACTAACAATCCTACTAGTAAATTAATTAATTATTTAAGTATTATTTAGTTAATTTTAATTAAAAATTATACTATTAATTATCTCATCAATCACTTAAGTATTCAACTAATCATTAATTATTAATTATTATTTGCATTGTTAATTATATAATTAATAATTTTATTTCAAACTATATTAATCAAACTAATTATATTAATTTTACTTACTAATTATACTGCAAATTATTTAATTAAGATAATAATTAATTATGTACTAATTACATAGCTAATTATTTAATTAATCTATTTAATTATTAATATTATAAATTATATTAGTTAAATTAAATTAGATTTATTTCTTTTTTTTAAATAAAACACATTTTATTCTTAAAAGGAAGGGATTACAACACTAATCGGCCAATAGCCAACACGACTAATAGCAAAACACAAAAGGATGGCCAAAAGAAATAAAACCAACCAGGGGAAAAAAAACTAAATTAGACTCAAGAGAAGCCCCCTGCACCAACCACAGGCCAGCCAGGGACCATGCATCCATGGGTAATAGCTACTAAACACCAACATAGCCATAATATTCGAGCAAATAGCCAAAGCACCAAGGTTGCCAACCAGCCGAGCCAAGAAGGGAGAAGCTGGGGAATTCGTCATCATCGTCCAGAAAGCCCACAAAAAAACACAGTCGTAACAGTAATAGGAGATGCCAAAGCCTATTTCTTTTTTCCTTTACTTTTACACTTTTTACCACCAACAATGAGCTACCTTGATCAACAAAATGAAATGTCAAATCCTCTTCATCAAATTCCACTTCCATCCCACCCCCCCAGGAAAGAGAAGAAGGGAAATCATCCAAAACCAACCAATCCATTTACAGCGGAATAGAGTTATTCCCATACTTAGCCACATGAGTTTTCAATTCATTATTAGACATAACAGAGATAAGAACATTAAAAGAAGTAGCAAAACCCTCCGACTCAGTATTAGGACAATCTTGAGATATGACATTAACTAACACATTCGATTCCAAATTAACAAGGGAAGATGAAAGTTCGTTAGGGATGTTAAGCCCTATAGAACTGGCCCAAGCTAACCAAGAGGGGGGGTGAATTGGTATTTTAAAATTTTCTTTTCACAAAGAATAGAAATCGCATAAACCAAAATCACACCACAAAAATAAATGCGGAAATTAAAGTGCGGAAGCAAGAAAACAAGAACACAGAAATTTATAGTGGTTCGGTCAACTCGACCTACGTCCACTCCCCGGAGGAGCCCTCCGAGTATTGCACTACAAATGTGACTCTCCTTTAGCCCCGACAGCTAGGCAGAGAAGCCTTTACAAAGCACCTCCTTTTTGCCACCCCGGCAAGGCAGAGAACCTATCTCCTTTTGCTTCCTCCTGAAGCTGGTAGAGAACCACAACCAAAAGCTAACTCCTTACCTCTACCGACCCTTCCACGGACGAGAAACTCTAGACGAAGAAGAAGCAGAGCGATCCTTGAAGCAACCCTTGTGAATCCTCTCACAAGATCCTCTCTCTCTCTCACTCTCTCTTTCTCTCCCTCCCACTCTCTCTTTCTCTCCTCAAGGCCTTCTCAGGTCAAGGCAGCAGCCAAAGGTCATTCAAAATGTTGAACAAGAGCTTTTAAATAGAAGAGCTTCAAAGGAGCTCATTAATTGCAAGTTGCCGACAATATCGTTCAGGTCGATATGTACATCGGCCTGGCCGATCAGTATAAATCTTAAAAGATCGGCCAGAGCATTGCCCTGAATGCAAACTGGATGATTTAAAATTGGCTTGATCGTCCAGGCTGATCTCACGATCGTCCTGGCCGATTAGTTCAAATTAGAGGAAAATCATCCAGAGCATCACCCTGAATACGAGCTGGCTGATATTTATCATCCTAAAGTAACTTAAGGTTTTTGAATGGATCATCCTGGACGATCCTGCGATCGTCCAGGATGATATGATCGTATCAATCATCCTTAATTACTCCTTTGATTTCCTGATCAATTAAGGCATAATTTGATAATATCGTCCAGGCCGATCAATGATCGTCCTGGCTGATTATTTAAAAATACAGTATACCTTAATTGTCTATGGCGACAACTTCTTTCTGTTTTGAGCTTATCGTCCTAGCCGATACACGTATCGTCCTGGCTGATCTGTCAATGACGGCTTCCTTAATTAAGAATTCTTATTTAAACTTTCTGTTTTAAGCTTGATCGTCCAGGACGATGTAAATATCGTCCTGGCTGATATGAGTAAAAACAGAAATTCTAAGTCTCTCAAGTGTGTGTGTGTGTGTGTAGAGTTACTTAGCATCAGTCTCTTTGATCATTACAAATAGACTCAAGAAGAGAAAAAAATAAAATTACAGACTGACTCAACCCTAAACCTATGCAATCCTGAACTGGCTTCGTCTGTTCGTCCGATCTTCGATTCCTGAAAAGTTAGAAGCAACAAGCAGTCTAAGAGAAATAGTGTTTGTCAATCATCAAAACATAAGCCATGAAAGTAGATTTGCAATAGAAGATATAACATTTCAATCCACAAAATTAAAAAGGAGAGGAATCACCACAACCCGCCAACTCCAGGCAAGGAGAAATAGGGCCAGAAGGCACCACCTCCCCAGAATTAACCTCCAAGGACATTTCTCTCGGATTAGCCATAGCATCCACACAAGAAAAACTAGCTTTGAGATTTGCAGTGCAATTTAAATCTCCCACCTCACCATTAATCAACCGAGGAGTAGGGGAACCAGGTTCCAACCCAGCCATAACAATCGGAACAGGGACAATATTAAAAATAGGAAAATCCCCCACCAAACCAATAACACTCCCCGAGACATGCCCAGCAGCCTCCAACTCTATAGGGACAACAACATCCTCCTCCCTAGATAAGCTAGGCACAACATGAGGCAAAGAAGAAGGGAAAGATAAATTCAAAACATGTTTCGCAACAGCAATAGACTGATCAGTATAATGGAATGGATGACAATTCCCAACCACATGATCAATGCATTTACATGAAGCACAAAATGGAGGGAATTCATCCAGAACAACTTGCTGCACATACCCTAAATTCTCAGAACCTAACCAAACTTGATTTCGATAGAATTTAGTGATGTCAAGCTCCACCAACAAATGAGCCAAGGAAGGCCAAGATCCATCCAAAGTACCCGAATCAATTTTCAAAGGTTTACTAAAAATAGTGCCCAAACCATGAAGAATACTAGATGAGGATGCAATTGCGGAAAGAAGACCCAAATCGGGATGATCGGCAAATCAACAACAACATCCAAACTAAGAGACCACTTTGTGAGTTTCATGTAACAATTGTAAACAAGATAAGATTTACGGCAAAAAACTCTACAGTAATCAAGATCATGAGCTAGTTTGATCAGAATATGCGATAGATCAAGCATTGTGACCGAAACTTCACCATTCAACTTTAGGTTTAAAAAAAAATTATGAATGGAATCAAGAGAATTTCGTTTGGAGGGAAAGAAGCCAACTAAAGAAAATTGAAATTGGATAGCCAAAGCATTGATTTCCTGCTCATAAATTCAAAGTGAAGGCAAGCCACAAAAAGTAGAGGTCCTCAGCTCCGGAAAGGAAGCAACCAAGGAAGAACCAGTAAGCGCTTCTAAAAACAAGTGCGAATGAGACAAACCCCCTAAAAAACTGGGGTCTCACAACCGATTCGGAGCCATCCCGGCACACGCCGGAGAAGGAAACTGAACACAAAGCAAAAAACACATAAACCAAATAAAATACTAGAAAAGACATAGAGCACTTCCATGGAAATCACCGAGATCATCAGCGCCAGCAAGGGGGACGCTCCAACGGGGCGGGGGAACCCCAGCAATGCTCCAGGAGAAAATCCTAGCAAAGGAAAAAAATGCCCTAGAACCTTTTTTATATAACTTTCACTTGAGCATTTTTCTTCTATTCAGATACTACACTTTAAATTAGATTAATTTCTTCTCAATAGCTTAGGATGTGTTTAGGGTTTGCTTTTCATCTTCTCTAATTCGTAGTAGATGTTTGGCTTTGTTGATTCGCATGAGGTAGAGCTTTGCATAATTCGCTTCTTCGACTCCTTCATTGTTGTTCGACTTCACAGTAATAAGTCGCTTATTCGGCTCCTTCGACAACGTTCCCTTCTTGTCTGATGGAAGTCATGTCATTTTGATCGGAAGAATTGATAGGAGCTCACTCACTATGGAGGTAACTATCTTTCTCCCTTTTGCATGCTTCTTCAGCAAAATCCCATTATCCGTAATATTTCAGGAATTACTAAATCCAGGATTTACAGTCCAAAGAAGGGCAAAGGATAATTTATTCTGCTATGAGGTTTATTGGGTACTTAAATCCTGTTTAGCATGGTTTGGCTTAAATTCTGCTCAAATCCAACATAAATCTTGTTGCCAAATAGCCCCTTAGCGTGCCAAAAGCCAAATTAGTGAGCTATCATTAGAAAATTTATTTGGTCAAATACATATTTCGATATAATATTTAAATTAAAATTTCCAAAATTAAATTTATGATTATCCCTACTTTGATTTTAATGAATTTGAAGTTGAACTGAATGCTTTGATAAGAGGAGTTTAATGATGCCAAAAGTTTTTCAATCCAAATCCAATTGAGCCCAAATAATGCACTTGAAGATAAGTTAAAATTTATTTGATATTAATTGAAAGATCAAATGATTGATAATACATTCTTATAATCAAAATAAACAGCTCAACAAGAAGAATCCAACGAGACCAAATTCACTCATTTTTTATATCATTAAGACATTTAAATGCCTTATTAGTATCTATAATTGAGAAAGTCAACATGGGCCATCTAATAGAGTACATTAAAATTTTTGGCTAAAATAACAAAAATGTTACTCTAAAAATTATGAATAAACCCATATTCTTTATATGACGAGGAGTTTAGATCTTGGTCTTAAATTAGAGAGAACTTGAGAATATGAAGAACTCTAAAGCTCATTAATGATGGATCCCAATGATCACAAGTAGTTAATACTATCACTTGATTGCCATCATCCAACCATCATTCCCCAATTATAGTCTTCTGACCACCATCATTAGCTATACTACAATCTCCTAACCACCATTTTCCAACTAGAGTTTCTTAATCGTCGTCATATGACAATGAACTCCCAATCACCCTTAGCTGACTATAATCTCTTGAGCATTATTGCATAATTATGATCTTTTATTAATTTCATCGCAGGATTATGTTCTCCAATCAATTTTTTCGTCCATTGTAACCAATAATGTTAACTTACTTCATTGTCTATAATGTTATTACACAAAGTTGCTAATAACATTGATGCACGTAATCAATACCAATGCCAACACGTGCAACGTCTTTACCCATGGTTGCCAGTAATATTGATATATGTTATTGGCTATAAGGTTTATGCATTCATCAATATTAATGTCTATGCCCACCAACTTCGTTGCTCACCGTCACTGATAATATCAATACATGCCATCACCATAGCTTACATCAATATTCATCAATGGAATTCAACAATAATCAAAATTCATCTTTAACAATAAGCAACGAAATTAAAAAATTTTGTGGAGATAAGCTGCTTTTTGCAACTTGAGAGCTAATATCTGCTTTATCAAATTATGAAATCACATTCATAATTTTAATAAAAAAATATATATAATAATAAATTATAGAACATCGTAAAATGCAATCTCCGACGACTATATTTAATTTAGCCTGTCCTTTTTGTTTCAAGATTACACGTTGTCTCTGGAAGGTGCTACTATGCATTACGGAATTAAGCAATAATTCTAGTTGTGGATGGTCTCGTGGAATTAAGGAGAGTTAATTAAACAAAGTAACTGTAAGAAGAAGACCTGCATCAAAAATTATTACACGTGTCGGTCAGAGGGAGACTTGCGTGTCAACTTATTTATAATTACGGAAACTGCCGCACGTAGCCGTGCAATGATGTGCTTCTTAGTTTTTCCCATTATTAGACCCTAATCACGTGAACTAAAAAACATTTGGGGATAATATGATATTATTTATGCTAAAATGTTTTTTGGGCTGTTTGGTTTGCGGAAATAGAAATATAAAAATTAAAAAATATAGTGATAAAGAAATGTAATGTATTTGAAATATTTAAAATTATTTTGATGAGTATAAAATGAATGTATGAGATTATTATTTTTAGCGTAAATTAAAATGAATGCAAAGTAAAATCTAAAGATGGTGGCCATCCATTACTGAAACTGAAAGTGGTGGTGGTAGTTGGCGGCTGTAGCTAACAGTAGTGGCTTGAGAAGGCGAGTCACTAGCTAGGAGAAGTGGTGGTCGACAACAGAGCCCGTAGTGAGCGGTGTTTGCCGGTGGTTGGTGCATGGCTGGGGGTAACGATGGATGGAGACTACAAAGGTGCCCGACAACCTGCAGATGGAGATAAGACAGCTTTGTTGCAGTGAAAAAGATTTTTATTCAAAATTAGCCGAGTTTACTTTTTCTCTAAAATGAACTAAAATGATTTACACTATATTTAAATTACTTTAAATTGTGTTTCTTTTTTCGAACAAAACTCCAATAATTTTAAACTCCCAGAAAGAAATACTTTACACTCACTATAATTCAAATTAAATAGTACAAAAAAAAAGAATTATTAAATGGAAATTGAAAATTGTTAAAGATCAATTAAAAAAAATATTTTTCATATATTCAGTTTTTTCCCAATATATATATATATATATATATATATATATATATATATATATATATATATATATATATATGTATATATATATATATATATATATATATATATAAACTTTTTAAGCATTTGTGATTTTGAGTATTTTATAGTCTTATTTGACTAAATTATATTAGGTATTCATATAATTTTGCAAGCATGCCTGCATAATATAAAATACGTAATGACATTGAATGAAGTTTGCATCTTATGCGCAATGCAACTAATATTTTATAATTTTATATCAAAGGAAGTATAAGCATTGTTTAGATGGAGCTTAAATTATTTTTACAACTCTTTAGGTTAGTCTACCGCTTCTATCACACAACTAATCTCAAAATGATTTTGTGGACCTCCGAAAGGACACCGTTCGTAGTAGGAGTGGCTATGCCTGTCATCTGAGGCATCGCCCCCAGTGCTGTCAACTGTGCGGTCATCGCCGCCATGGCTCTGGCCATCTCTACCATCTAAGTTTGGAGGTGTTGAACAGTAGCCTCTGTATCAACTGATCTTGGAGACCCACCCACCTCGAGCTTTTCCTGCTCATCCTCATCCTTGGACTGTCTCTATTTGTTCGAGTGACCTCTACGGGTAACCACACAGACTCTGTGTACTAATATATCCTCGTCTGAGTCATCCCCAAGTAAATCCTCCCTAGTGAACCCTCAGGGGAAGCTAAAACATCTGCATCACAGACCATCGGAACCATGCACCTCAGACCCGGAAGGAGCAACTGACTATAACTACTCCACTGCCTCTGTCTGCTGGACTGCCTCGACAGGGGTGTCCGCCTGTCGTCGTCTCCAAACCCACCTACTGCGATGGGGCGCATAAGGGGCAACTGCTCACTCAGGGGCTATAATAACTGAACGGACCTGAGCTCTTGTAGACTCCAACCTTTTTGTCAATCTCTGACGACGTGGTGGTCATCCAACTCTAGGAGCAACTAATTGTGGTCGAACTGTCAGAATTGAAGTAATTGGTTGCTTAGGTGGCTGTCCTCTCTACCACCTATATTGCTGTCCCAAGATTTATCTCTGTAACTAGAAGGACGCGTGAGAGATCTAACGGAGTAAACTCTCTTGACTAACAGGTCCTCGACCTCGCGCTAGGCGAACAATACTCCAAATCCTTTGAGAGAGAATGCGGACAACATCGTCCTTGGGGGAATTAGCTTGAGGTAGAGTAGTAAAGACAGGAGGGGTTGCTGCAATGCGAGCAATATTCTCCTCATCAGCACTGTGTGCTAGTAGAGAGAAGCGTCCTCCCTGGACTACTTCTATCTAAGGCACTACTACAATTACTGGGGTAGGTGGTACTGAAACTGGTCATGGCTCCCGCTGCACGGGGAACACTCCCCTCTGAACAGGCTTCTGGTGAGCCACTGCCTCTGCCATCCTCAGTTCATTTGCCTCAGAAAGGACACCGTTCATAGTAGGAGTGGCTATGCCTGTCATCTGAGGCATCGCCCCCAGTGCGGTCAACTTTGCGGTCATCGCCGCCATGGCTCTGGCCATCTCTACCATCTAAGTTTGGAGGTGTAGAACGGTAGCCTCTGTATCAACTGATCTTGGAGATCCACCCACCTCGGGCTTTTCCTGCTCATCCTCATCCTTGGACTGTCTCTATTTGTTCGAGTGACCTCTACGGGTAACCACACAGACTTTGTGTACTAATATATCCTCGTCTTAGTCATCCCTAAGTAAATCTTCCCTAGTGAACCCTCAGGGGAAGCTAAAACATCTGCATCATAGACCATCGGAACCATGCAGCTCAGACCCGGAAGGAACAACTGACTCTAACTACTCCACTACCTCTTTCTGCTGGACTGCCTCGACAGGGGTGTCTGCCTTTCGTCGTCTCCAAACCCACCTACTGCGATGGGGCGCATAAGGGGCAACTGCTCGCTCGGGGGCTACAATAACTGAACGGACCTGAGCTCTTATAGACTCCAACCTTTATGTCAATCTCTGGCGACGTGGTGGTCATCCAACTCTAGGAGCAACTAATTGTGGTCGAACTGTAAGAACTGAAGTAATTGGCTGCCTAGGTGCCTGTCCTCTCTACCACATATATTGCTGTCCCAAGATCTATCTCTATAACTAGAAGGACGCGTGAGAGATCTAGCGGAGTAAACTCTCTCGACTAACAGGCCCTCGACCTCGTGCTAGGCGAACGATACTCTAAATCCTCTAAGAGAGAATGCGGACAACATCGTCCTTGGGGGAATTAGCTTGAGGTAGAGTAGTAAAGACAGGAGGGGTTGCTGCAATGCGAGCAATATTCTCCTCATCACCACTGTGTGCTAGTAGAGAGAAGCGTCCTCCCTAGACTACTTATAAGGCACTACTACAATTACTGGGGTAGGTGGTACTGAAACTGGTCATGGCTCCCGCTGCACGGGGAACACTCCCCTCTGAATAGGCTTCTGGTGATCCAGTGCCTCTGCCATCCTCAGTTCATCTTCCTCAGATGCAGCTAATCTTAGTCTCCTATTTCTATTTCTCTGGGCCCTTCTCCTGAGGCCGAAGGTGGAGGAGGAAGGAACGTTTGAACCCACTACCTAGGTGACCGGGGGAAGAGAGACTACAGGAAGTGTTGGGGTCTGCTCGGCGGTCTCTGGGAGAGAGCCAAGCAAACACAGATGCCCAATGGGCGGAGGGTGTAGGAGCCTCGATCTGGGCACCGCTCTTCCTAAAGGGAGGAGGGGGAATCTGAACTCGAGCTACCTCCGCTGGAACAACAGAAGTAGCAACTGGCTGCCAGTGTTAAGGGGCCAGAGCAGCCTGCACAACAAGTATAGTAGATACGGCTCTCCTAGTAACTGGATGAGTAGGAGGAATCGGGAGTGGCCTGGGCACTAGCTATCTAACGACAAGGAGCACTAACTGCGTAAGATAGGGAGCGGGACGAGCAGGTGCCCGAGATGTTCGCTGAGCCATTGGTCATCTAAAAGGGTGCATGGTTGCACATCCTCTCCTTTGAGGAGGAGATAATTCAGCAGCCTCAGCTGGGGTCGGCCCGCCAAGAGTGAAAAAAGCCGAGTCAGTGAAGGAACGAAAAGTGATCCCTCCAATGGGTGGACTAGTCAATAGGGACTCAGGGAGAGTCACCTGTGCATATGAGCCAAAGTAGAAAGTCACGAAAGGAGCACGTGAAGTTATGACACTGCTACCAAAAGAAGAACGAGAATGAAAAGATTAGTAAGAGTGGATAAAATAAGATAATCTGATAGGGTACGAAATGGCCTAGAAGGCCAGAAAGAAAGGGACCGTAGTTGGGGGGGGGGACCCCAACTAAGAAGGAAACCTAACTAAGAAAAGAATCTTAACTAAGAATAGCATGAACCTTCTATAA
This sequence comes from Dendrobium nobile, assembly GCA_022539455.1. Lineage (NCBI taxonomy): Eukaryota > Viridiplantae > Streptophyta > Magnoliopsida > Asparagales > Orchidaceae > Dendrobium > Dendrobium nobile. The sequence continues at coordinate 28,988,351 of CM039733.1, read as the reverse complement.
GGAGTTCCAATCATAGAGTACTCACAAAAAAGAATAATGCAAGATCCAAAGATGGAGAGAGAAACGAGTCCCACCGTGGTCACCAGAAACCTGTAAACCTCTAAAAGGACATTATTCGATTGCAGAGTGTAGAGGGTATTATGATCGCACCACCCCAAAGGATAGAGACGATCGCGGGTCTCCACGCTCCTCGTAAACGGGCCAATGGGAGGGCAGATTGGATCGTACATACGACTAACCATTAAGGATAGCAGCTCTCGCTATCGCACCCCGATGGGTAGTAATATATACAACCTGATCAGTGTCATAGGTTTCCCCACTTGATACATCAGCTCGAGTGGGGTTCATTTGATGGTGGAGTTCTATTTCTTATGGGCGCAAGCTCCTGTGGTTAATTACATCTCGAGCCTAAGGCCCGAGAAAACTCTCAATTAATGATTCAATATTATTCTTCCCAACAAGGAGATTGGCACATAAAGGGAGACTAGGAAGTCATACTCAAAAGGAAAGATAGGCTTAAGGGGCTTAGTCAACATTCATGATTCATTTCAACATCCGGAGGGACAAAGACATTGAGCAAGTGGAGAAAAGAAATCATTCAAAACAACCAGAGAGAATGATGGAAGTGGCATCATCTATGTGATACGGATGAGCAAGATTTATAATCCCTGAAGAGAGAAAACTTACCCACTATTTAGGCACACTACGAGATGCCCGATGTAGTAGCCTCGAATCCTAGATCTAAGGTGCATTTAGTGTTCTATCCAACACTAACACCCGTGTCCTAGCTAATGCACCTGGGAGTATACCCTACCTGAAAAGGGATGCCAGCTATCCACCTAAGCTCTTCAAATCCATGTAATCCGATCTTTATGAAAGATAGGTAGGTAGGTTGAGTATTTTGGAAATAGATCCGACGTCTAGAGAGTTTCCTAATTGGCCTTGGACTTATATAGGGTTAATGCTTATAGAACTAATATATTTAAAATTTTAATTAATGAGTTTCTAATACAATACATGCTGGTTGAAAATGCAAAATGAAATATGCTAAAGAATTTAAAAATGGGCTTATAAAAAATAATTTTTAGAAAAGATTGGGCATCCCTAGATCCGGCACTTTATTCTCATACGTCAGATTATCCGGACTCTACCCGCAGGTGGGGAGGTGTCTTATAGCAAGGAGGGAGAAGAATGCAACATTATGCATGCGACCCTAGATAACTCCAGCAGTTCCCTGTCTCGTTAGGTTTCTATGTTATTTAAACCTTAACATTTTTAATATTAGTTACGAGTAGAAAAAAAATTTTAGTCCTTAGAGAGCCTAATAAAAACCAGGCCATACACATGCAAGAAAAGAAACATAAGAAAAACATGCAAGTTCTAAAGAGCGTAGAAATAAACATAATAATATAAATCCACAAAAAAATACATTTAGTTAAAGTTCTGAAAATGAGACTTTAATTAAAGTTTGTTAAAGGTTTGAAAATGAGACTTTAATTAAAGTTCAAATATTAATGGATTAGGGTCCATTTTAGTTAATTTAGTTTGTTGATCCATTTTAATGATTAGGATAGTGATCTTTGAAACTTAAATTATCTTAGCCAATTTTGGGAAGTTCCAAATCTTCTTATGTGTTAGGCTGAAGGGGTCCAAAAAGGTCACTATGGAAAATAGGCAAAGTTTGGGGGTTCTAACATTTTAGTAAAATATTAAGCCTTATAAGGAGTAATTAGGGTTTGAGTTTGCTGGATTTAGAGTTTCTTAGGCCAAGATATAAATTTTAGAAGTTTTGGGCAATTAATGAATTATTAAAATTACTTAATTAGGGGTACTTTTATGGTTTTGATCTAAATCAGCTCCAGACTGATTGGAATCACCCCCAAAGGTCAGAAATGACCTAAGAAGATGTTTCCAAATGTTTGGGGAAATTTTATAATTTTTAATTATCTGAATAGGGCAAAATGGTAATTTTAGCTAAAGTTGAATTAAGGCTCAGATTAAATTTCAACTAAGGTGTGCCCTAATTATCTAAGATTAAGGGCTGAATTTTGGAGAGTTTGAAATATGATAAGGAATTTTTTGATTTGAAATGAATTTATTATAATTTTTGAAAATTATCGAGGCCTAATTAACGGGTTGAATTAGGGTTTGTTAATTAAGGGATCTAAAAGCTCCTAAAAACTCTTAGAAAATTCTATAAGGTTTATGATGTCACTAAGTATAAATTTTGAATGTTTTATATCATTCGGGGATCTATCCTAGCTCATTTTTTAAGTTTGCAAAATGGGTCCTTAATTATTATCTTTAGGATGTCACTACGTTGAATGGGTTCAAACTCAAGTTTTGGACTAACCCTTGAGATAACATGAAAGGGAAATGCATAAAAATAGTAAACACACCAACACTAAGATCTAGGAGGGCCTAAGCTAAGTGCTCGTGCATCCTACACATATAAAAGATGAATAAAGAGAAAGTGCAATATGCTTATCGAAGTAATTAGTGAATGATTGGAACTTTTATTAGGTCCGGTGTAAGGACGTAGAGGAACGTCCGGTCGGAGGTAAAATCCTGCCAAAAAACTTGATATTTGCTCGGTATTGCTAGGTATTATTTGATAATAACGAGGAATACCGCTCTGTGAAGACCAATATCGAGTTACACCGAGCAATACCGAGTTGTACCGAGTTTTTTCTAGGAAAAACTCGGTATAGCTCGGTGTAACTCGGTGTAACTCGGTATTGGGTCTTCACGTGATGGTATTCCTTGTTATTGTTTGGTATTGCTCGGTATTTGCTCAGTATTTCTCATTTTTTGGTGCGATTTGGCCTCCGACCGGACGTTCCTCTATGTCCGGTCGGAGGACGTAATAATTGTTCGAATGATTGGGACTCAATCACCCACTAATTCTCTCCCATGAATGCAATCATATGAATGATTTATGTTTAAAATTCCACAAAGTGGATCCCCCAAAATTAAAGTAATTTAATAATACGTAATTTTAAAATTATATATATATATATATATATATATATATATATATATATATATATATTAAGTATATAAATATAAATTTAAGAAAATAGTATAGTTAAAAGTAATTTCATTTATAACTGTTTGGGAGATCCACTGGTCACCCGACTGAGGCTTCAAAATAGTTTGAAAATAAATTTTTATTTCAAAATAATTAATATAATAGTTATTTAAATATTATCTTCATAGTCAAATATTTAAATAGTGCAAAAATAAACTAGAAAAATAATTTTTAAGGTCTCAAAATATTTTTAAATTAAAATAAATATTTTTCTAAAAAATTCAAGGTATTATACATCAAAATTAGATTAAAAATGAAAAAGATATGAATTTTTGAAATTTAAAATAATTAAATGGTATTTTAAAATAATTTCAAAATAATTAATGTTGAAAAAATCATCAAAATATCTGAAATTAAATATTTAAAGTTTTTCCTGAAAATAATTTCAAAATAATAAATATGTAATCATTTAAAAAGTATTATTTTTTCTTTAAAGTTTAATTAATCACTAGTTAAGTATATAAATATTTAATTATTTAAATAATAATATCATTAATCATAATTAAATAATAATAATCATAAAGAAAAGATTTCCTTGGCTTTAAATAAAATATTATTATCAACATATACATTTTTATTTTAAAAAATAAATAAATAAATAGTGTATTTATTAACTTAAATAATAATATTATATTAATATATATAATAGTTATTTAAGAAGGTAATAAAATAATAATTTTAAAATAATTCCAAATTGAAAATATGTTTAAATATTATTCTAAAATAGTAAAATAAATTTTAAAATAAAATTAGAAATATTTTTTAAATATTTTATAATTAATTATTAGTAAAATAAAAGTAAATAGTTAGTATTTTAAAATTACATAAAATATAATTAAAATTATTAACTAATATTACTCTTAATTTAAAAAGAATATTTTCCTTAAAATAATAATATATATTATGTTTTTTAAAATAATTTATATTAATTATATATTAAAATTAGTTAAAAAAATTAAAACAATATTTAAAATTAATTTTAAAATAAAAAAAGGCAGCGGCAAGTCTGGGGACGACACTTGGTGCACTCTGATTGGACGCGCGGTTCCGGGCAATCATTGCCTAGCCGCACAATGATTGCACATTATGTCGTCGGCAATGATTACTGCATGATTGCGGCAATGATTGTTGCGGTCCATTGTTCACTTAACCACGTCATCGTGGTTTATGGCCGTCCGATCTTCCGCCATCTGAAATGGATAGTCCAGATGTGGTTGGACGAACAACAGAATCCCCTTAGCGCCCACGTGGTTGAATGAAACCGTGGAAGAGCGCAATCTGAGTCGTTGATCGAAAGATCAACGGCCCGGGATGCACAGATCTCAATAGGGAGGCAAACCGAACCCTAGAACATAAAAGTGGCTCGTTCTCTTGTTCCATGCGTCTAATTTGCATGAAATTTTACACAAAGATCTGTGATATGAACAGAATCAATGGGGGATACTTTGTTTGGCCTAAAAGTTGCTTTTCGAAAAGTTATTTAACCCTAAGTGTAGTGACCTAGGTTAAGAGTTTTAAGGAGATCTAACCATTGGATTTTTGCGATCTTGGTACAATTGAGCTTGTAGATTATCCTCGTACAAGTTCTTAGTTGAAATCGGGCTTTAAAATGACCTTGATTGACGGGAAAACATCTTGGAAGGAAAATAGCTTCAATTTGCCAGAGATCTCGCCATCGGTGGGGTCTTAAGGGTGGATTTGAGTTGGGGAAAGTAGAGGAGGTCTAGTGGAACTCTCAAACCAAGTCTCACAACTTGGGAGTCTTTGAAGAGAGAGAATTCAAAAAAAGGTCCTTCTAAAGAACCCTAATCTTCCTATTTTTAGTCCTAGGCTTTGAATGAACGGCCTAGATCTATCCTAGGATCAATTAGGAGGGAGAGGGGGACATTTACATGGGATTTAGCTCTAGGGATCAAAGGAAACAATTCCATGCACTTAATGGGTCTAAATTTGACCTAAATAGGTCAAATTGACCAAATAGAGACTTGGGTTGACCAAGTCAAGGGTCGACTTGGTCAACCCAGTCAAATAAGTCCAAGGGGAGAGTGGATTGAACAAAAGGGAGGTTTGGATTGATTTGGATTCAATTTGGACTCAATAGGGTCTAATGGGTCAACCTGGGTTGACTTAGTCAACTAGGTTGACTCAGGGCATGGGTTTGGGCCCAACAAAATTAATTTGACCTAAGGAATTGAATGAAAAGGGTTTCAGGGTCTGGTGTGGTCAATTTGACCAAGTCAACCCCTTTGACCAGGGCTTGAGCAAAAGAGAGATCAATAGATCTATTATTCATTTCCAAAATCAAAAGTCAAAACTTGCACATACGATTATAGTGGATAAGTTCAATTCAAGCAATAAAAAGGATGATTACATAGGCTAATTATTTATGATTTTTCAAATTAACATTACAACTTTGATTATTTCAAATTATTTCTAAACCATGATGTATTATCTTATATTTTAGTAAATTAAAATTATCAATTTTATTTGTGCTATTAAGCTAATCAATAGGTGACCATTACTTGAGAACAAGGAAGAGCATAAGTTGGGATAAATCGGTAAGTATAAATTATATACTATTTATTATTTTAAAATTTAGTAAAAACATGTTAGTTTAGTTGTGTTTGTGTTTGTGCCAAAAATCTCAATAGAAGGTAAAAAATTCATAAGTTTTAAATGAGTGCGACAACACTCAAAGATTCAGCAACTAACATCTACATCCAAAATACCTCAACATCTAACTAAAACATTAAAGAACCAACTGCTCTAAAATTTTAGAAAAATTAGTACCCTGGTAGAACCAAGGTTAGCGCTACAACATTCAACAACATCGTTGCATCAAAAAACAACGTTGCAACTTTGTAGTCTTGAGAAATTGAGCACCAAAGCATTAAATGTAACCAAATCACAACATCGATCACCACATCTCACTGCTAGATTATATATTCAAGCACCACAATGCTCACAATGCCATGGTGGAGAAATTGCCAAAGTGAGGAGCAGTGTTGATTCAATCAAAGGTCGCACCAGTTCAGCCAATAGATGCATCGAGTCAGCACAGCACCACACTAGAGCAAGCCCAATATTGTTGAGGTGTTAGTTCATTTTATAAAGCTATAACACCACCATTTTGAGCACCGCGATGCCTGAGGCCATTTTTGTACTTATTATAAATAATTTTTTAGTTCTTTTATTTAGGAGTTCTATCACTTTTAGTAGAGTCTTGTAATTTTTAGTATAGTTTTTTAGTGCCCCCTTAGAGTAAAGTCTATGGGAGGCTAAGTGCAAAATATTTTTATTAGAGATATTAGCCTATATTATGTAAGCAATCCTACCATTGGAGGAGGAAAGAGTGTGGAGAAGTCAATTGTACTATCATGGTGAAGTTTTTTCTTATTATTTATCATGTATCTTTTCTTCTATGAGTGAAATAAAGATGTGTTTCCTTTTTAATTTATCAATGTCTGGAAAATTTTTGAATTTTGGTCTAGTGATGTGAATACAATGTAAATACTAATGTAGATTCTTATGTCTTAAATGAAATTATGGATGTTTTCAAAGTCTCTCATTCTTAATTTAATGCTTATAATAGTCATGTACGTAGTTAATATCTAATGTGATATATTATCTCAATGAAGAAATAATGGAATAAAAAGGAGAATTAAAATAGAATATTGGCATGCCTAGATATTGATGCTAAACTTTCTAGATTCTATAGAGATATTATAATTGTAAGAATGTCTTAAATCGCTCTTTTCATCCCTCTCGACGGAGATTTAGGGATGCATATGCTCTGATCTACATCAATATTTAAGAGTCCCATTAGAAAAATATTATTATTTTACAAGCATTAGTCCAAAACATATCTTATATATTAGTATCTCATCATTTTTGACATCATAAAATAAAATTAAAATTAAGTATGATTTTTTTTGGGGGAATAAGTATAATTTATAGATTCATAATAGACGTATGGTGTTATAACTTGGCATGTGTACAAGAATGACATAAGATAATGATCCTTTATACGGACAATTGTCATTGATTATAAACCACATTGCTTGCATTGATTTCTAGTGAACATATAAAATGGTGTTATTTTTATTAAGTGCTACTTGTTCTACTACTATATATTTAGATTAATATGGATAAAAAGATTACATACATACTATTTTTATTATCATATATTGATTGCTATTGTATGTTTTGATAACCTACTAAGCTATTAGCTAACTCTATGATTTTTACATGTTTTTATGAAGGGGTTAGGACCCAATAGAGTGAGGTTGAGCAGGATTTTTAGATTTGATTTGATTTTATATATTTTAGTTTTATTCTTTTCTAATCGAGAATGTTAATGATAGACTGATATTATAAATAAATTCCTAGTTATTGTACATGAATTTTGAGAATTAAATATAAAATTATAAGTTGATGAAGAATGATTTACAGTGGCATTCACTGGTCATATTTATATTTATGAGTTAATATAGACTCAGGTAGATTACTTACTTAAAAGATTAAATAGATAATTCTTTCACATTAGATTTTAGGGTGTCACACCTTGGAAGGGTATGAGATATGTGATTGAATGTTAAAGGGAATCAAGAAATAGGTTTTATAAGTTTTGGAGTTTAGGGAAGCTAGGCTTGAGTTTAGGTGAGTGTGATGAAAATTGTGTTAGAAAAGAGAATGAATAAAGGTAAAAAGATATAATTAAGGACTCACTGAAGCCTTAGGTAATCAACCACCAAGCTTCATCAATGACTAGAGCCACTATAGGAAAATCACCCATTTTCGGCGGTTTTGTAATTTACCGGCGGCAAATAATTCCGGCGGCTTTCCGGCGTACTTAAACTACCAGTCAAATTAAAAAAAAAAAAAAACATCACATGCGCCCGCCCCGCCCCCCCAACTGCTCCAGCGACCCCGCTCTCGCCACCCTACACCTCGCTCCCGCGCCAGCGACCCTGCTCCGGCAAGCTCTAGCCAGCCCCTCGCGTGTGCGCAGTTCTATCGTGCCAGCTGGTGTGCGCCCGCTCCAGCGTCTGCCATGAGATTCGAATAGCGGTCGGTTGTGAGGAATTTCAAGCAACGAACCAAATTGCTAGACATGCAAATACATTTTTAATGTCAATATTTTTTATTTAAACTATATTCGTATCAAAAATCAATTAGTTTTTAATTATACTAAAAATTTGAAACTAATTAATTTAAAATAAAAAATGATAATTAATATAAAATAAAAATTAACTAACTAATTAACTTTAAAATGAAAATTAATTAAATAGTTAATATAACTTTTAATAATTTTTGTTAAATCATTCAAATAGATAAAATTTTAATCATTTTCATTAAATTTTAAAATTCTGCCGGAAAATTGAAAAAGCCGCTGGAAAAGCCGTAGGAAAATTCTGTGGGAAAGAAACCGCCGGAAAATTTCGTCGAAAAATTCGTTCCATTGTTTTCCGTCGGAAAAGCACCGGAAAGTGGCCGAAAAAGTTTATGCCAGAAAGCCGCCAAAAAATTCCGCCTTAAATTAGTGATTTTCCTGTAGTGAGCTACATTCATGCCTTTCCACACAAAACTTGAATAAGCAAAAAATAATTTTTATTCAATGCATCAAAAATTATAAAACATGTCATAATATAATGGAATAGAAAATAAAAGAAATAAAAAATTATTAAAAGCTTTAAAATACATGAAAATTAGGATTTTCCTAATAAAGAAGTAGAGCGATCTTAAAATTAATTAATTTATGAATATCTTTGCCTTCTTAACTGGTATGCCCCCTATTCATCAAGGGGTCTTAAATGAAACCTTAAAATTATTCTTCTATGATTTTAAGAGTATTATGAGATGTTCACGAGCTTGTATGGAGAGTTATGCATGACAATAGCCCAAATCTTCATGTATGATCTTCGTCTGTGATCTTATTATTGACATTTGCCTTGGTGTTGAAATTAATTAATTTATGAAGATCTTTGCCTTTTTAACTGGTATGACCCCTACTCTCCAAGGGGTCTTAACTTAAACTTTAAAATTATTCTCTCATGAAATTTCAAGAATAATATGAGATGCTCATGAGCTTGTATGGAGAATTATGCATGACGATGACCCAAATCTTTATATAGGATTCCGATCTTATCATTGACATTTGTCTTAGTGTTGAAATTAATTTATTTATGAAGATTTTTACCTTCTTAATTAGTATGACCCCCTTACTCATCAGGAGGTTTTAAATAAAAAAATTAAATTATTCTCCCATGATTTTAAGAGTATTATGAGACGTTTATGAGCTTGTATGAGGAGTTATGCATGACGATAGCCCATTTCTTGACATAGGATCTTCGTTTGTGATCTTATCATTGACATTTCCCTTGGTGTTGCATCAAATTTAGTTTTAAGTAGCAACACAACTCATTTTGCAACATATCAATTACAATCTTGTGACAAATATTTGTGATAGATTTTGGTGCTTTGCAAAGTTGGGCTAGAAAATTAGAAGAAAAGCATAAATATTGAACTAATTTTTGATAATATTTTTGTCATCACAAATTGTTGTAATATCCCATAAAATATTTGACCCTAAGACTTTTTTTTTTGTCATTCCTCCCATATTTCTCTTCCATGCCCTAACTTTGTAGCCTCAATCATCTCCAAGACTCCAACTCAATCATCGTCCGTTCATTTTCACATAAATTGTAGCATAAAAATGATTTTTTATTTTCTTCACGCTTCAGCCATGCAACCAACGTGGAATTGGAAATGAAAAGCACTCGCAATAACATAGAAACTGCGGCAAATGCTTTCGGTGATAATTAGAAAGCTGACACGTAAGTCAAGTTACACCAATTTATACGAAAAAAACAACATGTGCAGGGACTCGCATGCATTAGGCCTACATCTACAGTAACAGCAACAAGCATTTGACCTAATTTAATATTGTGATTTATAAGAATCAAACTCTTATTTAAATCTAATAAAAATTATTATTCTTAATCATTTCTAATCAAATATTTTTATGTTATATAAACATCAGTTTTTTAATGATCCAATCAAAGCTTCGTTTGAAATAGCTACCTAACTTTTTCTTAAAATAACTTTAAAAATAAAAATTTAATTTTTACATAAAAAAATTATTTTAAGAAGCAGTAAGAAAGCCATCCCAAATGAAGCCTCTTAGGCTTCATTTGGGATGGCTTTCTTAGTATTTTCTAGTAAAAATTTTGAAGTTAAAAAAATTTTGTAATTTAAATTTTTTTTAGAAAGCACTAAGAAAGTTATCTCAAATGAAGTCTAAGAGAGTTGATTTATTAGATATGACCTAAATTAAAAAAAATAGGGATGAATTGAGTCCGATTGACAATTTGGTATTTTCTTAGGTAGAAAAAATTTAGTAATTTCTCCATTTGAAAAAAAAAAGAATAAATTTGAGACAAATACAATAAAAATTTTAATTAATCAATCGTCCATTGTGTTTATATTAAAAATTTAAATTAAGATTTAATAAATATTCTAATCCATATTCTCTTCCCTCCCTAATCCAATTACGTAGTCCTAAGTCGACTTGACCGATGAGTAACTTGCGTTTGTTTAAATAATTCCTTTTCGAATTACACTGACGGTCCGTAATTAGACTTACTAAAATGCAGCACCTTCGAGGCTTCAACGTGCTACGTGTAATCATGAAAGACAGGGACAGGTTACACTTCGTCGGAAAATATTTTTTATTTATTTATAATATCATATTTAATATATCTTCATATATATTATTTTTAATAAATATATATTAATATTCGTATCATACATATATATCCGAGCGATGCATCGTAGGGAGTTTTATTTCGGTTTTTACTCGGTATTTAGTCGGTATTGCTAGTTATTATTTGATAATAACGAGGAATACAGCTCTATAAAGATCAATACGGAGTAATACCAAGCAATACTCCGGTATTTTTTGGGATTACTCGGTATTACTCTGTATTACTCGGTATTTTTATCTTCACATAATGGTATTTCTCATTATTGTTGATATTGCTCGGTATTTCTCATTTTGTACCTGCAATTTTAGTGCGGCCGAACGTAGCTGTACGTACGTTCACCGGACCAAATAAAAGTTCTGCATCATAGCCCGCGACTTGTCTCTACGTAACGGGGGACTAATTTCCGACCTGCGGCAACTTCCTCCCAACCGACTCCAACGTTGAACACAACCTACCACCGTACGATAATACACGTGTTTCCCTTTAAGACCACATCTCGAAGATGGACGGTAATCTAACCTCCACAGCTTCCCCCGCGGACGCCACCATCGAGTTCAAATCAAATTTCCACAGGCCCATATTCTTAATTCCCCACCGCCCCCAATTCCGCCACGTGTTTTTTTAACCAATCTGAACCGTCTACATCATTTACATTTTTAATATTACAAGTCTAAGCACAAATTTAATTTAGAAGAATTTTATTTGGTAAGATCTTAACAACAATTTCAGCTAACTGGCACCCACAGCGTCCACGTCTCTTCATGCGAAAATCCCCGTCGTAATAGTCCATTCGCCCTACGGCACAGGTGGACGACATCCGTCGGTAGCACGCAATCCAACGGCTGGCATTTATCTACTCTCTCTCTATTAATAATTCCGCTTCGCGCGACGGCCGGTCTGAGCGACTGTGAAGGTGAAAGAAAGATGGAGGAAGAGGGGCAGATCTGCAAAACGCCACAATCGTCGAGGCTACGGCGACTGCATCCACGGAGGCTGAAGACTGCCGCTGCTGGCGAAGAACTGGCGAAGAGGATATGTTCTGCGGAGGAGAACACCTCGACTTCGACTTCGACTTCGCCGTCGGCAACTTCGTCTTCACCAACATCGAGCTCACCATCGTCCTCAGAGTCAGAGGAGACGAATCCCCCTTGCGTCTCGCATGGGTGGGTGTCGGTGATTGGACGGCGGAGGGAGATGGAGGACGCCGTGTCCGTGGAGCCGGGGTTCTTTGGCGCCGGGGAGTATGATTTCTATGCGGTGTACGACGGGCACGGCGGTGCTATTGTTGCTGAAGTGTGCAAGGAGAAAATGCATTTTGTGTTGGCGGAGGAGGCTGATAAAGGGGAGAAGGGGGAGGGGGAGGAGGAGAAATGGAGGAGGGCAATGGCGGCGAGCTTTGAAAGAGTTGATGGGGTGGTGGCGGAGGAGAAGAAGGGGACGGTGGGGTCTACTGCCGTGGTAGCGGTGGTCGGGAGGCGGCGGATTGTGGTGGCGAACTGTGGGGATTCAAGAGCGGTGTTATCGAGGGGCGGTGTTGCGGTGGCACTTTCGGATGATCACAAGGTTTGATATGTTTTCTAGCAAGCATGCACTGTAGTTTATTTGGTTTTCAAAATTTGCCCATATTTCTTCTTCATAGAGTCGTTTATGATCATTGATGTTGTTCTAGGAAACTCTTTTCTATGATGCGGATCATCGACAGTTATCTTCGTAACTGTAGAGCTCATTTCGAATCCTTTATAATGCTTCCATAAGTCATCAACTTCTCTATAAATCATGTATTGGTACAAGAGTTTGATGCACAATTATTATTATTATTATTATTATTATTATTATTATTATTATTATTATTATTATTATTCTTTTTTTTTTTTTGTGTTTGGGAGAACGTAGTGGAATATTGGAAGGTGTTTCTTGCACTATATATTAAGTTTCTCTTTTTTTTTTAGTGGAATACTAAGAGAGAAGTCAACCATCTGCTTCGAAGATGAGGCTGAATGTAGAAGAATAGTTCTTATTGTTGCATTAGTTATTTTTCTTCTTCCCTATTACGTACAGGAGTCTAAATAAGAGTTATTTCTTGGTGCAAACAAGAGTTTTCCTCTTCCTAGAATCAAAAGTTATAACATTTCTCTTGAAGAATCCAATGACCTTCCCATTAGACACCCAAAAAAACTCCTTTTATTCTCGGATTATAATCCCCTCTTATCTCTCTTCCTCTACCATTCATTTCTTTGTTTCTTCTTGCTGTGGACATCATTCAAAATTTGGTTTCTTCTTTTTTTAATGAGCAATATGTGAATGGATCTTAAGTTTGGTGGTCACCACCACCACCACCAACAACAACAAGCCTTTAGCCCACTAGGGAGGTCAACTACATGAATCATTTTTCTTCATTTTGTTGTATTAATAGTCAAATTTTCATTTACATCTAATAACAACAGTACTCTCGTTGTCAATTCCCAAGCCCTGGATGAGAAAATTGAAGTGTTGTGTTCGCTAATTGATAGCCAATTTAAAATTTGTTGAACAATAATGACATGAATCCTTTAATACATTGTGTTAAGTTTGACGATCACCCATCTTTGAAAATTAAGCATGAATAGATCTTAAACTTTGTAGCCACTAATTTTGAAAATTAAAATTAAATCTTGAAAATCAAAACTCAATCTAACAAAAATTGTTGAGAGAATTTATGTTACACACCTAATTAATAATCTTTCACTTGGGATTTGAATATTTATTTTTCTTGTTTAGTGGTCATGTCTGAACACTTTATGTTTTCATTAATTGAGGAGATTAATTGAGACTTTTTAGTACTTCTATCCGTCTGTGATAAACCTTCTAGTTTTTTCTTGCTACATACTTTATTTTTTATTGTATTGCTAGTTGTTTATAAATTTTTGTATGCTTTGTAATGATCGTTTGTTTAATGAAACATCCCACTTTATTGAAATTTTATTTTACATTGCTCTTCTAGAATTATTAATAATAGATTTGAGTCGTTTAACAATAGTTTTTACTTTTTCTGTTGTTTAGAATCATATACTTGACATCATTTTTGTTTCACCGAGCTATCAGTATAATTGTTGAATATAACAAATTAGAATATGATATTGCACTTTGCAATACATAGAGTCTACTCTCTATTCATCTTCAAGACAACCAACGCACTCTTATATATAGATCTTAAAAGCCACAATATCATAAGAGAATTTATATTCTGTGATATGAAGGGCATTTAGAGATATTAGATTTTTCTTTAAATCAAACTAGCTTATACTTGACTCCAACTGACAAGGCAAATATATTGACATGAGTCATCAATCTCATAATATTAGAACTGTTAGTCTTACGCATAACTCCATTTTTAAGTAAATGTAACCACCAGAACTCGGTTCTTATGTGAATAATTTTTCTAAATCAAACACATTTTTATAATAATTTAAAATATATATTGTTCTTTACACTTATTATTTTCAATTAATATAAGAGCATCACTAATATCTTAACCAAAAAAATTACAATAATACTTGCATGAGATGATTCTTTCTCTTTTGATTGTCATCTTTTCTTGTTCCTTTTTTTATAACAAAATAATTTTGTCTTTGTGTCATTTCTATTATAGTAGAAATAAGTGATATTCTTAAATTTATTCTAAGATTTACTCTTATCATGATCTTAAAAGCAACAATATCATAAGAGAATTTATATTCTGTGATGTGAAGGGCATTTAGAGATATTAGATTTTTCTTTAAATCAGACTTATACTTGACTCCAACTGACAATGCAAGTATATTGACTTGAGTCATCAATTTCATAATATTAGAACTGTTAGTCTTACGCATAACTCCATTTTTAAGTAAATGTAACCACCAGAACTCAGTTCTTATGTGAATAATTTTTGTAAATCAAACACATTTTAATAATAATTTTAAATCTATTGTTCTTTACACTTATTATTTTCAATTACTATAAGAGCATCACTAATATCTTTACCAAAAAATTTACAATAATACTTGCATGAGATGATTCATTCTCTTTAGATTGTCATCTTTTCTTCTTCCTTTTTTTATAACAAAATAATTGTCTTTGTGTCATTTCTTATTATAATAGAAATAAGTGATATTCTTAAATTTATTCTAAGATTTACTCGTATCATGATTAGAATATGACTTTTGCCCATACAATCTCCCTTTAACTTTCAAGAAACTTTTAGTTAGTTTATTGCCTCCCTCTAGCTTAAAAATCATCTCTTGAAAGAAGTGAATTCTTGATATTCTTTAAGTTTATGATCTGTTGTATGTCTTGGAAGTATTTATAAAAAGGAGATGAAGAATGTAATGACAATATTTGATCCTCTTATTTAAATTATATTAATATTTTAAAATCTTGCATTATTGAATTGAACTTGTTCAAATGTAATTTGATTAACATACCTTCCTACATATATAATAAACTTAGACTTTATTCTTTATATAATTGGAGAGACTATTAGTCTTGTATGATGACTCTACATTGATCAACAAATCTTTTATAGTTTGTTTACTTTAAAATATAGGTAAATACCTTATTTCTGAAACATAGCTAAATCATTAAGAGAGTCTTCTCATCCATCTCTATTTTATCTTCTTCACTTGCTGTATCTAAAACCTTTAAATTTCCCATGGGTGGTGCTTTACCTGATTCTCGTTGGATTAGGCACTTCACATCTTGGTTATCTAGAGTCCAAAGTTCATTAAGCATCAAACATCATAATTTCAAGCTTCATGGATATTATACTCATAATCTTACTTTGATGCCAATTGTTGAGAAAGAAATAAAAATTTCAAGCAAAATAAAAATAAAAATGAGAGAATATATATATCCATAGTTGCACAAGGATATAATTATTCACTAAGCTTTAAAAGGAGTGCATGAAAAGATCACACTTCATATGAAGTTAGAGATAAGGGCATATATATCATTTGTCTAGCTGAGACGGAATGCAATCACTTATTATGAAGATGAGGACTTGAAATATAGAAGGCGATGCTAATATGGTTGTAGTTATTTATTTATTGCAGGAGTCCAAATGAGAGCTACTCTCTTCAATAACAATGAGGTTTTATTTTTACTTATTAGAATTTAAAATAACAACACTTAATCCTACTTGAAGAACTTGAATACCTCCTATAAACACCCAAAAAGAATCTCTTTTTTTCTTGAATTTTAACTCCTTTCTTTCTTTCTTTGTTATTTCTTTTGCAAATTCCGCGCAATCATTGATTTTTACCCCTTTTATAGAGCAATAGGTGGTGATAGATGCACAGAGTTAAATGTGAATGGATCTTAAGTTTGTGGCCACTAATTTTGAAAAATTAAATATGAATGAGATTAGAGTTTGATTAAGAACGACCTCAAAAAATCCAAATTAAATCTTATCCAAAATGGTTGAGAGAATTTAGACTCTACACATAACATCTGAGATTTCACACACTTCAATGATATCTTGATATGCCAAAAGGTGTTCAAGACTTGACCAAATTTTTTAAGTTCTAGAAAGAAAAATGAGACATCTAAATTGATGTTTGATATGGTGTCTTGGAGTGTCTGAAATTTCAACTGTCTCACTTGACACAAGGACTCTTTAGAAATTGTTTATGTTGCAGAGATTTTTGAATTGCTTTTTTGGATTGTTTTTCCTTTTCATGAGATATTTCCTTATAGCAATCTTCTTACCCCACAGCCAAACAGACCCGATGAGACAAAAAGAGTGGAAGCAGCTGGAGGAAGGATTATAAATTGGGATGGATATCGCGTCCTTGGAGTGCTTGCTACTTCAAGATCTATAGGTATGAATTGCACTTTTTTAATAGCTTGAAATAGTAGTCTATTCAGCGTTTTGTAAACAATGAAACAAATTAAGATGCATAGAATTAATGGTGCATTTACTTGGTTTGGTTTGTACTTTTGCTTCCTGTATTATATGTTAGCTTAATATCAAAAAGCTTTTTATGTATTTATGATCTTATTAAATGAGTCCATATTCAAGAAATTTTCTATTTTTTAATTTTTCTTCTTCCATATTACAAGGTAGAGTAAACTACTACCCAAGTTAACTATTGTAAGTTTGCACAAAGCATCTAATGGGACCTAGCTTTCATATGTTCATTTAGTTTGAAATTTTTTTGTAAAATCATAATTATAATTATCATCATCATCATTAATATTATTATTCCAACTATTTAGGGTTAATTTCATAGTTCATCACTTTATTCATTCGCACAAGAAGTATAAGAACTCGAATTTAAAGTGAAGAGAATGGGTTTATCCTAAACTTGGTGGAAGAGTTTTTATTTTTATTTTTTATTCTTTATATAAGCACAAAAAAATTTATTAGTGAAATTACCATTATTACAAATAACCATAAGATCAAAGGTCACCATCTTGTTCCACAACTATCCACAGTTAAGTGTTACATGAAGTTTTAACTCTTTATGCTCAATTTCTAATCATGTCATCTTTGGTTTATACTTTTATCTTTCCAGTTTTTTTCACATTAATTCTATCTATCATCTTTATTGATGCCTCTTTTATCCTCCATACCCAAAATCAGTATTTTTTTTTCCTTTCTATTGCCGTTAAAAATCTTTGTTCTTACTCTCTAATATTCATTTCTTATTTTATTATTTTGAGTTTTTCAAAATATTCATCTTAGCATTCTACTTCTATAACATTTGGTGGCAAGATTTTTTTGTTGACCAACAGTTGTATCAATATTTTTTGGTTAGTTTAATAGCTATCTATAAATCAACCTTTGAGTCTTCATGCATTGTAATACTGCATAAAATTGATATGTCATTTCTTCATTTTAAAAGTAAAATGAATTCTCTAAAATCATGGATATTTCAAGGTTAAAAAATTTGTTTATGGCTTGAATAAATGAGCAAAATACTTGTTAAACCTTTAATTTTAGCTAAACTAAAGCCATGAAATCCCATCGAACTTAATTCATACCTATCATAATGTTTATAAAAGAGGCTTATGTATAGCCATAAACAGTCATCTCTATGATTAATAACAAGCTTCTCGTGTAAGCGACGGCTATAGCAGGTGATTAAGATCGGCCTTTGGTTCGTGCAAGATTGTCATTAAATATAAACAAAGGTAATTGATGACTTTGAAGGAGTCCGACATTGAGGCCTTGTAGAGTTGGTTGAAGGTCACTATTGGATGCCAACAATGGTTAAAATCGATTCAAAGCTACGTTCAACATTTAGATGTCACTCTAGGCGGCCAACTATAGTTGACTAGGAAGTAGGAGTTTTGCTAGCGACCATTTGTTGGGTTGAGCATAAAAGTTTTTTTTAATTATTCTCATTTTTATGGTTTTTCTTACACATGCATTTTTTCAGAACTATATCAAACCATGCATTGAGGCTTATAGCTATTTTTCATGGAGATGGCAGATATCCATTAAGTCAAGAAGACTCGTAGCTCTTAGGTAGACATATGTTAGAGAGTTGTATGCCTGATTAATAGAACTGCCTTCAACTTATTGGATTAGAAGAATAATTAGATTGATGAAAGCATTATTGCACATTTTATTAAAAGCTTTCAATGTTGAATACTGTATTCTTAATGAGAGTTTTCAATCTCAAAATTTCATAAGCTCTTCTACTACAGAGGAGCTTCCAATGAGTTCAATCTTAATCTATGATGCACAGACACGGACACGGTGACACGGATATGACACGACACGGACATGGGAGTGTCGGGTGAGTGTCATGTCGGACACTGCACGCCTCCTTGAGAAAAAGTGTCGGTGCATCATAGATTTTAATCACAATTCAAATGAGTTTGGTTAATATAAACTTTGATGATAAAATTTATGCATTGACCTTGTTTTTATGTATCACCAATTAGAAAGATGGGCTGAAAATGTTTCGTAAGGATTTATAAAGCTAAAACTCAATATCTTCAAGTGATTTAGATTTGAATTTGATTTTTACTGGTCTGTTTTAGTGATATCATATTCGACATTAACACATTAATATGAAGCAGAACATTAATCCGCTGGCCTAATAATTTCCCCTGATTATACAACATTATGGATTTTCTGAATTGAAGGAAAGTACAATATATTAAACGAACTGAAATCTCTATAGCTCATGTTAAGTTTCATGAAATTGTTCCAGGGGACTTCTTCCTGAAACCCTACGTGACTTGTGAACCAGAGATCACAGTAACCGAGCGGAGCGATAAGGATGAATTCCTTATACTGGCAAGTGATGGATTATGGGATGCGATCTCAAATGAAGTAGCTTGCAGGATTGTAAGGCAATGCCTTTCAGGACAAGCGGCCAAGATGTTTCCAGGGGCTGTAAATGGTCGTTCGGCGGCCGAGGCGGCTGCTCTCCTTGCTGAGCTTGCCATTGCTCGAGGAAGCAAAGATAACATCAGCATCGTCGTAGTCGAGCTGACGAGAACAATTGAACGCTGCCCACGAAGAAGATGCAAAACGAAATCATGACAGGATTATTGTTTCTTTCCTTACTATTTTCTCGAGTCTGTTAAAGCAAATTGTATTTATCTTTGCTTGAATTGTATTTATTCAACGAAGAAAATGTAGCAACAATTATCTTTATTCAAAGTAGTGAATGAATGTTTTAAAAAAAAAAATTTTAAGAGCCAAGGGCATTCTGGAGAGCTTCAGAGGAAGTTCTTTGTTTGTAAGTAATTCTGCGATCTCAACTGAATTTGCAATATATGTTCGAATCGGCACTAATATTAGTTTCTGTTAAGAATTCTTTGTTAGGGTATAAACATAGTAATATAAGATTTTATTTGAGAAATTTTTTATAATTATTTTTTATTACTTTTAAAAGTCTTTATATTAGAAAATTGTTTTTGAAATTTATTTTAAAGGAAGCTTGAGGATTCATTAGGGACTGTTTTTTTACTGATTATTAAAATAATTTTTTTTATTAAAAAATTAATTTATATAATTGTTGCGTGCGAGAATATACGCGGCGGTAGAGTTTGTAAATTCGCGTCCTAGCGTTGCACGAGTATTTCACACACAAACAGAAAAGAGAAAGTGAACACCAAGGGTTTTTACGTGGAAAACCCAAAAATGGGAAAAACCAGGGGGCCTCGCCCAGTTGCAAATTTCCACTAGTGTTTTTGTAGATTACAAATGGCGGATTTCGTCCCACAAGTCGGGATAATCCAAATACAACTTATTTCTTCCACGAAATTCACAAAATCCTGCGAATTCCCTGCGTTTCCTGAAAATTCGGCAGAGTTCCGGCGTCTTCAGGCGGCAGGAAAAACTCCGGCGGCGGTGGTCGAGAAGGTGAGGAATCTCCTATTCCCCTTTCTCCTTCTCCTTCTCCTCTTCTTCTCTTCTTCACTTGAGCCCCCTTGGTGTAGAATGAGGGCTCTATTTATAGTTTTTCTGGAGTGGCATAGCCCGTAAATAGGCGCGAGATCAAGGGCAAACAGGGAGTGGTTTGAATGGACGGCCGATATCGAATCCTTTGATCATGCACCGTTCGTTGGACATTTGATGACATTAATGATGTCGGAATTCGATGATCTTGGGCTCGTTGGATTCGTCTCGTCGAGCCCTTCGATTCGAGTATAAGCTCGTCAAAATCGGAGACCGTTGTTAACTCAAATTGCGGTTTGAACCTTCCAACGGCGCTTTGAACCTTTGATTCGGACTCATTTGGGCTCGGATTGGGTTGATCTTGGTGTCGTTGGGTTCGTATTTCCGAGACGCTCAGTTTGACTATAAGATCGCTGAAATCGGAGTTCATATGCTCCCGAAATTAATTTTTGAAGTTTCCGAACTGATTTTGCCTCGAGATTCGTGCCCAATCAAGATTATTTTGTGAAGACGTATCAGTTGCCCCCCTATTTTCGGACGTCGAAACTCCAGGAGTCCGAAAATATGCGTCACAAATTTTCGGGAGTGACTCAGAATTGATTTTGCGTGTAGGAGGTCCGAACGGCGGTGAAAGTGCCGAAATCGAGTTCGGAGTGTCGAAAAATGTGTCCGGGGACCCCAAAAACGTCCGATTTGGTATTTCCGGGACGAAAAAACTGGCCCAGTTGCGCATAGGCGACCGAACCGGCCGGCCGGCCGGCCGGCCGCCGCCTGCCGCCGCACGCCGGCGGCGGCTTCCGCGGAACCGCGCGGAGCGCGGTATTTGCTGACCGCGCGGAGCGCGGTCTGGGATGACCGTGTGGAGCGCGGTCTGGGCTAACCCGCGTGGAGCGCGGTCTGGGCCTGGACTTGCCTGCGCGGCTGGGTGGACCGCACCCTTGATCGGCTGGGTGGATCCCTGTGCCCGCGCGGCATTGCCGCAGCTGCAGCTGCCGCCGGCGTGGACGGGCCGCTGGCCTCGTGCGGCCAGCCGCGATCCGCGCGCCCCTGCCGCGGATTGCCGCGTTGGCCGCGCCGTTTCGTGCGTTCGGTTGGCTGCACCGACCTAGTGGGGCACATTAAAAAATAGCATTTTGTTATTTTTTGGGCCCAAAAAATTCCGAAAAAATTTCAAAAAATTCTAAAAAAATTGGAAAAAATTTAGAAAAATTGGGAATTCTGAAATTTGCAATAACTCCCCCTCATTCTCTTGAAAACCTATAAATAGGCCCCTTAGGCCTTGAGAAAATTTGCACCTTCTCTTTCTGTCTCCCTCCGGTTCTCTGGCGGCTGAGGCTTCCGCTATTTGCGAGTTGGGATACTCGAATAGTGCCCCTCTTCGCGCGCAGAAACCTACGGGATCTCCCCCTCCGGCTTACTGACGGCTGAGGCTTCCGTTATTTGCAAGTTTGGAATTTTTTCCTACTCAAATAGCGCCTCTCTTCGCGTGTAGAAGCCTACGGGATTTCTTCCTCCCCCTCCGGCTTACTGACGGTTGAGGCTTTCGTTATTTGGGAGTTTGGAATTTTTTCCTACTCAAATAGCGCCCCTCCTCGCGTGCAGAAGCCCACGGGATTTCTTTCTCTCTCTCCGGCTTACTGGCGGTTGAGGCTTCCGTTATTTGCGAGTTGGAATTTTTTCCCACTCGAATAGCGCCCCTCCTCGCGTGCAGAAGCCTACGGGATTTGAATACCATTTGAGCGGAAGTTTGCTGGCGAGGAGAAGTCCGACGACAAGGAGAAGTCCGACATCGGGTAGAAGTACGGCCTTGGGCAGAAGACCGATGAAAGTTTGTCAACGGGCAGAAATCCGACGACGAATAGAAGTCCGCTGACGAGCAGAAGTCCGACGATGCGTAGGAGTCTTCTGACGAGCAGAAGTCTGACGACAGGAAGGAGTCCGACGTCGGGTAAAAGTTCAACGTTGGGTAGAAGACCGACGAAGATTCGTCGACGAGCAGAAGTACGACGACGAGTAGAAGTTCGAGGACGAGTAGAAGTCTGCTACCGTCGGGTAGAAGTTCAACGTCGGGTAGAAGTCCGCTGACGAGCAGAAGTCCGACGACAAGGAGAAGTCCGTCGTCGGGTAGAAGACCGACGAAAGTTCGTCGACGAGCAGAAGTCTGACGACGAGCAGAAGTCCGCTGACGAGCAGAAGTCCGACGCGAGAAAGAATTCCGATGTCAGGTAGAAGACCGACGAAAGTTCGTCAATGAACAGAAGTACGACGACGAGTAGAAGTTCGAGGACGAGTAGAAGTCTGCTACCATCGGGTAGAAGTTCAACGTCGGGTAGAAGTCCGCTGACTAGCAGAAGTCCGACAACAGGGAGAAGTCCGACGTCAGGTAGAAGTCCACTGACAAGCAAAAGTCTGACGACAAGGAGAAGTTCGACGACAAGGAGAAGTCTGACGACAAGGAGAAGTCCGTCGTCGGGTAGAAGACCGACGAAAGTTCGTTGACGAGCAGAAGTCTGACGACGAGCAGAAGTCCGCTGACGAGCAGAAGTCTGACGCCAGAAAGAATTCCGATGTCGGGTAGAAGACCGATGAAAGTTCGTCAATGAACAGAAGTCCGACGACGAGTAGGAGTCTGCTGATGAGCAGAAGTCCGACGGCGAGTAGGAGTCTTCTGACGAGCAGAAGTCCGACGCCAGGGAGAAGTCCGACGTCAGGTAGAAGTCCACTGACGAGCAGAAGTTCGACGACAAGGAGAAGTTCGTCGTCGGGTAGAAGACCGACGAAAGTTCGTCGACGAGCAGAAGTCTGACGACGAGCAGAAGTCCGCTGATGAGCAGAAGTCTGACGCTAGAAAGAATTCTGATGTCGGGTAGAAGACCGATGAAAGTTCGTCAATGAACAGAAGTCCGACGACGAGTAGGAGTCTTCTGACGAGCAGAAGTCCGACGCCAGGGAGAAGTCCGACGTCAGGTAGAAGTCCACTGACGAGCAGAAGTTCGACGACAAGGAGAAGTCCGTCGTCGGGTAGAAGACCGACGAAAGTTCGTCGACGAGCAGAAGTCTGACAACGAGCAGAAGTCCGCTGACGAGCAGAAGTCTGACGCTAGAAAGAATTCTGATGTCGGGTAGAAGACCGACGAAAGTTCTTCAATGAACAGAAGTCCGACGACGAGTAGGAGTCCGACGATAGGGAGAAGTCCGATGTCGGGTAGAAGTCCGCTGACGAGCAGAAGTCTGACGACAGGGAGAAGTCCGACGTCGGGTAGAAGTTCAACGTCGGCTAGAAGACCGATGAAATTTCGTCGACGAGCAGAAGTCTGACGTCGAGTAGAAGTCCGACGTCGGGTAGAATTTCGACGTCGGGTAGAAGACCGACGAAAGTTCGTCGACGAGAAGAAGTCCGAAGACGAGCAGAAGTCTGCTGACGTCGGGTAGAAGTACGGCCTTGGGCAGAAGACCAATGAAAGTTCGTCGACGAGCAGAAGTCTGACGTCGAGTAGAAGTCCGCTGACGAGCAGAAGTCCGACGTCGGGTAGAAGTCTGCTGACGAGCAGAAGTCCGACGTCGGGTAGAAGTCCGCTGACGAGCAGAAGTCTGACGTCGGGTAGAAGTCCGCTTATGAGCAGAAGTCCGACGTCAGGTAGAAGTTCAACGTCGGGTAAAAGACCGACGAAAATTCGTCGACGAGCAAACGTCCAATGAAAGTCCTGCAAGGCAAAGATTCAGCAACAGGAGAAAATTCAACATCGGGTAAAAATTTAACTTTGTGAAGAAGTTAAATGGAAGTCCCTTGACGTCATTCTGGAGACGTTAACCAAGGACGTAAGACCAATCCAATGTTGTATATTAGAGCATTTGCTCGATGTTGTTAACACATATTGGATCCACCAAAGATGTGAGACCTATCCGAGGTTGTATGTCGGAGCTTTTTCTCGACGACGTTAACCTGTGTGGAAGAGGTCGGGAGAATCCACCAAGGATGTAAGACCTTTCCGAGGTTGTATGTCGGAGCCTTTGTTCGACGACGTTAACCTATGTGGAAAAGGTCGGAAGAATCCACCAAAGATGTGAGACCTTTCCGAGGTTGTATGTCGGAACATTTGTTCGACGACGTTAACCTGTGTGGAAGAGGTTGGGAGAATCCACCGAGGATGTAAGACCTATCCGAGGTTGTATGTCGGAGCATTTGTTCGACGACGTTAACCTGTGTGGAAGAGGTCGAGAGAATCCACCAAGGATGTGAAACCTTTCCGAGGTTGTATGTCGGAGTCTTTGCTCGATGACGTTAACCTGTGTGGATGAGGTCGAATCGAATCCCCCTGGGATTGATTTTGCTTTGATTGGGAGGGGGCGAACGCCGCGTATATCCCGAATCAAAAGTGAAGAATGGTCTATTTTTAGACTGTTACTTCCTTTTTGATGTTGAGGTTAAGACCTTACTCAAGGAGTAGAAGTGCAACAAGGGACTGTATAAAGCTTGCAATTGATTTGAAGTATCCTTATATTTGCTCGGATATTCCTGAAATATCAACTTGATGTTGAAGGTATTGGAGGATCTATTTGACCATGGTTTGAGTCAAAGTTGCCCCCCAGTCCGCATCTGCTTCTTATGATATTGATGCTATGTGTGAACTTTTGAGATTGGGGCAAAAGTTGCCCCCCAGTCGGGAACCACGTTCCCACAGACGCGCCAAACTGTTGCGTGCGAGAATATACGCGGCGGTAGAGTTTGTAAATTCGCGTCCTAGTGTTGCACGAGTATTTCACACACAAACAGAAAAGAGAAAGTGAACACCAAGGGTTTTTACGTGGAAAACCCAAAAATGGGAAAAACCACGGGGCCTCGCCCAGTTGCAAATTTCCACTAGTGTTTTTGTAGATTACAAATGGCGGATTTCGTCCCACAAGTCGGGATAATCCAAATACAACTTGTTTCTTCCACGAAATTCACAAAATCCTGCGAATTCCCTGCGTTTCCTGAAAATTCGGCAGAGTTCCGGCGTCTTCAGGCGGCAGGAAAAACTCCGGCGGCGGTGGTCGAGGAGGTGAGGAATCTCCTATTCCCCTTTCTCCTTCTCCTTCTCCTCTTCTTCTCTTCTTCACTTGAGCCCCCTTGGTGTAGAATGAGGGCTCTATTTATAGTTTTTCTGGAGTGGCATAGCCCGTAAATAGGCGCGAGATCAAGGGCAAACAGGGAGTGGTTTGAATGGACGGCCGATATCGAATCCTTTGATCATGCACCGTTCGTTGGACATTTGATGACCTTAATGATGTCGGAATTCAATGATCTTGGGCTCGTTGGATTCGTCTCGTCGAGCCCTTCGATTCGAGTATAAGCTCGTCAAAATCGGAGACCGTTGTTAACTCAAATTGCGGTTTGAACCTTCCAACGGCGCTTTGAACCCTTGATTCGGACTCATTTGGGCTCGGATTGGGTTGATCTTGGTGTCGTTGGGTTCGTATTTCCGAGACGCTCAGTTTGACTATAAGATCGCTGAAATCGGAGTTCATATGCTCCCGAAATTAATTTTTGAAGTTTCCGAACTGATTTTGCCTCGAGATTCGTGCCCAATCAAGATTATTTTGTGAAGACGTATCAATAATTAAAATTATTTTAAGAAGCAGTAATAAAGTCATTTCAAACAAAGTCTAATGTTATGTTTGGGATGATTTTTTATTGTTTCTTTAAGTAAATTTTTAGTATAAAACTTGTGCTTTTTATGCTACAAATTATTTTAAGTAGTAAAAAAGTTGTCCCAAATGAAAATTTAAATCTTAAAGATGTTATCCCACAAGTTTTACTCTCTTTTTTATTTTTTTTATATATTTTTTTATTTCTTAGCCTTTTATTTTGAAGTTGCATTGAATGAATTTAAAAGCGTTTGAATTCATATTATTTGAATATGATATCATAAATTGTAAAATTTTATTATAAATTTTAAAAATTTTAAGTTTATTTTGATGCAAATTATTTAAATAAATTTTTTCTTTTTGGTTATATTTTAAGACACTTTGAGTTAAAGATTTAAATTAAATATCATAATAACTGATTTGTGACAAATCCTTCAGCTTATGTTTGTGCTTATCTACCAGGATGATTAAGGTAAATTTACATTTATCTATAAAATTATTTATTTTAAAATTTCTGCCGTTCATGTAGCCTTTATAAGGTAATGTTCTAATAAGAATTCGGTTCAGAAATTGAGATTTTTTTGTTCGGTATGAGTTGGGGGCTGGGTATCACTGATGAGAATCTGGGAAGTCGTCAGTTTTAATTTTTATAAAATTGTAAACAAATAGCATGAAATTAATTATAGAGATTATGATATTATTTTTAGTTATTTAAATATAAGTGTTGCGTGCTAGAATAGTCACGGCGGTAAAGTAAAAAAATCTTTCATCCTAACGGATATCTAACAAACAATCAGATAACTTCAAAAAATCAAAATTTTTACGTGAAAAATCCTAAAAAAGAAAAAAAAAACTACTGGGTCGCGACGCCAAGTTGAAGCGATTTCAATATTGATTGAATATATTGCAAAGATTGTCCATAAACTTGAGGGTGGGCAGATTACAATAGTCTAGAAAATGAGTTGATCTTCGTGTGAATGATGACGGTCAGGCAAAAGTTTAACAGTGGTAGAGTGGAAGTCCAACGGCTATCGAGCCGAAGTCTGGAAATAGTCGATGGCTTGGTGAAGCGAAGCTCGGCGGCCGAGTTGAAGTCCGACGACAGTCGATGGCAAAAGAGCTCTCATATTTCACTTTCTCTTTTCTCTTCTCTTGGTTCCTCTCCTCCTTCAATGAAGAATGAGGGATTTATTTATAATTTTTTTAGAGTGACATAACTAGTAAATAGTAAGAATATCAGGGGCATTTTGGGAGTGTTTTTAATGGACGACCAATATTAATTCCCTTAATTATAGATTGCTTATCGAGCAATTTAGTATCTTAATGATGTTAGAATTTAGCAATCTTGGGCTTGTTTGATTCGTTTCTTCGAGCCACTCAATTTGATTATAAGCATGTTACATTTGAATATCATTTGATCATACAATTTATGCTTTGAACCTTCTGATTGTGCTTGAGGCCCTCGATTTGGAATCATTTGAGCTCGAATTGGATCGAGTTTGATATTGTTGGGTTCTTCTCCTTTAGATGTTCTATTCAAATATAAGTTTGCAAAAATTAGAGTTTGAATGGCTCCAGATTTAATCTTGGAATTTTCCAATTTGAATTTACCTTGAGATTCATGATTGGTCAAGATAATGTTTTTGATGATATATCAATAAGAAATATTAAAGGAATGTAATGATAAATAAAAATAAATACACAATAGTTCAGAATATTTTATTTTGGCTCTCATAATATAATGAAAAAAAGATTCAAGTCATAAATGTCCGATGAGTTTTATAGTGACTATTGATTATCTAATATAACCTTCTAATTTTTTCTTGCTAGGCTTAGGACCTCATAGCGGTAGTGTTCAAAATTTTTTATAAGATGATGATGAGTCTTGCATGTTTTATGGGATAGAATGTTGGCCATTAAAATAGAACCATAAAATTAAGTCATGTTGCAGAGATGAATATGCTCAGGAAGATCAGTGGCTTTACACTTGAATGCAAAATGAGTATATATTTGAAAAAGATCGAGTACCTTTCGTGGCTGCTAAGATTAAAGAGAGTTGTCTTAAATGATTTGGTAATGTAAAATGTTGGCCTTTCGATGATCCTATTAGAAGAGCTGATGTATTAGATCAGATTTATGTTAAGAAAAGTAGAGATAGACCTTAAAAGATTTGATTAAAAGTATTAAAAATATTTTTTTATTTAATTTAAAAGAGAATTTAATTCATAGTAGAATATAATGAAGAAAATGATTCATATAGCTAACCCACATAGTGGGATAATATGTTGTTGTTCTTGTTGCCTCATAATATAATAAAAAATAAAAATAAAATCCACTGAGAAAACTCGGCATAAGTCTACTACTGCGAGAACAGCTTCCCAATTTCTAAACAGCAATAAAGAGTACCACCTAAATTGGCTTCACCAAAATGTACATGTATTTATTTATTTTTATTTTTTTGATTTGAAATCAATCGTTTTATCTCAGACTCTAGTCCTGCTAAATTCTGAAAACCTTTAATTTCAAATTTAGACCTGTTGTGGGCTGAAATATACGCGGTGGTAGAGTTTGTAAATTCACTTCTGAGCGTTGTACGAATATTCAGCACACAAACAGAAAAGAGAATGAACACCAAGATTTTTACGTGGAAAACCTGGAAGAGGGAAAAAACCACGGGGCCATGCCCAGTTGAAATAATTCTACTAGTGTTTGTTTGAAGTGCAAAGACCGATTCGTCTCACAAGTCAAGACGATCAGTTTACAATCAGCTTCTAACAAAGTTACAAAGTTCTGCAAAATTCCGACGTTTCTTGAAAATCTGGCAGAGTTCCGGCGTATTCAGGAGGCGGGAAGAGCTCCGGCGGTGGTCGAGGAGGTGGTCGAGGAGGAGATGATTCTCCCTTTCCCATTTCTCTTCTTCTTCCCCTCTTCTTCTCTCTCTTCTCACTTGAGTCCTCTTGTGAAGAAAGAGGGCTCTATTTATAGTTTTTCTGGAGTGGCATGACTTGTAAATAGGTATGAGATTAGGGCCGAATAGGGAGTGGTTGAATGGATGGTCGATGTTGAACCCTTCGATCGTGCACTGTTTGTTTGACAATTGAAGGCCTTAGTGATGTCAGAATTTGGCGATCTTGAGCTCATTGGATTCTTCTCGTCGATCCGTTCAATTCGAGTATAAGCTCGTTAAAATTAGAGACCATTTGGTAACTCAAATTATGACTCGAACCTTCTAACAGTGCTTCGGGTCCTTGATTCGGACCCATTTGGGCTCGGATTGGGTTGAATTTGGTGTCATTGGGTTCGTGTTTCTGAAACACTCATTTTGACTATAAGCTCGTTGAAATCGGAGTTCAAATGCTCTAGAATTTAATCTTTGAAGTTTCCAACTAACTTTTTGCCTCGAGATTCGTGCCCGATCAAGATAAATTTGTGACGACGTATCAGTTGCCCTCTATTTTCGGACGACGAAACTCTCAGAGTCCGAAAATATGCGTCACGAATTTTGGAGAATCGTTTCGAGTGAAGCTAGAATCGACCTTGCGTGTAGGATCTTTGAATGTCTTTGAAAGTGCCAAAATTGTGTCCGAAACGTCGAAAAACATACCTGGGGACTAAAAAAACGTCCGATTTGGTCTTTTCAGGGCGGAAAACGGACCCGAAATGGACCGGGCAGCCGAACCGGCAGAACAAGCCGTACCAGCCGGCCGGACGACACGGCCGCCAACGGCAGCGTGGAACCGCAGCCTCGCCAGCGCGCTGCGGCCGGCGAGCCTGTGCCCGCGTCTGGGCCGCACCAGCGGTTGCGTTTGAGCCGCGCCCAGGCCGCACCCGAGCCCTCGCTTGGGTGCCTGCACCCGTGGCCTTGCCGCGCACGGCTGCCGCCGGCACTACTGCGGCCGCCTGCGGGCCGTGCGTGTTGCGCCTCCGCGTACAAGTTGGCGATCTCCGTATTGCGCGCACAGATTCACGTGTTATTTGCACAGTTTTGAGGAGAGAGAAGAGGCGGTTCGGCCCACCGCCTCAAGTCGGCCCCACATACGCCAAAATTCATTTTTTTGCTATTTTGGGTCCAAAAAATTCTTAAAAAATCCCAAAAAATTTGGGGATTTCAGAAATGACAATAACTCCCTCTCATTCTCTCCAAAACTTATAAATAGGCCCACTAGGCCTTTAGAAAAATTGCACCTTCTCCTTTTCTCCCTCTGGCTCTCTGACAGTTGAGGCCTTCCGCTAATTTCGAGTGAGAAATTTCCCCTGCTCGAATTAGCACCCCTCCTCTTGTGCAGAAGTTAGGGGATTTCTTCCCTCCCTCTGGCTTTCTGGAAGTGGAGGCTCTCCACTATTTTTGAGTGAAAAATTTTTCCTGCTCGACTTAGCGCCCCTCCTATTGTGCAGAAGTTAGGGGATTTCTTTCCCCCCTATGGCTTTCTGACAGTGGAGGCTTTCCACTATTTTTGAGTGTAAAATTTTCCCTGCTCGACTTAGCACCCCTCTTCTTGCGCAGAAGTTAGGGGATTTCTTCTCCTCTTCTTCTTGCATTGGAGGCATTCCACTGTCGTAGATAGGTTGCATTCCCTTATCAAGCTTCAGTGCCCCTCTCTTGTGTAGAAGAAGTTGCGATGAGAGGCTATCTTCTTAATAGACAACCCTTGATGGAAGAAGATCAATTGCTGCTTGTATGCAATGGTAATTTGAGAAGATCCGGCGATGATAGTGTCCTAGAGGAGAACCAAAAGTGATGAGTAGACGAGGCGAATTTCAACGCCATTTGAGCGAAAGCTGTCGGCGATGGACGATTGAGTTGAAGCTCATTAGCAGTCAACAACCGAGTGTAGAGCCAAAGGAAAGAGTTCGAGGGTGCGTTGCAAGTAGCAGTCGAGCAAGAAGCCGATGATGGCTTATATGAAGTAAAGGACTGACGACGAACATCAGGCAAAGAGCCGATGTACTTTTTACTTTCAGATTCTTGCAAAAATGAACTTGTTGTACAATTTTTGCAATATAACTCCAATGATATTTCGTGGAATCTTTATAGAAAGAATTTTGTTATCTCATAATATTGCTTGATGATGCTAACCTCTATGGAAGAAGTTGAGAGAATCCACCAAGGATGTAAGATCCAAATCCAGGTTGTATGTCAGAGTCTTGCTCGATGACGTTAACCTGTGTGGAAGAGGTCGGGAGAATCCACCAAGGATGTGAGACCTATCCGAGGTTGTATGTCGGAGTCTTTGCTCGACGATGTTAACCTGTGTGGAAGAGGTCGAGAGAATCCACCAAAAATGTAAGACCTATCTGAGGTTGTATGTCAGAGCCCTGCTCGATGACGTTAACCTATGTGGAAGAGGTCGGAAGAATCCACCAAAGATGTGAGACCTATCCGAGGTTGTATGTTGGAGCCTTTGCTCGATGACGTTAACTTGTGTGGAAGAGGTCGAGAGAATCAGCCAAGGATGTAAGACCTATTCGAGGTTGTATGTCAGAGCCCTGCTCGATGACATTAACCTGTGTGGAAGAGGTCGGGAGAATCCACCAAGGATGTGAGACCTATCCGAGGTTGTATGTCACAGCCTTTGCTCGACGACGTTAACCTGTGTGGAAAAGGTCGAGAGAATCCACCAAGGATGTAAGACCTATCCGAGGTTGTATGTCAGAGCCCTGCTCGATGACGTTAACCTATGTGGAAGAGGTCGGGAGAAACCACCAAGGATGTGAGACCTATCCGAGGTTGTATGTCGGAGCCTTTGCTCGATGACGTTAACCTGTGTGGAAGAGGTCGAGAGAATCCACCAAGGATGTAAGACCTATCCAAGGTTGTATGTCAGAGCCCTGCTCGATGATGTTAACCTGTGTGGAAGAGGTCAGGAGAATCCACCAAGGATGTGAGACCTATTCGAGGTTGTATGTCGGAGCCTTTGCTCGACAACGTTAACCTGTGTGGAAGAGGTCGAGAGAATTCATCAAGGATGTAAGATCTATCCGAGGTTGTATGTCAGAGCTCTGCTCGATGACGTTAACCTGTGTGGAAGAGGTTAAGAGAATCCACCAAGGACGTGAGACCTATCCGAGGTTGTATGTCGGAGACTTTGCTCGATGACGTTAACCTGTGTGGATGAGGTCGGATCAAATCCCCCTGGGATTGATCATCCGGTGATTGAGATACAATGTAGATTATGTATTTCTCGAATCACAGAGAAAGAGTTTGATAAATTTTTTATCTTTCATAAGAGAAAACAATATCACAACAACGTGAACATCACATTACTGTATTATGTAAAACAGTACAATAATTCCCTAGTCTGACTTAGGGAAATACAAGTTACAACATACTCAACACATAAGATCTACGTACGGGCACAATATAACATTCAACTTGGAAGAAAACATTAATGGTATCAAAGTGACACCCTACTCAACATAAAAGAGACAACAAGACAAGTAGTATTGTTAATACAAATGCAGGAAGTGTGTGATCATTCAATCTCTTCGGCCACTTGAATATTATTCAATGGTTGTCTTTGTTATTAATTTTGCCCCCCAGCGGGATAAGCTTCCTCTCTGGTAGATAGATCCCGAATAAATTGTCGAAGATAGCCCTAGTGGATAAGTCTTTCAATCTCATCCTTGAGTTGCTTATAGGCTTCGGTAGTGTGACCACGACTATGATGAAAGTGACAGTACTGATCTGGATTTCCTTTGTTCGACTTCAAAGAATTCGGCTATTTCAATGTATCTTGATCTCGAACGACCATCAATACATTTGCTCGAGATGCGTTGAGTGGGGTATATTCCTTCTCCTGTCGAGGTTCCCATCGCGGTAATGAATGCCTAGGAG
Source organism: Dendrobium nobile (assembly GCA_022539455.1). NCBI lineage: Eukaryota > Viridiplantae > Streptophyta > Magnoliopsida > Asparagales > Orchidaceae > Dendrobium > Dendrobium nobile. The sequence goes on along the minus strand of CM039733.1, from coordinate 28,955,655 downwards.
GAAGATTATTCTTATCCATCCCAGGTGCACCTTTGCGCTTCCCATTGGTTTGCTCAAACTGCTTCCTATAAGCATTTATGACATCGTCTGCAGAGATTTGCACCTCTACACGATGGATTAGATTGGCATATGAATGAACAGTGTCGCATATGAGTGCTGAATAGAATGGGCCAGAATGAAGACCTCCAAGAAAGACCCCTCTGAGCAATTCAAGGTCTACTCCTAGAATCTGTCGAGCCTCGGTGGAAAAACGCTAAAAATACTCCTTTAACGATTCTTTCTCATTTTGGCGGATCCTAGAGAGGTGTGAAGAATCCTTAGCAATTCTTCGATTAGCCACAAACTGTTCAACGAATAGTTTGGCTAATTTGACTAATGAAAGGATTGTTCTGGATGGAAGAGAATAGAACAACGTTCAAGCCTGTCCTTTAAGGGTGACAGGAAAAACCTGGCAAAGGAGTGAGTCTGATGCTCGTTGAATATGCATGATGGTTTTATAGTAGTCGATATGCTCATACGGGTCGATCGTCCCGTCGTAGGACTCAACGTTTGGTACTTTGAATCCAATCAGAATGGGGTGCTGAGGAATGGCTTCAGTTAGAGGTGATGACTCTTGGAAGTTCCTCCGTCGGAGAGCTTGCCTCACATCTCCTCGGGGGAACTCTTCCCATACCAATCTTCGCAGTTCATGACGTAGAGCATTATGAGGGAGCTCAACAATGTGTGGTTGGGTTGAGTTTTCTGGGAGATTTGGAAGAACGTGAGGCTGCCGAGTTGAGGGTGAAAGATGTGTAGAACTTGCTGTATCAGCGAGTTCGTTGTTCTGATGCATCTGCCTTATTGGGGGAGGAAGAGAAATTTCTACTTGAAGATGCTCGAATTGAACATCTTTAACCTGTGGTGGATCTCGAGGGAGAAGCACTTCCTCCCTTTGTGGTAGTGTCGGTTGTCGAGTCTCTCGCAGGAGTTGGAGAATTTCAATCTAAGACTCTTCCATCTTCCGAATTTTTTCTTCTAAAGAAGGTCCCAAGATTCCTTCTCCGGCAGCATTTTGTCCCCCAAGATGAAAAGAGTTAGACATTAGGCGTCTGTGATTCACAGACTAATTTCTGAATTGGTGGGAGTTGGAGCGGAAAGCTCCAACGATGCGACTGCTGTGTCTGTTGACCATTGTAGCAATACTTGAAGTTGTGGGATAGTATTTCCCACAGACGGTGCCAAACTGTTGCAGATTGAAATATACGTGGCGGTAGAGTTTGTAAATTCACGTCTGAGCGTTGTACGAATATTCAGCACACAAACAGAAAAGAGAATGAACACCAAGATTTTTACGTAGAAAACCCGGAAGAGGGAAAAAACCACGGGGCCACGCCGAGTTGAAATAATTCCACTAGTGTTTGTTTGAAGTACAAAGACCGATTCATCTCACAAGTCAAGATGATCAGTTTACAATCAGCTTCTAATAAAATTACAAAGTTCTGCAAAAACCTGGCGTTTCCCGAAAATCCGGCAGAGTTCCAGCGTATTCAGGCGGCGGGAAGAGCTCCGGCGGTGGTCGAGGAGGATATGATTCTCCCTTTTCCCTTTCTCTTCTTCTTCCCTTCTTTTTCTCTCTCTTCTCACTTGAGTCCTCTTGTGAATAATGAGGGCTCTATTTATAGTTTTTCTGGAGTGGCATGGCTTGTAAATAGGTATGAGATTAGGGGCGAATAGGGAGTGGTCGAATGGACGGTTGATGTTGAACCCTTCGATAGTGCACCATTCGTTGGACATTTTAAGGCCTTAGTGATGTTGGAATTCGGCGATCTTGGGCTCGTTGGATTGGTCTCATCGAGCCGTTCGATTCGAGTATAAGCTCGTTAAGATCGGAGACCGTTTGGTAACTCAAATTATGATTTGAACCTTTCAGCAGAGCTTTGGGTCCTTGATTCGGACCCATTTGGGCTCTGATTGGGTTGAATTTGGTGTCATTGGGTTCGTGTTTCCGAGACGCTCAGTTTGATTATAAGCTCGATGAAATCGGAGTTCAGATGCTCCTGAATTTAATCTTTGAAGTTTCCAACTAGCTTTTTGCATCGAGATTCGTGCCCGATCAAGATAAATTTGTGATGACGTATCAAGATCAATTTATTTGAACTGAACTCAACTTCTAAACTCAGGCTTCGTTTGGATGACTTTTTTTTTTGTTATGTTATAAAGCAGTTTTTTTAGAATAAAATTTTTCATTTAAAAAACCTATTGTACTTAAAAACTGTAATAGAAAGTAGTGAAAAAGCCATCCCAAACGGCAAACGAAACTCAACTCAGGCATTATTTGGGACAACTTTTTTATCGTTTTCTAAAATAGTTTTTAAGTTAAAAAATTTCTAGTTACAAAAAATTTTGCACTAAAAATTACATTAAAAAATAGTAAAAAAATTGTCCCAACCAATGATTTAATATCACTCAAAGTGAAGCTAATAATAAGCCATAAAAAACATAACAAAATTATATCAAGAGTAATATTTGATAAAAATAAAACTTTTAGTGATAATTGTTCCACAATGAACGGAAATTATCTGCCATGCTGCTTACCTGCATTGTTTATTTGGAATTTGTAGTAGTCCTCAATGGAGAAAATATTTCCAATATTGAAATAAAAATGTTGTTTCGTTAGCGGAGTCTTATGGATTTTACCTCAATTACTTAGTTTCAAATCATAGAAACAAATTTATTGAATAATAAGTTGTCTTGTGTAAAATTGAAGATCATGTATATATCACAAATTAGAATATCATTCATAGGTTTAAAATTCTATATAGTAGCTTTATCATAGGTTAGATTTTTTTTGCTCTAGGAGATTGTATTTGATATACCATAAAAAAATTAACAAATCATGAATGAATCCTACTACAATGTTTGAATTGAAAACTTTCAAAAAAATTTAATTTTGGATCATTTGAAGTTTAATTTAATTAAATATCTATATGATACAAACCCAATAATATCAAAAGTGAACAAATCTAGCTACAAATGAGCCCAAATCAAACACCTATAGTATAACTAGAAACTTTGTTTCATTAGTTGATTGAACAAATGATTTCTGAATTTGTTCACCCAAGAAAAATGATGCAAAAACCCCACCTTTTGGGTTAGGGCTTCATTCTTCAGGAGATATTGTTAATTATAAATTGTTTATTCTTCATTGTGTTAAAATTTAGTGAAAACTATTATTTTATTTGTATTTGTGGAGGAAATGTTCAGGAGAAGGCAAAAATTCACGAGTGTTGAATATCGCTACTGTTGAGTCTAGTGAATAGGTTATTAGACCTAAGTTAATGTCCCAAGGCTACCAAGAGGGGGGGTGAATTGGTAATTTAAAAATTTAAACCCTCTTTGAATTTGTGTTGAACCGAAATGAAAATTTTTATTAAGTTTTTATAGAAAACGTTTTTCAATCACAGAGTTTTTAAACAAAAGAAAAATGCGGAAAATAAAAAGCAGTAAAGTAAATGACACAAGATTTATAGTGGTTCGGTCTAAACCAGACATACATCCACTCCCCAGAGGCACCCTCTGAGTATTGCACTAATACTAATAGTGACTCTCCTTTTGCACCCACAGCAAGACGGAGAAGCCTTTACAAACACTCTTTTCATCACTACCCGGTGCGGCAGAGAACCGTCGTCCTTTTACACAATTCCTAGTGTTGGCAGAGAACCTTCCGTCCTTTCACACTCTCCAAGTGTAGGTAGTGAACCCTTCGGCTGTTCACACTCTCCAAGTGTAGGCAGCGAACCCTTCGGCTGTTCACACTCTCCAAGTGTAGGCATCGAACCCTTCGGCTGTTCACACTCTCCAAGTGTCGGCAGTGAATCGGATCTCCTTGACATATCTTCTCACAAGAAATCTAGAAGGAAGAAAGAAAAGAGTGAAGTGATCCAAATTCACAAGTAGAGATTCTTACCTTTAAACACCAAGTGAAGTCTTCACACTCCAGTGGTAGGAATCCTCCTTTGATTGCTCTCTCACACTCTCTCCTTGACTTTTCTCTCAATAGGCACGAAGATCAAATGACAAAAAGATTGGGTGGCAGTCTAATTTGGACTATTTATACAAAAGACAAGAAAAACAGTCTAAAAACTATAAGTTTTCAATTCTGTACGCAGTGGATCGTCCCGTACGATCGTGGATCGTCCTAGACGATACACTACAGGAAAAATGCTGAAAACCGGCGGTTTTTTTCGGCGGTTAGTCTAGATTCATCGGCGGTTTTTAATGTTACCAGCGGTCTAACGGCGGTTTGTAGACCGCCGGAAAAAATGGCGTAGGAAACCATTTCCGACGGTCTTTTACCGGCGGTTTATTTTTGCGTCGGTCCTTCGGCGGCTAATACCACCGGTAACCACCAGAATTTTAACCGTCGATGTGCCGACAGTTAGTCCGCCGGTATTGTAACCGCCGGTAAGCCGCCGGTCGAGTTACCGGCAGTTTTCCGGTGGTTTAAAACTGGCGTCGTCTGGTTCGTAGACCGCCGGACGGCGCTGTTAGACCGCCGATAATTTACCGGCGGCGAACGGCGGTTATAGCAGTCGGTATTACCGACGGTAAAAACCGTCGGGTGTCCATCGTAGAACCGCCGGCGGCCGTCGGTAATCGCCGGTAACTACCGGCTGTTTAATATTACAACTGACGGCTTATCTTGTCCGTCCGGTATCGTCTTTTCCGGCGGCTAAACCGCCGGTTAGCCGCCGGAAACCTGTAGCACCTGAAAAAAAAATTGACAGCATCCCCTCTATTTGAGGGAGGTTCACCCTAAAGTCTAAACATGCAGAAAAAGTAATATATGTTGGGCAACACGCCGCTATATTCATCACAACCAGAAAATACAAACAAAATCAAAAATTCATCATAACATTACAATCACAAATTCACAAGATAGTTCATGATAATGTTACAATCACATGTTCAGAAGTTCAGAAGTTCTAATTAATACATTCATCAAACATAATAAACATCTAATCATCATCGGTATCCTCACTGTCTGCAGATGGCTGCTCCTGTTGGTCCTTCTTCCTTTGTTTTCCAGCTCTGTATGATTGCAACTCTGCTTGCATTTCATTCTGAGCCTTCCTCATTTCTTCAATCTCTCTAGTTTGAACCCTTTTCATCTCTTCAATCTCTCTAGTAAGTGCTGCAACCCTCTCACTTACAGATTCTTCAGCTCCACTTGGATCATGAAATGCAGAGGTGTATGAACTGCTCTCAATAGCAAAAGCCTGTGAACCCATGCCATATACCCTCCCCCTCTGTCTTCCACCAACAACTTCTGACCATGTCTGATACTCAGAAATATGGGCCGATCCAGAAGATGATCCCTCGCCAGTGGACTGCCGACTTTCTCTAGCTCGTAAGAAATCATCCTGCGAGTTACAAATAGTTTTATTAAAATAAATTTTTATTCTAAAAATCCAAAAAATTTTACTCACATGAGCCTTCTTAGACTTCTCATCAACCCACTGCTGGTCAGCTTGATGTTGATGAGTTCTTGTATGCAGCTCCAATGGTGTTGGCTCCCGACCCAGGTGCTCTTTCTGAAAATTTGATGCTTAGTTATACTAACATAAATATATGTAATAAACCAATTCAAAACACTTACCAGTCGCCGCCTATGTTCTGTATGAGGTACAGATCCACCAGTATGAAGATAGCTTCCTAAACCGCCGCAGTCAGAGGCTCTGTTCTGTTTATTCTGCTCTCTCATTTTTTAAACTCCGGGGTAGCCCAAGCACTACTCAAATCTGCCCAAACGCCCTCTCCAATCCAATTAGGCCTCTGCCCGGACTTTTTAATGTCCGTGAACATGTCTCTAAGATGGGTCGCTCCTCTCCTCTCAAAATTTGATCTGATCCTCGTGTTGTACTCAGGCAACCACCTAAATTCTTTTTATAAAAATTTAGACCATATCAAAAAGATTAGTACAAATTAAATCATATATTTGAAATCATACCAAAAAAAACATACCTGAAATTCTCCAAACCACATATCTCTAACTGGCTTTGGGATCTTCTTCCAGGATAAGTAAGGAGCATCATACTTATTCTTTATTATATCCCGGATCATATGTATAGGTGGCCTTGAAGGATTGAAGCTGCAAGTGACTTTGTTTATCAATAACATGTAATATATCAAAATAAAAACAACTTAATAACTTAAATTGAACTTACTTATCGCCGTCAGGCTCGATGTATTGACGCTTATCTGTTGCTGCTGCAGGATCGCTAGCGCCAACCTCTGGTGGTCGTGATGGTTCACCCTGTTCATGCTGCACCGGATAGGGGTAGTAATATGGGTAAGGGTAAGGAGGGTGAGGACCAGTGGATGGACCAGCAGCCTGTGATGATGGTGGGGGGTAATATGGATAGAATGGAGAAGCATGTGTCTAATCTGGAGAGGGGAAGCGAGGACTCGTCGAGCTGGGAGGGAAGTGGCCAGGGAAGTATGGAGGTACAACAAGAGGTGGATCTAACTGTCCCTGACCCTGCTCTGGTGAAGGCTGCTGGCTCCTGGCAGGTGGTGGCGATGGTGGTGTAGGTAGATCTGGTGGAACTGAAGGCCCCTCACCTACCTCAGTCTGTGTGGGTCTGCTAGTCGTAATCTTCTTCCGGCGGAACTTTGAGGCAAATGATTTACGAGGAGGATCGTCGCCTGAAGCCATCTGCAATATTAAAAAATAATAATTACTAAACCATTGAAAATCAGTTAATAAAGCAGTTAATAAAGCAGTTAATGAAGCAGTTAATGAAGCAGGTAATGAATTACGAGAAGTAGTTAATGAAGCAGTTAATAAAAGACAAGGTGGCAAAATACAATATCATTTCTAAGCAGTAAAAATATTACAAATCATTTAAATTCTACAATTCTAAATTACAAAAACTAATCAGAATCATCAAAACTATTTTCATCACTCTCAAGGGTATCTTCACTTTCATCCTCGTTCTCTTCTTCGTCTGAACTAGTTGAACTATTGACATCTTCTAACTCCATTTCAATAGTAGAGGTTGTAGTTGTCATCTCCTCAATTTCAACAGGCATATAACTTGACATCTCATCCTCTTGATGTGCAGTTGCTACAATGTATTGTTGATCAATTATTCCCCGTGCTTTTGTTTTTATGACAGCTAGCCAATCTTGTTTGTCTCTGCGACCACTGGGATATTTGCTGAAATAAACTTGAATAGCTTGGCTTGCTAACACAAATGGATCAAACTTTCCGTATCTTCTACTATGTTTAACATCTACTAAACCATACACAGGATGAACCCTTGTGCCTCTATTTTGTACTGGATCATACCACTGACAGTTAAATAAGCATACAAAGTTCTCATCTTCGCCTGGGTATTCCAAGTCAAGGACCTCATTCAAAATACCATAATAATCACACTCATCTTCTTCATGAGTGTTTCCTCTAACACATACTCCACAATTTTCAGTTTTTCTTCATTCACTCCACGATTTAGTATGAAATCTGAACCCATTCACTATATATATTGGCCAAGTTTTTACTTTTCGTATTGGACCCCATGCTAATGCTTGCAAACCTTTATCGAAACATTTGTTATCAGGATTTTGTACCTAAAAATATTTTCAAATTTTAGTATTTTTGATAATAAATAAGATTTAAATTTATAAAAAAAAATGTACTCACATATGATCTGAACCAAGTTGGAAATTCATTTGCAACAGCTTGCTCAATTTCCCTTGAATCTGTCAAAGGCAAATTGCTTACGAAATACCTGGTGACAAATAATACATAAGTATTTTAAATAAACATTACTAATTTATTATTAACATTATGTTAAAACTTACTCTAAGATTGGCTCAACTTCTTCACAGTTCAGTAGTACATACAAATTCGCTGTATTTATTTCTAAATCACTTATCAACGGCGGTTTAGACCGCCGGTAAACCGCCGGTTCATATTGATGTCCGGCGGTTTACCGACAGTTTATAGACCGACAGTATTACCGGCGGTGTATCGTAGCTAAGCCGCCGGTTTGGCCATCGTTAGAGTCCGACGGCGAGACCGCCGATGACGCCGCCGGTAATACCGACGGTCCATAAACCGCCGGTGCAAATCGCCGGTATTTGACATTTTTCCTGTAGTGATATTACTTAAAAGCCTTGAAACGAACCTCTTTGTATATGTGTACGAAATATTTTCGTACAAGCTGATCGTCCCGTATGAACCAAGTTCGTCCGGTACGAACGGTTATTACAAGGTCGGTTCCAAAAACTACAGAAAAACCGTCCTAAGTCGGTTGTATCGTCTGGACGAAAATTGATTCGTCCGGACGAAATTCTTACAGAGACCAGATCGTCCTGGACGATATTTAATTTCTTCTGGACGAAAATCTTACAGAGAGCAAATCGTCATGTACGATAATTTAATTTCGTCTGGACGAAAATCTTACAGAGACCAGATCGTCCTGGACGATATTTAATTTTGTCTGGACGAAAATCTTACAGAGAGCAAATCGTCATGTACGATAATTTAATTTCATCTGGACAAAAATCTTACAAAGAACAAATCGTCCTAGATGATTTTTAATTTCGTCCTGGACGAATAGGACTTAGAAAATTTTTCTGACCAGTTCCTATTCATTCCATGTGATCTTAATAGGAGATAACTGTCTGATCGTCCCGTACGAACTGATATCGTCCCATACGATCAGTATAAATTTTATATGATCTCCTTATGTGTGTGTGTATGATTTTATTCACTCAATTACAATCACTCCCTTTCAAGTTTATTTCAAAGAAAAGTACAAACTTCAAATTCACAAAGTATTACATGCTGAATTTGATTTGAAGTCTTCATAGTCTGGAGTTTGATTTTCCTGAAATGTTAGTACACACAAGAGCAAATACAAATCTTCTAAATTTATTAGGAGATAACTACACATTTGAACAATAATATTTGGAATCATCAAAACTATACAAGTTGCAAAAATGTAAAACATGCAAATAGCAACTATCTTAACAGCTACAACACTCACAAGTTATACATTGCAGCACTATTATTTATAATGGCCCAACAACTAATTTAGATATTGCAGTGCCGGTCACTCTAAAATTTTAAGGAGGTTAGTGTCGTGGAGAAGTAGGTCAGCTCATAGTGACCGGCACTGCAATATCTAAATTAGTTGTTGGGCCATTATAGTGGGTCTATTAATACTCTGATTGATTCCTTCTAATAGAGGGTTAACATATTCTCTAAGAAATTTAGGATGGTCTTGATCTTGTACTGGTTTAGACATTTTAAAAAACTTTTTATTTTTTTAAATTTTTGTAAGGGTCATTTCTATCTCAGGGTCAGATAATAAGGGCTTCTTACTAGATCTACTAAATATGAAAGAATGATGTAAAAAAATAAAGAACAAAAATTAAATAATCAATCAAAATAGTTGAAAAATTATTTATACAATTGCAGAAATGACCTCAGGCACCGCAGCGCTCAACATGGTCGCATCGCGGTGGCATAAGATGAGCTAGTGCTTTGGCACTATTAGGCTTGCACTGTGGTGTTGTGCTGACCAGTGTGGTTAATGGATGTATCGACATGTCATTTGACAGAGCCGGTGTGTCTCCTCATTTTGATAACTGCTCTACCGCGACACTTAAAAAGTTGAGCGCTACGTCTCTTGAAAGTGTAATTCGGTGCTGCAACATTAAAAAGCTCGGCTCTCCAGAACTCATTTTCCCTGGACTTCGGTGCTATAATGCTGATTACTAGCGAAGCATCACTATGAGGTACTATGGTTTTTATACCTACTCTCATAGTGGATAGGTTCAAATGTAAGCAATAATAAAGGTGACTGATTGGGATAATTATATGACCTTTGAATTAAAATTATTATATTGTTCATTCCAATTTACTTCTAGACTATGACATATTATCTTAAATTTTAGTAATTTTAAATTATTAATTTTTTACTTTGACTATTAAGTTAATAAATAGGTGATTTCACCATTGCTTGAGGACAAGCAAAAGTTTAAGTAGGGGCAAATTTATTAAGTATAAATTATATACTATTTATTATATGAAAATTTAGTGAAAATATGTTATTTTAGTTGTATTTATGTAGGAAATATTCAAGGGAAGGAAAAAAATTACAAGTGTTGAACGAGCTCCATAGCACTCATAGGTTCTATATTATAGCGTTTTTACCTACCATGCCCCACCACATATTTCAAACATTATAGTACTAGCCACTCTGGAATTTAAGGAGATCAGCATCACAGATTAGTATAAGTAAGCATTATAGTATCTCATAGTATAGATGTACGAGAAATCAACACTATAATACTATATGAGCGTCTCCAAAAGAAAGATGCTAGCAGGGTTAAGAATGCAAAAGATACGATCACACTATCCCTTAGGACAAAAATATCGTAGGCCTTTACACTCAACTAAAGCAGGCCAATGAGAGAGCATATGGGATCATATATATAATTAATCATGGAGGATAGTGACTTTCACCTACACACCTCGATCGGTAATTATATATATAAATAAAAAATTATGAGATTTCCCTCATCTGATATATCAGCTCAAATGAGATTTATTTAGTGTGGGTGTCAGTTTCCTACAGGTGCAAGCTCCCATGGTTAATTACATCTTAGGCCTCAGCCTAATAAAACTCTAGATTAAGGACTCTATATTATTATCTTTGGGGTTTGGAGCATTACAAAATATCTAGGCTCTCCTAATCTAGTGGGAGATATGCTCAATCAAGTTATTTCAACTACACGGATGACATAAGCACTTGACCGGTCAAAATAAGAAAAAATAGAATAGAAATCATCTCATACCAAACATGCATGAGAGAAGGATGGAAGTGGCACCATCAATGTGACACAGATGTGTGGGATTTACAACCTCTGAAGAGTGGAGAATATAACCAATGATAAGGCGTGTAACAGTACACCGATACCACTAGTCTTTGACCCTAGATCTATAAAGGACATATTATACACTCAGTACTAATGAAAAAAACCACGAGGGGACTTATGACTTAAACCCCACTCGGGATCTAAGTAGCCTTGACATGGATTTACCACCTTGTTTAGAATGGGATACCAATTAACTCCACATAGTGTATTAAATACATGAAGTCTGGTTTTATGCAAATACAAGAGTGGTGGAGGCACATAAAGAGGAATGGGCATCTAGCATGACCATAAATGGTACTATGCTATATAAAGTGAACTATCTCTCTATGTTGCAAAGAAACATCTATATGCTTTGACTAAAGGCTATGTATGTATGGGTAGGGCCAATCAGAACTAGCCAATAGTCACTATGAAGTGAATAAGGCTTGAAATATTAAGTTAGTTTTAAAAGGTTACCCGAAGGGATCATTCATTAATTTTGAAAAATTGATTGATTTTAAATCCTATGCTCAATTTTATTTTATTTATGAAAATTTAACATCCTAAAGAGCCTAATGAGGACTCAGTTCAAGCCAACCCCAAGCAAAGCAAATTAAGTTACCTAGGAAAAATCATATAATTCTAATGTACAATCATAATAAATAAATGATCACACAATAAATAATAATTAATGGCCATGAATGCAGCTTGGTTCTATAATACAACAAAGAAAAATAATAAATAATGTAGTTGAGCTCTACCATATATACAACTCAGCCTAATTCTATACATAAATTAATTGGTGTGTGGGTTTTTGATTGATCTTTACCTAGTTGGTCTTCTACCTTATAAAATTCTCACACATATACAAGGCTTTCCTAACTAAAATTACATTTTGAAAAATGAAAATTATATGAATTCCCTACAAAAAATAATGTTAGCGCAATTATAATAAAAAAACACATCAACATCTAGAACCTAGTCCGTAGGGCCACATTACCAAGGGCTTCACATTCCTTGTAATACTTGTAAAAGAGTACATTTATAATAATTATGATAGCATTTTTATTTTCCCTTTAGGAACGTGGCCACTTGTAGGAGATATTTTTATAAATATTCTAATCAATAAAGGGAAAGTGCCCACTTATCAATCCGCAAAACAAAAAAAGAAAGCAACAAAAAACAAACTAAGCTAAAAACAACTACCACATCATCACATATATAAAAATGTAAAATAAAAAACATATAGAAAAGGTTATCCTAACTAAACCTTACATACTCCTTACCCTAGGATGCCTATGAAAAGTTTCATATCTAGCACCTAAGGGTATGCAAAGATTAGTGTTTCTAACTATCCTAAAATTAGGTGAAAGGTTCATGTTACAAGATTAGGTTCTTATTATTTAATTTATTACCCCTCAAATTTCTCTTTATATGGCTAATGATTTATAATTAATTAATTAACACTTAGTCTTAGGATTATAATTTTAATTATTAAGTTATGAAGAGCCCAAAGATACGGGCCCTAACACGCACTAAGGTTATAAAGAATTGAGGGGGAAATTGCCCATCCTCAATCCTACATCTAGTCAATGCTGAAAAAGTTATAAGGTGGCAAGGGTTGGTTAATCCTTCCTTAATAATCCAAGACTCGAGGTAAGGCTGATGGGTGACATTCTATGTGGAACTATCATCCACCATAAAGAAAATAAAAATATAGGCATCCTATGTCTAAGTTAGATTTATTTTAAAGGCTTACATGAGAATAGAAAGACTAATTACCTATAGATATATATAGGTTCTACCTGACTTAAAGTTTAACAAAAGGGTGGTTAAGAAATTAGTTTTAGTTCCTAAAAGTGGTATTAAATCTTTAGAGAGAGATAATTTATGTAGATTTTTATATTCTTTCCCCTTAACTTAAAAGGTATGTGGCGTTATCACAGTGGGAACGAGGAGGAAACCTCCTTAGGACACTTAGCCTCGCAGCTTATGTTTGTCCATCCAATATACCTTTCATATGTTAAGGAGAAAATATGCAAAGATGAACATAAACACAACATAGGTCAATGAACTAGGGCAGAGTTTGAAGTTTATTTACTCCTCCAACAAATTCATTTTATTTGATTAAAGTCATGGGATTTTAGTTTTAATTTAAGTTTTGACATTTTAGTATTTTATTTAGCATTGGAGACTTTGTGAAATGATTTTTTATAGATTTGATTTATTTTTGCTTTAATTAACATAGATTTTTGTTCATGATTAAGTTAAGGATTTGTGAAGATGTATTTTATGTGTTTATAATTTTATTTGAATGATTAAAGTTTTTAGAGTTGTATATTGATTAAAGAGTTTTAGTGATTTTGTAAATTTATATGAATTTATTTAGAGGTTTAAGTATTTATTACATTTTATTTGTCATTTTAGTCATTAAAGTTTTAGAATTCATTTAGAGGTTTCTATATTTATTACATCTTATTAGTCAGTTTTGTCATTAAAGTTTTAGGTTTGATATACATTTTTATTCTTCAAATTAAGTATTATATGGGTTACAAGATTTAGTTTATTGGTGATTTGTTATTGATTGTTTAGGTTAAATGATGATTATCCTTGTTAAATAAGGGGTCATGAGGTTTATTTCACCCTCTTTGGGATTAACTTTATAGCCTCATAGGCTAATGTTACTAGATAATCGTCTTGTTGTTATTAAGTGTCATATTCATTGCTTAGTAAATTTTAGTATATAATTATCATCTTTTGCTATTTTGTTACAAATTTTAAGATTGGTTATGAGTTTATTAAGCATATTTTATCAATTGATTTATGAATTTTAAGAGTTAGTTCTTTATGTAGTTGTTTGGAGTAAATGAACTTCATGAACATGAGTTTTACATTAAACTCAAGTAATAGACTAAACACACTAATTGTTAAGAGACATTATAATACGAAACTAGCACAAAAAAAAATCTACCTAACATACTAAAGCTCAAATTTTACTTGAATTTTTAATGTTCTTGATTATGTTAAAGGGAAACAATATTTAAAGGCCCAAAATCAATAAAAAAGTGATTTTTAAAATCATTTAATTATTTTAAACCCAAATAAAAAACCATCTTAGCGGTGCCCATTTTGTGTGAAAAAACAACGATGCACATAACACAAATAGGTGGGCCTTCACTACAAACCTAAGGTGACCTTTTTGATTGAAAAAAGTGAAAGATCGTTCGAGATGTTAAGCCCTATGAACTTAGTCCCAACCTAACCAAGAGGGGGGGGGGGGTGAATTGGTATTTTAAAAATTCTTAAGAAAAAGAAATAAATTCACAAACCAAATCACACCACCAATCCAAATGCGGAATTTAAAAGTGCGGAAGCAAAAATAAGAACACAAGATTTATAGTGGTTCGGTCGACTCGACCTACGTCCACTCCTTGGAGGCACCCTCCAAGTATTGCACTACAAAACGTGACTCTCCTTTAGCCCCCACAGCTAGGCGGAGAAGCCCTCACAAGAAACTCCTTTTTTCCACCCCGGCAAGGCAGAGAACCTACCTCCTTTTGCTTCCTCCTGAAGCTGGCAGAGAACCACAACCAAAAGCAAAACTCCTTACCTCTACCGACCCTTCCACGGACGAGAAACTCCAAACGAAAGACAAGCAGAGCGATCCTTGAGCAACCCTTGTGAATCCCCTCACAAGCTCCCCCTCACAAGATCCTCTCTCTCTCCCTCTCTCTCTTTCTCTCCTAAAGGTCTTCTCAGGTCAAGGCAGCAGTCAAAGGTCTCTTAAAAATGTTGAAGAAGAGCTCTTTAAATAGAAGAGCTCAAGAGGAGCTCATTAATTACAAGTAGCCGACTTTATCGTCCTGGTCGATATGGACATCGGCCTGGCCGATTAGTACAAACCAAGGAAGATCGGCCAGAGCACAGCCCTGGGAACAGTCCTGGACGATTGAAATTTGGCTTGATCGTCCAGGCCGATCTCACGATCGTCCTGGCCGATTAGTTCAAATTAGAGGTAGATCGTCTTGAGCACAGCCCTGGGAACAGTCCTGGCCGATTGAAATTTGGCTTGATCGTCCAGGCCGATCTCACGATCGTCCTGGCCGATATGATCGTATCAATCATCCTTAATTACTCCCTTGATTTCCTGATCAATTAAGGCATAATTTGGTAATTTCGTCCAGGCCGATCCTGGAATCGTCCTGGACGATAATTTAAAATTCAGTATGCCTAAACTGTCTAAGGCGGCTATCTCTTTCTATTTTGAGCTTATCGTCCTGGCCGATACACGTATCGTCCAGGCCGATATGTTAATGTCGGCTGCCTTAATTAAGAATCCTTAATTAGACTTTCTGTTTTAAGCTGATCGTCCCGGACGATATAAATATCGGCCGGGCCGATGTGGGCAAAAACAGAATTTCTAAGCCTCTCAAGTGTGTGTGTGAAGGGTTACTTAGCATCAGTCTTTTTGATTATTACAAGTAGACTCAAAAAGTGAAAAATAAAATTACAGACTGACTCAACCCTAAACCTACGCGATCCTGGACTTGGCTTCCTTTTGATCGTCCGATCTTCGATTCCTGAAAAGTTAGAAGAAACAAGTAGTCCAAGAGAGATAGTGTTTGTCAATCATCAAAACATAAACCATGAAAATAGTTTGCAACAATCTCCCCCTTTTTGATGATGGCAAACCACTACGAAAACAGATGGAAAAAAATTCAGGATTGATGTAAAAAAGAACCTCATAAACTTCTCCCCCTTTTGACATATCAAAAAGGAGGATTCAAGAAGGAAAAGCGAAGAGACCCCCTTTTTTTTTTAATCAAGGCATGAACATGATATAGCATTCCATGTGATTGATTCAAAAATTTGTGAGTTAATGTGTTAATAAGCTCATCAATCTATAGAGTTAGAATATCCGATCATGGCTACCCTTAGCTCAGACATTTTTAGGGTAGAATTGTCTTTTGAAATCAATGACCTAACTCAAGAAATTAATTGGTTATGAGAAAAAAAGGAATTTACTTATCACTTGGCTTAAGAAAAACTATCTTCATACAATAATGAGGTAGAGTAAATTTATCACAATCGCAATTTAATCGAAGTCAAGTCTTTGATAACCAACACTTCTAAGTTCTAAAAGATTTAAAAAGAGAGAGTAGCTTGTTTTGGAGTGGGCTCATTTTATGCCTCTTGACAATTGGTTGGCGCACTGCGCATCTTTTGATACACTTTGTGTATTCTATATTTTTCAATTTGACGCTTTGCGCATCTTTTATTGGCATCATTGGCCATTTTTTTTCTTTTTGCAAGCTATAGTCTCTTTTATGATCTTTTAAAGACAAAGTTGTGAATAGATCTTCTCATATATTAGAGAATAGGAGCACTCTCTCTAACCAAAGGAAGAGTTATCACAAGCAGAATCAATAATCAAGGACAAGAGTAACGAGCAATTTTGATGTAAAAAAAAAACTTTAAACATTATAAGTATAAGATAGAGTTTTTGAAGCAAGTTTAAGAAAAGATCTCAATTCCATAAACAATCTTTAACTTGAGAGAGATTTTTGATTAAAGAAGATAACTATGCCACTAAAATAGGTTAGAGAAAGAGACACAATCACAAAATATTTCTACTATCTAAGAGATTGAGTAGATAAAAGCATATTGACTACAACTTCCCAAAAGCAAGGACAAGGAATATAATACCATATTAGCCATGATTTTGAAAACTAAGTAAAAAAAAGACAAAAGAAAAAAAATAAAACACACAAAAAGAACTAAAACAACAAAACAGGAAATAAAAGTAAAAGAAAGAAAAACAAAAGAAAGTAAAAAGTTTCATGCATTTATGTCAATCACACCCAACCTGGTCCTTAAAGAGCTGAAAGTATCGAAGGCCAGTGGTTTAGTAAAGATGTCTGCTAGTTGATTTTCAGTTGTCACATGGTGTAACTCAATGTCTCCCTTAGTCACATGATCTCTAATGAAGTGATGCCTAATGTCAATGTGTTTAGTCCTTGAATGTTGGATAGGATTCTTAGAGATGCATATGGCACTAGTATTGTCACAAAAGATTGAGATGGTACTTACATGTAATCCTAAATCCAATACATGTTGTTTCAACCAAAGGACTTGGGCCACACAACTTCCAAGAGCAATGTATTCAGCTTCAGCAGTGGAAAGAGCAACAGAGTTTTGCTTCCTACTAGACCAAGAGACCAAAGATTGTCCAATGAATTGATAAGTTCCAGAAGTACTCTTTCTATCCACCTTGCATCCTGTAAAATCAGAGTCAGAAAAACTAATAATCTCAAAAGAAGTGCTATGTCTAGAGTACCAAATCCCTAATCCTTGTGTCCCCAAAAGATATCTAAAAATTCTCTTAACAGCAGTCAAGTGGGACTCCTTAGGGTCAGCCTGAAACCTAGCACAAAGGCAAACACTAAACATGATGTTAGGTCGGCTCGCAGTCAAGTAAAGTAAAGATCCAATCATGCCTCTATACTTCTTCTGATCAACAGACTTACCACTAAATAAAGTCTGAAGGAGGGAAAACATCAACAGAAAACTCCCTTTAACCAATTTTGAAAAGCTAAATCACTATCTCCAAAAAAAAACTCCAAAATCTAAAAGTTTGAAAGGACTAATCATATGAAGGTCAAAATTAAAGAGCAACGTGTAAACAAAACAAAACAAAACAAATGAAAAATAAAGCAAACTAAAATCAATACAAAGTGAGCACAAAAACTAGAAAAATTAATAAAAAGACACACAAAACTAATGTTTCAAGCACGTGATAAAGCAGCGAGTTTAAGCAATTTTTGAGCTGCAAGCCTCCTTATGTCCAGTTATCCTATGCTCCCATGAGGGCTTTGGTGAGAGCACATCTGCAAAATTCAACAACAGTCAGATTTAGGAACCCAAACAGGTTTGGGATCCTTCTTAGAAAAAGTAGAATGTAATGCAGGTAAGGTATGCTGTGAATCATGCATTTTAGGTCTCCACACCCAATGAGTACTACGATGAACGGTGCAAGTGTGTGAGATGTGTCCTAGCATGCCACATGAGAAACATCTAATTCCAGGAAAGGGATTTCTTAGATGATTTGAGTTATAATGCCTCTTTCTAGGTTTTGGCTTAAGATCAACAGTGGAAGTCATCCAATCATTTTGAATCCTCAAATTTGTTCTCTTTAAGGCATCAATCATAGATCCTCAAATTTTTCTCAAAATCTTTAGATTTCTTAAGATCAAAACTAAGTGAGGTGTGTGAAACTTTTAGTGCATTATGTTCATCAATTAATTCCAAATGCTTTTTGTTCAACTCATCAAATTCATCAAGAAGAGCCATGTGATTTGAATCAATCGTTGCATGGTCTTTGAGAAACACTTCATGCTCTTTTTGTAGATTTGAATGTTCTAATTTTAGGCTAGCATGAGTTTTCTTAAGTTTTTTGTATGATGCATGAATTTTTTCACAAATTTCAAACAATTCATCATAGGTTGGTTTACATACCTCTTCTTCATCACTTTGATTTTCTCCCATGAAACACAAATTTGTAGTCTCTTCCTCTGGTTCAGTCTCAGAGGAATCAGTACCAGATTCTGCCCAAAATCCTCTTTGGATTTTCTTCTTGTCCTTCCTTGACTTGGCTTTCTCCTCACCTTTTTCCTTTTCTTTGCTTGATTGATCTTGAAGTGTAGGGCAATCGGCTCTCACATGTCCAGGTTTCTTGCATTCAAAACAAACAACATCAGAAGATCCTTTAACATATTTGTGATCCTTACCTTTCCTCCAATTTTGATGATGCCTATGTTTCTTCCATAGAAAGCTTTTGAATTGCCTTGTGATGAAGGCAACTTCATCGCTCTCAGACCCGGAAGATTCAGAATCCGATTTGTGCGCCTTCAGTGCGATTGTTTTCTCCTTTTTCTTCTCACCTGCATCAAGATTTCTTTGATTCACACCTTGCTCGTAAGCAATGAGTGAGCCAAGTAAGTTATCAATGGAATAAGTATTCAAATCTTTTGATTCAGTGATTACAGTTATTTTTGCATCATAAGACGAAGGCAAGCATCTCAAAATCTTGTTAACTTTTTCATAATTCGAAAGCTCTTTTCCTAGTACATGCAATGAAGTAACAATCTGAGTAAACCTAGTATACATGTCAGAAATCGATTCATGAGATTTCATACGAAAAAGTTCGTAGTCATGCAAGAGAAAGTTCAAACGGGTTTGCTTAACTTCATTAGTACCTTCATAGGTGATGCATAATTTATCCCAAATCTCTTTACCAGTTTTGCAAGTTGAAACACGCATGTAATCTTCAGATTTCAAAGCACAGAAAAAACAGTTCAAACATTTTGCATTTAACTGAGCCAAATCACGTTCATCGAAAGTCCATTCAGTAAAAGCAACTTCAGTTTTAATACCATTAATTTCACGAGAAGGTGGAGAATAACCTTCTTGAATAAGCATCCACATGCGATAATCAGTAGATTGTAAAAACATTGACATGCGGGTTTTCCAAAAATCAAAAGGTAAGTTGTCAAATAGAGGAGGTCGTGTAATCGAATAACCTTCAGTAGTGTTTCTATTTCCTACGTTAGCCATGGATCAAATTCAAAAAGTTTTCAAACTTAATTTTTCGAATCCCGCTCTGATACCACTTGAAAGATCGTTCGGGATGTTAAGCCCTATGAACTTAGTCCCAAGCTAACCAAGAGGGGGGGGGGGGGGGTGAATTGGTATTTTAAAAATTCTTAAGACAAAGAAATAAATTCACAAACCAAATCACACCACCAAACCAAATGCGGAATTTAAAAGTGCGGAAGTAAAAATAAGAACACAAGATTTATAGTGGTTCGGTCGACTCGACCTATGTCCACTCCTTGGAGGCACCCTCCAAGTATTGCACTATAAAACGTGACTCTCCTTTAGCCCCCACAGCTAGGCGGAGAAGCCCTCACAAGAAACTCCTTTTTGCCACCCCGGCAAGGCATAGAACCTACCTCCTTTTGCTTCCTCCTGAAGCTGGCAGAGAACCACAACCAAAAGCAAAACTCCTTACCTCTACCGACCCTTCCACGGACGAGAAACTCCAGACGAAAGACAAGCAGAGCGATCCTTGAGCAACCCTTGTGAATCCCCTCACAAGCTCCCCCTCACAAGATCCTCTCTCTCTCCCTCTCTCTCTTTCTCTCCTCAAGGTCTTCTCAGGTCAAGGCAGCAGCCAAAGGTCTCTTAAAAACGTTGAAGAAGAGCTCTTTAAATAGAAGAGCTCAAGAGGAGCTCATTAATTGCAAGTAGCCGACTTTATCGTCCTGGCCGATATGGACATCGGCCTGGCCGATTAGTACAAACCAAAGAAGATCGGCCAGAGCACAGCCCTGGGAACAGTCCTGGACGATTAAAATTTGGCTTGATCGTCCAGGCCGATCTCACGATCGTCCTGGCCGATTAGTTCAAATCAGAGGTAGATCGTCCTGAGCACAGCCCTGGGAACAGTCCTGGCCAATTGAAATTTGGCTTGATCGTCCAGGCCGATCTCACGATCGTCCTGGCCGATATGATTGTATCAATCATCCTTAATTACTCCCTTGATTTCCTGATCAATTAAGGCATAATTTGGTAATTTTGTCCAGGCCGATCCTGGAATCGTCCTGGATGATAATTTAAAATTCAGTATGGCTAAACTGTCTAAGGCGGATATCTCTTTCTATTTTGAGCTTATCGTCCTGGCCGATACACGTATCGTCCAGGCCGATATGTTAATGTCGGCTGCCTTAATTAAGAATCCTTAATTAGACTTTCTGTTTTAAGTTGATCGTCCCGGACGATATAAATATCGGCCGGGCCGATGTGGGCAAAAACAGAATTTCTAAGCCTCTCAAGTGTGTGTGTGAAGGGTTACTTAGCATCAGTCTTTTTGATTATTACGAGTAGACTCAAAAGGTGAAAAATAAAATTACAGACTGACTCAACCCTAAACCTACGCGATCCTGGACTTGGCTTCCTCTTGATCGTCCGATCTTCGATTCCTGAAAAGTTAGAAGCAACAAGTAGTCCAAGAGAGATAGTGTTTGTCAATCATCAAAACATAAGCCATGAAAATAGTTTGCAACAAAAAGAGGTGCTTTACTTTGGAAATTTGAATTTCATAAATTTTAATTTTGAGATTGAACACATCATTATGAACAATATACTGCCGCGAGAAGAAAAAAATATCATTCTCCAATGGATTCAATTTATAGTATTGAAAATTCATTTTTTTTTAGAATTGAAAATTCATCATGATTATCATAGTCAAATTCGAGCAAGAATTACATATGACCCTAAAGGGTCAAAATGATTATTCAATCATGTACTTAACAATGAAAATCTAGATTAAATATCATTAATTTCATAATAAAAGTCACAATAATAATTGATAAGTTTTTATGAGAAAAAAATATACCAATTATTATTAATCACTTGAATATGATGGTAATGATCATTGATTTTGACTTGAATTTTCCCAAAGAAAGTTATTTTGAGTTTTTAAAAAATTGATCTAGGTTTTATATCTCCTATGAGTGTAAGCCCCTATATTAATTACATCATAAGAAACTAGAGTTTCTTACAAATACTCTCGATTAAAATAATAGTAAAAGTTTTATCAAGAGTTTTCAAGGAGTGATATCAAAGGAGTGAGGATTAAAATTCAAACAAGATTAGATCAAAGTTAAACACTTATTTCAGATACTATTGGAAGAAAAGTAGGAGGTATTTGGGATTCTGAAATAATTTAAAAGCACCTTAGTTTACCCTATGTGTTGGGCTTGAATTTTGATTTGGAGAGAATAATTTGAGTTGTTAATTTTATCAGAAGGTTGAGATTATATTCCCAGAAGTTGAGGACTTAAGACCTGAACCTGCCTAATAATCTAGATCTAAGTTGGGTATTGGATAATAGTAACCCAAATCTAGCAATGCAATGTAAAGCTAGACTTACCCTGGCTTGGATTAGGAAGCTAGCTAACCACCTAAATGCTTAAAATCTATAAGTCTCATCATTTATACAAGAGTGGTAGGGATGTTATTTAATTAAGTTTGAGGAAAGGAGGCTGACATCTAGAGAAGATTTTAATTGGTCTCTTAACACATGTAGGATAATTTAATGCTTAAATGAAAAGTGTAATTAAATTTTAGACTCATTTAGTTTGCTTCTAATGCAATGCATGCTAGGTGACTTTAAATGCTTTAATTAGAATGAAGTAAATTTAAAAATGCTTAAAAATAAATCTTATCCTAAAGATTACAAAACATCTCCTTGATAGGACTTTACCCTAATAGATCAGCTGACCTGTTAGAACCCGCAGGTGGGGAGGTGCCTAATAAGGAGGAGAAAACATAATATGAATACATGAGACCCTCAACGATCCAAGCTTACTTTTAAAGTCATTAGACTTTCGATGTGAGCTTTATTTTTTTAAATAATTTTGGTAGAATAATTTTTAACGTTCCCTCACGAGTCTTCGTTCGAATTCTAAGCTAAAACAAAGATCAACATGAAGTAAAAAGACTAGAAAAGTATGTAATTTCTACTACGTAATAAATGTAAATAAATAAATTAAATTAATTAAATCAATGGTAAAGTCCAAGTGAAAAGTGCCACTTAATAGTATAAACTAGAATTTTGTAAAAAGTAAAGTGGCTGGGTACCACTAATAACAACCCATATTCTACTATTAAGACATAAGTGATTTTGAGGTTGAGATTTTTCTCAGTCTTCACTTCTTTTTTTTTTCCTTCTATAGAATCCTTGGATTCATTGGATCTGGATATCCAAATAAAAAGAAACTCCCTCCTCGAAAGAGGTATTTTCTTTCTCTTTGGATATTTATAAATCATCCAAATTTGAATCTTCAAATGGAATTGAACTCTCCCCTAGGGGATGTTACTTTCTATTTGGATTCCAAATTGGATATATCCCATCTCAAATGCCATTTTCACAACTCTTAATTACAACTCGAATACATCAAATTACTTTGAACATTCAAAAGGAAAATTAGACTTAACCACAACCTACATGGTTATCCTAAGTAATCAATATTTAAATTGACATCCCAAGAAGTTATATATATATATATATATATAATTAAAATGCTCAAATCATAGTCACACTTGGCCTTGCTCTTCTTAATTTAAAGGGGGACTTTGCATACATATCATCTACTTTATTAATTTTAAGGCTTTAATGTATGCCCCATTTATTTTGATAGCTTTATATAAGCGTGGCCGCCTGTAGAATATTATATTAGCATCCAAATTGTCCCTAATCTATGGTAATCTAATTCCCATCATATCAATTCATAAATTACAAAAACTAAATAAATAATCACATTAAATAATTATATCAACCAATATGTAGTGGAAACTAAAAAAACCTAGAAACATGAAAGTAAAATATCAGTCTAGCCCAAGACTAAAGTTGGCTGTCCTAGCAAATCTTCTAAAGTGTGTGAGGTAGGTTATATGGCTTGAATATATCCATATATGATAGTTAATTAAAGTTATCTGGTGTTCTAGTTGGTTGAAAGACTTAAAGGAAAATTTAATCAAAGTTTAAATATTATTATTTTAAAGTTAATTTTAAGTGTTGAATGATTACTACCAAGGATAAATTAGGGCCATGAAGTTTATTTTACCTTTATTAGGGCTAACTTAGTAGCCTTGTAAGAAAGAGTTACCCAATAGTAACTGGTATTAATTAAATAACCTAGTTGATTAAAGGTTAATGGTTGATAAATTTTAATTAGAGCTGATTGATTATTGGTTTAAATGTTGGATTAAAGTTTTTTGGAAATTTAAATTAAATATTGAATTTATGGAATTTCTTAATAATTTAATATATTAAATTAAAGGGTCAAAATTTAACTTTTTATTTAAAATGAATTCTAAAAATTTAATATTTTTCTTAAACATTAGACCTTAAGATGAGTAATTAGATACTAAGTTTGCTAGCTTTTGTTTTTTGTACATTTAGTTATGAATTTATGAAGTTTTGACCTATTTTTAAATTACAGTTTGTTACAATCTAGAATTCCTTGTATGTGATTTTGATGATGACAAATAATATTGACTAAATTATTACATTATTTCTTAAATATTTTTTATGTTGTTTTTGTGTGTGAGTAATAACATTTTAGGTAAAATACACATCGCTCAAGATTGCTGAAGACTCAAGACTGGGTAGAATAGGATGTGAAAGAGTCTATAATTTGTATTTTCTTCATTTTTCATTTCTTTAGTCTGGCCATAAAAGAGTGTATGCAAATTGGGTGATTATGCACACACACATAGGGGGAGATTTTTTTTAAATTAAAATTTTTAAACACAAATTATACTGTATGATTTTCTTCATACTATACTATATGTATTTAGGAATAGGTTTAACAGCTAATTAGAAAATTAGTTTCAATGAATTAATCATACTATTCGATCATTATTGTACTATATAATTTATTTTGATCTGAAAACCCTAGCTGCTAGTTTAATTTAAGTTAGATTTTCAAAATTTAATCTTTGAACTATTCATACTATATAATGGCAATCGTACTATAGGATTATTTAAAATCTTACTAAAATTAACCCTCATAATTAGGCAATTAAATTATAGTTAATTAATGAGTGATGTTAATGCTATATGATCCTTGTCATACCATACAAGGAATAGAGATGAAATTTAGTCATCCCATAGATCATACCAGATGAAACCATAATTTTTATTCTAATTGTACAGTGTGATATTAATATCATACTAGATGACTACTTAAAATTAACTAACCATACTATATGAAGTATATAATATGGGATGATTAATAGAGATGGCTTTCAGTCATCTCAGGATTCATCCCGTATAAATAGAGGAAATATAATAGATCATATTGGACGATCTCTAGATCGTACTGTACGATGTGTTGGAAAATTGTGAACTGTTTGTTCTCCTTCATACTGGATATGACTAGTTTTGAACTTATCATACTATACAAACTTGAATCTTACTGTATGAACAGTGATGGCTAACTTGAATTTTTAGGGTTTCTTGAAGCCTATTATAAAAGAAATTCTTTAACCTTTTTCTATGTAATGTAAAGAGAGTAAAGAGAGGAACATGGCTAAAAAAGGAACTCTGGGCGGGAGCTTTTGAAGAAAATCAAGTTTGGGAGAGGAAGGAGAAGGTGAGCTTGGGCATGAGGAAGGAGCTTGAGGGGAATCATATGTTTGCTCTGGGCTAGCTACACACTTCTCCTCCTATGTCCTTGATGAGTCTTGTGGGAGCTATCTAGGGAGAGAGGCTTCTTAGTCAGTCCTCGAGGTTCTCTACCTTCTCTAGGAGGGAGAAAAAGGAGTCAAGGTTCTCTACCTGTGAAATGAGTTTCAGCCCTCTACCGCACAAGGTTGGTGAAAGAGAGTTTTGTAATGGCTTCTCCACCTTGTTGAGGGAGAAAAAGGAGAGTTACTTTGTGTTAGTGCAATTCTTAGAGTGGAGGACTCTAGGGAGTGGATGTAGGTCAAGGTTTGACTGAACCACTATAAAATTTGGTGTGTTCATTCTAATTTTATTTTCTGCCTTTTACTTTTTACACTTCGTCTTTTGTTATAACTGCTTAATAAATTTTTGAGATCTATGTTCTATTATAATAATTAGAATTTTATCATCACTATTTTCAAGGCATATTTAATTTGTTAGCCTCCACATGCAAAAATTAAAATTGCTTATTTCTAAGTGTTCTAAAAAATCTCCAAAAATTAGTACTCTTTCTTAGGATTATTTTAAAAGCACTAATTCACCCCCTCTTAGTGCATCTCATACTTTCAAGTGGTATCAGAGCGGGGTCTCAAAAATATTGTTTTAGAAATCCTTGAGATAAACAATCAATGTCACATTTTGTTAATCGTAACACTTTGGAGGGTTATTCAATAACCCATCCACCTTTATTTGAAACATCCCATTAGATTTCTAGAAAATTCACATGCCTACATTTTTGCAATTCATTGACTATACAATTTATCATATGATTCAAACTGATTACTCACTTCCACCACATATTATTAATAGTGTTAAAAATGATATTCCCTTTAATGAATGGAGCAATGAGGATAGGGAACTTGCATAGTTGAATGCTAAGTGTTTAAATTGTTTCTTTTATATCTTAAAAAATGAAGACTTTATCCGAGTTTCCACATGCACTACTAGAAAATAGATTTGGGATAGGTTGTGTATCTCCTACGAGGGAACCAGTGGAGTGAAACCATTTAGGCTAAATATTCTTTTGTATGACTATAAACTTTTCTCATGAAATCTAGCAAGACTATGTCATAAATTTATACTATGTTCACCTAGATAGTAACATCCTTGCATGCAGTAGGTAGAGAACTATCAAAATTTGAAAAAGTTAATAAAATTATATGTTTTCTGCCTAGCTCTTATGATGCAAAAATAACTTTAATAACTGAATCAAAAGAATTAAATGTTTACTCTATTGACAATTTACTTGGATCAATCATTGCCTATGAGTAAGGGATGAGTCAAAGGCAAAATGATATAGGAGAAAAGAAAAGGGAGAGAATGATGACACTAAAAGTAAATAATTTTGACAGTAATAATTGTTCAACAAATAAGGATGAAAAAATAGCCTTGATGACACCAATTCTTAATCTTTCTGAATAGAAAACAAAAACATCATCAAAATAATTAGGATAAAGGTAAAGGTCACAAATCTACTAAAGTTTCATCTAATACAATTTGCTTTGAGTGCAGGAAGCCGAGATACCTTCGAGCTGACTGCCCTAATCTAAAGACTCACCCAATAAAAAAAAAAGGGTGAAGAGAAACCAAAGTATAAAAGAGGTAAGCAAAAGACTCAAAAAGATTTTTGGGTTGACTCTGCCTCAGAATCATCAAAAGAAGAAGTACAGGAGGAGGTAACAAATTTACGTTTAAGGGCTAATGATAATCTTGATCAATATGATCAAGATGAGGTATGTCAACTCTCTTATAATGAATTACTTATTATTTCTTAAAATATTCATGATTCATATAAGAAGCTTAAGAAAATGCATGCTAGTCTTAATGCTATATTTTCTATTTTGCAAAAATAGCATGCTAGTTTAATTACCAAGCACTCTACTTTAGATAGAGATCATATGGCTTTATTAGATGAGTTTGATGCATAAAATAAGAATCATATTGATTTATTTGATGCACACAATTCCTTGAAAACATTATATATTGAGCTAGAAAAGTATTTAAGGATTTAGATGAATTTGCATGTCAATTAGATAGTAGTGAGCATGCATTAAAAGTAGAAGTGGAAAGCAATGAAAATACAAATAAATATTTATAAGAAAAAATTATTACACTACAAAACAATAAACCACCATCTTCAATAACTCAATGGTACAACTCCTCAATACAACATGTATCACATAAACTTAGAAAGAGGCACCATCACCCACATAGGTTAGTAAACCCATTTCACAATGTTAGGTGTTACTCTTATGGCATGTTAAGACACATAACATGCACTTGCATTATCCACCATAAGACACATTTAGCGTGGAGGCCTAAATTACATTCATCATAGCATAACATGCATACATCTCATTCATTTAAGCATAAGATGAAACCCAAACTCATTTAGGTTCCCAAAATTAACCTTTGAATGACATTGTAGGGGTGCTCTCACAAATGGCCTTATGAGAGCATGTGGTATCTACAAAGTAGCTGCTTAAGGCATATGACTGGTGATATGAAACAATTCATCACACTGAAGGCCAAGTTAGGAGGTAAGGTGATATTAGGAGATAACACCACTAAGAAACTGGTGGGATCAAGTTCAATTTGAAACTCTAAATACCTTATGTTTGAAAATATTCTATTAGTTGATGGTTTAAAGCATAACTTGTTAAGCATTTGTCAATTGTGTGATAAAGGATTTGATATAATTTTTTTTCTAATAAATGTATGATTAGCCTATATGATAAAATTATGTTAAAAGGAGAATGAATTAACAATATTTACATATTAGACTTGAATTATATTTAATACTCAAATTCCTTATGTTTAAAAATCATCATAGATGATTCTTGGCTATGACATAGGAGACTGTGCCATATGAGCATAAAAACACTTAGGAATATTACTCATAAAGGCCTAGTTAGAGGCATACCTAAGTTAGACTTCACTAAGGATCACCTATGTGATGCCTTCTAACTAGGTAAATAAGTAAAATCATCATTTTATTTAATCAAAGCTATCAACACCTCCAGGCCACTAGAAATTTTTCACATGGACTTATTTGGACTAGTTAGTACAACCAACCTAAGAGGGAAGACTTATGGATTTATGATAGTAGATGACTTCTCTAGATTCACTTGGGTAATATTCTTAGCACATAAGAGTGAGGAATTTAGAACCTTCTCCTCTTGGATTTAAAGGAAATTAGGATATGAAATCTCAACAATCCATATTAATTATGGTGGAGAATTTGAAATTGATAGGTTTGATTCCTTTTGTCAAGAGATAGGAATTGAACATAACTTCTTTGCCCCTAAGATCCCTCAACAGAATGAAATTATTGAGAGAAAGAATAGAACATTAATTAAAGCTGCTAGGTCAATGTTAGCTGAATACACTCTCCTTAAATATTTTTATGCAGAAGCAGTTAATACTTCTTTTATATTCTAAATAGGGTGAATGTTAGATCCAAATTTAATAAGACACCCTTTGAACTCCTTATGGGTAGAACACTCAATCTTTCCCACTTATATGTTTTTAGATATAAATGCTTTATCTTAATCAATGATAAGTCACACTTATGAAAATTTGATCCTAAATCTGATAAAGTCATCTTCTTAGGTTATTCATCTAAAGGTAAAGCCTATAAAATCTTCAATAAGAGGATCCTAGTAGTAGAAGAGTATACCCATGTTGTATTTGATTAATAAGATAATACCTCTGAACCTAAACTTGAAGAAGAAGAAGAAGTTGAGGTCATTTAGTGGGTAGAAACCATTTCCATAGGAGATAAAGTAGAATCTTAAGAGCAATTGCTTAGAGATTGGAGATATTCTTTTAATCATCCTAGAGATTTAATCTTAGGAGACCCATTTGAAGGTGTAAGAACTAGGAATGACCTTAGGAAGGAGGTTATTCATTCTACATTTATCTCAATGATAGAACCCACCAATATAGATCAAGCCTTAGGAGATGAATTCTAGATATTTGTTAGGAATGATGTGTCATAATTAGTCAAGAGACCTAAGGAACAAAGTGTGATTAGAACAAAGTGGGTCTTCAAAAATAAGATGAATAACTCTAGAATAGTATTATGAAATAAGGTCAGACTAGTAACTAAGGGATATAACAAAATTAAGGGAATAGGCTTTGAGGAAACCTTTACCCTAGTAACCAGACTAGAAGCCATCAGAGTGCTATTAGCCTTTGCTTACTTCAAGGGTTTTAAATTATATTAAATGGATGTTAAGATTTCCCTCCTAAATGGAGTAATCAAAGAGGATTTTTATATTGAGCAACCCCCCAAATTTGAGAATTCACAATTTCCAAACCATATTTTTAAATTGAAAAAGACATTGTATGGGTTAAATCAAGCATCTAGGGCTTGGTATGAAAAGTTAAGCACCTTTATACTAGACAGAGGCTTTATTAAGGATAGTATAGACATAATCCTCTTCCTAAAGAGGGTAGGAGATGAGATACTCATTATCCAGATTTATATAGATTATATGTTATTTGGATCTTTAGATAAAAAACTGTGATGAATTCTCAAAAATAATGAGTAACAAGTTTGAAATGAGCTTGATGGGAGAACTTAATTATTTCCTTGGATTTAGTATAAAATAGATGGTTGATGGAACCTTCCTTAGCCAATCTAAGTACATTAAGAATATTCTAAAAAAAATATGAAATAGACATGCTAAGGCCATGAACACTCCCATGAGCTCCACTATTCAATTAGACAAAGATTCAAATGGAAAATCAATAGTTAAAAAAATATAAGGGAATAATTGGATCACTTCTCTATTTGACTGCTAGTATACTAGACATAATGTTTAGTGTATGCCTTTGTGCCAGATTTTGAGCTGACCCAAAAGAATCTCACTTGATTATTATTAAGAGAATCCTTAGATACTTATTAGGAACCCCAATCATAAGAATATGATATCCTAGACACAACACTTCTTTTGAAATCATAGGATATTCAAATTCTAATTTTATAGGATATAGGGTAGATAGCAAAAATACTTTTAGAACCTCCCAATTCATAGGACAATCCTTAGTTTCCTAGTCTAGTAGAAAAAAAAATAGTAGTCCTTTCCATAGCTGAAGTAGAATATATAGCATTAGGGAGTTGTGTTGCTCAAGTCTTATGATTAAAATAATAACTCTTAGATCTTGGACTACCTATAGGAACAATCCTAATTATATGTGATAACACTAGTGCAATTTACATACAAAAAAAATCCAATTCAACACTCCCACACAAAGCATAAAGACATTAGGAATCCCTTTATAAGAGATTCTGTAACCAAAGGAGATATAAAGTTGCACCATAATGCTACATGAGACCAATTGATAGATATATTCATAAAACCACTTGCCTATGACACATTTGAATGTTTGAATAGGTTGTTAGACCATTAAATTTATCCCAAGACTAACCAAGAGGGTGGGGGGTGAATTGGTAATTTAAAAAATCACTTGATATTTTAAAAAATTGATTTTAAGTTTTTATACATAATAAAAAATTTCTCAAAATAAAAATTTCAATCTTAAAAGGTAAATTGGAAAAAATAAAAAATAGTAAACATTAAAGATGAAGAACACCAAATTTTATAGTGGTTCAGTCCAACTAGACTTATGTCCACTCCCTGAAAACTCCCTCTTCAGGTATTACACAATATCAAAGTGACTCTCGTTTTGCTCTCACAATAAGGTGAATAAGCCCTTATAATAACATCTCTTCCACCGAACTCTGGTGTGATAAAGTACTGTCATCCTTTCTCACTCTCTTGATGATGATAGGGAACTAACATCCTTTCACATTCTCCTATTATCAGTAGAGTACTAGCATCCTTTCATATCTTCCTAGTGTTTGCAGAGTACATGCATCCATTAATACCCTCCTTGTGTCGGCAGAGTACCATCATCATTTCTTAACCTCCTGATGATGGCAGAGTATCATATCTCCTTTAAAAATCTTCTTTTTAGAGTCTTCAAGAAAGTAAGGAAGAACTTTGAAGAACAAGCAAGAGATCCTCACCATTTAGCAACCTTGTGAATCCCCTTAAAAATTTCTCTTAAGAGATCTCACACTCTCCAATCCCAAGACACTCTTCCAAACACTCTCCAAGAACACTCTTAAAAGAAATTCATAGTAGGAGTTGTGTTAGTCAGTTTTTAGGACTCTTAAATATGAAGAATAGAAAAAATAATCCAGAAAATAAAAAATTTCAACTTGACCATCTTGGATTGTATAGTACAATTGTATTTTGTATATATGAATAGTTCAAAAAATACTTATACAATCCCGTATGAACTAATTTTGTACTTTGGCAATCGTATACACAAAATGATATCGTACAATACAAATAGTTCAAAATTGAACAAGTTCGTCTGATTGAACAAGTTCATCCGATACGATTTTGTACAAACCCATTTCGTTCTTTGGTTGTCATTTGTATGAATCCACATCGCATAATACAAACAGTTTGAATCAAATCATGCTTCGTATGGTATGAATATGGATGAGCTCATTTCATACTCTGGATGTTATCTTTATAAAAATAATTTCATATAGTATGAATAGTTTAAAAAATATACCTGTTCATATGAATGAATTGGTATGCACCCATTTCATACTCTAGATGTTGTCTGTAAAAAATTAATTTCCTACAGTACGATTAGTTCAAAAAATGATAAGTTTAGTTGAGATGAACTAATACATATCTATTTTATACTTTGGATGTCATTTGTACGAATCTAACTTCGTATAGTACGAATAGTTCAATAAAAAATTCTAAGGCATGATTCGGTTAACTTATTTTTGGAGTAACTCTGTGGACAAATCATCTAGTATGATTCAATAATTGTACAGTATGATTAGTAAAAAAATACAAGTTTTGACTCACTCCCCAAGTGTGTGTGTACACGATTATCCAATTATAATCACACTCTCTCAGACTCAAGAAAAAGAAATAAAATTATAGATTTTAATTACAAGAAATCCTAATATAATATATCTTGAAGTCTTTGGTAGTGTGGGCTATAATTTTCCTGAAATATTAGTACACACAAATAATACAGACAAGATTTTTTCAGTGTTAGGAGAAATAGTAATCAACATAATAATATTTTGGTATCTTCAAAAACTCACATGATATAAAAGAATAGATTTAAAAACTAAGTAATAATAATCTTCCCCTTTTTTATGATGGCAAAACAATTATTTTTTGAGTTAACTTTTAAGATAATTTTTCTCCTAAGCTCCCTCTAACTAAATTACCAATTTAAAAAAAGGGGTTCCCATGAAAATAAAAAATACAAACTCAAATTTTAAATAAAAAAATAAGATAAGAAAAGTTAACTAGGTTCACTATTCATTAGAAACAAATTAAATAAAAATAATTATTACTAAACTGATGAATAAAGATTAATTATGTTCTAATTCAATAGTGAAGATGATTGTCGATTATATGGATTTATATAAGACATAGAATGATAAAGAAAAGAATAGTATGAAATTTTCAATTGGCGATATATCACATCTTTTCAATTGTTTGTGGTACACTTTATGCAACTTTTTAGTTTTGGTTAATTTTGTGCCTCTTTTCACTTTGACGAACATTACGCATCTTTTAAGTTTGGCATGCTTGTGCATCCCTTTTTTTTACTTTTTGAGTCTTTCCAATGTCATTAGATCTTAACCCAAAATCCAATAAAAAACGAAAATAAACAAATTGAAAAAGAAATAAAAAAGACATCTATCTTGCAATAATTATAACTAAGTAATACTTGTCTATAAGAACATAAAATTGATCTTTTAATCTATATCAAGTCATAATTTTAATTTAAATTTTTAGAGATTAAATTTTGCAAGGGAATTAATTTGTAGCAAAGTAATTCAAAATTGTAATCTAGAGATCAACTATACATGATTTCTCTAAAAATATAAATATTTCAACAAGAAAAATTTCAATGCATGTCAACACATCAATCCATCATTTCATTCATCATTCTAAACACTCAGAAACAACAATAATCTTACAAGAAACTGAAATCACAACAAGAACATATTAAATCACAAATAAGCAACACATCTTAAGAAATAGTAGAAATATTTCATCATCAAGTATAATACAAAAGTACAACTAATAACATGAGGGGCCTTGATCTGGAGGTGGTGGAGGATTGAACACCATGAAATAACTAATGATCGTAGCTATATTAGTGTTGACTGAGTTGAAATACCCTCAGATCCACCCCATATCTTCATTATGACACATCTTACTGATTAAGATGAGTGTCAATTTGTTGAAAATGTTAATCAAAGTGAGGTTCTAGTCTGTCAAAGTGTTGAACCATTTCTTGATAGAAGTTCTAGTCAGGTCCAAGTGCAGGTGCTGGAGCAGGAGCTCCTCCTTCTTCCTTAGATTCTTCTCCCTCAAAACTTTGATCTTGACCAAAAAGTTCCCAAAAAGAGGCATTGATAAAGAAAATGGGAAGCTTGATGGGAGGATTAGGATGGATTAGGTTGTACTTCTTCTCTAAGATATAGGCAACTAAATGTCTTAAAAACACATTTTTCTTCCTCTTATTGTGAGGAAGTCAAATATCAAAAAGTTAATAAATGTAATCCATGAAAAGTTGGGCTTCTTCAAAAGTTTTTTTAATCATTATCAAGTATGTGACAGTCGAGAAAGGAGGAGTCATATTTATACGATCACCCACTTTGGAAATTATAGAGGTTCTCAAAATGTGCTGAATGATTATGGCATTTTGGTTAAGGGTATAGACATGAGAAAGATGTCTTACTTGTGCTATTCCCCTAAGAGTCTAGTTTATTTCTAACCAGTCAAAATCTACTCTAGAGATTAAAGTGTGCACTCTAACTCCTTTGGTTCTAAGGTGAAGGAAGTTGCCTAGATATTCCTTAGTGATTTCTACACGCTGCTTAAAGACGTAGGAGGTAATCCTAATGCGATCTTAGTTTACCTTTGTTACAACTCGGGCTTCCGAGTTTATGATTTTGATGATAATAAATAATGTTTATTAATCTCTTATTTCTTCTAGTATTTGTAGTGCAAATTTCTTTCTATGTTGACTAATATTTCAGGTACATCATGCACCATTTATTGAATATTCAAGGCTCAAGATTGCATAGAATTGGTCGTATTAAATGAGTCTGTAATTTTCATTTATGTAATGATGTATGTTAGTTTGTTGATCATGCACACACACAGGGGGAGAGGTTTTAAATGTAGAATGTAATAGATTTTCTTCTCTGTAGATCGTACTATACGATGATAATTCGTACCTTACGATCAGAGGGTTGTAGTACGATTCTGTGAATAGATCATACCGTACGAATATATTCATACTGTATGATGTGTTCAAAGCCAAAACCCTAACAGCCATTTTAACTTAAGTAAGATGTTTTCCACCGCTCGTATTGTACGAACAAGTTCGTACTGTACGATGTTCTTTAAATACTTACTTAACTTAACCCGTGATTAGTGCAAGAAATCCGGACTTAATTATAATTTGAACATCGTACTGTACGAACCCATTCGTACAATATGATGAACAGAGACGAATTATAATCGTCCCGGACGATCAGTTGTTTTTTGTTTTATCGTACTGTACGATGTACATCATACCATACGATGAACAGAGACAATATTTGATCGTCCCGACTATCGTCTTGTACGAACTGTGTTGTCATGGATCGTACCATATGATTTAGTATCGTATTGTACGAATATTTTTGAACTGTTCGTACCATTTTGTACCAGGACGAAGTCTATTTATGAAGATCGTACTGTACGATTGTAGAACAGTACTGTACGATAGTAACAGCTGAATTGAGTATTTTTAGGGTTTTTGAGCCCTCTATTTAAGCACTCTCATAAGACTTTGTAAGAGTCTTTGGCAGCCATTGTGTCTTCATTCTTTTGGAGAAAACTTGAAGAGAGGACTTGAAAGGGAGAGAGGAAAGGGTGGAGTTTGAGAGAGGGAGAAGAACCTTGGAGGGGGTTTCAAGGGAGTGTGAAGGAGAGTTAACATGGTTGCTCTTGCGAGCTTGCACCTCAGTACCATCGGATTCAAGGTTCATCTTGAAGGAAGTTTTGGGAAGAAGAAGATCTCGTTGGTGTCAAGGACCCAGCTCCTCCGCTGCACCGGGGAAGGTGGAAGTGATTGTGTAAGGGCTTCTCCGCCTAGCTGTGGGAGCTAAAGGAGAATCACTAAAGGTTTAGTGTAATACTCGGAGGGTGCCTCCGGGGAGTGGACGTAGGTCATGGTTTGACCGAACCACTATAAAAATCTTGGTGTGTTCTTTCCTTTATTTTTCTGCACTTTATTTCCGCATTTATTTTTATTGTGATTAATTGCGTGGATGAAATTGATTATCTATCTTTTTATTGTGAATGAAATTTGCTTCTGCATAAAGTCATAAAAAGATATTTCTTTTCATTAAATAAGTTCTTAATCATCCAATTCACCCCCCTCTTGGCGCATCTAGTTATTTCAATTGGTATCAGAGTGGGTTTCAAAAATAGTATTTTAGAAAACCTTGAAAAAATCGATCATGACATATTTTGGAAATCGTAACATTGCGGAAGGCTATTGTATTACACGACCACCTTTATTTGAAAATATTTCTTTTAACTTTTGGAAAACTCGCATGTCAACATTTTTGCAATCAATTGATTATCGAATGTGACATATGATTCAAACTGGCTATTCTGTACCTTCACGTATGATAGATGGAGTCAAAATTAATATTCCTTGTACTGAATGGAGTAGAACAGAACTAGTCAATGCACAACTAAATGCTAAATGTTTGAATTATTTTTTCTAGGCATTAAATTTTGACGATTGCATGAGAATCTCTACATATACTAGTGGGAAAGAAATTTGGGATAGATTATGCATTTCATATGAAGGTACTAGTGAAGTCAAACAATCAAAATTGAATATTCTAATGCGTGATTATGAACTTTTTAGCATGAAACCATATGAGACTATCTTAGACATGTTTACTAGATTTAATCAAATTGTGATGTCATTGCATGATTTAGGTAGAGAACTTTCAAATGTTGAAAACGTTAGTAAAATTTTACGTTCTTTACTTGATAAATTTGATACCAAAGTCACAGCTATATGTGAATCAAAAGATTTGAATGCTTATTCTATAGATAATCTAATCGTTTCTCTCATTGCCTACGAGCAAAGTGTGAGTCAAAGATTTTTGGATGCAGGTGACGAGAAGACTATTGTGTTAAAAGCCAAACACACAGATGAATATGGCTTAGTAGATGATGAAAGAAAAGAGATAGCATTGATAACAAATAAATTTGAAAGTCTATTGAAGCACAAGCATGAACATCAACAAAAGCGGAGTAAAGGTAAAAATTGTAAAAATGCTAAGTTTTGTTCTGACATAATCTGCTTTGGGTGTAGGAAACCCGAGCATTTCAAGCGTGAATGCCCCAACTTAAAAACTCTTCCTGCAAAGGAAAAGAGTAAAAACAAACCATTTGTAATATGGGGAAAAGATGAAAAGCAAAAAGTCTTCTGGGCAGACTTAGTTTCTGATTCATCAGAACAGGAGCAAGATGATGAGGTATAAGTATGTTAAGGTTTGTTTGTGTGTTTTGTTTATGTGTCTTGTTTATGTGTTTTGTATGTTTTTTGTCTTGTATGTTTAACTTGTTTAATAATTGTATGTTTTTGTTTCGTTATTGTGTTGTTATTTTATATTTTATTTTATCTCTTCTTTTTGATAATGTCAAAGGGGAGAAAGTATTGTTGTTTATTGCATTTTGTTTTAATTTTGTTGTTATTTTTTTTAAAAAATATAATAATAAAAAAAGAAAGCTTTCCCCTAATTTTTAATATAATTCTTTTACTGAGGGGTAGTTTAGAAGAATTTTTTTTAATTTACAAAGTCAACCAATATTATTTGACATCATCAAAAAGGGGGAGATTATTACAACTCGGGCTTCCGAGTTTATGATTTTGATGATAACAAATAATATTTATTAATCTCTTATTTGTCCTAGTATTTGTAGTGCAAATTTCTTTCTATGTTGACTAATATTTCAGGTACATCATGCACCATTCTTTGAATATTCAAGGCTCAATATTGCATAGAATTGGTCGTATTAAATGAGTCTGTAATTTTCATTTATTGAGTCAAGAATTGTAATGATGTATGTTAGTTTGTTGATCATGCACACATACAGGGGGAGAGGTTTTAAATGTAGAATGTAATAGATTTTCTTCTCTGTAGATCGTACTGTATGATGATAATTCGTACCTTATGATCAGAGGGTTGTAGTACGATTCTGTGAATAGATCGTACCGTACGAATATATTCGTACTGTACAATATGTTCAAAGCCAAAACCCTAATAGCCGTTTTAACTTAAGTAAGATGTTTTCTGCCGCTCGTACTATACGAACAAGTTTGTACTGTATGATGTTCTTTAAATACTTATATAACTTAACCCGTGATTAGTTCAAGAAATCCGGACTTAATTATAATTTGAACATCGTACTGTACGAATCCATTCGTACAATTTGATGAACAGAGACGAATTATAATCGTCCCGGACGATCAGTTGTTTTTTGTCTCATCGTACTATACGATGTACATCATACCATACGATGAATAGAGACGATGTTTGATCGTCCCGACTATCGTCTTGTATGAAGTGTGTTGTCATGGATCGTACTGTATGATTTAGTATTGTACTGTACGAATATTTTTGAACTGTTCGTACCATTTCGTACCAGGACGAAGTCTATTTATGAAGATCGTACTGTACGATTGTAGAACCGTACTGTACGATAGTAACGACTGAATTGAGTATTTTTAGGGTTTTTGAGCCCTCTATTTAAGCACTCTCATAAGACTTTGTAAGAGTCTTTGGCAGCCATTGTGTCTTCATTCTTTTGGAGAAAACTTGAAGAGAGGACTTGAAAGGGAGAGAGGAAAGGGTGGAGTTTGAGAGAGGGAGAAGAACCTTGGAGGGGGTTTCAAGAGAGTGTGAAGGAGAGTTCACACGGTTGCTCCAGCGAGCTTGCACCTCAGTACCATCGGATTCAAGGTTCGTCTTGAAGGAAGTTTTGAGAAGAAGAAGATCTCGTTGGTGTCAAGGACCCGACTCCTCCGCCGCACCGGGGAAGGTGGAAGTGATTGTGTAAGGGCTTCTCCGCCTAACTGTGGGAGCTAAAGGAGAATCACTAAGGGTTTAGTGTAATACTCGGAGGGTGCCTCCGGGGAGTGGACATAGGTCATGGTTTGACCGAACCACTATAAAAATATTGGTGTGTTCTTTCCTTTATTTTTCTGCACTTTATTTCCGCATTTATTTTTATTGTGATTAATTGCATGGATGAAATTGATTATCTATCTTTTTATTGTGAATGAAATTCGCTTCCGCATAAAGTCATAAAAAGATATTTCTTTTCATTAAATAAGTTCTTAATCATCCAATTCACCCCCCTCTTGGCGCATCTAGTTATTTCAACCTTCATATTTGCAAGGAACATTTAAAAGGTTTCACAATGGTAGGTATAAATCAAGGTATGGATGAAGGAAAACTGAGTTGAAGTAAATAGAGGCATGATAGAAAAGTTGATATCACTTTGAATGAAGAGATAGGAAGAGGTTATTTTGGCTGCAAAATACCTATAAAAAGTTTCCTCATTTTCCTTAGAGAGGAAGTTATTGTCCCTACTAGATCGGGAGGACGAGCCCTTAAAAGTGTGAGGTTATTTGCTACTACTAGCCATTCCTAAGGTTTAGACTCGAGAAGGTTTGGAAATAAATGAGAATGTGAATAAAAACTTATCCAAAACTCTTCTATTTAAAGAAACATGACCTATTGCACAGTATGAAATTGAGTTCGTACGTGCTATTTTAAAATCGTACGAGTTGAAAAAAGTTTCATACATACGAATAGAAATGGCCAAAAATGAAACAACTTTTCATAAAATGGCATTCCTAAGGCATTATTTCGTACAAACTTTTTGACCAAATGATCTTACAAATGAACATCTGTTAATTCCGGATGATAAAAAAATTAAAGATAATTTTATGATTGTTAGGTTCATCCATATAAGAAATTGATAACAGGATTGTACATATGAAATTTTATTTCATACATACGATCTGACAAAAATAACGGAATGATTTAAAAAATCACCCCCAATCATACAGACAAAATAACATAATTTGTACAGTTTGATGACATAATACAATACAAAAATGAAAAACTCAGTTTTGTGTGCCCAACTTAGAAAACTAATAATACCCTTATCTCTTTAAGAAAGGTAGTCTTAATATCCATTTAATATAATTTAAATCCTTTAAAATAAAAAAAGGCTTATAAGACCCTTATCGCTTCAAGTCTTACTATAGGGGCAAAAGTTTCTTTAAAGTTACTTCCTTTTATTTGATTATACCCCTTGGTCCCAAATCTTGCCTTGTTTATAATCACAACACATGAATCATTCATTTTCTTCATAAACATCTACTTAGTTCCAATAATACTTTGA
The DNA here is from genome assembly GCA_022539455.1 of Dendrobium nobile. Taxonomy (NCBI): domain Eukaryota; kingdom Viridiplantae; phylum Streptophyta; class Magnoliopsida; order Asparagales; family Orchidaceae; genus Dendrobium; species Dendrobium nobile. The sequence continues at coordinate 28,915,887 of CM039733.1, read as the reverse complement.
TCCTTAGGCCTTCCAATTAATTCTCAATTATTATTTCTAACAAATTAATTCAATTCTTTTATCATGGCCAAAATCTAAAATTCATCTAAAAGTGCTTGATTTATATTAGCTGGTTCAATCATCGATATAAATATAGAATGATTCACTTCTTTGCTAAGTCTATGCCTAGTTCTGCCTCCCTCACTAGGTTCTTCTAAAATCAATTCCTTAGGGTGATTCTTAGAAAATTTTCATTCTCTAGGAAAAGGTTTTCTGATATAACATTCTCTTCCAAATTTGACTTTTCAATTTCTTGGGAGATATTTTCAATATGATCTTCTTCCAACCTTGGCTCTTATGAAATGCCAGATTCATAAAAAATAACATACATGGTCTCCTCAACTACCAAAGTTCTCTTGTTAAAAACTCTATAGGATTTGCCAACACTAGAATATCCAAAAAAATCCCTTTATCAGATTTAAAATCAAATTTTGCTAAAGGAGTTTTACCATTATTATGAATGAACTCCTTGTATCCAAAAACATACAAATATGAAAGATTAGGTTTTCTTCCCTTAAGAAGTTCATAGGGTGTCTTATTCAATTTGGATCTAATATTCACTCTATTTAGAATATAATAAGCCATACTAACTGCTTCATCCCAAAAATATTTCATAAGTGAGTATTCTACCAACATGGCTCTAGTGGCTTCTATTAATATTCTATTCTTTCTTTCGACAATCCCATTCTACTAAGGGGTCCTAGGTGCTAAAAACTTGTGATCAATTCTATATTCTTTACAAATATCTTTAAAATTTTCATTTTCAAATTCTCCTCTATGATCACTTTGAATTGATAAAATGTTACATTCTAATTTCCTCTGAATCTAAGTAAAAACTTCTAAATTACTCAAATGATTCACTTTTATGAAATAAGAATTTAACCCAAGTGAATCTTAAAAAATCATCAACAATAACAAATCCAAAAACTTTTCCTCTTAGATTTACAATGCTAATTGGCCCAAAAAGATCCATGTGAATGATGTTCAATGCTTTGCTAATTATAAGATCCTTAATGGAATGAAAGGAGGACTTTACCTATTTTCCTAATTAACATGCATCACACAGGTGATCCTTAATGAAGTCTAGTTTAGGTATCTCTCTAACCTACTCTTTTTTGAAAATCTTCCTAAGGTTTTTCATGCTTGCATGATAATATCTCCTATGCCATAACCATGATTCATCAACAATTAATTTGAGAAAAAAAGTATTAGAACATTTATCAAAATTCAGATCAAACATGTACACTTTATTTACCCTATTTTCATGTAATACATTAATTCCATTTTGGCTTATTATGCAACTTGCGGAAAAAAAATTTATAACATAGCTGACTAATACTCAATAAATTATGCTTTAAGCCTTATACTAATAAGAAATTTTCAATAAAAAAGTATTCTTGTTGCCAATCATACATGTGCCTACCACTTACCTTATGGGATTATTTCCCAGTATAACCTTGCCTCCATTCTTAGTTTCCAACGATATGAATTTTTTTGTATCTCCAATCATATGCTTTGAACATCCTCTGTCCAAGTACCAAATGTTCTCACAAGGTCTTGTATTAGAGCGTGTCTACAAAATGATCAAATGTTAGACTTGGAAACCCAAATAAGTTTGGGTTCATCTTTTAGAAATAACAATCTAAATGTATGTTTGATATGCAATATTTTATGCATTTTAGGTCTCCACACTAGATATGTTCTACTATGAATAGTACAAGTGTGTGAAATATAACAAATCATTCCATAAGAAAAATATTCGACTTTTGGAAAAGGATTTATCAATATATGTGAATTATAATGTCTTTTCCTAGGTTTTAAAATTTTAAGCTTTTGATCAGGATTAAAAAATTATTCAAGTGTGGAGGGTGTCCTATTTTTCTTAAGAGCTTTTAGTTTAACTTTAAAATATGAGTTAGAACTTTATAAAATAATATTATCAACTTTCAAATAATGCTCTCTACGATCAGATTCATCCATAAATATTTTGAAATCATTTTCAAGTTTAGTATAATGATGATTTCAATAGTTCATGCTTTTTGTTCAAATCATCAAACACATCTAATAGATTCATGCTTGTGTCAATAAATGTATGATCATTTCTAAGGATTTCTAGCTCTTTTTTTTAAATTTAAAAATTCTAAATTCAACTTAGCTTGCAGCTTTTTTTCTCAAAACTTCAAATAACTCATTGTAGGTTAAGTCACACACCTCCTCATGATCTGAATGATCAAGCTTGTCAGCTATTTTAAACATGTTCATGACTTCCTTTTGTTCTTCTATTTCTAAAGAATCAGATGTTGAGTCCACCTAGAATGGTCTCTGCAATCTCTTCTTTCACTTCATCACATTGGTTTTCTCCTTAACTTTCTCCTTGCTAAGATTAGCTTTGAGATTTGGGCATTTAAATTTGATGTGTCGAGGCTTCATACATTCATAGCAAATTACTTCATTAGATGTTTTGTAATTCTATGGAACTTACCTTTATTCTACTGTTGATGTCTCCTATGCTTTATTTTAAGGAAACTTTTAAATTGCCTTGTTATTAGGGCAATATCATCTTCATCAATAGGCTAAGATTGATCACTTTTTGAGTCATTCACATTCAATGCAATATTTTAATCCTTCTGCTTGTCACCTGTATCAATCTATCTTTGAGTCATTCCTTACTCCTAAGCAATTAGTGATCCAAGAAGATTGTCAATAGAATAAACATTTAAGTCTTTTAACTTAGTTATTATAGTTATCTTTGCATCATAAGTAGTAGGCAAACAATGAAAAATTTTATTTACTTTTTCAAAATTAATTAGTTCCCTCTCTAAAGCATGTAATAAGGTGACTATTTATGTGAAACGAGTATACATGTTAGTGATTGATTCATTTGGTTTCATGCAAAATAGTTCATAATCATATAATAGAATGTTCAATCTAAATTATTTCACCTCATCAGTTCATTCAAAAGTGATACAAAGCCTATCCCAATTTTTTTTTCCAGTTTTATAAGTTGAGACATGTATATAGTCTTCAGACTTTAGTGCATAGAAAACGCTATTTAAACACTTAGCATTTAATTGAGCTAATTCTTTTTCTTCTATTGTCTAATCAATAAATAGTGTTTTAGTTATAGTTCCATCTACAAGTCTTGTTGGTATAATGTTTCCTTCTAGTACTAAAATCTACATGCGATAGTCAAGCACTTGAAGAAAAGTAGACATACATGTTTTCCAAAAATCGAAAGGGATGTTATCAAACAGTGGTGGTCTAGTGATCGAATATCCTTCGGGTATATTATGATTTCTAAAAGTAGCCATGATCATTTTTAAAAAAGTTTTCTAAACCTTAATTTTTGAAAGTAGGATCTGATACCACTTGAAAGTTTGAAGATGTAATTAAACCTATTAAATTTATCCCAAGGCTAACCAAGGGGGGGGGGGGGGGGGGGTGAATTGGTAATTTAAAAAATCTCTTGAAAATTTTAGATAACCGACAATGAAAAATTTTCTCAAAATAAAAATTTTAACAATAAAAAGTAAATTGCAAAAAATAAAAATAGTAAATAGTAAAGCTGAAGAACACTAAATTTTATAGTGGTTTGGTCCATATAAACCTATGTCCACTCCCTAAAGACTTCCTCTTCAGATATTGTACCACACCAAAGTAACTTTCCTTTTGCTCCCACAGCAAGGCAAAAAGGTCCTTACAATAACCTCTCTACACCAAACCCTAGTGTAGTAGAGTACCATCATCCTTTCTCACCCTCCTTATGATAGTAGAGAGCCGACATCCTTTCACACCCTCCTAGTGTTGGTAGAGTACTGACATCCTTTCATACCCTCCTAGTTTCAGCAGAGTGCCGATATCCTTTCACACCCTAATGGTGTTGGCAGTGTGCAGTCATCCTTTCTCACCCTCCTGGTGATGGCAGAGTACCAAATCTCCTTTAAAAATCTTTTTTCAAGTGTCTTTAAGAAAGTAGGGAAGAAATTTGAAGAACAAGCAAGAGATTCTCATCATTGGGCAACCTTGTGAATCCCCTCAGAAATTTGTCTTAAGAGATCTCTCACTCTCCAATCCTAAGACACTCACCCAGACACTCTCCAAGTGCACTCTAAAAAAACATTCACAGTAGGAGTTGTGTCAGTCAGTTTTTAGGACTCTTAAATAAGAAAAATAAGAAAAATATTTCTAGAAAACTAAAAAATTCAATTTGACCATCTTGGATCATATTGTACGATCATATTTTATATGTATAAATAGTTTTAAAAAATCTTTATATGATCCTGTATGAAATGATTTTATACTATGGTAGTCATATATATGAACTAACATCATACATTATGAATAGTTCAAAATTGAACAATTTAATCCAGTATGATTTCAAACCCATTTTGTACTATGATCATTATTTGTACAAACCCCACATCATATAGTATGAACTATTTGAATCAAATCATGCTTCATATGGTAAGAACATGGATGAGCCCATTTCATACTCTAGACGTCATCTATATGAAAATAATTTTGTACAATATGAATAATTCAAAAAACTTACTTATTCATATGGACAAATTGGTACACTCTCATTTCTAACTCTGGATCTCATATGTACAAAAATAATTTTATATAGTACGATCAATTAAGAAAATGGTGAGTTCATTTGGGATGAACTGGTACATATCCATTTTGTACTCTAGACATTGTTTGTACGAATCTATCTTTATACAGTACGAACAGTTCAATCAAAAAATTCTAAGGCATGATTCAATTAACTTTCTTTTGGAGGAACACTCTGGATAAATCATCCAGTATAATTCAATTATCATATAATATGATTAGTATAAAAATACAAGTTTTGAGTCACTCCCCTAGTGTGTGTGTGTGTGTACATGATTATGCAATTATAATCACACTCTCTTAGACTCACGAAAATGAGAAAAAGTTTAGACTTCAATTATAAGAAACCCTAATCTAATATGTCTTAAAATCTTCAGTAGTATGGAGTATTATTTTCCAAAAATAATAGTACACACAAATAACAAAAATAAGATTTTTGTAATATGTGTTAAGAGAAATAATAATTAACACAATAATATTTTGGTAACATAAAAAACTTACATGATATAAAAGTATAAATTTGAAAACTAAGTCGTAACAATCTTTAGCACCTTGAGGATAAACTAGATATTATATACATTCATGCTTAATCTAAGAAAAAAAAATTATATTTGCAAACAATCCTTCATATATGTTTTTAACTTGCATATGTTTGTTCATGTACCCATTTTTATTTTATTTATTGTTGTTTGCTAAATTAAAAAAAGTTTTTTTTTTGGTTATTCTTTATGTATTTGCTTTTGTGTATGTTATTTTTCATTTATGTTAAAAATTAATAAACTTTTGTTTTGTTTAAGATGTTTCCTGATCATCATACATACATCTCCTCGACTCACTAAAATTTTAAACTTTTTGTTCCTATAGTACTATACAATGCATATTCGTACTATATGATCTTCACAAATACACAGATCACAACCCTTTATTTAACCAACAGTCTAGTTTAGTTCACTGATATACGTATCGTATTGTACAAACTAATACTCGTATTGTATGATACATATGTCACTAACTATTAAGAAATTCAATCTGTTTGGTACAAAATTATTGACATTCACACTGTACGATACATCCCTTAGTACAGTACGATACACGTATCAAACTGTTACTCATCTGGAATGATAATAATTGCACTTTTATACTGTACGAACACTTATTCATACTGTATGATTCTTTTCGTCAAAGGTCATACTGACGACCCCTCGGGATGAACAACATTTCTTATGATCATCCAGTACGGTACTGATCGTATTGTATATTTTGACTACTTTTTCCAACTAGTCATCTTAACAAATTTATTGTTCTAATCATACTTTATGAACATCTATCCTACTATACAAGTGGTAAAAAAATATAAATTGGAGGGTTTGAATGGTTCAACTCACTCAACTTCTTTCAAACTCTCATCCTCTCAATCTTTATGTCTAATGGTCGGTGGAAGAAAATGTAACAGATTGATCTAGGGGAGCTCCTCCTCCTCTCATTGTTTCAACGCTTAGTTTCTCTCCATCGTAGATGAAGATGCCTACCATAAGTTCAAAGAGTAAAAGATCTCTCCATCTCGCATGTTAAACCAACCAGCCTTGAATTTCAAGGTTATGAACCTTTTGGCCTCCACCACTCTCCAGTTTCTTCTTACCTTGGCCTTCCCATTTAACTCTGAACTCCAATATAAATTCATATCAAACCTTATTATAAATTTAGAATGCAACACCTTGACTTCGTTTGTCTATAAATGAAATGTAAAAATCACTAAAGTAGATCTAGCAGAACACGTAGGACTCTCTACCCAAGGACCTCGTCTCAAATCTCTGATCTCAAATGAGTTTGATTTAACTTCCATTAATATGCTATTTATGAATGTTCCCTCAAACCAAAATCATCCCCTTATTCAAACTCTAACTTATAGTGCCCGTATCATCTAACACGTCCTTCAAACATCCATTATACCTAAAGCTAGGGATCAAATAAATATAACCCCACTTCTATATATGGTTACTTAATCTTATCAGATACCAAATTTGATGAAGCTTAAATGATTATAGATTACATCCATAACATAACCACTATTCGATATCCAAGTGACTGACATAAAAAAAATATTACCTTAGGATATATCTTAGGATACATCCTCGATACCAAATACGAGCTCACATTTCCTATTCCACCTGATAATCTTCCTATATTTTATATGGATACCTCCTTTCATATTCTTTTCCATCGGGGACAAGAGAACGATGAGCCAAATTTTGATGTAGAAGGGGACACTGCTCCTGTAGGAGGACCAGCACCACCAATACCACCACCTGCACCTGCCTACCCTGCCAACCCTCAGGATGATATTGTTTAGCAATTTGAAATGACTTGAAACTTGAATGGACTACCAATTTAACCAACAATAATGATAGCACAAGGATGATATGCAATGGTTTGGTTTAAGATTTACCTCGACAATTCATCAACTTGCATCCATTCATTTGTTCTTTCAGTCACCACCACCACCACCGGATTAGGATCCACCTTTCGAGTAGTCTTTATTTGTTGTGTTTTTTTATACTATTTTTTTCCTTTGGTTATGTCATACTCTTCTTTTTGGTGATGTCAAAAGAGGGAGAAGATGTTTATTTTTGTTGATTGTATGTTTTGTTATTTTTTTATATAATCTTATGCTTATATTTTTTGTATTTTTTTTGTCATTAAAAACAAACAAAGAAAAAAATTAAATAAAAATTTTGTTTGTAACCTCACAAATTTTTAAAAATTTATCATCTAGTGAGGGGGAATTTAGGATGAAATAAGATTTATCTTGCCTATCAACTAACATTATTTGACATCATTAAAATGGGAGAGATTATTATAATCCAGGATCCTAGTCTATGATTTTGATGATGAAAAATAATATTGACTAAATTATTACATTCTTCTTTGAATATTTTAGATGTTATTTTTGACTATGAGCACTAACATTGCATGTACAATACACACCGCTCAAGATTACTGAAGACTCAAGACTAGGTAGAATAGGATATGAAAGAGTCTGTAATTTATATTTTCTTCATTTTTTTGTTTCATGAGTCTGGCCACAAAAGAGTGTATGCAAATTGGGTGATCTTGCATACACACACAGGGGGTGATTTTTTTTTAAATTAAAATTTTTAAAGATAAATCATACTATATAATTTTCATCATATTGTATGATCTTTATTTGATAATAGGCTTAATGACTAATTAGAAAATTAGTTTTTGTAAACTAATAGTATTGTATACTGTATAATTTGTTTCAATCTGAAAACCTTAGCCCCAAGACTAATTTAAGTAAAAAATTTTAAATATGATTTTTGAACTATTTGTACTGTATAATGACAATCGCACTATACAATCATTTAAAATCAAGCTAAAATTAACCACTATAATTAGGCATTTAAATCATGGTTAATTAATAAGTGTTATTCGTACTGTATGATCCTTATCATACCGTATGAAGAATAGAGATGAAATTTTGTCATCCCATGGATCGTACCAGATGAAACCATGATTTTTATTCTAATAATATGGTGTGATATTAATATCATACTGGATGAACTTCTTAAAATTAGCTAAACATGCTGTATGAAATATACAGTGTAAGATAATTAACAGAGATGGCTTTCGGTCGTCCCAGGATTCATCCTGTACAAATAGAGGAAATATAATAGATTGTATTAGATGATCTCTAGATCATATTGTACGATGTGTTAAAAAATTATGAACTCTTCATTCTCCTTTGTACTGGATGTGACTAGTTTTGAACTAATCGTACTGTACAAACTTGGATTGTACTGTACAAATAGTGACAGCTAACTTGAATCTTTAGGGTTTCTTGAAGCCTATTATAAAAGCATTTCTTTAACCTTCTTTTAAGTAATGTGAAGAGAGGAATGTGGCTGAAGAAGGAACTGTAAGAGGGAGCTTCTGAAGAAAATTAAGATTAATGAGAGGAAGGAGAAGGTGAGCTTGAGCGTGAGGGAGAATGAGTGTGAGGGGAATCACACGGTTGCTCCTGGCTAGCTGCACACTTGCTCCTCCTATGGAATTGGTGAGTCTTATGGGATCTCTCTAGGGAGAGAGGCTTCTTAGTCAATCCTCGAGGTTGTTTGCCTTCTCAAGAAGAAAGAAAAAAATGAGTCAAGGTTCTCTGCCTATGAAAGGAGTTTTGGTCCTTTGACGCACCAGGTGGATGAAAGAGTGTTTTGTAAGGGCCTCTCTGCCTTGTTAAGGGAGTAATAGGAGAGTCACTTTGTGTTAGTGCAATACTCGGAGTGGAGGACTCCAGGGTATAGAGGTAGGTCAAGGTTTGACCAAACCACTATAAAATCTAGTGTGTTCATTTTGATTATACTTTTTGTATTTTACTTTAGCACTTCATCTTTGTTATAACTGCTTGATAAATTTCTGAGATCTATATTTGATTATGATAATTAGAATTTCTTCACCACTATTTTTAAGTCTTTTTTAATTTGTTAGCTTCCACATATAAAAATTAAAATTACTTATTTCTAAGTGTTTTGAAAAATCTAAAAAAATTAGTACTCTTGCTTAGGATTATTTTAAAAGCACTAATTCATCCCCTCTTGGCTCATCTCATACTTTCACGGTTGACCAAAAAGTTGACTTTTTGATTTTGACTTAATTTTATATTTTTGACTTTTTTTTGATAAATATTAGATCTTAAATGGTGCTGAATGTCTTTGAGTTTGCTTGATTTAGATTTTTTGAAGTTAGTTATGCTTTTTCAAAGTTTGGGTATTTATTTGAATTAATAAAATTATTTAATAAGAAGGGTTTTAATGATTTGAATCCAAATGAACTCCAAAATTCTTGAAATCACATCCAATGGTCAGATATGACTTAAGGAGGTGTTCTCAAGTGTTTTTTTTTTTAATTTTTCCAAGAATATATCAACTTTTTTGTAATGCCTCTTTTTTATTCTACCCAATTTTCTTTCATTCTCACCTTAATCAATGCATACCATTATGAAACCTTTTACCATTTCATTGCTAATTTAAGAATGAGGGAGAACGATACCAAGATGTCTTTATATGTATTTAAAGAGAGGTTAGAGATTACTAAGGAGGATTTAGGTACCTTCCTACATCTTAGGGCTGAAGGGCTAAGGGCACATACTATGACTTTAGAGATGATTTTGACTGGTCTACCATAAATCAAACTCTTAGAGATGTACATTTAGTTTATCACCAATTTATTGTACATACTTTGAACAAAAATGCTAGGATCATCAAGCATGTTTTGAGAACAACCATTATTCTTAAAGCTGGGAATCATATCAACCTCACTCTCTTGCTTTCTATTGTTACATATCTTATAATGTCAAACACTCCAATTGATAAAGCTCGATTGATTTTGGACTACATCAATAATCTTATCAGCATTACACTTCCTACCACTATAAGGAAGAATAATGTGGCTTTATGACATTTGGTTTCTATGTGCTTGAAAAGAAATACAACTTAATTCATCCTGATCCACCTACTCATCTTCCAATCTATTTCATTTATGCTTTCTTTTGTTCTCTATTTCATTGGGATCAAGGGGATTCAGGAGAGGAAGTTGGAGAAGGAGAAGCTCCTGCTCCTGCACCTACACCTGCTCCTGGACTTGATCATCATTTTTATCAGGAAATGGTCCACCATTTTAATCCACTTTAGTCTCATTTTGATCAACAATTTGATCATATTGAGACTCGCTTAGACCACCAGTATGACAGATACAATGAAGATATGGGTTGGGTCAGAGGGCAGTTCAATTCTATCAAAACTCAAGTTGCTACCCTTAATAGCTACTTTACCATGTTCTCTCCTTCTCAATCACCTCCAGATAAAGATCCTCCAGCATTTTAGTTTTTTATTTTTTTTTGCAATTGATGTAAGTTTTGTTTCTCTTTAGTATTTATGTGATGGATTGAGATGTTTTGTATTTTTGTATCAAGTTGTATTTGCATTCTACTTTGGTAATGAAATTCTTGTCTTTGCATTGGTTTTAATTCACTTAAATTATCTTTGAGTTTGTATTATTTAAATTACTAATGTTGATTTAAGAGAAAATTTTAAAGAATCTTGCACTACAACTAAAGTTCCTGGCAAAATTATTTTTCTCTTCTTAAACTTTAAATTAACTTACAAATTAGATTTAGCTAATAAGATCATTTCAATGTTCTAACAAAACTGTATCTTATAATTATAATTGTTTTAAAATTGGTAACTTAATTTTTCTTCTATTTTCTTATTTAATGTGTTGATTTTATTCTTAACAATAAGATTTTGTTTTATGGAATATTCTTCTTTATACAAGAAAGTTTATTCTTTTGTTTAGAAGGTAATCACAGATGCTAAGATTTATTGAGTTAGGTTGTGGAATGAACGAAATGACAAAAGATGCATAAAGTATGCCAAATTTAAAAAGAGGCACAAAATGAGCCTAATATGAAAAGACATGCAATGTTAGCCAAATTTGTAAAAGAGGAGCAAAATGAGCCCAAAATAAAAAGATACATAATGTTTGCCACTCAAATAATTCTTATCGGTTAAGAGGCATAAAATGAGCCCACACTCCATTTAGTTCTTTCCTCTATATCTTTAATTCTTAGACACATCCTTGCATTAAATGATAATTTCAACTATGGAATTTTAAACTACAAGAATTCTATCTAAATAATTTTGTGATGATTAATCTATTTGATATTTCTGCTTTCTAGAGTGAATATTGACCTAGTCAAATTTTCTTATCTAAATTGTTCTAAAATTTAAAATTTGAATCTTTCTTTTTTAATTAGAACTTTAATATTGTCTATGCAATAGGTTAAAATTCTCTTCTTTATCATCTATTAGATTTGTCTATTGCAACTTACTTTTTAAGGAGATTTTTTTTTCTGATGTCAAAAAAGTGGAGGTTATAGTTTGTGTTTGTTTGAAGTCTTTTGGTTTATATTTTGGTATGTATTTTTGGTTCTGTGTGTTTTTGGTTTTGTGTTTTTGTGTTTTTTTGCTTTGTATGTTATTTTAAGTTTGTTTAGATTTTATGTTTTATATTTTATGACATAATGTTCTCAAGGGGAGTATATTTATGGATTTGGTTTTCTTATTTTTTTGTGATTCGTGTCATACTAGTTTATTTTGTGTTTGTCTCTAAAACCAAAAAAAAAGAGGGACAATTTATTATTTCCCCATGATTTTTATGTTTAACTTCATTAATGGGGAGTTTTTTTTTTGAAAGTGCAATATATGCATTAATAAAATAAGCAAACTACAAAGTTGATTCCTCCTTTAACAAGTTAAAGAGCGAAGGAGGAATCTTATTCAAACATAAATCCTCCTAAATGAAATTGCCAATAAGAGCAAAGTTAGCACACATGTCAGCTAACTTATTACTACCTCTATCTATACATTTAAAAATAACATAATTGAAATCTTTGAAGAATTCAAAGTCTTCCATGTCCTTGAAGCCATCAAGCAAAGCGTGTTAGAGAATCCTAATTACATTAGAATTGTCACTTTCAATGATCGCTCCTTTGTGTTTGAACATCCAATCTTTAACGACTTCTTTCAAGGATTTGATAGCTAAGAGTTCCAATTGAGAAATGTCGCAATGGATGCAAGATGTTCCAAAAGCCAATAAGAATCTTCCTTTATAGTCATGGACCACTCCTCCAATTCCAGCTCTATAAGATGAACCAAGTTAAGCATCTACATTTATCTTTAACCAATCGGGTGGAGGGGGATGCAAAATATTAGACAGTCTTATAGACTGGTTAACATCCCATCTGTCTGAGCTAATGTTAAAAGAAATTTTAGAAAGAGAAGAATACCTAACAGCATTTGCAGCGATTGCATTTGCACTATCTTCAACTCCTTCATAGATTAATTTATTTCTAGCCTTCCAAGAAAGAAACACAACATTGCAAAAAGAGTTGAGAAGCATACAATTATGTTGAACAATTGATTCCATCCATGTGCAGCAATCTTCAAAATTGTCAAACAAGGGAATTCCAAATCCCCATTTGTTTAATAGTAAGAGAACTTCTTTCAATTTGCTACATTTGATAACTACATGTTCGATATCTTCAATACCGTTCCAGCACCTTGGACATATTTCATTACTTTGCAACCTTCAATATGATAAGAAATGGCAAGTTGGAATTGCATTTCTAAATAGCCTCCACCAGAACACTTCTATACGAGGATTCAATTTAGATCTTTTGATCCATTTTTGAATCTTGGTTCTTCTTGTTGTTGTTGCATAATTTCAAAAATCATTTCAGAAATTGTCTTACCCAAATTATGGTAAATCATCTCTAGCTCATCATCCCATGATTCTGTTTTGATATTGATTTGTAGGATTAACTCCACCAGCTCATGTCCAAAAATTTTCAGCAGCTCATCAACATTCCAAGTTTTGTTTACAATAAACATGAAGCACTACAAAAGTTGGCCATTTTTTGATGCAATTATCCAAAATCCAGTTGTCTCTATAAACATAAATAGATGATCCATTTGCAATGTTCCATTTCATCATAGAATTAAGTAGCTTTCCTCCAGAAAGTTTGTTAGGGATATTAAACACTTGTGAACTAGCCCAAGGCTTAATAAGAGGGGGGTGGGGGGTGCGGGGTGGGGTGAATTGATATTTTAAAAACTTCTCAAATAAAAATACAATCTTAAACCAAACCAATAATCACCACAAGAAAATCAAAGTGCGAAAATTTAATGCGGAAAAGTAGTAGGAAAGAACACACATAAATTTATAGTGGTTTGATCAACCTGACCTACGTCCACTCCCCAGAGCTTCTACTCTGGGTATTGCACTAAACTCAGTGACTCTCCTTTTTCTCCCACAGTAAGGCGGAGAAGCTTGTACAAACCTCCTTTCCACTGACACTCGTGAGGCAGAGAACCCAACTCCTTTTCCTTCCTCTTAAAGTAGGTAGAGAACCCGACTCCTTTTGCTTCCTCCTAAAGAAGACAGAGAGCCTTGATCAGTTGATGAAGTAGACCTCTCTCAAACCTATAAGGAACTAGGAATGATGACTGGAGAAGATGACTTGGATCCTTGCTTGGAGCAACCTTTGTGAAACCCCTCACAAGACCCTCTCTCTCTCTCCCTTACTCTCCCACTCCTCTTGGCTCTCTCAGGTAAGGACAACAACAAAAGATATAATATTTGGTAAATAAGAGATCTTATATAGAAGAGCTTTGGATTTGCTCTTAATTTCAATAAATCGACATTATCTACGATCAGTACAAATTCAACTCAATCAGCCCAAATAATCTAGGAGAGCCTGGATGATTAAAGGACTTGCTTATTCTGATCATCCAGGATGTTAGGACATCATCCTATATGATTATTTCAAATATGTTGAGCATCGTCCAGAACATCACCCTAATTGCATGTCTAGATGATGGAAAAATAAACTGATTGTTATGGATGATTTCATGATCGTCCAAGATGATTAGTTCAAAACATCAAATATCATCCAGAACATATCCCTAATATCATCTCTGGATGATAGAAAAATAATTGATCATCTACGATGATATAAGATCATCCTAGAAGATTAGTACAAATCAATACAAAACGTTCAAAACATCATTTTGGTAGTCGAGGATGAAACTAAGGTTTGTTTAACTGATCGTCCCAGATGATCATGTGATCATCCAGGATAATTTGATCGAGCAATCAAACCTTAATTACTTTCCTTAATTACCACACTAATTTAGGCATAATTGCAATGCATCGTCCAGGATGATGTCCTAGATAATGTCCAAAAATAAAACATGCCTAAACAAATTTAGTGGCTGATTATTTTTGAATTGTGCCTATCATCCAGGACAATGTAAATATCATCCAGGATGATTTGCTTAATTATTGTTGTCTTAACCAGGATGCCCTAATTAGGGTTTATGTTTTTAACTGATCGTCCAAGATGATTTGGGATCATTTCGGACGATGTGATCAAAAATAAAAACTCTAAAAATAGATAGAAATTTTCCCTGAGTGTGTGTGTACAAGGTTACTTAGCGTGAAGACCCACTTTGTTTATAATTAACTTAAGAAAAAGGTAAAAAAATTCTTAACTTCTATTTACAGATAGACTCAGTCCTGATATGCCTAATCTTGAGCTGGCTTGATTTGCAATTAGACTTGTGGAACTAAAATGTTAGTAGACAAGGTAGTCGTAGAAAAATAGAAGTGTAAAAAATATTTGCTATCTACAAATTATAAGTCCTAAATCTAGATTCACAATAATCTCCCCCTTTTTGATGATGGGAAACAAAAAAAATTTAAGCAGTTTAATATAAAAAAAGTAAATTGAGAAGTTCAAATTTTACTCAAAATAAAACACTAAACAGAAATTAATACAATGAAACACTACCACTACTCCCCCTTTTGACATCACAAAAAAAGGAGGGAAAGTGAAAAGAAACATAATAGAAACTACAAAACAGAAGAAAACTACATCACAAAAAAATGATACCATGAAAACAAACTAAAAAAATGACGGGCCCTGATAATCAGAAGGAGGTGATGGTGGCGGCTGAAAGAAGCTAGAAAGAGTAGATAACTGGTCCCCAAACTAGGCTATATCCTAGTCGTGCTGGTGCTGCTGGTGAGCTACATACAAGTCAAATTAAGCAACATCATCCGCATGTTGCTGCTCCTATATAACTACATAGGAGTCGAACCGAGCCTCCCATTGGTCAAACCGCTCCACCAGTTGATCCATCTATGAGTGTTAGCAGAGCGGAGTAGGTGCAGGAACAGGTGCAGGAGCTGCGTCCTCCTTAGCTCCCTCAGCTTCCTCGTGCTCCGGGTGGAGGTGAGTATTGTGAAGTACATGGAAAGAGATGTTGGTGTAGAAGGCAGGCTAAAAGTTTGGTGGGGCAGGATATTAAAGGTTGTATTTGGATTTTAGGACATATGCTATAATGTATCCGAGGTCAAGGTTAGGCTTCCTTCTATGTCCTGGATCCCTAATGCTAGTGATATACTCAATGTATCAAAAAATAAGATCAGTAGCATTGAATTCACAATGGGCCATGATGTAGAAAGTGATGATCAAAAGGAGTGGAGTGATGTGGACACGATCACTAGCTTTTGCAATAATAGAGGTATGAAGGACATGTTGGATTATCCTAGTATCTTTGAGTAAGCTGTTAGACTCTCCAACATGATAGGAGACATGAGTGTTTCTAAGAAAGTGATTGGTTAGAGCCTAGTCAAAATAAATATGTTGAGATAAGACATGAAGCTTATCTCTAGTGGTGGACAATTGCAGGCGCTCATAACAATCTTGATATGTGATCTCAACAAAATGCTTATTGACATAAGACTCAAGTGTAGTATATGAAGAATTGATATAGAGGCTAGTAAAAAATTCAAAAAGCAGAGAATTAAAAGAGACAACAATGCTAAGGATGAAAGTGAGTGAACTGTGAGAAAAGAGGTCAAGAATAGGGTATGGAAGTGTATGAGGATTGACAGTCCGAGATAAGGTGATCCCGACTATCTTGTAATATAGATAGGTGGCTTGGTCGATCATCGCAGTGAAATGAGGGTCAAGGTTGGCCCTCGAGAAGCTTCCAGCAGGCATACGAGATTGCTTACCACCTGCCATAAACATAAAAATAGAGAAAGAGTGAGATCAAAGGAGGATAGAGGAGTTTGGGTGAGGAAAAAAACATTTGAAAGCCTCAATTTATAAAGCAACAAGCTAATCATCCAGGATGATCGCAGATTTGTCTAAGATGATCAAGTGAAATTATTGCATCTAGGATGATTGGTCAAAAAGGCAGCTATATAATCCAGGACAATCAAACATCGTCCAGGATGATAAGACATAGGCGATCATCTCGAGGAGTCATTCTAGACAATCATTGAAAAAGTAGTTTGCCTATGATGATTAGGTGGATCATCCAGGATGATTGATAATAATGGATCATACCGATCGAATTTAAAATTTGTAACGGCTTTTGGCTATATGGATTTGAAAGTTTGTTAGGGATGTTAAGCCCCTATTAACTAGTCCCACGGCTAACCAAGAGGGAGGGGGGGGGGGGGGGATGAATTGGTATTTTAAAAAATCTTTCGATCAAAACACAATCGTAAAACAAAAACCAAGATTCACTATAGAAATCAAAGTGCGGGAAATAAATGTAGAAGCAGTAATAAATAATACATAAATTTATAATGGTTTGATTAACACAACCTATGTTCACTCCTCGGAGGTGCCATCCGAGTATTGCACTAAACTTAGTGTCTCTCCTTTTCCCCCACAGCAAGGCGGAGAAGTATATACAAACCTCCTTTCCACCAACCCAGGTGAGGCAGAGAACCTAACTCCTTTTGCTTCCTCTAGAAGTAGGCATAAAACCCAACTCCTTTTTCTTCCTCTTGAAGCAGGCAGAGAACCTTGATCAGATGCTGAAGTTTACCTCTCTAGAACCCCTAAGGAACTAAGGATGATGACTGGAGAAGATGATAATGGATCCTTATTTGGAGCAACCTTTGTGAACTCCCTCACAAACTCCCCCTCATAAGAATCCTCTTTCTCTCTCCCTTGCTCTCCCTCTCCTCTTAGCTCTCTCAGGTTAGAACATTAGCAAAAGATAAGCTCTTGGGTAGAACAAGAGCTCTTAAATAGAAGAATTTTAAAATAGCTCTTATTTTATACAAACTAACTTTTTCATCAAGGATGATATACATATCGTCCTGGACGACCATCATAAATTTTGCTCAATCAGTCTGGACAGTTTGGGATGATCAGATGATTTTTGTTTATATCATCCAGGCCGATATAATATCATCCTGTACAATCAGTATAAATCCTTGAATATCATCCAGACAACCGCTCTAAAAGATTGTCTGGATGATGAAAAAATAGCTTGTTCGTCCAGGCCGATCTCACAATCATCCTGGATGATTAGTTCAAATATGTGAAACTTGTCCAGAGCATCGCCCTAATTAGAAGCTGGCCGATGTCGATTATCCAAGAGATCGTCCCTAATGATCCTGCGATCGTCCAGGATGATGTGATCGTGCAATCAAACCTTAATTACTTTCCTTAATTACCAGATTAATTTAGCCATAATTGTACTGCATCATCCAGGACTTAGTAATGTCCTGGACGATGAGCAAAAATAAAGAAAACCTAAATAGATCTGGCGGCTAATTCTTTTTGATTTGAGCCTATCATCTTGGCCAATATGAATATCATCCAGGACGATGTGCTTAATGACGGCTGCCTTAACCAGGATGCCCTAAATAGTGTTTTTATTTTTAACAGATCATCTAGGATGATGTTTAGATCATCCTAGATGATGTGATCAAAATAAAGAACTCTAACCAACAGATAGGAATTTTTCCCCATGTGTGTGTGTATAAGGTTACATAGCATCAGGAACCATATCATTTACAATAAACATAAGAAAGGAAAATTACAAACTTACTCAGACCTAATCTACCCAATCTTGAGCTGGTTTGAGTTGCACTCGATCTTGTGGAGCTGAAATGTTAGTAGGCAAGGAAGTCATAGAAAATTATGAATGTTTGCTATCATCAAAATTCTAATCCATAAAATAAAAATTGCAACAATCTCCCCCTTTTTGATGATGACAAACCAAAAAATAATTTAAGCAGTTCAAGGAAGTTTAATGGAAATAGATTTCAAGATAGTTTAATGGAAACAAATCAACTATCCAAAATCAAACTATAGAATAAATAGTACAACTAACTACTCCCTCTTTTGACATCACAAAAAGAAAGAGGGAAAAAAGAAACAAAGCAAAGACATCCAAACATAATCAAACTACAATAATAAAAAAGAAATAAAAACAACTAGAAGAATGATGGCCCTTGATCATCTGAAGGAGGTGGCGGTGGAGGTAGATGTGGCTGAAAGTAACTTGAAAGAGTGGCGAACTGCTCTCCAAACCAGGCCATATCTTGGTCGTGCTGGTGCTACAAGCGAATAGTGTCCTCAGTATGTTACTGCTCTTGTATAGCAACGCAAGTCTCAAAATGTGCCTCCCACTGGTCAAATAGCTCAACCAGCTGATCCAACTGAGAGTGCTTATAGAGCGGAGCAGGTGCAGGAATAGGAGCGAGAGCCTCCTCCTCCGCAGCTCCCTCGGCTTCCTCATCCCCTGGGTGGAGATGAGTACTGTAAAGAGCATGGAAGGAATTGCTCGAGTAGAAAGCAAGCTGACAGTTGGGTGGTTTAGGATATTGGAGGTTGTATTTTGATTCTAAAACATATGCAATGATATGTCCTAGGGCAAAATTGGGATTGAGTCCGGGCAGGCGAGCAGAGCTCCTGGGTAGGTGGGCAAGGAATTTTTTTTAATTTGACCTGCGGTTTAAGACCGCTGGCAAAACTGCCAGAATAATTGGCCGTCGGAAAAAATCGCCGGAATTTATTTTCCAGCACTGTTTTTACCCGCAGAATTTTAACCACCGGAAAACTGCCGGGAAATTACAAAATCGCCGGAAAAGGCTCAATTTCCGCCTAAAACGCCCACTGGAAATGGGTGATTTTCCTGTAGTGTTAGATTGTCCTAGCATCTTTGAGTAAGGTGCTAGTCTCTCTAACGTGAAAGTGAGCATTGGTGTCTCGTAGAAAATGGTTAAACGGAGCCCAATTGTAGTCAAGGTCAAAACATAGGGTGTGGAGTTTATCCCCTGTGGTGGAAAGATGCAAAAGTTTTACACTGTCTTTATATGTGATCTCGACGGGACGTCGATTCACATAGGATCCGAGAGAAGTAAAAGAAGAATTTATGTGAAGACTGGCAAAAAATTCAAAGAGTAGGGAATTGAAAGGGACAGTGAGTGTAAGGAGGAAACACAAGGAGGTGTGAGCAAACAAATCAAGTACCAGATATGAGGGAATGTTCGAGTTTACAGATAGGGAGACAGTGATTCTGGCCGTCTTGTATCTTTGGTAGGTGGCTTTATTGCCCGCCTCAGTGAATTGAGGGTCTAGAGTAGCCCTCGAGGAACTCCTAGAAGGATGGCTAGATCACTTTTCATCGGTGATTATCAAAAAATAGAGCACAAGAGTAAGAGCATAAGGGGGTTTGAGTAAGAAAAAATGGCTGAAAGGCTCGATTTATAAAGAATCGACTCGATCGTCTAAGATGATTGCAGAATCGTCTAGGCCGATTGGGTATAATAATTGCATCTAGGCCGATTCATAAAAAAGGCGATCCTATTGTCCAGGATGATCAGATATCATCTAGGACAATAAGACACAGGCAATCGTCCGGAGGAGTCAAGCTGGATGACCATTGAAAAAGAAGATCGTCCTGGCCGATTAGGTGGATCATCCAGGACGATGCACAATAATGGATCATACTGGACAAATTTAAAAATGTTTAAAACATTGCCACGTATATCATTCAGGATGAATAGGTGGATCGTCTGGGACGATCACCAATAATTGGTTGTACCAGCCAAATTTAAAGTATTAAATTGTATTGCCACGTGTATCATCCAGGACAAATATGTGGATCGTACAGGCCGATTTTCCTTAAATTGAGTAAAGAGTGAATAACATCATCCAGGACAAAAATAAATCATCTAGGATGATCACAGAAGTTTGAAGCAGAAGATGATCAGATTGTCCAAGATGATAAAGTATCATCCAGGATGATCAAAAGAAGAAAAAGTCATATCAGACGTTCAGACGGGAATTTAAAGTGAGTTGAGCTGATCGTCCAGGATGATATAAATATCGTCCAGGACGATGTGACAGAAAAAGGTTTAAATTTAGATGATGGACGGAGATGATCAGAGAAGGCCTAAAAACTTAACAATATAGGTAAAAGAGAAAGTAAGACAAAAAGATAGAAAAAAGAAGAGACAAATAAATAAAACATAAAAAAAAGTAATTTTATCATTTTTTATTTTTTTTAAAACAAGGCATGAATATAATAAAATCTCCAAGTGATTGAATTTAAGGACTTGTAAGACCAATAAGTTAACATCAATGAAATCAAAAAATGATAGAATATCCGATCCTGCGAAACCTAGCTCAGACTTCTCTTAGGGAAAAATCGTCTTTTGAAAATAAGAGACCTAACTCAGAACCAACCAATTGGATAAGAAAAAAGAGATTCATTCAAACCTTAGTTCCAGAAAAAATATCTTATAGAATAATATACCAAAGTGATTTGTCACAATTATGAAATTTGAAATCAAGCCATTGAAAATACCAAGTGACACATGAATTCTTCTAAGATTTAATGGTTTTGAAAGAGAGGGAAGCTTTTCTTCTTGTGTGCTCATTTTACGCCTCTTGTCAATTTGATTGACGCACTTTACGCATCTTTTGATTTTTGATACACTTTGTATATTTTTCAATTTTTGGCGATCATTGCGCATATTTTGTTTAGGCGTCATTGGCCACTTTTTTCTTATTTTTCCAAGCTAGATCCCATTTCAAAACTCTTAAATATTCTCAGTTATGAATATTACTTCAATTTATTAGAGAAGAAAATCTCACTCTCTAATAAAGGGAAGAATTAACTACAAAATAGAATCAAATTCATATGATAAATGTAATAACAAGATTTCAAGAAACTTAAAAGTAATATAAAGACTTTTGAACATTATATATATAAGATAGATTACTTAGCAAGATAGAAAAAATCTTAATTGCAAAGTCCAGTTATTAATTTGAGATATACTTTTATTTAGAAAAGAAAATTACACCACTAAAAGAGGTTAGAGGGAGGGAAACAATCATGATGTTTCTCCCTTTAACTAATTTAGGGATATTTAGACATTGACTACAAAATTTCAAAACCAAAAACCAAGACAAAATATCATTTCAAAGAAAAAAAAAATATTAGGGATGAAACAACTAAAAACCAACAAACATGAAAAAGAAAATAATAATAATTAATAGAATAGTAAACATACAATCTAGAATTTATTAAGCAGCAAGTTTAAGCAATTATGAGCCGCGAGTCTCCACTATCCAAATATCATATGCTCTTATAAGATCTTTGGAGAGAACTCACCTACAAAAATCATAAACAGTCAGATTTAGGAACCCAAACAGGTTTTGGTCCCTTCTTATGAAAAGAAGAATGCAATGCATTTGTGTTATGCTGTGAAACATGCAATTTTAATCTCCATACCCAATGTGTACTATGGTGAACAGTGCAAGTGTGTGAAATGTGTCCTAGCATGCCACATGAAAAACATCTAACTCCAGGAAAAGGATTTACTAATCTTTTTGGGTTATAATGCCTCTTCCTAAGTTTTGGCTTTAGATCAAATATTGATGTATTCCAATTTCTTTCAAGTGTATTCAATTTAGCTTTAAACCTCAAGTTAGCACTTTCTATAAGCTACATTATTAACTCTCAACCCTATGCTCTGATTTATCAATGTTTGTCTTAAAATCAGATTCAAGTGAGGTGTAGGTTGCTTTCAATGAATCATGCTCAATAACCAACTCATAGTGCTTTTTACTCAATTCATCAAATTCATCAAGTAAATGCATGTGATTGCTATTAATTTGGAGGTGATCTTTAATCAAAACTTCATGACCTTTTTGTAATTTCAAAAACAACAATTTCAAACTAGCATGCATCTTCTTAAGTTTTCTATATTATGCATAAATTTTCTCATATATTTCAAGTAGTTGATAATAGGTTGGTTGGCATACCTCTTCTTGGTCAGATTGTTCAAGATGATTATCGGCCATCAAACACAAGTTTATGGTTTCCTCCTCTGCTTCAGTCTTAGAAGAGTTAGATGCAAAATTCGCCCAAAATGCCTTTTAAAATTGCTTCTTGTCCTTCCTGAATTTAGGTTTCTCCTCACCCTTTTCTTTGCTTGAGTGTTCCTTAAGTGTAGGAAAATCTACCTTGACATGTTCAGGTTTCTTGCATTCAAAACAAACAATATCAGAAGAATTTTTATAATTTTTGCTATCCTTACCTCTTTTCCACTTTTGTTAATACTTATTATTCTTCCTTAAAATGCTTTTAAATTACCTAGTGATGTAGGCAACATCATTAGTTTTAGATTCAGAAGAATCAGTGTCCGTGTTGTTGGCCTTTAGTGCCATAGTTTTCTATTTCTTTTTCTTACCTGCATCAAAATTTCTTTGATTCACCCCTTGCTCGTAAGCAATGAGTGATCCAAGTAAATTATCAACTGAATAAGTATTTAAATCTTTAGATTCAATAATTGCAGTGATCTTAAAACCAAAAGAAGAAGGCAAGCATCTCAAAATTTTATTGACCCTTTCATAATTAGTTAGCTCTCTTCCTAAAGCATGCAATGAGATAACAATTTGAGTAAACCTTATATATATTTCAAAAATTAATTCAGAAGGTTTCATATGAAAAAGTTTGTAATCATGCAATAAAATATTCAATCAAGATTTCTTAACTTCATTTGTTCCTTCATAAGTAATACACAATCTATCCCAAATCTCTTTACTAGTAGCACAAGTTGAAACACGCATGTAGTCTTCAGATTTTAAAGCACAAAAAAATAGTTCAAATATTTTGCATTGTGTTATGCTAAATCCCTATAATCAAAAGTCCATTCAGTAAAAGGAAGTGCAGCTTTAATGCCATTAATTTCATGTGTAGGAGGTCAATATCCTTTTTAAACAAGCATCCACATGCGATAGTCAATTGATTATAAAAATGTAGATATGCGAGTTTTCAAAAAATCAAAAGGAATTTTATCAAATAAAGGTGGATGTGTAATAGAATATCCTTCTATCAATTACCAAAGTTAGCCATGAATCAAAATTTAAAAATTTTTCAAACTTAATTTTATGAATCCCACTCTGATGCCACTTGAAAGTTTATTAGGGATGTTAAGCCCTTATAAACTAGTCCTAAGGCTAACCAAGAGGGGGGGTAAATTGGTATTTTAAAAAATCTTTTGATCAAAACACAATCTTAAAATAAAAACTAAGATTCACCACATAAAATAAAGTATGGAAAATAAATATGGAAGCAGTAATAAAGAATATAGAAATTTATATTGGTTTGGTCAACACGACCTATATCCACTCCCCAGAGGCGCCCTCTGAGTATTGTACTAAACTCAGTGTCTTTCCTGTTGTCCCCACAACAAGGTGGAGAAGCCTATACAAATCACCTTTCCAACAACCCAGGTGAGGTAGAGAACCCAACTCCTTTTGTTTCCTCCAGAAGCAGGCAGAGAACCCAACTCCTTTTGCTTCCTCCTGAAGCAGGCAAAAAATCTTGATCAGATGCTAAAGTTTATCTCTCTAGAACCCCAAAGGAACTAAAGATGATGACTGGAGAACATGATGATGGATCCTTGCTTGGAGCAACCTTTGTGAACTCCCTCATAAACTCCCCCTCACAAGATCCTCTCTCTCTCTTTTGCTCTCCCTCTCCTCTTGGCTCTCTCAGGTTAGAACATCAGCAAAAGATAAGTTCTTTGGTAGAACAAGAGTTCTTAAATAGAAGAGTTTTGGAATAGCTCTTATTTTATACAAATGGACTTTATCGTCCAGGATGATATATATCATCCTGGACGATCAGCATAAATTTTACTCAATCAGCCCGGATGATTTGGGACGATCAGATGATTTTTGTTCATATCATCAAGGCCGATATAATATCATCATGTACGATCAGTATAAATCCTTTCATATCATCCGGACAATCGCTCTGAAAGAATGTCTGGACGATGAAAAAATAGCTTGATCATCTAGGCCAATCTCATGATCATGCTGGACGATTAGTTCAAATCTATGAAACGCGTCTAGAGCATCACCTTGTATAAAAGCTTGCCGATGTCAATCATCCAAGATATCATCCCGGAAGATCCTGCGATCATCCAGGATGATATGATCATGCAATTAAACCTTAATTTCTTTCCTTAATTATCATATTATTTTAGGCATAATTGTGCTACATCATCCAGGACTATGTCCTGGATAATGTCCGAAAATAAAGAATACCTATATAGATCTAGCGGCTAATTCTTTCTAATTTGAGCCTATCATCCCGGTTGATGCGAATATCATCAAGGATGATGTGCTTAATGATGATTGCCGTAACCAGGATGCCTTAATTAGGATTTTTATTTTTAACAAATTATCCAGGATGATGTTTGGATCATCTCGGACAATGAGATCAAAATAAAGAACTCTAACCAACATACAAAAAATTTCCTCTATGTGTGTGTGTGTGCAAGGTTACTTAGCATCAAGAGTCACATCATTTATAATAGACTCAAGAAAGGAAAATTACAAACTAACTCAGACCTAATCTACCCAATCTTGAGCTGGCTTGAGTTGCACTCGATCTTATGGACCTGAAATGTTAGTAGGCAAAGTAGTCATAAAAAAACTTGAATGTTTGCTATCATCAAAATTCTAATCCATAAAATCAGATTTGCAATAGGATTGTTCAGGACAGATAGGTGGATTGTCCAGGATGATCACTAATAATAAGGCAAAAAATAAGAAGATTTTCTAAAACGATCACAAATAATTAAAGAAGAATATGATTAGATCGTCAAGGATGATAATGGATCGTCCAAGATGATCATAAATAGAAAAGACATATAAGCCGTCAGATTGAATGTTAAGAGTGGATTGAAGGTATCGTCCAAGACGATGTGACCAAAGATTGAAAATCTAGAGATGACTAAAGAAGGCAAAAAAATAGTAAAAGATAAAAATAATAAAAAAGATGATAAAAATGATAAAAGGAACAAAAGCAAAGTTTTTTTTATCAAAGAATGAATATGATAATTTCTCTATGAAATTGAATTAAAAATTTGTAAAAATCAAAGATTTAACATTATTGAAATCTGAAAAATGATAGAGCAACCGATCCTATTAGCTCTAGCTCAGCCTTCTCAAAGAGCAAACTATATTTTAAAAATAAAGATCTAACTCAGAAAAATCAATTGGATAATAAAAAGAGATCTGTTCAAAACTTGGTTCCAGAAAAAATATCTTATAAAATAATATATCAAAGTAATTAGTCATAATTATGTATTTCGAACACAAGTCCTTGAAAATATCAATTGACATATGAATTCTTTTAAGATTTAAAGGTTTGAAAGAGAGGGAAGGTTGCTTTTGTGGGATCATTTTATGCCTCTTATCAATTGATTGGCGCATTTTGCGCATCTTTTGATTTTTGATACAATTTGCATATCTTTCAATTTTTTTGGCAGTCATTGCACATCTTTTTAGTTTTTCTTCTTTTTGGGCACATTTTATGCCCTTGTCACTTTTTTTTCTTTTTGCAAACTAGATCCTTTTAAAACTTTTAAATACTCTTACTTGTGAGAATATCTTCCAGATATTAGAGAAGAAAAAACTCACTCTTTAATATAAGAAAGAGTAAACCGCAAAGCAGAATTAAATTCATATGATAAATGGAACAACATGATTAAGAAAGCTTGAAAGTGATTTAATGACTTTGAACATTATTTATATAAGATAGATTACTGTAGTAAGATAGAAAAAATCTCATTCGCAAAGTCCAGTTGTTAATTTGAGATCGACTTTTGTTTAGAAAAGAAAATTACACCACTAAAAGAAGTTAGAGGAAGGGAAACAATTAATGGTGTTTCTCCTTTTAACTGAATTAAAGATGTCAAACATTGACTACAAATTTTTAAAAACAAAAACAAGCCACAAAATATCATTTTAGCAATGATAAAAAAAAGAAAAAAAGTAAATTAAAATTATATAAATAAAAAAAATGAAAGAACGATAAAAGTAGAAAAATAAAACTATCGTCAATAAGAAGAAAAGAAAATAACAAACAACTGATCAAAAAATAAAATTTAGAGTTTAGAAAACATCAAGTTCATGCATTTATGTCAATCACACCCAATCTGGTCCTTAAGATGTTGAATGTGTCGAAGGCCAGTGGTTTAGTAAAGATGTCAGCCAGTTGAGTCTCAGTTGCCACATTGTGTAACTCAATGTCTCCTTTGGTCACATGGTCTCTAATAAAGTGATGCCTTATGTCAATTTGTTTGGTCATTGAATATTGGATAGGATTCTTAGAGATACAAATGGCAGTAATGTTGTCACAAAGGATTGAAATTATGCCTACAGGTAATCCTAAATCAAGAATTTTTTGCTTCAACCAAAGGACTTGTGCCACATAACTTCCTAAGGCAATGTACTCAGCTTCAATAGTGGATAATGCAATAGAGTTTTATTTTCTACTAGACCAACAGACTAAAGATTATTATATGAATTAGCAAGTTCCAGAAGTGATCTTTCTATCCACCCTACATCCTATAAAATCTAAATTAGAATATCTAATAATTTCAAAAGAAATGCTATGCTTAGGATACCAGAATCCTAAGTTTTGGGTCCATAAGAGATATATAAGAAGTCTCTTAACAACAGTCAGGTAGGATTCTTTAGGATCATCTTGAAATCTAGCACATAGATAAACACTAAATACTATATCAGGCCAGCTAGCAGTCAGGTAAAATAATGATCCAATCACTCCCCTATACTTCTTTTTATCAACAGATTTTTCATTTGGGTTCTTATCCAACTGAACACTGGAGGTCATGAGAGTATTTATTGGCTTGGCTTTATCCATTTCATATTTTTTTAAAATATTCTTAATGTATTTTTATTGATTTAGAAAGGTTTTATCACTACTTATTTTATACTAAACCCCAAAAAGTAAGATAACTCTTCCATCATACTCAACTCAAACTCCTTACTCATTATTTTAGAAAAATCATCACATAGCTTTTTATTAGAAGATCTAAAAAGTATATCATCAACATAGATCTAAATAATAAGTAACTCATCTCCTACTTTCTTTAGAAAAAGATTAGTGTCTACGCTCTCCTTAAAAAACTCCATCTCTAGTAAGAATGTGGTAAGCCTCTCATACCAAGCTCTGGGTGCATATTTTAATCCATATAAGTCATTTTTTAATTTGAAAATATGATTTGGAAATTGGAAACTCTCAAAACCTGGGGTTGCTCTATAAACACATCCTCTTTTATTATCCCATTTAAAAAGGCACTCTTATCGTTCATTTGAGCTTAAATCCTTTATAATATGCAAAGGCTAGTAGCACTCTAATGGCTTCCAATCTAGCTACAGTGGAAAATGTCTCCTCAAAATCAATCCCTTCTAATTGGTTGTACCCCTTAGCCACCAATCTCTCCTTATTCCTAACCACCACCCTAGAATCATTCATCTGATTCTTAAAAACCCATTTTGTTCCAACTACACTTTGTCCCTTTGGTCTTTCTATAAGCTCCCAAACATCATTCCTAATAAATTGATTTATTTCCTCTTATATGGCTAAGATCCAAAACTCATCATAGGGCTTGATTGATGTTGGTGGGTTCAGTCATTGAGATAAAGGCAAAGTGGTTCAATTCCTTCCTAAGTCCATGCCTAATTCTAACACATTCAGAAGGGTCTCCTAAGATCAATTCTTTGGGATGACTCAAAGACTATCTCCAATCTCTAGGCAAAGTGTGTGTAGGTTCTACCCTTTCCTCTAGATTTGCATTTTCTACTCCTTGGGTAATCTCACCAACTCCTTTAGTGTTTTGGGGCTCTACCCACTTTTCTAAATCTTCAACTCCTTGGGTAATCTCTCCAAAATCATCTTCATCCTCAACTCTAGACTTTTTAGGATCAGATTCATCAAACATTATATGAGTAGTCTCTTCCACCACCAATATCCTCTTGTTAAGCACCCTAAAGGATTTCCCAACACTTGAATATCCTAAGAAAACTCAATCAGATTTTGGGTCAAATTTTCCTAAGTGTCACTTCCCATTATTAAGAATACAAATCTTACAACCAAAGATATGGAGGTGGGAAAGGTTGGGTGTCCTACCCTTAATGATCTCATAAGGTGTCTTATCTAGTTTGGCTTTAACATTCACCCTATTAAACACTAACAAGATGTGTTTATCGCTTTAGCCCAAAAGTATTTTGGAAGTGAATACTCAGCAAGCATGGCTCTAACAGCTTCAACTAAGGTCTGGTTCTTCCTTTCAACTACCTCATTCTACCGAGGGGTCCTAGGAGCTGAGAAGTTGTGTCTAATCCCTTTATCCTCATAAAAGTCTCCAAATCTCTCATTTTCAAACTCTCCATGGTCATTATGGATGGGCAAGATCCATTTTTCTTAATCCAAGTGAAGAAGGATCTAAATTCATCAAAAGACTCATTCTTATGTGATAGAAATTTAATCCAAGTGAACATCGAGTAGTCATTTACAATTTCAAATTTATAAACTTTCCCTCCTAAGCTGGTAGTGCTAATGGGTCCAAATAAATCAATGTGAAGGACTTCTAAAGGTCTAGAGGTGCTAATGTCCTTAATGTAATGAAAAGAAGATTGGACTTACTTCCTTAATTAGCATGCATCACATAGGTGGTCTTTGGTGAACTTAAGCTTGGGGACACCTCTTACTAGGTCCTTTTGGGTCACTCTTTTAAGGGTTTTCATATTGGCATGACATAACCTCCTGTACCATAACCATGACTCATGAGCAATAATTTTTAAGCAAAATGAAGCAGCACATTTAATGTTATGTAAGTCAAGCATATAAATATTGTTGATTCGCTTTTCTTGTTATATAATGTTATTTTTTAAACTAATAATACAAGTATTTGCCAAGAATTTTATGATAAAGCCCTTATTATGAAGCTGATTGATGCTGAGCAAGTTGTGTTTCAGTCCATCTACAAGAAAAACATTTTCAATCAAAATATTCTTGGAGTTTCTAATTACACCTGTACCCACCACTTTCCTGGTGGTGTTATCTTTAAGAGTAACCTTGCCTCCAGCCTTGGCCTCCAACAAAATGAATTGGTTGGCATCTCCAGTCATATGTTATAAGCATCCACTATCCAGGTACTACATGCTCTCACGAGGCCTTTTGTTAGAGCAAGCCTATAAAATTATTAAATGTCAGATTTAGGAACCCAAATAAGTTTTGGTCCCTTCTTATGGAAAGAAGAATACAATGTATGTGTGTTATGCTATAAATCATATAATTTGGGACTCCACACCTAATGTGTACTATGGTAAATAGTGCAAGTATGTGAAATGTGTCCTAACATGCCAAATGAAAAATATCTAACACCAGGAAAAGGGTTTACTAATCTACTTAGGTGGTGATGCTTCTTTTTAAAGTTATGTGATGCATGCAATGATGGCTTATCATTTTCCAAAGACATGAGTTTTGTTTTTAATGAATCATTCTCAATGACCAACTCAGAATGCTTTTATTTAACTCATCAAGTAATGACATGTGATTGCTATCAAGTGTAGAGTGATCTTTAAATATAGCTTCATATTCTTTTTGTAAATTTAAAAACTCCAATTTCAAACTAGCATGTAATTTCTTAAGTTTTATATATGATGCATGAATTTATTCAGAAACTTCAAGTAATTATTTGTAGGTTAGTTCATATACCTCTTCTTAGTCACCAAGATGATCATCCGCCATTAAGCACAAGTTTGTTGTCTCATCTATAGCTTAAATCTTAGAAGAGTCAGATGCATAATTCACCCATAACGCCTTTTGGAACCACTTCTTGTTCTTCATGAACTTGGGTTTCTCCTCACCCTTCTCCATGCTTGGGTGAGCCTTTAGTGTAGGACAATCAATTTTAACATGTCTAGGCTTCCAATAATCAAAACAAATCATATTAGCAGAACTTTTAAAATTTTTGCTACCCTTACTTTTATTCCACTTTTGATGGTGAATTTGCTTCTTCCTTAGAAATCTTTTGAATTGCTCAATGATTAAGTCAACATCATCGCTTACAGACCTGAAAGAATCAGTGCCCATATCGTTGACCTTTAGTGCCATAATTTTCTCCTTCTTTTTCTCACCTGCATCAAGTTGTCTTTGGTTCACCCCTTGCTCGTAAGCAATGAGCGATCCAAGTAAGTTATCAATAGAATAAGTATTCAAATCCCTAGATTCAATTATTATAGTAATCTTAGCATCAAAAGAAGATGGGAAGCATCTCAAGATTTTATTAACTTTTCATAATTAGTGAGTTCTCTTCCTAAGGTATCTAATGAGGTGACAATTAGAGTAAACCTAGTATACATTTCAGAAATTGATTCAGAATATTTCATATAAAAAAGTTCATAATCATGTAATAAAATATTCAACCTAGATTGCTTAACCTCATTTATTCCTTCATAAGTAATACACAATCTATCCCATATTTCTTTACTAATAGCACAAGTTGAGACACGCATGTAATCTTCCGATTTTAAAGCTAAAAAAAATAGTTAAAATATTTTGCATTAAATTGTGCTAAATCTCTATCATTAGTAGTTCATTCAGTAAAAGGAAGCTTAGTTTTAATGCCATTAATTTTATGAGTTGGTGGTGAATATTCATCCTTAACAAGCATCCACATGCGATAGTCAATCAATTATAAAAATGTGGATATGCGAGTTTTCCAAAAATCAAAATGAATATTGTTAAACAAAGGTGGTCAGGTAATAGAATATGCTTCCGCAGTATTATGAATACCAGAGTTAGCCATGGATCGAAATTCAAAAGTTTTTAAAACTAGATTTTATGAATCTCACTCTGATATCACTTGAAAGTTCATTAGGGATGTTAAGCCCTTGTGAACTAGCCCAAGACTAACCAAGAGGTAGGGTGAATTAGTATTTTGAAAAAACTTCTCAAAACAAAAATACAATCTTAAACCAAACCAATAATCACCATAAGAAAATCAAAGTGCAAAAATTTAATGCAGAAAAATAGTAAGAAAGAACACACTTAAATTTATAGTGGTTCGGTCACCTTGACCTACGTCCACTCCCTAGAGCCTCTCCTTCGGGTATTGCACTAAACTCAGTGACTCTCCTTTTGCTCCCACTGTAAGGCAGAGAAGCCTGTATAAACCTCCTTTCCATCGACACCAGTGAAGCAGAGAATCCAACTCCTTTTGCTTCCTCCTGAAGCAGGCAGAGAACCCGACTCCTTTTGCTTCCTCCTGAAGCAGGCAGAGAAACTTGATCAGTTATGGAAGTAGACATCTCTCAAACATCTAAGCAATTAGGGATGATGACCAGAGAAGATGACTCAGATCCTTTCTTGGAGCAACCTTTGTGAAATCCCTCATAAATTCCCCCTCACAAGATCCTGTCTCTCTCTCTCTCTCCCTTACTCTCCCTCTCCTCTTGGCTCTCTAAGGTCAATATAGCAGCGAAAGATATAATCATGGGTAAATAAGAGGTATTATATAGAAGGGCTTCAAATTTTCTCTTAACTAGAACAAACCAACATTATTGTCCAAGATGATCGATAGATTGTCCTGTACGATTAGTCAAATTCAACTCAATCAGCCCAAATAATTTAAGAGAGCCTGGATTATTAAAGGACTTCTTTGTTCTGATCATCTAGGACAATAGGGCATCATCATATATGATTAGTTCAAAAATATTAAGCATTATCCAGAACATCGCCTTGATTGCATGTCTGGATGATAGAAAAATAAACTAATCATCCTGAACAATTTCACGATCGTCCAGGATGATTAGTTCAAAACATTAAATATCATCTAGAATATTGTCTTAATTACATCTCTTTATGATGGAAAAATAACTAATCATCCAGGATGATATAGGATCATCCTAGAAAATTAGTACAATCAATACACATCATTCAGAACATCATTATGGTAGTCCAGGACTAATCTAAGGTTTGTTTAACTGATCGTCCTGGATGATCCTGTGATCGTTCAGGATGATATGATCGAGCAATTAAACCTTAATTACTTTTCTTAATTACCACACTAATTTAGGCATAATTATAATGGTTCGTTCAAGATGATATCCTGGATGATGTCCAAAAATAAAACATGCCTAAACAAATCTGGCGGCTGATTCTGTCTGAATTGTGCCTATCATCCAGATAATATAAATATCATATATGACAATTTTCTTAATTGCGGCTACCTTAACCAGGATGCCCTAATTAGGGTTTCTATTTTTAACTGATCATCTAGGATGATTTAGGATCGTCCCAGATGATGTGATCAAAAATAAAAAACTTTAAAAATAGATAGAATTTTTCCTTGAGTGTGTGTGTGCAATGTTACTTAGCGTCAGGACCCACTTTGTTTTCAACTGACTCAAGAAAATGTAAAAAATTCTTAATGAGTATTTATAGATAAACTTGATCCTAATCATTCCAATCTTGAGCTGGCTTGATTTGTAATTGGCCTTGTGGATTTGAAATGTTAGTAGGCAAGGTAGTCGTAGAAAAATTAAAGTGTCAGAAATATTTACTATCATCGAAATTATAATTCATGAATCCAAATTATCAACACCTCCATCACTTATTAGTTTCCATGAAGATGATAATCCTTTCTTATTATCTCCAGCTTCAACCTTGGTGCCGTACTTAGGAGCAAGAGCTTTGTGTAGAAGTGAATCTTTATTTTGTAGAAAACACCAAGTCAATCTAGCTCTTAGAGTAGCAACTTTAGAAGTAGAGGAATACTAGCAATAGTCTCCCCATTTCAAAGGTTTGAAAAAATCAAACCAACTTACATAATGAATACCCAATCTTCCATTTGACTTGTTCCATAAGAAGATCATGCATAAAATATCAATTTCCTCAAGCACACTTATTGGAACCAGAGAATGTGTGCTATGGAAAGTCAGATAAGATAGAAGGACTGACTTAACCAAGGTTAATTTGCCAGCCAACGAAATGAATTTACTACCCCAAATGTTGAGATTCTTAGTGATATTTCAATGATAAATTGAAAATTAGCGACCACTAATCTTCTTAAAGCAATTTTTATACCAAGATAGGAAAATTCTTTAACTTCTTTGAACCCCATGATACGAGTAATGGATTTCGTTCTTTTTTTATTAACAATCTTGCCAAAAAGAATGGCATATTTGTTAATATTAATACATTGCCCAGTCCATTTACTAAACTTGGTAAGGATGCCTTTAATCTCATTTGCCGCCTTTTTATTAGCTTCAGAGAAAATCAACACATCATTTACATATAATAAGTATGATATCATTGGACCACTTGAACTAATGTTAATCCCAATTGAACTCTGAGCAAATGCATTAGAAAGAAGTTGGGAACAAAGAATGAAAAGAAGAGGGGAAAAATGGCAACCTTGACAGAAGCCATTCCTGGCTTCTATCCATTATGATAAATTATCATTAATGATCAATGAAAATCTTGGTTCTTCAACACACTCCAAAATGAGCTTTGAGAATTTAGAAAGAAATTCAAAATAGTTCAAAACTTTTTTAAGAGTATACCAACTCATGGAATCATATGCTTTCTCCATATCAGTTTTAAATGAAACAAGTCATTTGGATGATTTAGAATACCTGAATTTTTGGAACATTTCCTTAGCAACTAGCACATGGTCTGAAAGAGATCTACTCTTGATAAAAGCCATCTGCTAATCGAGACCAGCTTAGGGATAAAAACTATTAATCCGTTCAAGATCACCTTTACCGCCACCTTGTAGATCAAATTACATAAGCTAATAGGCCTATAATTTGATGGAATCAAAGGTTTACTTACTTTAGGAGTGAGAACTATTAAGGTATCTTTCAAAGATTTATTCAGCTCGCCATGACAAAGAAATTAATTTATAGCATTCCAAAAATCAACTTTAATGATATTCCAATAAGCTTTGATAAATGAATAGGATATGCCATCAAAATCGGGGGAAATAATACCTCAAGTCTGATTTAAAACCAGCTCAATCTCATCCACCGAGAAGTCCCTTTCTAACATGTTTCTGTCATCATCGTTCAAACTATTCATAAGTAAAGGCCATCCATCGGAGATAAAGCTACTCTGTCTCCATTTTTGGTTGAAGAACTGTAGAAGGACCTCCTCTATTTAATCATGCTCCTCCATCAAAATACCATTTTCATCCTTAATTTTAACAATGTTGTTAGAATTTGTCTTTTCACTAGGAAAAGAGTGAAAAAACTTTGAATTGCTATCACCCTCAACCAACCATTTGACCTTTGCTCTTTGCTTCCACCATGCATTCAACCGAGCCATAGTTGAGTTAAGTTCATTCACTTTAGCTTTTAAAATCCAACATTTTTCTTTCGATAGAAATCTAGTATCTGATTCCTTTGTTTGAAGCTTCAAAATATCTTCAAGCAAGCTATCTTGTAAGTGGTTCAAATTCTTGAACTTAGCCTTACTCTAGAAGAAAAGAGATTTTAAAGCTCTTTTAAACATTGTATTCAGTATCTAAGAATAATTACCCAAATAAGATTTTTTCCATTCCTTCTTAACCATAGTTGAAGAAGTTGAATATGATGCCCAAATATCCTCAAATTTAATGATCCTCTTAGCCGCCGAAATAAAGTCAAGGAAATTAAGAATAACTGGATAATGATCGGAAGCTATTCTAGCAAGGTGTCTAACAACCAAATGATTTGATGAATTTAAAGCCATAGAGTTAAGGAAGCACCTGTCCAATCTTTCAAGAATACGAGCCCCTCTAGTTTTATTATTGCACTAAGTAATCCTTGGGCCAATAAACCCAACCTCATGGTAGTCATTATTAGCAAAAAAAGACTTCATTTCTTTAGGCCCTTGAGAGAATTGAAACCTCTTGCCTCCTCTCTAGTCCTCATTTGTAGTGAGACAATTGAAATCTCCACCCACCACCATAGGATTATCACCTGTAGAATGCAATTACAACATCTCCCAAAGTTCCCTCCTTTTATACAAGTCTTTGTTTCCTTACATAGAAGCAATTCTCCATATTCCTTTATTGGTTTATTAGATCACCAATAATACATTGAGAAGAAGAACCAACAATTGAAAAATCAGCCAAATGTGAATTCCATAAAATAATAATACCTCCTGATAAGCCGTCTGAAGGCACAATAAAAAATTCCCAACCATCTCCAATCAGCAATTTAACTTCTTTTATATCAATAGAGGACAATTTAGTCTCTACCAAACCCAAAAAGAAAATGCTATGCAATTTAACAAATTCTTTAAGGTATAGAGAAGCACCTTTCTCCCTAGCTCCTCTACAATTCTAGAATGCTATAGAAGACATTAATGTAAGAGAGGGGAAGAAATCCCCATTGTACCTTTCATTTCCAACTCCAATCTTCTATTCCTCGGGTTTGAACTGATTGGCCCAAGGTCTTTTAATTATTTTGATTTTTTTTAACTTGATTGGATCTAGCTTCTTTACTTCCCATACCCGTATCTACATTCAGAATCAAGATATCTGAATTTCCATTACCAGGAGGTTCTTCAAAAATCAACAAATCATCCACATTATTTTGAATGATTTCTCCTTCTTCAGCCATATCCATGAGAACATTGAATTTGTTTTCATTTACTGGAATGTTGCCATTTTTTCTCACATCAGGATCAATTTCTTGAATAGAGTTATTAATCACAGCCTGAGAGGAGATAAAACCAGTTGTATCTGAATCAATTTTTTTAATTAGAACAGCACTAACATCAGTTATATCAGAATCAGTTTTTTTAACAGGAATAACGGTCATCTAAGCTTGTTTCTTTAACATTAGATATCCTTACACCTATTTTTCTCCACATAGCATTATCCAGAGGTCGTTGAATAACTTTTTTGAAATTGAAATTTTTTGCCTTCTTTCTTCCATGATTTACAACCAACCATGGACCATAACCTGCTGTATCTTTACTGGTGGCTTCAACAGACTTATTCTGAATACCTTCAACTACAGTTGTATTTTCTGAATTGGCAATCATCTCTTGAAGCTTGGATTCCAAATCATTCTCTATACAATCATTCTTGTTGTTACCAATCAATACACATTAGAAACAAAAGTTAGGAATTCTTTTATATTCTGTCTTCTGATAGAACTTTTCAGAACTACCTTCCACCTAAACACCTAAGGGTAGTTTAGTATCCAACTTAATTTGAACACAAACCCTTTCGAACTCTCTTATTCCCCATTGAAACATGCTCCCATCAATTAAGTATGGCTTTCCAACCATTGATGCAATTATACAAATGTTGATATCATCCCAATAATATTGAGGAAGATTTGGGAACCTACTCCAAATCGGAGCTGTGAAGCCTTTAAGTGATGTTGGAGATAAATTTTGAAACCATTTATCAACTCTAATTATTTGTCCATTGATAAAATAAGGTCCATTGGATAAAATTGATTCCATGTGCTCAGTATAAAAAAAGAACAAAACACCCATCCCATACCAAGCATTGTAAGGTGAAACTTCCCATATTGAGACCATTGTCTTCTAAGTTTCGAACTAATCACAGGTAATGGAGCTTAAACTCCAAATATTTTAATCATCAACAAATTAAGAAGCTTTTTGGAATTCTCCATTTCATTTGGAACATGCAGTTTAATAGTAGAACCATCTTCAGATAAGAAATTACCCAATTGTAAGTCAGAGACCTTAATATTTTCTTTTTTCTCCATGCATTTAGTTGGTGAAATAGATGGGGATATTATCAGCAGAATTCAAGTTGGATGGTTGAAGTGGAGGAATGCATCGGGCTTGTTATGTGATAGAAATGTACCCCTCAAACTTAAGGGAAAATTCTATAAGATGGTAGTGAGGTCTGCAATGCTTTATGGTGATGTTGGGCATTAAAAGAGAAGCATAATACTAAGTTAAGTGTGGCATAGATGAGGATGCTCAGTTGGATGAGTGGCTTTACCCTTAGAGATAGGATACGAAATGAGCATATACGTGAAAAGGTTGGAGTAGCTCTAGTAGAAGATAAGATTAGAGAGAGTCGCCTTAGATGGTTTGGTCACATAAAACGGCGGCCTTCCGATGACCCGGTTAGGAGAGTAGAGGTATTAGATTTGATTTATGTTAAGAAAGGTAGGGGTAGACCTAAAAAGACTTGGTTAGAAAATATTAGGAATGACCTTTCTTTATTAGATTTAAACAAGAATTTGACTTTTAATAGGACACAATGGAGAAAAAGGATTCATGTAGCCGACCCCACGTAGTGGGATAAAGGCTTGATGTTGTTGTTGTTGTTATTGTGTCCATGCATTTAGTTGAGATGCAGCAGGTTGCCGAACTAGGATCGGAGCATCATCTGAATAGTCACCCAAATCACCAAAATCAACATTCTAAACCTTCATCAAATCAGAATATAACACTTTCATCTTCATATCATTTTTCTGTAGCAATTCCACATGATTAATATTTTCCACTAGCTCCCTTGCAATAGTTTCCTCCTTTGAGTTGGCTTCTTCCTCACAATTAGAAATTAATCTATCAAACCTCATGCATTTAGGACTTTCATTACCAGAAATGATTTTCTTAATCAGTGGTCTCAAGGAAGGAGAAGCATTTAAACCTTCCCTTAGAATCGTAGTCAATCCAGATTCGAGGAAGGAGAAGCATTTTTCTAAAGATGCTTAATTATTAATGGGGAGTTTAGGAGAAAAGAATCTTATTTGTTACTCAAATAATAATTATTTTGCCATCATCAAAAAGTGGGAGATTGTTGCAACTCAGAAATCCAGATTGAGAATGTGATTTTTGATGATAGCAAAATATTACTATTTTGTTAATTTTATTATTTCTCCAAGCATATACTTGTTGGTGGAATTTTGAAAACATGTTTTGAAAAATATTAGTTTTCTTTGGGAATTTTAAAATTGAAATTTAATTCTAATTCTAGAAGTCGAATCAACTCGTTCGGAAAAGTATATCACCCCGGAGGCCGAAAATAAAATTCCATAACGGTGTTCAGACTTAGAATCATGAAATTCATCTTGAATATCATGACTAGATTCTAAAGAGAACTCCACACGGCCCCGAGGGGACAAGGTAGAGTTCAACTAAATAATCCAGTTATGGTATTCAAGGAGTATGATTGTCGAATCCATATCCAAAGCCTTATCAAAGAAGGATGTATCTCCCTAAAGGGAGATAACACCTTTCAATGATAATTCTTCTAATATGATAATGACAATCATTCTTTAACATTTCCCAAAGAAATCTAAGAAGATTTTAAAAAGATTAATTTTGAAATCAGGTGTGTGTGGTTCCAAATCTCCTACGAGCGCAAGCCCCCGTAGTTAATTACATCGTAGGGAGACAGAGTCCCCTACGAAAACTCTCGATTAAAATAAGAATGAAATTTTATTAGATTTTCTAGGAGTGATATCAAAAAAAATCAAATAGAATCTTTTGGAAATCAAAAGGGAATGGATCAAGATTGAACATTTATTAACAGAATCGAAGGAAGAGAAGTAGGGGACACCTTGAGATTCCAGAACCATCCGGAAGTGTCCCAGCTTAATCTAAGTGTTGGGCTTTACATTTTAGGATTGAAAGGAGATTTTAATTGAAATTGAACATCTTATTAGAAATTTGGGACTATATTCCCAAAATTTGGGGTCTTATAATCAAAGATCTGCCCCGAATCCTAAATCTATTTTGGACATTGGACCACAATCGTCCGAACCTAACTAATGCAATACAGAACCTGGACTTACCCCGGCCTGGATTGGGGAGCCAGCTAACCACCTAATCGATTTAAAAGAGATGAGTCCGGTCTTTTATGAAAGAGTGGTAGGGACATTGTACTTAATGTTTTGGAGAATTGGGCCCGACGTCTAGAAATTTCCCTAATTGGCCCCTTCGACTTATGTTGGGTGCTAAAATGCTAAAACTGATGCAATTAAAATTTTGACTCTTTTAATTTGTATCTAATGTAATGCATGCTGGTCGACAACTTCCCAATCAAATATGCTTGAAATTTTAAAAACAGGCTTATAAAATAATTTTTTAGAAGACTGGACTTCCCTAGGTCCGGCATCTCGTCCTCATAGGCCAGACTATCCGGACTCTACCCGCAGGCGGGGAAGGGTCTAAAATAAGGAAAGAGTAATGCAGTAATAAGCATGCGACCCCGGGGTCGATCCCCGGCTAATTCCCTAGATTCGTTATATTTCTATGTTATTTAGACTCACTGAAATTTTAAACTTTTAAAGTTATGAGTAGAAAACTTTCAAACCCTCACGAGTCTCACGTATTCATGCGAAAACAAAAGCGGCACACAATCGCCAAAAAACTAAGAAAAGTAGGCAATCCTAAAGGCAATCAATTCATCACATCAAATATTAACTAATTAATAAATGTCCATAGGTAAAGTTGCATTGCTTATTACAAACCAGAATTTTGCAGAAAGTAAAGTGGCCGGGCACCACTGACAACAACCCGGATTCTAAACCTAGTAATGACGCAAGTAATTTTGAGTGGGATACTCTCGATCTTCAAGTCTTCAATCTTGTTCTTCTTTGGACTCCTTTTCTTCAAACTCCTTGGATTCTTCGTGGTAAACTACCCAAATGGATAAGAGAGCACTTCCCTTTTAAGGGGAAGGCCACTCTTTCCTCTTTGGGTATGGAAAAGGTATGATCCAAATTTGGATTTCCAATTGGAAAAGGAATACTTCCCAAAAGGGCATCCTTTCCTCTTTGGAATCCAAGCTTTGGACCTATGTATCCCAACTCAAAGTTAACTTTCACAACACTTGGCAATCATACAAATTATATTTATTTGAAAATAAAATCTAGACTCTTCTGCAAGGTTATCCTAAGCAGTTAATAAATCAAAGAATATATATTCCCAAGCAGTTATATATGTGAAGAAAAGAAAGTAAAACACACTGGCCACGCTCTTCTTATTTGGGGGCTTTAGCAGCTGAAGCACCTGTGCAAGCATTTATAACAATTAAGATATTTTTATTGATTTAGCCCCCTTTTTACTGCCCTGCATGAGCGTGGCCACCTACAGAAAACTATGTGAACATCCAGATCGTACCTAACCTAAGGGTAAACTAGTCGCCAAACACATCAATCCATCCACAGAGTGTAGAAAAGTAAGCAGACACAGCAAAGCAATTTCATCCACAACATGCAGTGAAAACTACGAAAAATCCGGCACACAGCAGTAAAGTAAACACCGGCCTAACCTAGATCTAAAGTTGGTTGTCCTAGAACATCATCTAAGGTGTGTGTAAAAGGTCGTGTGGATGGGGTAAATCCTAAGTTGGGTGATTAGTCAAAGTTATCTAGAGTTCTGGGTTTGTTAAGGCTTAAAAGGGGGATTTAAGTTAAGCTTTAAATATTAATAAATTAGGAATTTTAATTAAATGTATTTTAAAAGTTAATTGATTACTACCTTTGTTTCACACCGAGGCCGTGAAGTTTATTTCACCTTCCTTGGGGCTAAGCTAATAGCCTCGTAGGCCTGGGTTACCCAGTAGCAATCGGGGTTAATTAAGTTATTTTAAATTGGTTGAAATTAAAGGAGTGAGTTGATATTAAGGGGAGTTGATTACTGATTTTAATGGGTTGGTTGAGAATTTTAATAACCTATTAAGAAAATTTTAGGAATTAAAGAAGTTAATAGATTTTAAAGGATTACCCGGATACGTTAACTAAGGGGTTAAAATTTGACTTTCAAAACTAGAGTGAATCTTAAGGGTTTCAGATTTTAATAAATACTAGACCTAATTATGGTTTGTTAGACAGGTGGGACACTTAATTTGGAGTTTTCTATGAAAAGTTATGATTTTTAGAAGTTCTGGCCCGTTTTAACCTAAAGTCACCTAAGATGTTGAGTCCTTGATTTTGACCAAATTATGGAGGTTTAATATTTTTAGAGAATGATAGATTCTAATTTAAATCATTAGCCATTGAGTTTGATTAGTCAAAATTTT
Source organism: Dendrobium nobile (assembly GCA_022539455.1). Lineage (NCBI taxonomy): Eukaryota > Viridiplantae > Streptophyta > Magnoliopsida > Asparagales > Orchidaceae > Dendrobium > Dendrobium nobile. The sequence continues at coordinate 28,874,433 of CM039733.1, read as the reverse complement.
TCTATAATTAACAGTGAATTTTAGAAATTATACATATTCGTAGGGGTTACCAAGTTATTATGACTAAGAGGTCTGTTTAAGGATTTGAACCCAAATGAGCCCTAAACTCCTTGGGATCAGTTCCAAAGGTCATAAATGACCTAAGGACAGATCAACAAGTGTTTAAAACCTTTTTGGGATTTTTAAAATTTTTAAGATTAATAAAGCTAGTTAACCTTTGATTTTATCTAAGGATTAAACTAAGACAAATCTAGAAATCAATTTAAAAAGGGTTTCAATTCCTATTAATTAGGGGATTAATTAGGAACAATTATAAACATTTTAATGGACTTTATAAATTAAGAATAGTTCATTATCAATTGACTAGGGTTAACAGGCCATTTCTAAGAAGGATTTTTTAGGCTCCTACTTGGGGAACCAAATGAACTCCAAATTTAATGAAATTTGGACCATAGGATCACCTAACCCTAAGGACTAAACCCATCAAATTTGAGCTCAAATGGAATACTCTAAGGTGGTTAACTGAACCACCCAAGGTGAGCTCTAAGTCACCTTCAAATCATTATAGGGGTTTATCCTAAGATTGGATTGGGGAAAAATTAGTGGCTCTACACTCCTTATCCTACTCATCATTAGCACACCAAAAATCACACTCTAAATCCCATTGGATAGGTCTATATCCCATTTTGAATTTAAGGGACAAACCATGACCCTTAAACTTAAAAAATTGGGGAAAATGCCCTTGAACAACTTAAAATGGGAAGATAAAATTTGGACATGTCAAAGACATGTCCAATTTCAATCTCCCAAAATTCCAGACCTGGTGGACTTGTATGTAAAATGTAATTAAAGAAATTCATAAAATGTTCAAATTGAAATTAAGCCTAACATTGACCTAACCAGGGTCTGGAACCATAGGGCTTTTGTAGATCTCCCTGAGACCTTTCCAATGAGCCTAAGAAAACCTAATTTGGACAAGTGTGGAGGGAGTTATGAATTTTTGAAGTTCCCTTAAATTTCTGGATTTATTAATTCGGCAATTACACAGTCAGCGGCTCTTTACATGCGCCGCGCGCTGATTGGCCAAGCAATCATTGGCGCTAACCGTTAACGGCCGGATTAACCACAACCGTCGGATGGCGGATCAGACGGCTGGGATCAAACGCGCTCCGATACTGCGGGATCTAATCTGAGCCGTTGATCGAAATCAACGGCTGAGATTTCGTCTTCAACCCCCCGCGCATATCCGAGACCGCAGAGCTTCTCCAGCTTGATCCGGGCGATCCCGCCGGTGAACTCCGAGGAAATTTATAGGGAGGATCAGGATTGTAGAAACCTTCAATCCAATGGTGGAGATCCGTTGGGGTGAAGGTTTCCTTCACACTTGACTGGACTACCTAGCTAGGGAGCTCGGGATGAAGGGATTACCGCAAAGAAGGCCTCAACGAATGAGCTTCTCTATCAGGAAGCTTCAGAGGATGATAACGAACTGATCTCCTTCAGGCGTCGGGACCGGAAGATGGCCAGAGGTGCGACTTCGAGCGGGATGCCGAAAGATTTTAGGGGCGCTTGCTCGAACGGACGAAGGATCAATCTGGGAGCTCGAAGGGAGCGTCTGGGAGTTTGAAAGAGCTCTGGGAATCAATTTCGAATGAATGTGGATGCTTCTGGCGGTCTGGCAAGCTCGAGGCTATTCGGCCACCTATCGGGAGCTTGGACGACCGGGATTAAGCTAGAGAGGGCTCGGATCGCTGCCAGGTGGACGATGGCAACGTCCTAGGGAGATCGTGGGGATCAAACCGGTGGGCAGCAGCTTTGAACCAGGAGTTGTCTGGGGGGGACCACCGGAACTCATTTTCCATTGGCTCCGACCGCCGCCGGCCATGGTCTGGGTCGGGTTGACTGGGGGAGGCCGATGGGGACATGCTGGAGCCAAGGGTGGAGTCAATTTGGTCTGGGAATGTCTGGATTGAACTGGTGGCTGGGTTGGACCCAAACCTGCTCGGTTCGAGTCGAATTGAGCTCGATCCAGGTCAGGTCAGACTCTGGGTTTGGGATGGGAGATAGGTCTGGGTCTGGTGCACCCAATGCAAGTGGTAATTGGATCCAATTTGGTCTGGGTTAAAAGATGGCTCGGGTTGATCCAAATCTGCTCGGTTCGGGTCGATTTGGGCTCAACCCAGGTCAGGCCAGACCCTGGGATTGAGGTGGGAAGTGGGTTTGGGTCTGGTGGACCCAATGCAAGTGCCAATTGGGTCCAATCTGATCTGGGTTGGAAGATGGCTCGAGTCCAAGTGTTTTTGGCTACTTTGGGTTAGCCTAAACCCTGACCCAGATTTGCCCAAGGTATGGGCTGGCTGGAGGGGGTGTGTTGGACCTAGGGCCACCTATGGGAGGTGTTGATCAAGTTCAATTGGGCTTAGGTTGAGAATTGGCTCAATCCCAAGTGCTCTTGGGAACTTTGGGTTAGCCAAACTCTTGACCCAAGTGAGCCCAAGGGTTGGGCTGGTCAAGGAAGGTGCATTGGGTCAATGGGAACCCAATGACACCTTGATTTGGATTCAATTTGATTAAGGTCAAGAGATGGCTCAAGGGAGGCCTCTCTTTGGTCACTTGGGTCAAGCCATATGGCTAACCCAAGTGAGCCCAAGGCTTGGGTCTCCAAGAGAGGTCTCTTGGGTACCCAAGGGGTCATCCCTTGCATTCAAAGGACTTGGAATGGACTTGATTCAAAGATTTGACAAGGAAGGGGTGTATGGGTTAATGGGTAAAACTTGGTTGACCCAAGGTCTGGGTTTGAGTTCAACAAGTTGGGTTTGATATTTGAAACTTATTGAAAGTGGTTTCAAAGAGTTTGGAGTTGATTTGAGTTGAAATGGGCATTTGAAATCCCATAAGGGTATTTTGGTCAATTTTGACCCATTGGTCAACTAGGGTCAAAAATGGGTCTGAAAAATGCAGTTTGCTGCTCAATAGGTTACAATCAAGGGTTTCGAAGTGATTGGAGGCTTTGATAACGGCTCCAAGATCAAAATCTTCAAGGTGTTAAATCCAATGGCGTAGGTTGTAAATATTTGAAGGTTTTACAGCCTTTGGATTTTAATTCAGCTTCTGGGGTTAGAGACCTCATAATGGGCTCCAAATTGGAGGGTAACATCTAGAGACATGTCTTATCACTTTGTAAGTGATAGACCCTAAATCAGAGGCCATTTGACTGGGTTTTGGAATGTTTGAAAAATCTTTGAAAAGGGTCTTTAGGACAGGGCCTTAAGACTTTGGATTTGAGTCTGGATTTTTGGATTTGGAATGGATTTTAAGTTTGAATGATTAATGCTGGAGTATCCAAATCATTTACAATCATGTGGTGATTATTAATGAATGGATAGGATCAAAGCTAGATTAAAGGTGGATCAAAGTCTAAGTTGAAGTTTGGATTGTCAAATTGATTGGATCAAAGTTTGGGTATGTTTGAAGCTTGAATGAAGTTTGAGATTTGAGCTGAATGAAGCTTGAGATTTGAATTAATCAAGGGTTGGGATTGACTTGAAGTTGGAGCTGATCAGGGATTGATTTGAGTCTGGAGTTGATCAAAGGTAGGGATTGATTTGAGTCTAGAGTTGATCAAAGTTAGGGATTGATTTGAGTCTGGAATGGTCCTAGGATCAAGAGGGGTTCTAAGATCTAGGATCTGGAGAATCCTAAGCTCTAGAGAAGGCCCTAAGGTCTAGAGTGGATCCTAAGGTCTGGCTCTAGGAAAGGATCTTAAGGTCTAGAGTGGATCCTAGGATCTGGCTCTAGAAAAGGATCTTAAGGTCTAGAGTGGATCCTAAGGTCTGGCTCTAGGAAAGGATCTTAAGGTCTAGAGTGGATCCTAGGATTTAGAATTAATCTGAAGTTTGGAAAGGCCTTAGTGACCTCATATCAAAAATGAGGTCAACAATACTGGACATTTTTTGTTTGGTGTTTATGTGTGCTAACATTTCATAGAAATCATATTCGAGACTGTTGAAGATTTCAAGATTAAATAGATTAGGATTTTATGTAATGAAGTTTGTAAATTAATTTTTTATTTTTCTTTAGTATGAGAGAGTGTGATTATAATTGAATAACCACGCACACACACACGCACAGGGGAAGAGAGTCAAAACTTAAAATTTTAAAACTAATTGTACTGTATGATCTCTAATCATAATGTATGATTTATTATGTCTATCCTCTAAAAAGAAGTTAATCAAATTATGGCTTATATTTTTGTACTATTTATACTATAAGAAATTAGTTTGTATATATGCCTAATAGTGTACAAAATCAGGTGCATTCCAATTAATCCCAAATGAATCCATTTGTTTTTATATTATTTGTACTATACTAAGTTAGTTCGTATAGATGATTGACAGTGTATGAAATTGTGATCGTCCATGTTCGTACCAAATGAAACATGATTCATGTTAACTATTCATAATGTATGATATTAGTTTATACAGATGAATGATTGTGTATGAAATAAGATTTATACCATCTCGTACTAGATGAGCACATTTAATTTTGAAATGTTCATACAACATGATGTCAGTTCATACAAACGACTGATAATGTATGAAATAAGGTTCATATATGATTGTACTTAGATATTTGAACTATTTGTACAAATGATTGACGATCGTACTGTATAATATTAAGTCGATTTACTTGTAATTTTTAGTTTTTTAGATAGTTTTTCTTGTGTTTTCTATATAAGATGTACTAAAACTATCAGTTAATATGTTTGTTATTATTTTCTCTTGAGAGTGGCCATTAAGTGTGAGTATTTGGAAGAGATTGTGAGAGTGAAGTGTGAGATATCAAGTGAGGGGGAGTTGTGAGGAATTCATAAGATTTCTCAAGGTGAGGATATCTTTGTCTTCTTCAAATTTCTACCCATCTCCTCTGGAGGCTTTTGATAGAAGATCTTCAACATTGTGTCGAGGTACTCTGCCTTCACTAGGAAGGTGAAAAAGGATTAAAGTTCTTTGCCTTCACTAGAAGGGTGAAAAAGGATGTCGATACTCTAGCGCATTGGGTTGGTAGAAGAGAGTTTGTAAGGGCTTCTCAGCCTTGCTGTGGGGGCAAAAGGAGAGTAACTTTGATTTAGTGCAATACCTGAAGAAGGAGTCTCTAAGGAGTGGACATAGGTCCAGTTTGGACTGAACCACTATAAATTTGGTGTTATTCTATTCTTTTTTATTTTTTTTGTATTTATTTTTTTGCACTTTATCACTTTTATGGATGAAAAATCTTTTGAGATAATCATATCTAAAATAATTGTATACTCAAGGATCATTGCTAAAAATTTTTATAAATAGTTTTTGGAAATCGAAGAAATTTTTTTTTAATTAGCAATTCTCCTCCCCTATTGGTTAGCCTTGGAACAGTTCAGTAAGGTCTAACAACCTACTCAAATTTTTCTATTTTAGTAATTTTATATTGCCATTTTTTATTTTGGTTAATCATTTAATCAAAATTACAAATTTTTATTTGCTTGAGGATAAGAAATAGTTTAAGCTAGGAAGGATTTAATAACCAGTTTGAATCATTTGATGAATTTTATTAAATAATATTTTCAATTATTAAATAGGTATGTTGGATTGGTATGATGCAAACATAGACATAGTGCTTGTCATGTATCAAATTTTTGGAGATGAATTTCCATGCGGGGGTTTTAATAGTACACGCTTTACTTACTCTTCTATGATTTTTATAGGGTGGCAGATTGTGGATGTTTAGAGTGATTTTAAGGTTGGAAGAGTTTAATCTATCCTTTGTCTCTTCACACTTGATTCAGTGGTCAATGATGTATATGCTCTAAATAATATATATATATATATATATATATATATATATATATATATATATATATATATATATATATATATATATATATATATATATATATATATATATATATATATATATATATATATATATACATAATAGAATCATTAGGAAATATATTGTATATACATTCCATTAATCCAAAATAGTTTATCCCAATAATGTTTCATTTAATTATTTTTTATTTTAAATTAAATGATTGAATCTCTAGCAAAACCTTTTTATTGAGTAGGATAATAATTATTGTTGAAGTATACAATACTAGTATGTGTAAGTAAACATTCTTCCTCATGGGTTCAGTACTCTACTCTATCAATATATTACTTTATTTTGCTAGTATACTTGCATATATCAATTGTGGTTATTATAATTTTATATCAAAGAAAATATAAGAATTATTTTATGATTGATAGAGCCCTAAATTACTTTCATAATTCTTTAGATTACTCCACCACCCCCATCATGTGGCACTTGATCACTTATTTGTAAAAAGTTATAAATATATAACACATTTTACATATAAAAAGCTATTGCTAGAAGAGGGGACTAACAAAATATTTACTATGCATTAGTCTTGTGAGAGTTTAAAAGGATGATAGAAAGGAGTGTAAGGAGTCTTTAATCTTTACCATAAATAATTTCCTAGTTACTTATGTGATTACTCATCTTTTTTACCATTATTTTTTATATTAAAATGTAGTATATTTTTTCTATGGGCTTATGATACTTTAGAAACCATGCTTGCTCTAGTTTAGATTTATAATTCTTAAATTACTTAATATTTTTTTTTTTAAATCCTTCATACTTCATTTAGTTTATATAGACGCCTTGCATGAACTTAAATACAATAACACATCCCATTTTATAAAATTTGTTTCATTAAATAATTAATATTTATTATCAATAGCACATCCCATTTTATTTGATCGATAAGATAAATTAAGTAATTCATATAGATTAACCTTAAATTAGTTCAGATTCTTATGAGAATGATACTCAACTCATCACTTTATTACTTTTCCCAACACATATAATTGCGTAGAATAGGCTTTACATCATAATGTAGCAAACAAAATAAAATGAATAATATTAGTAGTAGAAAAACTACTAGAATTACATCCCTTTTAAGGAATGGCTTGGACGGATTATAAAATTATTAGTGGTAGTGGTTCCCAAGGAGTATTTGGTGGATTTGAGCCAAGTATTTGGCATGTGCATGGTCTGGTGATCCCTTTATTCCTTATCATCTTATTAATTTCAATGAAGGATATGTTCTAACCCTCTCTCATTCATGAAAATGGTATTTAAATAAAGTGTAATATTCATTTGTTCAAGTATCTCTAGTTGATCTGATAAATTTTAGGAATACCTGAAGATTGCTCTAACTCAAGAACTTAAGGTAATCCAAGATAGTCGATCTCTTATAGTTCAAGAAAAGGAAGAAAATAAAAGTTAAGTTATAATTAGTAAAATAGTGTTTTTTGTGGACAGGGAAGCTAAATTTCTTGTGCTACTTACTTTGTATGATTTCTTTTTTTTTTTTTTTCTTTTATGGGACTAAAAAATCAATGAAGAAGCATTTCATGCATATCTTATATATTTATGATGAGATTGTGGTAGATATTTATATGGTGAACTTGATGATAATTCTTAAGATAATGATTATTCTCAAAAAACTTAAAGAATCTCTTACAAACATATTTGATAGTGATATCACTGGCCTTGATATTTTGGGTATTTCTATCTGTATTGAAGTAGAAATATTAGATTCTAACAGTTTGGTAGAAGAGAATTAAAAATCAATCAATAAATAGATAGATAATTCTCCTTTATCCTATCTTGAAGAAGTGATAAAAGTTAACATTCGTAGTGATAAAGTTATACAACCACATATGTCTACCAAGGATAAAGGAAAATAGATCATGGATAATCTTGAACCTTCATTACCATGTTAGCTTATTTCATCTTAGGATAAAATTGATTATGAAATGCCTAAGGTTCAACATGCTAGCTCACCTTAGAAATTTGCCTACCAACTTGAGTATCTATGTTGCTTTGGTCTTATCCAAAAATTTTGAGAGGCTTTAATAAAAGATTTATTTAATCTAGATATTTGTGTGGCTAAGTTAGGAGTAGTACAACTTGATGAATCTTTATATTTCAAAGAGGTTCTAGGAGTAATATTTTCTAATGAGGGTCTATTATTGGGAACCATTGATCATAATCATCCGTTGTATACTTTTGTAAATGTGGATAACTTTATACTTTCACTTATCCTTAAAGATTTGGGTGCATCAGTCCAAATTACAACTCTTTGAATGATTGCCTATCTAAGAGTGGATATTCACAAACTTATTTCTGATAAAATGATATTGCAAGGGTTAAATTAAAAAAAAAAGGAAAAAGGGTTTTAGTTTCAAATTTCTCTTCTTTAGAGATAGTATATTAGAAAAGTAAAGCAAATTTTTGCACAATAGACTTAGAAACTTTTTTTTAATCCTCTCCTTAGTTGACCTTGGCTTCATGAATACAAAATGGTGTTGTCTACCCTTCATGACTGTATAAAAAATTCTTGTGATGTCATAGAGCACTATATTAAGGGAGATTGACAACCTTTCTTAACTGAAGTTGACAATCTTTCTCAATTAATGAAATTAAATTATATGACGACACCACCTATTACATGCCAAAAAACTAAAAGGTTCTCTAGAAACTTCTAATCGAGTAAGGAAATTGAAAAGAGGAATGAGAAATAAAAAGAATTAGAAAATTAGAAAAAAAAATAAAAAAAAGGCATCTTGACTTTGAACAAAATATTATTTATCATCCTACCCCTCCTGCATAAAGTGGTAGTAGAATGGCTCATTGAGCTCAACGGAGAGGTAGAGGATTGAAAAATGAAAGAAAATAAAATGGTGAGAAAGAAGAGTATATACAAATAAATATTTTTATAATACATATTGATTTAGAGTCTTGTTCAAAGGCTGAATCATATGAATTTGAGAAAAATAGATAGGCTATATTATATATGAATATAAATATAAATATAAAGTTAAAGTTTTAAGTATATCAAGAAGAGATAATGATGAGGTCAATGTCCAATTATAGATAAAGGAGATCAAGACACCTTTACCTTTGAGAAACTTAAGAAGTGTGTGGAGAATATAAGTTTAACCCCATAGCCTCAAGATAATATACCCATGTTGGTAATTAAAGTAACTCTTGCACTGTGTATAGATTATAAAGCCATTAAATTTCTTTCTTCTATTAGCAAAAGTTTTAAGAGTGATATAAAACTTGATCATCGTTTGATGTATGATTTTTGTTTTGTTAAAAATTTAGCTAAGGTTTAACACCAACTACTTATAACAGAGGTGAAGCACAAAAAATTTAAAAACATATTATAAAATTTTACAAACCAAAATCAAAAGTAAATGTTGGCTTTATATTACTGGTGCAATACATGATGATGAATACTTCTTAGTTCCCTCTAAAAATCTTGAATCTAATAAGCACTTTTAGGGAATGTTAAATCTATTAAACTTTTCATGAAGGCTTTCAATGATCCAAATGAGTCTCAAGTTAGGGTTGCACCCCCCAAATTAGAAGATAAAATTTAATCTACTATTGATGAATTAAACTAAATCAACCTAGGAAATGAAGAAAATCTTAAAATTTTTGTAAGTTCATTATTAAATAAAGATGAAGAAAATGACTTGGTTAAGTTTCTTTTAGAGTTTAAAGACTATTTTGCATGGAGTTGTGAAAAACTATCCTCACTACATCCATATGTGGTAGTGCTAAAACTCAAAATCTGACCTGATATGGCTCTTGTGAAATCTCCCTCTCAACGTATATGTTTGGAAATCAAACAACAAGTTATAGTTAAGGTTAAAAAGCTTATCAATGTTTACTCTATCTTGGAAGAAAAATATCCTACCTGGTTAACATTATCTCAGTTAAGAAGAAGAATAGTTAAAGTCATGTATACATCAAGTTTAGAGATTTAAATAAGTCTTATCTTATAAATGAGTTTTCATTTCTAATACCAGAGTTTATAGTAGACATTTACTCTTTGCATGTAATTTTTTCTTTCATGAATGGCTTAAATAGATATAATCAAATCAAGATGGCTCCTGAAGATAAAAATTCACTTCATTTAGAACTCCTATAAGAGTCTTCTACTACAATGTTATGCCCTTCAAACTATAGAATGTTGGATAAACATATTGGCAAGCTATGACCCAATTTTTTATGAACTTATCTACCAACAAGTTAAATGTTTTTTTCAATGATTTAGTTGTTGAAAGTCATAAAAGGGGAGACCGTCTACTTGAATTAAGAATTTTTGTTGAGTTTCGTGCTATTACAGTTGAAGATGAATCCTATATTGCATACCTTTTGTGTCACTATAGGGAAGTTTTTTGGTTTTTGTGCTTATATATCATAGAATCAAAATCGATCCAATAAAAATAAAAGCTATCTTATATATGAACCTTATAGAAGTATCACTCAATTAAGGTTCTTCCAAGGTAGGTTAACAAATATAAGATGATTTAAATCAAATATTTTCAAAATGTGATAACCAATTGTTGCCAATTTATCAAAGAAAAACCCTTAATTTTATATACTGACACTCTAGACAAAATTCTTAGCCCCTTGTTATCTCAACTAATGAGGAAGGGAAAGAGAACATGCTCTATTATGTAAACTAACTTATACTTCCAACTATATTGAACTATCCACCTATTGAGAAATATTGTTTGGCCTTGATCTTTGATATCAAAAAGTTAAGGCATTACATATTATCTTATAATATTAATATAATATCTTGGTATTATCCATTACAATATCTTAGGACTCATCAAACATTATTTATATGCTTAGCATATGGTCTATTATTCTTCTATAATTTGATATACTATGTATTCCTCTATATTTTACAAAAGGTGAAGCCATAGTAGCAGCACAACCAATCCCTATTGATTCAACTTTAACTTGAATTTCTTAATGAATAAATTATGAATCCAGAGAACCCAAAATGCTCTATGTAGGAGTTAAACTTTGATGGTAATGTGTCTTGTCAAAAGGATAAAGTATTATGAAATATTTTCCAAGGGAAAGATGACATTGGGTTGGTAAATTTAACCCCTAAAAGGTATGTTATAATATTCTTTTTATTTATCAAAACCCTATAAGGAACCCAGATATGAGGTTCTAATAGCTAGTTTTGATTTAGTGATCTTAATGGAGATTAATGAAATTAAGATATTTGGAGATTTATAATTGGATGCCAATTCAGTTACTGGAATTTATAACGTTTTAAAATAAATTCTCATTCCATATTTTTAATACAGTTTGAAACTCCTTAAGTAGATTCTAAATCTAAATTTGTATCGGATTCCCTATGGAAGAAATTCTATGATAGATGCTCTAGTAAAACTTGCAAAGTAATTGACCTCTTTAGAAGAAGATTTTATTTCTGTAGAGGTATAGGGTCATAAAATTTTATCACTTGTAGACATGGAATGCATAAATAAAATGTCACTTGTTAAGGTAAGGTTTTACTTTTTTATGGATGTGGAATTAGTGGATTCGTGACAACCCTTCATTGACTATTTATAAGAAGACAAACCCCATAAAAAAAAATTTGTTGTCAATTAAATTAAGAGGATATCTCTCTCATATGAATTGGTTAATGACACTCTACTCCATCCATCGTTCGATCAGCTATAGTTGCATTCTTCTAACAAATATAAAGCCTTGAAGATCATGGATGAGGTGCATGCCAGATTGTGTGGAGCTCACCAGTCTAGTCCCAAGATGAAATTAAAAATCAAAAGAATGAGGTATTATTGGTTTTTATGATAGATAATTGCATGTCAATTTCATGTCATTATCATTAGTGCCAAGTATAGTTATAGTTATACATCATTATCCGAACATATTACACCTAACAATTGTACTTAAACCTCACCTAAGCACTTAACTAATTACTATAGGAATGGTTAATTAAAGATTTATTGAAAATTTAACATTTAGATCAATTAGAATAACCATTAGAAGCATTCAATTTTAGGATTATAAATCTTAGATAATAATCACTTAGGGTACATTAAGGGAAGAGACAAACATGTATTCAAAATCTTAATAAAGTATTTAGCAATTGAAAAAGCATAAAGGATGTGAAAATGAAAAAAAAGCTAAGTATTGGAATATAAAAATTGGAGGTAAAAGAAAAAAAAGTGAAAAAAGAAAAGTTAAAGTGGAAAAGATAAGTATCAAAATATAAAAAATTGGTACCTAAAAGTTTAAACTCCATCTGAGGGATCTAAGAGAGAGTTAAGCTAAATGAAATTCTAGGAATTATAGAATATAATGAAGCTTATAATTGGTCTAATAGATTTAATGAATATGACAATACCCAAAATCTAAGATCATTAACCCAAAGTAAATTTGTCAAAATTCTCAATTACAGATTTTAGAGCTTAATTTATTAGTAATATTAGTTGAAATGAATTATTAGGATGCTAGGATGCTCATTTATAGTTGAGTTAATTGAAGTTAATAATCATCAAATATTATAATAAATATCATTAAGTTAGTATTTTGTTAATGTTTAAAATTTTAGAGTTTCCATTAAGCAAAATAAGATTATTTGTAAACAAGGTGCATGAGGAATACTTGAAGATAAATAATAGTTTAAGTTTGGGAGAATTGCTTAGTGAAATTTTTGTTATATTTTTATTATACTCATTTTTCTTTGAAAAGTCCTCTCTTGGTGATTTTGTGGACGAGAATTTACTTAAAAATCCACAAACCTTTATGAAAAATGGTAGTGCCTTGATACTAGATTTTGTAGCACCATGGAATTCAACCCTAAATTCAACCAAAAGATATAGAGAAATGAACTACAATAGAGGAAATGTAGTGTTGTAGTTCCAGTTCATGTCCATGCCCAGCATCATCAGTCACTATGGTGCAAGTTCACATCCACGTCACAACACTGATCGAGCACCATTCTGTCGAATACATAAGCATCATAGTGAAGTAGTTAATTCAATTTATGCTAGGGAAATGACACATCAATTCAGTTATAGCATCACAACAATGAACTTAAGTATCATTATGGCCCTAGTTCACTTTGTTGTGCCACTACTAGTTGTGTCATAGTGCCTGAGTTAGTTATGTGTGTTAAATATAAACAATTTGACCAAGTTTTTTATGGATGTTGGCCATTTATTCATGCGAATTCTATTTTGGTAGAGTCTAGAGTGATGGTGATAGTTAGTGCAAGTTAATGGAGTCAAGTTCAATGACAAGGAGAGTACATAGTTAGTCTTGTTATAACCTCCTCATGGTTTTTGTCCTTTCCTTTACTCTTATACTTTTGTATAACATTGATATAGAGAATGCTTTGTTTGTTTTGATTTCCATGGTTGGTTAAATGAATTTTCTAAGCTTATGATATGTTTAGAATAATGATTGAATAAGATTAGATTTACTTTGTGTTAATCATGAGATGTTATTTTTAAATCCCTCATGCTTAATTTATTTCAAGTAAAGGTCTTGCATGAACTTAAAATTTTGTGTGATATTCATCCTCAATAGAGGCATAGTGGAAATAATAAGTTATTTAAAAGAAGATTCTTTCATATATAGCATATAATGGCTATAATCTTATAATCATAAAGGAGATACCATCACTATTGTTAAGTGTAATTTTGGCAAGAAACTCCAAGGAGCTCGATATACTATGAGTATTTATGTTATGATTCACAACATCAACATAGGAGATTAATGTTTTGCATTCATGAGTTCTAAACTATCATGTGTTCAGATGAACTTATACATATGATTTTCTTTTTTTTTTTAACTTAGCTGATATTTTTTCTTAGCACACCTCTTTTAATTTGAATGGTAAGATAAATTAGACAATTCACATGAGTAGTACTAGAGTAATTTTGATATTATACCTATATCATGATAATACTTCATTTATTACTTTATTACTGGATTTGACACATGCACTTGTATAGATCTATTGATAACCCATCTTTCACATAGAATGCTAGGGTTCACCAATCAACCATCAAGTTTTTGGACAAGTATTGGGGTAGTGGTTACTTATCATTTTAGTTACTTTATAATACTTTCTTTTTTATTTAGTTGATTTGTTTTTGGTATTGTTGTTTACTTTTATTGAATTATAAGTTACATTGGGTTTATATTTGTGTGAGTTAACTATTTTGATTTCATAATTTATTTCTACAGTGTTGCATTATTAACTACTACAACGTGTTATATATTTCATTTTAATATAGGGTGTGTTTTTGTTGCATGTATAGTAGACTTTAATTAAGGGGAAGTCTTATTTGATCCAAAAAAATTTAAAATATTAAAAATATTAAAAAATTAAAAAAATAATAAAATAACTTAGAAATGGCTAACCTTGTCTAAGAAGATGGTCAACTAAGAACCTTAATAGAATATGCAAACCCAATGGTAAAGGGAATTCATCAAAGCATTAATAGATCTACCATCCAAGATAATAACTTTGAGTTGAAGCCAACAATCATTAAAATGGTACAAAACACATAATTTGGGGGAACCCATCTAGAAGAACCAAACTTGAATATTTATAATTTTTAAGAGATATGGGCAACATTTAATAACGGAGTCTCTCATAAAGTTGTTATACTTCAATTATTCGTTCTCCTAAAGAGATAAGGAAAAAATATTGTTGAACTCCATACCCCCATCTCAATTACCATATGGAACGACTTAGCTTATTAGTTCCAAGCCAAGTATTTCCCTCCATCCAAAATAACAAAGCTTAGGAATGACATTAAAATCATTTACTCAATTAGATAGAGTTTCAATATATGAAGCTTGGGAGAGATTTAACGAATTGCTTATAAAGTGCCCACATTAAGTCTAACTCGATTAGCTTATCATTCTAACCTTTTATAATGGACTAACAAGATCTCAAAGTTTGATCATCGATGCAATTGTTGGAGATTATTTGACATCCAAATCCTATAATGAAATATATGATTTGATTGAAAGAATGGCCAACAACAACTTCTAATGGCCTTATGAGAGAGTAAACCCTAAGAAAGTGGCTAGTGTCTATGAATCTGATGCCTTATCTATTTTGGCTCCCCAAGTAACTACCATATCTAAGAAAGTGGATAACATTAGAGTTAGTTCATATAAACGCAAATTTATATTAGTACAAAAGAGTATCTATGGGCTATCTAGTGATCCAAAAACATCAGAGGTTGAAACAGCAAATGCCATTAATAAAAATCAAAATAAATCCCACTCTTATACTTATAATCGAAGTTGGTAGAACCACCCTAACTTTAAATAGAACCTATAGAACTCATCTATCTTGAAGAATAATCTCAAACTACAAAAGTAGTAAAAAAATTCGTAAGAAATGTTGTTGAGAGGCCATCACCACCATTTTCCCAAAGGTTTCTAAAGTTAAACCTCGATAGGTAGTTCTCTAAATTTTTTGAAAGTTTTAAAAAGTTGGCCATTAAAATTTCATTTGTAGAAGCCATAAGAAAATTCCTAGCTATTTATGTTCATGAAAATTTTCTTTAAGAAGGAAGAGGAAATTATGAGACTTTGAAACAATTTTACATGTAGAGGAATATAGTGGAATCATATATAATGAACTCTAAGAGATCAAGTGACTGATTTTTGGGATAGAGTGGATAGTATCCATGTTTCTATTGATGGTTTTAAGGAGTAGATTTCAAGTCTTGAGTAGGGGATGTACCAATATTATTACCATATGATGTTCCAACACAAATAACAATACTTTTTTTACTTTAAAGTAGCCATAGTTGAGATGTTAAGGAGTTAGGAGATGGAATCTCACACTCAAAGGTATGTGTTCCCTAGTCCCCACCCATTAAGTTTCACCTCAATGTGACTTTAACAACAATAGTAGTAGAGGCATTAGACGAAGTGGAAGACGATCTTGAGGACATTATTTAGGAAAAAATCCCTAATAGATTATATTTTATGATTTTGTCTTGTTTTTATTACCTTGCTTTTCTTATTTTTATTATGTTCTAATTTTAATTTATTTAATGAAAATAAAAATCTTTTTTCAAAATTTCCATTTTTTAAAAAATTTATTAATAATCTTTAATTATTTTTATTGCAAAATTTTTAGCTATATAAGGCTTATTATTTATTGGAATATGAATTTAATAAATTAAAAAGTAAGATAATTAAGTGATTAATAATATATAATTTGGAAAATTTACCAACTAAAGAAATTGAAATAATAAAGAACCATTTCATTTAAATTAATAATTCCTAAGAACACTTAAGCACTTAACTATTTATAGAGGATTAAGTGACTTAGGGATTAATATGAATAAACTATTTAGATTGATTATAAATCATTTATTATGTAAGTAATTAGGGAATTATGAAATTTCTAATGATTCTTCGAACAAAAAGTGAAGGAAAAATACAAATATTCAATATTATTATAAAGTATTTAGGAAATGAGAAAGCTAAAATGAAAGAGAAAGTTTATAAAGCTAAGTATTGGACTATTAAAACTTTATACCTATAATATATAGCCTTAGTTAAACAAAATTTGGAGGCAATAAACATTTATTTAAAATCATTATAAGGTACTTAGCAAATTTAAAAGAAAATGAGCATAAGAAGAAAATTTTAAAAATGAAAAAAAAAACTAAATACTGGACTATTTAAAATTGATACCTTCAATGGCTAGTGCCATTTATATAGTTCTAAGAGGAATTATTCGAATCATATTACCTAAAAATGAATATAGTATGATTATTAAATTAACTAAATGTGTCAATATCATTAATACCAAAAATTAATAACCCTAAGTAAGTTAGTCAAATTTATCAAACGCCCTTAGGAGTTTGATTTAGATAGAATTAATCAAAATGAAGGAATGGGTTGTTCTGAATTATTTTATTGGAAAGTTTTACAAATATATGTTTTTGTATAAATATTTATATTATTAATTTTATAATATTAAAAATATCATATTCCAACAAAGGAAAATTTTATTTTCATTCAAGTGCAATATGAATTACTTAAGGATATGTAATGTTTTAAAGTTCTGAGGAAATTAACCAAAAAAAGCACAATTAAAATTATATTTATTTTCATATATATATATATATATATATATCTAACTTTTTGTGCAAGAAAGGAGTAAAAAAATTCCATAATTGAAGGAGCCTTATGGTCCGAAAAATAAAGCATCGCAATCTACACCATCATCAACATCGAAGCAACATAAAGTAGTGTTGTAGTGGTATAGGGTTGTATCCAAGATAAGGCGCAAGACATCGAGGTGCCATAGAAGGAGTGTTGCAGCCCCATTCCAAGTTTTGTAGCACCAAATCAGCAGTCTGCTATAGTGGGTGAGGGTTACTATTAATTGGACTAGTGAACCAATGTGATGATTGATAAACCATCACATTGATTTAGTAGCACTGTTGCACTCCCTATGTTAGCACGATAGTCAAAGAATTAATTTATTTTTAAAAGCTATAAAGGGTTTTGGTTGAATTGAAGGGGCTAACTTTTTTTTTTTTTCATTTGTAATCAGTCTAAGCAGATTCTTGATAGAGAGAGTGCATACAAGTAAAGGAAGTCAATTCTAGTACAAAAATAGTCTATAATTATGTTGCAAAGTACTTCCTAGTGAGATTTATCCTCAAGTTACCTATTAGACTTTTATTTTATATTGAAATGAATTGTGTTTTATTTAGTTTAATTTTCATTGCTAGCTAAAACTTTTCTCTCATCTTATGATATATTTAGAATAATGCTTGCATAACAGTAGATCTCTTTAAACAATTATAATTTTATGTTATTTTTGAATTCTCCATACTTCATTTTGTTTGTGTAGAGGCCTCACATAAACTTTAAATTTAGTGTGATATACATCCTCAATGAAGGCATGGTGGAAATAATTAGGTGTTTTAGAAGGAGATTTTTTCCATACATAAACATATGCTTGTAGAATCTTGGAATCTTAAGGAAGGAGATATAATCACTATAGTTTAGAGAAATCTTTGTTAGAAACTACAACGAGCTAAAAAGATATAAGAAGCCTTCATGATTTGATAGATAGAGTAGATAGGATCCATGTTTCTATTGATGGTTTTAAGGAGTAGATTTCGAGTCTTGAGAGTAGGGGATGTACCAGTATTATTACCATATGATGTTCCAACACAAATAACAATATATATTTTTTTTTTGCTTTAAAGTAGCCATAGTTGAGATGTTAAGGAGTTAGGAGATGGAATCTCACACTCAAAGGTATGTGTTCCCTAGTCCCCACCCATTAAGTTTCACCTCAATGTGACTTTAACAACAATATAGTAGAGGCA
The DNA here is from genome assembly GCA_022539455.1 of Dendrobium nobile. NCBI lineage: Eukaryota > Viridiplantae > Streptophyta > Magnoliopsida > Asparagales > Orchidaceae > Dendrobium > Dendrobium nobile. The sequence continues at coordinate 28,856,149 of CM039733.1, read as the reverse complement.
CCAGATGAAGTGGAAGACGATGATGAGGACAATGATTAGGAAAAAATCCCTAATAGATTATATTTTATGTTTTTGTCTTATTTTTATTTTCTTACTTTTCTTATTTTTATTATGTTCTAATTTTAATTTATTTAATGAAAATAAAAAACTTTTTCAAAATTTCCATTTTTTAAAAAATTTATTAATGATCTTTAATTATTTTTATTGCCAAATTTTTAGCTATATAAGGCTTATTATTTCTTGGAATATGAATTTAAGAAACTAAAAAGTGAGATAATTAAGTGATTAATAGTATATAATTTGGAAAATTTGCCAACTAAAGCAATTGAAATAATAAAGAACGATTTCACTTAAATTAATAATTCCTAATAAATAGAATTCCTAAGAACACTTAAGCACTTAACTATTTATAAAGGATTAAGTGACTTAGGGATTAATATGAATAAACTATTTAGATTTTTTATAAATCATTTATTATGTAAGTAATTAGGGAATTATGAAATTTCAAATGAATCTTAGAACAAAAAGTGAAGGAAAAATACAAGTATTCAATATTATTATAAAGTATTTAGGAAATAAAAAAGCTAAAATGAAAGGGAAAGTTTATATAGTTCTAAGAGGAATTATTGGAATCATATTACCTGAAAAAGCATATAGTATGATTATTAAATTAACTAAATGTGTCAATATCATTAATACCAAAATTGAAATATCCTTAAGTAAGTTAGTCAAATTTATCAAACGCCCTTAGGAGTTTGATTTAGATAGAATTAATCAAAATGAAGGAATGGATTGTTATGAATTATTTTATTTGAAAGTTTTACAAATCTATTTTACTGTATAAATATTTAGATTATTAATTTTATAAAATTAAAATCATATTCGAACAAAAGAATTTTTTTTTTCATTCAAGTACAATATGAATTACTTAAGGATAGGTAATGTTTTAAAGCTCGGAGGAAATTAAAAAAAAAAAGAAAAATAAAAATTGCATTTATTTTCATTAAACAAATATGTATAAATATAACTTTTTGTGCAAGAAAGAAGTAAAAAAATTCCATAATTGAAGGAGCCTTATGGTGCGAAAAATAAAGCATCGCAATCTATACCATCATCAACATCGAAGCAATATAAAGTAGTGTTGTAGTGGTATAGGGTTGTATCCAAGATAAGGCGCAAGACATGGAGGTGCCATAGAAGAAGCGTTGCAGCCCCATACTAAATTTCGTAGCACCAAATCAACACTCTGCTATAGTGGGTGAGGGTTACTATTAATTGGACTAGTGAACCGATGCGATGATTGATCATCCATCACATTGATTTAGTAGCATTGTTGCACTCCCTAGGTTAGCATGACAGCAAAAATTCAATTATTTTTAAAAGTTATAAAGGGTTTTGGTTGAATTGAAGGGGCTAACCTTTTTTTTTTCATTTGTAATCAGTCTAAGCAGATTCTAGATAGAGCGAGTGCAGAAAAGCAAAGGAAGTCAATTCTAGTAGAAAATAGTCTATAATTATGTTGCAAAGTACTTCCTAGTGATATTTATCCTCAAGTTGCCTATTAGACTTTTATTTTATATTGAAATGAATTGTGTTTTATTTAGTTTAATTTTCATTGCTAGCTAAAAATTTTCTCTCAGCTTATGATATATTTAGAATAATGCTTGCATAAGAGTTGATCTCTTTAAATAATTATAATTTTATGTTATTTTTGAATTCTCCATACTTCATTTAGTTTGTGTAGAGGCCTCGCATAAACTTTAAATTTAGTGTGATCCACATCCTCAATAAAGGAATAGTGGAAATAATTAGGCGCTTTAAAAGGAGATTTTTCCATACATAGACATATGCTTGATAGAATCTTGGAATCTTAAGGAGATATAATCACTATAGTTTATAGAAATCTTTGTTAGAAACTCCAACGAGCTAAAAAGAGATAAGAAATCTTCATGCTCTGATTCACAACATAAATATATGAGTTTTTTCGTCTGCATTCTTGAAGTCAAACTATCAAAGTTTTAGAGTCTCTTATACATAGAATTTTCTTTTTGAAACCATAATTAATAACTTTCATTAGCACACCTTTATAACTCTTCAGATAAAATAAATATTGTAAATCATATAAGTAATACTAGAGTGAACTTATGGGAATTCCTATCCTCATGAGAATGATACTCTACTATTTACTTTATTACTTAACACAACATGTATACTTGTGTTAATCCATTATTTACCCATAAAGTTGTTAAGAATCTGGATCCAAATACTTTGATTTTGATGTTAACAAATATTATTATTTCTTTACCACTACTATTATTGAATATCTATTTTGTTTTCCCTACTTACTAACCTTTCAGGTCCACAAAGATCGCTGCAATGCAAATCAGCTCATGATTGGGTAGATTAGGGTTGAGTCTTTATATTTTTACCTTTCTTGAGTCAAATCTTGAATATGGTGGACCCCAAGCTAAGTAACCTTGCACACACACACTCAAGGGGAGAAATTTGGTGAGTTAGAGATTTTTTTTCTATTTTTGACTAAATTGTACTAGATGATATTAGATCATCTTGGATGATCTGTTGAAAAAATAGAAACCCTGATTAGGGCATCCAACTAATTACAAGTGATTACACAAATCATACTGGATGATCTATATCATCCAGGATGATCCACTTAAAAGATGAAATAGCCACCAATCACAATTTAGGTTATGTTTTAAGTTTTAAATTTTGTTATAATCATATAGGATGATATGCATCATATTATATGATGTTCCACAATCATACCTAAATTGACCTGGTGATTGGAAGAGTAATTATGATTAAATTGTTCAATCAAATCATATAGGATGATCTATAGGGATCGTACTGGATGATTTAGATGAAAAACCATAACTTTACTATAATCATGAAAGAGGATCATCCTAGACATCCCGAGATGTTTTTGGGATGATATGGAGATCGCCACCCATCATCCAATGTTGTTTTGGATGATCAATATGGTATTTTGAACTAATTATCCTAGACGATCAAAAGATCATACTGGAAAATCTATATAAATACTTATACTGATCATAAAGAGCAAAGCTGATCGTCATAGCTAATAGGGTTATTTTGTACTAATCGTGCATTAATTGTATAGAATTGAAATTTAGGGCTACTTTTGGAGGATCTCTATTTAAGCAATAGTATTAACCCTTTGGTTAATCTTTTGTTGTGGAGTTGATCCAAGGGGAAGCTTAGAGAAAAAAGAGGGAGAGCTTGAGAGACAGAGATCCTTTTAAGGCAGAGTTTATGAGGGAATCACAAAGGCTACTCCGTGTAAGGTGTTCGTCATCTTCTTCGAGTTGCTCCATTAGTTCCTTGGTAGCTCTAGGGAGATCATCTTTAGTATTTGATTAAGGTTCTCTTCCTACTCCATGATAGAGTAAAAGGATTTCTTGATTCTCTGCCTACTCCAAGAGGGAGTAAAAGGATTCAAGGTTCTCTACCTCACCATATTGGTGGAAAGATTTTGTAAAGGCTTCTCCGCCTTGAGGTGGGAGCAAAAGGAGAGTTACTTCAGTTTAGTGCAATACTTAAAGAGGAAGTCTCCAAGGAATGGATGTAGGTCAGATTTGATTGAACCACTATAACACTCGGTGTGTTCTTTCTTATTATTTTAACCGCATTTTATTTACACACTTTTCTATGATTTATTCTGAGATTGAAATATCTAATCATATTGTTATTGTGAACATTATTTTTCTTTCTCATAAAGAATTATTATTTGTGTTTTATATATTTAAAAAATATCAAAAAGACTTTCTTTTTATTTAAGAATTTTAAAAAGTACTAATTCACCCCCTCTTAGTTAGTCTCGGGCTAGTTCTTTAGGGTTTAACCCCCCTTACAAACAGTCAAGTGAAATCATAGCAGGATTCATAAAACCAAGTTTTAAAAAACTTGAATTTTGATCCATGGATAACTTTGGAAATAAAAACACAGCAGAAGGTTTTTCAATCACTAGACCACCGTTTTTAATAATATATATTTTAATTTTTAGAAAAACTTGCATTTCCACATTTTTACAATCTATTGATTATAATTTGTGGATGTTAGATAAGGAAGGTTATTTTACACCTTCTATACTTGTTAATGGCATAAAAACTAAAGTTCCCTTTTTCTAAATGTACTATTGAAGATGGAGATTTAGCACAACTGAATGCTAAGTTTTTGAACTATTTTTTCTATGCCTTCAAATCTGAAGACTATATGTGGGTTTCCACTTGCTCCATGGGAAAATAAATTTGGGATAGATTATGCATAACATATGAAGGTACAAATGAAGTTAAACAATCTAGACTGAATATTCTTTTGCATGACTATGAACTTTTTTGCATTAAACCTATCGAATCAATTTCTGAGATATATACTAGGTTTATACAAATTGTTACAACACTGCATGCCTTAGGAAGATAACTAACAAACTATAAAAAGGTTAACAAGATTCTTCCTTTAATGTGAAAATTACGACCATTACTAAATCTAAGGATTTGAATGTTTATTCAATTGATAACTTACTTGGATCAATAATTGCTTACGAGCAAGGAGTGAACCAAAGTCAGCTTGATCCAGGTGAGAAGAAAAAGGAGAAAACTATAGCCTTAAAGGATAATGATTCAAACACTAATTCTTCTAGTTCTAAATATGATTATGTTGCTTAAATTGCTAGGCAATTCAAAGGCTTCTTAAGGAAAAAGCAAAAGCATATCAGAAATGGAATAAAGGTAAGAACCATAAGAATTCTAAAGTTTTTTATGACATTATTTGTTTTGAATACAGGAAGCTAGGGCTTCTAAAGTCTGATTGTCCAACTCTAAAAGCTTACCCAAGCAAGGAAAAGTGTGAGGAGAAACCTAAGTTTAAGAAGGATAAGAAAAAGATCAAAAAGGCTTTCTAGATGGACTTAGAATCAAACTCCTCTAAAATTGAAGCTAAAGAAGAGGTAACAAATCTATATTTAATGGCTAATGAACATCTTGATCACTCTGATCAAGAAGAGGTATGTGAGATTACTTATGATCAATTATTTGAAGTTTCTAAAAAAATTCTTTCTTCATATATAAACCTCATGAAACTACATGTTTGTCTTAAAACTGATTTTTTAACTTTGCAAAAAGAGTATGAGTGCATGAGAAAAGATCATTCCACTTTAGATAACAATCATATGACTTTACTTGATGAAATTGATGAATTGAATAAAAAGCATCTTGATTTAATAAATGAGCATGATTCCTTGAAAAGTTTACATGTTGAGCTAGAAAATGCATATAAGGACTTAGATACTCTTGCAATTGATTTAGATAGTAAGGAGCATGATTTGAAAATAAAAAAATTCAATTCTTGAAAGTAAAAATAAGTTTTTAGAAGGTAAATTAACTACTTTTAAAGAAAATAAAAAACCAACCATAATGCTTGAGTTTGATAATCCATCACATCAGCATGCATCATTCAAACCTAGGAAGAGGCAATATAATCTGAGTAGATTAGTAAATCCTTTTCCTGGTATTAGATGTTTTTCTTTTCTTATGATATGCTAGGAAATATCTGCTACACATGCACCGTTCACCATAGAACACATTTACTATGGAGACATAAAGTTTAAAATTCACAGCATAACATGTATATATTTCATTCTTCTTTCCATAAGATGGGACCAAAACCTGTTTGTGTTCCCAAATCTAATATCTGATGATGTTATAGGGGTGCTCTCATATAAGGTCTCATGAGAGCATGTGGTACTTGGATAGTGGATATTCAAGACATATGATTGGAGATGTAAATAAATTTATTTTGCCAGAGGCTAGGGTAGGGTCAAATATAATTGGAAACTCTAAAAATTTCATCATTGAAAATGTTTTAATAGTTGATGCCTTGAAACATAACTTGCTCAGCATAAGTTAGCTCTATGATAAAGGATTCAACATAAAATTTATATCTACTAGTTGCATAATAATATTGAATAACAATATTATTTTGCAAAGAAAAAAGATCAACAATATCTACATGCTTGATTTAAATTGCATTAAATCTAACACTGCTCTTTGCTTAAAAATTATTGTTGATGAATCTTGGTTATGGCATAGGAGGTTGTGTCACACGAATATAGAAAGTCTTAGAAAGATCACCTAAAAAGACTTAGTGAGAGGGATACCCAAACTAGAGTTCACTAACGATCACCTGTGTGATGCATGTCAGGTAGGAAAGCAAGTCAAATCCCCCTTCCCCTTAATTAAAGATATTTCCACTAACAAACCCTTAGAAGTCCTTCACATGGATTTCTTTAGACATGTCAGCACTGCAAGCTTAGGAGGGAAAGTCTTTGGGTATGTGATTATCGATAATTATTTAAGGTTTACTTGGGTTAGATTCCTATCTCACAAAAGTGAATCATTCGAGGAGTTTAAGTCTTTTTTCACTTGGATTCAGAGGAAGCTAGGTTGTGAAATTGTTACAATTCATAGTGATCATGATGGAGGATTTGAGATTAAAAAATTTGAATTTTTTTGTAAGGAGTAAGGGATAGATCACAACTTTTCAACTCCTAGGACCCCTAAGCAAAATAAGATAGCTAAAAGGAAGAACATGACCCTAGTAGAAGCCGCTAGAGCCATATTAGCTGAATACTAACTTCCAAAATACTTTTTGGCTAGAAACAGTGAATACAACCTGGTATGTTCTGAATAGGGTAAAATTTAGTTCCAAATTAGATAAGAAAACCTATAAAATTTTGAAGGGTTGGACACATAACCTCTCTCACCACTATGTTTTTGGATGTAAAGTGCTCATTCTGAATAATGGAAAGTCTCAACTAGGAAAGTTTGACCAAAAATCTGATGAAGGAGTGTTTCTAGGTTACTCAAGTGTTGGGTAATTCTTTAGAGTCTTCAATAAAAGAACACTAGTAGTTGAGGAGACCACTTATGTTATATTTAATGAATTTGATAATTCTGGAGGGTCTCAGGTAGAAGAAGAGGAGGTTATAGAAGTCACCCAAGGAATGGAATATGTAAATATGAAGGAAATAATTGTGTTTAAAAACACTTTGCCTAGAGAATGGAGATATTCTTCGAGTCATACTAAAGAATTGATCTTAAGAAATCCATCTAAAAGTGTTAGAACTAGGCATGTACTTAGAAAAGAGGTAAAATACTTTGCCTTAATTTCAATGACTGAACCCACCAACCAAAATCTAGCCTTATTTGATGAATTCTAGATTTTATTCATGCAAGAAGAATTGAATTAATTTGTAAGGAAAGATGTTTGGGAGCTAGTTGGAAGACCTCCGGACTAGAGTGTGGTTGGAACAAAATGAGTTTTCAAAAATAAAATGAATGATTCTAGTGTAGTTGTAAGGAATATGGAAAGATTGGTGGCTAAGGGATATAATCTAATAGAAGGGATTGATTTTTAAGATATTTTTCTCCTGTAGCTAGATTGGAAGCTATTAGAGTGCTACTAGCCTTTGGTTCTTTTAAGGGATTCAAATTATATTAAATGGATATTAAGAGTGCCTTTCTGAATGGGGTAATAAAGGAAGATGTGTACCTTGAGCAACCCTCAGGCTTTGAAAATTCTCAATTTCTCAATCATGTGTTCAAATTAAAAATGTATTATATGGACTTAAACAAGCACCCAGGGCATCGTATGAAAGACTAAGCACATTCTTACTAGAAAGATCTTTTGTGAAGGGGAGCATAGACACCATCATATTTTAAAAATGGTAGGGGATGAATTACTAATTGTTTAAATTTATATTGATGATATTCTTTTTGAATCTTCTTATAAAAATGTATGTGATCATTCTCAAGAATAATGAGTAATAAATTTGAAATGAGTATGATAGGAGAACTGACTTACTTTTTGGGGCTTAGTATAAGGTAGAAGGATGATGAGACTTTCCTTAGTCAATCAAAATACATCAAGGACATCCTTAAGAAATATGAGATGGATAAAGCCAAGCAAATAAACACTCCCATGAGTTTTATTATTCAGTTAGACAAGGATTCAAATGGTAAATCTATTGATCAAAAGAAATATAGAGGGATAATTGGAACACTTCTTTACTTAACTACAAGCAGATATGATATTATGTTTAGTCTTTATCTCTATACAAAATTTCAAGCTGATCCAAAAGAGTCTCACTTGACAGCTATTAAGAGAATTCTTAAGTATCTCTTAGGAACCCCTAACTTAAGAAATTAGTATTCTAGCCATAACGCCTCTTTTGAAATCATAGAATATTCTAATTCAGATTTTGTAGGATGTCGAGTTGATATAAAAAACACTTTTTGAACTTATCAATTCATAAGATAGCCCTTAGTCTCCTGGTCTAGTATAAAATAGAACTCAATTTCCCTATCCACTGCTGAAGCTGAGTATATTGCTTTAGGAAGTTGTGTGGCCCAAGTCCTCTAGTTAAAGAAAAAAAATTTCGATTTAGGTTTACATGTAGAAATAATTTTAATCCTTTATGATATCACTAGTGTTATCTATATTTTGAAGAACCTAATCCAACACTCTAGGACCAAACACATCTACATAAGGCATCACTTTATTAGGGAACATGTTATTAGAGGAGACATAGAACTACACCATGTAGCCACTCAAAACCAACTCACTGATATCTTTACAAAGCCACTAGTCCTTGAAATTTTCAGCATCTTGAGAACCATATTAAATGACATAAATATTAATGCTTGAAATCATTGCTTTCTATTTTCTTATCTTTCTTTTATTTTTGGTTGCGTGTTTGGTTCTTTTTATGTCCTTCTATTTTCTATTTTTTATTTGTTTGTTATTTTCCCTTCAGTTTTTTTTTAATTAGATCAATGGTTACTACTGGTATTGATTTCTTAAATTATATTTTTGCCTTTCTTTTGGTTTTGAAAATTTGTATAAAATATTTGACCTCCTTAAATCAGTTAATGGAATAAACACTGTTGATTAATTTTTTTTCCTTTAACCCTTTTAGTGCATAATTTTCTCTTTGAAGCAAAAATCTATTTCAAATTAAAAGTTGGACTATGAAATTGAGATCTTTTTTATCTTCGTATAATAATCTATCGCATATGAATAATATTCAAAGTCATTAAATCACTTTCAAACATTTATTTTTTGTCATAATTTTGACTAATTACTTTGTTATAATATTCTATCAGATATTTTTCTGAAATGAAGTTTTGAACATAACACTTTTCTTATCTGATTTCTTTTTTGAGTTAGATTTTTATTTTCAAAAGATTTTTACCCTGTAAGGAGTTTGAGCTGGGGTTAACAAGATTGGTTATTCTACCATTTTTTAGATTTTGACATTGTTAAATCATTTCTTGCTAATATTTAGTCCAATCACATAGAAAATTTATCATTTTTTATTGTTGATTGACTAAAAAAAGGTTTTCTTTTATTTTTATGAATTTTTTGTGTTTTTGTGCTTTTATTTATTTATTTATTTATTTTGTCTTATAAAAATCCTGAACATCACTTTCCACATCCTAAAATTTTTCTATTTTTGTTCACACCATCCAAGATGATCCACATCATCCTGTACGATATGAACATAAATACCCCTCTCCAATCACAACACATCTAATGGCTTGAATTGTGTTAATTTTTTGTGATCATCCTGGACGATCCTCATTTCATCCTGGATGATCCTTATGGCAAAAATGGTTGGTTAGTTTCAATTCTTTTAGGATGATCAATTATTGCTCGTCATCCTGGATGATCCATATATTTGCCCTGGATAATGCATCTAATAAATGATCATCTAGTCTGACTCCTCAAGATGATCACCTGTGTCTAATTATCACAAACAATATCTGATCGTCTTGGATGATATGGCCACCTTTTTGATGAATTGGTTGGACGATATTATTATACCCGATTATCCTAGATGATCCCACGATTGTCTTGGATGATTTGGCTGACCTTATATAAAAAGCCGTGTGTCACCATTTTCTTCACTTAAAATCCTTCCAATCCTTCGTCTCTTTCACACAAACTCTAAAGTCTTATAAATGGCAGGTGGGAAATAATCTAGGATGTAGGCTGGTAGTTCATCTAGGATGGAAATCAATCTTCATTTTACCAAGGAAGCTTATGAAGTGGCCTACCACCGCTATAATAATGCTGGCATAACCCCTTCAAAAACCATTGATCATAGTATTTTGAATTTTAAGGTATTTTATCTATCTACCATAACAATGCTTAATTCTCTCCTCACACTCGCCTTCCCTTTCAATTTCAAACTCTTCTTTGAATTTTTTGAAAACCTTCGCATCAACCAAGCCTTCACTTCTCTACAGTCTTATGTCAATAGGAGGCCCATAGAAATTATATCTCAAGATTTACATGACCTCCTTCACCTTTCTACCACCAAAGATAAGATCCATATCATTGTCCCAGATCCTGATTTCAACTAGGTGCCTATTAACCATGTCCTAAGAAAACTAATGTCAACACCCATATAGTCAAATTTAAAAGATTAGTTAAGGATTCCTGAACCATCCATCACATACTTCGCCCATCTATTATTCCTAAAGATGGGGATTAAATTCGTATCACTCATGTTATGCCCCTCACCACCTACTACATTTTACCTCACCAAGATTTCAATGTTACTGATCTTATAATCTGATACATAGAACATCTAACTAGCATTAGGTATACCAGCCACAAAAGGAAACAAAATCTAGCCTTAGAACATCTCATTGCCTATGTTCTTGAGACAAAATATAACCTTCAATATATAGCCCGACCTAATCACCTCCCTATTTTCTTCTCCAATAGCTCCTTTCACACCCTTCATAGTACTCATTGCTAGCTTGTGCATGAGGAGCCTGAGGATGAAGAGGAAGGATTTTTTCCTGATCCTTTCCTTATCCACTAGCACTCCCAAATCGATGAGCTAGATTAAAGGTTTCATCAATGGGAAGCCATATTTGAGTCATATGTCATCGAGCAGCAGCAACAACATGATCAAGATGTAGCTCAAATTGAGGCATACACAGCCCAAGTGTAGCAACACACGACCAAGACATGGCCTAGTTTGGGGTGTAGTTTTCTTCCTTACATCGATTCCTTCAGCAACCACCACCACCACCACCTCCACATGATTAGGATTGCTCCATCTACTAGGTTGTTAATGTTTGGTTTTGGTCTTGTACTTATTATCTTTTATATATTGTGTTATGTGTGATATGTTTTTTCTTGTTCCCTCTTTTTGTGATGTCAAAAGGGGGAGAAATTAATTATTGGGTTATTTTCTTTATCTTTAGTGTAATCTACCTTATTTTACTTCAATTGTTTTTATGTTTTATTTTTTATTCTTTCCTTCTTTATTTTAAAAAATATATACGAATAAAAAAAAATATGCTTGATCTGAAATTTTTTAATAATAATGTTTGCCATTATCAAAAAGGGGGAGATTGATACAAATCATGATCCAAATACTTTGATTTTGATGATAATTAACATTATTATTTTTTTACTATTGCTATTATTAAATATCTATATTATTTTCCCTACTTTCTAACCTTTTAGGTCCACAAAGATCACTGGCAATGCAAATCATTTTAAGATCGAGTAAATTAGGGTTGAGTCTATTTGTATTTTATATCAATATATGTTTTACCTTTCTTGAGTCAAATCTTGAATATGGTGGACCCCAAGCTAAGTAACCTTGCATACACAATCTCAGGGGGAGAAATTTGGTGAGTTATAGATTTTTTTTTTATTTTTGACTAAATTGAGCAAGACGATATTAGGTCATCCTGGACAATCCTTTTAAAAATAAAAGCCCTGATCAGGGCATCCAACTAATTAAGAGTGATTACACTAATCATACTAGATGATCCATATCGTCTAGGATGATCCTCTTAATAGATGAAAATAACCGCCAATCATAATTTAGGTAATATTTTTAAGTTTCAAATATTGTTCTAATTGTATATGATGATATGCATCATACTGGATGATGTTCGACAATCATATATAAATTGATCCAGTGATTAGGAGAGTAATTATGGTTAAATTTTATAAACAAATTTTATAGGATGATCCATCTGGATCGTATTGGATGATTTAGATGAAAAATTGTAATTTTACTCTAATCATCCATGAGGATCATCTTGGATGTCCTGAGATATTTTTAGGATGATATGGAGATCGCCACCCATCATCCAATGTCATACTGGATGATTAATATGGTATTTTAAACTAATCATCCTAGATGATGAAAAGATCATACTGAACTATCTATACAAATACTTTTACTGACTGTATAGAGAAAATGTGATCATCTTAGTTGATAGGATTATTTTGTACTAATCATACAGGAAGATCTAATGATCCTCTTGGATGATCAGTTACACAGAATTGAAATTTAGGGCTTCTTTGGCGGCTCTCTATTTAAGCAATAGTATTAACCCTTTGGTTAATCTTTTATTATAGAGTTGATCCAAGGGGAAGCATAGAGAAGGAAAAGGGAGAGCTTGAGAAAGAGAGATCCTTGTGAGGGGGAATTTATGAGGGAATCACAAAGGTTACTACGTGTAAGGTGTTCGTCATCTTTTTCGAGTTACTCCATTGGTTCATTGGTAGCTTCAGGGAGATCATCTTTAGCATTATATCAAAGTTCTCTGCTTACTCGAGGAGGGAGTAAAAGGATTTCCAGGTTCTTTTGCTACTCTAGGAAGGAGTAAAAGGATTCAAGGTTCTCTGCCTCACTATGTCATGGAATGATTTTGTAAGGGCTTCTCTACCTTGCTGTGGGAGCAAAATGAGAGTCAATTTAGTTTAGTGCAATACTTGGAGAGGGAGCCCCCAAGGAGTGGACCTAGGTCATATTTGACCGAACCACTATAAAATTAGGTGTGTTCTTTCCTATTACTTTCACCATATTTTATTTTTGCACTTTTTCTATGATTTATTTTAGATTGAAATATCTAATCATATTGCTATTATGAACATTATTTTTCTTCCACATTAAGAATTATTGTTTGTGTTTTAAAATATTTAAAAAATATCAAAAAGATTTTTTTTTTAAGAATTTTTAAAAACTACCAATTCCCCCCCCCCCTCTCGGCTAGCCTTGGGCTAGTTCTTTAGGGTTTAATCATGAACTTTCAAAAGTAGCCTATTATTGTGTGTGTTCAGTATGGCCAGCCATGGTTGAAGACTCATTCAAATACAATTTTAAATACCTATAAATGCCCATATTTCCAAAGGTTGAAGGTTATTACATTTCGATACTTATGCCATCTGAGCATTATAGTAACTATTTCTATGGGATTCCTAATCTTTTAGAGCCCTCAAAGAGTAAATTTGAGTGTGCTCTAGTGAGGTCCAATCACAGAAAACTTATATTTCATTCAAGGAAATTTTAGTGGTTGAGTGAAGGAGATTTATTCCTTACATACAAATGAACTCATTATAAGTCAAACTTTAGCCAAATCACCATTCTACCAAGGTATTATCCAAACCAAAGCTCACTTGTTAATGGGTTTGCAATATTATGAAGAGAATAGTTAATTCATAGGAAGCCAATTATTGGATTGATCATTCTACTTCTGCATATCCTACTTGATAAATTTTAAATGGTTCTATAGAGTATATTGTATTGATCAAAGTGAAATGCATCAAAAACTACTAAAAACTATGGGAGGTTAAAGACAAAATTAGGTTAATCTATATTAGTTGATTTCACAGGATGGTCTTGATTGAGTCATTCCAGTTAACCATGCACCCATCCCTCTAACACCCTAAAATTTGGAGATTTTAATCCTAGTTATCCAATTTTGAATAAAATGGCTAATAATCATTCTTATGTGTCATGGAGACCCACTCATTATTCAATAGCCAATCCCTGGCTACCATATGAAAAGTGACAACTTGTTCGCAAGCTTAGTGTATAATACCATTATCCTTGGATTTTTTTCATAAAAATTAATATAACTTCAAATATTAATTCATATTGATTTAATGGATCATTTTGGGTATTTAAGCCCTCTATGGATTAAGGCTAATGAACCCAATCCTTTAAACATAATTTTAGAGCCATATCAATAATGGGAAATTTTAAGGATTTAAATTGCATAACTATTATTTGATTTAATTAGTTGGGTTATACACCTTGGATTGGAATCAAATTTGGCATGAAGTAGTATTGTTGTATGAATAGAATCCTTTATTTTGTTTAGGTCAATTTGAATCCTCCTCTAGCATTGGTGAAATTTTGAAGTGTTTAGGTCATATTTTAGCCTAGGAATTATAAAATTCCACAACTTTAAATCCTTAGGGGATTTTGGTATGGACCTTTTGTGGATTGAATTTATATGTGTAAGGGTTATATTGCTTATGGTTTCTCTCTAATTGAACCATTAGATTGACTTAGAAAAAATGTTGATGTTTAGTAATAAACACCTTAGAAATTTCATATAAACTCACAGAAGTTTCTAAATTATCCAAACTTTTATGGGAAATGTTTGAGACCCTAAAGGCTTTTTGGATTTAATTCCATAAGAATTTGAGCTCATTTGATCCTTCAATTTTCAAACCCTAAGATAAGCAAATAAAATATCCTAAGAAATTTAATAGTTAATAAATAAATATAGAAAATAATACAAACTTGATTGAATTTCTCATGGAATTAAATGGTTAATAAAATAAAAAAGGCCCATTTTGAACTTACCTTAAACAATGGTTTTGATCATTTAATCACTAATAAAAGAATAAACTAAATAAATCATTAAAGATCAAACATTAACCCTAATATGCTTAAAATTTTAGAAATTTCATCTAAGGTTGTCATTGACCTAACATTAAAATTTCATTAAACTTTGAGGTCATTTAGTTCCTTATTTATTAAACTCTAAACACCATTTGTATGTAAATTCTTTTTAAAAAATTGAATTTATAAAATTTATGAATAATTCCTAAAAATTTATATAGTGCAAAATCTATTTATTTAACCTTAAATAAACATAAAACATTATAAAAATAATATAAAATCTAAACTCTAAAGCCAAAGTCAAATTTTGGTCAAAATTAAAGCTTAAGCGGAAGTAGAAAAGAGAAGCTTTGAAAGATTGATAAAAAATAAATTCAATAATCAAATTAAACAATTAATTTCAATTAAACTTGAAACTTATTAAAATGTATTTTAGAATATAAATATAAATATTAATAATAAATAAAAATCTTTTAACATTTCTTAAAGGAAATAAGATGTATCTAAATATTATGAAACTATAACCTTACAAAATTTCTCTAATCCTCTTGGGATAAAATATTTACATTTAATTCAGGATTAGGATATGTTTATCAATAAATTTATTGTAATTAAAGTATTTTTTTAACATGTTCTTTAAAATTAAAAATATTAAAACTTAAAACTTATAATAAATTCACAATTCACTAAAACATAAAATTGAAATAAAATTCCTTGGTTTAGAACAAGTACTTTAATAGATTAGACCCCAAATAAATAAAATTTTGGCTAGTAAAAGTTTTTTACGTGTACTTTTGTAATAACACCAGCTTTTCAAATGTAGTTTATAAATATGTATATAAACTTGTGAAATTCAAATATGATTGTTTGTCCTAAATAGAAATGAACCAAAAGAATGGGTCTTCTTCATTTGAAGATGATATCTTTGGAAGCCTTTTGGAAGGAAGATTAACATTGAAAAGAATGAAGAATTAATGATTATAGACAATCTTATATGGAATATGACTTGTGTCAAATATAGGAGTAGAAATTCAAGGTTGTTTAAGATAAACCCTGATTTTAATATATGAACAACTAACAAAATAATAACATACCTATCCTATATATCATAAAGACCTAAATTCATGGTTTTAAAACATTAGGTGATTTAGCTAGCATTCCACACCATCTAAATATAACACCAATCATGTCTATCTTCCTATTGAATCCTTATAGGGTTTGAAGATATGTCCTACCTCATGAATTCTTAGACCTAATTAAACTACGTTCGAATAATACCCCATAGAGGTTAATTTTAGGTCTACAATCTGAGGTAAACTAAAACTCATTAATTCCTCATCTTATAGGAATACAATCCCATATTTATATTAAATTATTAATTTAAACTTAAAAGTTCCTTCCCATCCTAAAATATTAAAGCATAACAAAAAAAAAAAAGTTAGGAGTGGCTTATAAGTTTTTGGGAATCATAATGCTCCATACCTTTTATCCTGTGACTCCAGTAAAACTAAATAACCTTAATGCAATTCCATTTAAAAATCCTGATTTCTAAACCTTGCCAGAATCTTTGGAAATCAATAAATACTTAGTCACTATGTACTTTAATTGAGAGTATTCTGAAAACTTAATCTAAAGATGTAATTAAACACAAGGATTTACTTTATGGAAAACTTAGAACCCAAGTTTAATATAAACCTAATTTAAGTTTTCTAAGGAAGGGGAAAACTCTCTTAGAATGTAGATGATTATTTAACCCCCCCCCCCCCCCCCCCCCCCCCCCCCCCCCCCCCCCCCCCCCCACCCCCAACTTTCCCTAGCTTTATGGGAATATTTGTCAAACAAATGGGTCACTTACCCCAGCTAGAGAGGTCACTAACCCTAGGAAATGATATTACTTACCTTAGCTCAAGGGATCATTTGTCTAATAATTTATGATAAATCACCAAATCAATAGGAAAAACTTATTTATGCCTATATAGAGCTAGTGACTTAATTAAAAATTTATAATTTCCTTCTATAGGATTACGATCCCATCTACTTAGTTAATGGTTCTTCTTGATCACTAGATTGGGGAGCCATTCTCATGTTCCTACTATTTCCCTAATTATGTTGTCCACTATATCTACTGGAGTTATGACCATAGAATTCAAGTGCTTATAGCTATCTTATCACAATTTATTATTCATTTTTTGTGACATCAAGATATAGCTTTTCTTGTAAACATAAAATCTTATAAAAGTTGGTTAAAAGAAACATTATTTTACTTTAAAAAAAAAGAGAGAGAGACATTATTTTACTTGTATGATCATTCTAGACATTTTATATTAGTGATAAAATCCTCATGGATTCTATCTTTAAAACTTTTCTGCTCTCTTTCTCTCTATATTCACTATTTAAGTATAATATATAAATATTGTAAGTAGGGTTTATGTATTGTCACAAAAAAATCTAGATCTAACATCCTATATGTGTGATGAGTGTGGATTGATGTCAGGAACTATAAATTAAGTTATGTGAGAAGATGACTAATAAAATAGAGAAAAATATCGTGAACATCGAGATCCATGACTTCATAACCAATACATAGCTAGTAGAAACGGAGGAAATGATCAAAAGAATGGTCTAGGGAGCTTTGGAATAATCTCCTAAATCCATTCTAAGGGGCGTAAATGCCAAAAGGATCCTTAGATTCAAAAACTTAAAGGAAACCATCAAGCACCATGGTGCTAATACTTCAAGAAAATTATAATTTCTAGTTTTTTTTTGTGGACAAACTTCAAATGAAAATTTTGAAACAAATATTGTTGAATATTATTATTAACAAAATGGACCCATTACCAGTGGATGAAAATTTCAATGGAAATTTTGTTGGAAATATCCAATGGATGTAGGCCATCAAAAATTGTGCCATGTCTACTAAACATAAATAAAATTTCTAATGGCAATTTTGCAAGAAATTTTTTATGAAAAAGTTTACTATAAATTCCACACTTTGAGCCCTAATTTTGTCCTATGGTCTCCGCTCTCCCATTTTCCACAAATAATAAATCTCTTCATCTTCTAGCCTTCTTGTCTCTTAGGGCTCATCCAGCCTTAATTCTTAACCAATTTAAGTGATTCCTTTGAGAATCTAAAGGTAAATGGTTGCCTCATATATAGTTTTTAATAAATTAAATATTTTATCCATTAAATTTTGTTTAAAATTCATTAGAAGTTTGTTGATCATCAATATTTCTTTCTTTTAATTTAAGATTTATGTTTTATGAGTTGTAATAAGGTTTCCATATCTTTGTTCTGGTCATTTTTAAGTTATAAGAGTGAAAGCATCTTTACTAGAAATATATTCCAACCCTCTATAACAATCCTTTAAAGATAAAACAAAGGGATAAGAAATCCCCATCTATTCAAACAATTAATAACTTGAATAATCTTTACATATTTCACCACCAAATGTTCAGAATCTTTAGCCTCACAATAACCTTTTCGGTTGAAGTTATCATCCTACAACCTTCTATGCATAAGAAAATGAAATGTAAGAACATCACCAATAAACAACCTCCACCAGAATGTCTCCACCCAAGAATTCATCTTTAAATTTCTAATCCATTTCAAATACACCTTATCTGATTAATCCTGGCCCATAACTTCCCAAGCCAAAGCAGTTAATGATTTCCTAGAGTTTTGGTAAATAAGCTCCAACTGATCACCCCTCTAATTCATGATCAATCTTAGCTAAACGAATCAAACAAAGCAATTGATCTTTGAAAAATTTGTTTTGCTCTGTAACATTCTATTTTCCATCAAAATAACTCTATCTAAAGTTATCTCACTTTATTCATAACTGGATACAAAAGTAGGTCATTAATTAACCTCTTATCCAATAACTAAATATATTTAAACATTTTAATATATTCACCTTTAGCAATTCTCCATCTCACAATAGGATACAATGCTTTAACACCATCCAAAATGATTTTTTAAGAAGCAGAACCACCCTTCATAAATTTAGCTCTTAAAGACCCCACTTGACCTGCACAAGAATGCAAACCACATCCACCATAATTCTTTGGCTTACACAAAACATCTCAAGATACACAATGAAGACCATACTTACCATTCTGCTTAAGCCCAATGAAATTCTTGCACATCTTATCTAACTCATTCAAAACACCCCTAGGCACAAGAGAATGATTAGATAAGAAAATTGGAATAAGAGAACAACAGATTTAACAAGAATAAATCTTCAAATATATTGACCTTATTATAAAGAAATTTTAGATTTCAATAAGTTCAAAATAATAGGGAAATGATCAGAAGCTATCCTTCAAAGATGACATACCACCATTAAATGAGAAGAATTCAAAGCAGTAGAATTTAATAAATATTTATCCAATATTTCAAAAATATGAGCCCCTCCATCCTTATTGCTACACTAAATGAATTTAAGGTGAATAAAAATCAATTCATGGTAATCATGACTAGTCATAAACTCTTTCATCTCCTTAGATCATTGGGAAAAATAAATAAATTTTATCCCTCCCCTGTTATCATCCTTGGAAAGAACATAATTGAAGTCACCCCTAATTACAAAAGGCTTATCTTGTGATAAAAAAAAAAACTCATTTCTACTCCATAACTCCCTTTACTTATACACATCCTCATTCCTATAAATAGAAGAGATTACCCCAACACACCTTTATTCAACACATTTAACTCACCAATGACAAATTGAAAAGAAGCTTCCAAGACCAAAAAGGAAGCAAAATTAGATTTCCAAAGCACAATAATCCCAGTTGAAAATCCTTCAGTAGGTACCAATAAGAAAGTTAACTTCATCTCTATCAATCAAAATTAACTTAGACTCTAACAGCCCCACAAAAAAGACATCATAATCCTTAACAAATTATCTTAAATATAGAGAAGCTTGTCTTTTTCTAGCTCCTATACAATTTCAAAAAAGTGATAGATGTCATTAATAATTAAAAGAGGAACCCTCCCCTCCTCTCTCTTTCACACCCCCATCAACATTCCTATTCCTAAGAATCACCATAATCGGCCCTAATTTTGAGAACATATTTATGCCATTTATTTAGAGAACATATAAATGAGCCAACAAGTAGGAACAATCAAAACTTAAATGAATTTCTTCATGTAGATCAACAATAATTTGAGATGGATGGGCTCTGAGCTATCATCTATTGTTAAGATTCTTAGTATTAAGTTGGAATACAATATTTCTCATCTATTTTTCAATCAATTGAATTATTTGGTTAAGCAAATAATCCTACAAATAATTTAATTCTAGCTTATTTATATAGGACTAAGAAGTAAGCTTTTAGATTGGGTTTGAGTGGTACAAAAAAATCTTATTGTATAAATGGAAATATGTTACACTACAAGAATGACTTAGTATAAATAGCTTATCACCATTGCAACACACATTAAGTTAAAATAAAATCAAGGAAATAATGAAAATAAAAATATGTTCCATTTAAGTTATTTTATCTACACATCATTCCAAGGTTTCAACAATTATATACAACATTAAGCTATCACACATAAGATGGAATCACAAAAAATTTCTCAACCAGGTGGTCTTACTCATCTATTAGATATTGAGGACTGAAAACACTTAAATTAAGTACATATTTACTTTGTGAATTAACCACATAATGTAAGGTTTGGATTTTGTGTAGATGGTTTTATTCATTACAGTTAGGTAGTCTGCCATTGTTCATTTTAGCAAGTTCTATAACACCATATAATCTTCCACCATAGATGTGTATGGTTGCACCTTACATGTATCTCACCCTAATCATACTTGGGCTTCATAATCCATAAGCAAAAATATATGTGTTCTCATAACCATTGATCAATGATGTGAGATTTATATGGGAAGTAGGTATGATAACATGAGATATTTCAACTAAGCATAACTTTCTAATGAAAGTAGACTTATTATAAATGATCAACAACTTTCTATTAAATGGTGTGTAATTATGATGGAGTAGTGCAGGGAAGTTAGCTTGCCCATATTGCATAGAGTTCATTAAATCATTCATATTAAAATATAGAGGCAAGAATATGTGGTTTGTGTGTCACCATAGATTCTTAACTACTAACAATCCATTCTAGAGAAATAAGGATGATTTCATGAAAAATAATTCTAAAAAATTACATCCTCCACCAAGATTAAGTGGTGATATTATATTGGAAATAGTTTCCATGATACATATAATTACTAATGCTCTTACGCTAGCAGAGTATAGGGTCTTGGGTTATGAAGTTAAGCATAATTGGGCAAATAACAATAATTTAAGATGATACTATATTGGAGAACAAACTTAATCAAACATAACTTAAGTGTCATGCATAGTGAGAAGAATTTTTTGGAAAACATGTTCAATATTTTGATTGATGTGAAAGGCAAATCAAAAGATAACTTGAAAGTAAGAATAGTCCTAAAGGAATATTATAGAAGAAAAACATCTTGAACTCAAAAATGGTGGAAATGGTAAACTATTAAAGCCAAAAGCTCCTTTCTTGCTCACTTTAGAATAGAAATGAGTAGTGTGTGAGTGGGTCCAAAGCTTGAAAATGTTGGATTGGTATGCCTCAAACTTATACATTTGTTTATACATGAAATTAGGGAAATTATTTTGCATGAATGATTGCCATGTCTTCATGGAGTGCTTGATGTCTATAGCATTTAGCTTCTTATCAAATTCAATCTTAAACCCATTAACTAAATTTAGTATTTTTTAAGGATTTATGTTCAAGTAGATTGAATGAGGAGGCATTAATATTAAGTGAGAATAATATCCCATTTTTTTCTATGAACTTGAGAAAAATATTTCTATAGGTTTCTTTAACTCCATGAAGCATCTACCTATGCTTTTATTATACATGTCCAGAGTAGGTAGTGTACTGTAGTATCAATGGATATATAAATTTGAGAGGTAGGTACTTATCACTATCTTAAATGGATTGAATTTAATAATTTGAAAACATTTATCTGAATGACACATTGTCACATATATCTAAACATGCTTAAAAATCAATCAAGAGTAAATAAATACTAAAATGTTCAATATGTGAAGAATGTATATCATATTAGACCACCCAATTTTATTCATACTACTTCACACTGCATATTGGACATTCTAGAACATAGATTGGTTGAAATGTGGAGGTCGAGAAGGAGGGAAGTTTACAAATAAAATTTTAATTTTTAATTTTTAATTCACATGGGCCATCATTAAGCAGATGCACATCTATATTTCTAACTAATAAGGAGATCAAGGCTACTATATTGTACATCATCCATAACTATTAGGAAGTAGACAACTTTTTAGTAAGCATCCTAACATAACTATTTCTATTCTAATAAGGTGCTTTTCCACAACCTTACTAACACAAATAGTTTCTTGGATGTTTATTAATTCATTACCCCTCTTTGATATAGCCATCGTAAAGAAAAGAAATGAGGTAGATTTTAAAAAATGGTTTAAAATATTTGTCAGTTCCAAAACCCTAATGGTAATACTGATTTAAAACATCTTAACATCTCTTTAAAAAAATCTTAACATCTTTTTTTAGTTTTCTTACTATTTTGTTATGTGTATTAGTTTGATAAACAACCAAATAGGATTTCGAACAAAAGATTGTATGACCTTTCCCAATGTCCCATGTGAGCAGATAGCACCTGGCCTATTTTTCTTGTGAAAGAATATAGATTTTACATCAAATCTTGGAGTGAAAGAAAAAAAAAACTAAAAACTAAAAATTATTATATTTGTGTTAGGAGAAACACACATACAAAAATTAAGTGCAACTACTATGCTATATTAGAGGAGACAATTTAGTTATAATATCCAATCTAAGGTAACAAGAAGCTAGACTTTTAACTGTTAATGTTATGATCTAGTTCTAAATAGTGGTACAAGGGTTCTTCCTCTTTACAGTTCTGTTAAAGTGAAGTAAAGTAGGAGGTATTCTGAATTCTTCATAGCACACCAAGATTGTCAAGTTTATTATGTTATATATCCAATAAGAGTTAGAGATAAACAAAATAGGCTGATAGTTATCAAAACTAAGCCTTAAGATATCATTGAGAGTCATGATATGATACAAGTAGCTTATCAAAAGGTGAGATTCTCATATTTTAAGGAACCATTTATTGAGGTTGATGAAAAAACTATAAGGAATGATACTAAGGTACAATTGGAAGTGTTTGATATTTTTAGAGATATAAATAGAGAGAATGAGTTAGTCAACGAAGAGACACTAAATTATAGTGAAACCAAATCCATTTAAAACTCTTGAATGCTAAGTATATTTAACTCTTATTGATTAAATGTCATAAAACATTAACTATTACTTAGTTTATCTTTTTGCATAGCTAACCTTCATTTATAAACTATTGTCATGTGATATTCAAATTTTTAATTAATGATTTTTTTTATATATTTCTTTTTTGCATAATTAGCTTTTACATAATTATTTACTTTTAAGGATTTAGAAGGCATATAGGAACTATACTTTTTGTAGGGGGATTACTGTAGATATTATCTACCTCATGGCATATTTTAGAGATTTTGATGATAACAAACATATGCTTGGATGTTCTAATTTGTGTGCTAAGTATTTCAGGTGTAATGATATGCATAATAATTACTTATGGCATTTATATTGCACAGCTCAAGTTCAATCAAATGTTGAGATTAAGATGGAGCAAGATGGATAACTTGAAGGACTTTATAGGAGTATGTTAGTGGTCCATTAATATTTACTTGCATGATTTAATTTGCTCACAATCTAAATATCTAATAATTATATATTATTCTTGATATAGAAATCTATAAGATTTTTTTATTAAATAAAATTTATAACCTTCATTGATTGCATAAGTATTATCAAATATGGAAAGTTATATAATTAGGGAAATTAAATGTAATAAGGATATATGGTAAAACTTTTAATATTTATTCATTTTAAATTAACTTGTTTCACATCAATTTATTAATTTAATATAAAATACATCATATTATTATATTAATATTCATAATATCCTTATATCTTTAAAAATGTGCATGAGTTTTTATTTTGCTGAATATTACATAATTTTGATAGAAACATGGTCTAATTTTTATTTCGTTAGATGTTTTGGATTTTGTAGATAGAAATGGATAGGTTATATGACTCATTTGGATCTGATCTGCATTTATAATAAATTTCCAAACATTATCTAATTTAAATATAATCTACTGGTGGCCATTTTTGCCTTATTTTGGATGTATATGAAAATTTTTTGACTTTCCCATGTGGCTAGACATTTTATAGCCGTTTGAATCTCATATATATTTAATATAAATGAATTATTGATCAAATATAATATTATTAGTTGATAAATTAATATTAGATTAATAGTTTTATTCAAATTTGGCTTTACTTACCCTTTCCCTTTAAATACCTCTCTGCTTCTTCATGTAAGGGCTGCTCAAACAAGTAAATCTCCAAAAATTTTGCCATTCTTTCTTTCCTTTTTACATGCTAAATCTTGAGAGGAGAAACTTTGATTTTTATTCCAAGAGCTATTTTCATTTGCTAGATTGAATTCTTGATTGGAAAGCTTCAACACACAAATTTAAGTAACATCTCTTAGAGTTCTTGAGTTTACTTTCCTTTACTAAATCTTTACTTGCTATTCTTTTAGCTTTCACCATATATTTCTTTCTTGAAAATATTTAACTTTTGGTGAAATACTTGTTGGAAATTTTATATTAAAGCTTTTTATATTACATCTTTTAAATCCAAAAAGTTTAGCAAAGCTAGTATTTTTATTTTCTTTAAGGTGGCATAGATTTACATCTATAATCTAATTCTTTATTTGATTTGAAGAGTTAAATTTTGAATCAGCAAGAATATATATTCTTATTTAATATATTATTCTTATTTTAAACAAAATATAAATCTATCTTAAAGTAAGCAAATTTAATATTTCATTTGCAAGTTGTGAGGTGATTAAAATTAATTTATAAGATCACCTAAAAAATTGTGGACATTTTATTACAAGATCATTTGAGCTTGTATTATTTACATTAAATTATAATTTTCATTTTCTTGATCTAAGCCATTTAGCTTAGTAAAGTTTTAAGTGTAATTATATTAGGTTGTACTCGCCAGTGTAGGAGAGTACTTAGGTTGTAAAGAACTTCTTTGGTTTAAAGAAGTGAGGTTTGCAAACCTGGGATTAGTGAATTCTAGCCCGAGAGTTGGATAGCGTGGACGTAGGTTGGATTGGAATCCAGGTCGAACCGCGTAAAAATATTGTGCCTCTTATTTTCATTTCTTGCATATATTTTTCTTTATCTTTTTCATAAAAAATGGTGTGATTGCTTATTCTTTTCAAAATAGTTTTAAAATCATTTTAATTTTCTTCTTTTAATAAAAATTTTAAAAGCCCCAATTCACCCCCCCTCTTGGGGTACCAATGTCATCCAACAATTACATCCACATCTGCTCAATGTAAGAAGGCAATTAGTTGACAAACCAAGGCTTAGGGGAAATCTGGATTACATCCTACCATGTTAGGGTTCTCATGCCTTAGAATCTAAATTAAAAATAATTCTAATATATTTTATATTTTTAATCATCAACCAAAGCTTACTAATTTCTTTCAAAGAAAATGAACAACAAAGAACATAATTACTTAAATACTAATCCAAACATCCAAATAGTTGACATAACACAAAAATTATGATTATATATAATAGCTAGGATATTTAAATAATATAATTATCAGTTTTATATATATATATCTTGGTTAGCCGCACTCCACTAGATTCTTATCCTAACCTAAAATAAAGCAACCACAAAATAACCACATAACCTACTAAGTTATTAAAACCTACTAATAAAAGTAATATATGACACACAAAAAATAATATGCATGAAATCATTCATATATCTAAACCAAAATAATCATGTGACAAGTAAACAAAAATGATAGATAGGTAATGAATTAGTACTTTTAAATTCACTATCATTTATTTTATAAAATGGAATGTGTCTTGATCTTTTCAATCTTATCATTCTCTTAATATATGTATGATGTACATGTAAATTCCTATATTGTGGATTCCTTTCTCTAATCTTGAACACTTATAACTCCCTTAATATCTTGCCAAATTATTATACCCTTCACACAAAAGATTATATATATCATTCTAACTGATGAAAATCTAATATGATCTTATATAAGTTCAAGAAGCCTATATTTATAACATCCAAGAAACTACATGATGAAAGTTGCTTAAATATTGAAATAGGGACATTTTGTAAGAATAAGGAGAGATTAAATCTGAAAAATTAATATTATTGAAACAGAAGTGGGATTTAGATTAACAACCACGATAAAAAAACATTCAAAATAGATTTGATGGATAAAAATGCCCTATGACTACTCTCTCCTCCCTCACCCTCTCTCTCTCTCTCAATCTCTCTCTCTCTCTCTCTCTCTCTCTCTCTCTCTCTCTCTCTCTCTCTCTCTCTCTCTCTCTCTCTCTCTCTCTCTCTCTCTTCTCTACTCTTCTTCTTCATCAAGCTGGCATTTAGAATGGGAGGTGAGGTGAGTGGTGAGGGATTAATATATATATATATATATATATATATATATATATATATATATATATATATATATATATATATATATATATATATAACATCATTTTGTGCCCAACACCATAACACTACATAAAAAAACATGATTATGTTACATACAAAAATCTTGGTTGTCGTAGAAAGGAGATCACATCACTATCGCACTATCATCTATTGCTAAGTTCTCATAGTGCCTCTATGCTCATTAGTACAATACCGAAACACTACAATGAAATTTATTTCAATTTTATAAAATTAATTCCTTTTATATTATTTTATATAATTTAGGTCATTACAAGGGTACTCCCAGTTTTCCTAATGCTACTGAACTAGACTTTGTTTCCCTTCAGTAGAACCTCACTTCCCTTCATAAAACCCTACATTCCAACCCCTTCTACCCATATTATCCTCACACCATCTTAGGCAGGCCCTTCCACCTACCCATACCCATTATACTTACAACTTTCTAATGCCATAACCATATCCAGGTGAACCATCCATAAGTATGTAGAAGTGGTCTAAGAGTGGTTCATCTAAGTATATAATATTTGTTTATGTTAATAGATTAACCTATTCTAATTTAAATTTTTTTTTCTTTTTTAATAACTTTAATCCATCTAGGAAACCAATGCACAAGGCAGGGGCATCATATGTCACAACATTACCTTATATAACTCACAAACCAAATGGGTAATACTATGTCAGATGGTGATAAGACATCCCAAGATCACTAAATTCATAGACCATAAAGCCACAAAACTTCAATTAAAAATATAAATGCTCACCATCAAAAACTTCTTCAATCATTTAAAAAATGTTTACAATTAAGATAATTATAAACAAATAGTACATGTCACAAACAGAACATGATATAACAAAAAATATATGATTATAAAAATTTTCAAAAATACTTATATAGACTCAGATCTCCAGATCGATAACATTTCCTTTTCAGCCTGCCCCTTCCCTTTGTTCTGACCCTCTTCCCTTTATTCTAACATTAAACAAATGTAGAAATTACACATGAGCAACCATTGCTTAGCAAGTCACATTCAACCTACCCAAAATTTTGAAAATAAGTTCTAACCAATTATGAAGTAGAATTATCAAAAATAGAATAAATTGAGCTGTACTGATATTTAACTATATTACTTAAATAAATATTCACATAGTAATAAGTAGTAGTTTTAAAATATTAATTAAAATTATAGAAAAAAAGGAAGATCGAATATTATGCACTTCATATTCATAGTTTAGAACAGGAAAAATCTCTCTTGGACCCTTATTGTTGCATATTAGTTTTCAAAACTTTGTTTTTATATCATGTGAAAGGATGATGGTATTGTGTCGACACTAGGAGGGTGTGAAAGGATGACGGTACTCTACCGACACTTGGAGGGTATAAAAGGATGTTGGTTCTCTGCCGTCATCTAGAGGGTGAGAAAGGATGACAGTACTTTACCTCTATGGGGATTGGTGGAAGAGAGGTTAATTATAAAGACTTCTCCGCCTTACTATCGGAGCAAAAGGAGAGTCACTTTGTTATAGTTCTATACGTAAAGAGGGAGTCTTCAGGGAGTAGACATAGGTCATGTTAGACCAAACCACTATAAATTTATGTATTCTTTCTATCTTTACTTTTTACTGTTTTTATTTTCTGTAAGTTAATTTGTGGTTGAAAAATATTTTTTTCAAAAATTTTATCATTGTGATTAAATACTCAAAAAATTTTATCATTGTGATTAAAAACTTAAAAAATGTTTTTCTAATCTACCAAGAGATTTTTAAATTTCCAATTCACCCCCCTCTTGGTTAGCCTTGAGACAATTGCTTTAGTTTTAACATCCTATTCAGACTTTCACTTATACCTCCTAATAGATATAAAAATTCAGAATATAATCCTTATGACTCTATATGCTAGCATATTAGATAACAGGCCCTTCTAACTCCTAAATGCATTTTAATACATATATTTAGAGATTTTTATCCCTTATAACTCCCAGTAGATTGCATATCAGAACTTCATGCACTCATTAAAATTTATTTAGATTCATATATATATTTCAAGAATATGAAAACAAAAAAAGATAAATTTTTAACCAAAATACACAGTATCACATGATTTCATAGAGTATCCTACTAATAGTGAAACTATCAAACATTTAGGAAAATCAACAAATAAATTTAACATTTTTTTTTAAATTCACCATATTACGATAAATTATTCATAATTATAAATTGAGGCTTTATCAATACTATAGCATAATTTTTGGGTGTCAAAATATTTATTCTTATCATTAAAATAATGTATATTCAAAACTACCAAGTGAAAATTCTTAAATAAGATATCAAAATGTGTGGAACCTTCCCAATTATGACATACTAAGAGTTACATAGTGAAAATTTTCCTATTCAATAGATTACCAAATTTCATGTTAAAAATTTAATTGAAATGTTTTGAAAATCCATAAAACTTTGAATTATTAAAAAATTAGAGCTAAAATGTAACATATCATAACCTAGATAATTTCTTGAACTGAACTAATAGTAGAAAATGAAACGAAGTAGCTCAAAATGAATTGTCTCTTTAAAACTCTCTCTCTCTCTCTCTCTCTCTCTCTCTCTCTCTCTCTCTCTCTCTCTCTAGCTGGTATGCTAATGGAAGAGTGAAAATTGAAAATTTCTTTTGTAAGTAAGCTTTGATATTCATTTAAAATATTTAATGCCAATATCATAGTGCTCTCGACCCTAATGCAATAGTGCTCTCTTGGGAAAAAATTTAAATTTTTTAGTGTATGCACAAAAACCCATGGGACCCACTCAAAAATTAAATTCATACATTAATACTAATACAAAATGTTCAGGGTGGGGACAGAATGGAAATGCAGAGAATTTAAAAATATAAGGCTTATAGATTCGGTCAGAAAAGATTTGAACATTGTTATAGTAGGCATTACAACCCTACTTTCTTTAAAAAATGTCATTTTTAACATTTTAAAACACATCTTAATGAGAACAATTTTGGATTTTACTATCTCATTAAAAACACTTTCTCCCATGTAGCTTTTATATCAAACATGTGCTTTTACTGTACCTTAATCATTGAGATCTATTTACTTTTCTATTTCCTCATATCATATGCAAAAATTCTTTTAAGCTCCTCTTTAAAACTCAAGTTAAATCATACCTCTATATCATTTTTAGATATTTTGTGTACAAAATAGGATACCTATTTTGTTAATGAAGAGATGTGAAACATACTATGAATCTCAGACATATTTTTGATAATAACAAAAAATAAGTAGATTTTCCAATACTTTCAATTAATTTAAAAAGTCCAATATAGCTTAGATTTAGCTTTCCTTCTTTACCAAATCTACTCTATATCTTTCATCAGACAAACCTACTCGTATAAAAATTTTCTAATCGAAAACTCCACAGATCAATATTTGATATCATAATATTATTTTTTCCTATCCTTTATATCTTTCAATCAATCTCTGATTTTTTTTGAAGGAGTGCATAAAGCAATACTATTAAAGAAATTAAAAAAACAAACAATTATGTGATTGCCCCACAATGACAGTCCTCCTTGAGTAAAGAAAAAAGCAAGGAGGAACCTTATTACTAAAGAGATCATCCCAAAAGAAATCTAAAGAGCAAGCATAGTTAGCACAAAAATCTGCTAACTTATTGCTATTTCTATGAACAAAATGGAAAATTACCTGATGAAATTCCGAAAGAAAAGATAAGTCCCAATTGCATTTATCCTCTTCTTCATCAGGCATCTTATTAAAGATTTTCTGGATTTAATCAATAGTATTTTTATTATCACCCTCTATGATAATTCCTTTGTAGTCATATCTCCATTCCAAAATGTAAGATTTAATGGACAAAATTGCTTGCATCTCCATTTGAGCTGAATCCCAATGCTTATATTTTGATCCAAATGCACATAGAAATCTCCCTTTATGATCATGAAAGACTCCACCAATTCCTGCATCATAATTCCTTTTAACGGAGGCATCAATGTTTAATTTAATCCATTCGGGAGGAGGAGGAAACCAATGATAGGATAGCTGTGATAGCTGGTTGATTTCCCAGTAATATGAATTTCTTTTGAATGAAGCTTCAGCCATGCTTATAGCATTTGCTGCTATGGAAGAAGAGCTAACTTCCTTTCCACCATGAACAAACATATTCCTATTATTCCAATTTAAAAAAACTGCAGAACACTAAATATTTCCTATAAACGGATTAATGTTAGCCATTACTTTCAAAGCTAAATAACAATCCTGCAAGGAATTGAAAATAGGAATAGAGAATCCCCAGCTCTTAATCAATTTGAAAATTTTTAACAGTCTTTGACAGTTAAGCATGATATGGCATTCATTCTCTATGGAATTGAATCCTCTCGGGCATTCATCATTACTGGACAATTTCATGTATTTCAAAAATGATTTTGTAGGAATTGCATTAATGCCAAGTCTCCACCAGAATAAATTCACATGTGGTCTAAGCTTAAGTTTTTTCCTCCATATCCAATTTGGATCTTCACATCTGTCCAATTCATCTTCCATAGATATTATGGATGAGAGTGATTTCCCTGAATATTTGTATTTAAGTTCCAACTGATCTTCATCTGTTTCAAAATAAATAGGAACCTTATTAATAATCTCTATTAAGTCAGGTCCAAAGAGTAGCTTCAATTTATCTTCATCCCATTCACCTCTGTTGACAATGAAATCCAGATTTTGATTAATCGACTCTATGTTTGTGACAAAGGTAGACCATCTGGATATGGATTTATCAAAAATCCAAACATCATGTAATATGTTGATATTGTTTCCTTTAGAAACCTTCCATCTCAAAATATTTTTAAGAGCCTTATATCCTTGAAATATAATTCTGATAGTAGGAGAGCTTTGTTGTTTAATCTGAAAGTCCCAGAGCTGATTTCCATACTTAATCTTCAGAATTTTGAAAAGTCTTGAATTAGAACCTGATATAAGCTTCCATGTAAATTTTGCCCGAAGTGGACCTGCCTTGTATTCCATAGATTGAATACCTTGTCCTCCCATTTTAATAGGTCTGCAAAGAACATCCCAAGAAACATAGTGTAACCCTTTACTACCATCATATTTATTCCACAAAAAATCTCTACTCATTCTATCCAATTCCTAGTACTCCCAAGGGTACTAAAGAATGAGTAATGCGATATACAGGTAAAGTAGATAATACCGATTTGAGAAGTTGTATCTTCCCAGATAAAGAGATGTAATGGTTACCCCATACATTTAAATGTTTGTTTGCTTTGTCCAACAAATGGAAGAAGTCTGTCCAAGAAGACCTCCTCAATTCTATATTAATACCAAGATAATTAAGATTTTTCACTACCTTGAAATCAAGAATATTTGTCAATCTCCTACTTTTCTTTTTATGAACCGAATTCCCAAATAAAATGGAAGATTTATGAACATTAATCTTTTGCCCAGTCCAGTTGCAGAAATGTTTCAAAATCTTCTTAGCTATCTTCACTTTTCTCCTATTGGCTTCTAAAAACTGGATAATTTCATATGCATACAAAAGTAGAGAAATTTTTTCAGCATTGGGAGCAACTTTGATGCCCAATTCCTTCCCATTCTGTATAACCTCATCTGATAGGAGTTGAGAACATAATATGAAAAGAAATGGAGATAGGGGGCAACCTTGGGTAAGAGTAACCCATCCCATACTATCATAGGCTTGCTCCATGTCAATTTTAATAGCCATGAGTCCTTTTTTAGATTTTGAAAATCTAAATTTATTACAAACTTCATGGGCTAATAAAATGTGTTCTGAACCCGATCTACCTTTAATAAAAGCCGATTGGTCTTTAGAAATAATTTTAGGAATGAGACCAATCATCCTATTCAATAGCATCTTAGAAACCAACTTATAAATTGTTAAACAAAGACTAATAGGTCTAAAGTTGGAAGGCAAATTTGGATTTTCTGTTTTTTGGTATGAG
Source organism: Dendrobium nobile (assembly GCA_022539455.1). NCBI lineage: Eukaryota > Viridiplantae > Streptophyta > Magnoliopsida > Asparagales > Orchidaceae > Dendrobium > Dendrobium nobile. The sequence continues at coordinate 28,823,705 of CM039733.1, read as the reverse complement.
GACTACCAAAGTTTCTTTCCAACTTGAACTCATAATGCCTTGTTCAAAAAAAGAGCAAATAGCCTTCCAAACATCTTCTTTAATGATTACCCATAATTTTCTAATGAAAGAGTTTGAAATGCCATCTATACCTGGAGAAATGTTGGAATCAAGATGCTTAACCACTTCTTCTAATTCTTCTTCCCTGAAATCTTCAGCCATAATTTTTTTATTTGCTTCATTCAAAACATTGTAAGGAGTAGGCCAACCTGATAACAAACACTCCTCTTCCCATTTATCTTTGAAAAAGTCATAAAAGATGTTTTCGATTTGCTTTTGGTCTTCAGTAATATTCCCATTTTTATCCTTAATTTGCTGAATCCAGTTATTATTTTGTCTCCCAGATGCATAAATGTGAAAAAATTTGGAGTTTGAATCACCTTCAGCCATCCATTTTTGCTCTTTGCCTCCACCATGTGTTAAGTCGAGAAAGAGTAATATTCAACTCATGAATTTTTTATTTCAGCAACTATAACTTGCTGTTGGATAAACCTCCATCCTCGGCTTCTTCTAGTTGCATTTCTAAAATTTCTTTCAATAGATTTTCCTTTAAAACCTTCAAATCCTTGTACTTGGATTTACTCCAGAAAAAAAGAGCTTTCAACACTCTTTTAAATTTCTTATTATAGATCGCATGCATCCAGTAGTATAGATCAATCTCTGATTGGATAGATCTTTTTAGTAGAATCATCTATCTATGCTAGCCACATTAAACTTCTTCCTTAAACCTCTATCCATTATAAAGGTGTATAACATTTTACATCAAATAGATCTTCATAAGGAGTCAGACCTATACTAGATTAAAAACTATTACTATATATAAATTTAATCAAAGGAATATGATCTTCCCAACCTACACCAAAATCTAGAATATATAATCTCAAAATATCTTTTAATATATGAATAGTTCTTTCAGATTACCCACTAATCTAAATTGGATAATGAGAGGTAATTTTGGGGTTTCTTGCTGGTTTACTCATCTGCTTTCATTGATGTCACCGGAAGGTAGTTTTGTCTACTAGGGTTATTTATTGGGTTTTATTTCTCCTTTAATGTTAGTTGGGTATTTTTTTTGTTAACTAGGCTATCTTTCCTTAATACTATTGGATGCATGCGATCTATATTAGCTGATCATTATGGGTTTTCAAGTGTTGGCTTTTTCTAGATTCTTGCTCTTGTTACTCTATTTCGGCTAGTATCATGAATTCCATTAACAGGTTATTGATCATTATTTTTGAAGGGATTATCTCCACATTTATTTCATATAACTTTAATGGGAATAATATCTTATTTATTTATAATCCTTTGTGTTATTTCTATGGTTTGTTATGTTTGTTTTTGTCATGCTTTTGTTGTCTCTTGGAGGTTATTGGGAATGAGTATTTTGTGAAGGAGAGGAGTATTTTTTGTAGGAATAATATGTTGATTGCCTATTTTATCTTCTTTCTTTTTGGGTGCTATCTACTTGCAACCCTAGAATGTTATTATGTGCTTTTGTAATTCATAGTATAGGGGACCATCGATTCTTAGGAATTTTTTGGACTTTTTTGTAGCTCTTTTGAGCAATAATGAGCAGAAGGACCCCTTTAAGGACCTTATAATCTTTTAATTTTATTAACAGGTATGCCCTGTTGTGGGTTTCTAAAAAAAAAAAAGATTACCCACCAATCTATGGTTGAAAAGTTGTACAAAAATGTAATTTTGTTCCTAGACCTTATTGAATACTTCTCCATAGCCTTGAGGAAAATCTACCATCATGATTAAAAATATTGATATCTTGTATCCCATGCAATCTAATAATCTCCTACACATACACCTATGTCAACCGATCTACAAAATTAGTTATCTAAATTAAAAGGAAAAGATAAAATTTTCTGAAATGATCCATAATAGTCGAAATAATATCAATCCACTATCTCAATCTCAGGAAACTCATAGTTAATTCCATCATTTCTTCTTCCCACTTCCAATCATGAAAAAAAATTGGTTACAAAAGATCACTTGATCATTGATGATTTTCTTTAACTATTTTTTAGGATTTACATTTAAACATGAACTCAACCACTTTGATTTTTAATCTTGGCCACCAAAAAATTTATTTCAAATAATTATACATTTTGCTTCTCTAAGGGTAAATAGTATTGTTGATCCAATTTTTGGATAAGGTCAATCCCTTTTATATCAAACATAAATCCCTAAACCTTTATCATTTTAAAATCTAAATCAAACTCATCGCTATGTTTTGCCATGGATTTTTCATCATTGATCCTTGACACCATCACTTAACAATCACCTGCCATTTGATTATCTCATCTACCACATGATAATTGTATATGATTATTAGTGATATGATCATTATAAAGCTAAATTTCCTCCAATCATTGAATGTGCACTAAATTAACAAATCTAATGGCTACGTGGCACGATCCTAGCTTGAACTTCTGCGGTTCTGATATGACGGTCGGATCCTAGTTCTGACATGTAAGTCATCTGTACAGTGGCTAACACGTATTTGAAAGCCTCCATCTATGTGCCAATAATTTCCAATGATTGGCAATGATTATGCGCTAGCTGATTTTGAATTTAATATGAAATAAATAATTTAGTTAAATTCCCAAATTTTTAATAAATCATAGAAAATTTATTTTAAATCCAAATTGAGTGTTCTTAAGCTTGTTAGAAAGATCTTGAACTCTACTATTTATTAAAAATACTTGTAAGAATTATTTTACTATTATATATTGAGAAGATTAGAGATGTTAGTTGTTCAATTTTCTTAAATTTCTCAAGATCAAATGGTCAAACTAAACTAAAATTTGATGACATATATTAGGGTGCATCCTTGAGCTACCATAATTTTCTTGGGTCTTGGTAGGGTCATATTTTCTATTATTTGAATTTTTTAAGTTCATGGATCCAATTTGGACCAATAACTTCGATAGTTTTAAGTATTCATGTACTTAGAATTAGATTTTCATTTCTCTATGGTGTGTTGATATATATGGAAGGGTTAGTGTTCCTCTAATTTCACTAGATTCTAATAATTGTAGCTCCTAAAATAAATAACTAATGCTATAGATGCATTGAGATTTTGTGATTAATTTTTCAACCTAGGGAGGCTTTGATGAGCTCAAATTTAGTAGAAGCACATGTATGAATTTATCTATATTTCAAATCACTGTATTTGAAGGTCATTCAGTCAATCAATTAAAAAATAAAAGATTCATGTACATAATTGACCAAGGATCTTTGAAAATCCATAATATATCCATTTTAACTACAAAAATAACATATAATATATCATAATGCTTAAAATTAATAGCTTAACAAAAGAAAATAAAACTCCTTTGAAACTCATTCAAAGCAAAATTAATTTAAATATTAAAGAAATTTAATATTTAATTAAAAATAAATAATAAATAATATATAAAATTTACCAAAATTAGTTTTAAATACTTCAAATCATCCTTAGAGGTCATTTAGTATATTTGGGAAAGAATTTAATAGGTTTGCAATTGATTTGGTAAAAAAATAAGAAAATGCCTCTGATTAAACAATTAAATAAATCCAATAAAACATCAAACTTCAATAATTCATTATTAATTAAAAAAAACCAAATTGAGCAAACTTAGAGGAATAGGACTCATCTCTAGGACTAATATTTATGAAAAATATAAAAACTTCAAGGTTCACTGTAAATCAAAAGGTCAATATTTTTGTCAAAGTTTATACAAAAAATACACTAAACTTGTAAAATCCATAACAAATTCTAAAAAATTCCAAATTAAGTAAATTCAATGGCATTGGACTTATCTCTGGGTTTAGTATTTTTGAAAATTATAAAAATTCCATAAATATAAAAAAAAAACTAAGAAATGGACCTCACATTAAATATATTAAAATATGAAAAATCTATAAATAATAAAAATTTTAGTAAAACATCAACCTAATGAATTGAATTAGAAAATAATAATTAAAAAAATAATCATCATTCATGTTAATGAAGTTTTTAGGCTGGACTTCCTCAAGATGAAAGGATATGTATCCTTAGGCGGCCTTACTCCTCGTGCCAAATATGATAATGCCATGAATAAATTTGATAGAATATAAACATTAAAATTATAAATTAAATAAATTACTAATAAATTAAATTAAATTACTTTCAAAATCAACAATAAAAATACTTATACATTATAGCTTTTATACCCATGTGCTTGCTTCCTTTCAGGATGGCAAATGTGTATTGACTTGGGAAGCTTTAATGATCAAAACATATAATTAAAATGGAAGAACCCATTCTATAAATCTACCCCAGTCATGGATGATTGGTAGCATTAAATTTTTTGAGTCTAGTATGTATTGATCAATTACTTCTGACACGAAGGAGTTATTTAATTTTATGTTCTTTAAAACCTAAAAGTAAACTTCAACAATCAAAACATATTTAAAAAGAAATTTAAATACTCTAAATCATTAAAACTTAAATATGAACTACCATTCAAAGACTTTAAACCAATAAACTCGTTTATAGACAACTCTAAACCAATAAAGCTTAGGAACTATCCAAGCCACATAACTCATGCCTACACTTAGATGATTTGCTAGGATAACTAACTCTAGTCTCGGCTTAGTCAATGTTTTAATTTTCTTTCTAGGTGCTTTGCTTGGAGATTACCTTTTGTATGTTTATTCAGTTTTAGTAATTTGAATGTCATATATTTTAAACTTATCTTGTTGCACTTAGGCTCTTTAAAAACTGCACTATAAAATTTAGTTATTACACAATTGCCTAGCACTTTTATATTGCTTTAAACTCCTAAAATAGTCGAAGTAGAATGTGCATAGGAATAATGTATACATGTACAAGTCATTGCTAAAGCAAAATATATAAGGATTGTTGTGAACAATATCTTGAGTTATAAAATATTTAAATATATATGTTTATACATATATAAATGGGGCACCAAAGATGATGTAATTTTTTTTGGAGGATACTCTCTTTTAGAACTCCATATGAGACTTTGAGCTTGAAGAACATAAGAAAAAGTATATTTGAAACTATATGTATGGTAGGATTAGAAATCCAAGTTTATTATGGAGGAGCCTAGCCACTTTTATTTTCTGCAGAGTGTGATTCTATTATAAATTATCAAATCAATAAATAAGTAAATTTCTTTTTATGTTCAGTTTTTCAATTATCACATTACTTCATGTATTTCACTAGCTTGGGTGGTAGTTTACATTACTAGGTAGAAATTTTTCTATGATTAGTTTAGTGTATATGTTTTAGACTTTGTAGAAACATATATACTAGTTCTAGGATGATACGGTACTGGGTAACATATATACAAACCCCTTTACCTATAGATGCATACCCGCACTTTTTTTTGCACCGTAGATTAAGCCAAATATTTATGCCCAATGAGGGCTAGGTATGTTGAAACTCATTCACTATGAATTAGGTTGTTAAACCTAAGCTTATGTCCCACGGCTAACCAAGAGGAGGGGTGAATTGGTAATTAAAAAATTAATCCTCTTTATAATTTTTTAAACCAAAAAATAAACTTTAATGAGTTTTGTAGAAATAGATTTTTCAACCACAGTTTTTAAAAGTAAAAACACAAAAATAAAAAAGGCAGCGGAAAAATAAAAACACAAGGTTTATAGTAGTTCGGTCAAAACAAGACCTACATCCACTCCCCGGAGGCACCCTTCGAGTATTGCACTAATACCAATAGTGACTCTCCTTTTGCACCCACAGCAAGGTGGAGAAGCCTTTACAAACACTCTTTCCACCACTACCTGGTGTGGCAGAGAATCGTCGTCCTTTTACACTATCCCCAGTGTTGGCAGAGAACTTTCATCCTTTTACACTATCCCAATGTTGGCAGAGAACCTTCATCCTTTTACACTATCCCCAGTGTTGTCAGAGAACTGTCATCCTTTTACACTCTCCCGGTGTAGGTAGAGAACCCTTCGGCTGTTCACACTCTCCATGTATGGGCAGAGAACCCTTCGGCTGTTCACACTTTCCGAGTGTGGGCAGAGAACCCTTCGTCTATTCACACTCTCCAAGTGTGGGCAAAGAACCCTTTGGCGGTTCACACACTCCAAGTGTGGGCAGAGAACCCTTCGGCTATTCACACTTTCCAAGTACGCAAAGAATCGGATCTCCTTGACAGATCTTCTCACAAGAATTCTAGAAGGAAGAGAGAAAGGAGTGAAGTAATCACAAACTAAGAGTAAAGACTCTTACCTTTGAGTACCAAGTGAAACCTTCACGCTCCAATGGCAAGAAATCTCCTTCAAACACTCTCTCATACTCTCTCCTTGACTCTTCTTTCAATAGGCATGAAGATCAGTAGGCAAAAAGATTATGTGGCAGTTTAGTTTGGACTATTTATAGGAAAAACATAAAAAACTGACCAAAAATTATAAATTTTCAAGTCAATACGAATTGGATCGTCCCGTACGATCGTGGATCATCCAGGATGATTTTACTTAAATGTGTTGGAAATGAACCTAATGTATATGGGTACGAAATGACTTCGTACACACACATCGTCCCGTACAAACTAGGTTCGTCTGGTACAAAAGGTTATTCCATTGGTTGGTTCCCAAAAAATGCAGAACGACACTTAATTTTCAGAGCCGGTTCACTTCGTCCTGGGTTGAAGTTAAGGTTCATTCGGATGAAAGTTTTACAGAGAGCAAATCATCCCGGGACGAATACACTTCGTCCTGGACGATAGTACTCCAGAGAGCAACTCGTCCTGGAACGAATACACTTCGTTCTTGAACAAAAATTTTCCAGAGAACATTCCGTCCTGGGATGAATACACTTCGTCCTGGACGATTAGGACTTAGAAAAATTTTCTTCAATTCATGTTCATTCCATTGCTCTTACGAGGAGATAACTGATCTGATCGTCCCGTACGAACTATGTTCGTCCTGTACGATCAGTACAAATTTTTCAAAATCTCCTAAAGTGTGTGTGTGTGTATTCACTCAATTACAATCACTCCCTCTCAAATTTAATTCAAAAAAAAATACAAGTTTTTAAATACACAAAGTATCTCATGCTAAATTTGATTTGAAGTCTTTGTAGTCTAGAGTTTGATTTTCCTGAAATGTTAGTAAGAGCAAAAACAACTCTTCCAAAAAGTGTTAGGAGATAACTATATATAAAACAATAATATTTAAAATCATCAAAACTATACAAGTTGCAAGAATGTAAAACATGCAAATAGCAACTCTCTTAACAATCTCCCCCTTTTTGATGATGGCAAAACAATTATTGTTTGTATAATTTTCAAATTCAAAAAATCTCCTAAACTCCCCCTGAATTGATGAACACATGTAAATGAGGAGGAATTTTTAGAAATATACAGATAAAACAAACACACACAAGTTATACAATAAACAAAAAATACAAAATAAAAAACAAAAACAGATCAAACAAAACCAAAAAACACGATACAAACAATTTCTCCCCCTTTTTGACAACAGCAAAAGTAAAGAAGAAAAAAAGACTTGAAATGTAAGCAGACATATGAAAATCATTTGATAATTAAATCTTAAAAGTGATTAAAATATGTTATGCAAATAAAATTAAAACATTAGGTAAATCATATTAATTCATAGAATTTAAGAAGAGATATAACATTGATAATAGAAAGAATATATCAAAAGCATGAGTCAATTTAGACACTAAGATAATGAAAATCATTGCAAAAAGGATGAATAGAAAATTTGTATATTTCAAATTTTAATACAAAATATAAATGTACAATAGATCAATTTGAATTAACAGATTAAAAGATAATGGAAAGAAATAATTACCACATGTGGCGCTTTGCGCATCTTTTTCAAATTATTGGCACATTTTTTTGCATCTTTTTATTTTTGGGCTTATTTTGTGCCTCTTTTTCTACTTGCGAACCATTGCACATTTCTTTTGATTTTTGTACATTTATACATTTTTTCAAGAGTAATTTTGATCTTTCCAAAATTAATAATAAAAAATTTCAAAATTTTTTAAGTGCATAAATATTTATTGATAAGTGAAATATAAAATAAGAAAACATCATAGTTGCAATAATAATATTAAAATTAATGTAGTCTAAATAAGAGACATGAAATTGATAATTCAAATTATATCAAGTTATAAGCAGAACTTAAATTTAGAAAAAATTAGATTTTCTAATGAATTTAATTTAGACTTGCACTTCAAAGTATAGCACTATCATAAAGACTAACACACATTTCTATACAATTAAATCCAAAACACATGAACATATATTGATATCACTATAAAGATATTACAATTTAAGGTCAGGATATCAATACAGAAACAAAACATCTAAAGTAAAGAAAATACAATAAACTTACTTAAAACACATTTAAAACACAAACTACAGAAAATACATAAAACTAAGTGCATTAATCACTAAGACGGACCCTGATCTGGTGGAGGAGGAGGTGCAGCACCAAAGATGTTAAAGTAAGTACTCATCATAAGCACATTGGTACTTATATCATTCATCTGATCCCTCATAAAATTCATGTCATGCTGATACTGTGCGGCCTGCTGCTGAAGATGAGTCTCAATTTAATCAAAGCGTTGATCAAAATGAGTCTCTAAGCGATCAAATCTTTGAACTAAATCCTGAAATTTTGGTTTATTAGCGGGTGTAGGTGCAGCTTCTAGTTCTTCCTCTGTATCACTAATGACATGAGTTTTACTTGGTTCTTCTTTGAAGATTGCTCTAAATGATCCGTCGTTGTAGTAGAGCAGTTCTTCAAACTCTTGATCAGGATGAACCAAATTGTATTTCTTCTCCAGAATGTAGGCAATAAGATATCCTAAGGCGATGTTCTTCTTTCTCTTATGCTCTACATGTCCAATTTCAGACAGCCCATAAAGATAGTCAAGGATAAGTTGGGCTTCATTATAGGTTCTTTAGTCATGATCAAGAAGGTCACCATAGAAAGAAGAGGGGTAATATTGATCCTATCACCAGCTTTAGAAATTATGGAAGTTCTAAAGACATGCTGGATGATTCGTGTATTACGAACTAGACCGAATACTCTAGCCACATGTTCATTCACATTATTTCCTCTAATCACATTATTAAGTTCATACCATGCATAATCATGAGTGTTGATCAAGTGATGGGCTTTGACTCCCTCTGTTCTTAAGTTCAAAAAGGCTCTTAAGTCATGTTTGATGATTTCAACTTTTTGTTTGAAGACAAAGGAACGGATTATAGAGTGGTTAGAATTAAAGAACATGTTGGCGAGGAAATAGTGGAAGGTTTCCTTATTGTAGAGATAGACGAGGGTAAGGATAAAACCAAATTGTATTGAGGCAAATAAGTTCATTACCTGAAAGGTAAGTTGTTCTTGGATTTGGATTCGGAAGGGTGTGATCTTCACTGAGGCAAACCTAGGAAAAGATTCCTCAATTGCTTTGGAAAGGAAGTTTTTAGAGGAATTTCTATGTGTTTCTTTGCTAGAACCTTTTGTCTCTTACTTGAACTCGCCATTTGGAAGAAGATCTAGAGTACGAAAGAGATTAAAAGTGAAGTTTTGAGTGTGACTGTTGAGTTCAAAAGCCCTTCTATTTATTGAAAATGATACGTTCGTACCAGACGAAAAAATTTCATCCCGTACAAAATTTTCAATTCATCCTGTATGAAAAAATTTCATATCGACGATCCAATGCCTCAAAATGAAATAGCTTTCATAATCAATACAACTTACGAAGCATCCTTTCGTACAGACTTTTGACCAGACTGATCGTACAGACAAAAACGTGTTCATCCTGGGACGATCAGAACTTATATCATTTTAATGGCAGTTGAAACCGTCCCCTATATCGAACCGACATGTGTTCATACGGACGAACCAAAGGTTCGTACGTACGAAGTTCATATTAAAAACTACCTTATCCATTCAATCGCTTTACTCATTCGTCCCGTCATTTGAAAAATATTTCATCCCGGACGATCATGACAAATGTACAGACGAAGTGACAATAAAACACTGAAAAATTGCACTCAAACGGTTCAAAATCTGACAGTTTGTCACACTACACAAATCGTCCCGTACGAAAACATTTCATCCCGGACGATTGTCACTCAAAATTTTAAAATTTTTTGTACTCAATCAAAAACTTAAACACAAACACATTAAAAACACAAAACAACGAAAAACACAAACTCTAAATAAAGAAAATCACACATGCAAGTTCATAAACACGTAAAAACACACAAACACATTAATTAGTAAACAAACATCAATGTTGCAAAAACATTTTTATTTAAGCATTCAAATCAATCACACCAAGCCTTATTCTAAATGCACTGAAAGTATCAAAGTCTAAAGGTTTTGTAAAAATATCTGCAAGTTGATTTTCAATAGAAACATGAGTGAGTTCAATTTCTCCTTTGGATACATGATCCCTTATGAAATGATGCCTTCTATCTATATGTTTGGTTCTTGAATGTTGAATAAGATTTTTAGAAATACAAATAGCACTAGTGTTATCACAATAAATTGGAATAGTGCCTATAGTTAATCCTAAATCAATCAATTATTGTTTCAACCAAAGTATCTTTGCCACACAACTTCCTAATGCAATGTATTCATCTTCTACAGTTGATAGGGCTACTGAATTTTATTTTCTACTGGACCAAGAGACTAGAGAATTTCCAATAAATTGACATGTTCCAGAAGTGCTCTTTCTATCCACTCTACAACCTACAAAGTCAGAATCTTAATAACCAATTATTTCAAATGAAGAGCAAAACTTAGGATACCATATTCCTAAGTTCTGAGTTCCTAACAGATATCTTAAAATCCTTTTCACTACTGTTAAATATGATTATTTTAGATCTGATTGAAATCTAGTACATAAGCAAACACTAAACATGATATCGGGTCGGCTAGCAGTCAAGTAAAGTAAAGATCCAATTATCCCTCTAAATTTCGTTTGATCAAAAGATTTTCCCTTAGGGTCCTTATCCAACTGAACTGAGGAACTCATTGGTGTACTAACAGGTTTAGCATTGTCCATTTCATACTTTTTAAGGATGTCCTTAACATACATTGACTAACTAAGAAATGTATCTTCCTCAATTTGCTTAATGTTAAATCCTAGAAAGTAACTCAAATCTCTCATTAGACTCATCTCAAATTTACTACTCATTATTTTAGAAAAAATATCATAAGGATTTTTATTTGAAGATCCAAAAATGATATCATCCACATAAATTTTAACAATGAGTATATCATTTCCACATTTCTTTAAAAAGAGAGTTGTATCCACACTTCATTTTCAAAAGATCTTTCAAGTAAGAAGGTGCTCAACCTCTCATACCAAGCCCTAGGTGCCTATTTCAATCCATAAAATACATTTTTCAACTTGAAAACATGATTTGGGTATTTAGAATTTTCAAAGCCTAGTGGTTATTCTACAAAAATATCTTCTTGAATTATCCCATTTAAAAAGGTACTTTTTACATCCATTTGATACAATTTGAATCCTCTAAAACAGACAAAAGCTAGCAAAACCCTAATTGCTTCAAGTCTAGCTACAGGGGCAAAAGTCTCCTCAAAATCAATCCCTTCAATCTGATTATACTCCTTAGCAACTAATCTAGCCTTATTTCTAATAACTACCCCTGAGTCATTCCTTTTATTTTTGAATACCCACTTAGTTCCAACTACACTTTGATCCTTTGGCCTTGTAGTTAATTCCCAAACTTTATTTCTTACAAATTGATTCAACTCTTCTTGCATGGCCAAAATCCAAAATTCTTCCGAAAGTGCTTGATCAATATTTGTGGGTTCTATAGTTGAAATGAAGGCAGAATAATTGACTTCTTTGTTTAATCCATGCCTAGTTTTTACAACCTCGCTTGGTTCACCTTGTTTGAATAGTTGCTATTTGAATGAGTTATATTTATGCAACTTATGTAGTTTTGATGATTCCAAACATTATTGTTCAAATGTATAGTTATCTCCTAACAATTTCAGAAGATTTGCACTTGCTCTTGTGTGTACTAACATTTCAGGAAAATCAGACTCCAGACTACGAAAACTTCAATTCAAATTCAACATGAGATATTATGTATAATTGATGTTTATCTTTTCTTTGAATTAACTTTGAAAGGGAGTGATTGTAATTGAGTGAATAAAATCTCACACACACACACAAATAAGGAGATCTTGAAATTCTATACTGATCGTACAGGACGATATTTATCGTACTGGACGATCTGTCAGTTATCTCCTATAGAGCACTTGGAACGAATAGGAACTTGCCTTGAAAAATTTTCTAAGTCCTATTCGTCCAGGACGAAATTTATCATCGTCCCAGGCGATGGGTTCTCTGCAAAATTTTCGTCCAGACGAATGTTACCATCGTACGAGGCGACCAGTCCTCTGGAAAATTTTCGTCCCGACGAAAATAAATATCGTACAGGACGATCAGCTCTCTGGAACTTTTTTCGTACAGACGAAAACAAGTTATCGTCCGCGGCGATAGGTTCTCTGGAAAATTTTCGTCCAGACGAAATAAATAATCGTCCAGGACGATCGGCTCTCTGGAAAATTTTCGTCCAGACGACCACATTTTCGTTCAAACGACAAACCGACTTAGAACAGTTTTCAGCAGTTTCTAGAACCGACCTTGTAATAACCGTTCGTACTGGACGAACCAAGTTCGTACAGGACGATCAGATGTACGAAGTCAGTTCGTACACATATACAAATTGGGTCGTTTCAGATCGTTTAAGTAAAATCGTCCAGGACGATCCAGAATCGTACAGGACGATCCACTGCGTACAGAATTGAAAATTTGCAGTTTTTGGGCGGTTTCACTTGTCTTTTATATAAATAGTCCAAATTAGACTGCCACCCAATCTTTTTGTCATTTGATCTTCGTGCCTTTTGAGAGAATAGCCAAGGAGAGAGTGGAAGAGAGCATTCAAAGGAGGATTCCTACCACTGGAGCTAGAAGGCTTCACTTGGATTGCTAAGGTAAGAGTCTCTACTTGTGAAATTGGATTTCTTCACTCTTTTTCTTTCTTCCTTCTAGATTCTTGTGAGAAGATCATTCAAGAAGGTCCGGTTCTCTGCCGACACTTGGAGAGTGTGAACAGACGAAGGGTTCTCTGCCCACACTAGGAGAGTGTGAAAGGACGAAGGGTTCTCTGCCCACACTAGGAGAGTGTGAAAGGACGAAGGGTTCTCTGCCCACACTAGGAGAGTGTGAAAGGACGAAGGGTTCTCTGCCCACACTAGGAGAGTGTGAAAGGACGAAGGGTTCTCTGCCCACACTAGGAGAGTGTGAAAGGACGAAGGGTTCTCTGCCCACACTAGGAGAGTGTGAAAGGACGAAGGGTTCTCTGCCTACACTTGGAGGGTGTGAAAGGACGACGGTTCTCTGCCGACACTGGGTTTTGTGTAAAAGGACGGACGGTTCTCTACCGCACCTGGGAGTGGTGAAAAGAGTGTGTTGTAAGGGCTTCTCCGCCTTGCTGTGGGTGCAAAAGGAGAGTCACTATTGGTATTAGTGCAATACTCAGAGGGTGCCTCTGAGGAGTGGATGTAGGTCTGGTTATAGACCGAACCACTATAAATCTGGTGTCATTTACTTTATAGCTTTTACGTTTCCGCACTTTTAAAATTCAGTTTTAACAACTCTGTGGTTGAAAAATATTTTTCTACTAACTTTAAAAAAAGAAAATTTTATTTCGGTTCAACTTTATTTTTAAGAGGGTTTAAAATTTTAAAAACTACCAATTCACCCCCCTCTTGGTAGCCTTGGGACACTTACTTAGGCTTAACAACCTAATTACTGGACTCAACAAGTGGTATCAGAGCAGAGTTTCAAAATCATAAGTTTGAACTACTTTTTGATTAACGTAGATGGCTACATTTGGAAACCGAAACACACCTGAGGGTTACTCTATCACTAGACCTCCACTGTTTGATAATATTCCTTTTGATTTTTGGAAAACACGCATGTCTACTTTCTTACAGTCACTTGATTATCGCATGTGGATGCTAGTCCAGGAAGGTTACACAAAACCAACTAGATTAGTTGATGGAATTAGGGTAGATACACCCTATGCAGATTGGACTATAGAAGAACGTGACTTAGCACAATTAAATGCGAAATGTTTAAATAGTTTCTTTTGTGCTTTAAAATCTGAAGACTACATGCGAGTTTCCACTTGTAAAAGCGGAAAAGACATATGGGATAGACTTTGTATTACTTATGAAGGGACAAATGAGGTTAAGCAATCAAGACTCAATATCTTGTTACATGACTACGAACTGTTTCGCATGAAACCTAATGAATCTATATCTGACATGTACACAAGATTCACTCAAATTGTCACCTCTTTGCATGCACTTGGTAGGGAATTAACTAATGCTGAAATGGTAAATAAGATTCTTCGTTGTTTACCTACTACATACGATGCTAAAATTACTGCAATTACAGAGTCAAAAGATCTGAACATTTATTCTATTGACAATCTTCTTGGTTCACTCATTGCTTACGAGCAAGGAGTAAGTCAAAGAAAGATTGATGCAGGTGAACCAAGAAAGGACAAGAATCTTGCATTAAATGTGGAAGAGTCAGAAAGTGAACACTCACAACCTGAGGATGAAGACGATATAGCACTGATGACTAGACAATTCAGAAGCTTTTTAAAGAGGAAGCAGAAGAGACGCCAGCAATGGAATAGAGGTAAGTATAACAAAAATGGCAGGGTTTCTAATGAATTGATTTGTTATGAATGCAGGAAACCAGGTCATATAAAAACTGATTGTCCAAAACTTAAAGCCACTCCTAGCAAGGAGAAGGTAGAGGAGAAACCAATGGTAAAAAAGGGCAAGAAGAAGTTTCAAAAGGCTTTTTGGGCGGACTCAGCTTCAGACTCATCTGAGACTGAAAACGAAGAAGAAGTCACCAACCTTTGCTTGATGGCAGATAAAGCTGAACAATCAGATCAAGAAAAGGAATACTCTCACACAAGACCTCGTGAGAGTATATGGTACCTGGACAGCGGATGTTCTAAGCACATGACTGGAGATACTGCTCAATTCATAACGCTGGAAGCCAGGAGTGGAGGCAAGGTTACACTTGGAGATAATACCACAAAGAAGGTGGTTGGATCAGGTATGATTGGAAATTTGAAAAACTTTTTCATAGATAATGTTTTATTAGTTGAAGGCTTAAAACATAATTTGCTTAGCATAAGTCAGCTATGTGATAAGGGCTATAATGTAAAATTTTTACCTACTAGCTGCATAATTAGCCTAAATGGGAAAATTGTTTTAAATGGAAAAAGGGTGAACAATGTCTACATGCTAGATTTAAATTGTATTCAATCTCCTACTGCTTTTTGTTTGAAAACTGTTTCTGATGAATCATGGCTTTGGCATAGGAGACTTTGTCATTCTAGTATGAAAAATCTTAGAAGAATTACCCAAAAGAATTTGGTTAGAGGAATACCTAAACTAGACTTTACTAAGAACCACTTATGTGATGCATGTCAATTAGGAAAACAAGTGAAGTCCTCTTTTAAATCCAATAAAGATCTTAGGACCAGTAAACCTTTAGAAATTCTTCACATGGATCTTTTTGGACCTGTAAGCACGGTTAGTCTAGGAGGAAAGGTATATGGATTTGTAATAGTAGATGATTTTTCAAGATTCACCTGGGTTAAATTTCTTTTTCATAAGAGTGAATCATTTGAGGAATTCAGAAATTTTTCAACTTGGATACAAAGAAAACTAGGATGTGAAATAATTTCTATACAAAGTGATCATGGAGGAGAATTTGAAAATGAAAGATTTGAAGATTTCTGTAAAGAAAAGGGGATTGATCACAACTTTTCTGCACCTAGAACTCCTCAACAAAATGGAGTAGTTGAAAGAAAGAACAGAACATTAATAGAAGCCGCCCGAGCAATGTTAGCAGAATACTCTCTTCCTAGATATTTTTGGGCTGAGGCGGTTAGCACTGCATGCTATGTTCTGAATAGGGTAAATGTGAGATCAAATTTGAATAAAACACCCTATGAATTGGTAAAAGGTAGAACACCAAATTTGTCTCATTTACATGTATTTGGTTGCAAGGTGTTCATACATAATAATGGAAAATCTGCCTTAGGAAAATTTGATCCAAAATCAGATGAAGGAATTTTTGTTGGATATTCAAGTGTTGGAAAATCTTATAGAGTATTCAACAAAAGAACTTTAGTCATTGAAGAAACCACACATGTTGTTTTTGATGAAAATGGAAACATAGAAGAGCCAAAAGTTGTTGAAGAAGAAATTGAAGAAAACTCCCAAAAGATTGATAGATTAAATTTGGAAGAAAATGTGGAAGAAAATATAGAAAGAGAAGACCCTTTGCCTAGAGATTTGAGATTCTCTAAAAATCACCCAAAGGAATTAATTATAGGTGAACCAAGTGAGGGTGTTAGAACTAGGCGTGGATTAAACAAGGAAGTCAATCATTCAGCCTTCATTTCAACTATTGAACCCACTAACATTGATCAAGCACTTTCAGATGAATTTTGGATATTGGCCATGCAAGAAGAGTTAAATCAATTTGTAAGAAATAAAGTTTGGGAACTAACTACAAGGCCAAAAGATCAAAGTGTTGTTGGAACCAAGTGGGTGTTCAAAAATAAAATGAATGACTCAGGAGTAGTCATTAGAAATAAGGCTAGATTAGTAGCTAAGGGGTATAATCAAATTGAAGGAATTGATTTTGAGGAAACTTTTGCCCCTGTAGCTAGACTTGAAGCAATTAGGGTTTTACTAGCCTTTGCCTGTTTTAAAGGTTTTAAATTGTTTCAAATGGATGTTAAAAGTGCCTTTTTAAATGGAGTAATTGAAGAAGATGTTTTTGTAGAACAACCTCCAGGTTTTGAAAATTCAAAATTTCCAAATCATGTTTTCAAATTAAAAAAGGCATTATATGGATTGAAACAGGCACCTAGGGCTTGGTATGAGAGGTTAAGCACCTTCCTACTTGAAAGATCTTTTGAAAAAGGAAGTGTGGATACAACTCTCTTTTTAAGAAAAATTGGAAAGGATATACTTATTGTTCAAATTTATGTGGATGACATCATCTTTGGATCTTCAAATAAACATCTTTGTGATGATTTTTCTAAAACAATGAGTAATGAATTCGAAATGAGTCTAATGGGAGATTTAAATTACTTTCTAGGATTTAGCATTAAGCAACTTGAGGAAGGTACTTTTCTTAGTCAAAACAAATATATTAAGGACATCCTCAAAAAATATGAAATGGACAATGCTAAACCTGTTAGTACACCAATGAGTTCTTCAGTTCAGTTGGATAAGGACCTTAAGGGAAAATCTGTTGATCAAAAGAAATTTAGAGGGATAATTGGATCTTTACTTTACTTGACTGCTAGCCGACCAGATATTATGTTTAGTGTTTGCCTATGTGCTAGATTTCAATCAGATCCAAAAGAATCACATTTGACAGCAGTAAAAAGGATTTTAAGATATCTACTAGGAACTCAAAACTTAGGAATTTGGTATCCTAAGTTTAGCTCTTCATTTGAAATTATTGGTTACTCAGATTCTGACTTTGCAGGCTGTAGAGTGGATAGGAAAAGCACTTCTGGAACATGTCAATTCATTGGAAATTCATTAGTTTCATGGTCTAGTAGAAAACAAAATTCAGTGGCACTATCTACTGCAGAAGCAGAATACATTGCATTAGGAAGTTGTGTGGCACAAGTACTTTGGTTAAAACAACAGTTGATTGACTTAGGATTAACTATAGGCACTATTCCAATTTATTGTGACAATACTAGTGCTATTTGTATTTCAAAAAATCCTATTCAACATTCTAGAACCAAACACATCGATATAAGGCATCATTTCATAAGGGATCACGTATCCAAAGGAGAAATTGAACTCATACATGTTTCAACTGAAAATCAACTTGCAGACATTTTTACAAAACCTTTAGCCTTTGATACCTTCAGTACTTTAAGAACAAGGCTTGGTGTTATTGATTTGAATGCTTAACTCAAATGTCTTTGCAAACATTGATACTTGTTATGTTTTGTTTTTGAAATTTTGTGAATTTTGTGTGTTTTTTTTTTAATGAATTGTTTTTGGATTTATGATTTTGTTTTATGTTTTCTGTGTTTCTGATTGTTTTTGTTGATTTTGTTAATTTAAAAATTTAAAAAATCAAAATTAATTTTTGGAGGAAATCGTCCAGGACGAAATATTTTCGTACGGGACGATGTGTAAAGGAACAGTTTGCGAAAATTTAAACCGTTTTAGAGCAGTTTTTTATTGGATCGTCTGTACGATCTGTGATCGTCCAGGACGAAATTTTTTTTCTCTCAAACGTCGGGACGATTGAATGCAGCGGTTGAGTGGATAAGATAGTTTTTAATACGAACTTCGTCTGTACGAAATTTTCGTTCGTCCAGACGAACATGTGTCGTTTCATTGTAGGGGACGGTTTTCAAGAGTCATTAAAACGAAATACTTTTCGATCGTCTGTACGAAATTGTTTTCGTCTGTACGATCGGTCAAGTCAAAAAGCCTGTACGAAGGGACGCATCGTAAGTTGTGTTGAATACGAAAAGCCGTTACATTTTGGACGAATTGGATCGTCTGTACGAACATGTTTCGTCCAGACGAATTATTATGTTCGTCCAGGACGAATATTTTCGTCCAGGACGAAAGTATCGTTTTTCCTTTAAATATGAAGGCTTTTCAAACTTGAAAATCACACTTTCAAATTTCTTTTTCAATCCCCTTCAACTTCAAATCAACAATGGCCTCCTCTAGCAAAAGACAAAAGGTTTTGGTGAAGAAACCAAACAGGAATGCCCCAGACAACTTTCTTTCTAAGGAAAATGAGGAATCTTTTCCTCGTTTTGCTTCAGCAAAAATCACTCCGTCTCGCATTCTTATCCCTGCAGAGTTGAAATATCGGGTAATGCACCTCTTCGCCTCAACCCAATTTCAGTTCATTCTTTCTCTCGTTTACCTCTACAACAAACAAACCTACCATTACTTCCTTGCCAACATGAGTTTCAATTCTGACCACTCTATCATTAGTTCTTTTGTTTTTAAGAAAAAAGTTGAGATCACCAAGCACGATCTTGGTGCATTTTTAAACTTAAGAACTGAGGGATATAGAGCCCACACCCTAATGTCAGAAAACTCCTTCAAATGGTTTGAAATAAATAGGGTAATTAGAGGAAATGCAATTGACAATCATGTTGCTAGAGTCTCAGGTATGACCCAAGATGCCCGAATCATCCAGCATATCCTTAGATCCTCAATTATTCCTAAAGCTGGTGATAGGATTAACATCACTCCTCTCCTTTCTTGTCTAACCTTTTTAATCATGTCAAGACATCCTATTGATGAAGCCCAACTCATCATAGATCATATCTATAGGCTTTCAGAAATAGGACATGCTGATCAGAAGAAAAAGAAAAACATTTCATTAGGGCACTTAATTACCTATATTTTGGAGAAGAAATACAATATAGTGCATCCTGATGAAGAATATGAAGAGCCAGTTTACTATAACAATACATCATTCAGACTGCTCTTCAAGGAAGAAAAAGAAAAAGGGAAAGCACATGACAGTGCTTCAGAAGAAGAAGAAAGAGAAGAAGGAGAGCATACCTCTGCACCTCAGTCAGATTATCAGAATCTGATTGAGAGATTTGATCGTTTAGAGACTCATATTGATCAAAGATTTGATCAATTTGATGCTCAACTTGTGCAGCAACAACATGACATTGGTGTTATTAGAAATGAAGTACATGATATCAATACCAATGTAATGTTGATGGCCTCCTACTTTAACCTTTTCGGTGGCATTCCTCCTCCTCCTCCTCCAGAACAGTAGAGATGATTTTATGTGTTTTTGTAGTACTTGTGTTGTATTTTTTGTTGTGTTGTTGTGATTGTTACTCATTTTTTTTTGTTATGTTAATGTTTTTTGTTAAATGTAGGTATTTGTCTTTTATTTTATGTTGTGTTTAGCTTTTGTGAAATGTAATCTTTTCATATAAATCAATGCATTTCACACTTGTTTCAGTATTGATTTGTTATTGAAATGTGGTTAATTTTTTATGAATTTCATTAGTATTATTTAATCTTCATAGTGCTTAAATTAGATTGTAATTGGAGATTATCTACATTAGAAAATCTAGTCTTTCAAAATTTAAAAGTTGTTTATAACTTGTTGTAATTAGAATTTTTAAATTCATGTCTATTCATTTAGACTACATAAAATTTAAAATTATTATTGCAATTTAGATGTTTACTTATTTTGTATTTCTTTGTTCAAATAATATTTATGTACTTAGAAATATTTGAAATTTTAGATTATTGATTTTGGAAAGAATTGGTGTAAAGTACTCTTGAAAATTGTACAAAAAGTACAAAAAATCAAAAGAAATGCGCAATGGTTCGCAAATATGAAAAAGAGGCACAAAATCACCTCAATATCAATAGATGCACAAAAATGTGCTCAAAAAGTTGAAAAAGATGCGCAAAGCGCCACATGTGGTAATTCTCTTCTTTCCAAATTCTTTCAATCTCTTAATTCAAATTGATCTTATGTTCATTTATATTCTATTGAATTTTGAAATATAGAATTTTTTCTTCATCTCTCTTGTAATGATTTTCTATATTCAAATGTCTAAATTGAATCATGTCTTTGCTAAATTCTTCTTACTTACAATGTTATATCACTTTTTAAATCTCCTGAATTTCTATGATTGACCTAATGTTTTTAGTTTAAAATTGCATACCCTATGTCAATCACCATTTAGATTAAATTTTAACAATGAATTTCATATAATTATTTACATTTCTGGTCTTTTTCTTCTTCACTTTTTGTTGCTGTCAAAAAGGGGGAGAAATTATTAGTTTGTGTATGTTTGTGTTTTATCTTTTTTTAGTGGTTCTGTTTGCAATTTTTTTAAAATAAAAAAAAAAAAAAAAAAAAAAAAAAAAAAAAAAATTGTTCTTTAATGCCTCCTTATTTTAATGTACTCATAAATTCAGGGGGAGTTTAGGAGATAAAAAATGTGTTTTAACTTGAAACCATACTAATAATAATTGTTTTGCCATCATCAAAAAGGGGGAGATTGTTTGAATAGTTGCTATTTGAATGAGTTATATTTATGCAACTTATGTAGTTTTGATGATTCCAAACATTATTGTTCAAATGTATAGTTATCTCCTAACAATTTCAGAAGATTTGCACTTGCTCTTGTGTGTACTAACATTTCAGGAAAATCAGACTCCAGACTACGAAAACTTCAATTCAAATTCAACATGAGATATTATGTATAATTGATGTTTATCTTTTCTTTGAATTAACTTTGAAAGGGAGTGATTGTAATTGAGTGAATAAAATCTCACACACACACACAAATAAGGAGATCTTGAAATTCTATACTGATCGTACAGGACGATATTTATCGTACTGGACGATCTGTCAGTTATCTCCTATAGAGCACTTGGAACGAATAGGAACTTGCCTTGAAAAATTTTCTAAGTCCTATTCGTCCAGGACGAAATTTATCATCGTCCCAGGCGATGGGTTCTCTGCAAAATTTTCGTCCAGACGAATGTTACCATCGTACGAGGCGACCAGTCCTCTGGAAAATTTTCGTCCCGACGAAAATAAATATCGTACAGGACGATCAGCTCTCTGGAACTTTTTTCGTACAGACGAAAACAAGTTATCGTCCGCGGCGATAGGTTCTCTGGAAAATTTTCGTCCAGACGAAATAAATAATCGTCCAGGACGATCGGCTCTCTGGAAAATTTTCGTCCAGACGACCACATTTTCGTTCAAACGACAAACCGACTTAGAACAGTTTTCAGCAGTTTCTAGAACCGACCTTGTAATAACCGTTCGTACTGGACGAACCAAGTTCGTACAGGACGATCAGATGTACGAAGTCAGTTCGTACACATATACAAATTGGGTCGTTTCAGATCGTTTAAGTAAAATCGTCCAGGACGATCCAGAATCGTACAGGACGATCCACTGCGTACAGAATTGAAAATTTGCAGTTTTTGGGCGGTTTCACTTGTCTTTTATATAAATAGTCCAAATTAGACTGCCACCCAATCTTTTTGTCATTTGATCTTCGTGCCTTTTGAGAGAATAGCCAAGGAGAGAGTGGAAGAGAGCATTCAAAGGAGGATTCCTACCACTGGAGCTAGAAGGCTTCACTTGGATTGCTAAGGTAAGAGTCTCTACTTGTGAAATTGGATTTCTTCACTCTTTTTCTTTCTTCCTTCTAGATTCTTGTGAGAAGATCATTCAAGAAGGTCCGGTTCTCTGCCGACACTTGGAGAGTGTGAACAGACGAAGGGTTCTCTGCCCACACTAGGAGAGTGTGAAAGGACGAAGGGTTCTCTGCCCACACTAGGAGAGTGTGAAAGGACGAAGGGTTCTCTGCCCACACTAGGAGAGTGTGAAAGGACGAAGGGTTCTCTGCCCACACTAGGAGAGTGTGAAAGGACGAAGGGTTCTCTGCCCACACTAGGAGAGTGTGAAAGGACGAAGGGTTCTCTGCCCACACTAGGAGAGTGTGAAAGGACGAAGGGTTCTCTGCCTACACTTGGAGGGTGTGAAAGGACGACGGTTCTCTGCCGACACTGGGTTTTGTGTAAAAGGACGGACGGTTCTCTACCGCACCTGGGAGTGGTGAAAAGAGTGTGTTGTAAGGGCTTCTCCGCCTTGCTGTGGGTGCAAAAGGAGAGTCACTATTGGTATTAGTGCAATACTCAGAGGGTGCCTCTGAGGAGTGGATGTAGGTCTGGTTATAGACCGAACCACTATAAATCTGGTGTCATTTACTTTATAGCTTTTACGTTTCCGCACTTTTAAAATTCAGTTTTAACAACTCTGTGGTTGAAAAATATTTTTCTACTAACTTTAAAAAAAGAAAATTTTATTTCGGTTCAACTTTATTTTTAAGAGGGTTTAAAATTTTAAAAACTACCAATTCACCCCCCTCTTGGTAGCCTTGGGACACTTACTTAGGCTTAACAACCTAATTACTGGACTCAACACACCTATAATCAATTCCCTTGGATAGTTTTTAGAAAATCTCAAATCTCTAGGAAAAGGATTTTCTATCTCCAAATTTTCTTCCACATTTTCTTCAAAATTTATTTTATTAATCTTTTGGGAGTTAATCTCAATCTCATCTTCTACAACATTTGGCTCTTCCATATTTCCAAATTCATGAAATACAACATGTGTGGTCTCCTCAATTACCAAAGTTCTTCTATTGAATACTCTATAAGATTTTCCAACACTTGAGTATCCAACAAAAATTCCTTCATCAGATTTTGGATCAAATTTTTCTAAGGCAGATTTTCCATTATTATGAATGAACACCTTGCAATCAAAAACATTCAAATGAGACAAATTAGGTGTTCTTCCTTTTAGCAACTCATAGGGTATTTTATTTAGTTTAGATCTCACATTCACCATATTCAAAATATAACATGCATTGCTAACCGCTTCAGCCCAAAAATATTTAGGAAGTGAGTATTCTTCCAATATTGCTCGGGCAGGTTCTATTAATGTTCTATTTTTTCTTTCGATTACCCCATTCTGCTGAGGGGTTCTAGGTGCAGAAAAATTGTGATCAATTCCTTTCTCCTTACAAAATTTCTCAAATTTCTCATTTTCAAATTTTCCTCAATGATCACTTTATATAGAAATAATTTCACACCCTAGTTTTCTTTGAATCCAAGTCAAAAAGTTTCTAAACTCCTCAAATGATTCACTCTTATGAAATAGAAATATAACCCATGTGAATCTTGAGTAATCATCCACAATTACAAATCCGTACACCTTCCCTCCTAGACTCACAGTTCCAACTGGTCCAAAAAGATCCATATACAAAATCTCTAATGGTTTTCTAGTTCTAAGATCCTTATTGGACTGAAAGGAGGACTTCACTTGCTTTCCTAATTGACATGCATCACAAGGGTGGTCCGTAGTAAAGTCTAGTTTTGGTATACCTCTCACTAAGTTCTTTTGGGTAATCCTTCTAAGGTTTTTCATGCTAGAGTGACAAAGTCTCCTATGCCAAAGCCATGACTCATCAGATATAGTTTTCAAACAAAAAGCAGTAGGAGATTGAATATAATTCAAGTCTAGCATATAAACATTATTTATCCTTTTACCATTCAAAACATCTTTACCATTTAGGCTTAATATGCAGCTAGTAGGAAAAAAATTCATACAATATCCTTTATCACATAGCTGACTTATACTTAATAGGTTATGCTTTAAGCCTTATACTAATAACACATTGTCAATGAAAAATTTTTTAAGATTTCCAATCATACCTGATCCAACCACTTTCCTTTTGGTGTTATCTCCAAGTGTAATCTTGCCTCCACTCCTGGCTTCCAGCAATATGAATTGTGCAGTATCTCTAGTCATATGCTTTGAACATCCGCTGTCTAGGTACCATATGCTCTCACGAGGTCTTGTGTGAGAGCGACCCTGCAAAATTATCAAATGTTAGACCTGATCTCCTTTTGGCAATTTATAATCAGATGCATGTATGATATGTCTAGGTTTATGCATCTTAGGTCTCCACACCATATAAGTTTTCATCTTCAAAGTACAGGTGTGAGCTATATGTCCAAACAATCCATAATTATTACATTTTACTTTTGGAAATGGTTCCCTAAGTCTTCTAACATTCATCTGTCTATTCAGGGATTGCATAAATTTAGGATACATAATAGGATTAGTAAAATCTTTAAGTTTAGGGGTATCCTATTATCCTCGAGAGCTTTTATCGTTAATTTGTAAAATAAATTTATATTTTCCAAAATTCAATTTGTATAATTTGATCTATAAATTTTGCTCTCTGATTCATCCTTAAAATTTTTAAAATCTTTTTCAAGTTCAGCATAGGATGATTTTAAATTTTCATGTTTTTTATTCAAGTCATAAAACTCATCAAGTAATTTCATATGGTTGTCATCAATTAAAGCATCATCATTCCTAAGAATTTCATGTTCCTTTTGTAATTCATCAAACTCTAAACTTAGACTAACATGCATTTTCTTCATTTTCCTATATGCATCATTCATGTGTTCAGAAAGTTTAAAAAGTTCATCATAAGTTAAATCATATACCTCTTCTTGATCTGACTAATCAAGACTATCGGCCATTAAGCACAGATTAGTGACTTCTTCTTCCTTCTCTGTCTCTGATGAATCTGAAGCTGAGTCCGCCCAGAAGGCTCTTTAAAACTTCTTCTTTTCCTTCTTTATAATTGGTTTCTCCTCTACCTTCTCCTTGCTAGGAGTAGCTTTGAGTTTTGGGCAATCAGTCTTGATATGACCAGGTTTCCTGCACTCATAGCAAATCACTTCATGTGAAACCTTGGCATTTCAATTAAATTTACCTCTATTCCAATACTGGCGTCTCTTCTACTTCCTCTTTAGAAAGCTTATGAATTGTCTAGTCATCAATGCGATCTCGTCTTCATCCTCAGGTTGTGAGTGTTCATTCTCAAACTCTTCCACATTTAGTGCTATGTTCTTCTCCCTTCATGGTTCACCTGCATCAATCTTTCTTTGACTAACTCCTTGCTCGTAAGAAATTAGCGAACCAAGAAGATTGTCAATAGAGTAAAAGTTTAGATCTTTAGACTCTGTAATTATAGTAATTTTAGCATCATAAGTAGTAGGCAAACAACGAAGAATCTTATTAATCATTTCAGCATTCGTTAGTTCCCTACCCAGTGCATGCAAAGAGGTGACTATTTGTGTGAATCTTATGTATATATCAGAAATGGATTCATTTGGTTTCATGCGAAATAGTTCATAATCATACAACAAGATATTAAGTCTAGATTGCTTAACCTCATTAGTCCCCTCATAAGTTATACAAAGTCTATCACATATGTCCTTTCCACTTTTGCAAGTGGAAACCCGTATGTAGTCTTCTGATTTTAAAGCACAAAAGAAACTATTCAAGCATTTAGCATTTATTTATGCTAAGTTACGTTCTTCTATTGTCCAGTCCACAAAATGTGTTTCAACTCTAACTCCATCAGCTAATCTAGTTGGTTTTGTATACCCTTCCTGAACTAAGTTCCACATACGATAATCAAGTGACTGCAAAAATGTAGACATGCGTGTTTTCCAAAAATCAAAAGGTATATTGTCAAACATTGGAGGTCTAGTTATAGAGTAACCCTCGGGTGTATTTCGATTTCCAAATATAGCCATCTACTTTAATCAAAAAGTAGTATAAACTTATGGTTTTGAAATAAAGCTCTGATACCACTTGTTGAAACTCGTTCACTATGAATTATGTTGTGAAACCTAAGCTTATGTCCCACGGTGAATAGGTAATTAAAAAATTAATCCCTCTTTTTAATTTTATAAACTGAAAAATAAATTTTAAAGAGTTTTGTAGAAATAGATTTTTCAACCACAGTTTTTAAAAGTAAAAACACAAAAATAAAAAGGCAGCGAAAAAATAAAGACACGAGGTTTATAGTGGTTCTGTCAAAACCAGACCTACATCCACTCCCCGGAGACACCCTCCGAGTATTGCACTAATACCAATAGTGACTCTCCTTTTGCAGCCACAGCAAGGTAGAGAAGCCTTTACAAACACTCTTTCCACCACTACCCGGTGCGGCAGAGAACTGTTGTCCTTTTACATTATCCCCAGTGTTGGTAGAGAACCTTCATCCTTTTACACTATCCCCAGTGTTGGCAGAGAACCTTTATCCTTTTACACTATCCCCAGTGTTGGCAGAGAACCGTCATCCTTTTATACTCTCCCAGTGTAGGCAGAGAACCCTTCGGCTGTTTACACTCTCAAAGTGTGGGCAGAGAATCCTTCGGCTGTTCACACTCTCCAAGTGTGGGCAGAGAACCCTTCGGCTGTTCACACTCTCCAAGTGTGGGCAGAGAACCCTTTGGCTGTTCACACTCTCCAAGTGTCGGCAGAGAACCAGATCTCCTTAACAGATCTTCTCACAAGAATTCTAGAAGGAAGAGAAAAAAGAGTGAAGTAATCATAAACCAAGAGTAAAGACTCTTACCTTTGAGTACCAAGTGAAACCTTCATGCTCCAATGGCAAGAAATCTCCTTCAAACACTCTCTCACACTCTCTCCTTGACTCTTATTTCAATAGGCACGAAGATCAGTAGGTAAAAAGATTATGTGGTTGTTTAGTTTGGATTATTTATAGGAAAGACACCAAAAACTGTCCAAAAACTGCAAATTTTCAAGTCAATACGACTTGGATCGTCCCGTACGATCGTGGATCGTCCTATACGATTTTACTTAAATGTGTTGGAAACAAACCTAATGTATATGGGTATGAAATGACTTCGTACAAACATATCATCCTATACGAACTACTCATCCGATACGAATGGTTATTCCATAGGTCGGTTCCCAAAAACTGTAGAACGACACTTAATTTTCAGAGTTGGTTCACTTCGTCATATGACGAAGTTAAGGTTCGTCTGGACGAAAGTTTTATAGAGAGCAATCGTTCTGGAACGAATACACTTCATCCTGGACGATAGTACTCCAGAGAGTAATTCGTCCTGAAATGAATACACTTCGTTCTTGAATGAAAATTTTCCAGAGAACATTTCATCCTGGGACGAATACACTTCGTCCTGGACGATCAGGACTTAGAAAAATTTTCTTCATTTCCTGTTCGTTCCATTGCTCTTATGAGGAGATAACTAATCTGATCGTCCCGTACGAACTATGTTCATCCTATACGAACAGTACAAATTTCTCAAAATCTCCTAAAGTGTGTGTGTATTCACTCAATTACAATCACTCCCTCTCAAATTTAATTCAAAGAAAAATATAAGTTTTTAAATACATAAAGTATCTCATGCTAAATTTGATTTGAAGTGTTTCTAGTCTGGAGTTTGAATTTCCTGAAATGTTAGTAAGAGCAAAAACAACTCTTCCAAAAAGTGTTAGGAGATAACTATACATAAAATAATAATATTTGAAATCATCAAAACTATACAAGTTGTAAGAATGTAAAACATGCAAGTAGCAACTCTCTTAATAAGATAATGGGGTCCTCATACACTTTGAGGATGTTATCACTTTCCTTTGGAATAGGGTCATTATACTGGCAAAATTTCTTAAATATTTTGGGTGTTAGAACATTTAAATATGTAAATTAGATAAGATAAAATTAAGAGTTCTTAGTGAGTCTTTTCACTAGTGTCATCTGAACTTAAAGCTAAAATTACAAATCTTAAGTAATAAATTTTAGAGTCTGATTCATCCGTTGATCTCGTAGGTTAGAGCTTAGCCTATCAGGCATTACTTCTAAGGTGATTGATTGTGCATTAGGATTATTAGCTGGTCACACACTCCAAGAAAGTATAAGTCTATATTATAAACACCTCATCAGTTTTTGTACATTTCTACTCAATTCTTTTAAAATCTAAATTTGGAGGATAACTAGAGAATTTATAATCTAAAGCTTATACATTAAATCTTGTTAGCTCAAATATTTCTTTACAACTATATGTCTTTAAAAATATTTAGTCTTCACTTTAATTGAGAGTATTCTCTTAGGAGAAGTAATTAACTATATGGGCTTCTCCCTATAGGGAGTCTACAACCTAGAATAAAATAAACCCTATCTTACTTTCTTTCTAAGGTAGGGAAAGCTTTATGGAACATAGACCTAAACTTTAAATATCATATTAAATTTTATAATTTAAATAATAGGTAAATGTTTCTTTTATCCTTTGGGGCAAATTGAATATTCCCTATACAGTGTTCAATCATAATTGAAAAGTTTGTCATACCAAATTGATGGTTAAATATTAATCAATCTTTTGGGATAGTGTAATGTTATTTCTTTTGGGATGGTGTAATGTTAATCTATGCATATTTGACTAAAGGAACCTAAAATATAAATTTAAAGTAGATTTTTTGTGACATTACATTTGGATGTTAAATTTGTCCAAATATTTTTTTCGCGACTCTATTGGGGATAGACCTCTCTCTCCATCTTTAGTGAGGACTAATTTTTTTCTAAATATAGTTAGATTTAATTCAATATTTAGGGTATTAGATTTAATATAGACTCAAGCTTTATATTATAAATCTCAAAGTTGTATATCTCTCTTGTTCAAAGTCCTTTCACTGTGGTTATTATAGAAATAATGACTAAAAAGTTGGTCTTCTCTTTCTCCAACAATGCAAACATGATTGTTGCCCAAGGTTCATCTACTGAGGCAACTGTGACCTAGTTTGGATCAATGAACAATGTTCAATTCACCTTCACTAGACCATAATTTGATGTGGCCAAGGTTGAGTCTATACCTATTAAATCCATTAAAGATGTACTCAAAGGTGGGTCAATAGTTACCCTAATAACTTCTAAACCCTCAATGTTCTCCCATCTGACTTTCCTAGGGCTATCTAAAAGTTTAAAGGGAAAATCTTTTATAGTTTCTTAATTACCTTACACTAGCAAATTTGAGAAGGGTCATCCTATATGATTATAAAGATGGCCCAGTCTCAAAGGGGAAATAAAAATTATCGCTTAAGGAGAAGAGTTAAGAAACTTAAGATGATGGAAGAGAATAACTTGATGAAAGCTACAATTGAAGAAATAAATTTGAAATTAACTGAACTGATAGTCAAGGAATGTAAAATCTTGTATAAATCCCTTGTAGCTAGTACGAACCACTTTCATCCATTATTTACGACTGTTGGAGAAGAAAATCCAATAATAATAGTGATTTCTCCACCTACTCCTTTCAACTATTATCCTATTCTACCATCTCTACTTGAAAGAAAAAGGATGTTCAAGCCTCTATTGAATGAGTTGATCCACGACTATGATGTTGTTTATGGGTAGGGAAAAATTAAATTTTTGAGAAGTGCGAAGGTTGTTATATCTACAAGAGTGTAAGCACACTCAAGGAGAAGAGAAGGTGTCTCCTCCCATCAAGAGAAGAGTACAATTTAGAGAATTGGGTCCTTTTCAACCATTATCTATTATAAAATGTCAACACAAATCTAGAAGGTATTCATAATTCAATTACAAAATAATACCTTCAAATAATTAGGGTCATATTACTCCAATTAAATCCTTGGGAGACGGAGCATTAGCCTATCAAGGGTATAGTCCATTTCCCCTCCTTTTGTTTAATCTAGAAACATTCCAGTCAAAATTTATAGTGTGTTAATCAACATCAGTTGCAAGGTAAAGATTTTTCATTCGACAAATCAACCAATTTTGTTAACTGATGGAGAAAAAGTTTGGCATCCTAAAATGGTTACCACATGAACTGCATTAGTCATGCACAAGAATCATCTAGTAGAATAAAAATCAAGAAAAGGAAAATCTATTGAGGAATCATCAGCCATTAGAGAATTTACTCTTATACAACCACACAATATATCAGGTAAATATATGGAAGAGTTGATGGATCGCCTAAAGGAGAGTCTTTAACAAATAGATGAGCTAGAAAATATATATAATACCTAAGTAAATTCATATGATTAAAAAATGGCTGAGAGTGTATTCATGGTGGGCATACAATCATTTATATAAAAAGGTAGAAGGAAAATGAAAATGAATCTAGTAGGCTAAATATGAATGTAAAACCCAAAATTGACGATTGTAGGCATTACACGCATCTCAATGCATCACGATGGAACTTAAGTGAAATTTTAAAGTTGACAGAATTGACAAATAAATTTTATAAAATTTACACAAAATTTCAAGCAAATTAATACAAATAACATATATTCAATTTTGATTAAATTGAAAGTAAAAAATGATAGAAGTTTTATAATACCTAAACTACCCTAAGTAATTATTAAAGCCAAGATAGTTTAAGTGAAGGGAAAATGGTATTTTTAGGTTTCCTAATTCCCTAAGTATTGAAGAGGTCAAAACCTCTTCGTTTCGTGTAATTCTTTCGTTCAGCCGAGACTTCCCAAGTGAACAGATGGAAAAGACTAAGGTACGTTTAATTTAAAGCATTTCTCTCCTTTCCCATATATGTTTGGAAGAAGAATTATCCAGGGATTAGATAAAACATTGAATTTATTTAAGAGATTAATAGCGATGATTTAGGAAATGATTTGTGCATGAAAATGTGTTTTTCCCCAAAAATATTAAGTGTTTAAAAAATTAGGGTTTTTCTGATTTTTAATTTCTTTAAAATTTTCTTAACAAAAGTTGTTTCTAATGATCTTAGGGAAGTTTTTAAGGGTAGAAATTAGAGTTTTTTACAAAATATTATTTTTCCTAATTTTTAATTTAAAATAATCTAAAAATATATTAACCTAAATATATTTAGGTGAAAGGGGAATTTCGGTATGCTTATATGATGGAATTAAAATATATATAATTTCCAAAAATATTGTTTTTAAATAAAACCAAAAACATAAAATACTTTAAATTAATTTAGGATGGGATAAAGTGTTAATTTGGATAATTATGGATTTAGGCCAAAATTTAAATTTAAAAAAAAATTAGGTTTATTTAAATCTGAAAATAGAATTTTAATTATCATAATTATAGAAAATATTCTATGATTTATGCTTAGTCTATTTTTATTTATCCTTAGGTATGGATTAAGGGGACGACACATGTTTGAGCGAAGTCGTACGTTGTAAAGGTCATTTTGCAATTGTCAGGTAGATATTGGCATTTAAATTAAGTTCATGAATTTGAATTAAGTTATTAATGAAATTTTCACATGCTAATGTTTATGGATTTCTCTAATTGTTTTAATTTTACATTTATATTTATATTCATGTCATTGTATTTTTTTTTTTTAAAGAATGTAAATCTTATAAAAATAAAACTGAAGGCATAGTTGGTATCAAAATAAACATGATGATTTTTGAAGAACATATGATTTTCTAAAAAAAATTAGTCTCTATGATGTATATAAATATTATGATTTTGCATGTGTATGATTATCTGGAATATCAAATGGTAAAGGGGTTCTTTGGAGCCATTGGTAAAGGGGTTCTATGGAGTCAATGATAAAGGGGTTCTTCAGAGCCAAATGGTAAACGAATGGCCAAAAACTTGACTATGTACCTGATCGGTACAAAACTCTAGGTTTCAAAATGGCTGTTTTATATACTATAATTATGTATTTTATGCATTTTATGAAAGGAAAAGTTTATGAAAGTTTATGAAAAGAAAGAAAGGAAAAAGTTTTAAGGGAAAAGCTTTAAGAAAACTGATTATGAAAATGTTTTATAACTTGTGTCTACCAAATATTTAGTATGATCTTTTATTGTTTTAATTTAATGCTTAATGATCTATTTTAAATTATTTCATGGATTTAGGATAAATGCTTAGTACCTGCTGAGTGTTCGCTCACACTACTTTTGGGAATATTTTTCAAGAAAAACTAATAGAAAGTGATGTCAAGACGACTGTTTACCTACCATCGTAGAGGACCTTAGGATGTCAGGTTTTTATATTTCTATTATGAGTTGTGTTAGTGGATGTATTATGGAGCCAGTTGGTGAATTGTATTTATATTTGAAGTAGTTATATGTTTCAAAGAATTTGTTAGAAAATTTTCAGTTTGGATGTTTAGTGGCTCTGTCTTATATTGTATGGATGATGTTTATATTTATGTCTTTTATGAAATAAAACTTCTATTAATTGAATATTATATGTGTTCTCCATATGATTGTTTGTTCCTGCCCTGTTAATTCATGCTAGTTGGGTCGGGTCATGATAAGAGTGGTATCAGGAAAAGGTTTAAGAGTACTAATAAATACTAAAGAGCCTATAAGATAATTGTATGGGTCTTAGAATGTATATGAAGTGTAAATTTTATGATTTTCTTTTACTTATAATATTGTGTTTCATCTCAAGGATATGGATCATGAGCAGAATATAATTTATGGCATTGGGAATAAAGAAGAGTCAGAGCTACTAACGATGAATCTTGACCTATTGCCACTAAGGGAAATATAGGTGAAGCAGGGAGGGGCTACCTACAGTAGTATATCCTCTAAGGGGTGGCAGGAATGCCATAATGGAATCATTTTCTCAAATGATGGCAATGATGGATCAATGATAAAGAACTCTCAAACTCAGGCCAGTGGTAGTGGGAGTAGTTCTTTGGATAAGAAATTAAAGTTGTTTCAAGATATGAAGCCTCTATTGTTTTTATGTGATGGACCTTTAGAGGCTGAGAATTGGTTATTGAGAATAGAGAATATTTTGGAGGGCATGTCTTGCCCTGAGGATAGGAGGGTTACACTCGCTACTTAAGAGATAAATGCAAGATAAGTTCAATAGACTAGTTTAGGGAGATCATTCTATTTCATAATATGAGGTCGAATTTATTATGATATCCAGATATGCCCTCACCTGATACCTAATGCTGAAGAGAAGTGTCACTACTTTTCTACTGAACTGAAAGATATATATAATAAGGTAGCCTATCATATCTTTTGGGATTGAAGATTATGCCACTTTGGTGGAAAGAGCCAGAAGGATTGAGATGGACTTATAGGTAACTCATACGAGGAAAGACTTCTAGAAAAAAAAGATTGAGGGCATAACAAAGCCCACTCTATCTTCTCAGTCTAGAGTGTCTACTTAGAAGAAGCCTAGACCAAGCCATTCTGATAGCAGTGCTTCAGCTGCTACAGTATGTAGCAAGTGTGGAAGGATGCATAAGGGAGAGTGCCTCTCTAGCACTAATACTTGTAACTAGTGCCATCAGCCTGGACATATGGCAAAGTCTTTCCCTCTTTTGGAATAAAATTCTGCTACAGAGGTTAGGACAAGCAATAATACTCAGAGGAAAACTGGTAGACCAAGAATTGTGGAGTCTGTAGCATATTTTCCTTCCTAAGGTTAGACTTGTTAGAATGTTTTTCCTCGAGTATATGAATTGTCCCAACAAGAAGCTAAGGTGTCTCCTAATATATTTATAGGTATGTAATTTAATTAATTATCAATGAAAATTTTGTGTGATATGAATGAAAAATAACTGTCATGTTTTATAATGAATGTTATGACTTTTATATGATTAGGAACAATCTTAATGTGTAACAAACTTATTAGAGTATTATTTGACACAAGAGCATCACACTCCTTTATTTCAGATGAGTTTGTTAGATCTGCAAGTTTGCTTCCTATAATTATGTAAAATACATTATTAGTTCTAATGCTAAATAGAAATCAAATGGAAACTAATAGGAGATGTCATGTGGACTTGAGGATAGGTAATGAGAACTTAGAAGCATATTTGACTATTTTGTCATTGTCTAAATTTGATACAATCTTAGACATGGATTGATTTCTTGTCATTTTGTGACTATAGATTGTAATAAGAAGGAAGCTAGATTTTAAATATCAGGAATGAAGGAATTTAAATTTTAGGGAGATAAAG
Source organism: Dendrobium nobile (assembly GCA_022539455.1). NCBI lineage: Eukaryota > Viridiplantae > Streptophyta > Magnoliopsida > Asparagales > Orchidaceae > Dendrobium > Dendrobium nobile. The sequence goes on along the minus strand of CM039733.1, from coordinate 28,789,142 downwards.
GGATAATTGCTATTATGGTTTCATCCTTAAAGGCTTAACAACTACTGAGGAAAGGATATAAAGGCTTCTTGCCCAATGTTAAGGAGGAGAAAAAGGTAGAAAAAGTGCTGAAATATATTATAGTTGTTCATGAATATCCAGAAGTGTTTGCAGATGATTAACCTAGCTTACCTCCAAGTAGAGAAATAGATTTCTCTATTGAATTGGTGATAAGAGCTGAACCTGTTGCTAAAGACCCTTATAGAATGGCAATAAAAGAACTAAAGAAATTTAAGGATCAATTACAAGAGTTATTGGATAAGGGATTCATCAGACCTAGTACCTCCCCTTGGGTGCTTCTGTACTATTTGTGAAGAATAAGGATGGATGCTTAAGGCTCTATATAAATTATAGAGAATTGAACAAGCTGACAGTAAAGAATAAATATCCTCTCCAAGGATAGATGATTTATTTAATCAGTTAGATGGTGCTTCATTATTTTTCAAGATTGACTTGAGGTCAAGGTATCATCAACTCATGATTTAAAAAGAAGATATAGCAAAGAGAACTTTCAATACCAGATATAGGCATTATGAATTTGTGGTGATGCCTTTTGGTCTTACAAATGCCTCTGCTGTGTTTATGGACCTCATGAATAGAATTTTTAATCCATTTTTAGATATATTCATGATTGTATTTATAAATGATATTTATGTTTACTCCCCAGATGAAGAGATATATGCAAACCACTTAAGGGCTATGTTACAGGCATTAAAAGGAAATGAATTGTATGTTAAGTTCTCTAAGTGCAAATTCTGGCTGAAGAGTGTGAATTTTTTTGGGTACATGATCAGTAATGAAATATTTTCTATGGATCAACATAAGATGCAAGCTATAGCAGATTGGCCTCAACCAGCTATAGTGATATATGTCAGGAGCTTTTTAGGTTTAGTTGGATATTATATAAGGCTTATTGAGGGGTTTTCACATATTGCTATGCCACTATCCAGATTGACTCATAAAGTAGTGAAGTTTAAATGCACAGCTCAATGTGAAGATGCTTTTTAGAGGTTAAAGTAGTGTTTGATGACTACTCCAGTACTGACTATTCCTTCAGGGTCAGATGGATTTCAGGTCTATAGTAATGCCTTATATAAAGGGTTGGGTTGTGTACTGATGCAGATGAAAGAGTCATTGCCTATGCTTCTAGGAAGTTAAAAAATTATGAAAGGAATTATGCAACCCATAATCTGAAATTAGTTGTAGTAGTTTTTTTCTTAAAGATCTGTATGCATTACTTTTATGGAGTAAGGTGTGAAGTTTTTACTGATCACCAGAGTTTAGAGTATATCTTCACACAGAAAGAACTGAATTTAAGGCAGAGGAGATGGCTAGAACTCATTAAGGATTATGAGTTGGACATTCAATATCATTCGGGTAAATCAAATGTGGTTGTAGATGCCTTAAGCATGAAAAATTCTGGAAGTATAAACTGGGTGATTACACAATAGCAGAAATTGATAAAGGATTTGGAGAAGTTAGAAATTTCAGTGGTTTAGCCTAATGATACATAAATTGTAATGTTGAATTAAATGATTATCCAAATCAACATTGAAGGATAGAGTATGAGAAGCTTTGCTACATTATATAGATTTTAAGAAGATACTGGATATGGTTAGTGTGGGACACATTAAAGAATTTGAGCTTGATGGTGAAGGATTGCTACGTTATAAGGGCAGATCGTATATTCCAAATATGGGAGACTTAAAAAAAGAAATCCTTCAAGAAGCTCGTTATTCATATTACACCATTCATCCAGGAAGTAACAAAATGTATCATGACTTAAAAGAAGGTTTCAGTGGCCCAGGGATAAAGAAGAGTGTGGCAGAAGTAGTGGCTAAAAATACTTCTTGCCAAATAGTTAAGGTAAAGCATCAGAAACTGGGAGGATTATTACAACCCTTACCTATACCTGAATGAAAATGGAAAGACATTGCTATGGATTTTGTGGTTAGTTTACCCAAGTTCAAAAGAGGAATTCATGCTTTATGGGTGATAATTGATAGATTAACTAAGTATGCACACTTCTTACCTATCAAATAATCTGATCCAGTTGAGAAATTGGCAAGCCTTTATGTTAGTGAAATTGTCAACTTACATGGGTACCAAAGTCTATAATATCATATCATGATGAAAGATTCACCTCCAGATTATGGAAGAAAGTTCATGAGGCAATGGGTACCAGACTTACATTCAGTATAGCTTTTCACCCTCAATAGATGGTCAACCAGAAAGAACCATTCAGACACTAGAAGATTTGCTCAAATTATATGCACTTGACTTTGGTGGTAAGTGGGAGACACATATATCACTGATTGAGTTTTCCTATAATAAAAGTTTTCAAACACGTATAGGTATGGCTCCCTATGAAGCTTTGTATGGGAGAAAGTGTAGAACTCCTTTAAGCTGGACTGAGACACGAGAAAGGAAGATTATTGGGGTTGATTTAGTGGATGAAGGTACAAAAAAGATAAGGCTGATCCGTGATAGAGTTAAAGTTGAGTAGGATAGATAGAAGAAATACTATGATGCCAAGCATAGATCAGTGGAATTTGAAGTTGGTGAATTTGTATTTCTTAAGGTTAGTTAAATAAAGGGTGTGAAGAGATTTGACAAAGCGGGAAAATTGAGCCTAAGGTATGTAGGTCCTTTTAAAATTATAGAAAGGATTGGAAAGATGGCCTACAGGTTGATTTTGCCAAGTCATATGAGTGGAGTACATAACGTATTTCACATTTCTTTATTGAGGAAGTATATTTCAAAAAAAAACTCAGAAGGTCAATACTGAATCAGTAGATATTCAACCAAACTTGACTTTTGTAGAAGAACCTAAGAGGATCTTAGATTATAGTGTGTAGCAGCTATAAAGCTGGAAGATCCCTTATGTTAAAGATTTATGGAAGCATGAATTTGAGAAAGATGCAACTTGGGAGAAGGAGTCAGAAATGAGGGATAACTATCCTCATTTATTTGGCTAAGGTATGGTTTTAATTTTATGCTATTCTTTTAAATTTTGAGGATGAATTTTTTTTTAGGAGGGGATAATTGTAAAACCCAAATTCGATGATAGTAGGAATTGCACGCATCTCGATGCATCACGATGAAACTTCAGTGAAATTTCAAACTCGACAGAATTTGATAAAATAAATTTTATAAATTCTACATAAAATTTTGAGCAAATTGATATAAATAACCTACATTAAATTTTGCTTAAATTGAAAGTTAAATATATTAGTATTTTTTTAAAACCTAAACTAACCTTAGTAATTATTAAAGCCGAGATAGTTTAAGTGAGGGCAAAATGGTATTTTGACGTTTCCTAACTCCCTAAGTATTTAAGAGGCCGAAACCTCTTCATTTTGTGCAATTCTTTTATTCGATCGAGACTTCCCAAGCGGATGGATGGGAGAGGCGACGCAATGGCGATGGGCAACGGCTTCGACGGCTTTTCTGGCGAAGGGATTTGGGGGAAATCGTAGAGGAGACTAAGGGGAAAACTAAGGTATGTTTAATTTAAAGCATTTCTCTCTTTTTCCATAGATTTTTGGAAGAAGAATTTTCTAGGGTTTAGAGAAAACATTCGATTTCTTTAAAAGATTAATAGGGAAGATCTAGGAAATGATTTTGTATATGAAAATGTGTTTTTCCCCCAAAAAGTTTTAGGGTTTCAAAAATTAGGTTTTTTTATTTCAATTTCTTTAAACATTTCTTAACAAAAGTTTTTTCTAATGATCTTAGGGAAGTTTTGATGGGTAGAAATTAGAGTTTTTCATAAAATATTAATTTTCTTAATTTTTAATTTAAAATAATCTTAAAATATATTAACCTAATTATTAATTAGGTGAAAGGGAAATTTTGGCATACTTATATGATGGAATTAACAAAAATATAATTTCCAAAAATATGTTTTTTAAATAAAACCTAAAATAGAAATTATTTTAAATTAATTTAGGTTGGGGTAAAGGGTTAATTTTGATAATTATGGATCTATACCAAAATATGAATTTAAAAAAAAAAGTAGATTTATTTAAATCAAAAATAGAATTTTAATTATCATAATTATTGAAATTTTATGATAAGGGGATGACACATGTTTAAGCGACATCGTACGTCGTAAATGTCATTTTGCAATTGTGAAGTAAGTATTGGCATTTAAATTAAGTTCATGAATTTAAATTAAGTTATTGAAGAAATTTTCACATACTAAGGTTTATGGATTTTTCTAATTGCATTATTTTTACATTTATGTTTATATTCATGTCATTATATTTATTTTTTTTAAAAAGGAATGTAAATCTTGTAAAAACAAAACATAAGGCATAACTGATATCAAAATAAACATGAGGATTTTTTAAGAACATATGATTTTCTAAATTATTTGTCTCTATGATGTATATAAATATTATGAATTTGTATGTGCGTGATGATCAAGAATACCAAATGGTAAAGGGGTTCTTATGAGCCAATAGTAAAGGGGTTCTATGGAGCCAATGGTAAAGGGGTTCTTCGGAGCTAAATGGTAAAGGAAAGATCAAAAATTTGATTGTGTACCTGATCAGTATAAAACTCTGGTACTTCTCGGATGGGTGTTTTATATATTATGATTATGTATTTATTGGCCTCATTTTTATATGAGGTCACTTTGACCCCTTCCTAGACTCTAGACCCTAAGGTTTGCTAAACCCTAGGACCCTTCCAGTTCCCAAACCCTACGATCAATTTGGATCTTAGATCAATCATGACCAAAATCCAATGCCAAGGGTTTAGGTCCTGAAAGCCTTTTTCAGTGCTTTTTTTAATACTCCAAAACTCAGTCAACTGACTCCTGATTCAGAATCTATCAATTGCATATTGATAGGACATATCTCTGGGGTCAGTCCTTCAAGTTTGAGCTCAACCAGATATTTATAAGCCTATATACTAAACTCAATTCCAAAGGTTACAAAGCCTTCAAATATTTATGACTCATGCCACTAGACCTATCACATAGTGGTATCTGACCATAGAATCCTCTCTAAACCTTTTGATCTCTTCCAAACCTTTAATATGGACATATTGAACATTAATATTTTTTTTTTTTTACTTTGACCCATGATGGACTCGAGGCCAAAATGCCCTTGAAGGGGATTTTTGGACTTTTGACCAAAATTCAAATTGACTTGACTCCATCCACCCTTGAAAGCTTCTCCAATCATTTTTAAACATCATTTGGGACCTATTTAACCCAAGCTCAAACCCTAAGTCAACTTTCTTGACTAAGTCAACCTAGTTTGACTCAATATCTATTAAGAGCCCAAATAAACTATTTGACCCAAATGACCTTGCTAGACTTTGAGCCTCATCCAATAGGTTTATGTGATCAAATTGAAATTAATGGACCCAACTCTTAGTCCTAGGTGAACTTAGTTGATCAAGTCAACCAAGTTTGACCAAATCTCCCATACACCTCCTTTCATCCAAACCCTTTAACCAAAACTATTTAAATCCCATTTAAACCCACAGGGTGACCCCTTTGGCTTCCAAGACACCCTATCAGAAATTTGAGTTTTGTATCACTCAGGTTGGCCATTTGGCTTGCTCAAGTGCCCAAAGAGAGGCCCCCTTTAAGAAATTTTTTAATCCTAGCCAAATTGAATCCAATCCAAGGTACCATTAGGCCCCCTTTGACCCAATACATCTACCTTAGCCAGCCTAGCCATTGAATCAACTTGGGCCAAGAGCTAGGCTAACCCAAAGTGACCAAAGCCACCTTGGATTGAGCCAACTCCTACCCTAAGCTCAAGTGAACCTAGCCAACACCTCCATTTGGTGGCTAGGTCCAACATATCTTTCCCAGTTGGCCCAAGCCATGGGTTAACATGGGTCAACTTTTGGGCTAGCTCAAAGTGCCCAAAATCACACTAACCCAGGCCACTTTCAAACCTAGGCAAATTCAACACTAACTGCCACTTGCATTGGGTGCACCAGACCCAAACCTACTTCTCATATTAAACCTAGTTTCTGGCCTGACTTGGGTTGTGCTCAATCTGACCCAAGCTGAGCAAGTTTCAGGTCAACCCAAGCCATCTTCCACCCTATGCCAATCTAAATCCAATTGTGTCTTGCATTAGGTGCACTAGACTCAGACTCACCCCCCCCCCCCCCCCCCAATATAAAACCCAAGGTTTGGCCTGACCCGGGTTGAGCCCAATCCGACCTAAATCGAGCAGGTTTGGGTCAACCAGAGCCACCTGATCCAATTGATCTCCCCCAAGCCAAAATGAGCTCACCCTTGAGTTCATCATATCCCCATCATCTTTTCCAGGTCAACCCAACCCAAACCCTAGCCGGCGGTGGCTGGAACCAATAGAGTTTGAACTCTAGTGCCCCCCCCCCCCCCCACTTTGTGCCTGGCTCAATGCTTTCCAAAGGCTAAGCTCGCCGGCTTCAGGCTCATGATCCCTCTACTAAGATGTCCCTTTCACCTGGCATCCATCCAAGGTCAAGGCCAATCTATCCTAGCCGTCCAAGCTCATGGGAGTGAGCTAAATATGGCAACTCATTGTAGAGGCCATCATTCACTTCTAAACATTTGAAAACACTCCCTAGAGCTCCCTTAATATTCATCTCTTATTCCCTAGCCTCCCAGATACTCCAATCCATCCTCAATTCAAGAAATTAAGATCTATAAGGATGTTTTATACTTCATACCGAAAGGGGCCTCGTCCCACTCTAAAGTTAAGATCAAAGTTGAGGAGAAAGTGGCTGGACAAAAGTCCAGCCAAGAAAAAAAAGAAAGAGAAAAAGAAAAGGACTAAGATAAAATTTAATAAATGGTAGAATCAAGTAGCGAAGATGACTTTGACATCGTTGTCCTTAGGCCTCCAAACATATTGCCTCAAAGGGGTGGGAGGATGGAATTAAGAGCACGTAATCGAGGCTGTGCTTCACTAAAAAGGAGAAAAACACCCGTATATATTGATCCAGATTCAAATTCTGACGATGAGCCAAAAAAATAGGTTGTTGCAATTCCTTTTGACTACCAAAATGCAAATACTCCTTTGAAGTTTGATCTCACCTTAGATTAGGACAATAACCCTGAGGTAGGTGTTTCAAAGTTAAAAGTGATGAGCCTGAATTGACTATGTATGAAAAGCTCAGTAGAAGGATTGAGGCCCTTTCTATGACCCCACTATCGGCTGGAAGGACTGTAGTGTTAGAGGTTAAAGTGGCCCCCAAACTGAATGGTGAAGTGAAGAAAGTCCCAAAATTTTTTTCTTGGCTCCTCCTCCTCAAGGGATGAAGGTGATGTAACCCTTGAGGAGGTAGATTTTAATGAGTTAATGGAATTACCTTTTGTCTAATTCTCTATCTGTGTGAAAAAAAATTTCTCTAAGGGTCCCGTACCATATCAATTAACTAAGGGTTAAGCTAGATACCATGAAAACATTTGGCAAACTAAAATCAAGAAAAATCCAATAAGTGGTATCGGCTTTGATACCATTAGTTTATTTGATGATGATGAGTATTGGTTGATAATAACTTACCATCTTAAATCTCAAAATACCCTACAGATGCCATCAGTTCCCTTGACGAGCTCAGTTTAGAGACTTTAGATGATCCCGATGAACTTTAAGTTCGGGATGCACCCCCTGAATTTGAAGAGGAAATTAAGTCGACAGTTAATGAGTTAAGGGAGATTAACCTGGGAACTGATGAAGACCCTCGCCCCACTTATATTAGTACCTTGCTAAGTGAGGGTGAATCCCAGGATATGATTCAGCTTTGTCCGAGTTTAGGGACTGCTTTTTCTAGACATACGATGAAATACTAGGTTTGTCTGCCAACTTAGCAGTCCATAAACTTAGAATTTGACACGATGTCATTCCTATTAAACAAGCTCCTCGATGCATGCGCTTAGAAATTGAGCAACAACTCACTTCTGAAATTAAGAAGTTGTTCGAGGAAGGATTTATTTGAGAGGAACAATACCCCTCTTTGGTGGCCAGCGTCTTGCCAGTTATAAAGAAGAATGGTCAAATTCAAATTTGTGTTGACTCTAGGGATCTGAATAAGGCATGTCCCAAGGATGAATTTCCTTTTCCTATACCACTGAACTTATGATGGATATTGCCTCTTCACATATTGTTTTCTCCTTTATGGATGGCTCGTCTGGTTATAACTAAATTAAGATGGCCCAGAAGATGAGAGAAACACTGCATTCAGAACTCCCATAGGAATCTTTTGTTATAAAGTGATTCCCTTTGGCCTAAAAAATATTGGAGCAACCTACCAATGGACCATGACTCATATCTTTGACAACTTGATCCACAATCAAGTTAAGTGTTACATCGATGATTTTGTTTTCAAGAGTAAAGACTTAAGAGTTATTTTTAAATGGTTGTGCTACTATGATTTAAAAATAAATCCCTTGAAGTGTGCCTTTGGTGTCACTTCAGGGAAATTCTTATGATTCTTAGTGAGTCATCGAGGAATTTAAATTGACCCTGCCAAATTTTAACCCATCCTAGATATGCCACCTCCCAGGAGCCTTACTCAACTAAGATCCCTTCAAGTTAGGTTGGCATATATAAGGAGATTCATCTCTAACCTTTCTAGGAGATGTCAACCCTTCTCTGTCCTAACTAAGAAGGACACTAAATTCTTATGGGACGAAAAGTGTCAAAATGCCTTCGATGATATCAAGCAATACTTTTCTAATCTGCAAGTTTTGGCAGCCATTGTCTTGGGGAAACCTTTGATCCTCTACACTAAGGCCCTAGATGAGTCTTTAGGTGCCCTATTAGCTCAAGTCAATGACAAAGGGAAAGAGAATGCTCTCTATTACCTTAGCCGAAGATTCTTGCCCACTGTAATTTGATATCCGTCAATCAAGAAGCATTACCTTGCTTTGGTTTTTACAACCCAAAAACTAAGGCATTACATACTTTCTCATTCGATCAACTTGATTTCCAGAGTTAATCCTTTGTAATATCTTATGACCTATCCTATGTTATCAGGACGCCTGGCTCAACGGTCTATAATATTACTCCAATTTCAGATTACTTTCATTCCCCTGCATATTATGAAAGGACAAACCATTGCTGACTTCCTGGAAGCACACCTGTTGCCGGCAGATTCTCCTTTAAATGTTGATTTATCTAATGAACAAATCATGAGTTTAAGGGAATCTTAAGATACTATCTGGGAGTTATATTTTGATGGTGCAATGTCCTCTCGATGAGATGCAACCCAACTATCTACAATCCCCATAAAAGCCAGTATTGGTCTAATTTTTATAACGTCGGAGAAGGGAATGATGCACTTTTCCTATCATTTATCAGAGCCTTGCATGAACAATGAAGCTAAGTATGAAGCTCTGATAATCGGGTTAGAAATTGAAATTTTGATGGAGATTAAAGTGATTAAGATCTTTGGCGACTCTCAACTGGTAATCAACCAGGTTGCCGGAACCTATAAGGTTTTGAATCCTAATCTCTTAAAATACCACAATTACACCATTCACTTGCTTGAGCAGATTCTTGCTGTAACTTTGTATAGGGTTCACTATGGAAGTAATTCTGTGATGGATGCCTTAGCAAAGCTTGTAAAAGAATTCGTATGTCCGAAAGAAGACTCCATCCTTATAGAGATTCAGGGTCGTAAATCCCTTTCATCTATAGATTTGGAGCACATTGCCAAGTAACCTCTTCAGATCCTTTCTACCTCTTCGATGATCGATAAAAAAGGTGACTGGAGACAACCACTAATCGATTACCTTCATGAGGGAAGACTCCCCCAAGATAAGTCTCTTGCTAACCAAGTTAAGAAGCGTGCCCTATCATATGCACTAGTCAACAATGTGTTATATTGTCGATCATTTGATCAGATGTGGCTACATTGTTTAGATAAATGAGAAGCCCTTAAGATCATTAACGAAGTCCATTTTGGACTATACGGTGCTCATCAGTCGGGTCCAAAAATGAAGTTGAGAATCAAAAGACTTGGATACTACTAGCAAATAATGATTGATGATTGCATGAATATTGTGAAATGTTGTCATCAATGTCAGGCCAATGGTGTGGTTTTACATCAGTAGCCTAATGTGTTGCACCCCATGATAGTTTTGTGGCCCTTCGAAAGTTGGGGAATAGATGTTATTGGGCCGATTGACCCTCCTTCGAGAGGTCATCGCCTCATATTAGCAGCGACTAACTACTTTTCAAAGTTGGCGAAAGTAATTCCCCTACGTAATGTAACATCCCACCATCTTTTAAAGTTCTTTCATGACCATATCATGTATAGATTTGGTGTACCTCACATAATCATATCCGATAATGGGTCTGCATTCAATTTTATGAAGATTAATAGTTTTGTGAGATACTCAACGATCTATTACCCCCAGGCTAATGGGTTGGTTACAGCCTTCAATAAGACCTTGGTGCAAATAATTAAAAATGTCCTTAATGATAACAAATGGCAATAGGATGAGGAGTTAGTGGAAGCTTTGTGGGCCAATCAGACCACTTATAGAACCCCAACCCAATCCACTCCGTTTACACTAGTGTATGGGTCTGAGGCTATACTACCCATGGAGATAAAAATCTCATCACTCATAATCGTAGTCCAAATCAAATCACAATTGAGAAAAATGTAAAACTCTGATTAGAAGAACTCGAAGGCCTTGAAGAGCAATATCTCCAAGCTCAACAAAGTCTAGAGTTATATAAGGATCGAATGGTTCAGGCTCACGATAAGTTAGTGCGACCTAGGACCTTCTAAGTAGGAGAATTGGTCTTGGTCCTTCAAAGGCCTATCTTAGCCCACCGAAAGATCAGTGAGAAGTTTAAACCAACTTGGGAAGGACCCTTCATTATAGAGACTGTCTATAAAGGAGGCTCATATCAGCTAGTGGATTGTAAGGGAAACCACCCAATGTTGCTTGTCAAAAAATGTTTCCATAAGAGGTACTATGCTTGAGTAGCTAATTTTATCAATCAATAAAATTTTTCTTTTTCTTTTTTGCAAGTTTGAACCAGTTCACCATGCTCTCTTACACTCCTCATCATTCTAGTTCAATAACCTTCTCTCTAGGATTGGGCCTCACTTCTTTTAGGATTAGATCCACTAGTGGTCGAGTACACCCTTCATGGCACCACCATAGTTTCCCAATTTTGATCCTCTATGTGGAGCTTCCTCCCCACATGACCATCCACTAATGGTGGAGTACGCCCTTCATGGTACCACCCTAATTTCCCAATTTTGGTCCTCTATGGGAGCAAGCTTCCTCCCAACATGATAATCTACTTATAGTGGAGTATGCCCTTTGTGGCACCACCCTAGTTTCCTAGTTTTGGTCCTCTATCTGGAGCAAGCTTCCTCCCTATATGACCATCCACTATTGATGGAGTACACCCTTCATGGCACCACCCTAGTTTCTAAGTTTTGGTCCTCTATGTGGAGCAAACTTCTTCCCCACATGACCATCCACTAGTGGTGGAGTATGCCCTTCGTGGCACAACCTTAGTTTCCTAGTTTCAATACTCTGTATGGAGCAAGCTTCCTCCATACATGACCATCCACTAGTGATGGAGTACACCCTTTGTGGCACCACCCTATTTTCTAGTTTTGGTCCTTTGTGTGGAGCAAGCTTCCTCCCCACATGACCATCCATTAGTTGTGGAGTACACCCTTCATGGCACCACCATAGTTTCTAGTTTCAGTCCTCTATGTGGAGCAAGCTTCCTCCCCACATGACCATCCACTGGTGGTGGAGTACGACCTTTGTGGAACCACCTTAATTTCCCAATTTTAGTCCTCTATGTGGAGCAAACTTCCTCCCCATATAATCATCCACTAGTGGTGGAGTATGCCCTTTATGGCACCACCCTAGTTTCCCAGTTTTGATCCTTTATGTTGAGAAAGCTTCCTCCCCATATGACCATCCACTAGTGGTAAAGTACGCCCTTTATGGTACTACCCTAATTTCCCAGTTTCGATCCTTTATATAGAGCAAGCTTCCTCCCCACATGATAATCCACTAGTGGTAGAGTATGCCCTTCATGGCACCACCCTAATTTCCCAATTTCGGTCCTCTGTGTGGAGCAAGCTTCATCCCCACATGACCATTCGCTAGTAATGGAGTATGCCTTTCGTGACACCACCCTAGTTTCCCAGTTTTTATCCTTTATGTAGAGCAAGATTCCTCCCCATATGACAAACCATTAGCGGTGGAGTACGCCCTTCGTGGCACCACCCTAGTATCCCAATTTTGATCCTCTGTATGGACCAAGCTTCCTCCCCACATGACCATCAACTAGTGGTGGTGTACGCCCTTCAGGGCACCACCCTAGTTTCCCAATTTTGGTCCTCTATGTGGATCAAGCTTCTTCCCCACATGACCATCCACTAGTGTTCAAGTACGCCCTTCGTGGCACCACCATAATTTCCCAATTTTCATTCCTAGTGTGGAGCAAGCTTCCTCCCCACATGACCATCCACTAGTGGTGGAGTACGCCCTTTGTGGAAGAACCATAGTTTCTTAGTTTTTGTCCTTTATGTTGATTAAGCTTCCTCCTCATAATAACATCCACTAGTGGTGGAGCACGCCCTCCATAGCACCATCCTATTTTCCCAGTTTGAGTCCTCTATGTGGAGAATGCTTCCTCCCTACATGACCATCCATTAGTGAGGGAGTAACCCCTTTATGGCACCACCCTAGTTTCCTTGTTTCGATCCTCTATATGGAGCAAGCTTCCACCCTACATGACCATCCACTAGTGGTGGAGTACGCCGTTCGTGGCACCACCCTAGTTTCCCAATTTAGATCCTCTATATGGAGTAAGCTTCCTCCCCACATGACCATCCACTAGTGGGGGAGTACGCCCTTTGTGGCATAACCCTAGTTTCCCTATTTTTTTCCTCTATGTGGAGCAAACTTCCTTCCCACATGACCATCTACTAATGGTGGAGTATGCCTTCCGTGGCACATCCTTAGTTTCCTAGGTTTGGTCCTCTGTGTGGTGCAAGCTTCCTCCCCACATGACCATCCACTAGTGATGGAGTATGCCCTTCGTGGCACCACCCTAATTTCTAAGTTTTGGTCCTCTGTATGGAGCAAGCTTCATCCCCACATGAGCATCCACTAGTAATGGAGTATGCCTTTCGTGACACCATTCTAGTTTCCCAGTTTTTATCCTCTAAGTGGAGCAATATTCCTCCCCATATGACCAACCATTAGTGGTGGAGTACGCCCTTCGTGGCACCACCCTAGTATCCCAATTTTGATCCTCTGTATGGACCAAGCTTCCTCCCCACATGACCATCAACTAGTGGTGGTGTACGCCCTTCATGGCACCACCCTAGTTTCCCAATTTTGGTCCTCTATGTGGATCAAGCTTCTTCCCCACATGACCATCCACTAGTGTTCGAGTACGCCCTTCGTGGCACCACCATAGTTTCCCAATTTTCATCCCTAGTTTGGAGCAAGCTTCCTCCCTACATGACCATCCACTAGTGGTGGAGTATGCCCTTTGTGGCAGCACCATAGTTTCTTAATTTTTGTCCTCTATATTGAGCAAGCTTCTTCCCCATAATAACATCCACTAGTGGTGGAGCACGCCCTCCATAACACCATCCTATTTTCCCCGTTTGAGTCCTCTATGTGGAACATGCTTCTTCCCTGCATGACCAACTATTAGTGAGGGAATAAGCCCTTCATGGCACCACCCTAGTTTCCCTGTTTCGGTCCTCTATGTGGAGCAAGCATCCACCCTACACGACCATCCACTAGTGATGGAGTACTCTGTTCGTGGCACCACCCTAGTTTCCCAATTTAGATCCTCTATATGGAGTAAGCTTCCTCCCCACATGACCATCCACTAGTGGGGGAGTACGCCCTTTGTGGCATAACCCGATTTTCACCATTTTTTCCTCTATGTGGAGCAAACTTCCTTCCCACATGACCATCTACTAATGGTGGAGTATGCCTTTCGTTGCACCTCCTTAGTTTCCTAGGTTTGGTCCTTTCTGTGGTGCAAGCTTTCTCCCAACATGACCATCCACTAGTAGTGGAGTACGCCCTTCATGGCACCACCTTAGTTTCCTAGATTTGATCCTCTGTATGGAGCAAGCTTCCTCCCTACTTGACCATCCAATAGTGATGGAGTTCACCCTTCATAGTACCACCCTAGTTTCCCAGTTTTGGTCCTCTATGTGGACCAAGATTTCTCCCCACATGACCATCCACTATTGGTGGAGTACTCACTTCGTGGAACCCTAATTTGCCAGTTTTGATCCTTTGTGTGGAGCACGCTTCCTCCCCACATGACCATCCACTAGTAGTGGAGTACGCCTTTCATGGAACCACCAAAATTTTAGAATTTTGATCCTTTATGTGGAGCAAGCTTCCTCCCTATATGACCATCCACCAGTGGTGGAGTATGCCCTTCATGGCACCACTCTAGTTTCCCAGTTTCAGTCCTCTGTGTGGAGCAAGCTTCTTACCCACATGATCATCCACTAGTGATGGAGTACGGCCTTCGTGACACCACCCAAGTTTCCTAGTTTTGGTCCTCTGTGTGGAGCAAGATTCCTCCCCATGTGACCATCCACTAGTAGTGGAGTACGCCCTTGGTGGCACCACCCTAGTTTCCCAATTTTGGTCCTCTATATGGAGCAAGCTTTCTCCCCACATGGCCATCCACTAGTGGTGGAGAATGCCCTTCATGGCACCACCCTAGTTTCCCAATTTTGGTCCTCTGTGTGGAGCAAGCTTCTTCCCCATATGACTATCCATTAGTATTAGAGTACGCCCTTCATGACACCATCATAGTTTCCCAATTTTGGTCCTCTATATGGAACAAGCTTCTTCCCCACATGACCATCCACTGGTGGTGGAGTACGCCCTTCGTGGCACCACCCTAGTTTCCCTATTTTGGTCCTATGTATGGAGCAAGCTTCCTCCCCACACAAACATCCACTAGGGGTGGAGTACGCCCAGTGGCACCACCTAGTTTCCCAATTTTGGTCCTTTATGTGGAGCATGTTTCCTCCCCACATGACCATCCACTAGTGGTGGAGTACGCCCTTCATGGAACCACCCTAGTTTCCCAGTTTCGGTCCTCTTTGTGGAGAAAGCTTCCTCCCTACATGACCATCCACTAGTGGTAGAGTATGCCCTTCATGGCTCCACCCAAGTTTCCCAATTTTGGTCATCTATGTGGAGCAAGCTTCCTCCCCACATGACCATTCACTAATGGGGAAGTATGCCCTTTGTGGCACAACCCTAGTTTCCCAATTTTTGTCCTCTATTTGGAGCATGCTTTCTCCCTACATTACCATATACTAGTGGTGGAGTATGCCCTTCGTGGCACCACCCTAGTTTCCCAGGTTTGGTCCTCTCTGTGGAGCTAGCTTCCTCCCCACATGACCATCCACTAGTGGTGAAGTACTCCCTTTGTGACATCGCCCTAGCTTCCCAGTTTTGGTCCTCTGTAAGGAGCAAGCTTCCTCCCCATATGACCATCCAGTTATGGTGGAGTACACCCTTTATGGTACCACACTAGTTTCCTAGTTTTGGTCCTCTGTATGGAGCAAGCTTCCTCCCCACATGATCATCCACTTATGGTGGAGTACGCCCTTTATGGAACCACCCTAGTTTCCTAGTTTTGGTCCTTTGTGTGGAGTAAGCTTCCTCCCCACATAACCATCTAGTAGTGGTAGAGTACGCTCTTCATGGCACCACCCTAATTTCCCTATTTTGGTCCTCTGTGTGGAGCAAGCTTCCTCCCCACAAGACCATCCCCTAGTGGTGGAGTACTCCCTTCATGGCACCACCCTAGTTTCCCAGTTTTGGTCCTCTGTATGGAGCAAGCTTCCTCCCCACATGACCATCCACTAGTGGTGGAGTACGCCCTTCGTGACACCACCCTAGTTTTCCAATTTTGATCCTTTGTGTGGAGCAGGCTTCCTCCCCACATGATCAACCAAGTTAATTTGTCTATTAGGTGTAAGTCTTCTATCATCATCCTATATACCTAAGGTTGGGTGATGCCCTTCCTTCGACTCAGGGTTAGGTGATCCCTACCTTGGTTTTTTAGGTAATTTGTCTATTAGGAGTAAACCTTTTATCAACATCCTATATACCTAATGTTGGTTGATTCCCTTCCTTAGCCTTCCAAAATCCTATTCAATCTTTTCACGCGATCAATGCCAGTATGTGCAGTATTAGTTCCTTCTACTACTCATCTTGAGGGTCCATTTATTGACCTCATTTTTGTATTAGGTCACTTTGACCCCTTCCTGGACTCTAGATCCTAAGGTTTATTAGACCGTAGGACCCTTCCATTTCCTAGACCCGAGGATCAATTTAGATATTAGATCAATCTAGACTAAAATCCAAAGCCAAGGGTTTAGGTCCTGAAAGCCTTTTTCAGTGCTTTTTCAAATACTCCAAACCCTAGTCAACCAACTCCTAATTCAGAATCTATCAATTGCCTTTTTCAGTGCTTAATCTGATGTTTCAAAGCCCATATACTAAACTCAGTTTCAAAGGTTACAAAGCCTTCAAATATTTACAACTCATGCCACTAGACCTATCACATAGTGGAACCAGACCTTGGAGTCCTCTCCAAACCTTTTGATCTCTTCCAGACCTTTAATATGGACTTGTTGAACAATAATCTACACTTTTTTTTTACTTTGGCCCACGTTGGACTCTAGGCCAAAAAGGCCAAAATGTCCTTTAAGGGGATTTTTAAACTTTTGATAAAAATTCAAATTAACTTAACTCCATCCACCCTTGAAAGCTTCTTTAATCATTTTTAAACATAATTTGGGACCTATTTGACCCAACCTGAAACCCTAAGTCAACTTGCTTGACCAAGTCAATCTAGTTTGACTCAATGTCCCATTAAGAGCCCAAACAGGTTATTTGACCCAAATGACCTTGCTAGACTTTGAGACTTCATCCATTAGGTTTATGTGATCAAATTCAAATTAATAGACCCAACTCTAGGTCCTAGGTCAACTTGCTTGAGAAAGTGACCAAATCTTCCACACACCTCCTTTCATCCAAACACTTTGACCAATACCATTTTAATCTCATTTAAACCCATGGGGTGACCCCTTAGGCTTCCAAGAGTCCCCTCTAAAATATATAAGTTTTGGACTTACTTGGGTTGGCCATTTAGCTTGACCCAAGTGCCCAAATAGAGGGCCCCTTTAAGCAATTTTTTCAATACTAGCCAAATTAAATCCAATCCAAGGTGTCATTAGGCCCCCTTTGACCCAATGCATCTTCCTTAGCCACCCCAGCCATTGAATCAACTTGGGTCAAGAGTTAAGCTAACCAAAAGGGGCCAAAACCACTTGGGATTGAGCCAACTCCAACCCTAAGCTAAAGTGAACATAGCTAACACCTCAATAGGTGGCCCTACGTCCAACATATCTTCCCCAGCTGGCCCAAGCCTTGGGTTGACTTGGGTCAACTTTTGGGCTAGCTCAAAGTGCCCAAAATCACATTGACTCGACCCACTTTCAAACCTATGCAAATTTAACCTAATTTCCACTTGCATTGGGTGCACCAGACCCAGACCTACTTCCATATCAAATATAGAATCTAGCCTGACCTGGGTTGAGCTCAATCCGACCCAAACCGAGCAAGTTTCAGGTCAACCCAAGCCATCTTCCATCCTAGGCCAATCCAAACCCAATTACTGCTTGCATTGGGTGCACCAGACTCAGACTCACCCCCCCCCCCCCCCCCCCCCAATATAAAACCTAGGGTCTAGCCTGACTCAAGTTGAGCCCAATCCTACCTAAACCGAGCAGGTTTGGGTCAACCCAATCCAATTGATCTCCCCCATGACCAATTGAGCTCAACCTTGAGCTCATCGTGTCCCCATGATCCTTTTTAAGTCAACCCGACCAGACCCTAGCTAACAGCGATCGAAACTAATGGAGTTTGAACTCCGGTGGTCCCCCTTGCTTTGATTCTAACTCAAAGCCTTCCAAAGGCTGAGCTCGTCGGCTTCAGGCTCATGATCCCTCTGGGAGGATCTCCCCTTCCACCTAGCATCCATCTAAGGTCATGCCCAGTCGATCCCAACTGTCCAAGATCACAGGAGTGAGCTGAATAGGGTAGCTCGTTCCAGAGGACATAATTAGCTTCCAAGAATTCAAAAATACTCCCCAAAGCTCCCTCGAGCTTCCTCTCCTATTCCCTAGCCTCCTAGATGCTCTTGTCCATCCATTTGAGTGAACTTTGGCGAAAGCTTCAGGCACTTCGCTCGAAGTCATACCTATGGTCATCCTTCGATCCCAGCGTCTAAAGGAGACCTACTCGCCTTCATCCCCTAAAGCTTCTTAATTGAATCCGTTGAGGCCTTCTCTATGGTAATATCTTGATCCTGAGCTCCCTATATAGGTAGTCTGGTCAAGTGTGAAGGAAACCATCACCCCAACGGATTTCCATCGTTGGATTGAAGGTTTCCACTCTACTTATCCTCCCTATCAAATTTTATCAGAGTTCACCAGCGGTATCGCTCGGATCACACCAGAATTGCTCTACATCTTTGAATCCATGTGGGAGGTTGAAGATATAATCCTAGCCTTTGATTCTGATCAATGGTGCGAATTAGATCCCACGGTTCTGAAGGCCGTTTAATCTGAACTGTCTGATCTCTTATCTGATAGCTATAATTAACCCAATTATTATCGTATCAACTGCTAATAATTGCCTCACTAATCGAAATGCGCCTCGTGTAAAGCGCTGGCTGACTGGGTAATTAGGGGATTTAATTTCATAGAAAATTGGGGAAAGCTTTAAAAATTCATATCTCTAAATCCACTTGACCAAATTACGTGTTCTTAGACTCATTGGAAAGATCTCAAAGAAATCTACAAAAGTTATATGGTCCCAGACCCTAATTGCATTTTTATAATATTTAATTTCAATTTTAATGTTTTATCTTTTTTTTTTTTTGTTAATCTGAAGTCACCAGGGCTTGGGAATTTGGGAGAATGAATTTGGGCTTGTCCTTGACATGTCCTAATTTTTCCCCCCTTGTTTGAGTTGTTTAAAAGCATCTTTATATCAATTTGTGTTTATGGGTCATGGTTTGACCCTTAAATTCAAATTGGAGCAATGGTCTCTCCAATGAGAATTAGGGTTTGTGCTTTGGTGTGAAGATGTTGCTTAGCATAGGAAGTTTAGGGCCACTGATTTAGCACCAATCCGACCTTAGGATAGCTCCCTAGGATTTTTCTAAGGTGAATTAGAGATCACATTAGGTGGCTTGGTTAACCACCTTAGAAAGTTCCATTTGAGTCCAAATTTGGTGTGTTCAAGCCTTGAGATCAAGTGATCTCGTGGTCCAAATTTCATTTAGTTTGTTGTCCAATTGGTCCACCAATTAGGAGCCCCAAAATCCCTCCCTAGAATTGACATAAAACCCTAAATAATTCATTAAAAATTCATATTAAATCTAAAAAAATTTAATTAAGGGCTATAATTAATAACATTTCAATCCTTAATTTGAGAAAAAATAAATCCCCTTCAACTGACCCTTAATTTGATTCAAATTTAATTTTGAGGGAAAATCAATGATTAATTTATTTAATTAATTAAAAATCTCAAATAATTTCCAAACATTTGGAAACACATCCATGAGTCATCTATTACTTTTGGGAGTGATTCCATCTTATTTGGAATGAGTTTGAACCAAAATTCCAAAAAATCATTCTTAAGTAGGATAATTTCAATAACTTATTAAATAACCCAAATTTTCAAAATTCATAACAAATTATAGAAAATTCAAAATCAATCAAACTCAAAGGTTAATGACTCTAATTAAAATCTACAATTTCTAAAAATTTCAAACCTCCAAAATCTAGTCAAAGTAAATAAAATTAACAATTCAGTCAATCTTAGTTAAAATATAGGCTCAAAGTTCAAAAAATCATAACTTTCTCTAGAAAACTTCGAATTAAGCGTGCTAACAATCTAATAACTCATAATAAGGCCTAATATTTATTAAAAATCTGAAACTTTCAAGATTTTCTTTAATTTTAAAGGTCCACTTTTAACCCCCTAATTAACACATTAAGGCTAGAAAAAAACTATGTCAAAAAATAGTGTAGTTTGTTGAAGGTAGAGAGAGAAGATTTGAGAAATTTATTTGAAAATAATGGTTTTTTTTCAAATTTGCATCTTCACGGGAATTCCGGTCAGCTCATGGCGACGGATGTTCGTCGACAACCTATGGCTGGTGGACCTCTCGAAGATCTATGCTCTTTTTCAAGGTCTTCGGCTGCTCCAACCCGTTCGTATCCTTCATCTCCACCAGGTTTCGGAGATGAGAAGTCTATTTTTTCACAAATGGTAAAACCTAAGGGAAAATCTGGTATGCATTAGATATCAATGGAGGCAGTTGTTTTCCTAAGAAAGATCTTGAAGTAAATGGAAAAGGGAAGAATGTAATTATGGAAGATAATTTTAAAAAGTTGTTTAACTCTGGATTGACATCGACTCCAAAGGAAGGTCTGAATGCATCTCCTTCCTCGAGACCACTGATTGGGAAAATAATTTCTGGTAATGAAAGTCTTGAATGTAGGAGGTTGGATAGATTAATTCCTATTTTTGTTAAAGAATTTAGACCAAAGGAGGGAAAAGTAGCAGGGGAGCTAGCGGAAAATTTTCATCATGTGGAACTGCTGCAGAAATCTGACATGAAAATTAATTTGCTATATTTTGATTTGATGAAGGTTAGGAATGTTGATTCTAGTGGTTTAGGTGAATGTTCAAATGATGCTCTGATCCCTGTTCGGCAACCTGTTGCAGCTCAAATAAATGCATGGAGCAAAAAAGAAAATATTAAAGTTTTGGACTTACAATTGGGTCATTTCTTATCTGAAAATGGGTCTACTGTTAAACTGCATCAGAAAATGAGATGGAGAATTCAAGTAAGCTTCTTAATTCATTGGTGATTAAAATATTTGGAGGTGAAGCTTCATTAACAGTGATTAGTTTAGAACTTAGAAGACAGTGGTCTCAATATGGGAAGTTTCACCTCACAATGCTTGGCATGGGATGGGTGCTTTATTCTTTTTTTGAGCCTGAGCACATGGAATCAATTTTGTCCAATTGACCTTGGTTTGTCAATGGACAAATAATTGGAGTTAATAAATGTTCTCAAAATTTCTGTCCAACATCATTTAAAGGCCTGATAGCTCCGATTTGGATCAGGTTACCAAATCTTCCTCTACAATGTTGGGATGATATCAACATTTGTAAAATTGCATCAATGGTTGGAAAGTCATACTTAATTGATGGGAACATGTTTCAATGAGGAAGAAGGGAGTTTCGAAGTGTTTGTGTCTGAATTAAGGCTGATATTAAACTACCCTTAGGTGTTTGGGTGGTAGGCAGCTCTGGAAAATTCTATCGGAAGATAGAATACGAAAGAATTCCTAACTTTTGTTTCAAATGTGGATTGATTGGTCACAACAAGAACAATTGTAGAGAACGTGAATTGGAATCCAAGCTTCAGGAGAAGATTACAAATTCTGAAATCTTAGCTATAGCAGAAGGTATTCAAAATAAGTTTGTTGAAGCCACCAGTAAAGATACAGCAGGTTATGATCCACGGTTGGTTGTAAACTGTGGAAGAAAGAAGGCTAAAAACAGTTTCAAAAAAGTATTTCAACAACCTTTGGATAATGTTGTGTGGAAAAAACAGGAGTAAGGATATCTAATGTTAATGAATCAAGCTTAGAAGACAATGTTGTTCTAATTAAAAAGTTTGATTATGATACAACTAATGTTAATGCTAGTCCAGTTAAAAAAACTGATCCTGATACAAATGGTGTTATCTCTTCTCAGGCTGTGATTACTATCTCTTCTCAAGAAATTGTACCTAATATGAGAAAAATTGGCAACATTCCAGAAAACAAATTAAATGCTCTCAGTTATACGGATGAAGAAGGAGAAATCATGCAAAATAATGTGGATGAGTTATTGATTGTTGGAGAATCTCCTGGCAATGGAAATTCTGATATCTTGATTCAAAAGGATGATACGGGTATGGGAAGTAAAGATGCTGGATCCAATCATGCTAAAAAGAAGAAATCAAAATAATGGAAAGATCTTGGGCCAATAAGTTCTAACTCGAGAAATAGAAGATTGGAGTTAGAAATGAATGGTATAATGGGGATTTCTTCCCCTCTCTTAGATTAATGTCTTCTATAGCATTCTGGAATTATAGAGGATCATGGAAGAAAGGTGCTTCTCTATACCTTAAAGAATTTGTTAAATTTTATATCATTTTCTTTTTGGGTTTGGTAGAGACTAAATTGTCATCTTTTGACATAAAAGAAGTTAAATTGTTGATTGGAGATGGTTGGGATTATTTTATTGTGCATTCATATGGGTTATCAGGAGGTATTATAATTTTATGGAATTCTCATTTGGCTGATTTTCAATTGTTGATTCTTCTTCTCAATGTATTATTAGAGATCTATCAATTACCAATAAAGGTAAATGGAGGATTGCTTCTGTGTATGAAAACAAAGACATGTATAAAAGGAGAGAACTTTGGGAGATGTTGGAATTGCACTCTTCAGGTGAGTATCCTATGGTGGTGGGTGGAGATTTTAATTGTCTAGCTTACAAGGAGGACAAGAGAAGAGGAAAAAGGTTTCAGTTTTCTCAAGGGCATAAAGAATTGAAGGGTTTTTTTGCTAATAATGACTACCATGAGGTTGGGGTTATTGGCCCACAGTTTACTTGGTGCAATAACAAAACTGGAGGGGCTCATATTTTTGAAAGATTGGATAGGTGCTTCCTTAACTCTATGGCTTTAAATTCATCAAATCATTTGGTTGTTAGACACCTGGCCAAAATAGCTTTCGATCATTATCCAGTTATTCTTAATTTCCATGACTTTAATCCATCATCTAAAAGGATCATTAAATTTTAGGATGTATGGGCATCTTATCTGGCTTCTTCAAATATGGTTAAGAAGGAATGGGATAAATCTTATTTGGGTAATTATTCTCAAATATTGAATTCAAAGTTTAAAAGAGCTTTAAAATAACTATTCTTCTGGAGTAAGGCTAAGTTAAAGAATTTGAACCTCTTGAAAAAGAGCTTGATGGAAGAGGTTTTGAAGTTGCAAACCAAGGAATCAGATACTGGATTTTTATCAGAAGAAGAATGTTGGATTTTGAGAGTTAAAGTGAACGAAATCAACTCAACTATGGCTCGGTTGAATGCAAGGTGGAAACAAAGAGCAAAGGTCAAATGGATGGTTGAGGGTGATAGCAATTCAAAAATTTTTCACTCTTTTGCTAGTGCAAGGAGAAACTCTAACAACATTGTTAAAATAAAGGATGAAAATGGCAATTCAATGGAGGGGCATGATAAAATAGAAGAGGACCTTCTACCGTTCTTCAGCCAAAAATGGAGACAGAGGAGTTGTGACTCGGATGGATGGCCTTTGTCGAGAAATGGTTTGAATTATGATGATAGAAAAATGCTACAAAGGGACTTCTCGGTGGATGAGATTAAGGTGGTTTTAAATCAAACTGGACGTAATATTACCCCCTATTTTGATGGCATATCTTATTCATTTATCAAAGAGTATTGGAATATCATCAAAATTAATTTTTGGAATGCTATAAATCAATTTCTTTGTCATGGTGAGATGAATAAATCTTGGAAAGATACCTTAATAGTTCTCATTCCTAAAGTAAGCAATCCTTTGATTCCATCGAATTATAGGCCTATTAGCTTGTGTAATTCGGTCTACAAGGTGGTAGCAAAAGTGATCTTGAATATATTAATATATATTATTCCTAAGCTGGTCTCGATGGAGCAAGTGGCTTTTATCAAGGGTAGATCTCTTTCAAACCATGTGTTGGTTGCTTAGGAATTATTCCATAAATTCAGGTATTCTAAATCATCTAAAGGACTTGTTTCATTTAAATTTGATATGGAGCAAGCATATGAATCAATGGAAGATTGGGTATTCATCCGACTTTCCATAGCACACATTCTCTTGTTCCAATTAGTGTGCTTGAGGAAATTGATAAGTTGTGCAGGAGTTTCTTATGGAACAAGTTAAATGCAAGACTGGGTATTCATTATGTTAGTTGGTTTGATTTGTGCAAACCTTTGAAATGGGGAGGCCAAGGTTTGTATTCCTCTACTTCTAAAGTTATTGCTCTAAGAGCTAGATTGGCTTGACATTTTTTACAAAATAAAGATTCACTTCTACACAAATCTCTTGCTCCTAAGTATGGCACCAAGGTTGAAGCTGGAGACAATAAGAAAGGATTATCATCTTCATGGAAACTAATATGTGATGGTGGAAAGCTACTTAATCCTTTGATGAAATGGAACATTGCAAATGGATCATCTATTAATGTTTATAGAGATAAATGGATTTTGAATAAATGTGTCAACAAGTGGCCAACTTTTGTAGTGCCTCAAGGTGATGAGGTATTATTGCTTAACAGGTTTATTGTAAACAAAACCTGGAATGTTGATGAGCTGCTAAAGTTTTTTTGGCATGAGCTGGTGGAGCTAATCCTACAAATCAATATCAAAATAGATCAACGGGATGAAGAGCTGGAGCTGATTTTCCTAAATTTGGGTAAGACTTTATCTGGATTGATTTTTAAAACTATGCAACAACAAGAAGAAGAACCCATATTTTGGAAATGGATCAAAAAATCTAAATTGAATCCTCATGTAGAAGTGTTCTGGTGGAGGCTATTTAAAAATGCAATTCCAACTTGCCATTTCTTATCTTATAGAAGGTTGCAAAGTATTGAAATCTGTCCAAGGTGCTGGAATGGTATTGAAGATGTGGAACATGTAGTTGTCAACTGTAGCAATTTCAAAGAAGTGCTCTTACTGTTAAATAATTGTGGATTTGGAACTCCCTCGGTTAACAATTTAAAAAATTGCTGCACTTGGATGGAATCAATTGCCCAACATAATTGTAGGCTTCTAAACTTGTTTTGCAATGTTGTGTTTCTTTCTTGGAAGGCTAGGAACAAATTCATACATGAAGGATTTGAAGATAGTGCAAATGAAATTGCTGCAAATGTTGTTAGCTATTCTTCTCTTTCTAAAATTGCTTTTAACATTAGCTCAGACAGATGGGATGTTAACCAGTCTATTAGACTGTTTAATATTTGGCATCCCCCTCCACCTGATTGGTTAAAGATTAATATAGATGCTTCACTTGGTTCATCTTATAAAGCTAGAATTGGAGGAGTGGTCCGTGGTTGCAAAGGGAGGTTCTTATTGGCTTTTGGAACATCATGCATCCATTGGGACATTTCTCAGTTGGAACTCTTACCTATCAAACATTGAAAGAAGTTATTAAAGATTGGATGTTCAAATACGAAGGATTAATCATTGAAAGTGACAATTCTAATGTAATTAGGATTCTCTAACACGCTTTGCTTGATGGCTTCAAGGAGATGGAAGACTTTGAGTTCTGCAAAGATTTCAATTATGTTATTTTTAAATTTACAACTTAGTCAACTTGGGGAGAGAGAGAGTCTCATATTTTCTAGAGAGAGAGTCCCAGATTTTCTAGAGAGATAAAAACTCTTCATTTGAATTTATGTTTTTTGAAAAGCTTGCTCTCCACCGATAACAGTGGATGGCCGTTAACCTCCATCCTCCGATGCCAATGATGGTCGGCATTCATCATCAAATGCTATTTGTATTCTTCCTTGCTCCATTCATGGTTCGTCTCCTCCTGCTTTCGGTGATGCCAACTTGGTGTTTGATCAAGATACCAAGTCAATGTTTAAATCGGCTGCACCTCTGGTGATTAATGAGGGTGGATTACTTCAGCCAAAAAAACTTATGGATTGAATTGGAAAGGGAAAGAATGTGATGTTGGATGTTTCATACAAATTGTTGATTCCATCTAGTTTTCAAAGAGAAGTAAGAATTGATCTCCAGTCCTCTGATGGTGTTTCTCAATTTTCTGATGTTAAAAAAGATATAGAAGTGTTGAAGGATTTCATATCTTCTGATATCTCGATTAGAATGGGAAATGAAGACTCTATTTTCGGAGGTGCAATCTCTGATCAAGTTTTGGAAGCTATTGCAGTAGAAAATTCTTCTACAGTGGGGGGTCATAATGATGTGCATCATACTGAAGTTATTTGGGCAAGGTTCACGAGTGCATCTTAACTGATTTGGGCAATTGCAAAGTTGCTGAAATTTTGATTCATGTTATTCCTCCCCAATAGAGTAAGGTATCAACCAATGCTTGGAACAAAATAAATAACTTTAAAACTATTGATTTCAATTTTGGAGAATGTTTGTTTGATGATGGTGTAGTAAAGCTGCATATGCAAAATGAGGTAGGAAAGACAAACAGATTGCTCAAATCTTTGGTGGTGAAAGTGTTTGGAGATTTTGTGCCTTACCATGTCATAAGGGGTGGAGTTAAGGAGGCAATGGACTTAATTTGGGAAATTCCACATGACTCTTCTTGGAAGGGGGTCGGTATTATGTGCATTTGAAGACCCAAAAGCTCTTGAACCTATTATATCTAGTGGGCCTTGGTATGTGAATGGGCATATCATTAGTTTGGACAAATGGTCTCCTACATTCCAGCCAACTTCTTTAAAAGGTTTAACAGCTCCTGTTTGGATCAGGATGCATAATCTCCCTTTACAGTGCTGAGATGAAATTAACATCTATAGAATTGCTTCAAAGGTTGGAACTCCATATTTAATTGATGAAAACATGTTTCAAATGGGGAGAAGGGAGTTTGCAATAATTTGTGTTGAAATCAAGCTAGAAGACAAATTGCCTTTGGGTGTTTGGGGGGAGGGAATTTATGGGAAGTTCTACCAAAAGATTGAGTTTGAGAGAATTTCTGATTTTTATTTCAAATGCGAGAGGAATGGACATCTGAAGATCAACTGCTCAGTAGCTAGTGTAGAAATCTGTCAGGTTTCTAGTCAATTTAAGAGTACCAATGAAGGAGTTGCTATTTCAAACAAGCCAAACTCAAATGAAGGATCATGGGAAGAAGGTGTCAATGAGGTTGATAAAGAAGACTATGGACCTTGGATCCATGTGAACTATGGGAGGAGAAGATTCAGTAATTACAAATTCAAAAATACTTGGACTAGACCTGGGTATCAGGAAGCTAACAAGTCTGTGTCTGTAAAGGAAGATGGAGTTGCTGGGAAGACTCATGGAGAGAAGGTAAATGGGAATGATGCAAGAGTACAAAATGAAGAAGTTATTGTAGTAGAAGCCACTCGGAATGAAGAACTACAGTATGAGGTAAAATCTGGCCCTCATTGTAATGAAGTTCAAGAAATAGGAAATGATACATCTGGTAAAAAGAGGAATGTTGTTTCTTTTTTGTATTCCTAGTAAAAATAATCAAGTTGACGTGTTGAATCTGCTGGTGGAGGAAGGGGAATATCTAAACTCAGTGATTATGGAGTCTCCAAATGTATTGGAACATAAAGCTATAAATTTACCTTGGAGGATGAAAATGATATAAAGGCAATTCAAGTACGCATCTCGGGTGATGGTTCATCCAATATGAAGAAAAAAGGTACAAAGCAGCTCAAGGATTGGGACCTATTAAACTAGTTCCAAGGAATAGAAGATTGGAAGGAGAATCAAAAGAGAAGTTGGGGAGCTTTCCCCCTATTATTCAATGATGTCATCCATAGGATTTTGGAATTGTAGAGGAGCTCAAAAAGTATAGCTTCTCTTTACATGAAGGAGTTTATAAAAGACCATGGAGTGTTCTTTCTTGGGTTGCTTGAAATAAAGTTATCTTTTATTGATAGGAAAGATGTTAATTTGTTGGTAGGGAGTGATTGGGACTTTTTTCATGTTCCATCTGAAGGCTTTTCAGATGGCATTATGGTGTTATGGAATCACAATATGGATTCTTTCAAGGTCATGGAATCTTCTTCCTAGCAGGTAATAGTGGAGTTAGATGTTGTTAACAAGGGAAAGTGGAAAGTTACGACTGTATATGGGAACAAGGATGTCTATAAGAAGAGGTCTGTATCATATGCCTAAAGATATTCCTATGGAAGTGGGTGGAGACTTTAATTGCTTAATATCTAGGGAGGAAAAAAAGGTGGGAAAAAGATTTGTTTATTTCCTTGGTCTTAAGGAGATGAAGTCCTTTATAACATGTAATGATTCACATAAGGTTGGGTGCATTGGACTCAAATTCACATGGTGCAATAATAAGAAGGGGGTTGAAAGGATTCTTGAAAATTGGATAGATGTCATCTGAATTCAGCACCATTGAACTCGTCTCACCGTTTGGTGGTTAGGCACTTGGCTAGAGTTGCATCGGACCATTGTGCTATTTTGTTAAACTTATTAGAATTCAATGTGCGGTGAAACAATAATATCAAGTTTGAAGATGCATAGCCCTCAATTCCAACTTCGATGATAGTGGTTAGAGAAGCATGGAGAAAAAAATCTATTGGAGAATTCTCTCAAATTCTGAATCAGAAGATGAATAGATCTCTTAAAGCCTTATATTATTGGAGTAAAGCTAAGCACAACGACTTAAATCAATCTAAAGATGAGCTAAAGAAAGAAATTATGGAATTGCAATTAAAAGAGGATGAATTCGGTTTCCTGTCAAATGAGGATATGTGACTATTGAAAACTAAGACAAATGCTTTAAACTCTACATTGGCTAGGCTTTGTACTTGGTGGATGCAGCGAGCCAAGGTTAAATGGCTTATGGAAGGTGACTCAAACTCAAGGTTTTTTCATGCATATGCAAGTTCTAGAAGGAATTCAAACTTCATACATAAAATCAAAGATGAGAACGGATTGATTGTAGAAGAGAAGCAACAGATAGAAGATGTATTATTCAGTTACTTCAAAGATAAATGGGAAGAGAGGAATTGTTCTATGGATGGGTGTCCTAAGCCGTGGAAGACTTTGAATGAAGATGATTTGCTTATGTTGGATAGAAATTTTTCCATGGGAGAAATTGAGACGGTAATCAAAGCTCTTGGTGGGAATATTGCTCCGGGACATGATGGTATCTCTTATTCATTTTTCAAATCATGTTGGTCTATAATTAAGGATGATTTATGGAAGGCTTTGGATCACTTCTTCAAATCCAAGAAGATGTGTAAAGAGTGGAAAGAAATAATCATAGTGCTGATACCAAAGGTAAAAAATCCTGTCTCCTTCCAATTTTAGACCAAAAAGTTTGTGTAACTTTGTTTATAAGATAGCGGCAAAGATGATTTTAAATAGACTTTTTCTTGTTATTCCTAAATTAATTTTGGATGAACAAGTAGCTTTTTTGAAAGGGAGGTCTCTTTCAGATCATGTCTTAGTGCCCCATGAAGTCTTCCACAAGTTTAGATATGCTAAATTCTCTAAAGGTTTAGTTTCCTTCAAAATAGACATGGAACAAGCATACGATTCAATGGGGTGACCGACTTTATTCAAGGCATTAGAAGATTGTGGTTTTCCAAACAAATTTGCTAATCTCATTTGGATTGTGTTTAAAGTACTTGCTTTTCTTTATCAATCAATGGGAATTTGTATAATTGGATAGAAGCAAAGAGTAGTTTTCATCAAGGATACCCATTATCTCCATTTTTATTTATTATTTGTGCACAACTTCTATCAAATACTTTTTCACAAAAGAAGGATTCGATAGGTATTCATATTTCACCTAATGGGCATAAGATCACTCACCTACTCTATGCCGATGACATTATCATTTTCTCGAAAGCAAGGTTAAAGATGATTAAGGATATCAAAAGCATCCTTTCGACTTCTATGGTTGGACAGGTCAAAGGGTGAATACTAGTAAATCTAGAATCTTATTTGGTAAATCAATCAAAAGAAGGAAGAGAAAAGAAATTGCTAGGCTTATGGAATTCAAGGAGATCAAATAATTTTCCTATTTGGGAATCAAGGTTGCATTTAGAAGAATGGTTGAAGCTGATTTCCAATTCCTCTTAAATAAAGCATTGAATATGTTGGGTGTGTGGGGTGGAAAATTTATATCTTTAGCCGGAATAATCACTTTGGTCAAGTCGGTTTTGTAATCATTCCCTACTTTTCATTCAACTCTTTCTTTAATTCCTAGAAGTGTTTTGAATGAAGTAGATAAGTTGTGCATAAGTTTTATTTAGAGCAAGAAAGATGGAAGAGCTAGTCTCCACTATATTGGCTGGGAATCCTTATGCTGATCAAATGATTTGGGTGGACATGGAATAGTTCCCTGTTCTAAGAAAGCTGGTCCACTTAGAGCCAAGTTAGCTTGGAGGTATTATCAAGACAAAGACTCTTTGATGCATAAAGTGTTGTTCCCTAAATATGGTTCTATTTTTTAGGATCATTTTTTGGACATAGCAGGTTCTTTAGCTTGGAAACTTTTATGCAATGGAGCGGAATGTCTCAAACTAATTGTCAAATGGAGAATTGCTAATGGGAAATTTGTAGATGTTTTCAAAGATACTTGGTTATTGGATAGAAGCATTAATAAATGGCCAACCTTTGTTCAATCAAATGAGTGCAATGATCTCATGGTGGACAAGTTTATAAGCAATGGTTGCTGGGATGTAAGGAAGCTGGGAGATTTCTTCGGTCCAGAACTTATACAATTGATATTTGGTATTCAGATTTTTTTTGGAAGTTCAGATGATCAAATGGAATTAATTCATAAGCTTTCAGGAAGATCAATTTCAGCCTTGACAAATAAAAAATTGGAGAAATGCAGTTCTATTTGTGCTAGATGGAATTGGCTGAAAAATGCCAAATTGAGTTCAAGAGTGGAGAATTTCTAGTGGAGAGTTCTCAATAATGCAATCGCAACATATCAGTTCTTAAGTTATAGAAGATTATAAGGTAATAATGGTTGTCCAAGGGGATGTGAGATGGATGAAGACATTGAGCATATTGTCTCCAAATGCAGGTTTTTAAAAGAAGTCATATAGCATCAAAACAATTAGAGGTTTTGGCATTCCTAGTTTTAGCTCCTTTGATTCATGTTTTATATAGTTGGATAGCCATAATCATTGGTTGGTTAATCTTTTTAGCAACACGGTCTACTTGTCTTGGAAAGCTAGAAATGACTTTGTTCATAATGAATCTACAACCAGCTCGTTGGTGATTGCTACAAACGCTGTGAGTTATTCTGCTATCTTTAAGCCTTTAATTAGTTTTAACTTGGGTAATTTGGATGTTAATCAACCAAAAAGGTTGTTGAATAATTATTGACATCCTCCTCCACCCAATTGGATAAAAGTTAATATAGATACTTCACTTAGTCCTTCCTATAAGGCTAGGATCGGTGGTGTGTTTTGTGATCATTAGGGAAGATTCTTGATGGCTTTTGGTCAAAAGTGGATCCATTGGATATTGCTTCATTGTAGCTTCAAGATATTTTATCAATCAAATATGTGGTTAAGGAATGGATGTCTGATTACAAGGGCTTAATCATTAAAAGAGACAACAAAAATGTAATCAACGTCGTTCAAGGCATCGTGAGGAAAGGGAGCAATGAAGTGGAAGATCCTTCATTTATCAAAGAGTTCAATTTTGTTATCTTTAATTATGTAAAAAGGGAATGCAATAAGTTAGCGGATCTTGTGCTAACTATGCAATTTTAAGTTCTTTCATTTGGGATGATTTAGTCATGAATATGATTCCTCCTTCTTTTATTTACTTGTTAAAGGAGGAATCAAATGCTATTAGGTTGTAATCCATTTCCTTAGTTATTAATGAAGCATTTTATGTTTTTTCTTCAAAAAAAAAGATAAAGGTAATAATAAGTTTGTAGACATGTGTGCTAACTTTGCTCTTATTAGTAATTTCATTTGGGAGGATTTATGTTTGAATAAGAATCCTCCTTCGTTCTTTACCTTGTTGAAGGAGGAATCAACTTTGTAGTTTGCTTATTTTATTAATGCATTTATTGCTCTTTTATGAAAAAAATTAACACATTAAGATAATTCAAAAAATGCATAACTCTTTAAAATTCCAGAATTTTCTAATTTGATTAATAAAACCTTAACTAGCTTCTTAAAATCAATCACTAGCTAAAATATTTAATAATAATCCACCGTTAATCTTAACCAACTTAAATTAACTTAATCAACCTCGATTACTATTAGGTAACCCAGGTCTACTAAGCTATTAACTTAGCCCCAAGGAAGGTGAAATAAACTTCACGGCCTCGTGTGAAACAAATGTAGTAATTATTTAACCTTTAAAATATATCTAAATTAATTCTTAACACATTAATACTTAAACTCTAACATAAAACTCCCTTTAGGCCTTAACAAATTCAAATTTTAGATAACTCTAACTAACTAGCCAGCCTAAGATATACCCCAGCCACACGACCTTTTATACACACTCTAAATGGTTTGTTAGGACAACCGACTCTAGATCTAGGCTAGGCCGATATTTACTTTTCTGCTGTGTACCAAATGTTTTTGAGATTTTACTTCATATTGTGGATGAAATTTCCTAGTATGCTTGATTACTTTTACTACACTCTGTGGATGATTGATGTATTTGGAGACTAGATTACCATTAGGATGGGAATGATCTGGATGTTCACTGAATTTTCTACAGGTAGCCATGCTCATGCACGACAATAAGAAGGGGGCTAAATAAAAATTAATTATAATTGTACTTGCTACAGGTGCTTCAGCTGCTACATCCCCAAAAAATAAAAAGGGCATGACTAGTGTGTTTACTTCTTTTCTGCACATATATACAACTGCTTAGGATATATTTTGATTTGTTAAATGCTTAGGATAACCTTGCAGGAGAGCATAGAATTTTTATTTCATATTAATGTAATTTGTTTAAGAGTATTGAGTTGTGAAAGTACACATTTTAGTCGGGATACATAGATCCAAAGATTGGATTCCAAAGAGAAAAGGATACCCCTTTTGGGGATACCCCTTTTCTATTTGGAAGTCCAATTTTGGATCATCTTTTTCCTACCCAAAGAGGAAAGGGTGGCCTTCCCCTTAAAGGAAGAGCTCTTTTTTCCACTTGGGTAGCCTACTATGAAGGATCCAAGGAAACTGAAGGAGAAGAAGACTGGAGAATTGAAGACAAAGAGTATCCCACTCAAAGTCACTTGCATCGCTATAAGGACTAGAATCTGGGTTATTGTCAGTGCTGCTCGACCACTTTACTTTCTATAGACCCTGGGTTGTAATAAGTAAGGCAGTTTGCCTATGGACGTTTATTAATTAATTCATTTATAATTGATGTGTTAAAGTGATTGCCTATAGGATTTCTTATTTTTCTTAATTTTTTTGGCGTTTGTGTGCCACTCTTTATTTTAGCCAGGATATATGAGGCTGGTGAGGGTGTGCAAAATTTTTCTACTCAAAATTAAATGTTGAAAATTTTAGGAGTTTAGAAATATAGAAAGATAACGAATCTAGGAATTAGTCGGGGATCACCCCCAGGGTCGTATGCATATTTTTGCATTTCTTCTTTCCTTGCTTTAAACACTTCCCCATCTACAGGTAGAGTCTGGATAATCTGACCTATGAGGATGAGGTGTCAGACCTAGGTAAGCCTATTCTTCTAAAAAATTATTCTTAAGCCTTTTTAAATTTAAAGCATATATGATTTAGAGTTGTCGACTAGCATGCATTGCATTAGAAATACATTTGAGTGAGTCAAAATTTTAATTGCATCAGTATTTAGCATTTTCACCTAGCATAAGTCTAAGGGGCTAATTAAGAAAATCTCTAGATGTCAGCCCCAACTTTCCAAAACTTTAATAAAAACATCCCTACCATTATATCATAAAAATGACCAGACTCATTTATTTGAAATCTACTAGGTGGCTAAATGGCTCCCCAATCGAAGCCGGGGTAAGTCTAGATTCTACATCGCATTAGTTAGGTTCAGACAACTGTGGTTTAGTGTCCAAATTTAGATTTAGGAACCAGGGCAGATCTTGGATTATAAGACCCCAATGACCAGGAATATAATCCCAAATTTCTAATAACATATTCAACTCAAATTAAATATTTTTTCAATCTAAAACATAAAGCCCAACACTTTGATTAAGTTGGGATACTTCCGGATGGTTTCGGAATCTCAAAGTGTCCCCTACTTTCTTTCCTTGACCCTGTTAATAAGTGCTTAATCTAAAAATTCACCTCTTTTAGTATCACTCAAAGAAAGATTTTAACAAAATTTTGCCACTATTTTAATCGAGAGTTTTTGCAGGGGACTCAACCTCCCTATGACGTAATTAATTGTGAGGGCTTGCACTCGTTGGATATTTAGAACCACACACACCTAATTTTCAAAATGTATTTTTTAAAACTCACTTGATATTTCTTTTGGGAAAGTCTACTTCATAATGATCATTATTGTCATAATTATATAATTGATAACATATTATATTCTCTTTTTCCAAAGAGATTTATTACGTGTTAACATCAACTCAAATTTGAAATTAACGATCTTATTCCCTTAATAATCATGGTTTGATCTTAGGTTGAAACCCATTTTGTTCCTCTCTGGATCTTATGTGGTTCCCGCTTAAATCAGACTACGATAGGCTTGAGAAAATTTATAATTCTGGATATGAACTTATTAGGAGATTTTATCTCTGCCTCTCGTAGCAGTATATCATCTCTAGTGA
Organism: Dendrobium nobile; assembly: GCA_022539455.1. Lineage (NCBI taxonomy): Eukaryota > Viridiplantae > Streptophyta > Magnoliopsida > Asparagales > Orchidaceae > Dendrobium > Dendrobium nobile. The sequence goes on along the minus strand of CM039733.1, from coordinate 28,754,430 downwards.
TCTATTCGACTTCAGAATTAAAATCTAAACTTAGTTTGAAACCTCCCAAAAGAAAATTTCAAAACTTAAATTAGTATTCTTTGGAAAAATTCAACCAACAATGATCATTATCATCATGCCCAAATAATTTTTCAACAGTGATATCTTCTTCTTTAGGGGAGATACATCACTTATTCATAAGGTTTTGGGCATGATATCAGCGGTAATCTACTTAAAATATTGTGGTTAGAAATTAGACCGAACCTCATTTTGATCTTCTGAGGTCATATGTGGTTCTCTCTCGAATCTAATCATAATATTTTAGGTAGGATTTATAATCTTAGATTTAAATCCCATTCTAAAGGTTTATTTCCACTTCATGAAGTGGTATGACTCTACTAATGGGATGTTTGATCTCAGGATTCGAATCTAAAAGTCGATTCTAATTTTCCAAAGAAAGCTAACATTTTTTAAAAAACTTATTTTCAAAATTTCACCAATAGTATTTTATTCATTTTATGAAAGGAAAAGTTTATTAAAGTTTATGAAAAAAAAGGAAAAAGTTTTAAGGGAAAAGCTTCAAGAAATATGATTATGAAAATGTCTAATAACTTATGCCTACCAAATGTTTAGTATGATCTTTTATTGTTTTAATTTTATGCTTAATAATCTATTTTAAATTATTTCATGGATTTAAGATAAATGCTTATTACCTGCTGAGCGTTCGCTCACCCTACTGATGGCAAGACGATAGTTTTCCTATCATCATAGAGGACCTTAGGATGTCAGGTTTTTATATTACTATTATGAGTTGAGTCAATGGATGTATTATGGAGTCAGTTGATGTATTGTGTTTTTTTTAAGTGGTTGTATGTTTTAATGAATTTGTTAGAAATTTTTCAGTTTGGATGTTTAGTGGATCTTTTTTATATTGTATTGATGATGTTTATGTTTATATATTTTATGAAATGAAACTTCTATGAAATGAATGTTATATGTGTTCTATGTACGATTTTCTGTTCCCACCCCGTTAATTCGGGCTAGCTGGGCCGGGTCGTGATAATGAAGAATAAGATGATGATGATGTTTAAGAATATGTTCTTAATATAACTAGATATCTTTTAGATAAATTGAGTCAAAAAGATGAATAAATAGCTTAGATGGAGAAGAAAATGGAAGAATTGACAAATGTTATAGCGTCTCTCCAAAGCAAAGAGGTTCCTTTAACTATGGCTTTGATAGACTCAATTCTAGTTGAACCTTTCTAAAACAATAATAAACCTAGAAAGGTAATAAAGGAAAATAAAACTGAGGTTTTGAAATGAGAGAAAGAAATAGTGTAAGCATTAAATATTAAATAGATGGTAGAGTAGCAAGTTATGAGAGTTTTAGCACAGTCTAAGGGTGTCTCGTCTATTTTTAAGGGTATACCTTACTCTGAAGAATATAACTTGGTTCTTTATCCTAAAGGATTTATTTCACCATCATTCAAAAATTTTGATAAAACAGAGAATCCAAAGAAACATTTAGCACATTTTAGGTTTGGTTATTGAAATGTAGGAGGCAGTGATGCTCTACTATCCTGATAATTCATGAGCACCTTATTTAGTGTTACATTTGAATGGTATGCTGAGATACCTAATTGATCAGTTTAGACATTTGCAGAACTCGAACAGATGTTCATTAAAAGATTTGCTGGAGCACTTCACCATGTCACATTGGGAGATCTTGTAGTGGAAAAATAGAAACCTAGAGAAATCCTAGATTATTAATCTTAAGGTGGAGGAAAATTAGCATGAAATGTGAGCCTAAACTCCAAGATCAACACGCTATAGAAATTCTCATAAAAAATATTCATAGTCCAATTGTCTTCTTAATAAAAGGATTTAAAATAAAAACTTTTGAGAAGTTTTTGAATAAAGCCACTAATCTTCAAGAACAAATATCTCAATTGACTTTCTCAAAAGATGAATCTCTGATAGAAATTAGAAAATTAAAACATTAGAAGGTGTAGGAAAAGAAGTCTGGGTTAATATCTATAGTTGATCATGGTAAATAATTGTTATAAATTAAGATTAAAATTTTAAATCATTCATCATAGTATCAACAGTATAATAGGCCTCCTATTCCATAGTTGAAATCTCACCCTGATTTTATCACTAAAGAATAAAGAGAGAGTTTTTAAGCTTTAAAGAATAAGGGTTATTCATTTAAAAGAAAGGCTATCAAAAAAATCTTTAAAAGCCTTTTAAATAAATTAGAATTCAAACGTTTTGAACAAAAAAAGCTAGAAGATATGGGAAAATCTAGATATTGTCCATATAATTACATGATCAATCATGAGTTGTAGGATTGTATAATATTTAAAGAATGGCTTGAAAGAAGCATTAAAGATGGATCGGTTGTGATACACAAAGAGTACTTAGCTAATTCTATTTAAGGATCTGCTAAATGCATGATTGGTGAGCCTTTTGTATCTATTTTAAATTAAAAACTTGGTCATATCTGTGAAATAGCTTTCTCCTGCTCTTCTAAAAAAATTATATATAAACTTTATCATTTATCTGCTCAGGTATCTCAAGAAGTGTAAAGTCCCCTCCTGGTTGATCTAGTAGCTCCTGAAGACGAATTTTCTAAATAAAGTTCTCGTTGAAGAACCAAAGAAAATTTCAGCTAGCTAATTTTTGTTAGTTCAAAATGTAGAACTCAAGAATAAAAATATTAACATAAATAAAAATATTTGGTTTCTACCAATACCGAAGAAAAGAATCTTGTACCTCTTACACTATATGATTTATATTTTTTCAGATGAGGGTATAAGAAAGCAATGAAGAAAGATTTAGTGTATATCTTGTATATATCTAGTGATGATCAAACAAATGATGTAACAAAAAATAACTCTATAGAACCTCAAATAAACTTAAACGAGTTAAAATAATCTCTTCAATATTTCTCTGATAGTGATTCCCCTATCTTCAATATTTAGGGCAATCCTTTTAAATAGAATTGAGATGTCTAATCTTGATAATTCATCAAATGAAGAATTAAAGATTAATAAACATACATAATCAAAAGAATCAACTATCTCTTCCTCAGAAGAGATAGTCCAAGTAAATTTGCACAGAGGTAAGGTGTTACCAGCATCAGCATCTGTAGCCAACAAAAAAACAACTTGTTGCCAATAATCTAAAAACTTAAATACTAGTTCAAATAAACTCAGATGTGGTTAATTTAGATATTTCAAAAGTGGATTATAATGTATTAACACATCTCAAAAAACTACCTATAAAACTAAGTATATATGATGTTTTAGTTCTCTCCAAGAAAATGAGGGAGGCTTTAAGCAAAGCTTTGCTCGATCTGAGATTTGTAAGAATATGTTAACATCAATGTAGTTTAAAGAAACATTGAGTTGCAAAGTGTTTCTAGAAGTTAAATTTTCATATGATAATTTAATGTTAGGAATCCTCTAATATATATATATATATATATATATATATAACCATACAAAAATTTAAATTGTCTGATGTTCTTTGTTATTCAGGTGCATCGGATAACATTATTACTCTTAGAACTCTTGCATACCTAAGGGTGGATACATGCAAACTCAGTTCTAGAAAAATGGTGTTGTGAGTGTTTAATGAAAAAATCAAGAGGGCTTTGGGTTCAATTGCCTTGATTTAGAAGTAGGAAACTTGAAACCCAAAGCCAAATTCCATATAATAGATTTCGGAGCTTCTTTTAAATCTCTTTTAGGTTGACCCTAGCTACCTAAATATAAAATGGTGTCTTTCACCCTTCATCAGTGTATTAAATAATGTTATTAGGGAGTAGAGCATTGTATTAAGGGTGATATACATCCCATTTTAATTCATGAAGTTGATATATATGAATATGCTTCATACTATCTACCTAAAAAGTACACCATTTTCACTAAAAATCTCAAATTAACATAGGAAGAAGCAAAAGAAATGAAAGAAAATGAAAAATAAAAGGAAAAAGTAAAGCATTTTGATCTTGAACACAATGTTCACTAGGCACCTTCTCCTCCCTCATAAAAAGAAGGTAGAATGGCTCAACAATTTAGAAGAAGAGGTTAAGGGTGGTAAAATTGAGTGACAAAAAAGGCGTGCAAATAAAGTTGCCTATAATACATATTGATTTCAATTCCAATTCAGATGAGGAATCATATGTGATTGTTTAAACGCCACAAGCTATGTAATATAATAATAAATTAAAGCAACCAAAGTTTGATATTTCTAAAAAAGCTAATAGTGATGAGGATAGGATCCAAATCATTAGGGAAGCTGATTCAAATCTATCTACTATGGAAAAATTAAAGAAGTATGTTGAAAATAAAACCTTACTCCATTCTTCTAAAGTGATGTAAAAAGGTTAAAGATGAAAGCCTCTCCTCCTTTAAATCAAGACACTAAATCCAACATCTTTGTACCTTCTATCGATAAAACCCCTAAAATTGGTGTACCTTCAAGGATCAATTTATGGATGAAATAGTGGAACTTCCTTTTGACTGGTATTCAAACTATGTATGTAAGTTTTCTAAGCATGGTTTAACACCATCAAGTTGGACTAGAAGTGAAGCTCAACAGTTAAAATATCTATGGAATATAAAAAACATATAAAAATATGTCAAGACGAAGAATTGACTTCGCTATTCTATGTTTATTTGATGAAGATGATGAATATAGCTATAAAAGCTATTATAGAAATGCCATCGCCTAAAAGTCTTACTAAGTCAAAATATTTCTAAGGTTAATTAGCATACCTTAGAAGATTTTTATCAAATCTTTCAAGGAGATGTAAGTCATTTATAGCTTTATATAAGAAAGATGCCCGTTATAAGTGGAATAAAAATTATTAGAAAGTATTTAACAATATAAAATAGTATTTGACAAGTCCTCCAATATTAGTTGCTCGATTTTTTGGGAAGCCATTAATTTTATATGCCACAGCTCTAAGTGAATCAATATCAAGAGTAAATACATTACAATATCTAATGACTCATCCAACACTATCAAGAAGATTGTTGAGTCTAGTGAATAGGTTGTTAAACCTAAGTTAATGTCCCAAGGCTACCAAGAGTGGGGGTGAATTGGTATTTTTTAAAAATTTATTCCCTCTTTGAAAAATGTGTTGAACCGAAATGAAAATTTTTATTAAGTTTTTTATAAAAAACGTTTTTCAACCTCAGAGTTTTTAAACAAAAGAAAAATGCGGAAATTAAAAAGCAGTAAAGTAAATGACACAAGATTTATAGTGGTTCGGTCTAAACCAGACCTACATCCACTCCCCAGAAGCACCCTCTGAGTATTGCACTAATACCAATAGTGACTCTCCTTTTGCACCCATAGCAAGGCGGAGAAGCCTTTACAAACACTCTTTTCACCACTACCCGGTGCGGTAGAGAACTGTCGTCCTTTTACATAATCCCCAGTGTTGGCAGAGAACCTTCCGTCCTTTCACACTCTCCTAGTGTGGGCAGAGAACCCTCCGTCTGTTCACACTCTCCAAGTGTAGGCAACGAACCCTTCCGTCCTTTCACACTCTCCTAGTGTGGGCAGAGAACCCTTCAGTTGTTCACACTCTCCAAGTGTAGGCAGCGAACCCTACGGCTGTTCACACTCTCCAAGTGTCGGCAGCGAACCGGATCTCCTTGACAGATCTTCTCACAAGAAATCTAGAAGGAAGAAAGAAAAGAGTGAAGTAACCCAAATTCACAAGTAGAGATTCTTACCTTTAAACACCAAGTGAAGTCTTCACACTCCAGTGGTAGGAATCCTACTTTGAATGCTCTCTCACACTCTCTCCTTGACTTTTCTCTCAATAGGCACGAAGATCAAATGACAAAATGATTGGGTGGCAGTCTAATTTGGACTATTTATACAAAAGACAAGAAAAACCGCCCAAAAACTGCAAGTTTTCAATTCTGTACGCAGTGGATCATCCCGTACGATCGTGGATCGTCCTGGATGATATTACTTAAAAGCCTTGAAACGAACCTCTTTGTATATGTGTACGAAATGTTTTCGTACAAGCTGATCGTCCCGTACGAACCAAGTTCGTCCGGTACGAACGGTTATTACAAGGTCGGTTCCAAAAACTGCAGAAAAACCATCCTAAGTCGGTTGTATCGTCTGGACGAAATTCTTACAGAGACCAGATCGTCCTGGATGATATTTAATTTCGTCTGGATGAAAATTTTACAGAGAGCAGATCGTCCTGAACGATATTTAATTTCGTCTGAACGAAAATCTTACAGAGACCAGATCGTCCTGGACGATATTTAATTTCATCTGGACAAAAATTTTACAGAGAACAAATCATCCCGGATGATTTTTAATTTCGTCCTGGACGAATAGGACTTAAAAAATTTTTCTGACCAGTTCCTATTCGTTCCATGTGATCTTAATAGGAGATAACTGTCTGATCGTCCCGTACGAACTGATATCGTCCCGTACGATCAGTATAAATTTTTTATGATCTCCTTATGTGTGTGTGTATATTTTTATTCACTCAATTACAATCACTCCCTTTCAAGTTTATTTCAAAGAAAAGTACAAGCTTCAAATTCACAAAGTATTACATGATGAATTTGATTTGAAGTCTTCGTAGTCTGGAGTTCGATTTTCCTGAAATGTTAGTACACACAAGAGTAAATACAAATCTTCTAAATTTTTTAGGAGATAACTACACATTTGAACAATAATGTTTGGAATCATCAAAACTATACAAGTTGCAAAAATGTAAAATATGCAAATAGCAACTATCTTAACAAAGATTAGCTAGATGATCAATGATTTTGTAACAATTTGAAATCACATTCATTCTTTTACAAGAAGTAAAAGGGAAAGCTATGGCATATTTTCTAGCAACTCATCCAGTACATGAGGATTTCCTAATCAATGATGAGCTACCAGATCAACCAATCATGAATCTAGAGCTAAATAAAAATCCACTTTGGAATTATATTTTGATGATGTTGCTTCTAGTCAACAAGAAATATTTAAATATATGTTCCCAAGAAAAGATGGAATTTGTATAGTATCCATTACTACAAAAGGTGTAATGTATTACTCTTATCATTTGTCAAAATCTTATACCAATAATACGAGGCTTTGATAACTAGGTTAAAATTAATAATCCTAAATGAAATTCAAGAAATCAATATTTTTAAACATTTATAGCTAGTGCTTAATCAAATAGCTAGTTCTTATCAAGTATTAAAAGAAAATTGGTTCCTTATCATCTATATGCAATGCATCTCCTTAAGAAAATTCCAAATGTAACATTATACAAGATTCCTCAAGAACATAATTCCATAGTAGATGATTTAGCAAAGTGAGCTAAGGCTTTATCATGTCCCAAAGGAGAATCAATTATAATATAAGTACAAGGATGTCATGTTCTAACATCTATAAACCTTGATTATGTAAAAAGAAAATCTTCTGTTGAGGTGAAAATTATTTTAGCCGTAGATGATGAAGTGGTAGATTAGAGAAAACCCTTCATTGTATACTTGGAAAAACATAAGCTACCTCATGATAGATCGGTCCAATTGATCTGCCATCCTCTAGAATACATAGAGTTATCATAGCAACTACAATCTACTTCTCAGAATGAGTAGAGGCGATTCCTTTGAGAGATGCTAAAACTCATCATGTTCTAAACTTCTTTAAAGACCATATCGTATATCAATTTGATATTTCTCATTGAATCATATCTCATAATTTTCCATCATTTAGAAGTACTAAGATAAATAATTTTACTAAAAGTGAGAATATTGATTAGAGATACTCAATAATTAATTACCCCCAAATAAATGGATTAGCTTAGTCCTTGAACAAAATATTGATTAAAATTCTAAGGAATATAATGGATGATAGCAAATGCCACTGACATAAAAAGATGGTAGAAGCTTTGTGAGCTTACAAAATCATATATTAAACTCCAACTAAGTCTATTCCATTTACTTTTGTATTCATATTAGAAGTTATTCACCCTCTAGAGGTACAGTCTCCTTCACTATCACTACAGGAAAATCACTCATTTTCGGCGGCAATTTCTGACGGAAATTGAGCATTTTCCGGCAGTTTTGTAATTTAGCGGCGGTTTTCCGGCGGTTAAAATGCCACCGGAAAAAACCGCGTAGGAAAATAAATTCCGGCGGTTTTTTCCGGCGGCAAATTATTCCGGCGGTTAGCCGGCGGTCTTAAACCGCCGGTCAAATTAAAAACAAAAAACCCCGCGGTTACCGCAGCACCGCGTCCCGGAGCCGGCCAACTCTAGCTTCCGGCGCTGCCGGCGGGCAGCAGCTCCCGCGTACGTTCCGCGCAGCCAGCAGGATCCCGCGTTCCGTCGCGCGCTGCCTCCTGCTCGTGCGCGGTCGTGCGATTTGAACCCCCGTCTCCTGTGAAGAATTTCAAGCAACGAACCAAAATGCCAATTATGCAAATACGTTTGTTTTATCATATTACCAAAATGCCATATATGCATAGCTATCAGCTATAAATCATAAAAGAAAAAAAAAATACAAAACTCAAATTAGAAGAACTCAAAGGTTTAAAAGAGAAGAAATTGATGGCTTAATAGAACCTCGAGATATATAAAGCTAAAATGATTCAAGCACATGATTAGTTAGTTCATCTAAGACCTTTCAAGTGATATATGAGGGATTTGAGCATTTCTAGAGAGAAAAGGTTTAAGCATTTCTAGAGAGAGAAGGGTGCAATTCAAATTTTATATGTCTTAGTTTTTTTTTTGGATGTCCTATATGGAGGAAGATGACCATCGACATTCGCTGACTATTATCTCTCACATTCTTCCTCAAGCATTGATAAAGGATTTAGGTACTACTGAGAGAAATAAAAGCTTCAAGAGCGTTTCATCCCTTCCTGATGGGGGATTTCAAAATGCAACTTTTAAAAGCTCTACTCTTATTATTAGAGAAGGGTTTCGACCACCTATTTAGAAAATGGAATTGGTTGAAGGTAAAGGTAAAAAGATTGCTAAAATTTTAAAGTTGCCCAAGGATACACAACTGTGGATGAAGAATCCTAATTCAGAGATGAATGACTTCAAAGCTTCATCATCTAGTTCAAAATTGAAAGTCAATAGATTTACATCATCTAATTCTTAAAATGATTATTTACCTGTGATAGGTAAATTATCAATAAGGTTTATATTTCCTCTTCTATTAAAATTAGTATGGATGGATTTAATGTTGAGAAGGATACAAATCAAATGAATGGTTTGGAGAATAAGGGAGATTTATTGATTAACCAGAACATGGTTAACTCTTAAAATGTTAATGCCCATAACAGAATTAATCTAAATTTAGTATTTACTAAATTGTCTAAGATCAAATTATTGTGAAGCTAAATGCATATAAGGAAATTGCTAATGCTCAAGTATTAAAAAACTCATTGGTTGTGAAAGTTTGGGGAAAAAAATGTTCCTTTTTTCTTATTGTAGTGTGGAATTAAGAAGGAAATGGAATAGATTTGGAGGATTTCATTTGGAGTTAGAATTGATTCTATTCTCTTTCCAGTCTAATGAAGATTTGGAGGGAGTGATGAGTGGAGGGCCTTGGTATGTGGGAATAGTTGGGATTGATAAATGGACACCAAAGTTTTCACCATTATCCTTAAAAGGTTTATCATCACTAGTTTGGATAAGACTTCCTCATCTTTCTTTGCAATGTTGGGATGAGGATAATATAACAAGAATAGCTGCAAAGGTTGGCATGCCTGTACTTCTTGATTAAAATATGTTAAAGGGGGAAGAAGGGAATTTGCTAGAATTTGTGTGTTAATTAATCTTGATTCAAAATTGTCAGGAGGTATTTGGATGGATGGATTGTGTGATAGGTTCTACCAAAAGATTGAGTATGATAAAATTGCTTCATTTTGCTTCAAATGTCGAAAGATTGGTCATGGGTTAAATTCATGCCCTAAAGATTTAGCTCCTATTGATAAGAGTAAATCTAATTGTGAGTGTGGCTCTATACCAACTCCTGAAGATTGTAGTAGAAAATTTTTGAACAAAAAACAACATGATGAGGGTGAATATGGGCCTTGGATCCTTATTAAGTTTTAGAATAAGAGATGGAGATCCTTTACAAATAAGGATCTTCATAAGAAAGAGTTGAAGAAGTATGATCAGAATGTTGCATCTCGAGTTGAGTATAAAGAAAATGTAGTGGGTTGTTCACTTGCTATAACAAACTCAACTCAAACAGAGTAAGCTTGTATTTATGGTTCAAGAGATGATATTCATGATAAGAATGATTTGGATGCTCATTTGTATTTGTTGAAAACAAAAAAAATTCAATGCTTTGGCCGAGTCTAATAATGATAATGATTGTCAAAGTAGTGATGTTCCAAGCTCTAATATTCCAAAGGAAGTCAATGCTGATGTCTCTTCTAATGTTAAGTGTTCCTGTGTTATCATTGCTCTTGGAGGGAATCAGTCTATTAAGCATGATATAATCAAGCTAGTGGAAGGTGATGCAAATTATGCAACTAAAAAGGTAGAGGTAGATCTGCCATTTTTTGTAATTTTGAATATTCTTATGGTCTCTGACGTAATGTTTTATAATACGGATGATATTAAATCTTATTTTCTTAATGATATCCCTGATGCAAGTTGTGGTGGTGAATCACCTTCCTTGATCTTACCTGATGAAAGTTGTGGTGGTGGTGAAGTTCCTAATGTGAATAATTCTTTAGTGTTAAACGATAATAAAAGATCTCCTTTTTGTGTTGACAATGTAAGTTCTTTAAGTAGTAAACATAAGTAGCTAAATAGCTAAAATCATTAGGACCTACTGAAGATATTCCTAGGAAGAGGAAAGGGGAAGTGGGTAGTTGGCTTGGTGCTGGGGACCATTCCTCATTGGATTCTTAATGTCTTCCTTTTTATTTTGGAATTGTAGAGTAGCCAAAAAAAGAGGATTCTCTTTATCTTAGAGAGATTGTGATAGATAATGATGTTTTTTTTATTATGTTTGTTGAAACTAAGTTGTCTCGTATTGATTGGAGGGAAGTGAATAGGATTATTGGGGATTGGTGGGAATTTCTCATCATCCTACGAATGGTATGGCAGGGGGCATTCTTGTGTTATGGAAGAGGTTGGAAGGTAGTTTTGATGTTGTTAATGAGTAATCCCAATAGGTGTTCGAGTGCCTCCAAATTCAAAATAAGTGTAGTTGGAATGTTTCTATGGTGTAAGGGAGTAAAGATTAATATGTTAGAAGAAGTTTATGGGAGTGTCTTGAGAAGGAATTAGTTTGTGATATTCCTTATGTTGTGGGAGGGGACTTTAATTATATCTTTTCTAAGAAGACAAAAGTGGGGGAAGAGGTTTATTTTCTCCCAAGGACCTCAAGAAATGAGATCTTTTATGGCTAACAATGATTTTCATGATACATGTGTTATTGGACCAAGGTATGTTGCAAATCTGTTTTCATGGATTATGATTTTGATGATAAAAAACACTATTGCTTCTCTACAACTTCCTTACCATTTAACATTTCAGGTCCACAAGATCATACGGCAATTGGAACCAGTTCAAGATTGGGTAGACTAAGTCCGAGTCACTTTGTAAACTTTTCCTTTTCTTGAGTCTATTGTAAAAGATGTGGCTACTAATGCTAAGTAACCTTGCACACACACACCTTGGGAGAATTTCTAACTGTTTCTTAGAGTTTACTAATTTTAGTAACATCGATCGGGCTAATATTTATATCGGCCTGGACGATCGATTCAAAAACAGAAACCCTAATCAGGGCATTATGGTTAAGGAAGCCGTCATTAAGCAGATCGGTCTGGATGATATTGTTTCGGCCGGGACGATAGGCTCAAATAAAAAAGAATCAACTGCCATGATCTATTTAGGTATTCTTTATTTTAGGACATCATCCAGGTTGATATCTTATCAGCCTAGACGTTGCAGCACAATTATGCTTAAATTAATTAGGTAATTAAGGAAAGCAATTAAGGCTGATTGCATGATCACATCGGCTGGGCCAATTGTAGGATCAGCCGAGATGATGGCGTGGACGATTGACATCAGTCTACTTCTATTCAGGTCGATATTAAGGACGATTTTTCTCGGATTTAAACTAATCGGCCAGGATGATATTCTATCATCTTGGACGATGTGACCAAAATTACTTTAATTATCCCAAACCGACCGAGCTGATTGAGTAAAATTTATGCTGATCGGTCAGGTCGATACCCCTATCAGCTTGGACGATAAAGTCGGTTTGTATAAACTAAGAGCTATTCATAAGCTTTTCTATTTAAGATCACTTGCTCTACCTTAGAGGTAATCTTTTGCTGATGTTTTGAGCTGAGAAAGCCTAGAGGAGAGGGAGAGAGAGAGAGATTTTGTGAGGGGGAGCTTGTGAAGGAGTTTCATAAGGGTTGCTCCAAGCATTGTTCTACTACTTCTTCTTCCACTAGAGTCTCTTATCCTTAGAGGGTTGAGAGAGGTCTTCTTCAGCAATCGATCAAGGTTCTCTGCCTGCTTTAAGAGGAAGCAAAACGAGTTGGGTTCTCTGCCTCGTCAAGGTCGGTGGAAAGGAGTTTTTGTGAGGGCTTCTCCGCCTTGCTGTGGGAGCAAAAGGAGAGTCACGGTATTTAGTGCAATACCCAGAGGGTGCCTCCGGGGAGTGGACGTAGGTCGAGTTGACCGAACCACTATAAATTTCTGTGTTCTTTTCTTATTAATCTTTCGCATTTATTTCTTCTACACTTTGATTTTCATTGTTGTGATTTTTGTTGGTGATTGTGTTTTGATTCAAAATAATTTTTAAAACACCAATTCACCCCCCCCCCCCCCCTGGTTAGCCTTGGGCTAGTTCATAAGGGCTTAACATCCCTAATGAACTTTCAAGGTATACTTGGTGTAAAAAAAAGGAAGGAAATTCAAAGAGAAAGGCTAGATATATGCTTATTAAATTTAGCAGCCCTTCAGTAAGTTTCTTATGTTATGGTAAGACATCTTGCTAGAGTTGCATTGGATCATTCTCCAATTATTTTCAAGCTTAATGATATGTCGTGATCTCTTCATAAGTTTATCAGATTAAAAAATGTTTGGACATCTTATCCAGTGACTTGGAACATTGTTCTTAAAGCTTGGAGAAAAGCTGATTTTGGTGATGAAGTAGACATTTTGCAAAGAAAGATGAAAAGATCATTAAAATCTTTGTATTATTGGAATAAAAATAAATTAAAGGATTTGTCAACATTGAAAGAGGCTTTGAAGAAGGAAATTATGGAGATGCAATTGAAGGAAAGCTCAAAAGAGGGTCTGAATCAGCATAACTTATAGCTTCTAAGGTGTAAGGTATGAGAATTGAATGTTACTTTGGTCCAGTTAGCCACTTGGTGGAATTAGAGACCGAAAGTTAGATGGATTGAAGAGGGAGATACAAATTCAAAATTCTTTCATGACTATACTTCAGTTAGAAGAAATGGGGAGTGCATGGACTAGCCTAAGGATGACATTGATGGCCTTGTAGAAGATCTAGACAGGATATAAGCTGTATTTTTAAAAAGTTTCATCTAGAAATGGAAGGCTATAAGCTATAAGCTTTCGGATTAGCCCAAAGTATTTAATCAACAAAAAATTGAAGTTCAAGAATGCTGAGTTTACAAAAGATGAGTTGGTTGAAGCTGTTAAGAGTTTGGGAAATAATAAGTCACTGTGCTTGGATGGTCTCATCTCCTCCTTCATTAAGTTCTTTTGGAGTTTTGTAAAAGAAAACATATGGAGAGCTGTGGAGTGTTTCTTCATAAAAGGCAAAATGCATCGTGAATAGAAAGATATTATGGTTGTATTAATTCCAAAAATGAAGAATCTAGTCGAACCTTCCCACTTTAGATAAACTAGCTTTTTTCAATCTATCTATAAAGTGGTGGATAGAATGATTATGAACCGTTTGAAATGGTGCCTTCCTAAGATCATCACCGAAGATCAAGTTGCTTTTGCACCCGGAAGATTAATGTTTATCATTGTCTCTTGGTCCAAGAAATCTTCAATAAACTCAAAATTTTTAACTCCAAGAAACAATTTATGTCGGTAAAAATTGATATGGAGCAGACCTATGATAGTATGGGTTGACCAACCTTAGCTATGGCTTTAAGTTGTTTTGGGTTTCCGTCTAAATTCTCAAACCTCATCTTGGAGTGTGTTCAAAATTTAAGATTTTTAATTCTTCTAAATGGTAGGAATTCGGACTAGATTGAAGCAAGAAGTGGGTTCATACATGGTTCCCTTTGTCCCCTTACTTGTACATAATGTGTTCTCAACTATTATCACATTTCATTTATCAAAGAGGTTTTGAATTGGGAATTAAGTTAGCTCCACAATCTTAAAGGATTTCACATTTTCTTTATGTAGATGATGTTCTATTATTTTAAATTGCATCCACCAAAGTAGCTTGTGCTATAAAGAGAATTATGAATGAATTATGTGGTTGGATAGGCCAGAAGGTGAACAAGATGAAGTCTCAAATTTTATTTGGGAAATCTGTGAATGGAAGGAGAAAGCAGAAGATTTCTAAGAAGTTGGGTTTTATTATTATGAAAGAAATGCAATATTTGGGTGTGAAAACGGCCATGAGAAGGTTAGTTAGTTCCGACTTCCAAAACATCTTAGATCATGCTTTGGAGAGGTTAAATGCTTGGGGCAATAGAGGCCTTTAATTGGCTGGTAGAATTCTTCTTTTTAAAAGTACTTTTCTTTAACTTCCTATTTCATTCGTTAGTTTTTAAGGAGTTACTAAATGAGTTGAACAAGTTATGTAGAGACTCTTTATGGCACAAAGATAAAGGAAGGAAAGGTTTACATTATGTGTCTTAGGAAGAGCTATGTAAACCCAAAAGGCTTGGAGGATTGGGTCTTCACTCATCGGTGAATAAAGTTGGGCCATTGAGATCTAAAATTACTTAAATATTTATTAAGAATCCTCTATCTGTATGCAATTGAATTATTATCTCAAAATATGGGAGTGATGTTTGGAGTGCTAATGTTAAAAGGGGTGATTCCTCATATTGGCATATTCTGATGGATGGAGCAAAGAACTTAAAGAACATTATAAGATAGAAATTGGAAAATTGAAACAAAATGAGCATCTTGAATGATGTTTGGATATTTGATAAGTCTCTAAATAAGTGTCCAACGTATGCTAATTTTTCTAAATTACAATCTATATCGGTTCAGCAATTTATCATAGAGGATGGCAGTGGAGTTGTTCTGAGCTCCAAAAATATTTTCAAGAAAATCTTGTTTCAGTTATCATGCAGGTTCCCTTATTTCCTTATATAGGGTATGATTGTATTGAGTTAATCAATCATCTTTCGAGAAGAACAATCACAGCCTTATCATTTGAAGCATTAATGAAGTATGAAGAACAACAGAACTATTCCATGTTTGTGAACTGGATTAGGAAATTCAAGCTCATTCCAAAGGTTGAAATGTTTTGGTGGTGATTAGGTAAGGATTCCCTACCTACTAATTCTTTTCTTAATTATAAGAATCTTTTACAATCAAATTGTTATGCTAGAGCATGTCATGAGGTGGAGAACTAATTGCATATTTTTGTTCAGTGCAAATTTTTAATGGAAATTCTTAACAAGCTTCATGAATGGGGTTTTCATGTTCCAATCTTTAAATCCGTTTATGGGATGTTTATAGGAGTTTAAAAGGACTTCTAATTTGAAGTTGAACATAGTCAAATTATATTATACAACTATTTTTTTATTTTTGGAAAAGCATGAATTAAATAAAGCTTGGATTGGCTACATCTTCTACAAATATTATTGTGTCAAATGATTTAACATCCATAATTCATCCATCTAAATTTATGATGCTAGAAGAATGTGATACTTACCTCCTTTTGGAGTTCGCTGATGTTTGGCATCCTCCACCCCTAGATTGGATCAAAATCAGTGTGGATGCATCTCTTATGAAATCATATAGTTCAGAAATTGGTGATGTTATCAGAATTCATAAGGGACAGTTTCATGGGGCATTTGGAAAGCTTATAAAACATTTGGATGCCACTCATCTAGAGTTAGAAGCAGACCTCTTGATTAGAGAAAATATCCAAAGTTGGATGTTTCAATACAAGGGGATAATAATAGAAGGAGACAATTATAATGTCATGAAGTATCTTCAAGATTCAATGAAGAAGGTGAAATGGCAACAAGATGGTTTTTGGAATAAGGAGCTTTTCTTCCTAAATCATTTCAATAATGTAATTCTTCATTATACCTCTAGAAATTTTAATAAAGTGGTTGATTGTGTTGCCACTTTAGCTTTAAGTAGTAGGTTTGTTTTTTATAGCTTTTCCTTAGATAGCATTCCTTCTTCTTTGTTTCATTTGTTAAAGGAGTGCTATAGTTATCTTTTTTCCTAGTTGCTTGCATTAGCTTTTTTTTTTTTAAATTAATGCAATTGCAATCTTAGAAAAAAAGAAGGAAACCTGGTTTTGGCTATACGAAGACCCATTTTATCCCTTGAAAGATAGACAATAAAGTCAAACAACATGGGAAGGTTCATTCATGATAGAAATGGTATATAAAGAGGGGTCTTATCAGTTGCTTGATTATAAAGAAAATTTTCTAATGTTACATATAAAATGGTAATATCTTAAAAATTATTATGGTGTATAATGCACTAAAATTTTAGAAAGATACATGGTCTAGAGGATAAGACTGGGTCCAAAGTTTATGCTAAAGTTTATAAGTATTAAATTCCCCAAATATTATTAAACTATATCCTTAAAGAAATAGTGCAAAATCCTTTATAGTATCCTTTCTTTTAAGGTTATGATGGTTTGATCATCTAAATCCTCATATTCAAGAGTTTTCTCTCATTTGATCTTCCATCTTCATCTAAAATATCTTAAATAAATAGTGTAAAATCCTCTCATTTGCATCGTATCCTATATGCTTCATTAAAATCTGCTAGTGGTGGAGTAAGCCCTTCATATTTAGTTAAATCTAGTCAATTAAAATTTTTATTCCTATATCAAATTGTGTGTGTATCATACTATGTTTTATCATTGGTAAACTGTAAGAGAATTTAAGTGAAAGAGTATATTTTCAGTTTTTCTATAGGTTTCAAGTAGCTTTTCTAACAAAAATCAATAGATATAGTTTTTCAGTAGTCCTATGACCATAAAAAATATGTAAGAAATTTTTTAAAGGTTTTTCTAGTAGATATTATTTTCAAGAAATTTTAGCAATCATTCCAATGGTTTAGCCACCAAAAATTTTAGCAGAGTAAAGCTCGTCAAATCTTTTTTTTTTCTTTGGAGATATTCCATCAATACTTCAAACCACTTTTTTGTCATAGGTTTTTAAAAAATTGCTAGAAGTATTTTTTGTGGAAAGTTTTTCAATGGAAGGCCATTTCTTATGGCCTTTTTTTGTGATCAAAATAGAGTTGATGGAAATCCATCAAAAATATATTTACCTACAGATATACTTAATTTTATAATAAATTTGATTGACATAAATTGATGATTTTCCTATAGTTTGACCTCTACACTAGACATAGATGAAACTTATTATCCCAAAAATAATAGTCTACCCCTCCACCTAGACAAGTTGAAAGGTTTAGACTATAGATTGATAATGCATTTTGTAAGGAGATCAACAAAGAAAAATGCATGAATCAGTTCAAGATGCCATACCAAAAACTATCCAAAGCAAGGAAGCATCTTATTGATCATATAGCTACATCAAATTACTAACATAATTACTCAACA
The DNA here is from genome assembly GCA_022539455.1 of Dendrobium nobile. NCBI lineage: Eukaryota > Viridiplantae > Streptophyta > Magnoliopsida > Asparagales > Orchidaceae > Dendrobium > Dendrobium nobile. The sequence goes on along the minus strand of CM039733.1, from coordinate 28,736,648 downwards.
AAAGTGGTGCTTTGAGTTGATGCCCATTTTTTCCACCTTTAAGGGATCACCTCTTCGATTATTCTCACGCCTCCCAATAGGATTTATCATTTTCTTACTAATTTTAAAGGCTTATTATTACCTAATTGACAAGTTCTCAAAACAACTTGAAGAACTCATAAGCTCTTCTAAAAATGAAGTTGGAAGCTACTAAATTGTTTAAGAACATTGTAGTAAGGTTGTTAAGAAATGCTTGAAATGAATGTTCTAGAGCCTACCAAAAGGATATAGGAAGGATTGCTCAAGATTGCACTTGACTTGAAACAATAAAAATTGTTAGAAGAGTTATTATAACTCGTTAAAAACTACACCAAATTTAAGGAGAATCCCTCTTCCTTAATTCACCATAAAAGCTATAAAAAGGAGATATTTCTATGACCCTTGGTAATTGTAGAAGTTGTCCAATAATCCAAAATATGAAAAAGAAGGCCATAATTTCAAAAGAATCACCTTATGCCACCATTATAGGGCATTATATCCCAAGAAAGAAATAATGACTACTAGTCTACCAATCTTCCAAAATGAGGAGGTAAACATCCCCACTTAACAATATCTAAAAGAGATACTTCCTATGACATCTATTACTACAATGTTCAAAACTAGTCTAAACAAAATCTATTGAGTTATGTGTGATATAAAATTTCTTCATTTCTATTCTATGCATGTATATAAATAAATTTTTTATGCTTTTAAAGGAATCATTTCTATTTTGGAACATGTCCCAAAGGTCTTTATGTCTGAAACAAAAATAAATTAAAAATATACTATTTTAGTTAAAATTTGAGGGATATGATGGTCTAGGATTTACTACAAGTTAATGAGGATTATTATAATTTTCTCCTTAATTAGATTGACTTGTATTCCATTGATTATTATTACCAATATTATTATTTGATTAACTAAAATTAGGGTGGTTCCTCCAACCTGGATTTTAAACATTTAAATAAGTGTTATATTATTTTCCAATAAAATCCACATTCCCAATCCCTGGTGCATTACAATCATTAATAGAATTTAAATCATGCTCATATAATCATTAAAGATCCTCTAGTTGTTGCACCACTCTTTGACCTAAGTGATCATACCAATCCAGTATACAAAGTTTGAATAACCTACCAATCAGGAAAACCATGATGATGGCATTTCCTATATAATTCCTTAAATCTCTCTAAACTTTTAAAAATTGACACTCCCATAAACTTGGAAAAAGATGTAATATCATTCCAAAGTTTGGTAGTTTTTGTAGGTGAGAAATATTTAACTAGGAATTTATATGCTAACTAATTCCAAGTTGTTATTAATCCCGGTGGCAATGAATTCAACCACATCTTAGTTTTGTCCCTTAAAAAATGAGAATAATCTAAGTCTAATAGCATCATCATTGGTACCATTATACTTAAATGTTACATAGATTTCTAAGAAGATAGCTAAGTATAGGTTGGGATCCATTATAGGAGTTTCACCAAACTGAAAATTTTTAACCACCTATATTCTAAGAGGTTTTAGCAAAAAATTATTAGCCTAGATAGTAGGTTTATTGATACTCTAGTGGATTCTTTCTATTATAAGGTTTGCATTCTCTCTAAGAGGTCTAGGATGATCTAGATCTTATAGTGGTTTAGATATCTCTAAAATCATTTTATTTATTTTTTAATTTTTGAAAGGGTCCTTACAATTTCATAATCAAACAAAAAGGGTTCCTCACTAGATCTACCAATCATGTAACCATGATGTAACAAAATAAAATAAAAGTTACAAACTAAATAATCAATAAAATATTTTTGTCCTTTTTAAAATTTTAGCAAACACTATAAAAAAAATAAAGATACGTGATACATGTAGGTCTAAATATAAACTTCTTTAAACAATATAGTTTAAAATTTTAATATGCACAATACTTCTTAGACAAAGGCGCTAAACAATTAATGGGGAGTGGGTTTGACTCAATTAATGATGTGATACACATAGAGCTAACATGCAATATGAATATATTTAGATTTTATTTGACATAAAATAATTAAAACCCACTAAATATTCTAGTAAACATATTGATTAAATAGATAGAGAAGAGTGTTGATCACATGAAAAAGTATTTTACTTAATTATAATGAAACTACTTTTGTTTAATCTAATTGCATACTTTATCCTACTGAATGTAAAATGAATATTTTTGAGTTTTTCCACTAAATGGAGACTTATAAGAAAGTTGGATACTAATATAAATAAAGTGTTTTGGACTAATGAATTCAAAACAACATAGTTTTCCAAATGAAACTCTTAATTTTAGAGGTGGATCAGAGCATATGCATCCTTAGATCTTTATCAAGCTTATAGGGGTGAAAAAGGAGATTAATTACATCCTACAATTATAATATCTCTATAGAACCTAGAAGGTTTAACATCATATGTCCTTATATGCCGACATTCCATCTCAATACTCCTATTTGTTCCATTAATTCTCCATCGAGATAATACACCACACTAGATATTAACTATATACATGACAATTATATGCATTAAATCAAAAACAAGACATATTGAAAAAAATTATAAAGTAAATTAAAGCACAAGAGTCTATATTAGTACATGTTATGTGTTAACATCTTTTGCCCAAAACTCTGAGATTTAGCCATACATGGATAACAGAAAAAAAAAAAAACACATGTTTATATCATTCATATAAGAGAAATATATATGAATATAAATATGATAAGTGTTACCTAGAAGGATCAATTGATATTCTTCATGCTCCTTCCAATAATAGAATTGCTTACATAATAAAGGCTAAGTTCTTCCAATGAAATAATTTTACTCTTTCCTAAATTCCCTTAGACTTTAATCTAAGGGAAACTAAAGAAAAATACTCAAAAGTATAAGATTCCACTGAAAATGCTAGAACTCATATAATAAAAGAACTAAAAAACTTATTTAGATAAGTGCAAAAATGGCCTCACACATTATGATGCTCGACAAGGTTGCACTATGATGATATAAAATGAACTAGTGCCTCTGCATTGTAATGCTTGCTCCATTATAGTGCAGAGCTGTCCTAACAAGATTAATGCTTGAACTGGCACATCTTTTGGTTCAGTCGACGTAGTTCCTCATTTTGGTAACTACTCAATCATGATGCTACAAATATTGAGCACAATGATGCTTGAAAGCATAATGCACCACTATAGCATCAAAATGTTTTATGCTTCGATGCTCATGTTCTTAAGATTTTAGTGATATAGTGTTGATTTCTAGCATGATAGCACTATGAGGGATTGCAGTACTGACCTTGGCTCTGGCGGGGTGCTAATTTTTCCTTAAATTCCTAAGAGGATGATATTATAATGTCAAAAATAGGCATTGGGTCATTGTAGATGTAAATAATATGGCATCGTATATGTGCTTGCTATGGTGCTCATTTAATACATATGAATTTTTTTCTTCTCTTGAATATTTCCTACATAAACACAACTAAAATAATAATTTTTAATTAATTTTAACATAATAAAGAATAAAAATTTTACACTTAACAAACTTAAAAACATCCAATGCCAATGATGTATATCATTCATACTATATAATTCATATGTATCATATACTAAAGTATCATATAAATCATGTAATGTATAATAAATGATTTGTATATATCATATACCCTTGTATAAACCTTATCAGTCTTATTATACATTTGTATAAGTCATATCTTATCATATGAAATTCATGTCATTCTATATCATTTATGTTAAATACATATGTAAGTAATATAATCAATGTAAGCAAGACATGACACCTAGCTACCTATGATATTTTTCTTATATCCAGTCTTATAGGTTAACCCTTTAGGAATCAATCTCAATCATAACAATCATATTTCCTGGTATCAGTCCAATATCATATATCAAAATTTAATCGGGTTTCTTTCATGTAAGACGTCATCACTTCCTACCCATTAGAGTAACATATCATATCAATCAATCTCCTCATGCCTCCATTTTCTTATCATTTAGGATTACAACATAAACCTTATTTAAAGGAAATTCCATTAGCTCACCCTCCTATATAGGTTAACATGTCTCTAGCCAACTGTAATTAGTCAATCATTTCTAGCCAACCTTTTTTGCCTTTACATATATATCACACCGTATAAATTATAATGGAAAACATCATATACATATAATATAGTTGTTAGTAAACTCATTAGTATACTTATAGTAGATAAAAAATGTTTGTTTACCTAAATGAATAATAAATACATGCATATCATATATTTTATGTCTAAATACATTGACCTAAATGAATTTTAAATATGTGCATATCATATATTTTAGTTCTAAATATAATATATTCATGTCTGATTATTTTATAATAATTATTTCACTATCCATTTCAATTAAAATTACATATATCCAAAACCACCCAATAAAATTTTAATATTAATTGGTCATAATTTTTAGGAGGAAGGCATCTACTACATATCAAAAGTTATAGAATGATAAATTACTAAAGTGAGAGATATTACATTTTAATCAAATTTAGGAGAGATGACATTATTAAAAATAGAATAGGATTTTAGTTACCTGCCATGATAAGAACATATTTCCCAACTAGAGTGATAGATAAAAAATGACTAAAAGCCACCTTTTTTTCTTCTCTCTCACTTCTTCTATCCTTTCTTATCTTCTGTTTCTTCCCTAATATGGCTTAAAATGAGTGGAGGGATGGCTGAGTGATTCATTTGATATCAAGGATTTGGATATTCTTATATTAAAAAAAAAGTTTTAGACCCAGTGCCATGGCACCCAAGACCCTAGCACCATTGCACTCATTCAAAGCTGGGGCACCAAGCACCTAACAATGTAATACTCTCACAATAAAATGAAATTAGGGACATTAAAATTATGGTCATTATAATAATGATGCATCATTTAAACGCCTAGGATTTATGTTACACTAGAATGGGAAAGTGGTTACATTTACTTCCAAGTAGCTGAAGCCACATTAAAAGAACTATTTGACTTATGATATAGAGTTGATGGTGCTCTAAAGAAGTAAAGATATTATCTGTATGGTATGGGATGCAAGATCTATACAGACCATAAGAGTATAAAGTATATTTTCACTCATACTGAGTTAAATTTAAGGAAGAGATGGTGGTTATAGTTGATTCAAAATTTTGATTTGTTTATCATTTAATAGATAATAAAATAAATCTGATTTCCAATGCTTTGAGTATGAAGTGTGCGGGTATGATAGCCACTTTGATTGCTCTTGAGCAAGCATCAATTTGAGAGATGGAAAGGTTAGAATTAGAAGGAATATGTCAATCTAATGTGCTTATTAGATTTATTTCTCAAATGATTGTTTAGCCTTTGTTGCAAGACAAAATTAAAGAAGCTAAAAAGATAGATAAAGAGCACGTATGGATGGTAGATCAAATTCTTTCATAGAAAAGGCCTGAATTAATAATGAATGGTCAAGGCATAATATTCTACATGAAGCCCACTATTTTAGATATAGCATTCATATGAGTAACAATAAAATGTGTAGAGATTTGAAGTTTGTCTTGAGTTTAATTGAGAAGTAGTAGAGTTTGTATAAGTAGAAAGCATGTCAGATGATGAACCCTGAGCAACAAAGATAATGGATTACTACAATCCTTATTATTCTTGAGTAGAAATTAGAAGAAATTATTATAGAGTTTGTTATAAGTTTTCCCAAGTTTGGGCAAGGACATGATTATATAAAGGTGGTTGTGGATAGAATAATGAAATATGCTTATTTTTTAACTATGAGACAGATAAATTCCATTGATATGTTTGCTCAGTTGTATGTAAAGGAAATTATTAGTCTTCATGGAATCGTTAAGGTTATTATTTCTCATCATCACTCAGCTGTATATGAAGGAAATTATTAATGTACATGTTATCCCTAATGTTATTTTATCTGATTGTGATGATATATTTAATTACAATATGTGCAAGAGTATTCATGGATTAGGGACAAAGTTTAAATTTTAGTGCAACATTTTACCCTCAAACATATAGGTAATATGAAAGGTTATTCAAATATTAAAAGAACTAGTGAGACTATGTGTTCTGGATTTTAGAGGAGGTTAAGACGACCATGTTCTTTTTATTAAATTCACCTATAATAATAATTTTCAAGTAAGCATTTGTATGGCCTCATATGAGGCCTTATATGGAAGAAGGCATAAAACCCCTTTAGCTTATATTAAAGTAGGGAAAGGAAATTAATAGGTTATGAGCTTGTAGATAGTGTAGTAGAGAATATCAGGTAAATAAGAAAAAAAGCTAGAAGTAACTCAAGATAGATAAAAAATACATTTGATCCAAAACATAAGTTTATGGAGTTTTAGGTTGGTGATTTCATATATTTGAAATTAGTCCAATGAGGGGTTAAGTAGATTTAAAAATGACAGTAAGTTGAGTCCTAGGTTTATAAAACCTTTTAAAGTGGTTTAAAGAATTGGAGAATCTTCTTACAGGATAACCTTGCCAGATCATATATAAAATATCCTAAATGTATTTCATAAATCAATATTAAGAAAGTGGGTCATAGATGTAGATTAGAGAGGCCTTGAGGATGAAGTAGAAGTTCAACCTAACATGTTTGATTGGGAAAAACCCAAATGTACTCTATATATGATGTAAAATGGTTAAGAAATAAACATTTTTCCATTATTATAGTTTAGAGAAAACACATGTCAAAAAGAGAAGCAACAATGGAGAAAGAAGCTCAAATGAGGCAATTGTACCCAGATCTATTCTGACTACTATGTGTGTTGTAAATGTTGAGGATGATAATTTTTATTAGGTGAGTACGATGTAACACCAATTATTCTAGAATTTAGGTAATTAATATAATAAAGAATAAATTTGGTTTAATTTTGGTATAGTTAGTGATTTTAAATCTAATTGTATTTAATGAACCAAAAATAATCCAAGAATTTGAATGGTAAATAAGAGGTTTGAAGTTTCCAAAAGTACTCTTGAAGTTCTACAGTACTGGGGGTGTAAATGTTGTGGATTGAGCTCTCTATTTAGGAAGAAGGTTTATAAGAGCACTATGGCACTAGGTGTTGCTATGACAATGGTTAGTTCATAGAATTAAAGAATCTAGGAACATCTAAAATATTCTTTAGGAGCATTGCAGATTTTGGAACGTGGGCACCATGGTGTTATACCTAAAATAATATTTTTATATAAAAAACCTAAAGTATTTACAAATCCACTATATCCCACCACAGCCCTAACTTATTTGAGAAGAGAGAAAGAAAGAGAAGGAAAGAAGGAGGTAGAAAAGAGAGAGAGAGAGAGAGAGAGAGAGAGAGAGAGAGAGAGATTCAGAGGTGAAAGTTTGGGTTTAGTCTATTAGGCCAATTAAGGATTTTGTAGGGCACATGAAAAAGGTAACGGCTCAGTGGAGTAGAAAGAGATAATGATGGGATTGTCTAATTCAGAATACTTAAGGTAATCTTTTATAATCTTGTATTAATTTTATTAATGTATAGCTATACAAAAGCAAGATTATTATGTATAAGTTTTGAGAAATAAAATTTAGACGATGTTTAGACTATATATATTCTTTTGGATTCTATAACTAGCTCTTGTTTACTCAGCTTTATGGTTTAGTTAAAATTTATATTTAGGGATTAAATCATTCATTGGATGATAGGGTGTTATATATATATCCTCCAAGAGGGCTATATTTATTACAAAATAGTACCACAAAATAATGATTGTGATTGAGGCACTCTAATTAGATGATTTCACTATAAAATTACACTATTAAATTACAATCAAGGATAAAGCCTAGATGTTCCCTAATAGCTTCTCAATACAGTAGATTATTGAAGTGAGCAGTAAAAATTAAGTTTTTAGTTACCTTGGTGCCAACTATGAGCATCAAGGTATAAGCAATCCCTAACATCCTATAAGAATTTAGTCTCCCTAAGGTGTTAAGCTAAAATTATATAGTATTTTATTATCTTAAATTTTAGTAAAATATTAATTTTTGTTGATGTTGTGCATGAAACACTTAAAAAATAGTGAAAAATCACAAGGGTTGAACAAGCACTGTAGCACCTAAACAATCAATGTCTTAATGTTATCAACACACCTATGCCACATCATGACATTGCAACACCAGAGTCTAAAAAAAATATCAATTAATTTAGCATATTGATGGAATTAAGATAAATATCATAGCATTTCACAACCTTGCAGTGCCACATCATGACTTTGCAATGTCGGAGGCTAAAAATATTAAGCATCAGAGCATTGAACTATATAATGCCACAGCATCGTATGACACATTCAAGCCCCATAACACTCAACTTTTGTAGCACCATGGTAGAGCAGTTGACAAAATAAAGAGCCTGTTGAATCAGCCAAGTGACATTACAGTTCAAAATATAGACATGCTAGGTCATTCCAATACCACATTGGAGCCTACTTAGTAATGATTAGGTGCTAGCTCATATTATAATGCCAAGGTGCAACCATATCGAGTGTCATGGTGCCAGAGTCAATCTATAATAAGTATAAATAGTTTTTTTTATTTTAATTGATGTGTGTTATAGTTTTTGAATGGATTTCTTAAATGAGAGGCCAGGAGAGAGAAAGGTACATACTTTAGAGTGGTCAACTAACATTATAGTGAGAAAGTAAACATTTAGAGAGGAAAGAAGTGTGGAGAGAAAAAAATGTAAGGGGAAATTAACATTGGGAAGGATTCATCTGCCAGCTCAGTTTTGGATCTTTCATTCCAAGTGATATCTTAATACTCTTATCTATTTGCACTGTCTTTCTTGCGTAAGTAATGTAAATTAAGTTATTTTATTTGTATTATATGACTAGCTAAACTCATAGTTTTGGACTAATGTTATGAAAATCTAAGTAATTACTAATTTTGACACTTGTGCTTTAAAATTTTAATGGTTATTTTCAATATTTCTCACTCTTAATTAATCTATGCAGCAATCATGTACAAAATTAAAACCTAGTTTGATATATAGCCTTTATAAAGGAATATTAGAATAATTAGGAGTATAGGAATGGAACTCTTGCATGCCTACACATAAGGTGTTTAGTGTTCTAAGTTTTATGGAGATAAAACAATTATAAGAAGCCCATAAACCTTTCTTTACATCCTTATATATAAAAGAATAAGCATAATTAAACCCATAACAAGCATACTTACATGAATCCTGCATCATAAGGCTAAATGGGAAGTGAAAAGTAGAGAATACATGATGTAGAATTTGTATAAAGATAGAACATTGGAGAGAAACGAATTAGGAGCCACTTAAGATTAAAACATTCACACAAAATATCCTCATATATTATTATATTCTAAAATAAAAATATGATAATTCATATCAAGAAATAAATGGAATATGCCAAGGAGCAACATAAAAAGATTACTCTCTAATGTTGATACGTATAAGCTTGAATAGCATGGTGCATATTATTCTTAACACAAAATAATTTTTTGAGATTTTTTAATAACTTAAAGCAAACAATGTTATCACCCGATGTAGAAGAAAATTAACAAAATAAAAATAAAATAATGGTGATGATGAGTTACTCAAATCGATATAACATCAAACATAATTTTTTCAACATAAAATTTTTAGGAAAAAAAATCGCATAAGAGTAAAATGCAGAAAGTAAAAATTAGAATGAACACACTAGAATTTTATAGTGATTCCACCAAACAGTGACTTATGTCTACTCCCTGGAGTCTTCGATTGGGTAATACACTAAAACTTTAGTGTTTCTCCTTCAGCCCTCACATCTAGGCAGAAAAACCCATATAATCTTTTCACCAACTCGATGAGGAACAGGTCCTTGACCACTTTTTTTACCATCCTTGTGAAGGAAGAGAACCTTGCAATCCTTTTTCACCCTCTTGGTGAAAGCAGAGAACCTCACAATCTATTTTCATCCTCAAGGTAAAGGAAAAGAATCTTGATGATCTTTGGGCTGAAATTCTTTTTCCTAGAGCTACCTAAGAAACCAAGCAAGACACCCAGAGGAAATAAGACATAAGCTGGCTCAGATCAATCGTGTGGAATCCCTTTACACATAACCTTAAGAGTTCATGTAGTTTGTTAAACCTAAAGAAACCAGCCTGAGGCTAGCCTAGAGGGGGAATGAATTGGTTATTTAAAAATTTTAAATAAAAAGATAGCACCTTAATCCCCTTAATCCGAAAGCAAATTAAAATTATGAAAAAAAAAAACTTCAAAGTTTGTCTATATAGATATTATAATTATAGAAAGGTTATAATCCTTTCTTTTTATCCCTATAAGTTTGTTAGAGATCTAGGGATGCAGATGCTCTGATTCGCATCTAAAATAAAGAGTCTCATTATGAAAAATATATTATTTTACATTAGTCCAAAACATTATATTTACACTAGTATCTATTTTTCATGTAAGTCTCCATTAAGTGGCAAAAAAAAAAAAACTGCTTGAGATTCAATAGGACAAATTATGGATCTATATTAGATAATAGTAATTTAATTACAATTAAGTACAATACTTTCTTGCAGGATTGACACTCTTCTCTATCACTTTATTACTTGATTATCCTATAAACTTGTATATTTAAATAAGATTTTATTATTTTTATAACAAAGAAAACTTAAACATATTCATATTATACTCTTGCTCTATGTGCAGCTCACACTGACTGCAACCCACCACAAAAGGTATTTGGTACCATTTCTGAGGAAATAATGTGTGCATTATAATTTTAAACTTTGTTGTTAAACTAGTTTCATATTTAGATCTACTTATACCTTTATATTTGCTATTTTTAAATTTTTGAAGAAGAAAATGTTTTATTTTATTAATTACTTAGTTTTTGTACTTTATTTTATTTCATCATTGTTGCATGCTTAGTAGATATAGTAAGGAGCCCTTATTATCTAAATCAAAGATAGAAAAAGCCACCCTTACAAAAAGTATAAAAAATAAAAAGATTTTAGATACGAATGAACTAGTACAAGATCCAAACCATCCTAAACCTCTTAGATAGTATGTTAACCCTACAATAGAAGGAATCAATTAGAGGATCAATAGACATACTATCTAGGTCAATAATTTTGAATTGAACCCCACCATAATTCAGATGGTTTGAAATTCCTAGTTTGTGGGATCTCTTGTTATGGATCCCAACCTACACTTAGCTAGCTTCTTAGAAATCTACATAATATTTAAGTATAATTATGTTGTTGATGATGTTATTAGACTTAGATTATTACAATTTTTTCTAAGGGATAAAGCTAAGATATGATTGAATTTCTTGCCCTCATGCTCTATAAACACTTAGAATGAGTGGGCACATAAATTCCTAGCTAAGTATTTTCCACCTTTAAAACTTGTTAAGCTTAAGAATGATATCACATCTTTTGCCCAGTTTGAAGAAGATTCAATTTATAAAACTTAGGAGAGATTTAAGGAAATACATAGAAAATGCCCTCATTATGCTTTACCTGATTGGTTATTTATCTAGACTTTATAAAATATATTGGTAGGATCCTTTTAGTTGATTATAGATGTAGCAACTAAAGGATTTTTTATGTCAAAGCCATTTGAGGAAGCCTATGAATTAATTGAGAAAATGGCAAAAACTAATTTTTAGTGGCCTTTTAATCTGGTGAATCCTAAGAGAGTAGCATGTCTTTATTAATCAGATGATTTATCTATTTTGATTGCTCGGGTAGGTACAATTATAATAAATTAAACAAAATTAGAGTTAGCTTAGAGTCAGATTTATCTATGCAATTAGAAGAATATGATTTAAATTCTATAGATGATAGTAATGCACTAGGGATTAAGAATGTGAATTTGATTAGAAGATTAAATAATCCCTATTCTGATATATATAATCTAAGTTCGAGGAATTACCCTAATTTTAGCTTGTCAAAAAATAATACTGGTGGTAACTATCGGTGGAATGTAGGTCAATTTAATCAAGGAGAAATTGGAATAATCCTTAGCAACCTGTAGTAAATCCTAGTCCTTCATATCCCTAAGGTTTTAACCAAAATAATAAATTCAAAGAAAGAAAATCACCTTTGAAAGATGTTGTGATTTAGTTAGGAACCCAATTACAAAGTCACTCTACTTCAATAAAAAACTTAAAAAATCAATTAAGACAGCTTGTAATTTCTTTTAGTAGTAGACCACAAGGAATCTTGATCAGTAATACTAAAACTATTCCAAATAAGAAAGGAAAAAGAGCATAGTGGAGACCACTTAAGAACTGGTGGTGATTCGTTACAGCAAAAGCGACATATTTAGGCCATTCTGGATGAATATTATAAAATTAGCATTGTTTTGGAGTCAACCCATTTCTATTTTTATGTTTTAATATTTTATTTTTTAGTTTATATTATGTATGTGTGATTATATTGTTTGTGAAAATGATCTTAATTTTGATTTTGACCTATTTATAAAATGTGTCATGAAAAAATTTTCTTTATAAAAAATTAAACTAACACCTCAACATTAGTATTTGAAGAGCCATAGAATTTGCATGCCAAGCACCGCAACATTCAAAATCAATATTGTAGCACTAAAATCTCTAATTTTTTTTTTATATTGCACCACTGCAATATTATATCATTGAATGTCACAACACTATTTTGTGTTATAAAGTGCTTCAAAGATATTCTATCAAGCATTGAAGCATTGGTCTATTATTTCTATAGTACTAATGGTAATGCAATCAATAAGTCATAATTTCATAATTTTATTTTTATTTTGACACTTTATTGAGCATTGTAGAATTGTTGCCAGTGCCACATTCTTAGATTAAAATCATTATTAGGTTAGTTAAAGTGCCACAATAGTAGTCTTTGTCAATATGGTAGCACTCATTTGTGTCAAATGCCGCTATATTTCCCTAGTCAAAAAGTTGGTTCTTCGTTTTCCAACTCCCGTGCCATAGCACCACATGTCTCGTACCACTGCAGCATCTGTTTATTTAACTCTTTTTCATTTTTTTAAAAATTTTTTAAGCACTGCTATGTTGATCTCTTCAGCATTGCAGTGCTTGTGATGTTTATATATAGGATGTGCCTATTTTCTATTTTTCCATTGCATTATTTCTCTCATTCTCTCCAAGTTTTTGCATATTTCTTGCTTGAACTATACGAGCAATTGCCCCAAAAATATTTTGCAATAAGGAGCATGCTTCACCGTCTTATAATAAGAGCATATTCTGTTAAGATAGTTGCTATTTGCATGCTTTACATTTTTGCAACTTGTATAGTTTTGATGATTCCAAACATTATTGTTCAAATGTGTAGTTATCTCCTAACAATTTTAGAAGATTTGTATTTGCTCTTGTGTGTACTAATATTTCAGGAAAATCAAACTCCAGACTATGAAGACTTCAAATCAAATTCAACATGAGATACTTTGTGAATTTGAAGCTTGTACTTTTCTTTGAATTAAATTTGAAAGGGAGTGATTATAATTGAGTGAATAAAAACATACACACACACATAAGGAGATCATATAAAATTTATACTGATCGTATGGGACGATATCAGATCGTACCGGACGATCAGACTGTTATCTCCTATTGAGCACATGGAACGAATAGGAACTGGCTTGAAAAATTTTCTAAGTCCTATTCGTCCGGGACGAAATTAAATATCATCCGGGATGATCTGGTCTCTGTAAAATTTTCGTCTAGACGAAATTAATTATCGTCAGAAAATGAGTTGCTCTCTATAAAATTTTCGTCCAGACGAAATTAATTATCGTCCAGGACGATCTTGTCTCTGTAAAATTTTCATCCAGACGAAATTAATTATCATCAGAAAATGAGTTGCTCTCTGTAAAATTTTTGTCCAGACGAAATTACTTATAGGCCATGACGATCTGGTCTCTGTAAAAATTTCATCCAGACGAACCAATTTTAGTCCAGACAATACAACCGACTTAGGACAGTTTTTCTGTAATTTTTAGAACCGACCTTGTAATAACCGTTCGTACCGGACGAACTTAGTTCGTATGGGACGATCAGCTTGTACAAAAATATTTCATACACATATGCAAATAGGTTCGTTTCAAGGCTTTTAAGTAAAATCGTCCATGACGATCCACGATCGTACGGGACGATCCACTGCGTACAGAATTGAATACTTGCAGTTTTTGGGCGGTTTTTCTTGTCTTTTGTATAAATAGTCCAAATTAGACTGCCACCCAATCTTTTTGTCATTTAATCTTCATGCCTCTTGAGAGAATAGCTAAGGAGAGAGTGTAAGAGTGCATTCAAAGGAGGATTCCTACCACTGGAGCGTGAAGGCTTCACTTCGAGTTCAAAGGTAAGAATCTCTACTTGTGAATTGGGATTACTTCACTCTTTTCCTTTTTCCTTCTAGATTCTTGTCAGAAGATCTGTCAAGGAGATCCGATTCTCTGCCGACACTTGGAGAGTGTGAACAGACGAAGGGTTCGCTGCCTACACTTGGAGAGTGTGAATAGCCAAAGGGTTCGCTGCCTACACTTAGAGAGTGTGAATAGCCGAAGGGTTCGCTGCCTATACTTGGAAAGTGTGAATAGCCGAAGGGTTCTCTGCCCACACTAGGAGAGTGTAGAAGGACGGACGGTTCTCTGCCAACACTGGGGATTGTGTGAAAGGACGGACGGTTCTCTGCCGCACCGGGTAGTGGTGAAAAGAGTGATTTGTAAAGGCTTCTCCGCCTTGCTGTGGGTGCAAAGGAAGAGTCACTATTGGTATTAGTGCAATACTCAGAGGGTGCCTCTGGGGAGTGGATGTAGGTCTGGTTTAGACCAAACCACTATAAATCTTGTGTCATTTACTTTACTGCTTTTTATTTTACGCATTTTTTCTTTTGTTTAAAATTTCTGTGGTTGAAAAATGTTTTCTATAAAAACTTAATTAAAATTTTCATTTTGGTTCAACACTTTTTCAAAGAGGGCTTAATTTTTAAAATATCAATTCACCCCCCCCCCCCCCCTCTTGGTAGCCTTGGGACATTAACTTAGGTTTAACAACCAATTTACTAGACTCAACAAGTGGTATCAGAGCTCCGTTTCAAAATCATAAGTTTAAACTACTTTTTGATTAATGTAGATGGCTACATTCGGAAACCGAAACACACCTGAGGGTTACTCAATTACTAGACCTCCACTGTTTGACAATATTCCTTTTGATTTCTGGAAAACACGCATGTCTACTTTCTTACAGTCACTTGATTATCTCATGTGGATCCTAGTCTAGGAAGGTTATACAAAACCAACTAGATTAGTTGATGGAGTTAGGGTAGAAACACCTTTTGCAGATTGGACTATAGAAGAACGTGACTTAGCACAACTAAATGCCAAATGTCTAAATAGCTTCTTTTGTGCTTTAAAATCTGAAGACTACATGCGGGTTTCCACTTGCAAAAGTGGAAAGGACATATGGGATAGACTTTGTATAACTTATGAAGGGACTAATGAGGTTAAGCAATCAAGACTCAATATCTTGTTACATGACTATGAGTTGTTTCGCATGAAACCTAATGAATCTATTTCTGACATGTACACAAGATTCACACAAATTGTCACTTCTTTGCATGCACTTGGTAGGGAATTAACTAATGCTGAAATGATTAATTCTTCGTTGTTTACCTACTGCTTATGATGCAAAAATTACTGCAATTACAGAGTCTAAAGATCTAAACATTTATTCTATTGACAATCTTCTTGGTTCACTCATTGCTTATGAGCAAGGAGTAAGTCAAAGAAAGATTGATGCAGGTGAACCACGAAAGGAAAAGAATATTGTACTAAAGGTGGAAGAGTCAGAGAGTGAACACTCACAACCTGAGGATGAAGACGATATTCCATTGATGACTAGACAATTCAGAAGCTTTTTAAAGAGGAAGCAGAAGAGACGCCAGCAATGGAATAGAGGTAAGTTTAACAGAAATGGCAAGGTTTCTAATGAAGTGATTTGTTATGAATGTAGGAAACCAGGTCATATCAAGACTGATTGCCCAAAACTCAAAACCACTCCTAGTAAGGAGAAGGTGGAGGAGAAACCAATGGTAAAGAAGGGCAAGAAGAAATTTCAAAGAGCTTTCTAGGCGGATTCAGCTTCAGACTCATCTGAGACTGAAAAAGAAGAAGAAGTCACCAACCTTTGCTTGATGGCAGATAATGTTGATCAATCAGATCAAGAAGAGGTGTGTGACTTAACTTATGATGAATTGTTTGAAGTTTCTAAACACATGCATGATGCATATAGGAAAATGAAAAAGATGCATGCTAGTATAAGTTTAGAATTGGAAGAGCTCAAGAAGGAACATGAAATCCTTAGGAAAGATCATGCATTAATAGATGACAACCACATGAAACTACTTGATGAATATGATGACTTGAATAAGAATTTTGAAAATCTAAAATCATCCTATGCTGATCTTGAAAGAGATTTTAAAAAATTTAAGGATGAATCTGAGAGGAAAACATATCGAATCAGTTATACAAATCGACTCTTGGAAGAAATGAATTCATTTTATAAATTGACAATAATAGCTCTTGAGAATAATAGGATACCCCCAAAATTGAAGATTTTACAAATCCTAAATATTATCCTAAATATATAGAATCCCTTAGAAGACAAACAAATGGAAGAAAACTTAGGAATACTTTTCCTAAAGTTAAATGTAATAATTGTGAATTTTTGGGACATATAGCTCACACCTGTACTTTGAAGATGAAATCTAATTTGGTGTGGAGACCTAAGATGCATAAACCTAGACATATCATACATGCATCTGATTATAAATTGCTAAAAGGTGAACCCAAACTTGTTTGGGTTCCCAGGTCTAACATTTGAGAATTTTGCAGGGTTTCTCTCACACAAGACCTCGTGGGAGCATATGGTACCTGGACAGCGGATGTTCAAAGCATATGACTGGAGATACTACTCAATTCATAACGCTAGAAGCTAGGAATGGAGGCAAAGTAACACTTGGAGATAATTCCACAAAGAAAGTGGTTGGATCTGATATGATTGGAAATTTCAAAAACTTTTTCATAGACAATGTGTTATTGGTTGAAGGCTTAAAACATAATTTGTTAAGTATAAGTCAGCTATGTGACAAAGGATATAATGTAAAATTTTTACCTACTAGCTGCATATTAAGCCTAAATGGGAAAGAAGTTTTAAATGGAAAAAGGGTAAATAATGTTTACATGCTAGATTTAAATTGTATTCAATCTCCTACTATTTTTTGTTTGAAAATTGTTTCTGATGAATCATGGCTTTGGCATAGGAGACTTTGTCATTCTAGTTTGAAAAACCTTAGAAGAATTATCCAAAAGAACTTAGTGAGAGGTATACCAAAACTAGACTTTACGAAGGACCACCTTTGTGATGCATGTCAATTAGGAAAATCAGTGAAGTCCTCTTTTAAGTCCAATAAGGATCTTAGGACTAGTAAACAATTGGAAATTCTTCACATGGATCTTTTTGGACCAGTAGGAACAGTAAGTCTAGGAGGGAAGGTATACGGATTTGTTATAGTGGATGATTTCTCAAGATTCACTTGGGTTAGATTTCTTTTTTATAAAAGTGAATCATTTGAGGAATTCAAAAATTTTTTAACTTGGATTCAAAGAAAACTAGGATGTGAAATAATTTCTTTACAAAGTGATCTTGGAGGAGAATTAGAAAATAAAAGATTTGAAAATTTTTGTAAAAAAAAGGGATTGATCACATTTTTTTTGCACCTAGAACCCCTCAACAAAATGGGGTAGTTGAAAGAAAAAACAGAACATTAATAGAAGCCGCCCGAGCACTGTTGGCAGAATACTCACTTCCTAGATATTTTTGGGCTGAGGCGGTTAGCACTGCATGTTATGTTCTGAATAGGGTGAATGTGAGATCAAATTTAAATAAAACACCCTATGAGTTACTAAAAGGTAGAACACCTAACTTGTCTCATTTGCATGTTTTTGGTTGCAAGGTGTTCATTCATAATAATGGAAAATCTGCCTTAGGAAAATTTGATCCAAAATCAGATGAAGGAATTTTTGTTGGATATACAAATGTTGGAAAATCTTATAGGGTATTCAACAAAAGAACTTTAGTCATTGAAGAAACCACACATGTTGTATTTGATGAATCTGGAAATTTGGAAGAGCCAAATGTTGTTGAAGATGAGATTGAAGAAAACTCCCAAAAGATTGATAGATTAAATTTGGAAGAAAATGTGGAAGAGAATTTGGAAAGAGAAAACCCTTTGCCTAGAGATTTGAGATTTTCTAAAAATCACCCAAGAGAATTGATTATAGGTGAACCTAGTGAGGGTGTTAGAACTAGGCATGGATTAAACAAGGAAGTCAATCATTCAGCCTTTATTTCAACTATAGAATCCACTAATATTGATCAAGCACTTTCTGATGAATTTGGATATTGGCCATGCAAGAAGAGTTGAATCAATTTGTAAGAAATAAAGTTTGGGAATTAACTTCAAGGTCAAAAGATCAAAGTGTTGTTGGAACCAAGTGGGTGTTCAAAAAAAAAATGAATGACTCAGGAGTAGTCATTAGAAATAAGGCTAGATTAGTTGCTAAGGGGTATAATCAAATTGAAGGAATTGATTTTGAGGAGACTTTTTCCCCTGTAGCTAGACTTGAAGCAATTAGGGTTTTACTTGCCTTTGCCTGTTTTAAAGGTTTTAAATTATTTCAAATGGATGTAAAAAGTGCCTTTTTAAATGGGGTAATTGAAGAAGATGTTTTTGTGGAACAACCTCCAGGCTTTGAAAATTCAAAATACCCAAATCATATTTTCAAGTTAAAAAAGGCATTATATGGATTGAAACAGGCACCCAGGGCTTGGTATGAGAGGTTGAGCACCTTCCTACTTGAAAAATCTTTTGAAAAAGGAAGTGTGGATACAACTCTCTTTTTAAAGAAATTTGAAAAAGATATACTCATTGTTCAAATTTATGTGGATGATATCATTTTTGGATCTTCAAATAAAAATCTTTGTGATGATTTTTCTAAAACAATGAGTAGTGAATTTGAAATGAGTCTAATGGGAGATTTAAATTACTTTCTAGGTTTTAGCATTAAGCAACTTGAGGAGGGTACATTTCTTAGTCAAACTAAATATATTAAGGACATCCTCAAAAAATATGAAATGGACAATGCTAAACCTGTTAGTACACTAATGAGTTCCTCAGATCAATTGGATAAGGACCTTAAGGGAAAATCTGTTGATCAAAAGAAATATAGAGGGATTATTGAATCTTTACATTACTTGACTGCTAGCCGACCAGATATTATGTTCAGTGTTTGCTTATGTGCTAGATTTCAATCAGATCCAAAAGAATCACATTTGACAGCAGTGAAAAGGATTTTAAGATACTTACTAGGAACTCAAAACTTAGGAATTTGGTATCCTAAGTTTAGCTCTTCATTTGAAATTGTTGGTTATTCAGATTCTGACTTTGCAGGCTGTAGAGTGGATAGGAAAAGCACTTCTGGAACATGTCAATTCATTGGAAATTCATTAGTTTCTTGGTCCAGTAGAAAACAAAATTCAGTAACTCTATCTACTGGCAGAATACATTGCATTAGGAAGTTGTGTGGCACAAGTACTTTGGTTAAAACAACAGTTGATTGATTTAGGATTTACTATAGGCACTATTCCAATTTATTGTGACAATACTAGTGCTATTTGCATTTTCAAAAATCCTATTCAACATTCTAGAACCAAACACATTGACATAAGGCATCATTTCATAAGGGATCATGTATCCAAGGGAGAAATTGAACTTACACATGTTTAACCTGAAAATCAACTTGCAGACATTTTTACAAAACCTTTAGCCTTTGATACCTTCAGTACATTAAGAACAAGGCTTGGTGTAATTAATTTGAATGCTTAAATAAAAATGTTCTTGCAATATTGATATTTATGTTTTCGTAGTTTTTTTTTGTGATTTTTTTTTCCTGTTTTTGAGTGATTTCATTTTAGAGTCTGTGGATTTGTCATTGTTTTCTATGATTTGTATGTTTAGTTTGTTCTTGTTTGATAAAAATTCAAAAAAATTCAAAAATGTGGAAATCGTCTGGGACGAAATTTTTTCGTACTGGACGATGTATGTAAAATTCAGTTTGCGTGATATGAAACGTCTTAAGAGCAGTTTTTAATGTTGTTCGTTTGTACGATCTGATGATCGTCCAGGAAGAAATATTTTTTTCTCAAACGTCGGGACGATTGAATGCAGCAGTTGAGTGGATAAGGCGGTTTTAAATGTGAAGTTCGTCCGTACGAACTTTTGGTTCGTCCAGACGAACAGACGTCGATTCATAGGCGGGGACGGTTTTCAACTGACATTAAAACGAATTAACTTTTGATCGTCTGTACAAAATTTTTTCGTCTGTACGATCGGTCAAGTCAAAAAGTCTGTACGAAAGGACGTATCGTAAACTATGTTGATTACAAAAAGTCGTTACATTTTGGACGAATTTGATCGTCTGTATGAAATTTTTTCGTCCAGACGAACGATAAGTTTCGTCCAGGACGAACAGTTTTCGTCCAGGACGAACGTATCGTTTTCTTTAAATAAGAAGGCTTTCCAACTCAACAATCACAACTCCAAACTTCACTTTCAATCCCTTTCAACTTCAAATCGACAATGGCCTCCTCAAGCAAGAGACAAAAGGTGTTGGTGAAGAAACCCCACGGGAATTCCTCTGAAAACTTCCTTTCAAAGGCAAATGAGGAATCCTTTCCTCATTTTGCATCTGCCAAAATTACAGCTTCTCGCATTATGATGCAAAGCGAGATAAAGTTTAAGGTAATGCACATTTTTGCTTCCACCCAGTTTGGATTCATTCTTTCTCTCGTCCACCTCTACAACAAACAAACCTTTCTCTATTTCCTAGCGAATATGAGTTTTAATTCCGACCACTCCTGTATAAGTTCTTTTGTTTTCAAACAAAAAGTTGAAATCACTAAGCACGACTTAGGTGCCTTTCTAAACTTAAGAACTGAAGGATTAAAAGCCCACACCCTTATGAATGAGAACACCTTCAAATGGTATGAAGTCAACAGGGTGATTAGGGAAAATGGTCTAACATATCATATTCCTAGAGTTTCAGGAATGACCAAAAATGCTCGAATCATCCAGCACATTCTTCGATCTTCAATTATTCCTAAAGCTGGTGATATGATCAATATTACCCCACTCCTTTCTGTTTTAACTTTTTTGATTATGGATCGTCAGCCTATCGATGAAGCCCAACTTATCCTAGACCATCTTTATGGGCTTTCAGAAATTGGGCATGCAGAACAGAAAAGAAAAAGGAATATTTCATTATGACACTTAGTTACCTATGTTTTGGAAAAGAAATACAATCTAGTGCATCCTGATGAAGAATATGAGTAGCCGGTTTACTACAATGATGCTTCTTTTAGAGCAATCTTCAAGGAGCAAAAAGAGAAAGCACCTGCCAGTGCTTCTGAAGAAGAAGAAGGAGAACAATCATCTGCACCTCAATCAAATTATCAAAATTTGGTTGAGAAATTTGATAGACTTGAGACTCACTTTGATCAAAGATTTGATCAAATTGATGTTCAACTTCTACAGTAGCAATAGGACATTGGTAGTATCAGAAATGAAGTTCATAAAAATCAGAAATGAAGTTCATGAAATCAATACCAATGTTATGTTGATGACTTCTTACTTCAACCTATTTGGTGGCATTCCTCCTCCTCCTCTAGAAGAATAGAGATATGAGTGATGATTTTCTTTATGTTTGTTGTATTTGTGTTTGTATTAGTGTTTATTTTAGTTGTGTTTGTTTATGTTAAGTTTTAAAAAGTTCAGTGTATTTTTTTTGTGTTTTTGTATTGATATTATGAAATGATCTTGTAATATTTTTCATCAATATTAATATTTATTGTAGTTGATTTAAATTTCGATTATTTTTAAAATATGTTTAGTTTTTATGAATTTCATTTTTTTTAATCTTAATTGTGCTTAAATTAGATTGTAATTTGAGATTAATTTCATTAGAAAATCTAGTCTTTCTAAATTTAAAATTTGTTTATAACTTGTCATAATTAGAATTTTTAATCTCATGTCTATTCATTTAGACTACATAAAATTTAATATTATTATTGCAATTTAGATGTGTTCTTATTTTGTATTTCTTTGCTCAAGTGATATTTATGCACTTAGAAAAATTTGAAATTTTAGATTATTGATCTTGGAAAGAATTGGTTTCAATTACTCTTGAAAAATTGTACAAATAGTACAAAAATCAAAAGGAATGCGCAAAGGTTCGCAAATGTGAAAAAGAGGCACAAAATAAGCCCAATGTAAAAAGATGCACAAAAATATGCCAAAAATTTGAAAAAGATGCACAAAGCGCCACAGTGGTAATTCTCTTCTTTCCAAATTCTTTCAATCTCTTAATTCAAATTGATCTTATGTTCATTTATATTCTATTGAACTTTGAAATATATAATTTTTTATTCATCTCTCTTGTAATGATTTTTTATATTCAAATGTCTAAATTGAATCATGTCTTTAATAAATTCTTCTTACTTACAATGTTATATCACTTCTTAAATTCTATGAATTTCTATGATTTACCTAATGTTATTAGTTTTAAATTGCATACCTTATGTCAATCACTATTTAGATTAAATTTTCAAATGAATTTCATATAATTACTTACATTTCTTGTCTATTTCTTCTTCACTTTTTGTTGTTGTCAAAAAGGGAAAGAAATTATTGTGTTTGTATGCTTGTCTTTGTGTATGCTTGTATTTTGATTTTATGTCTTTTGGCTTGTGGTCTTGTCTTTTTTTTATTTATTTATTTTTTGTTAAAAATTTATGAAAAATAAAAAAAATTTGTGTTCTTTGGTTCAAAATGCCTCCTTACTTTCATGTATTCATCAATTCAGGGGGAGTTTAGTAGATTTGTTTAAATTGAAATCAAACAAACAATAATTATTTTGCCATCATCAAAAAAGGAGAGATTGTTAAAATAGTTGCTATTTGCATGCTTTACATTTTTGTAACTTGTTTAGTTTTGATGATTCTAAACATTATTGTTCAAATGGTAGTTATCTCCTAACAATTTTAGAAAATTTGTATTTGCTCTTGTGTGTACTAACATTTCAGGAAAATTGAACTCCAGACCTATGAAGACTTCAAATCAAATTCAACATGAGATACTTTGTGAATTTGAAGCTTGTACTTTTCTTTGAATTAAATTTGAAAGAGAGTGATTGTAATTGAGTGAATAAAAACATACACACACATAAAAAGATCATATAAAATTTATACTGATCGTACGGGACGATATCAGATCGTACGGGACGATCAGACAGTTATCTCCTATTGAGCACATGGAACGAATAGGAACTGGCTTGAAAAATTTTCTAAGTCCTATTCGTCGGGGAAGAAATTAAATATCGTCTAGGAGGATCTGGTCTCTGTAAAATTTTTATCCAGACGAAATTAATTATCGTCAGAAAACGAGTTGCTCTCTATAAAATTTTCGTCCAGACGAAATTAATTATTGTCTAGGACGATCTGGTCTCTTTAAAATTTTCGTCCAGATGAAATTAATTATCGTCAAAAAATGAGTTGCTCTCTGTAAAATTTTCGTCCAGATGAAATTAATTATCGGCCAGGACGATCTGGTCTCTGTAAAAATTTTGTCCAAACGATACAACCGACTTAGGACAGTTTTTCTGCAGTTTCTAGAACCGACCTTGTAATAACCGTTCGTACCGGACGAACTTAGTTCGTATGGGACGATCAGCTTGTACGAAAATATTTCGTACACATATGCAAATAGGTTCATTTCAAGACTTTTAAGTAAAATCATGCAGGACGATCCACGATCGTACGGGACGATCCACTGCGTACATAATTGAATACTTGCAATTTTTGGACGGTTTTTCTTGTCTTTTGTATAAATAGTCCAAATTAAACTGCCACCCAATCTTTTTGTCATTTGATCTTCGTGCCTCTTGAGAGAATAGCTAAGGAGAGAGTGTAAGAGTGCATTCAAAGGAGGATTCCTACCACTGGAGCGTGAAGGCTTCACTTGGAGTTCAAAGGTAAGAATCTCTACTTGTGAATTGGGATTACTTCACTCTTTTCCTTTTTCCTTTTAGATTCTTGTGAGAAGATCTGTCAGGGAGATCCGGTTCTCTGCCGATACTTCGAGAGTGTGAACAGACGAAGGGTTCGCTGCCTACACTTGGAGAGTGTGAATAGCCGAAGGGTTCGCTGCCTACACTTAGAGTGTGTGAATAGCTGAAGTGTTTGCTGCCTACACTTGGAGAGTGTGAATAGCCGAAGGGTTCTCTGCCCACACTAGGAGAGTGTGAAAGGACGGACGGTTCTCTGCAAACACTAGGGATTGTGTGAAAGGACGGACAGTTCTCTGCCGCACCGGGTAATGGTGAAAAGAGTGATTTGTAAAGGCTTCTCCGCCTTGCTGTGGGTGCAAAAGGAGAGTCACTATTGGTATTAGTGCAATACTCAGAGGGTGCCTCTGGGGAGTGGATGTAGGTCTGGTTTAGGCCGAACCACTATAAATCTTGTGTCATTTACTTTACTGCTTTTTATTTTACACATTTTTTCTTTTGTTTAAAAACTCTGTGGTTGAAAAACGTTTTCTATAAAAACTTAATTAAAATTTTCATTTCGGTTCAACACTTTTTCAAAGAGGGCTTAATTTTTAAAATACCAATTCACCCCCCCTCTTGGTAGCCTTGGGACATTAACTTAGGTTTAACAACCTATTTACTAGACTCAACAGATTCATTTCTATAAAGGTTAAGAAAAGATATTGGGAGATAGGTATTAATATGCAGTTGACCTGAAAGAGGCTTCTTTAACTTGGGAGGGTAGGTAACACTAATGATAGTAAACTAGGGTTGGGAGCAGTTGTGTGAAGAATCCTATGCAGCAATGGTTTTGTTTATGGGAAAGGGCCTGTGGACAATAGATGTCATGTGCAAGGTAATCGTGTACCGTTTGATCCTGTAACCATCAATCATGTGTATAAGCTTTAAAAGTTTGATTTTGATGAGTACACCCCTTTTTTTGGAGCCTATATATCTGAGGAGATTTTGAGACTTTTGTGAGAGCCTAATAATAGGGTTGTGTAGAAAAATAGGGAGAACAAAATTATTAAATTTCTTGCATCTTGGTTGACCCAACTATTAAAAGCTTGGCATTACTTTATTTATGCTCAACTTTTGCTCATTAAAAACATTATTGAGGTAACCAAAAACCATGTTCTTATTAATTATGCCATTTAGGTTGTCTAAACTATTGATATAGGAAAGTGTATTCATTCATCTTTAACTTATATTATTAGAGGCATTACTTCTATGGGCCTGGATCATCCTTATCTTATTTATATTTTGTATATAAATGCTAGTGTTAGGGGAGATCCTAGTGAAGAGAATTTTTTTCTAATTCAGTCCTCTCTAAGAAAAATAGAGAGGTTTAAAAGAGTAGATGTGAAGGAAGGTGGACCTAGTTAGCCTCGTTTATCTAGTAGGCCCAACAATATCAATATTAAGAGTTTTAGGACTCCTAAATCTTTAGTTGAGCATGTGGCTGAGTTGAGGGAGACGATAAAGGGTGTGACTAAATTCGATGAGGAGAGAAGGGCATGGCAAGCTCATTATTCATATATATAGGAAAATCATTACCACTACACATCCAAATTTAATGAGGCTTCAGTCGGGATGTTCAAGAGAGTTGGATGACTATGGCACCCCAAGAGGGGGGTGAATTGGGGTTTTTAAAATTTTTATTAAAAGAAGAAAATTAAAATGATGTTAAAGCAATTTTGAAAAGAGTAAGTAATTACACAATAATTCTTATAAATAAAAAAGACAGAAAAATAAATGCAAGAAATGAAAATAAGAGGCACAATATTTATACGTGGTTCGGCCGGGATTCCAATCCGACCTACGCTCATGCTAGCCAACTCTTGGGCTA
This sequence comes from Dendrobium nobile, assembly GCA_022539455.1. Classification (NCBI taxonomy): domain Eukaryota; kingdom Viridiplantae; phylum Streptophyta; class Magnoliopsida; order Asparagales; family Orchidaceae; genus Dendrobium; species Dendrobium nobile. The sequence continues at coordinate 28,710,555 of CM039733.1, read as the reverse complement.
GAATTCACTAATCCAAGGTTTGCTTTGCAAACCTCACCTCTTTAAACCAAAGAAGTTCTTTACAACCAAAGTACTCTCCTACGCGGGCGAGTACAACCCAACCTAATCACAATTAAAACTTCTCTAAGCCAAATAACTTAGATAAAGAAAATGAAAAGTATAATTTGATGTAAATAAACAAGCTCAAATAATCTTGCAATAAAATAAACACAATATTTGAGGTGATCTTACAAATTAACTTTAATCACCTCACTACTTGCAAATGGAATATTAAACTTGCTCACTTTAAGATAAATTTATATTTTGTTTAAAATAAGAATAAAATTTTAAATAAAAATATAGTCTTGCTGATTTAAACTTTAACTCTTCCAATAAAGTAAAATGAATTTGATAATAGATGTAAATCTATGTCACCTTAAAGAAGTAAAATATGTGCTTTGCTAAACTTTATGGATTTAAAAGATGTGATATAGAAAACTTTAATATAAAATTTCCAACAAGTATTTTACCATAAAATAAATATTTTCAAGAAAGAAATATAAGGTGAAAGCTAAAAGAACAGCAAGTAAGGATTTAGAGATGAAAAGCAAACTCAAGAACTCAAGAGAGAATCCTCGGTTTTGTGTGTTGATGCTTTCCAACAATGATTTTGATCTCACAAATGAAAAGAGCTCTTGGAATAAAATCAAGGCTTCTCCTCTCAAGAATTAACATGTAAAGAGGAAAGGAAGAATGGAAAAATTACTGGAGATTTTCTTGTTTGAGCAGCCCTTTCATGAAGAAGATGAAAGGTATTTAAAGAGAAAGGGTAAGTAAAGGCATATTTGAATAAAAATATTATTCTAATATATTTTCTATCAACTAATAATATTATATTTCAATAATAATTCATTTATATTAATTATATATGAGATTCAAACGGCTAGAAAACGGCTAGCCATATGGGAAGGTCAAAAAGTCATCATATGCATTCAAAATAAGGCTAAAACGGCTAGTAGCAGCTTTTATTTAAATCTGATAATGTTTGGAAATTCATTGTAAATTCAAATGAAATCCAAATGAGTCTTATAATATATCAATTTATATCTATAGAATCCAATAAATCTAATGCAATAAAAATTAGATCACGTTTCTGACAGCATATTATCATATTCAGTAAAATAAAAACTCATGCATAATTTTAAATATTTAAGAGTATATTAAATATTAAAATAATAATATTATGTAATATATATAAAAAACTAATCATACATTAATTAATAGATATGAAACAAGTCAGTTTAAAATAACTACATAATAAAAGTTTTGTCAAATAAGCTTATTACCTTTAATTCCCTAATTATATAACTTTCTATATTTGATAATAATTAATCAATCAATGATGGTTATAAAATTTATTTTTTAAATAAATCTTATAGATTTTTATATCAAGATTAATATAGAATCAAAAGATATTTAGATTGTGAGCAAATCAAATCATGCAAGTAATATTGGTGGACCACTAACAAACTTCTACGATAATGTAAAAGGCTTCATATTATCCATCTTGGTCCATCTTAATCTCAACATTTGATTAATCTTGAGTTGTGCAATGTAAATCCCAAAAGCAATTACAATGCACATCATTACACCTGAAATACTTAGCACACAAATTAGAGCATCCAAGCATATGTTTGTTATCATCAAAATCTCTTAAATAGGTAATGAGGTAGATAATATCAATAATCTCCCCCTTTTTTATGATGACAAATTTATGTTGGGTATAGTTATAACAAAGGTATAAATTGATCTTTTATCATAACTTTTGAGCATTAGAAAAATATAAACAAATAATTCCCCCCTAAATATATGCATGTAAAATGAATTATGACCAACATATATAGTTCTTCTCCCCCTTTGACAACATCAAAAATAATAATTAAACATATAAAAGAAATTTAAATGTTAGGATCTAACATCCCAAGCATACGTCTTAACATGCAAAATCTCTCTTCAGCTAAAGGTTTTGTAAAGATATCCGCTATTTGAGAATCTATGTTTACAAAATCTATATTCACATCACCTTTATTAACATGATCTCTAATAAAGTGGTATCTAATCTTTATGTGTTTAGTTCGTGAATGTTGTATAGGATTTTTTATTAAACTTATAGCACTTGTATTATCACATTTAATAGGAATATTTTTAAGCTTAATTCCAAAATCCTCTATTTGTTGCTTTAGCCATAAAACTTGAGCAACACAACAACCTGTAGCTATGTACTCTGCTTCAGCAGTGGATAAAGCAACTGAATTTTATTTTCTAGAAGACCAAGAAATAAGTGATGATCCTAAAAATTGATAAGTTCCAGATGTGATTTTTCTATCAACCTTACAACCAGCATAGTCTGCATTAGAATATGCAACTAAATGACATGATAATAAATTTTTTGGATACCATAAGCCTAACTTATGAGTTCCAATCAAATAGCAAAATATTCGCTTAACTTCTATTAAGTGTGATTCCTTAGGATTAGCTTGAAATCTTGCACATAAACATACAGCGAACATAATATCAGGCCGACTAGCAGTAAAAAGTGAACCTATCATACTCCTATAAAGTTTTTGATCTATTGGTTTTCTTGATTCATCTAAATCAAGTCTAGTTGATGGGCTTATAGGAGTTTTACTCAATTTAAATCTCTTCATATCAAACTTTTCTAATAATTCATTTATGTATTTGGTTTGACATATGAATGTGCCAGACTCTAGTTGTTTTATTTGAAGTCCTAAGAAAAAGGTGAGTTCTCCCATCATACTCATTTCAAATTCTTTTGACATTAATGAGGAAAACTCATGACATAAACTTTCATTTGTACTTCCAAATAAAATATCATCAACATAAATCTGTATAATAATCAAATCATTTTTGATAAAAAGAGTTGTATCAACCTTACCTTTTCTAAAATTATGTTCAATTAAAAAGTTACTTAACCTATCAAACCAAGCACATGGAGACTGCTTTAAACCATATAATGCTTTCTTTAATTTATATACATGATTAGGAAAATTGATGCTTTCAAAACTTGGTGGTTGTTCTACAAAAACATCTTGATCAATATATCCATTCAAAAATGCGCTTTTGACATCCATTTGAAAAAGTTTGAAGTCCTTAAAACAAGCAAAGGCAAGGAGAAATCTAATTGCTTCTAGTCTTGCTATGGGTGCAAAAGATTCTTCAAAGTCTATTCCTTCTATTTGTGTGTACCCTTGTGCAACTAATCTAGCTTTATTTCTAATAATACTTCCTGAGTCATCTAGCTTATTTTTATAAACCCATTTAGTTCCGATTATATTTTGATCATGAGGTCTTGTGACTAACTCCCGAACATCATTTCTTATAAATTGGTGAAGTTCCTCTTCCATAGCAATTATCCAAAAATTATCTTGTAAAGCTTCATCTATATTTTTAGGTTCAATTTCTGATAGAAATGCAGAATGTTCTACCTCATCGCTAAGGTTTCTCCTAGTCTTAACACCTTGGGAAGGATCACCAATTATTAACTCTTTTGGATGATTTCTATTATATCTCCATTCTTTAGGCAATGAATCATCCTCCTTTTCTTCCAAATTTATTTTCTTTATATTTTCAATATCATCATCATTCAAATCATTTCTTATTAAATCTATAGAATTTTCATCAAAAATTACATGATCGGATTCTTCAACAATTAATTTTCTCTTATTGAAAACTCTAAATGATTTTCCAAAAATTGAATATCCTAAGAATATACCATCATCAGACTTACTATCAAATTTACCTAAAGGATCCTTATCATTATTTAAAATAAAACACTTACATCCAAAAACATGTAAATGACTAATCTTAGGTTTCTTTCCAAAAAATATTTCATAAGGGGTCTTTTTAAGAATTGGTCTTAAATAAACTCTATTTGTAACATAACATGCGGTGTTTATTGCTTCTGCCCAAAAATACTTTGGAAGTTTATATTCATCTAACATTGATCTTGCTAATTCTACCAATGTGCGATTCTTTCTTTCAACAACACCATTTTGTTGAGGAGTCCTAGGAGCTGAAAAATTATGTCTAATTCCATTTTCATCACAATAATTTTCAAATGATTTATTTTCAAATTCTCCACCATGATCTGTTTGAATTCTATGAATCAAATAACCTTGTTCTCTTTGAATATACTTAGCAAATTTTCTAAAATCATCAAATGCATTATTTTTATTAGCTAAGAATAATACCCAAGTATATCTTGAATAATCATCTACAATAATAAATCCATAATTTTTACCACTTAAACTAGTTATGTTAATAGGCCCAAATAAATCCATGTGTAATAATTCTAAAGGTCTACTTGTAGAAACTATATTTTTACTCTTCAATGAACTTTTTATATGTTTACCATGAATGCATGCATGACATATAGAATCAAAATGAAAATTAATTTTTGGTAAACTAACTACTAAATCAAGTTTAGAAATTTTATTTAAAGTGTGGATATTAGCATGACATAGCCTTCCATGCCATAACCAAGCATCATCATTTGTAGATTTCATGCAAAGTAAATTCAAATTAATATCATTTGTATTCTCTAAATTAATTAAATAAATATTTTTATATCTATTTCCTATAAGCAAAATAGATTCATTATTTCTAATAATGCAATGTGAAGCATAAAGGGAAACATTTAAACCTTTATCGCATAATTGACTAATTGATATTAAATTATGTTTTAAACCAGAAACAAATAAGACTTTTTCAAAAGTAATAGAGTTCTTACATATGGATCCAATGCCCATAATCTTTCCCTTTGCATTATCTCCATATGTGACATATCCTCCATCACTTGGTTCTAATGTAGAGAATTTTACTTTATCACCCGTCATATGTCTTGAACATCCACTATCCAAGTACCACATGCCTTCATTGATTTTACTTTGAAGGCATTCCTACAAAAGAAAATCAAATGTTAACTTTTGGAACCCAAATATTTTTGGGTCCACATTCCAAATGAGTAGTATGATATCTATTATATATAGTAGTGGAAGTGCTTGTATTTTTTGGAACCCATACAAAAGATGATTGTTTAGTATTTTGTGATCTACGAGCATAGCAATCAAATGAGATATGTCCTTTTCTACCACAATAATTACACCAAATATTAGTGTTTGCATATGGCTTTGCATGATGTCCATGTGACATATAAGAAGAATTTTTATTTGATGTTGAACTTGTTGGAGCTTTATAATAAACATGTGATCTCATGCATAAATCTAATCTTGCTTTTAATAGAATATTTTATCTTTCAAGTTTACAAATAAGTAAAGAACGATCTAATAAAGAACTATTTTTCTTTTTCAAATCATCACATTAATTTTTTAAATCATTAAAATGTATATCTACATTTTTATGCTCTTTTTCTAAAACATTAAATTTTCTTTTTAATTTTTTATATTCAATAACTAATTCATTAAAAGCATCATCTAATTCTTCATAAGAAATATCATTACATACCTCTTGAGAATCATGATCTGATTCTTCTCCCGCCATAAGGCAAATGTTCACCTCTTCATCTCATGAACTTGATTCATCTGAATCTGGGTTGGCCCATAGTGCCTTCTTTTTCTTCTTGAAATACTTCTTTTCTTTCTTGTCACTCTTTCTCTCTACATCCATCTCTTTCTTCTTTGAATCAATAAGATCTGGATAATCTCCTCTTATGTGTCCAGGCTTCTTGCAATGGTAACAAATAATCCCTTCTCCTGTAGGAAATTTCTTAGTTTAAAATTTATAATTTTTGGATTTCTTATACCTTTGATTGGTCTTCCTTAGTAAGCTTCCGAGTCTTCTTGAAAGCATAGCCACCTCATCACTATCTTCATTAGAGCTTGATGAACTAGGTTCATCATTGTCATCAATCTACAAGGCAATAGTTTTACCTTTCTCTTTCTATTTCTTTGAAGATCCATCCAATTTATCCCTTTGAGCTATAACATGTTCATGTGCTATCAAAGAACCCAAAAGCTGATCAAGTGGATAAGTAGATAAATCTTTAGCCTCACTAATTGCAGTTACTTTAGCATCCAATTCTTTGGGAAGGCATCTAAGAATCTTATAGACTAAGCCTTGATTCTTATATTCTTCCAAGAGAATGTAACGTATTAATTATTTTCATAAATCTTGTATACATATCAGAAATAGATTCAGAAGGAGACATATTAAATAATTCATATTCATGAACAAGTCTATTTATGTGAGCATCTCTAACCTCATTAGTACCTTCATAAGTTATAACTAATTTGTTCAAAATTTCTTTTGCTAAATTTAACATAGAAATTTTCATGTAATCATCTAGAAGAAGTGCACAATGCAAAGTATTACATGCCCTAGCATTTAATTCATCTAATTCCCTCTCTAATGCAATCCATTCATCAAAAGGTTTTTCAATTTTAATACCATTAATTTCTTTAGTGGGTGTATGATATTGGTGTGTAAGCATGTGCCACATACGAGAGTCTTACCCTCTTAAGAATGTACTAATTCTATTTTTCCAATAATCAGAAGGAACACTATCTAACAATGGAGGACGATGAGTAGACTGTCCTTCGGAAAGTGAACCCTTAGGAAAACCTAGTGCCATAGTTTATAAGTGGATCTACTCTAGGATGTTAAGCCAAAATAAAAAGAGCCAAGGCTCTGATACCAATAGTTTGATGACTATGGCACTCCGAGAGGGGGGGGGTGAATTGGGGTTTTTAAAATTTTTATTAAAAGAAGAAAATTAAAATGATTTTAAAGCAACTTTGAAAAGAGTAAGTAATCACACAATAATTCATATAAATAAAAAAGACAGAAAAATAAATGCAAGGAATGAAAATAAGAGGCACAATATTTTACGTGGTTCGGCACAGATTTCAATCTGACCTACGTCCACGCTAGCCAACTCTTGGGCTAGAATTCACTAATCCCAGGTTTGCTTTGCAAACCTCACCTCTTTAAACCAAAGAAGTTCTTTACAACCAAAGTACTCTCCTACACGGGCGAGTATAACCCAACCTAATTATAATTAAAACTTCTCTAAGCCAAATGACTTAGATAAAGGAAATGAAAAGTATAATTTGATGTAAATAAACAAGCTCAAATAATCTTGCAATAAAATATCTACAATATTTGAGGTGATCTTATAAATTAACTTTAATCACCTCACTACTTGCATATGGAATATTAAACTTGCTCACTTTAAGATAGATTTATATTTTGTTTAAAATAAGAATAAGATTTTAAATAAAAATATAGTCTTGCTGATTTAAACTTTAACTCTTCCAATAAAGTAAAATGAATTTGATAATAGATGTAAATCTATGTCACCTTAAAGAAGTAAAATATGTGTTTTGCTAAACTTTATGGATTTAAAAGATGTGATATAGAAAACTTTAATATAAATTTTCCAACAAGTATTTCACCATAAAATAAATATTTTCAAGAAAGAAATATATGGTGAAAGCTAAAAGAATAGCAAGTAAGAATTTAGAGATGAAAAGCAAACTCAAGAGAGATTCCTCGGTTTTGCGTGTTGATGCTTTCCAACAATGATTTCAATCTCACAAATGAAAAGAGCTCTTGGAATAAAATCAAGGCTTCTCCTCTCAAGATTTAGCATGTAAAGAGGAAAGGAAGAATGGAGAAATTGCTGGAGATTTTCTTGTTTGAGCAGCCCTTTCATGAAGAAGATGAGAGGTATTTAAAGAGAAAGGGTAAGTAAAGGCATATTTGAATAAAAATATTATTCTAATATATTTTCTATCAACTAATAATATTATATTCCAATAAGAATTCATTTATAATTATATATGAGAATCAAATGGCTAGAAAACGGCTAGCCACATGGGAAGGTCAAAAAATCATCATATGCATCCAAAATAGGGCTAAAATGGCTGGTAGCAGCTTTCATTTAAATTAGATAGTGTTTGGAAATTCATTATAAATTCAAATGAAATCCAAATGAGTTTTATAATATATCAATTTACATCTACAGAATCCAAACAATCTAATGCAATAAAAATTAGACCACGTTTCTGACATTATATTATCATATTCAGTAAAATAAAAACTCATGCATAATTTTAAATATTTAAGAATATATTGAATATTAATATAATAATATTATGTAATATATATAAAAAACTAATCATACGTTAATTAATATATGTGAAACAAGTCAGCTTAAAATAACTACATAATAAAAGTTTTGACAAATAAGCTTATTACCTTTAATTCCCTAATTATATAACTTTCTATATTTGATAATAATTAATCAATCAATGATGATTATAAAATTTATTTATTAAATAAATTTTATAGATTTTTATATCAAGATTAATATATAATCAAAAGATATTTTGATTGTGAGCAAATCAAATCATGCAAGTAATATTGGTGGACCACTAACAAACTTCTACGATAATGTAAAAGGCTTCATATTATCCATCTTGGTCCATCTTAATCTCAACATTTGATTGATCTTGAGTTGTGCAATGTAAATCTCATAAGCAATTACAATGCACATCATTACACCTGAAATGCTTAGCACACAAATTAGAGCATCCAAGCATATGTTTGTTATCATCAAAATCTCTTAAATAGGTAATGAGGTAGATAATATCAACAAAGAGGAGCCCCTTTATGGAGAATTCAGACCAGCTGCATTTTTATACTTCTCCAGAATACCAATCTTTTATTTTGACCCTTGATGATGATAATGAGGAGGAGGAGGAGGTGGTGGTGGATTGTGACTAATAGTGATGGAAGTTTTTTTTTTCTTTTATTTGGTTGTTCCTAGAAGGCTTGAGAGAGAGAAAGGGGAGAATTGGATGTTGGTACTTTTGTTTATGTTTTATTTTTCTTTTATTTCTTTTTTAGTTCTTTTGCTTAAGGGGGATCCCCATGGTATTGCAATTATGATAATGTTGTGTATTATGGTGATAAGAGCTATTATTATTTTCTAATGAGAACATATACTATGGATCTTAGATGGAGATGGATTAGGAGAATAGTGTCTCATGCACTGGTTATGTAATATTTAGTAGTTCTATTACAATGTCCTTAAGCTTATTATCATTCAATAAAAAGGCATATTTATTTTATATTCAATTTTTTATTTTTTTTCTTATGCAATTTATTATTTATATTTCTTTTACATTTAGCTATATTGTACTTATGCTTAACTGTTGAGTATTATTCTCTAAACAATGTTTGCACTTTGATTGCTTATTTAGCAAAATAAAAATAGAAATTAAAAATTATGTAAAATTATTATAAAAATAAAACCATATATGATAGTTTGAATGAACAATGCATAATAATTCATAATTTGAAATGTTTAATAATTAAATAATATAAATCATTTAAGTTACTGACTTGACTTGAACTTTAGAAACTATACACTCATGCACTGACTATTGAGATGAAGAATGAGTAATTGAGTTTAGGGAAAAGAATTGGATAGCTTGAATTAGGAAGATTATAGCAAACTTAATTATGGAATTAGTGATCTTACTAAATCCATACATTAAATGAATTAGAGTTGTGGGAGGATGAAAGAAAAATTGATATTCAAAATCATTAAATATGTACTGCACAAATATAAAAAAGTGAAAAATATGAAAAAAAAAACCATAAAAGGAAATTTAAAAAATGAAAAAAATGCATACATTAAAAAATTGGTATATGTTTAAACTCAAGTCCAAATGCATCCTAATACTTAAATCAAATAGGCCAAGGTAATTGAACTAATGCATATGATTGTGCCTTGATGAACTTCTAATTTAACTACAAGCATAGCTAATCCCTAAGAAGTATATTATTCATTTTTTAAATTCAAAGCCAATCTTACACCTACACTCATAGTTGATATGTTCAATTCAAGTAATATAATATTAAGGGTGACTAATTGAGATAATTATTATGACCTTTCAATTTATAATTATAACTCTGATCATTTTAAATTACTTATAGACTATGATGTATTATCTTATATTTTTGTAATTTTAAATTATATATTTTAACTTTGGCTTGTAAGTTAATTAATAAGTGATTTCACCATTGCTTGAGGATAAATAAGAGCTTAAGCTGGAAAAAATTTATTAAGTTTAAATATGTACTATTTATTGTGTCAAAATTTAGCAAAAATATGTTATTTTAGTTATGTTTGTACAAGAAATATTTAGGAGAAAATAAAATATGCGTAAGTGTTGAATGAGCACTATAACGCACAAATATTTTATGACGCAGCGTTGTCATCTACAATGCCCCATAGCCTAATTGTGACATTACATCATCGACCATTATAGAATTTTTGGAAGATCAATGCCATAATAGAGCCAAAGTTAGTGCCATAGCGCATCACAGCATAGCTGCACTATACATCCACATCATAACACTTGAGTCTCATGAATTTGAATGTAGGAGCATAGATCATCAGAATGTCATTATGTCATATTGCACTTTTAAGCACCACAAAGGTTGAGAAGTTACCAAAATGAGGAGCCACGCTGACTTAGCCAAAAGACACATCGATTCAATTGTTAATCACATTAGATAGTGCCACAATGAAGTAAGCCTAACAACATTGAGTCGCTAATACATTTTATAATGATGCAACACCAACACTGCAAGCACCACGACTCCTAAGGCTATTTTTGTACTTTAAAACATTTTTTAGAATTTATGTAAGGGGGCTCTATCATTTTCAGTTGAGTCTTATACTTTTGAGTGTCTTTCTTTTAATCTCTCTTAAAGTAAAATTTAAGGGAGGCTATGAAAGGGAAATATACTTTCACATGGAGATCTTAGGTTATATTATGTAAGAAATTTTATTATTGGTGGAAGGAGTGTGGAGAATATCGATTGATCATTTCATGTGATATTTATCTTTATTAATTCTCATGTATTTTTATCTTCTAATATGAATGAAATAAATATTAGTATGCTTTTTTGTGTTATTCATATTTAACTAAATCTTTGAGTTTTGGGCTAATTATGTATACACACACCAAACCCTAATGTAGACTTTTGTGCTTTGAATTAATTTATAGATATTTTAAATATATCTCATTCTTAATTATATATATATATATATATATATATATATATATATATACAATGGCCATGTATGTAGTTAATATCTAGTGTATTGTATCCTTGATTGAGGAATATTAAAATAAATAGGAATGTTGAAATAGAATGTTAGCATACATAGATATAAGATGTTAAACCTTTTAGGTTCTATGGAGAGATTATAATTGTAGGAAGGTCATAATCCTTCCTTTTCACTCCTATAAACTCGACAGAGATCTTGGGATACATATGGTCTAATTCACATCTAAAATAAAGAGTCTTATTAGGAAAACTACATTATTTTGAATTCATTACTTCAAAGCACTTACTTTTATTAGTATATATTTATCTTTCAAGTCTCCATTAAGTAGAAAAAACTCAATAACATCTACTCCACATTTAGTAGGATAAATTATGCATCTATATTATATAGTAGTAGTTTAATTATAATTAAGCAGAACACAGCCTCGTGGGATTGACACTCTTCTCTATCACTTTATTACTTGATCGAGATATATACATGTATATCTAAGTGTGTTTTTATTTTTTTAATACCAAAGAAAACTTAAGCATATTTATATTGCACTCTAGCTCCGTGTGTAGCTTGCACCGATTGCAGCCTACTGTATTAACTTCTAAATTATTATTTTATGTTATCATACTATTTAAGAATTTGAGAAACAACAATTTCCTTTGAATTTATGGGTATCAAGATAGGAACCCAAACTTCTTCGATGACCATATTTTGTGATACATCAATCCTACTAATTTCACCATTCTCAAGAAATCTAGCTTTCTAATTTTAATAATTCTTGTATTATGGTTACGAAAAAAAATCTATGCCATTTGGACTTCTCTATGTAACCAATAAAGTACTAGCTTACCATTTTAGAATCCTACTATTTTTCTTGTGGATTATAGATCCTAGCCTCTACTCGACATCCCAAAATATGAAAATGTCTCAAACTCGATTTTCTTCTTCTCCATAATCCAGATCATAAAGTACGAACTTCATAAAAATTAACGCATTTAACTTCCGCCATATGTGTGTGTGCACGATCACTATGCTAACATACACCTTTTCTAATATATTGACTTAAGAAAGATAAAAATGTAGATTTTTGGAAAAATTGATCCTATACTACCCAATCTTAAGCCTCGATCATTTAGCTTAGCTTAGTGTATGTTGTACCTGAAATATTAGTACACACAGAAAACATATGCAATAGTAATATATAGAAGAAAATAGATAAACTCTAATACTGTTTGTTATAATTAAATCATACGCTCGGGCTCCCGAATCGCAACAACACAGTTTTTTATACCATAAGAAGAAGAATTCTCACTAACTCTACAATGTTTAGTTCCAACTTCATGATACAAAGTGATAAGTATTTTTGCAAAAATTTTGTTAAGATTAAATCAATATAACCCCTTAACAAATGAGTAATTCCTTAACAGAGGAAACCCCTTATATTTAAAATATAAAGCATAACCATCATAATCAAGGCATGATAGAGAAATTAAATTTTTGGAAATAAAAGGAACATAGAAAATATAAAATAGATCTAAATTGTGAACTAATTCTAAAAATAAATGTGAAGTTCCAAAACAACAACTAGTACTTGAGTTTCATTTCCCAAGATTATTAAATGCTCATTTTCCTTTATATTTTGAATTGAAAGGTATCCCTGAATCAAATTGGAAACATGAATAGTAAAACTAGAGTCAATCCATTTATTAGAAGGAATTTCTATCATATTTGATTCAAAACATACATAAGCCATAAGCTTACCCTTCATCTCAAGCCAAGCTTTACGTGTTGAGCAATTTTTTTTGTAAATGCTTGTAGCCATTACCGAAATAATATTTCAATCCATTATGTTCATTTTTGTGGGTCCCATTGACATGAGAATGTCCTGCAACTTTCAATGGATCTTTCTTAAAAATCTTCTTCGATTTCTTTCCTTTTCTTTTTATTCCATGGCTCGTAACTTTAACTGAATTTTGACCTTGTTTTCTTAGCCTTGCCTCTTTTTGAACTAACATACTTGCCAGTTCATTCATATTCCACATTTCCTTAATAGTGTTATAGTAAATTTGAAATGGCCAATACTGAGTAGGCAAGGAATTCATAATGAACTAAACAAGGAAAGTTTCATCAACAATCATACATAGAGATATTAGTTTAATAGCTAGATTGGGCCTTTCAAGGACATGCTCATTCATTCCACGGCTACCATTAAATTTCATGGTGTTAAGCACAACCATTAGTTTCTATGAAGCAAAATAGGAACTGACACTGTAATAAAATCATCACAACATTAATGCTTTGAGAAAATCACTTTTATTGCAATATTGTATTCAATATTTGGATTAACTAATGCAATATATTGATATTCAAATTTAATGATGATTTCCATTAATCTAGGTATAATTGATAGCTCTTTAAAGTTTGATTGGTTTGTCACCTTTTGGCATCCATTCCAATCTCACTTAAATTATGTCAATTAACCAAATTAATTAAATGGCTACTTAAAAGATGGTGCACCTTTGGGTAAAACCATAATAATCAAATAATCTTTTCATAATGATTTTGCAAAGTCATAATTCAATTCAATATTATAATTTTTCAAGCAAGATCACTTTGGTGAAAACATGCTAACCATAACATAAATATAATGATTTATAAATAAGCCAGCAAAATTTTGTTGAAGTTCAAACCAGATAAATAATATATATATATATATATATATATATATATATATATATATATATAATCATTAAAGACAATAACTCAGTTACATGTAAAATCTAGTTCATAATAGCTCAGCCCATGCATACATAAAGATAATTAATAATCCGATATAAGTGACATAATCAATATCCATACGAAATCACGATATTCCAATAAAATTGGTGACAAAATCATTCATCAAGATTTCATTAAATCTAATTAGCAAATATCAATTTTTTTTAAACAATATGAACGAAAAAATATTGCACATAAAATAAAAATGAGATCGAATAAAGAAAAGTTAATAGAATTAATCTCTATACTGAAAGGAAAATCATGATAGTTTCAACCTCACTCTGATACCACATGTTTAATATACATTAGAAAAATTAAGTCTTTTACTATCATGAAAATAACATAATTATCTTTATGCGAAAATAAACATTTCTATAATACATATATACTAGAATCAACCATAATGAAGTTTTCTTGAAGAAAAGCTTGCAAAAATTTATTTCTCTCACTTTAATTCCTTTCTTTTCATAACTAGAGTATCTCGAAAAATCAGAATTAAAAAAAATGTAGGTAGAGAGAGGACAACTCCTTCGCTCGCGCGTGTGTGTATAAAAGCAATTATCGTACTTCCCATAAAAGTAAGCACACATCTTCACATTAAATCAAAATATTGCATCTATTCATATTGAGGCTTCATTTGGGATGACTTTCTTACTGCTTCTTAAAGAATCCTATTAGTTCAAAAAGTAAATTTTTATACTAAAAAACCTATTTTAAGAAGGAGAAAAAACCACCACAAACAAAACCTATATCTAAACAATGCATCCTTTCATATAACAATATAATTCTTCACATTAAATCTAAACAATGCATCCTTTTATGTGGGACATATTCTAACATTGACCTCCACAATTTGTTGATCCTCTTTTCATGGACTAAACACCATATAAATATCTTCCAATCATCTAAGGGTGTTCCACACATCTTTAGCCAACCACCGTACTAAGAACGAACCTTCAATCAACAATTCAAAGGTTAGCCTAGTTTTCCAAACATGAAAATTCCTCTATGAAGTTTTGTATCCCATTTTCTTCTCTATGGGGCTCCTTATGTGTGTTATCCAAATTAATTATGAAATCATATATATATTCTCATTCTATTGCTCTATTCATTATGTGCAAAACATGTTACATTTATGATTTTCATAAATTTATTTTGAAGATTGGTGTGATATTTTTATTGATTAAATTTATTATTATTTTTTAATTATTATGATGGTTAAAGTTTTTATAATTAAAATTATTAAAGTTTGATAACTATTAAAAATTAATAATATTAAAATAAGAATAATACTCATAATAATTTTCAAAATATTATTTTGCATAATAAATTCATAACTAATTTTAAATGCAATTCTGCCCCAATTGAGACTTACAATCTAGAGTTCATGTTGCACGAGTTGCAAAAATGCAAAGTTAAAAAAAAAAAAAGCAAAGTAAAAGACGTGCCGACGTAATCCTTAATTTGTTAGAGCGAAAAATGAACTTCCAATTCAAAAGCTGCCGGGGAGATTCCGGCTAGGGTTTTATCCTATAGCACCTCCCCGCCATTTCCTTCTTCTTCTCCGTGCCTCCACCTTCTGGGGGGGGGGGGCTTTTCCCCTCCCCCACCGCTTCTATGGCTTCCTCTTCTTCCTATTGCGCAAACTTCCCTCCTCTTCCTGGCGTTGCTCGGGCTCTTCCCCCTTCTCCGTCCATTCTTGGAGGTCTGAACTTCCTCTCTAACCTTACCAAAAAGGACCCAGTTGCCGGAGATTTCTCTGTTTCCTTTGTTCCGCCTTCAAAGAAGATACCTTTCTCGGCTGATGATTTGGCTCTTGGTGTTCCTGATTGGGGGTCTTGCCTTGTGGGCTACTCCATCGGCCCAAGACCGACCTACATGAGTCTTCTTAACGTCGCTAAGAAGGCTTGGAATCCCAAAGGATCTCTGGAGCTACTGTCTCTTAACGATGGTTTCTTCTTGTTCAAGTTTGCTTCCCCCGAAGACTACCAGCTTGCATGGACTGGAGGCCCGTGGTTCTTCTTCGGCAAACCGTTCATCTTGCAGCAATGGACGCCCAAATTCAAGCCTACCCGAGATGAGTTTTCCTCTATCCCTCTGTGGATTAAAATTGTAGATTTGCCTTTGGCCGTGTGGAACCCCACTGGTATTTCAAAAATTGCTAGCTATGTTGGCCATCCTCTTACGGTGGATGCCCTTACTGCTCGGAAAACTAGGTTAACCTTTGCTCGGGTGTGTGTCATGGTTTCCAGTGCATCCTCCTTACCAGATGAAATCCCGATTTCGATGGACGGGGATGATGTCTCCTTGAAAGTTATATACGACTGGAAGCCCTCACCTTGCTCTGGTTGTGGCTCCATTGTCCACCCTTCTACTCTGTGCCATATTAACCCGCAATCCAAGTCGCCAGTGACAAATCCCAGAGGGAGAAACACTTCCAGAAAACATTCTTCCCGACCTCCCAACCACATGCCCCCTCTACCTTCTTCCCTCCCAACACCTCCCACTAGCAACATACCTGTTCTTCCCCCTCCTCCCTCTGTGCATGAACCGGGTGGTGGCTCTCTACCTCCTCCTACTTTGGTGCACAAGTCTGTTCAGCCGCCCTCTACGGGGCTCATACCTCCACCTCAACTCTCCACCGTTCTCTTAAATCCTCCACTTATCCAAAAAAACGACCCAATCCCTAATTTGAACTCCCCTACTGAAGACGTTTTAGCTAATTCTGAGGAAGCCTCTTCCTCGGATAATCTCCCTTCTAACCCCCAAAGCCAGATGGCCTCTTCCCCTAAGTCTACTTCCTCTACTTTTGACCCGGCTTCCTCCTCTGGAGTTGTTATACCAAAAAATCCTCAAATTGTTTCCCCTAACAGGTTTCAAATCTTGGAACCGGAAGAACCTCAAGATGAAGTACAGACTTCCTCTGCGATTATCCCCTCGAAGACCAAAACAATGCCACAGAATCCTCAGAAACCCAAGGGAAAGAGTGCCAAGAAGACCCGCACTTCTTCTTCCAAGTCGAAATGACCTTTTACCCTTTTGGTTGCTGGAACGTCAGAGGCTTTAACTCCTCTGATAGAGTTCTAGCTTGCAGGAAGTTGGTTTCTTCTTTCCATCTAGACATGATTTGCATTTTGGAAGCTAAGATTAATGCTGATGCGCTTCGAGACAACTGGTTCGTCAAATCCCATATGGTTTTCCTTAATGAGCACACTTGCCATAATTTCTCGTCTTCTAACCCAGGCAGAATCTGGATCAAGTGGAACCCGTTAAAGATAACTTTCACCCCTTTACTTATCACTTCTCAGCTTATTCATGGGACCATTGCTACTGCCTCTTTTCCAACATTTCTCGTCTCTATTGTCTACGCTTCTAACTCCTCTCATGATAGAACTTCTCTCTGGCAACAACTTATTAGTCTCAGTTCTTCTATTTCTGTCCCCTGGATTGTGGTTGGTGATTTCAACTGCTGTAGGAAAGAGGATGAAAAAGCTGGAGGTAGGCCTCTTCAGCATGGTCGTATGGAGGAAATGAATAATTGGATTTTTTACTTCAGGTTTAAGTGAGCTCTCTTCTACGGGACTGTTTTATACTTGGTTCAACCATCGTGCTGATAACCCTATTCATATTAAATTGGATAGGGCCCTTGTCAATCAAGCCTGGTTTGACTCTTTTCCTGCTTCTTTTTGCAAAGTTGAAGACCCTCTTTGCTCAGATCACTCACCTCTTATCATTTTACCGGGTAGCCCAACCAAGATTAATACCAGGTTTCAATTCAAAAACTATTTGGTTTACTTTAAAGGTTTTTGGGATGCCTTATTTTCTGCTTTTGCTGCTCCTCACAATGGCAGCCCTATTAATGCCTTATACTACAAGCTGTACTCTTTGAAAAGGATTATTAAGACAAAAAATTGGTCAAACTCATCCTATATTTCCAACAGAATCTCTGAGCTTCAAGAATTGCATAATTTTTGCCTCTCTCAAATACAAGACAGACCTTTGGATCCCAATCTCAATGCTGCCTTAAAAAATATTTCCACATCCGTTTCTCAGCTCCAAAAAGCTTGGAGCTCGTGGTTGAATCAACGTTCTAAAGCCAATTGGCTTTCTAAAGGTGAAGATGACCTGGGTTTTTTATATGCCAATATTAAAACCAAGAATTGTTACAATCGGATTAATGAACTGCACTTTGAGGGCAACATTTTCTCTACTCATATGGATATTTCTAAGGAGGCTATTAGATACTTTCAGACATTATATAACCCTCCAAAGAACTTCAATAGTGCTGCTACCCCGTTAGCTGCTGGCTTTGTTATTCCCACCCCTCTACTTCCCTCCCTCACTTGTATGGTGACTGCTTCTGAAATTAAAGAGGTTTTGTTTGCCTTCCCGAATAATAAGGCTGCGGGTCCTGATGGCTTCAATGCTGAATTTTATAAAAATGCTTGGGATATTGTTGGAGTTGATGTTTGTAGAGCCATTAAACACTTTTTTACTTCCTCTTTGCTTCCGAGATGTGCTAAAGTGACGGCGATCAAGCTTATTCCCAAGAGTAATCATGCATCCACTGTCTCTGACTATAGACCCATCTCTCTATGTAATGTCTTTTACAAGTTGATTGCCAAGCTCATTGCTAATCGTATGAAAGTGGTGTTGCCCTCTATTATCCATGATAGCCAAGGTGGCTTTATTGCGAAGAGAATTTCAACTGACAACATTATCCTTGCCTCAGATATACTTAGTTGCTTCAACGGGAATCATAAGAAGAAATACTTTTGCGCTAAACTCGATATTCGCAAAGCTTTTGATAGTATTTCTAGAGATTTTCTTTTATCTCGGCTCATTCTGAAGGGGTTCCCTCCAATTTTTGTGAATTGGATTAAAGCTTGCATTGAAGATGTTTACTTCTCTGTTTGTATCAATGGGGCACTTGAGGGATTCTTTTCCTCCTCTTCTGGCTTACGGCAGGGTTGCCCTTTGTCCCCTTTGTTGTTTGCGGTGGTTATGGATGCTTTTTCCTGTGAGCTGAATCAAGGGAATTTTGTTGGTATCTCTAATGGGAGTTGTTCTGTGCACCATCTGCTTTATGCAGATGACTTATTGATTTTTGGTGAGGCCTCTCTTTCCAATGCAATCTCCCTTAAAGCTTCTCTCAAATCCTTTGCTGAGCAGTCTGGCCTTACTATTAACAACCAAAAGAGCTCCATTTCCTTCTCTAATCATACTCCTGAGGCTGAGGCCATCACTGCCTTGCTTGGTTTTACCAGATCGGATAATCCCTTTACCTACCTTGGCATCCCTCTTCACACTTCTAAACTTATTATTGCTCACTTCCAACCACTCTTGAGTAGGATCTCTACTCAACTTGCTGGTTGGAAAGTTAAATTCTTGTCTTTTGCAGGTAGGATACAATATATCAGATTCACCATTGCTAATACTCTGGCATATTGGATTCGTGGGGCTATTATACTCAAAGGGATTTGCAAAGCTATTGATAAACTTAATGCCCGATTTTTGTTTCATGGTTCTCATGAAGGTAGGAAGCTGCATTTGATTTCTTGGAAAGTTTGCTGCACTCCTAAATGTTTCGGGGGGCTTGGATTACCGTCTATTAATTCTCTTAGGTTTGGCTTTGATTGCACCTTTATTTGGCGCTTGTATTGCTCCAATTCTTTGACTGCTAGGTGGTTTATCTCTAAATTCTGCTCCCCTTGGAAGCCCCCCACTCCTAAAGCTTCCAAATTCTGGAAATTGATCTGTCTTACTGCTGACAAGATTAAGAGAAATATAACTTTTATGATTACTAAGGAGAATTGCAACTTCTCAATGTTTTGGGATCCATGGTGTCAAGGCTTTGCTGTTTCTGACTTCATCCTTCCATCATTTTGTAACAATATGGATGTTAGTGCCTATATTACTGCTGGAGATTGGTCTTTGCCCACTATTTTTGGTCCCTCTATCTTGGATCGTATCAGAGCAACCATTATACATCAAACTGCCCCATCCCCTCTTCTTTGGATGGGCAAAGAAAAAGCTAGTTACAACACCTTTTACAGTCACTATTATGCAGATCATACTAAAGTTCCTTGGTTTAAATTCGTTTGGCATAAGCGTTTCGCTCTTCGCCATTCGTCATTTGTTTGGCTGGCGTTATTAGGTGGCCTTAAAACTCAGGATGTGCTTGCTAAAAGGAATATTTTTATTCCTGCTCTTTGCCCTTTATGCCACCTGGAGAATGAATCTATAAATCACTGCTTCTTTCAATGCGGAATTTCTTTTAAAATTATCACAGCTTTGCTTCCTCAACTCCACACTTTTTTGTTCAGGCCTACATTATTACAGATTTTTGATTACATTCAGGATACCTTTACTTTTGGGAGTAATTTTGCTTACTTTGTGGTTTGTTGTTCTGTCTATTATATATGGAGGGCTCGCAATGAAAGCAGATTTTCTGGAGTGGTTAAGTCTACTGATGCCATCAAAAGGAAGATTAAAGTTGCTATTTGTAGTAAAACCATTGCTTGGCAAAATCTGGATCAGCTCAAAATTAAGTTTCCAAATGTCTTTAACGGTGGATGAGTTTTGGATGGGTTTTTTGACTGTCCTCCTTGGTCATTGTTTTTGCTGGGGCTGTTTTCTGTGGGATAACCGGACGATGATGACTGGAACTAACAAATGGCTGCCTTGGCTCTCCTCCCTTGGACGGCCTGCTTTGAGTTGGTATATGATGCAGCTATCAAGAAATTTATGCTATTCTGTGGGCAGCCAGGGAGATTTCTCTCCCTCGGGGGGTCTGCTTGCCACTTGGCTGGTTGGTTGCTTTTTGGATCTTTGTTATCTATCGGTTTTGTCTTTGCGGCAACCAGGGAGGAGCTCTGCCGTTGATTAAATCTGATGCTCGAGAATGATAAAGCTTTTTGCTTTAACTGTTAGTTCCGTTTTGCCTGAGTCCGAAATTTTTGTATCTTATCCCCTTTCGTTTTTCTTCCTTTTAGTCCCTGTAATGTTTTAGTGGATAGCTTTTCTCCCTTTTTTGGGTTTTGCTAATCCTGTAATCTCTTATTATAAATATACGGGCTTTGCCCAAAATTTACCAAAAAAAAAAAAAACTTCCAATTCTCTTTCAACTCCCCACTTGCCCGTACCCTTACATTGCCACTTGCATGGTGAGAGCAGAGGCCGGCTCTGCTGCCGGCCGGGGGAGTCTTCGCATCGTCTGATCTCGAACACTGCGATCGAGTAATCTGCTCTGGGTGAGGGTGGTGTCAGTTGTGGATACGCCTGCCGATTTTCTAGGCCGACGTTTTCACGAGGAAATCGGCCGGATAATGAACGGCAAGGTTGGAAGCGAGGCTTTTGACGCGACGCCCTCCTCTTTGCTGCCTCCACTCGAATGGAAATTCTCGCAGGTGTTTGGCGAGAGGATCGCCGGAGAGGGAGTCCAGGATGGTATGCCCCTTCGCTGCTCTTGTAATTTGTTCTAGATCTGTTCGTTTGCGTTCGAACTGAGAGGATTTCGGTTGTTGTCTATGTTTAATCTAGTAGTTCCGGTAGTTAGGTCGAACGGGCATTCCACGGACTTACTCGCTGTGGTTTGCGTGAGTATCTGTAGATAAATTGCTCGAGATAATGCCATCAAATTACCGGCGATTGGTTCGCATGTTAACCTGAATAAGGGAGGAGCTTGGTAAATGTATGTGTTCTCGTGATCTTGTAATTTATTGTAGTTGGTGCGTATGCGGTTTCTGCATTTATTGTCGATTTGTGTTCTTTTCTTGCTTGTTATGCTAATGAAGTTTATTCTGGATCACCTTGATTATTGCTAAGCAAGCTTCAATTGCTTCGTCCCACTGGATACACTTGTCACCATTCAAACTATGAACCTATGCTGATACTGAAATAGGTTTCATCCTTTATATCAGAGAGTCGATATGGCATCTTTTGCTTGATGGAGCTCCTTTCATGCTTGTTCTGTAAATAGTTTTGCTTCATTAATTATTTCTCCATCTGAGGCTAAATGGTTTGGATCGATATATCGCATTTTTCTCTGTTACACTGACCTAGAAATCAATAACCCTAAAAATATTTTGCCTTCCATCCTAAATTACTTTTTCCGTTGGCTAAAAAAAAAAAAAAAACGTTTTCCGATACAAAATGATATGATGACCTTACATTTAGCGTAGTGATGATTTTGCATGCATTCTGCTTGCTTGAGACAAAGAAAACAGTTGTGCGTTGAACCAGGTCATGTTTTTTAAAACTTTCCTAAGGTTTTGTCTCGCCAATGCCAATTTGTTTTGAAGGGTAAACGACTACATTATCCCCACTAAATGGGCTGTTAACACTTATACTTTTGGTGGTGTAATAAGTATATTGCTTAACTTTTGTTTTATGCACATATTTCATACTTCTTCTGCAGGATCATAGAGGACTATGTTAGCTGCTGAAATGGGTTAGTTTAATTATTGGATGAACCTGATGTTCATTAAATTTGATGCAATTTATATATTATTTAAAAAATGCAATCAATCTATATGATTTTAAAAATCCCTCTATTTTCTTTTGGTGAGACCCGAACTACATGACATACATCCAACATTGAGTTGCATAATAAAAAAATTGGGCTTGCAGTCATTTGGGTTGTTTCTTGATCAAATTCCTCTAAAAATATGCATCCAAGGCGTAAGGAAACTTACCAATGTAAGGTTTGTGAGGGGTTGATGCGTACAACCTTAGCTTTGCATTTTAGAGAGGATGTTTTTGTAACTTTTAGATCATAATGGAGGTATCCTAATTGGTGGACCAGACCTGACATTTATGGGTTTAGCATTCTAATGTGATAATTTTCATATCAGATCTGCTATGCAACACCCTTCTAGTAAGCATAGAGATATATGGATTAACTTTGATGAAAAAGGTGGGTTAAGGTATCTTTTATTTCAGTAGGTAGGATGGGTTGATTATGGTGCCTTGATTTTTTAGTTTCTTCGGTAGAAACTCATGAATATTATGATGAGTTTAATTTCATGTTATTTCAAAAGTTTCTATTTAGCAGAAGAGGTCCAACCAACTAGATGTGAAAGACTTCAAGTTGTCTTTGATTTATGGAATTATTTGTTTCACCCATAATTGACTTTATACTCTTTTTTGCTTATTCCAATTGAAGCAATTATTGTTACCGGATCCGAGTAGTGTGGTAAAAAAAAATCATTGATGGTTAAGTTTAGAGTGATGGAAATAAAATTGTTAAGGTGGATATGTGAAAAAATATGATGGATAAATGAACTAATAATTAAATTGCTTGGATGATTGTGGCAATATCTTTTAAAAATAATGCAGTTGAAAATATATTTCGGTGGTTTGGACATGTATGAAGAAGGATAGAAAATGCACTAATTAGGTAGATATATTAATTTAGTTTTAAAGAATTGAGGAGAAGGGGCATACCTAACTTAATATGGATAGAAATTGTTTAAAAAGATTTGTAAAGAATAGATCCATCACCTCATGCAACAACAACAAGCTTTTATTCCACTTTGCAGTCAGCTGCATAAATCTTTTTTCTCCATTGTATCTATTAAGAGTTAAATTCTCATTTAAATCTAATTGAAAAGGTCATTTTTAATACTTTCTAACTTAGCCTTTTTAGGTTTACTGCTACTTTTCTTAATATAGGTTGAATCTATTACATCTACTATCCTAATAGGGTCATCGGAAGGTCGATATTTTATGTGAAAAAAATCATCTAAGGCAGCTCTCTCTAATCTTATCTTTCAATGTAGTTACTTTGACCTTTTCATGTATATATTCATTTCGCATTCTATTTCTAAGTGTAAAGCCACTCATCCACCTAAGCATCCTCATCTCTGCAATCCTTAACTTAATTTTATGCTTCTCTTTTAATGGCTAATATTTTGTGCCATAGAACATTTTAGGTATCAACACCATCTTATAAAATTTTACTGTTAAGTAGGAGGGGTACTTTTCAATCACACAACAGGCCTAATTCATTTCTCTACTTCAACCATCCAACTTGAATTCTACTAATAATATCCCCATCTATTTCACCATCTCTTTGAACAATGGACCCAAAAAATCTAAAACATGCACTCTTTTTAATGACTCAGACACCCAATGTCACAATTTTACCGTTATATCTATTACTACTAAAATTACACTCAATGTATTTGATTTTAGATCTTGCAAATGTCTAGCAAGAACATCCATGAATAAAACAAAAAGATACGGGCTTAAAGATGATCCTTTATGTAATCCTACTGAAATAGGAAAATACTTGGTTAAACCATTTTGTGTTTGAATATTAGTAATAGCTCATGTATACAGATCTTTAATGACTTAAATATATGCATTATTAACTTCTTTTCTAGAACTCTCCAAAGCGCTTTTCTTAGAACTTTATCATATGCTTTTTCTAAATCAATAAATATCATATGTAGATCCTCCTTACTCTCTCTTTATACTTCCCCATCAAACCTCTTAGGAAATGCATAGCTTTCATTGTAGACCTATCCTGCGTGAATCCAAACTTATTTTGAGAAACATTAGTATCATGTCAGAACCTATGCTCAATTACTCACTCTCCCTCTCCCAAAATGTATGACACATTAACTTAATTCTTCTATGATTTGCCTCATGCAACAATAAAAATTGATGAATTGTAAAAGCTGAATTCAAATATTTAGTATAAGACCAATGATGTTGATGTGATGCGTGTTGCATTTATGTTGCTACAACATATCCCTGTTTGTGTTGTATTTGGAGTTGACATTTCTTTAGTAAATTGTTACTCATGCAGTTGACTTTATTTCTGCAATTCAATTTGATAAATCTGGGGACTATCTGGCTACTGGAGACAAAGGAGGGCGTGTAGTTTTATTTGAAAGAACTGATGTTAAGGAGGTATATAGTTTTCCTCTTTGTTGCTGATTTTTCTCCATTAGCTATGAATTTTCTAACTTTGTTATTTTTATCCACCATGCAGAATAGTTCTCGAAGAGATCTTGAGAAGTTGGATTATACTATTTGTGGGCATCCTGAATTTGGTTACAAAACTGAATTTCAAAGTCATGAACCTGAGGTATTCATCTTGCTCAAGCCCACTAAATAGGGTATATTGGCATATTATCTCTTTTGATTTGTGCTGTGTTTTTGCAATCAGTTTGACTACCTTAAAAGCTTGGAAATAGAAGAGAAAATCAACAAGATTCGATGGTGTCAGATCGCAAATGGTGCTCTTTTTATTTTATCGACTAATGACAAAACAATCAAATTCTGGAAGGTAGGTTTTAGTAAAAAGATTTTCAACTTGTTAAATAATTCTTCTCTACTATTGATGTAATTCATTTTTACTTTTGTATGAGCACTAGCAAATTTTTTTTTTTGTCTTTTTTTTTTCATTGTTTTTTGCAGAGTGCAACTAGATGTAGTCTTCTAGTAATAACTTTGAGGGCATATGCTTTTGCCCTTCATGGCTACATACTTATAGCCGATAAAATTATAGAGAAATTTGTCCATTACCATTTGTAAAAAAAGATTTTTTATTTTTTTTGGTTTGCTCAGCACAAGCAAAATTACTTCATAGTTGGCGTCTGAGAGAGCTACTCTACATTGTCATCAATACACGGCCCGTTATTCAACTCATAAATGCAAATCAATAATTTGAGTTTTGATTTTAATTTGTTGATTCTATGCTAGTAGTGTCTTTGATTTGTCAGAATTTAAGTTTTCGTTTTTGTAGTATTAACCTAGCCTGTGGTGATCCCTTCGAGAATAGGTTGTTTTATCTAATGTTGTAGCCTTTCTTCCTTCTGATTCGATTTGATATCTATATTTTTCATCTTTGCTTTCTTTATTTGTTCTATTTTTATCTATATGCTGGTTCTTTGTTTAATTATTTTGGCTGTGGCTTCTCTGTTTAGTTATTTAGGCTACTAATTCTTTGTTTAGCTATTAGACCTTTAGTTGGATTTCTGCTGGTTTTTGTTTGTTCATGTGATTTATGTTTGTTTATTGCTTGGTTGTAATTTGGGCCTTCAAGATGGCCTTTGACTTTTCATCATATTGCTAGGCTGAATAATCCTGCTAATTCTGTTCGTTGGTATTGTTGCAAAGCAGGATTAGTGGCTTCTTGATGTATGCCTTTTATCAATCCTCTACGACCTCCTATTCACAATCCTTATGCCATGCCACTCGTAAGCAGCATTAGTGCAAATCATTTATGACTGAATATTTGCTGTTTATTTTCGTTGTCATTTGAAGAAGAATTTTGTGTTTTTATATAATATATTTAGGAACATGTAAAAATAGTCTATTTATAACATTTCCTTGGTATTGTGTGTCCTCTTTGTGCTAGTGTTGGTTGAATGTATATCAAATTTCGGGGAAAGTTATTTCCTTGTACTAACATGAGGCCTTGTTTGTTATGTTTGGTGATTTCTTTCATTTTATATTTTAGTGATTAGTCAGTTTTTGTGATTAGATTTGGTCAGAGCTTATATAATATGGATTTTTAATTGCAGTGTGATTTTTTATAGTTTTGTGGTTTTTTTTATCTTGAAATTTTTCTATATTTTGATTTGAGAAATTAATGAAATATCATTTATGATAATGTTTTTGTATTTCTATTTTTTCTAAAGAGATTTGTTTAAATTAAAAGTTTGTGGGCTATGATTTGGGTTATTGCTCGAGTGTTTTTGTGCTTCTCATCTTATGATCACGTTAGAAGCTTTAAATCGTAAAAATTCCTGTGTTGAATTTTGGTATTATAGCTCAAGGTTGCATAATCATGCCAGCCAGAAGTGAAACATAATAATTGGATTAAAAAAAAAACTAATAACTAAATGCAATTTAAGTCAAAATAGATAAGTTATGGATCTAGTATTACACGATGACTATTATGAGGTTCATAATTATATTACCACAATTGATGGGATGTTTTATCTTAAGGGATTTTCAAATTTAATCAGTAATTTAAAAGATTTTTCCGAAAGTTTCAATATGACGGAGTCTCAAAGAGATAATGTGTTTGGCTATTGCTTATGTATATCAAAATGCTCAAAATTTCAGTTTGACGTTTTCCATATGTTTGATGAAAATGAGGCAAATTTTTGAGAAAAAATTCATGCTTACATTTTTGAAAATTTGGGGTATTATACATTGTTATTTGAATAATGGTTGTATGATTATAAATAAGACATGTAGGGAAAAAAATCGATGAATAATATTTCTTTGACTTTTTTGTTTCCTCTTTATGGTTGAGTGCTGATTAGATGTGGATCATCAAGCATGGTGCAAGTGTTAACTAGCACTTTATTGTTGAAACTTTTTCATTATACTGCTGTGAGACTTGGATTATTATTTTGATGATTTCTTATTCTATCTTTTCTACGTTTTAGTTGTTAGTCTTTAATGTAATCGCTGGAATGAAGAACAACAGGTGACAAGCAACAGAGAAAAGATTTCTATAAAACAGTGTTTATGTAATTTGTATATCAAAAGACTGCCCTCTCTTCTTCCTCCCTAATATATATATTTTCTATTTTCTTTAATACTAGATAATGCTATTACTGTAATAGCAATAAAAAGGGTAGCAATGGTACTATAATAATAGAAATAGTAGTAGTATAGCAAGAAATAATGTGGGGGTGGGTAATCTGTCCTGTGCTTGAATGTGCTCTGCTCAACCTAGCTCTGCATCAGTCCTCCCCAGCAGCTGATGAGCTCAACTCCGATTAGCATATTGAAATAGCAACACCATTAGGGGGGGGGGGGGGAAATGGCCAAATATTAGCTACATTGAATGTAGGAGACGTGTGGCAGTCTGATGGTAAGGCAACAATGTAGGCATTTTCATTGATTTTGGCAATGATAGGCACAGGGTTGATTTTACGACATGTGAGCTTCGAATATATACCTTGGGGAAAACGTTCACGACGAAGTCTGACCATAACAAGATTGCCAACATTAAATAGTTTCTGTCAATTGGGCTTCTATGGCAACCTTGTAGCGTTGATTGTAATTGATTAGTTGTTAACGCAGGTCGGCAAGAATTTGTGTATACTGGTTGGTGATGGTGGTAACAGCTGCTGACTTGCATTTGGATAAAACAGTAATGTCCAATGCCAAGTTAGGTGATTTAGTGTAGACAATACTAAAAAGAGACTTACCGGTGGAACAATTTGTCATTGCATTGTAAGCAAATTTCTCTTTACTTAGCATATCTTCCCATTGCTTGGGGTGCTCTTGGACTAGGCATCGAAGTATGTTTCCTAGGGTGCAGTTAACAACCTCAGTTTGGCCTTCTGATTGGGGGAAATAGGCTGTGCTCAAACTTAAATCAGTGCCCAAATGTTTTAAGCTCATGCCAAAAGTGACTAATAAACTTTACATCTCTATTAAATGTTAGTCTCTGAGGCAAGCCGTGTAAATGAACAATTTTGTGGAAGAAAATATTGGCAATGTGAAGAGTGTTAGATGTTTTCTTATATGGTATGAAGTGCGCCATCTTAGAGGATTTTTTGATGACCACCATGATTGAATCATTACCACGCCTGGTTCTTGGTAAGCCTCTTCCCAAATAAAGTCTCGGATAGGCAATGGCATGTAAAGTCTAGTGTTTTGAGCTCCTCTCTTGTAATTTTGATAGATGGAGCAGCAATTGACAAGTTTGATGACATCATGACGTAGACAGGGCCAAAAGAAACACAAGTTCAAGAGCTGTAGTGTCTTATCGTGACCTGCATGAGCAGTTAAACCTCTACAATGTGCTTCATGGATTAGGTGTTGCCGCAAGGATGACATGGGAATATAGAGGTGATTATTGCGAAATAAAAAGCCATGGCGTAGGGAAACTACAATAAAATAGGTAATTAGTGACCAACAAAATTGGTCGCTAAAAATGTTAATTTGGACACTAAAGCAAATAGCGAAAAAAAATTATTTGGGTCGTTGATTTGTCGCAGTAGTCTCGTCATTGAGGCTTTTAGCGACCAATTTTTTTTTGGTTGCTAAATTAGCGACCACTAATTAGTATTGGTCGCTAAAATTGGACATATTAGCGACCATTTTTTTGGACGCTAATGAATATTTATTTGGATGCTATTTAGTAATTTTAATAATTAATTTTATTAATTACATTTTCTCTTTAGCGACCAAAATAGAAATTGGTCGCAAAATAATCAACCTAATAAATCACATGCCCCATTAATTTCATAAAGTTTTGATATATGGTTATGGATATAAAAGTTATGATATTTTGTAAAAAAAATTATTATCCAATTATTATTCCTTGGTTATAACGATTAAGATCAATCCATCACTCCTTTATATTGCAATTAGTTAGATAAATTTCATAATAGAGAAATAACACATTTATTAGAATGAGGTAATAATAATAAAAAGCATAGAATCCAAAAAAATTATATTCAATCTCAGTATCATTGTCAAGAATTTGTTAGGAGAAAATGAAAATTATATTCATTCATATGCTTTTACAAAAACATGCATCAATTAACATAAAAAATGTAATATCAGAAATCATTAATCATAAAAGTTAACATAAAAATCTTTCATTAACTTTTATGCAAATAAATATAAAATTACAAAATCAGCTCTATCAAAGGTAAATGACAACATCAATCTATAATCACATTTAACAAAGCTTGTGCATTCGGAAGAGAAAAGCACTCCATCCTATCTATATAATCGAAAATCTTAGAGGAATAGCTCACTAGAAGGATGCAAAAAGTTTAGCTCTGTTTCCTCTTCAACGGCTTCCAAAATGCCAGCTTCCAGATTTGACTTGCAGAAAGGAGTTATCAAGTTAGATGCATAAATATTGTAGTTTTTCAAATAAGGAAACTTTATAGGTAAGACAAATATGTCACAAAACATCACAAACAATATCAAAGAAAATCATCGTGAACAAATAAGATAGTTTCATCAAACACTCTTAAAGATGCTTCATTTAGGTGATGGAATTTACCTGCTTTTTGGATCGTAATAGAAGCCATTAATGGAGCCATCACTACAGGAGAAGCACACATAGTAGAAACCAGCTATTATCAAACCACAATCTATTCTAGCAGTAAATAATGCTGTCAGGATTCTAAAGTGTTGTTCACAGCTATTTGATGCACATGAGTGCTGAAGGTGAGATCCCTTATCTTAGTTATCATTGAGCAAAACTTCCTCATACAACTCTATTTTTTTACTTTACCAAATGCCTCAAATTGACTTCATTATAACAAAGTACATAAGCAATAATAAGAAATACTATCAAATAAGACATCTTTAGTACCTTCCATTAGTCCTTAGGATGAGCAAACATAAATAGCTGAAACATAGAAGCACTTACAGATCAACAACATGCTTTATTTCTTTGTTATGCATACAAAATTCAACCAAAAGAGAAGGTGACATACTAAAAAAAATGTATATATACATTCTCCAATGGCCTCATTTAGCAGAATTTGTGAATATAAACCGAAAAATTTGTATCTAAACTAAAACTTGAGTTGAATGAAGAACAAAGTTCAAACAAAACTTTACAATCTATACATCTTCCCATCATTTTTAAGCTCGGCACAAAAGTCATCATAAACTAGCAGAACAACTTCAAGCTCACTTCTGAGCTTTTGTTTATGCAAATCAAAACCAAGGTGTACAAACAATTTCTTTACGAATTTAAATAAGCAAAATACTATTGTACCAAAAAATGTACCTGTAGAGAAGCTAATAATGCCAAAGGGTCAATGACACAGTAAATAATGTATATAGTGGCTTTGTTTGTATGCGTAATCAAAGATTGAGGAACATAAATTGGTAACATTATCATACTAGTGTTTGAGCTTCACCATCTAGGAACTTCAGTAAGTCTGTTGATACAACACCAATCCTAATAGGAATTCTCCACATTCAAATCATACTAATAACTACATTAGCATCAAATCGAATTTAAAAAAAGTAATAATTTCATAATGATTTCCTTTTTGCTTGATATGTTTCATCTATTCGATTACTTGTAAATGCCAAAGTGTTGATAGATCTATTCTCTTCAGGAATTTTTGAATCAAATGTACATTCCTCCTCTATTATGATCACATATTCAAGCCATAAGCTATTTGCTTGCATTTGTGATAATTAAACATGTGATTCATTTTGGAATAACAAGAAATTTCTTGCATGAGGGTATGCTATATTGCATTTCTCTATTGCTCTTACTTTTGCACAATGCAAGATGCAGAAGTTTCTGACAAATTCAATACCTTGGAGCACTCAATTTCAAGCCCAAACCGCCAATGCAAACTAAACAAATATAAAATTTTAGACTACAGGTATATGAAGGCGTTAATCAATAATAATATATATATATACTAGAAAGCAATAAAAATGTGATCAATTCTTTGCTTCCACGGATTTTTTTTACCTTCTTACATGCACAAAAAATTATAAATCAATTAAAGAACTTTTCAAGCCCAAACTCAAAGAGATCAAATCAGACATGATGCCCTTTAGAATGAGAGATCTATAAGGAAGTTTCAGCACAATATGCTTTATCACTACACAGTAATTATTAAGCAAGCCATGACATCCCTATGATCATCTATTTCTCATATCTTGAGTAAAAATAAAGCAAAGAGAGGGAGATCGTTACCTTTATAGCAATGAAGTTCCTTGTCAACTAGAGGAAAAAGAGAGGAAGGCTACAACTTCCTAGGGGTTTCGGTTCTGTTTCAATCCTGTGGGAGAGTGGAGATCGGCTGTTGGAAACGGCGACCTAGGGCAAGAGCCAATCGGGGAGCAAGATCGGCTTCGGGCTGACTCCCTAGGAGCCAAATCGAGAGTGGGAGACGGGCTGGGGCTCGGTCCTAGGGTTGGTGGATTGAGAGACGTCGGAGACCGGCGAGAGAGAGGTGCGGCCGACCTTGGGGTCGTGCAAAGCAAAGGTAGACGGGCTGGGGAAGACGTGCGAACCAGGTGGTTTCCTCCTGGAGCCCCTTGCCAACCGATGAGATGGTTCTTGTGAATCCAAGAGAATGAGATCGAGAGGAGGGGGGTGTTGCAAAACTGGAGGGAGACAGTTCTGCCTGGGGAATTATTGCGAACCAAGGGAGAGCAGGGAGCCTTGCGAACTGGGAGGAGGCGAAGCCAGGAGGTTTTTCGCGAACTGCCCATGAGACGGGGCTGCTTTCACGAATACAGGGGAGCGGGAGATTATGGGAGTCTGAACCGGCTCTAATCGAATCTAAAACTCCTCGATTAAAACTGATGACTAAATCGACGACTGCGATCTATGGATTGATTTAAAAGCAATTTGAGTTGATTATTCTAATTGTGATTATAATCGATTTAATCAAATTAAATTCACTTAATATCAAGTTTAATGAATATTTATTTCGATTTCATTTTATTGATTTGAAAAGGTTGATTTAATCAATTTATCCAAATTAATGTTGATTTGATTTTAATAGGTTTGAAACAGGTTTAATTTAGTTTTAATCGAAGCTGTCATTTGTTAAATCAAATTTGAGTATAGTCAATTTTATTTGAATTTGTGATGATTTAGGTCGAGTCAAAAGGTTGAGTCGATGCTATGACGTTGGGTATCCACCTAAGAAAAATCCTAAAGACGATGTCTACACTAGGCTACGAAGACCTAGGTGCTAGAGATTAATTCCGGGGAAATTGACCTCGAATAATGAGGTCAACAATAAAATGTTAATGATATTTTAAAAATGTATTATGTACACTATTAAAAAGAATAATTAGTCACTAAAATGACATGTATATATTTGTGAAAAACAAATCTTTAGACTTTTAGTGATAAAATTAGTAGCCAATTTTCCTTTTTGGTGGCTAATATCTATATTCCTTATTATTTAGAGGCCACACATACTTTTGGTCGCTAAAAGATATCTTTAGCAACCAATTTTTTTTTGTTTCTAATTTTTTGGTCGCTATTGACCCATTTTCTTGTAGTGTTTTCGTCCACATATTTGGCTGTGAAACATTGTTTCCAAATGTCATTGAAGCCAGTATCCATAATATACAGCTCCTTAAGGCAGCTGCGTAAGAAGAACAATTTTGCGACTAAGAGCATCAGCTACATGATTCTAGCTACCATATTTGTGTTTTAAGACAAATGAAAATTTGTGTAAAAATGTTATCATCGGGCATGCATCTTGTTAATAGTCTTTTGATTGTTTATGTATTAGAGCGCATTGTTATCACTGCAAAGGATAAAATCCTGGTGTAGTAGATAGTATTCCCATTATTTAAGTGCACTTATTATTGCATAAAATTCCTGCTCTTAAACTGTCCATCTTTGCCAAGCCAGACACAGTTTCTCGCTGAAGAAGGCAATGAGTTTACCTTCTTGAGATAACACCGGACCAATTGTTGTATTCCTAATTGTTGCTTCTTTTGCTTTATAACATTTGTTCTATGTTTTTTCATTTACTTTTATTAAGTCTGTAACTGATTAGTTTTTTGATGATCATATTTCTCATGTAACAGGGCTTGTTGGTCCTGATATTATGACATAGCTACAGATGTTTTTGTTTGATTATGATCTAATCTTCATATTTTTATGTTTCTATTTACAGACTTACAATTCCCATTTTAGTTTGAATATTCGTTTAATGTGCATAAGCAAGCCTGCATGTGTTTGCATGGGAGAATTATCTTTTCTTAAGTGAATTAAACTTCTCCTTTCATTTTTTTTTGCATCTACCACTTTGTCTATTCCTCAAACTCAGCATCACGTTGTTTATTGTGATTTTCATGATACGAACTATGTGTAGAACAAGTTTCATAGTGTTGGTGATGATTTAATCATTCATCTGGCTTTTTAAAAATACAAAAAATATCAAAGAAGATATAGAAGCTATTTTTAAAGTCTAGGTTACTAATGTATTTCACAAATCAAAATCATTGAATATATATATATCATCAAGAACCCATATATTTGATTTCAAACCATTTAAAAGTCTTTGCACTTAGAAATCACAATTTTTTTATAATGCAATCGGAATCATCAATTGTGAAAATTTTCTTGGATATGATTAATCCCTTTTTTTTAATAATTCTTGAATTCTTGCATAGCACTTGCTTTAATGATACTTAAAAGATTGGATGGTTTTGATCTTTTAGTTGAAGGTCATTACATGAAATTTTGATTGGGTGTAGAATATGTATTCTCCTCCTAGGTTGAAAAAAGTCCTAGTTATTGATTTTTTATGGAGGAAGCAAGAACAGCAAAAGTTGATAAGTAATAAAAATGGTAGTATAAAACTTTATGTAATATCTAAAAAAGATCAATAGTCATTATTTTAAATAATATTCTTTTTGATTTTTATTGATTATGGAAGAGGAAGACGTTTGAGATTGAAGATAATGAAGAGGATTGGGAAGATGTTGATTCAAGTGAGGATAAAGGAGGTGAGAAAGCAATCAACTATGATGTTGATTCTAATGAAGACTCTTTGAGTGATAGAAATGGGAGAGAATTTTGAATTCATGAATTTATTTGTTTATTTTAGAGGCTATATTGTTTGAAGTACAGTGGGTATAAAGTATTTGTTTAGCGGGGGTTTTAAAAATATTGGTGTTTGATTGAATGAAAAAGGAGCGCATTGTAAAGTATTACTTTTGCAGTGTGAAGTGTTCTAGTTTATTTTTTTGATGAAAAGTAAACTCGACCAGTTTTGAGTGAAATTTTTTTCACTGCAAGCAAGCTATCTTATAGCCATCAACCTCCACTGTTTGCTGTTGACTGTCATTGGCCGCTATTGCTGGTCACCGCTACTTGCTGCCAGTCACCGGCCATTGTTGCCGCCGCCACCAATCACTGTCATTGTCTTCTAACACCAACCATCGTTGTGCTACTAGCCACCACCTCTCGTCATAGGCCACCGCAGTCACTGTCGTTGACGTTGCTGTCGTCTTCCAATGCTGGCCATCTGATAGGAAATACTTGATTTCAAGTATTTCCTATTCGCTTCTACAGCAAATCTCAATGCAAAACTGCTGTTCACAGCAAGAAAAACAGCAAAACAATGGAAAACAGGGAAAATCTAAGAGAAAAATGGAGAAACAACTTGTATTTTACTAGTAGATGCAAGGAAAATAGCAAAGATACAAGGATCCTCTATTCGAGAGGAGGATCGCACTCTCCCAATCTCTAGAATTCGTTCTAGAGCCCAAGCCTCCAAGAAAACCCTAATTGCAATCAATCAAAACATGAAAATCCCTAATCTCCCTCATCCTTCTTAATACAATAAATTTCCTAATTGGTTTTCCCTCCTAAAGCCTAGCCGCCCCTTCCTCTTTGAATTTTCAAATGATGCTAGCAAGTGGGGCCCACTTGTGGGCTGGCCAAAGTAGAGGAGGCGGAATACCTCCTCCTATATGTTTGCTGAACCGGCTGGGCCGGTTTAGCTTTTGTCCGCCTAAC
This sequence comes from Dendrobium nobile, assembly GCA_022539455.1. Lineage (NCBI taxonomy): Eukaryota > Viridiplantae > Streptophyta > Magnoliopsida > Asparagales > Orchidaceae > Dendrobium > Dendrobium nobile. Next base: position 28,675,144 of record CM039733.1, on the reverse strand, counting down.
AATACCGCCCTCCCAAAGAATCACCTTGTCCTAAAGATGAAAATCAGGAAATTGATGTTTCATCCTCTCGTATGGCTCCCACGTGGCATCGTAGTCTGGAAGGTTCTTCCACTGGATCAACATATCCTTAGTTCCCTCTTCTTTCTGGCGAACCCCCATCAGTTCTAAGGGTTCCAAACCCACCTCTAAATCCTCCGTCAGTGTCGCTGGTAGCTCGGGGTTGGCTATATAATCGCCAATGGCCTTCCTCAACTGTGATACATGAAAGACTGGATGTATGATCGCCGTTGGTGGTAGCTTCAGTCGATATGCAACTGCTCCTATCTTCTCCAACACTTCATAAGGCCCAAAGTACCGTGGAGCCAGCTTCTCATTCCTCCTGTTGGCGACTGTCTTCTGTCTATACGGTCGGAGCTTCAAATACACTTTCTCCCCCACTACGAACTGGATGTCCCTCCTATGTCCGTCCGCTTGCCGCTTCATAATCTGCTGAGCCCTCAGTAAATGTCCTTCAATTCTTCCAGTACTTTATCCCTCTCCTCCAAGTACTCCTCTACTGAAGAGACGGGAGTACTACTACTCCCAAAATGCACCAAGTGAGGAGGGTCCCTTCCGTACAACACTTTGAATGGAGTCATTTGTGCAGCCGAGTGAAAAGACGTGTTGTACCAGTACTCCGCCCATGATAGCCACTTAGCCCACAGCTTGGGCGTCTCTGACACAAAGCATCTCAAGTAGGTCTTCAAGCTCCTATTGACCACCTCCGTTTGGCCATCTGTCTGTGGGTGGTAGGCGGTGCTTTTTTTTAGAACTGTTCCCTGCAACTTGAACAATTCCCTCCAGAAATGACTAAGGAATACCTTATCTCTGTCTGACATGATTGCCTCTGGTATCCCATGCAATCTGACCACCTCCCTGATGAATGCTGAAGCTACTGTCACTGCGGTGTATGGATGTCAGAGGGGAATGAAATGAGCGTACTTGCTCAATCTATCTACCACCACCAAGATCACTGTGAAGCCTTCTGAACGGGGCAGCCCATCTATGAAGTCCATGGATATCTCCTCCCATATCTATCCTGGTAATGCCAACGGCTGTAGTAGTCCCCCTGGCGACATTGCCAGATATTTATTCCTCTGACAGATTTCGCACCTTGCCACCATCTCCTCTACATCTCTATGCATCCCCTTCCAGTAAAGCTCGGCCGCCAGTCTCCTGTAGGTCTTTTGCACTCCTGAGTGGCCCCCAACTGCGCTCCCATGAAATTCTTGGAGTAATTTTGGGATGTGGATCGAGGATTGGGGCATCACAAATCTCCCTTGATACAGTAGTCTGTCTCCCTCTAATGAGTACCCTGGGTGACTACCCTTTTTTTTAGTAATTCTGACCTGATCCTTCCCAAATCTTCATCTCTAGAACTTTCTTCTTTGATGGCCTTCCAATCAAGCATCAAAGGAACGGATAGGGCCACTGCTTGCAGCTCTCCCATACATCTGGACAGGGCATCTGCCGCCTTATTCTCCACTCCTGGCCTATACTGGATCTCAAAATCATACCCTAACAACTTGGACAGCCACCTTTGATGCTCCTCTGTCACCATCCTCTGCTCCAACAGGTATTTCAGGCTCCTCTGATCTGTCTTGACAATGAAATGTCTCCCCAGCAGGTAGGGCCGCCACTTTTGGATGGCCAACACGATGGCCATTAACTCCCTCTCATAAACTGATTTTAGCCGGGCTCTAGCAGTCAATACCTGGCTGAAATAGGCAATAGGCCTCCGACTCTGCATCAGCACTGCACCAAGTCTGTACCCGGATGCATCAGTCTCCACAATGAAGGTCTGAGTGAAATCTGGCAAAGCTAAGACCGGCACTGTAGTCATCGCCTTCTTCAAGTTCTCAAATGCTGATGTGGCTGCCTCCCCCCATAGGAAACCGTCCTTCTTCAACTGCTCAGTAAGCGGCCATGCTATGGAACTGTACCCCTTTACGAACCTTCTGTAGTAACCTGTCAGTCCTAGGAATCCCCTCAGCTCCTTCAGGTTTTTAGGTACTGGCCACCTTAGCATTGCTTCAATTATTGACTGATCTGCTGCCACCTCTTCTTTTGAAATCACATGTCCCAAGTACTCTACACTAGTTTGTGCAAAGCAACATTTCTTTAAATTAGCCCTCAGCTGGTGCTCCTGCAGTACCTCTAACACTTTTTTTAAGTGCTCCCAGTGCTCCTCCTCCGTCCTACTGTAGATCAGAATATCATCAAAGAACACTAACACAAACCGTCTGAGATAAGGTTTGAAAACCCTATTCATCAGGGCCTGGAAAGTCGTTGGAGCGTTGGTGAGACCAAAAGGCATTACCAAGAACTCATAATGGCCGTCATGAGTTCTGAAAGCCGTTTTGGGTACATCCTCCCTCTTCATCCGGATCTGATGGTAGCCTGACTTCAAGTCTATCTTGCTAAAAATCATAGTCCCGCTCAATTCATCTAAGAGCTCGTCGATGACGGGTATAGGAAACTTGTCCGGGACAGTCTCCTTGTTGAGTGCTCTGTAGTCCACACAAAACCGCCAGCTGCCATCCTTCTTCTTTACCAACAGGACGGGACTAGAGAATGGGCTGATACTAGGTCTGATGATTTCTACCTCTAACATTTCTCTAATCAACCGTTCAATCTCATCCTTCTGGAACTGAGGGTAGCGATACGGCCGTACGCTGATGGGTGATACCCCCTCCTTCAAAACAATGGCATGCTCCCTCTCTCGCTGCGGCGGTAACCTCTGAGGTGGCTGAAAAACCTCTTGAAACTGCTGTATCAAAGGCTGAATGGAGAGAGGGATGTCCCCTGCTCCCTCCAATCTCGCTCCCTCCAAGCTGTGTAGCTCCACTAAATACCCTCCGCATGCTGACTGAATGTCCCTCACCATGGTTTTAAGAGAGACTAGGGATTTGGAAAGTCTCGCATCTCCTTTGATTACCACCTTCTTTCCCTCGACCGTCAGCTCCATCGTGAGTGCTCCCCAATTCACCTTGGTGTCCCCCAAAGTTTGCAGCCATTCATGCCCAAGATGACATCTGTACTCCCAAGCTCCAACGGAAGGAAATCTTCCCTCACTTGTATCCCCTGGATCATCAGCCGCACTCCTCTGCAAATCCCCTGACCTCTCTCCATCTTCCCTGTGCCCATCATCACTCCGTAACAGCCAGTGTCCACCAATCTCACTCCCAGTTGATCAATGATCTGTGTGGAAATGAAGTTGTGAGTCGCCCCACTATCAATCAGCACCACCACCTCCCTGTCCTCTCTCTCCCCTCACATTCATGGTGTGATTTGTAGTGAATCCCACCACTGAGTTCATGGAAACCTCTGCCAGATCCAAGTGTAGCTTCTCCTCCATCTCCTCCTCTGTCTCTAGCTCACCTCCCTCAGTTTCCTCGTCATCGCAGACGGTGAGAACCTGAAGAGTTCGGTCCTTGCACCGATGCCCTGGTGTGTACTTCTCATCGCAGCGGAAACACAACCCCTTAGCCCTCTTCTCCTGCATCTCTTTCTCTGTCAGCCGTTTGAAGTTTCCACCACTTCCACCTCCCTCTGTCTTCTCCCTGACGGCCTCTCGACTCCCTCCTATTGGAGGACCTTTTGGTGCTAGGTGGGTGGTCGTCATCCTGTAAGTCCCCCCTGTGCTGCTACTCCGAGCTCCCCTCTCCAGATTCTTCTGATTCTCCACCAGCTGGGCCAACTTCATGGCCTCCCCCAAATCACGGGGCATCAGAACCTTCACTGCCGCTCGGATCTCCGCCTTCAACCCCTTCATGAAATTCCCCTCCAAAACTGCGTCGGAGAGTCGCTCCACCCTGCTGGCCAGGTGCTCGAATCGTTTCTGGTAGTCTGCTACTGATCCCTCCTGTGTCAGAGCAAAGAACTGCTCATAGAAATCTCCTCCCCAATCGGTTTGGAAACGTTTTATGATGCATTCCTTGAATTCTCTCCAGTTTCTGATAGACCTCCTCTGATCTCTCCACTGATACCATGACAGGGCCTTTCCTTCCAAGCACAAGCCTGCTGCCGTCAGCTTCTCCTCTTCCGTCAGCCCATTGATGGCGAAGTATCGCTCCACCTTGTAGATCCACCCATACGCATCTTCTCCTTCAAAGATGGGAATCTTCAGCTTCCTCACCTTCTGGTCGCCTCCATTACCCCTGTTCCTTCCGTAGTTTCCCCTCTCCCAAGCGTTAGGTCCTCCCCACGTTTCCCCTTTTTCCCTTGTCCTGCCATAGCCCATACCCCTTTCGAAATCCCCCCTTCTTTCTTCAAAATCAGCCCCTCGACGCTGAAATTCCTCTCTGTTTCCGCCAAAATCAGCACCACGGAGGCTATAGTATCCTTCTTGGCGCTCCCCATAACCCCCTCCTCTCTCTTCCCTCTGGACAGGCTCCAGATGGGGTCTTCTTCCTTCACCTTCCATGATCTCAACCTCATCCTCCTCCATACGAATTTCAGAATTCGTACTTCTTCCTCCTCTCCTTTTTGCCTTGAAATCCTTTCTTCCACCGTCATTTTGATCTGATTCATCTCTCCTCCAAGGCATCCACCTTTTTTGCCGCTATTACAATCCGAACTTTGTAGAATCACAAAATCTGGAATTTCGACAACAAAAACAGCAACTTTCACCTTTTTCAGACAAAAAACAGCCGCTGAAATTTGCCCAAAACAGCCCACAAATGGTCCCAAGACTTGCTCTGATACCAATTTGATAGGAAATACTTGATTTCAAGTATTTCCTATTCGCTTCTACAGCAAATCTCAATGCAAAACTGCTGTTCACAGCAAGAAAAACAGCAAAACAGTGGAAAACAGGGAAAATCTGAGAGAAAAATGGAGAAACAACTTGTATTTTACTAGTAGATGCAAGGAAAATAGCAAAGATACAAGGATCCTCTATTTGAGAGGAGGATCGCACTCTCCCAATCTCTAGAATTCGTTCTAGAGCCCAAGCCTCCAAGAAAACCCTAATTGCAATCAATCAAAACATGAAAATCCCTAATCTCCTCATCCTTTTTAATACAATAAATTTCCTAATTGGTTTTCCCTCCTAAAGCCTAGCTGCCCCTTCCTCTTTGAATTTTCAAATGATGCTAGCAAGTGGGGCCCACTTGTGGGCTAGCCAAAGTAGAGGAGGCGGAATACCTCCTCCTCCTATATGTTTGCTTAACCGGCTGGGCCGGTTCAGCTCTTGTCCGCCTAACACCATCACTGCCAGTGCAACCGCTACCATCCGATTGTGATCGCTAGCCACCGTCGCCACTATCACCATTGCCTAATGCCCGTTGTCGGCCATCTTTGGGCATTGCATTCATTTCACTTCATGCCAAAAAAAATAATCACTTGCATTTAATTTATTCTCATCCAAATAATTCCAAAGTATTTCATTTACACTATATTTTTTTTTTCAGCCAACCAAATAGCCCCTAGACTTTTTTTATGTTTACTTGTTTATTTTAGACTTTTTGCCCATTATTGACTGCTGATATGACTTTTTACAATGTTACTTTATCACTTTTGGATTAATTTTAAACGCCATATTGGGAGAAATTTGAGCTAAAATTTTATTTTGTTACTTATTGTTTAGTCATAAGGAGAATTAGTCTCAAATTTTTTGTTTTTTGTATCTTAGTTAATTTAATGTTTAATTTAGGTGCAATTATTAGGTCCTTTCACTGGATGCAGAGGAAGATTCGGTTTTAGGCAAAAATAGGTCAAAAAGTGCAAATACCGAGTTTTTTGAAAAACTCGGTATTTTTTCAAAAAACTCGGTATTTGCACTTTTTTAGGCAAAACCGAACCTTCCTCTAAGTCCTTGCACCGGACCAAATAAAAGTTCTTAATTTAGAGGCCTACACATCAAAACCTCAAGGCTTCACCTTGCTTTATGAAAAAAAAAGCAACAATATTTTGATTGCACAATTTTAAACTTTGATATACACAAAAAAAAAAAAAAAATCTTAAAATAGTCACTCCACTATTCTTATGTGGCCAATTTAGTCCCGAATATCACATTTCTTCAACTTAGTTGCTCGGCTATGCAAAATTAATCTCAAATGACCCCTCTAATAGAAATTGATAAAATTGTGATACATCTGATCCTAATAATCTGCTGATGTGTCCCCGCTTATGCAAAATTGATCCCAATTCAATCCCTAAGGGACTATTTGGGTTCAATTCTGTAAAGTGGAGATAGTATGTTGGAGAAATGTGTTATTCTAGTTTAAGTTGCCCACGTACAAGAGACTATTGTGGGACTTATATATATAACTGATCCCAATATAGTCCCTTAGAGGCTATTTGGGATCAATTTTGTATAGTTATTTTGCAATTAAACTAGCCAGGACGACTATTGTGGGAGTTTTATATATATATATATATATATATATATATATATATATATATAAGATGGAAGGAGGAAAGGAGTGTGCATGAGAGAGAGGGATTCAAAAAAGGAAGTGTGTTTTGACTGTTGATGCTTGGTGCTCTTACTATGCTATTATCTATGAAATTTTGTTGGTTTTCTATAGATCATGTAATATGTTTTTCCTATTGCGTCAAAATTAGGTATTCTATCCTAACAATCTGTCTCTGCGCTCTAGTGCTTGCTTTAGGGTATCAGACAGAATAAATAATTGTTTAAGCTCGTGCATTGCTGCAGTTATAATATGTTCAATGTTAATGCTTAACCATTATGCTACACTGCATTTCTTTTGGTATGATGTGTGTATTAGAAGCCATGATACTTTTAATGAGAAAATTTTGTCTTGTTTTCTATTATTTTAGAACCTTTTGATATTTAAGTAGTTTTTTATAATGATTTCATTGTTTAAAATTGTGCAATATGAGGCTCGCCTTAGCGCAACTCCATTGAAAAACGTCTCGAGGCTTACATCTCGAGCTTTTTTATGAGGCTTGTGCCTCAGCTTGGCTGAGACCCGCTTTGAGGTGCACCTTGCCTTACTAGCGTAAGGCGTACCCTATATATATATATATATATATATATATATATATATATATATATTAGAACTTACCTAAATCCTAAACTAAAGTCTCGAACAAATCATGCCTTCATGCACTCCAAGTTGCATCAACTTTCTCTCAACCGCCTTGACCTCCAGCTTATCGACTTTGCCGTAGCCACCACCGGGAATCACTTGAACTGCATACCACCACCACCTCTAAAATTTTGGATTATTATTCTCATCTTTATATTGATGAAAAATATTATAAAAGGGAAAAATGATTGAAATAAATGAAGAAGAAATATATTGAGAGACATTAAACTTAATAGGATGAGGTAAGGGAAAGATCAATTAGTTATGACAACGACTCAAACAAAGACTCCCTTAGTAATAACATTGTAGATGATTTCTGAGTTGTCAATTATGTCAGCTTTATTTTAAGAATTAAACGTGGATGAATAGGGAACTGAGAAAGAAGGAATTTAGATTTGAACTTATGATACTTTTACGTAATTCCTATATTTTATGTTTTTTTGCACTTGTAACATTAGATTTCAATTATATTTCTCGCAATTTATCACTTGTCACTTACGTCTTGTGTAATTTTTAGTTTCATATGTATTCCAATTTGCTATTTCATAGTTCAGTAGAAAGTTATTATATCATTATTTAACATATTATTTTGGTATTATACAAAAAGACTCTTTTAACCTTAATTTTCACTTAACACAAATTTTGGATTTTAGTCTTACGCATCAAAACGCTTTGAGACTTATGTCCCGCCTCACGAATGAAAAACGCATCAATACCCAATTGTGCAATTTTAAACCTTGGATTATTTTATGCTACAACAATTTGAAGAAAGAACTATGTTTGTTAATTTTAGTTCATTCAGTACATGGGAGTTTTCTGTTTTTATCCATGGCTATTTAAATATCTTGCTGAATGACTGCATGAACTATGCTATTTTATTTCATTCAGAGCATCGAAGCTTTATACACATATCCATGACCAGTGAAATATCTTGCTGAATGACTGCACGAACTACGTTTGCTATTTTATTTCATTCCGTGCAGCGGAGCTTTATACTTTTTATCCTTGACTAGTTAAATATCTTGCTGAATGACTGCATGCTTTTTATCTCTCATGCATGGATGCTTGCAGATTTGCAGGTAGAATTAGTGTTCTTTATTTTCAGTTCTGTCTAAGCATTTATGATCGATTGTTTTAGTTTTCTTTTGCTGTAGGTGCAAGAAAAGAAAGTCAAGAGACTATCCGTGATGAATTTGGATCATTCTCAAGCTGCCAGAAATGACAACTTTGCTTGTTCGTGTACAGCTAGTCCAAAAGTATCTCTTACAAATGGTGGATACGCAGATAGTCCTTACAAATATCAGAGCAATGACTACGAATTTTCTTCTGCAGGATTTCCTTCCTTGCGCCTTCCCATGGTATTTGTGTTCAATCCAGCTTAATGAATTCATGCATTGTATTATATAAGGTAGCAGTGTTCTTAAATACGCATGTATGTAACATTTTATCTTATAAATAAGCTGTTTAATAGCTATGATTCTTGAACATGGTCCATCGAAATATACATAATTATAACATCAGATCCATTTTTAATTATTGCTGATAATTTTAAACTGTTTTTAGCTTTTGTAGTTACATGGCGTCTGTGTATCCTAACTTATTTCTAGCTGGTCAACTTTGATCATTTGTGTCACCCTAGGTGAATATTACCTTCTGTAGAGTAAAAACTTGTTTATTTAGATATTGCTATCGTACAAATATTCCCTTAGTTTTAATATGCGACCAGATCCTGCTAAATGTGCAAGCTAACAATGATCAAGCTATATGAATGCATAAACTTAAAATCAAATAAAAGTGAACATAATAATTAATTTGGAATGATTGGTTTATGTGCAAAGTAAGAAGCATAGTGTTAGACTGGTCTAGCCGGTCCACGCGGGACCAGCCCAGGCGCGAACAAGGCGGAACATCTCCGCCTCCTGCTCTAGTTGCACGAATCGCAGGAGCTAACGAAGCATTTTAGGAAGGGTTTTTGAGGGATTTGGGAGGGAAATTTGAATGTAGGGATTGTTTAGGGATTTCTTTTTGATTTGTATGCATTAAATACTTTGTTTTCCTGGCGTTAGGACATCTTGAATTTGGCGGAAATTTGAGATCTCTTAGGTTTTCTTTGAGCTCTAGCGGTGTCTAGAGAATGGGAGAGATCGATCCTTCTCTCGATTAGAGGATCAATTGTATCTTGGTATTTTCTGTTTCCCTTTCATCAAATAATACAAATTATCTATTGTTTTTGTGGTTTTGTGTGGATTTTTGTGGACAATTCTCGTTGTTTTCTGAAGATTGATAGGAAATACTTGAGATCTACAAGTGTTTCCTATCACATAGATGCTTTTAACGAGGTGATTCTTCTAAATCTGATGCTTTTAAAATGTTTAAGCACTTCATGGATAATGGGCTAGTTATACCAAGGTTAAAAAGGCGAAATTGGGAATCGAGTCTTTTTTTCTAAGCGAGGCGAGGAGTAAGCATTAAAATGAAAAAATAAAGTACTAAAAAATTATAAATAACTCATAAAAATGACAAAATATTCAGTAAATTATAAACATAATGTCTTGTTTTAAAGTAAATATTACTAAAACACAATATTCAAATTAAATACTCAAAACTTAAACATGTCCCTAGAATTAAGACTGAAAGCAGTCTCATCGTCACTTTGGACAGTATTCAGAAGATTCCTCATACTTTATGTCAAATTCATCTTCAAAATCTTCTCTAACAGCAATATGAAGAAATTCAAGGGAAACTTCAAAGCATATCACAAAAAATTCTTGCTCAAGCAATAGGCTCCCTAGTTCCTGCAGCATTGTTCAGAATTTCGAGTCAAGCATGTGACCTGTAATAGTGTTGTTCAGAATTTCAAGTCAAGCATGTGACCTTTAAATTAACCATTCACTAGCTCTCTATATAAAATTCTATCTATAATTATTTTGTTCTTATAACTAGTCATGCATCTACTTATTTGTAACTCGCCTTGCGCACTACTTTTAATTTATAAAATATTTGGGATAGACTTCTATCCTCTCATAAGAGGAAAAAAATAAAGCTTAGAAGTAGACCAAATTCTTAACATGCAAAAATAATTTTCGAAACATAAGGAATTTTCAACACACACCTCTAAATGAAATTCTGAACTTCTTCAGTAAGGGATCCTCCACAAGCTTGCCTGTAAAGTAAAAATATATGTTTTACAAAAAATAAAAAGTCCATAGAAAATTTATATGCGCAGATCATTAGCATTTCCGGAATACTACAATTGAAATGTTAATTTCTGAACACTATGTTATTCCAAATATGCCGAGGCATACCCTCGCTAAAAATAAATGCTAAATTTCCACTCAAATTAAGTCAAAAGTATGGAGAAAAGATTTTCATTTTCAGCTGTTCCGCTGAAATCTTTTGATCTTTGTCTCATTGAAAACCATCAACTTTTTTTCATTTATCTTTCAGCATAACAAACTGCCACATGAGATTGCATTTTTTTAAATTTCCACTTAGATTAATTTCCCAAATAAAGATGCATTTTGAGCCTCCAAACAGGAACTTGAAGCTAATAATCTATTCTTCTTTGAATAATCAATGATATGAAATATCATATAAATGAGAATGGATTCCTCCATAGTCTAATATTTATTCCCACTTGCTCCAAAAGAACTTGTAGAGGCTCGACCTTGAAAATGGAAAATAAATTTAGGAGTAGTTTGACTACTAGTCAAAATCTGGCCTGATAATTAGCTAAACAGACTTTTTGTTAGTGACAAATAGGTTGGTGCATACCAACTTTTACAGGGAATAGAAAGAGAAGGATAAAGCAAAACTACATGACTTGTGAAGTTGACATTCTACTATTCTTTATACAATTGTTTAGTGTTGCTAATTAATTTAATGAGCTTAATATTATAACAGTCTCGCGATGAAAGATCATTACCTCTCTACAAAGAACTCAACCTGCCACAAAGAACTTGACCTTACACAAAAAAGCAAAGTGGAAGCAGGCAAAGCTGAGGCAGTTTACACGAAGCCATAACAGATCGTTACCTTTGTTGCGAGTTGACGAAGGTTGGAACGACGATTTTGAAACTAGCGAAGCCCTAAATCTAATAGGTGCGCTTGGCTTGGCGGAACTTTATAAAATCAATTAAATCGAGGCAGCACCCCAAACTATCTCAAGGCATTAAGCCTCAACTGACACACGTCAGTTTGGCCTACCCTCTAACAGTCAATCTGGATTTAACAGAGAAGGGAAATCTAAACTTGTTCCTTCTTACTAACACCTATTCCGAACCACTACTTTCAGAATAGAGTGAGTAAAAGAAATATATTTAGACTCTCCTAATTTGCCAACCTATCAAATTCCATAATTAATAATGGGAAGCATGTAATGTCCCTTAATGAACATCAAATACAATTGAAGTAAATGCAGAGTTTTACTAAAATTTTAAAAATTTTCTTACATATCCAAAAGTCTCTATAGCTATCATTCAGATCTCCTTTAAGATCTCTTTGTACACCAAAACATATTTACACCAAACGGAACGACCACTTCCCTCCCGCCTATTGCCCTACGAGCTCCTTTCCCTTACCTGCAGTACAATCATTACTGATGAGCTAAGCTCAATGAAATACACAATTAATGTATAAAAATTAGTAATAACATCTCGTCAAAACTGTTCAACACATTTAAACAAGTCATATGATGACTATAAGCTTTTGCACATTTTCATCGTTTCAATTCAAGGTTGGGTACAACTTCCCAACTTTTAGAATGAAATATGTTCTCTCATTTAGGATTGAGTCCAATTTTTCCAACTTCTAGAATTGAGAGTGTAGGCTTAACCTCGTTGGGTCTTTCGAGGACTTATCCCTCATATATAACTTATTTCATTTTTCCTATAGTCATCCTTTTTAGCCCTAATGACTTATATTTTGATGACATAGCTACGCTTTAACTGTCATTTAGCTGCCTTTTAGTTGCTCTTTAAATGCCATTTAACTGCGCTTTAGCTGTCATTTAGCTGCCATTTAACTGCCCTTTAGTTGCCTTTTTGCGGCGTTTCAGCTGCCCTTTTGCTGCGCTTTAGCTACTCTTTTGTTGCCCTTTAGTCATTCATTAGTTTATAAGCATTTATTATTTTATGTTTATGAAATCTTTAACATTGATAAAGATTACTCTCTGCATAACATGTTCGTCCATGTTCATACAAAACAAACAAAGGTAAACTGAAATAAATGCAGTCATAAACATAATAAAGATGAAGTGTAATAATAAAATATTTACTAATTCTTATAATCTCGTTTTGATATCTCACCTTGTCTTCCAGAACAGTGGGATAAACTTGTTCACCTAAAGTATTCCGATTCTTTCTCCTTTTGTATACCACTTCAATTACGCTCTTCTTCATTCAATCAAACTTCTTTCTTTTGCTTTCTTTGGTACTTATGATTGAGAGGAATGAAGGAAAACTACACCATTCAATTGCTTTCCAGTTATCACATCAAACTACAGCCGTTCCATATCAATCACAACAGTCCTTCAGCTATTTTCCTTCCCTAGTTCCAAATTCAAGCAACACATTGCAGAATTTAGCTCCACCCAACAGTCCAGCTCCTTTAACCCTCAGCTAATCCAAGGCATGCACAACAGCTGCCTCTCACACGTGAATGGGGAGGGGAGAAATGAACAAAAGGGCTGAGGTTTCATGCTTTAGGAATTGCCTTAATACAATATTATGCACTAAGGCTCCACTAATAGCCTTCTATCATTTCCCAGCCACATGATTTCCCACCTTAGTCAGTCCAATGCATGCAAAGTTAAGTGCTGTGGGTGCAATAATAATAAAATAATGAAATAGAAATGTTGAAATAAAATTATAGCATTTCTTTAAAATATGATTAACAAGATTTCTTATTTATTTATTTTCTAGTTAATTTTAACCGAGACAATAATCAATTATTCATATAATAGATAAAATATCCGAAACTAAAAGTGTATGCTTACATTTATTTTGAGCATTTCGGGGATTACATCAACAAAGAAAATCTAAAGCCTCGTCTGAATCGACGAGGCTTAAGCCTTGAGGCGTCCAAGCCGTCCTCGAATTGATGCACGTCTAAAGGCGTATGCCTCAAATGCTTTTTAAAACCATGAGTTATAAACATTGCGGGCCTAGATTTATCCCCTCTAATTCAAGATCTGTTCAGCCGAGTTCACATGTCAACCGTAGAGTACATCAAACAGAACAGTTACAAAAGGCTTCTGCCTCATTAGTCAACCTTATCAGTTTTAGCTTGACACCCCTTAGTGATAATTTGATGGGGGTGCAGAGATCAATTCTCTTCCACACTTGGTGCTTGAGAATGTGGTGCTAGGAGCGTGCTCCTAACTTCCTTCTAGCAGATTACACTCAGCTATCTTGTGATAGCCATTTATCAGGCCAGTGAGCCTATGTGATGGCCTTCTGCCATTAGTTCCTATATTTTGTGTCCAAGGAGTTACATGTCGAGCTACTTTTCTCTTGCATTTTTAGAAAGATAATTTGTGATGACCACATTTGGATTGTACTCAACTAGCTTTTGATAGCCTTTTTAAAGCTAGTGAACTATGTGATGGCATCCCTCCAATAGTTCTTTCAGTTCGTGAGCTAGGAAATACAAGATCATTGACAACTGTCCAATGATTGGCGTGCAGCCTCTTCTGTTGCACCTTTATAGAGACAAAGCTTGACAGCTATTCCTTCCACAATCAAACAGTCAGCAATTATTCTACCCTTTCAGCCAAATAAGTAGTACGACGTTGCCAATGAAATGGCAGTCTTGTTGGGCTCTTACCAATTTGTTATTGACAATATGGTGGAATGAGCAATATCTTTTTGGGAGGAGAAACATCCAAATCTTCAAAATTTAACATCATCTTCATGTCCTGAAGTTCTAGTAGCCTCTTTAAATACCTTAAGTATCAATGTAAAAGGCATATTTTGCCGCCATCAACTTCAAGTCTTCAACCCAACTATCATTAAAAGAGCATTGAGTAGGAGTCTAACACTAGTGCCAAGAGCTCCAAGTGTAATCTACTGCCTTGCGTGAATGCAAAAGAAACCCAAGTCTTCTCTAGTAAAGCCACTTTGCCTCTCTCCATCTCTTATGCGCACCTCCCTACACTTTTTGCACTGCTCCGCTTCATCACACTACCTACAACTCATATATTCCTATTCTCTTAGATATTTACATAGAGTTGAAAGGTTTTAGACTAGATGTTAACACATGGCATCTTCTTTATTCAATTTTCAATAAAAGAATAAAAACCTGGCGACATTAGTACACACATTAACTACACTTCTATTTACAATTTTTAAAAAAGATATTTATAAATTTCAAATTTTATTTGTGGTATTCTAAGTAAGCAAACAGGTATAATAATAGGTTTGTGTAACACGTGAGCATGAGAATGTTCGGTTTGCTTGGGTGTGTTATCATTGTATGAATAGTTGGCTAAATAAGCATGCATGTACATGTATATCATTGATATGAGGGTAAATTCATTTCACTCATTTTTCCTGAATGACAAATATGGTTTGTAGGTTTGAAGCGAGAAATGCAAGCAAATCATACACCTTGATTTGATGTTGAATTGATCCAATTAGATCTCAAGCTGAGCCAATTCTAGCTAAAGTTTGGCTTGATTCAATTTAGGCATGCTCATTAGCTTTAATCAAAGTTAAATTCGAGTAAAAAATCAATCAATTCTCAGTGAATTATCGATCGTTTAAAATAATTTATTGGTGAGTGTCAAACACATTTTTGAAGTTTGCGTGTAAGCATTTTATTCAAATCTAAATAAATACAATTTTTTTAAAAGCACATATGTATATATATACATTTTTATATTTTAAGCTATCTTGACCTTGAATTGTTCGATTTAGGCCTACCTTGAAACTTTTGTAAAGATCAGATCAAGGTAGAAATTTGGCTCGTAGCTTGGCTTGGCTCGATTTGAGTATAGCTCTTGTCAAAAATTAATTTAATATTTGATTTTTCACGCTAAATCTTGATGTAGGCAGGGGGGTCAAATCAAATTGGATTTTAATTTTGGCGAGCTTTAATTTTCTCTACTAAAAATCAGCTCATAAATACTTTCCCACTATTTAGTCAGGTTATAATATGGCTTTAATTAGGTTCATTCCCCTTGCCTTTGACTCTTTGGTTTCCCCATTCTTGTCTCTTCCCCTTTTTGTGTCTCTTTGATTTCTTATTTGAGAATAAAAGTTGGCTGGCTCTTAGGATTTCTCCCTGGCTGTTTTTCCCGTGAATCCCTGCCCTGTTTCCTGTGTTGGCTCCTCGGGTCCCCCTCTGGCTGCTTTTATTGGTGGGCGAAGCCCTATGGGAGGTAATTAGGAAGGTTTAGTGTATGCGGTTGGCAAGGAGAGAGGTGGGCTCAAAGTGGATTAATTCTACCTTTAATTACTTATCATAGAAAATCAAAACTTGGAGATAATTAGGAAGGTTTATTTTGGAAAGAGGACTGATTTGAATTCATATTTGGGAGGAAATTATCAAGGTTTATTTAAGATTAATTAGGTTATTTTATTTTTATTAGGTGATTTTCTGTTTGGGGTAATTTCTTTGGAGTTGTTTCTAGCAGCGCCTAGGGTTTCTGGAGAGTTGATCTATCTCTCGAATAGTAGATCAATATGTATTTTAGTTTGTTGTGTCAATACCAATAAAATTATCCCATAATCTCATTCATTCTTACTGATTTCTATTGCGTTTTCTGTTCATTATTATTGTTTTTTTGGTTGTGGAGATCAAATTCCTATTAAATATGATTCCTTTTGTTGTGTATACGGATAGGGGTGTCAATTTTTGACACGACCCGAGACCCAACCCGGAAAAATACGGGTTCGGGTCGACCCGGTTAGCAAACGGGTCTGGTTCGGGTTCGAAAATCTTACACGATTTGAGTTACGGGTCATGTTTGGGTTGACCCGAAAACCCGATAATGACCCAGAAATGCTTCTGCCCATTTCTGTAGCCCGGTGTGCCCGCCCTGCCCGCGAAATGACCCACACGTCCAGTCGCAGTTGCTCAGTCTGTTAGCCGTCGAGTCGCCAGTTCGCCTCCTTCGAGGCTGTTGCTGCTGCTGCTGCCGCTGCAGCACCGCCGTGCTATTGCTGCAGCACCAGCGCACCTCCAGGCGCCAGTTTGCGTCGAGTCGTAGTCGCTAGTTAGTGTCGAGTCGTTGCCGCACCACAAGTTTGCGTTGAGTCGCTGTCGCGTCGCTGCCGCACCGCCGTCGCGTCGCTGCCGCACCGCCGTCGCGTCGCTGCCGCACCGCCGTCGCTGCTGCTACCGCCTCACCGGAAATGGAAGTAGCGATGGGAGCTCGCTAATATTTTCCTCATTTTCTCGCCCGCTTCAGCCAAACATGAAAATCTATGTCGGGTCAGGTTGATCTGAACCTGAAGCGGGTCGGGTTCGGGTCCAAAAAATTGACCTATTTGTAAAAACTGGTCGGGTTCGGGTTTACCCGAACAGTGCTGGGTCAGTTCCGGGTTCAACCCGAACATGACCCGTTTCCCGAAATTGACACACCTATATACGGACGCTTCAGGGTATGGGCTAGGAGTTGTACTTATGGAGGACTAGAGACCAGTGATTTATTTCGGTGAGGTGTTGACTGTCAGGGTGAGGGTCAAATCAGCCTACGAGAGGGAGCTATTGGCAATTTTGTTGGCCATCCAGAAGTGGCGACCCTACCTACTGTGGCGACACTTAATTGTCAGGACTGATAAAAAAAACTTAAAGTTTCTTTTATAGCAAAGGATGAATTCTACTTTTAATTACTTACCATAGAAAACAAAAATTGGGAGGGACTTATGAAGTTTTATTTAGGGAAAGAGGGATGATTTGAATTTAAATTTGGAAAGGAATTATGATGTGACACCTCACAGCACCTCTTAACAGTAAGGTAGAGTGTAACAAGAATAAACATAACATTTCCATTACTAAACATCTCATTTTTATCATTACATTAAGAGTTCATACAAAAGATTATATAAACTTCATCTAATACAATAAAGGAAGCATGTACCAATTCCCAAGTTTCATCCAAAACCTAGTACAGAGCCACTAAGGAAAACCAAACAAATTTAATGTCATACATGTCTAAATTGCTTTCATACCTTGAAAATTTGACTCACTAACAAAGGTAATCTAACATGAAAAGAAGAAACACTTATATAAATTAGCTTGCATTAATCTTCTCTTTTCCCTTTCCTGTAACAACAGTCAGAAGAAAGTTCTGGTGAGCTGTGAGGCTCAGCAAGTAATGCAGAATTAATTAGCAATTAAAATAGTATAACATGAATAATTACAACATTGAAATTATTATTGAAACATTACAAGTCATTATCAATATTATGCTTTGCTATCTTTTGAATCTTTGTTGAATATAAATTTTATGTGAAAGATTTGGCTATATTTTCATAACATTATTCAATGGAGTTCAGGTAAACTTGACATTATCGCCATTGAATTTCATAGAGGTCCCTTTTGCCTCTTTTGGGATCCCTTTTGCCCCACCTGCTATGCATGTTTCATAATTCTCTGTGGTCCCTTTTATTTCTGGGGTCCCTTTTGCCCCACTTATCATGTAGTTCTGATATGAGAATCCTTTTGTCCCAACTACAATAATAAGGCATACATTATTCATAGCCAAACTTTATATTAATTTAATATTCAACATTCTTTCATAATTCATATCATATCAGTCTTCATTATTTATCATTCATGACATATCTTGTGTATAAGTAATATGCATAAATTTTCAAGGAACTTTACATTCTTCCAAACATTCTTACATAGAACCATTTGAATGATGTAACTAAACCTTATGTGAACTTATATGATAGTAAAAGGTATAAGCAGTAGATCATATTCAAAAGCTTGGAAAAAACATTATAAAGAAAATAAATTCATCATAACTAGGGGTGTCAATATTTGACCCGACCCGAACACGAACCAGGTCGGGTTCGGGTTAGGGATTTCGACCTGTTTGTAAAATCGGGCCGGGTTAGGGTTGACCCAGAAACCCGAAATCAACCCGGTTTGACCCATTTTTAATTAATTTAGGAGGGTTTTAATGGATTTTTATGAAATAAATAAATGATATTTCAAAAAATTATAAACATTATTGCTCAAATTAAATTAATCTTGATTTATTTTAAATTAATTGAAGTAAATCTTACCTTAATTTGATTTAGTTTTAAATAAATTGAATTAAATAAAAAAATTTAATAAAATATACCTGAATCGGGTCAGGTTCGGGTTGACCTGGACCCGAAGCGGGTCGGGTTCGGAAAATCGACCCGTTTGCAAAAACGGGTCGGGTTGAACAGTGCCGGGTCAATTTTGGGTTGGACCCGAACCCGACCCGTGACCCGGTTTTGACAGCCCTAATGATAACACATAACTTTCTTTAAACATTAATTTGGCATTATTTACATTCTTGACGAAAAGTTTCCTCCAAACCTACACCCCGCAACTTTCTGCTTTGATAAACAATTTCAGATTCTCCTCTCTGCATTATAAGTCCTTTCCAAAATTCCTTTTCTCGAACTAGATCTTTTCTTCTTTTAGATCCTTCTTCCAAACTCTTCGTAACCCTATTGTTTCCTAAATGTATCTTCCCACAAGCACTTCCCTATAACCAAAGAATCTGAATCTGTTTCTACCAATATATCTTCCAAGTAATAATGTTGAATTCCTTTCTTCCAGCAACCGAACCTTCACTTTAATATTGTGCTGAATACCTCCTTATTTGCTCTTGTAATGCTGAAGGAAATCTGCCCTAGCCAACTCCTTCCAGCCGCACACCCTCCTTGGCAACAGTTCAATTTCTTTTCCTGTACTAGCCGCCCAAGTCCACGTGTATTTCTCTGTTGCATGCAATTTTCTCCGATCTCCAGCAATGCCCCTAGCGTACTCTTTCTGCTCTTCACCTCCTTGCCCAGCGAACACAGGAATAGGAGAAGAAGAATACGATTTATCCAGATGTGGGCCCCAAAAAGTCTCTAACCGCCCTCTTATCATAATACATTTTCCAAAAGCTTCATCATTCAGATTTTTAGTTAAATTAATCAAATAATTATTTAAACTAACACATTAATTTTTATAATACTTTATCAGTACCTGAAATTCCGGTTCTTACATATGAAGGTTTATTTAGGGAAAGAGGTTGATTTGAATTCAGATTTGGGAGAGAATTAGGAATGTTTATTCAAGACTAATTAGGTTCTTTTATTTTCATTAGGTGATTTTGTGTTTTGCAGTAATTTTCTTTGGTGTTGTTTCTAGTGGCGCTTAGGATTTGTGGAGAGTTATCTATCTCTCGAATAGTAGATCAACTTGTATCTTGGTTTGTTGTGCCGATATTAATAAAATTAGTCCATAATCTCATTCGTTCTCCCCGATTTCTACTGCGTTTTCGCTTTGTTATTGCTATTTTCTTGATTGTGGAGATCGGATTCCTATCAACCAACTTGTGCTTATGAGTTGTGAGCATCAAATATGCTCCATACACTGAAGCACAGAGTATGCAAAGTGCAACGATTTATGCGTTTTATTGTATTGAAATACTTTTTGGTGGTGCGCATCTTTGCACTTCATCATGCCTAAATGTTTTGCGGTGAAAATAAAACTGGTGGTCTCTCATCAAACCACTCCAAATCAAAAGCTCTTTTTTGACAACACCAGATCACTCATATATTTCCAGGACATCCATGTGTCACTGCCATGCTTCATTGTGGGAACTTAAGAACAAAATAACTAATTAAATGTGCTGTGGAGTATTATTAATAACTTAAGATTTATGCAGCCAAAAACCTAATGCATGTTGTCAGCATGAACCCTCACACCATTTTATTTCTTTTATTTGCATTTATTGTGAAACATTTCCCCAGCTAGCGTTATCTTTGCTAGGAATGTGTGCTTAATCCGTATTTCTGCAGGTTACCGGCCAAGAAATGAGCCTTGTTGCAAGGTGTAGAAGAGTATATGCTCATGCTCATGATTATCACATAAATTCTATTTCAAATAACAGGTTTGTCTGTGCTGTTATGACTTAGATGCTATATTTGCCATATTATATCTGCCATGTTAGTTGTGATTTTTCAGTTAAAGTTTTTTTACATGTTTTTTAATCTTTTTTGGAACAATTGGGAATCTCGTATCAGCTGTTGGAGAATTTTTGTATCCTCAAACGGATTGCATATTTTATCATCAAGTACGGCATAAGAATATGATATATCACCCCGAAGGGCAAAAATATCATCTCCTTATGGACTCAATCATAAAATTTACAATTATTTAACAGAGATTCCCCCACTCGATGTTTGGTCGAGTGGGGTTTATTTATTCTGGGGTACAGACATCCCATAGGGGCAAGCCCCTATGGTTAATTACTTCTCAAATTTGATTTGGGAAAACTTTTGATTAAACTAGTGGTTTTCTTGTTTGCTTTTGAAAGTCATTTAAAATGGTGGCTAAAACTTGATTTTTTGTTGTTTTAAAATCCATGAAAGTCTTGCTTAAAGGTTTTGGCCCTTAGGAATTTCAAGGAGTGGATCAATTTAGATTTAGATTTTTGGGAAAGAAAGCCAAAGGAGTTGAAATAAGGGCACTTGATTCTGAGATGAAACTCAGAGGTGCCCAAACTATCCTATGTTGGGCTTTACATTTTAGCAACCTAATTTTGGTTTAAGTTGGCATTTTATTAGAAGATTGGGGCTTACATCCCAACAACACTTGTTGGAGGAATTGCCCGAAAGTTGAGGGCTTATAGGGTGATTTGGAATCAACCCGTGCCTCGGACCCTAAGACTAAGGTGAGGACTACCGATAAGTAGTACCTCGAACCTAGATCTAACGAGTGCAAAGAGGGACTTACAAGCTACACCTCACAAGAGGCATAACCCGCCCGACCTCTGGATTTATTATCCCGCCTGGAAGGGACTACCAGCTAAACTCCCCCTAATCGCTTTTAAAACCATGCTATTCGGTCTCAATGCAAATGTAGAGTGGTAGGGTTGTTTTTATTTAGAGGGTAGGTCTTATAGCTTGGCTTTGAGGCCAAGATGCCTTAGGATGTCGGGTATGCAAATGCTGACTCATAAAAAGAAAGATTTTGTTATCTAGTCCTTAAGTGAAGGCATTCTACATGTGACACTTTTGGCTATGCATGATTCTTTTAATTTTTGAAAACTTGGCTCCTTGAAGGGAACCATACAGTTTTTCTTATTTGAAAGACATGGAGCCTAATTTGATTTTATTATTAGGTTGCTTACATGTTAAGGGGTAGAAAATTTAGTTTTTAACCTAAGAGCCTAACGTAATCAAGTCCAGGCCACACCCACAGAAACAAAAGAAGAAACCTAAGAAAGACATGCATTTCTAATGCGCACCCAGTAAACACTTCAACACATGCTTTTATTTATAAACAAAATGCAGAAATGTAGATAAAGTCCAATTTATTACAACCAAATTTGGCAGCTGAGTTGCCTGCCATTATACAACCCAGTTGAATTAATTACAGACTCTACTTGTGGGGATCTTCAAGCTTTAACCTTCAAGGAGGTCTTTGAGCTTCATCTCCAAAATGATACTTTCTTCTTTGATCTTCCTTGCTTTCTAATTCAAACCCCACAAGTTTTACATCCTATTTCTACCAAATACATGATAAAAAAAAAAGACTCAAATCTGCAAAACAGAGTTAGGAGGCAGTTTATATAATTAAGCATGTAATCATCTCAAAATTGGCCTAACACTTAGAGTGCTAAGTGCTAGGCCCCCCCTGCTTCTACCCTATTGGCCATGTCTCCTGGGGGGTATTAAGCAGCGCCTGCAAGCAAACAACATTAATAAAATTATGACATTTACCCCCTTCTTGGACATGACCACCTGCACAGAAAAGCATATATATTTCTATACTAACCACTTAAGGGCAAGTGCCCACACGCAGACAATCCAAGGGCAATCAATCCACAACATCAATCACATGCGCACACAAAGAAAAGCCCTAATCCTAGTATGCCTAAGGGGTTGTGCAACTAAGTGTGTGAGGCTTGTGTGGTATGTCACACTAAAGATCCTCCTAGAGTTTGGGTCTAAGGGGGGAACATCCAACATATGGCTTTTGGAGCCACTTGTTGGGAGAAATTCTCCTTAGCCTTAGGGGCTAAGAAGAAGAAGTAGGGATCTGAAATTTAGCTTTTGAGCTCAATGTTGGAGAAATTCCCCCCCAAGCTTTCGGAGCAAGAAAGGGAACGAACATTTCTTTTAGCTTTGAAGCTAAAGAAAGGTAAAGAGAGAGAATCCAACACATGGCTTTTGGGCCAAGTGTTGGAAGAGTTCCCCTTAGCTTTTTGGGCTAAGAAGAGAAAGTAGAGATCCAACATTTAGCTTTTGAGCTAAATGTAGGAGAACTCCCTCTAGCGTTTGGAGCTAAAGAGAGGGGGAAATCTCCTACAACTTTGGAGTTGGAGGAGGATTGGGAGAAAATGCAATTTTTTTTGGGTTGCAAATTCATTAAGGCCTTTGGACATTTTGATGTCCAAAGAGGGAATTGCCCCCTTCTAACTTGAGTTTGGAAGGACAAGGAGAAATAGGACTTGAATCCTAAGCTTGGGGTGAAATTACTTGTTATTTTTGGTTCAACAAGTAAGATAATTTGGGACAAAAATGGATCACTCAATATAGGTTGAGTGAAAGTGGGCTTCATACAACTTTTGAGTTGTATGGCGAGTGAAAGAACCCATGGTTTTGAGCTAAGGTAAAGAATTCCTTAAGACTTTTGGAGTCTATAGGAGTGAAAGAGGATTTGTAACTTTAAGGTTACAAATCAAGAAGGTGGTTCTTTGAATTTTTGTATTCAAAGAGGAATTTCATTTTTTTAATTTGGGTTAAGGGAAATGAAGAGGATTTTGGAGGTTTCCTATAATCTAGATTTGTAGGAAAAGAAATACTCCAATGTGCAATCTAGAGATTGCAAATTGGAGGAATTTCTTTGGACATGTGGTGTCCAAAGAAAAGAAAAGTTTCATCTCTCCAATTTTGGGTTGGAGGAGAAAAGGAGAGGGGATGTGACTTGGAAGTTACAACCCCTAGAGGATTCTTTGAACATTGGGTATCCAAAGGAGAATGGTGCATTCTCAAAACTTGGATTGAGAGAATGAAAGAGTTTCCTACAATTTTTTTGGATTGTAGGAAGGAGAAGGAGGTTTCCCTACAACTTTTGAGTTGTAGGAAAGGAAATACGAAATACAACTTATGAATTGTAAGTTAGAGGTTAGGGAGGACCACTTACTTAATTTAGGCTAAGTAAATGGTGAAGTCTCTTTGAGCATTTGGTACTCAAAGGAAGATTATCATTTGCTCAACTTTGGGCTAAGCAAATGAGAAAGACTAGAATTCGAGTCCTAAATTTAGAGGATTACTCATTGGTTTGTATCCCAATGAATAAATGATTTAGTGAATTTCCTACAACTTTGAGGTTGAAGGAGGAAGATGGCCTTCCTACAACTTTCGGGTTGTAGAAAAGGGAAAATCATGTGCAACTTGGAAGTTGCAAGTTAGAGGAATTTCCTTGAGCACTTGGTGTTCAAAGAAAAGGACACACATTCACTTAATTTAGGCTAAGAGAATGGGTTGATAGTTTAGAGTTTAGTTCCAAACTACAACGATTCATGTGGGTATCCTTGAAGACTTGAGGGGCTTCAATTCACCTCACATGAGAGGATACTTGTTGGTTTTGGGGTTCCAACAAGAGATGTAAGAAAACTTGGATTTTGGCTCCAAGTTTCTAAAACTTATAACATGATGCATTAAGGACTTTTGCCTTTTGGGAATTCATAATGCAACACATGATGAAAGTGGGTGATAGCTCCTACGATAGACTAGGAGACATGCAATGAGATATTTGAAGCTCGGGACGCTCCAAATAACATCGCATAAGAGATGTAATTTGTAGTTTTTGGACTACAAATTAAGGGGTCATCTACCTATATAGGTTAGGCAAATGAAATAGGCTAGATTTTAGAATCCTAAGCCTAAAAAGGAATTCTTTCATTGATCTTAGTCTCAAAATGAAAGAAGGGGAGAACTTAGGTTTTTTTTTTGGCTCTAAGCTACAAGATTTTCATATAATGATAGGTTTGGAATTTTAGAGAATTCCAAATCATCATTTATGAAGGGAGAAACATTTATTTGCTAACTTTGTGTTGTTAGCAAATGGAAATGGGAGAGAGGCTTAGGATTTGTTTTCCTAAAACCTTGATTCATGCACTATAATAATTGGGACTTAGAGAACGTCCCAACTATTAAGTGCAAGGGACATGTACATAAGGAAGGGAACCTTCTACCCTTCTACAAATGTTTTGGATTTGCTTGAAATGGGGGAAGGTCAACTCCCTAATGCGTTGGAGGGTTTTCCCAAATCAAATTTAATATGATTTTGGGGATTTGAAAGTTTCTAGGAGAAACCTAAAGATCCATTTTGGCAAGATCTAAGAGAGACCTAAAAATAGACATGTAGTGGAACCTAGGCTTTTTGGAATCCTAAGTTGAGAACATTCATGCATATGGAAAAATGGAGCTATGTGGTGCTCCAAATTACCAGGCATGAGGAAGGGGTATTCATTTGTCAATTTTATGACTTGACAAACGAATGGGAAGAAAGTATTAGTTGGTTTTATGTTCCAACACAAGGGTTGATAGTTTAGAGTTTGGTTCCAAACTACAAAGATTCACGTGTAGGAGAAGCATTTAGAGCCTTGGATAGTCTCTAAATACAACACATGAGTGAATTATTTGTTGATTAGGTGCTTCAACAAACTAAGTATGAGAACTTGAGAGTTTGGTCTCAAGTTCAAATGGTCCATATGATGGACATTTGGAACTTAGGGAGGCTCCAAAATATCACCCATGGAAGTGCAAGCATTTGTTGATTTTTTTTGTCTCAACAAAAGAGAGATGACCTAGGATTTGTTCCTAAAGTCATAATGGTTGAAGTTGATAGAATATCTTGGGGCCTTGAAGAAACTCCAAAGATATCTAAAATGAAGGGTGATGTTTGTTGGCATTCGTGCAACGAAGAACTTAGAATTTTGAGGAAGTTCCAAGTGTCAAACTTGAAAGGTTTTCTAAGTCGATTTTGGCATGACTTAGGGGATTTGAAAGATCTTAGAGATGCCCTAAAGATCGATTTGATAAGCTCTATCAAGAACCTAAGAATATGCATGCGAAGTTCACTATTTTTTTTTGTTTGAGATGTTTGATCGTTTCAATTGCTAAACACTACTTAACTTGCAAATTTCATTGAACATGTTTATCAACTTCATCTCATACTTGTTTCATAAGTATTTAGAGATTTGATAAGCATATTAGTAAGTTTGCAAATCTATAAATGCGTAGCAATATAAAACATTTGCTTCTATTCTTACTTTGCAAAACATCGTATACGAACTTAACCAATTATGCCCTCTTTGTGGGATTTCGACACAAGCCTTAGGAGGTTAATGTGCAATCTCACAACATAAGGGGCTCACCGAATTGATTAAATTTGCCTCCAAGCATTTGCAAAGCTTCACAAAAATTTACAAGCTTCATCACATAAAGAAATTTTTTGCATTTACAAATTATCTTGCTATATAAGCTTTGAAATAAAGATGCATATAACCAAATAAATTGAAGCTTGCAAACCCTTTTTAATTTAATGCATTAGAAGCATGGGCAAACATCTCTAGTCTTAGAGATTTCATAAGTTTGAGTGCTCATTTGTTATCACCTCCATGAGTTTCACAAAACACCCAAAAAAAAATGGATTTCTAAAAGCTTTACTAATCCTAGGATTTGCAACATGAATCTTTGGAGATTCGTGTGAAATCCTACAAGAAGTGTGCCATGGATTTAAAATCCGACTAGAAATGCACTTTTGCGCATTCTTGAAAGCCATGGATAATATACAAGTTAGCAAATATGAAATCCCAAATTTCGTGTAAGTTTTATTGTGACACTTAATCAAGTGGGGAAACATGTGTCATGATGCAAAGAAATCTACACCTCAACATTCGTTTTGGGAAGGGAGAATGTCACATAGCCTATGGTTATTGATAGGTGGAAGTTTGGAAGACGATATGAATGCTAAAGCATGCACTTGAGAGGCATTAGACACAAATCCAACACTTCTACACGCATTAACATCCTCTACGGATTCTCACATGAGAACCAACAACGAAAAGTAACCAAATTTTCGCTGTTTTGCAAAGAGGACAGCCGTCAAGGGATTTTGGGGAACCAAAAATCAAAGTTTCTAAGGACCTAAAGCTTTTGGACCGTCAAACACATGCCATTGGCTATGGAGCCTTAAGGTTTTGCCTAAGTTTTAAGGATTTTACCACACCCGGTTTGTCCTAGCGCTCCAAGTTGTAGTCCAAGCTGCTGTCCAAGCTCCAATCCAAGTTCTAGCTACTGTCCAAGCTCCAATCCAAGCTCTAGCTGCTGTCCAAGCTCCGGTTCAAGGTCCAAGTCGCTGTCCAAGATGATTCGAAGGCTCCAAACTGCTGTTTGGAAGGTTTAGGAGCCTCCGACTCACCTCGAGGTTGTCGGAATTGAAGGGAGGAGGGGAAGAAGTCTCCGCAGCAAATGCAAAGCCTTTGAGACGGAGCCGGAGTAGTCGGGTCGGACAGATTCGGCAAAAGAAAGGAGCCGGAACTCCTGGAAGGTCTGGCCGAGACACTGGGTGGGCTCGGACGGAGCTGTCGCACGCGGGAGGAGGGCCGGACGGGACTTCCGAACACGGGAGAAGGTTCCGCCTCTCCCACTCTCTCTCGCTCGCTCCTTCTGGATCGGGACGGGCGAACGAAGCAACCAGGGGAGCTGAACGTCCTCTGGAGGTTCGGTAGAAAGCCTCGTCGGGGTCGGACGAGAGCTCTGCACGCGAGAGGGAGCGCGAACAGGGGTTTCGGCACGCGAACGGGGCTTCGGCGTGACTCTTCCTCTCGTTCTCTGCTCTCTGAGTTAGGACGGGCACGAAAGGAAAACAATCAAGGGGGAGCCGAGAGCCATCGTCTTCTCAATCTCCTGCTGTATACCCGATCAACATGCCCATGCCTACTCGAGAGTTTCTGCCGTGGAATGAGACTTTTGCCGCAGGAGATAAGAGATCTGCGATCTCTGCTGTAGCCGCCCGCGGGAAATGGAGTTTGACGAGTGAATTAACGGCAGCAAAATTTAAAAATCAAACGAATCGTGGCCGTTGATTTCAATTTCAGATTTGGCTATTTGATTTAGCCCAAATCGAACTCGACTCAAATCGATTTGGGTCGATTTGGGTTCGAGCGGGTCCGATCAAGTTAATTTTACAAAATTAAACTTGAATCGACGCCGAATTGTGTCGAAATGTGTCGAATTGAACTCGACGACGCTCGACGGGGTTCGATTTAACTTGATTCGATTTTAATTTAATTAAATTTGATTTAATTTGGCTAAAACAAATTTAATTAAAACAAATCGGGGTCCAATTTGAGTCGATTTTGTCTCGACGACGGTCAATTAAGTCGATCGAGCACGATCGAGCCTAGTCGGGCTCGATCGGGGTCGGGTCGACACAAAAATAAACGTCAACAAAAGGACCCCCAATATGTGTGGTGAACGAATAGAAGTACGCCGCACATATTGGCGTTGACCAAATAATGATCAAACGAGATCTTCTAAATCAAATAGAGTATGATTTAAAAGAGAAAGAGAGATCTATAAAAGCCTAAACTTGGATTTAGGCAAGATTTACAAAGGTAAGGAGATTTCTATATATCACCTTAAGGAAAGAGTTTTAGACTACTCTTGGAAGAGAATTTAGAAGCATTTTGGCAACTTCTAAAGATGTCTCTAAAGACATTTGATATCTTTAGAGAGGGTTTGATAGGAATAGAAGTATTTTGACAACTTCTAAGAAGAATTCTAGAGACATTTGATATTTCTAGAAACGATTTAACTTGATTAGAAGTATTTAGATAACTTCTAAGAGGTTCCTAGAGATGTTTGGTATTTCTAGAAAGATTTTGGATCAATTAGAAGTATTTTGACAACTTCTAAAAGGGATTTCTAAAGATATTTGATATCTTTAGAAAGAATTTGATTTGGTAAGAAGATATTTGATAACTTCTAAAGGAGCTTAGGGACATCTTACTATCACCTAAAGGCTAGGGGTATTTTGCTACCACCTACAAGATTTTCAAGGATATTTTGGCTATCACTTGAAAAAGAAATTAGAGACATTTGGAGTCTCTAAGAGGGCCTTAGGGATATCTTGCTATCTCCTAAAGATTAGGGGTATCTTGGCTACCACCTAAAGAGTTCTCAAAGATATTTTCACTATCATTTGAGAGGGGTTAGAAACATTTGTTGTTTCCTAAAAGTCAAAAGGCATTTGGCACCTATTGGCAAGGTCTAAGAGGTATTTTGGCAACCACCTAGGAGTAGAGCTCATCTTATTTTGGTAAGATAGAACTCAAGAAGGCTAAGGGTAAGAGTATTTTAACTACTACTTAAGTCTTAACGGTATTTGGTGTAAGATTATCCATTTTGGCTAGATAAATCTTAACATTTGGGAAGACTAAAGGGTGTTTTGGCAACCACTAAAAGTCTAGATTTGGGTAGATCTATTGGATGTTCAATTTAGGTAGAACAAGATCTAAAGGAATGAGCTAGGAGAGACCTTAGAAGGTTTGAATTCTACCTAAACTCAAAGATTGATAAGAAGACTCCTATTTGGGGATGTCTACACTTAGCATTTGATACTAAGATTTGAATTTGACTTTCATTTGGAGAAAGATAAATTTAAACTTTCCTTTGGGGAAAGAGAAGGTTGCATTCCTTCATTTGGAGAATGAAAGAGATGAACTTTCCTTTGGAGAAAGATGAACTTGATTTTCTTTTAAGAGAAAATTGAATCTTCTTTCCTTTTGAGGGAAAGATAAAAGACTTGAAAGTTTGGACCGAGATTTTAATAATCCGGACCCAGTCCATAACCAGATGAAAAGAACATTTCCACTTGAAAGAAACATTCATTCATTGAAATTTAAAATTTGCATACAATCAATTGTAATATTTCTTGAGGTAACGCCCATTGATAGGCAACATAGGACGTTCACCATTACAATCAATCAACTGGTAAGATCCACCTTGATAGGCCTTCTCTACTACAAAAGGGCCTTCCCAAGTAGGTTCGAACTTGCCACCTATTTTGCGGTGGGCTATAATCGGTCTGCGAAGAACTAGGACCAAGTCGCCAACCTTGAAAGTCCTAGGACGGACCAATTTATCGTGAGCTTGAGCCATGCGGGCTCGGTACAACTCGAGGTTCTGTTGAGCAAGCAAACGCTTCTCATCTAAACCATCGAGTTCCTCCAACCTTAGTTGGGCATTTTGTTCACTTGTCACTTCGTTGTTTATTGCAATTCTAAGAGATGGGAGCTGTAACTCCAAAGGGAGAACCGCCTCCGCTCCATAGACTAGAGCAAACGGAGTGGCCTGTGTTGGAGTTCTATATGTGGTCCGATAGGCCCACAACGCCTCCACCAACTTTTCATGCCATTGACGTTTGTTCTCATCTAAGGTTTTCTTTAACAACTGAACTAATGTCTTGTTGAAAGCTTCAGCCAATCCATTAGCTCGAGGATAGTATATCGTACTATACCTCCAATCAATGCTATGTTTGTTAACAAATTGATTAAGCTTGGTACTCTTAAAAGCAGGACCATTATCGGATATGATTCGACGTGGAACGCCAAACCTGTATACGATATGGTCCTTCAAAAATTGTAGTACATGGCTAGTTTTGACTTCTCTCAGTGGTATGGCTTCAGCCCACTTTGAGAAGTAGTCGGTAGCAGCAAGTATAAACCTATGACCCTTAGAGGAAGGAGGATCAATAGGCCCAACAATATCAGTTCCCCAGCTTTCAAAAGGCCAAGAGGCTATTGTTGGATGCAAAACATTAGGTGGTTGATGCAAAACTACCCCATGTACTTGACATTGGTGGCATTTCCGTGCTATTTCCACACAATCTTTAATCATTGAAGGCCAATAGTACCCAAGCCTTTTAATTTTCAATTTCATTTTGGGGCCCGATTGGTGGGCACCACACAACCCCGCATGCACCTCGGTCACTATCTTATGGGCTTCATCTTTTGCAAGACATCGCAACCACATTTGGTCAAATGACCGCCGATACAACGTGTTGTTAATCAGTGAAAATGACAATGCTCTATTCTTTATTTGGTGAGCAACAGACTTCTCCTTTGGTAGTTTACCATTTTGGAGATAATCAATGAATGGTTGGCGCCAATCATCTTC
Organism: Dendrobium nobile; assembly: GCA_022539455.1. Lineage (NCBI taxonomy): Eukaryota > Viridiplantae > Streptophyta > Magnoliopsida > Asparagales > Orchidaceae > Dendrobium > Dendrobium nobile. The sequence continues at coordinate 28,644,645 of CM039733.1, read as the reverse complement.
ATCATCTACCACAAACGAAAACTCACCACAAGAGGAAGGTTCATTCAAATTCTCAAAGTCAATAGGAGACAAAATTTGGCGATTTTGAACTTCTATTTGGATTGAACCCTTTTCGGGGCATGACATTTCCTTAGCAAGCTTTGCTAGAACGTCCGCCGTAGCATTTTGACCACGCGGTATTCTAACCAAAGTAGCATTAGGAATTTGCTCAAACAATTTCATGGCATACAAGTGGTATTTAAGCAAGTTGGGTTTTAGGACTTTGTAGGTTCCCGCAACTTGGTTAATCACCAACTGTGAATCGCCATAAATTTTGATATTTTTAATTTCCATTGATATTGCTAATTCTAAACCAGTTATCAGAGCTTCATATTCCGCCTCGTTGTTTGTACAAGGGTCCGATAAACTGTAAGAATATCGCAATATAGCTTTATCAGGTGTTATGAATATCAAACCAACTCCAGCTTTACCGGGGAGAAGACTTTGTGGTTCAGTACCTCTTTGGAAAGAGGCCGCGCCATCAAAATATAACTCCCAAGCGGGGCTTTCGTGGTTATCCAAATTCATTATTTGTTCATCAGGAAGATCGTCGTTTAAGGGAGATCCTGCCGGTATTGGGTGTGCTGCTAAGAAATCGGCAAGAGCTTGCCCTTTTATAGCACGTTGAGGAGTGAAAGTGATATCGAATTGAAGTAGTATCATGGCCCATCTGGCTAAGCGTCCTGAGAGTGTAGGACGGGTCATGAGATATTGAAGGGGATTGACCTTAGAGATCAGATTGACTTTATGAGAGAGCATGTAATGCCTAAGCTTTTGAACAGCAAAAATAAGGCATAAGCAATGCTTCTCAATGGAAGGATAATTCATTTCAGTAGGAATTAGACGTCTACTCAAGTAGTATAAAGCATTCTCTTTTCCTTCATTGTTGGTTTGGGCCAACAAAGCACCAAGAGACTCATCTGAGGCTGCAGTGTAAAGAATTAATGGCTTCCCCGGGATGGGAGCGGCCAAAACTGGAGGGGACAAAAGATAGCGTTTTATACTATCGAAGGCTTTTTGGCAGCTATCATCCCAATAGAATTCTGAATCTTTCTTTGAAAGGGCTGCAAAGGGTTGGCATCTACCGGACAAATTAGATATAAAGCGTCTTAGATATGCCAACCTACCTTGGAAAGATCTTAATTGAGTAAGACTTCTAGGAGGTTTCATTTCTAATATCGCCTTGATTTTAGTAGGGTCAATTTCGATGCCACGGTGTCGAACAACAAACCCAAGAAACTTCCCTGAAGTTACCCCAAAAGCACATTTCAAGGGATTCATCTTGAGGTCGTACCGACGAAGCCGTTCAAATACAACCCTTAAATCAAACAAGTGATCCTCTCTTTCTTTGCTTTTGACCACGAGATCATCAATGTAACATTCAACTTTGTCATGAATGAGTTCATCAAAGATTCTGGTCATTGCACGCTGGTAGGTTGCACCAGCATTTTTCAGGCCAAAAGGCATGACCTTATAACAGTATATTCCAATGGGTGTTCTAAAAGCAGTGTATTGCTCGTCCTCCGGGGCCATTTTTATTTGGTTGTACCCCGAGGACCCATCCATAAAGGAAAAGAGACCGTGAGAAGAAGCAATGTCAATCATGAGTTCAGGGATTGGTAATGGGAACTCATCTTTAGGACATGCTTTATTCAAGTCTCTAAAGTCGACACATACGCGAATCTGTCCATTCTTTTTCTTAACAGGGACAACGCTAGCCAACCAAGAGGGGTATTTTTCCTCTCGAATAAAACCAGCTTCAAGTAATTTCTTTACTTCTTCAATCACTTGTTGTTCAATCTCCAAACGCATCCTTCTAGGAGCTTGTTTGACTGGAACAACATTTGGTTGAATGGCAAGTTTGTGGACTGCTATGTCTGGATTTAATCCTGGCATTTCATCATAACTCCAAGCAAAACAGTCCTTAAACTCTGTCAAGAGTTGTACCATACCATTGGCATCAGTTTCATTTAACAAAGCACTTATGAAAGTTGGGCGTGGATTTTCTTCAGTACCCAAATTGATCTCCTTCAATTCATCAATCGTTGATTTGATTTCTTCCTCAAATTCAGGGGGTGCATCCCTAATTTGAAGGTAATCTGGGTCGTTGCTAGCCTCTAAACATAACCTTTCAACAGCGTTGTAGGTTTCTGTAAAGATCATATCAACTTCCAGATTGTTGGTAATAACCAAACAGTACTCATCATCATCTATTGGTCCGACAGTGCCAAAGCCAATGCCATATTTATTTTTCTTTAATTTGTATTTGGCATTCCATATACTTTCATGTTGTTTGGCTTCGCCTTTGGACCACATAGAAGGAGCAAAACCTCTTTTAATCAAACTTTTTACACCAGCGGGATACCAATCAAAAGGTAGTTCTACCATTTCATTCAAAGAAAGATCCTCAAGTTCTACACCCACTTCTGAACTTGAGGGTTGATGTGCTTTATAAAAGACACGATTCTTCCCCACATCTTCTTCTAACTTAGGTGCAACACATACATTCAAATCTTCTACTGTGCTTTCAGACAAAGAAGTTAAGCTCTTTACAAATTCATTCAACTTTCCAAATGTAGTGAAATCGGACACCTCCTCTTTCTGAGAGTTGTCCTCGTCACATAGAAAATTTTCTTTAATGTTCCAAATAGGCTTTTCAGTGATAACCCATTTTGAAGCAGCATCTTTTGAACTACCCACCACATTTGGCTCAGCTTTTGAATTGGACCCTGAGCCTACATGGGTGATGGGCCTTCTAGAAGTAGGTGGTAGAGATGAGGCATTGGTGGCCCTCATCCTCCACCCATCTTGGCCTCTACCTCCTCTGCCACGATCTCTCCCACGAGCACGTTGTGCCATCCTACCTCCTCGTTGTGTTGAAGGAGGGGCAGGGCTCCATCTAATCTTTTCCTCAAGCTCCTCTTGAAGGTGCTCTTGGACAAGTGTTGGGGACTTTTCTTTAGGTGCACTAGTTCCCACTTGATCTTCAGTTGGTACCACAGATCTAGAAAACACTGATAGCCTCTTTGGAACATAATAAGAAGCATCTTCGTATTTCCCAACTTCATGCACACTAAATGGTTTCAAATCTCCCTTTATGCAGTACTCTACACCATTCCTTTCATATTTCATACATTGGTGTAGAGAGGAAGGAACCATTTTGTATTCATGGAGCCAAGGCCTACCAAGAAGTGCTTTAAAAGAAGTTTCAGAATCTATGATATGGAATTTAGCCTCAGTTCTCAAATCCCCTATCAAAAGAGAAAGAGTGACAGAGCCTAAAGCCCTTTGCCCCTTTTCATTGAAGCCACGCAACATCATTTTGTCAGAACTTAGTTTTTGCGTGTCAACATTGAGATGGGCCAAAGTTCTTAGGCTCATTATGTTGACCGATGCACCCGGATCAACAAGCACTCTATTCAACTTGAAATTGTCAATGTCAACAGTTATATAAAGTGGACGATTGTGATCTGAAGTACCCAGAAGTAAATCCTCATCAGAAAAGGTTACTCCAGGTACTTCTTTGAAGTGTAAAGCCTCCTCAAAGGAACACTCTGCGAGTTGAGCCAAGCAAATTTCAGGATCAAGTAAAGCCTTGACCAAGGCCTCTCGCATTTCAGGAGAAAGCACGAGAGCATCATATATGCTCAACCTCGCAGGTAGTTTCCTAAGGTGAGCTAGCACATTATAATCCACTTTTGGTGGTCCACCACCCACTTGTCCTTGTGGAACATGTGTTGGTGGAACCACGCCCTCATTTTGCTGGACAGGTTCTTTTCCCTTATCTTTCTTAGATGCCAGTGGAGATGGTACAACCCGACCACTTCTGAGATTTATTTCTGTTATTTCTTCAGGCTCAGAAGTTGTGGTCACATCAACCAAAACCTCAGAATCAGATTCTTCTTTCATTTGATTTGTCTCTAAATCAGGTGACTCGGGCTCAATGACAATCCTTACTCCCTGCATTTTGTACACGGGTAGATCATCATCAGAACTAGATTCACATGATTCAGGATTTTGAGAAGATTCAGTTACATGTTCATTATCAGATTCAGAATGGACAGATTGCACGTACGCGGAAGGATAGTTCATTTTACTAACACCCTTTGGAACATACATGAAATCAGAGAGGGTAAAAGGCTTGGGGGATTTTCCCTTGCCATTCGAAAGGATAACTTGCTTGACTTTAGAAAATGATTCTTCTTTTTCTTTTCCCTTCACCATTGAAACTCTCTTTTCAAGAAGTTTCAAAGGTGAAGGACCCTTTTCCTCCATTGAGTTATTTGGAGGAACTCCAAATGTCTTTTTTATGGACATTTGAGTTTCTTTTGGAAACTCCAATGAGGTGTTGGGTAGTTTGTTTAACATTTTCAAAGAAGATTTAGACAAAGACAACTGCCAGCCATCTGCATCTGTAAGCAACTCAACACTGCCCTTCTGGTTGAACACTGTCGGAGGGGAAACTGTAGTGGCTGACTCTGCTTTCTGCCCCTTAGTAGGGATGACCTCCACATGAATAACCTTAGCCGACCCTTGTGAGGGGTTTGCAAGGTATGCATTAGGAATACTCATCCTACCAGACTTGTACTCACTTTCAACCCAATCTTTAAAGACATAGCAATCTTCTAGAACATGACCCAACATCCTATGATAAGGGCAATAGTTTGGCTCATTGCTCTTATCAACATCTGCTGGTCTTTTGGGTTTAGGGAGTTGGAAATTGTCATCTTGAATCAAGGATTTAAAGATTTTCTTTGTGGCATCTCTCCTAAAAGAGTACTGTTGGTTAATCTTTTCTGTCAATCCCCTAGGATCAGGCTTTTTGGCTACCCTCTCCTTATCTTTTCTAGGCTGCTGCTCAGTGATCTTTCTAGGCTGTTGTTGCTCAGTGATCTGAATCTGCTTTCCCTTCTGAAATGATAATGCTGACACACTGCCCTTTCTTTCAACTGGTTTCTGCTTGAATTTCTTGGCCTGGTCACCATTGTTGTTATCTTTAAGGAATGACAACTGAGATGCTTCAGATTGCAAGCCAGAAGCTTTACTAATCAATTTTTCAAAAGTCCTAATAGTGAACCCTTTGAGAATGAGTGCTATAGGACCATGAATATTTCTTAGTAAAATTTCTATGGCGTGTTGTTCTTGGAGTTGTGGTTCACATTTTAGGCTAAGGTTTCTCCACCTAAGAATGTAATCCACCAACCCCTCATTTGGCTTTTGCCTCTCCACCACAAGGTCTCCCACTGTAACATGATGTTGGGCCCCCGCAAACCTCTTTACAAACAAGGATTCCAACTCTGAAAAGGTCTTTACTGAACCATTTGGTAACTCAGCGTACCAGTCAAAAGCCACCCCTGAAAGACTGCTCACAAACTGTCTGAAGAGGAGAGCGTCACTGCCACCCACATTACAACACCCAGCTCTGAAGTGAGCTAAATGTTGACGTGGGTTTCCTATACCATTGAAGAGCTTGAAGGAAGGGGACACAAAACCTTTGGGGTACTGCACCAAGTCAAACTCCTCGGGATAAGGTCTTCCTCTTTGAATGGAGTGACCTCCTTTCCCCTGTGCTATTGACTCCTTAATCTGCTGACTAATGAAATCCTTCAAATCTTCCTTTGAAGGTTGGAGATTTACTGACCCAGGTTCATTCTTCTCCTGACTGCCAATATCCTCATCAACTTGTACTACCTCCTTAGCCTTTTCTGCACTAGTGGAGGGTTTATCAATTGTGTTTGGGGCCTTTTGGGGACCCAAAAGCTGAGTAGTAAGGGCAGTCATGGCTGAGGCCATCTCATCTAATCTCTTGGCCATATCACTGAGCTGAGTATCTTTGTCTTTCAACTGCTGTAGCAAGGCACGGATCTGGGGATTTTCACTCCCTTCCTCCTCTACTGGCACCTCCAACAGCTCATCTGTATGAGGGTCTCCTGGAAGAGAGGATCCTCTTCTGCTATAGTGGAGAACATAGATATCCTCCTCATCCATAAGATCATCCTCATCAGGATTAAAATTTTCAATCAACTTTTTATAATTTTCCTCTTCCTCCTTGTCTCTCCTTTCATCCTCATCAATTTTTTTGAGACTTTCTTTCAAGTAATCCATCATTTCTTCAATAGTTTTGCCTGTTGAAGGGTTAACATGGGAAGGATGATATTCTTCATAACTGTTCACCTCCATTGGTGCTTTCCCTTTATCATTAGGATCAACATGAGTGGAAGAGGAAGAGTGTACCTTTGATGGAGCCACTACCTTGGGTCTCCATTCTTCCTTCACCCCAGATGAGGGGGTATGGGATTTTTGGCGTCCCAAATTTACCTCATCTAAAGGTGGAGTCTGAATATGACCCCCAGAGTATGGTTCATCATAAGGAGTAGGAGGTCGGTCTTCTTTTGGAGACCTCCTAAACCTAGTGGGTACATCAGATCTAACAGAACTAGACAGAGAAGTCCGTGGGACCACTTGGCGATCAGGGTGATCAACCTTTGGTCTGCCACGAACCTCAGGTAGCGGTGCTGAGTAGTCAACCAAAACAATCTGCTCACTAGTTGCCCTCTCCCGACGAGGCCCAGAATTGTAACCATCTGTCAAAGCTGACACTGCTGGCTGCCTAGAGAATCTGCGCCTATTTCTTTGGGATGGTTCTACAATCAGTTTACTATCCTCAGGATCTCTATCCTCTTTCAGAAGTAGCTTAGCAAAATCTCTGGTGATTGTATTTTTCATGGCTTTAATCACTTCCTCCTTAGTTGTGTGCATTTGATCAGCCACCCTTTGAAAGATTCTCCTTATTCCTTTCTCCCACTTCTTTGTCATCTCATCAGGAGTACATTCAGAAGTTCTAGATGGAGGCCTAGGGGGTGGTGCAACTATCTTCTTAACATCCTCCTCTCCCCTAGACAAAGAAAGAGGATAAAACCTACTCCCCTCAGCTAATGGAGAGAGGTCCATCATCTCAGAATCCCGCTCAGCTTTTTCTTCCCTTTCCTTTCTCTTCTTATACCTCCTATATTTGTTCCTTTTCTGGGATTTTGTAAGGAGGTAGGTAGAACTGCCCCCTTCCTCAAACTGACTGAACTGGAAAGGACCCTCAGACCCAGGGACACTCGGAGCAACTACTACAGACTGAACTGGCTCAGGTTCTTTCTTAACAAACTTCTGCTTATGCAACATCGGAGTCAAAGCTGTTTGTCTTTCATCTGATTTCAAGACCTTAGGGAAGGTCAATCTATTAAAGACAGAAGGCCGAGAGGCTAAAGCTTTGGGAGACAGCTCAGCCACCCTCTTCCTACTATCCTGAGTAGGTGACCTCTCCCTAGTGGGCAGGTTTATTTCCAACACCTTCTTTTCAGATGAAGGTTGGTTTTCCAAAGTCCTAGCTTCAGAGGGTGTAGGACCCTGGAAAATAACCTCCATATCCTCAAAACCTTGCCCAAATTTGATCATGTCCCCAGGAGCAAAACGGGACTGATCAAAAGACAACTGCAACTGATCACCAAACTTAAAAATCAATCTGCCTTCCATTTCTGCCAAACTGAATTTTCAAACAACTGAACCTCAACAGATATCCTGAAAATCAAAATTTCTGATATCAATCTTTCTGTTGCATCTTTTTTATCCAATTATCATGACATCAACTAATCACTGCACTTTTTCTGGGTTTTCTGACCACTGACTTGAATCACTGACCACCCACAACTGTGACCCGGATTTTGACGAATGATGATGGAATTTTGTTTGAATTTGGAATCCCACACCATTTGATATTGTTTGGTTGTAGATTTCATACAACCACAACAATTATGGTGAAGAGAAGATTTTGAAATTAGGATTTTGAGAATGTGAAATTTTTTTTGAAAATGATTGACTTGAAAAACCAAAGTTCATCTTTCTCACTTTTAAAAGTTCATTTTGCTTTACATTTGCTTGTATTGACATCACTCAACCCAATTTGCAAAGGGAGAGGCATACAACACAAAATTTGATTTTGCAAATCCATTTAGCCAACATTTAAAAAAATGACTAAATGAAAACCACTAGTTAAGATGAAAAGAGACATCCTCCCCAGCGGAGTCGCCAGAAAATCTGTTGGAGAATTTTTGTATCCTCAAACGGATTGCATATTTTATCATCAAGTACGGCATAAGAATATGATATATCACCCCGAAGGGCAAAAATATCATCTCCTTATGGACTCAATCATAAAATTTACAATTATTTAACAGAGATTCCCCCACTCGATGTTTGGTCGAGTGGGGTTTATTTATTCTGGGGTACAGACATCCCATAGGGGCAAGCCCCTATGGTTAATTACTTCTCAAATTTGATTTGGGAAAACTTTTGATTAAACTAGTGGTTTTCTTGTTTGCTTTTGAAAGTCATTTAAAATGGTGGCTAAAACTTGATTTTTTGTTGTTTTAAAATCCATGAAAGTCTTGCTTAAAGGTTTTGGCCCTTAGGAATTTCAAGGAGTGGATCAATTTAGATTTAGATTTTTGGGAAAGAAAGCCAAAGGAGTTGAAATAAGGGCACTTGATTCTGAGATGAAACTCAGAGGTGCCCAAACTATCCTATGTTGGGCTTTACATTTTAGCAACCTAATTTTGGTTTAAGTTGGCATTTTATTAGAAGATTGGGGCTTACATCCCAACAACACTTGTTGGAGGAATTGCCCGAAAGTTGAGGGCTTATAGGGTGATTTGGAATCAACCCGTGCCTCGGACCCTAAGACTAAGGTGAGGACTACCGATAAGTAGTACCTCGAACCTAGATCTAACGAGTGCAAAGAGGGACTTACAAGCTACACCTCACAAGAGGCATAACCCGCCCGACCTCTGGATTTATTATCCCGCCTGGAAGGGACTACCAGCTAAACTCCCCCTAATCGCTTTTAAAACCATGCTATTCGGTCTCAATGCAAATGTAGAGTGGTAGGGTTGTTTTTATTTAGAGGGTAGGTCTTATAGCTTGGCTTTGAGGCCAAGATGCCTTAGGATGTCGGGTATGCAAATGCTGACTCATAAAAAGAAAGATTTTGTTATCTAGTCCTTAAGTGAAGGCATTCTACATGTGACACTTTTGGCTATGCATGATTCTTTTAATTTTTGAAAACTTGGCTCCTTGAAGGGAACCATACAGTTTTTCTTATTTGAAAGACATGGAGCCTAATTTGATTTTATTATTAGGTTGCTTACATGTTAAGGGGTAGAAAATTTAGTTTTTAACCTAAGAGCCTAACGTAATCAAGTCCAGGCCACACCCACAGAAACAAAAGAAGAAACCTAAGAAAGACATGCATTTCTAATGCGCACCCAGTAAACACTTCAACACATGCTTTTATTTATAAACAAAATGCAGAAATGTAGATAAAGTCCAATTTATTACAACCAAATTTGGCAGCTGAGTTGCCTGCCATTATACAACCCAGTTGAATTAATTACAGACTCTACTTGTGGGGATCTTCAAGCTTTAACCTTCAAGGAGGTCTTTGAGCTTCATCTCCAAAATGATACTTTCTTCTTTGATCTTCCTTGCTTTCTAATTCAAACCCCACAAGTTTTACATCCTATTTCTACCAAATACATGATAAAAAAAAAAGACTCAAATCTGCAAAACAGAGTTAGGAGGCAGTTTATATAATTAAGCATGTAATCATCTCAAAATTGGCCTAACACTTAGAGTGCTAAGTGCTAGGCCCCCCCTGCTTCTACCCTATTGGCCATGTCTCCTGGGGGGTATTAAGCAGCGCCTGCAAGCAAACAACATTAATAAAATTATGACATTTACCCCCTTCTTGGACATGACCACCTGCACAGAAAAGCATATATATTTCTATACTAACCACTTAAGGGCAAGTGCCCACACGCAGACAATCCAAGGGCAATCAATCCACAACATCAATCACATGCGCACACAAAGAAAAGCCCTAATCCTAGTATGCCTAAGGGGTTGTGCAACTAAGTGTGTGAGGCTTGTGTGGTATGTCACACTAAAGATCCTCCTAGAGTTTGGGTCTAAGGGGGGAACATCCAACATATGGCTTTTGGAGCCACTTGTTGGGAGAAATTCTCCTTAGCCTTAGGGGCTAAGAAGAAGAAGTAGGGATCTGAAATTTAGCTTTTGAGCTCAATGTTGGAGAAATTCCCCCCCAAGCTTTCGGAGCAAGAAAGGGAACGAACATTTCTTTTAGCTTTGAAGCTAAAGAAAGGTAAAGAGAGAGAATCCAACACATGGCTTTTGGGCCAAGTGTTGGAAGAGTTCCCCTTAGCTTTTTGGGCTAAGAAGAGAAAGTAGAGATCCAACATTTAGCTTTTGAGCTAAATGTAGGAGAACTCCCTCTAGCGTTTGGAGCTAAAGAGAGGGGGAAATCTCCTACAACTTTGGAGTTGGAGGAGGATTGGGAGAAAATGCAATTTTTTTTGGGTTGCAAATTCATTAAGGCCTTTGGACATTTTGATGTCCAAAGAGGGAATTGCCCCCTTCTAACTTGAGTTTGGAAGGACAAGGAGAAATAGGACTTGAATCCTAAGCTTGGGGTGAAATTACTTGTTATTTTTGGTTCAACAAGTAAGATAATTTGGGACAAAAATGGATCACTCAATATAGGTTGAGTGAAAGTGGGCTTCATACAACTTTTGAGTTGTATGGCGAGTGAAAGAACCCATGGTTTTGAGCTAAGGTAAAGAATTCCTTAAGACTTTTGGAGTCTATAGGAGTGAAAGAGGATTTGTAACTTTAAGGTTACAAATCAAGAAGGTGGTTCTTTGAATTTTTGTATTCAAAGAGGAATTTCATTTTTTTAATTTGGGTTAAGGGAAATGAAGAGGATTTTGGAGGTTTCCTATAATCTAGATTTGTAGGAAAAGAAATACTCCAATGTGCAATCTAGAGATTGCAAATTGGAGGAATTTCTTTGGACATGTGGTGTCCAAAGAAAAGAAAAGTTTCATCTCTCCAATTTTGGGTTGGAGGAGAAAAGGAGAGGGGATGTGACTTGGAAGTTACAACCCCTAGAGGATTCTTTGAACATTGGGTATCCAAAGGAGAATGGTGCATTCTCAAAACTTGGATTGAGAGAATGAAAGAGTTTCCTACAATTTTTTTGGATTGTAGGAAGGAGAAGGAGGTTTCCCTACAACTTTTGAGTTGTAGGAAAGGAAATACGAAATACAACTTATGAATTGTAAGTTAGAGGTTAGGGAGGACCACTTACTTAATTTAGGCTAAGTAAATGGTGAAGTCTCTTTGAGCATTTGGTACTCAAAGGAAGATTATCATTTGCTCAACTTTGGGCTAAGCAAATGAGAAAGACTAGAATTCGAGTCCTAAATTTAGAGGATTACTCATTGGTTTGTATCCCAATGAATAAATGATTTAGTGAATTTCCTACAACTTTGAGGTTGAAGGAGGAAGATGGCCTTCCTACAACTTTCGGGTTGTAGAAAAGGGAAAATCATGTGCAACTTGGAAGTTGCAAGTTAGAGGAATTTCCTTGAGCACTTGGTGTTCAAAGAAAAGGACACACATTCACTTAATTTAGGCTAAGAGAATGGGTTGATAGTTTAGAGTTTAGTTCCAAACTACAACGATTCATGTGGGTATCCTTGAAGACTTGAGGGGCTTCAATTCACCTCACATGAGAGGATACTTGTTGGTTTTGGGGTTCCAACAAGAGATGTAAGAAAACTTGGATTTTGGCTCCAAGTTTCTAAAACTTATAACATGATGCATTAAGGACTTTTGCCTTTTGGGAATTCATAATGCAACACATGATGAAAGTGGGTGATAGCTCCTACGATAGACTAGGAGACATGCAATGAGATATTTGAAGCTCGGGACGCTCCAAATAACATCGCATAAGAGATGTAATTTGTAGTTTTTGGACTACAAATTAAGGGGTCATCTACCTATATAGGTTAGGCAAATGAAATAGGCTAGATTTTAGAATCCTAAGCCTAAAAAGGAATTCTTTCATTGATCTTAGTCTCAAAATGAAAGAAGGGGAGAACTTAGGTTTTTTTTTTTGGCTCTAAGCTACAAGATTTTCATATAATGATAGGTTTGGAATTTTAGAGAATTCCAAATCATCATTTATGAAGGGAGAAACATTTATTTGCTAACTTTGTGTTGTTAGCAAATGGAAATGGGAGAGAGGCTTAGGATTTGTTTTCCTAAAACCTTGATTCATGCACTATAATAATTGGGACTTAGAGAACGTCCCAACTATTAAGTGCAAGGGACATGTACATAAGGAAGGGAACCTTCTACCCTTCTACAAATGTTTTGGATTTGCTTGAAATGGGGGAAGGTCAACTCCCTAATGCGTTGGAGGGTTTTCCCAAATCAAATTTAATATGATTTTGGGGATTTGAAAGTTTCTAGGAGAAACCTAAAGATCCATTTTGGCAAGATCTAAGAGAGACCTAAAAATAGACATGTAGTGGAACCTAGGCTTTTTGGAATCCTAAGTTGAGAACATTCATGCATATGGAAAAATGGAGCTATGTGGTGCTCCAAATTACCAGGCATGAGGAAGGGGTATTCATTTGTCAATTTTATGACTTGACAAACGAATGGGAAGAAAGTATTAGTTGGTTTTATGTTCCAACACAAGGGTTGATAGTTTAGAGTTTGGTTCCAAACTACAAAGATTCACGTGTAGGAGAAGCATTTAGAGCCTTGGATAGTCTCTAAATACAACACATGAGTGAATTATTTGTTGATTAGGTGCTTCAACAAACTAAGTATGAGAACTTGAGAGTTTGGTCTCAAGTTCAAATGGTCCATATGATGGACATTTGGAACTTAGGGAGGCTCCAAAATATCACCCATGGAAGTGCAAGCATTTGTTGATTTTTTTTGTCTCAACAAAAGAGAGATGACCTAGGATTTGTTCCTAAAGTCATAATGGTTGAAGTTGATAGAATATCTTGGGGCCTTGAAGAAACTCCAAAGATATCTAAAATGAAGGGTGATGTTTGTTGGCATTCGTGCAACGAAGAACTTAGAATTTTGAGGAAGTTCCAAGTGTCAAACTTGAAAGGTTTTCTAAGTCGATTTTGGCATGACTTAGGGGATTTGAAAGATCTTAGAGATGCCCTAAAGATCGATTTGATAAGCTCTATCAAGAACCTAAGAATATGCATGCGAAGTTCACTATTTTTTTTTGTTTGAGATGTTTGATCGTTTCAATTGCTAAACACTACTTAACTTGCAAATTTCATTGAACATGTTTATCAACTTCATCTCATACTTGTTTCATAAGTATTTAGAGATTTGATAAGCATATTAGTAAGTTTGCAAATCTATAAATGCGTAGCAATATAAAACATTTGCTTCTATTCTTACTTTGCAAAACATCGTATACGAACTTAACCAATTATGCCCTCTTTGTGGGATTTCGACACAAGCCTTAGGAGGTTAATGTGCAATCTCACAACATAAGGGGCTCACCGAATTGATTAAATTTGCCTCCAAGCATTTGCAAAGCTTCACAAAAATTTACAAGCTTCATCACATAAAGAAATTTTTTGCATTTACAAATTATCTTGCTATATAAGCTTTGAAATAAAGATGCATATAACCAAATAAATTGAAGCTTGCAAACCCTTTTTAATTTAATGCATTAGAAGCATGGGCAAACATCTCTAGTCTTAGAGATTTCATAAGTTTGAGTGCTCATTTGTTATCACCTCCATGAGTTTCACAAAACACCCAAAAAAAAATGGATTTCTAAAAGCTTTACTAATCCTAGGATTTGCAACATGAATCTTTGGAGATTCGTGTGAAATCCTACAAGAAGTGTGCCATGGATTTAAAATCCGACTAGAAATGCACTTTTGCGCATTCTTGAAAGCCATGGATAATATACAAGTTAGCAAATATGAAATCCCAAATTTCGTGTAAGTTTTATTGTGACACTTAATCAAGTGGGGAAACATGTGTCATGATGCAAAGAAATCTACACCTCAACATTCGTTTTGGGAAGGGAGAATGTCACATAGCCTATGGTTATTGATAGGTGGAAGTTTGGAAGACGATATGAATGCTAAAGCATGCACTTGAGAGGCATTAGACACAAATCCAACACTTCTACACGCATTAACATCCTCTACGGATTCTCACATGAGAACCAACAACGAAAAGTAACCAAATTTTCGCTGTTTTGCAAAGAGGACAGCCGTCAAGGGATTTTGGGGAACCAAAAATCAAAGTTTCTAAGGACCTAAAGCTTTTGGACCGTCAAACACATGCCATTGGCTATGGAGCCTTAAGGTTTTGCCTAAGTTTTAAGGATTTTACCACACCCGGTTTGTCCTAGCGCTCCAAGTTGTAGTCCAAGCTGCTGTCCAAGCTCCAATCCAAGTTCTAGCTACTGTCCAAGCTCCAATCCAAGCTCTAGCTGCTGTCCAAGCTCCGGTTCAAGGTCCAAGTCGCTGTCCAAGATGATTCGAAGGCTCCAAACTGCTGTTTGGAAGGTTTAGGAGCCTCCGACTCACCTCGAGGTTGTCGGAATTGAAGGGAGGAGGGGAAGAAGTCTCCGCAGCAAATGCAAAGCCTTTGAGACGGAGCCGGAGTAGTCGGGTCGGACAGATTCGGCAAAAGAAAGGAGCCGGAACTCCTGGAAGGTCTGGCCGAGACACTGGGTGGGCTCGGACGGAGCTGTCGCACGCGGGAGGAGGGCCGGACGGGACTTCCGAACACGGGAGAAGGTTCCGCCTCTCCCACTCTCTCTCGCTCGCTCCTTCTGGATCGGGACGGGCGAACGAAGCAACCAGGGGAGCTGAACGTCCTCTGGAGGTTCGGTAGAAAGCCTCGTCGGGGTCGGACGAGAGCTCTGCACGCGAGAGGGAGCGCGAACAGGGGTTTCGGCACGCGAACGGGGCTTCGGCGTGACTCTTCCTCTCGTTCTCTGCTCTCTGAGTTAGGACGGGCACGAAAGGAAAACAATCAAGGGGGAGCCGAGAGCCATCGTCTTCTCAATCTCCTGCTGTATACCCGATCAACATGCCCATGCCTACTCGAGAGTTTCTGCCGTGGAATGAGACTTTTGCCGCAGGAGATAAGAGATCTGCGATCTCTGCTGTAGCCGCCCGCGGGAAATGGAGTTTGACGAGTGAATTAACGGCAGCAAAATTTAAAAATCAAACGAATCGTGGCCGTTGATTTCAATTTCAGATTTGGCTATTTGATTTAGCCCAAATCGAACTCGACTCAAATCGATTTGGGTCGATTTGGGTTCGAGCGGGTCCGATCAAGTTAATTTTACAAAATTAAACTTGAATCGACGCCGAATTGTGTCGAAATGTGTCGAATTGAACTCGACGACGCTCGACGGGGTTCGATTTAACTTGATTCGATTTTAATTTAATTAAATTTGATTTAATTTGGCTAAAACAAATTTAATTAAAACAAATCGGGGTCCAATTTGAGTCGATTTTGTCTCGACGACGGTCAATTAAGTCGATCGAGCACGATCGAGCCTAGTCGGGCTCGATCGGGGTCGGGTCGACACAAAAATAAACGTCAACATCAGCATTGTTTTTCTCTATACTAAAATCGTGTGCTATATCTAGTTCCATGTTAGCCATCTGTTGATGGTTCAACTTAAAGGTGAGCAGCTAAATGTTTTATCTCAATGGACTTTTATGAATGAATTTAATTAAAGGTTCAGTCTGCGGGTACACAATTACATGCCATGAGAGTGGTGATGAGATTAAAGAAATCTTCAAGGAGTATTGTGTAGTTTTTTAGCATCCACTAAAATATCACCTGAATATTGTCTACAAAGTTTCATACGGAGAATCTAATTTTATGAAGTAGACTATGGTAAAATGCCAAACTCCTATTATTTCTAGAAGCTATTTAGTATATGCAATGTGATGCAGAGATACTACTTTTTTCCTGCTTCAAATTTTTTTTCATAATCTGTTCCTTTCAAAGTTCCTATTAACCAATTCCAACTCACTATTCAATGGCTTATGCCGCTTCTATTCAGTGGTCTCCTCTTGAAATTTTTTGTAGCTAGGATCTTTTGTATTCTGCTGCAACCAAGCGCATGTTTCAGGTCCTCTGCAAGTTCACGTCCAAGTCTTTTGCTCATTTGTTTATGCTGCGTTTTTTAATATGCTGTGATTATCTCTTTTGTGCTCTTCTCCATTTCATTACGAGATTGAGTTTAACAAATTTTTTTAAACTGATCCAGTCCTTCGTGATTTTCCCTGGAATTGAAATTCTCCCAATTTGAGTAAATTCCGAACATTGTTAAAAATAGATATTCTGGGATATTCCAAATAACCAACCTAATTGCTTTGTATTTGATTTACTTAACTCTAAACACCAAAGAAATCATAACTACTATATTTCTTTTACTTCACATCACTAATACAACCAAAAAAATCCTAAGAGAATTCTTGTATGGGGCTTTGTTGTTATAAATAAGTTTTTTTGGACCTGAACAAAACACAATTGGCACTAGAATAAATTTTCTATTTTTAATTTGCTATTCTTTCTATTTGTGGGACTAGATTTTTTTTGGCTCTTTTTCAACATCTTTTCTATAAGACTAGTTAAGGGGATTCTTTTATATGGTTTTGTGATTATAAATAATAGGTTTTAGGCATGTACAAAATTCAATATTTGGTATTTTGAATAAACTTCTAATTTGATGTGACATTCTTTCTACTTACAGGACTTTAATTCCTTGATCAAGTGAGATAGTTTCTTTTATTGAACTCTTTTTCTTATTTTTATTTCTTCTTCTATATTTTGGTATTGGTTTGAGAGAATGGTTGATTTTGCCTACCTCTTGTGGTGAAGAGCTCATGAAGCAATGACTAACATACGACCAATCCAATTTGTCTGTAAGGACACAATGGAGAAAAAAGATTCACGTAGAAGATCCTACATAGTGGGATAAAGACTTGTTGATTTGAAACATTCAAAATTATTTGTAACTGAGTCATATCTTGTAGGGAGAAATTTAGGCAGATCAAGTCTTCTTTGTATACGAGAGGAACCCGAAGTAAATCCCATGAATAGGATACTTGAATAAAGGAATTCTTTTTCAGATCTTGAAGAATCCTAAGGAAAAACTATTGCCCTTTATCTAATGAAGCAGCACTTTTAAAAGAAAAGATTCTTCTAAATTCTCTTCTTTTGATCATCTCTTTTCAAAAATTTTGACCTCTTTATGTCTAGAAAAACCTTGAACGTTCATCTTAGGCATCACAACAAATTATTGTTAAGGATTTGGATTGTATGACCTTTTAAGTTTGTATACTTGCTACTTAATTTTATTCATCACCGATTAGATCCATATTTTAAACCCAAAACCAAAAGCCCTTACATATCCTATGAATATTGAAGTGGTCTACTTTCTTTGGTACTTTCCAGGAGTCCCTTATTACTCATATCCGTTACAACAACAAATACACACTTAATTCTATTACCCATATCCATTACAACAATAAATCTACACTTTATTCTTTGTGCTTATATTTTCGCAAATCATTATAAGTAGATGCTACTACTGCTACACTTTTTTTATCGTCTGTGGCCCATCTACAATGTCCAAATGATATGAAAAGGACCCATTAGAGCAAACCTTTCATTGGTTTGTTCTTAGGCTCCACAAACTCCTATAGAGGACTTGATAAGGTCCCATGGAGCTTGGGTTGTAGATGAACCCCCATTACACCCATGATAGGTGACCCTCAAGAGTTGACAATGCCAATGACGACCTTTGACAGATCTTAATTTACTATTCATGGATGGCCTACATCATGAAGCTACATGATAGGCCTCCATCCTGCACTTATGAAGAGTTGAGCAAGTAACAAATAATTGAAATGTATAAATTAGAAAATAAGAATTGGAAAATTTCAGGAGATGCAGGAGTGCTAGAGTTATCTTGTGATGCAAGCCTACTAACGAGGTTATTCTCAATAATCCAACAACAACAACATCAAGCCTTTGTCCCACTATGTGGGGTCGGCTACATGAATTCTTTTTTGCCATTATGTCCTGTTAAAAGTCAAATTCTCATTTAAATATAATAAAGAAAGATCTTTTCTAATATTTTCTAACCAAGTCTTTTTAGGTCTACCTCTATCTTTCTTAACATAAGTCAAATCTAATACCTCAACTTTCCTAACCGGCCTCCATTTAATGTGACCAAACCATCTAAGGCGACTTTCTCTAATCTTATCTTCCACTGGAGCTACTCTAACCTTTTCACGTATATGCTCATTTCATATCCTATCTCTAAGGGTAAAACCATTCTTCCACCTAAGCATCCTCATCTCTGCAACACTTAACTTAGTATTATGCTTCTTTTTTAATGGCCAACATTCGGCACCATAAAGCATTGCAAGTCTCACCACCATCTTATAGAATTTTCCCTTAAGTTTGAGGGGGACTTTTCTATCGCACAACAAGCCCGATGCATTCCTCCACTTCAACCATCCAACTTGAATTCTACTGATAATATCCCCATCTATTTCACCATCACTCTAAACAATAGATCCAAGATATCTAAAATGTGTACTCTTATTAATGACTTGATCGCCCAAAGTCACAATCCCCTCACCAGGTCTATGGTCGACATACTAAAATTTCACTCCACATATTCAGTTTTTGATCTACTCAAGTGAAAACCTTTAGACTCTGTGGTTGGCCTCCATAATTCAAGTTTACCTTCAACTCCCTCTCTAGTCTTATCAACAAGAAGAATATCATCAGCAAAAAACATACACCAAGGTACATCCTCTTGCAAATGTCTACTGAGAACATCCATGATTAAAGCAAAAAAATATGGGCTTAAGGCTGATCCTTGATGTAATCCAACCGAAATAGGAAAATGCTTGGTCAAACCACCTTGTGTTTGAATACAAGTAATAGCTCATTCTCAATAATTATTATTGCTATTAAATATAAGTACACTTAAAATAATAATAATGTGCATCTTTCTTGGTGTATAGCGAGGTACTGTTTGTGTTCTTTTATTGTTATATTGCTATATTTCTAATTTGCAGGCACTTGAAGGCCGATACGCTCCTTTTTTGATATTGTGGGAAACCAGCATGCTTTTTTAAGTGTACTTACAATAATAGAGATTTTACAGATATATTGTCATTTTTTGTATATACTTCACTAACTTTTGCAGGTCAAGGCCTGCATACTTTCTTCTCATTTTTGGAATATTGCCTTCCTTGTTAGATGCGATAGAGAAGAGATTCTACTAGTTGCTTTTTATCATTTTTATATGTAACTTTGCTAAACCTTTTAAGATACACTTTTTAGGTGTGGTGAGGTATTTATATACAATCTTATTGCGATATACTACCTATACATATCTTTCTTGGCGTGGTAAGATAAATATCGAGAATATAACCATGATGTCTTATATACCACACCATACATGCCTTATTATTTTTGCTTGTCTTACGCTTCACGTTGTCTTACGCACCAATCTATATACAATTTCGTTGCTATACACTATCAAAACTCTTATGTGTTATTCTTGCTTGTTTTTGTTGTTAACATTTGGAATTCAGATTCTTATTATTTTCTTTCTTGGCATGGGTAGGTTAGAATCACCTAAATGCTATATACCATTTATACATTTGTTTCTTAGAGTAATGAGACATACAACATAAACATGAACATGGAATTTCTTGCTCCATATGAATCGAAAGATTCATTTGGCTCTCATGCTCAATTGTTTCTTTTCTCTTTTCTTTGATTGATGGGCATTCCCATATCTTTGAATGAAATGAGCCTATCCTCTCTTTTCTGTTCGTATTCAAAGATATCGAAACTTATCTAACATCAGAATCTTAGGAGGACTCTTCAGACCAGACAAAAAAGAAAAAAAAAAGATTTGAAAGAAAAAAGAATTCTATTAGAATAGAAAGAGAATTGAATAGAATTCTGAACTTCATTACTTCATTCTCATTATTCTTATTATTCTCTTTCTCTTTTTTTCATCCAAAAAATTCTTTCTTTCTTGGTGATGAGATGGCTTGACACATTTTTCATTAGCCCTTTTGCTAGAGTGACATGCATGCTTTGCCAAAATTTTGTAGGATTCCTCCAACTAGGAAATTGCCACCGAGTCGTGAATGGTGTAGGTTAGCATGCTCATAAGTTTATTGAAGAGCATCCTTCCATTACAGCAATAATTATACCTGCTTGGCGTGATAGATATAAAGAGAGATTGAAGCCTCATTCCTTTTAAGTCCAGCACTCATAGATCCCACTAAAATAAGTTTATGGTATTTCACCATTTGGAGAATTGCTATGGTAGGACTTAGGATGCTTGAAAGTTTGTTGTTGGCAAAGCCCCAGAACTGATGATCCAAACTAGCCAGCCAATGCTTCCTTGTGACTAGGGTTGCAAGCGAATTGAGCTAATCGGAGCCGAGCCAAGCAGGAGGTTTTCGAGCTTGAGCTTGATTTCATATTATAGAATAGTGTTCAAACTTGATTTGTTTAAATTTATTCTGTTTCGAGCTTAGTTTAAACTCTGCTTGAGCTTGATCCATCTTATAATCATCGAGCTTTTAAATAAGTAGCTTATTTTGCGTTATTGAGCCGAGCTCAAGGATGGTCCATTTTATGATCAACAAACTTTTAAATGAGCAGCTCATTGAGCCTTATTATGCCAAGTTTGTTCTGCTTAAAAAAATAAAATTTTAATATAACAAAATTTTTAATTCAATCTCATTAATCTTTAAAATTTTATTAAATCTTTTTGAAAGTTTGTCCAAGCTGAGATTCCATAGTGCCTTGAAGAGTATAAGCTTATGTAAGTAGGCTTAATTGCAAAGTAACTTTGCCCTTCGAACTATACAAAGAAATTTTCTAATACTCTCAACTAATGTGGGACTAAATAGATTTCGAGATGCACTTTTTTATTTTTCTTGGAGATAAATATTGAAACATAAGTATATATTAAATATTGATGCGAAATATTAAATTGTTTGAAGTGTTCAATATAAACAATATGAGCCCGTAATATATTATACATAAATCAAACATGAAATATTAACATTGAATTAAATTAAATATAGAAACATGATATATTAAATATAAATAATATAAATTATTTAACATAAAATATATTTAAACTCCATAAATTTATAATCAATTTATAAGTTTATTTGTGAATTAAATTTATATTAAACATGTAAATTTATACCGTTATATTAAAAGGAAGTAAATTTATAGGTACAATTTTTTTTTAAATGTGAATTAAAATTCAACATAAACTAAATTGAAATTATTACAATATATATATATATATATATATATATATATATATATATATATATATATATATATTGACCTCCATATACTTAAATAACGCGTCGTTGCATGAAGTGAGTTTGCATGAAGTGAGTTATAAATGCCTCGATTGTAACTTAAATAACTCAAATTTTGTCTATTGGCCAAATTGATGACACTGATGCTAAATTTGTCAAAGAATTATCGCTCATGTGCGACTCGATCAAATAACGACGAAAGCAATGGTCAACGGGTCTGATGTATGGTGTCGTACAAAATCGTCGAACTTTCTGTATTTGTGAAATAGATTGCATCTTTGTATTTAGTACATCCAAATTATCCAAGAATGGCCTCTTACTAGCAATTTGAGTGAATGCGATCAAAGCAATGGTCTACTAATGTGACGTTGCATGAAGTCATCTATTAGTTAAATTGACATTATCGTTGTGTTTGGAACATCAAAACTACTTGAAAAAGGCACCTGTATTGCTTTGGTTATCCTGTGAGTGAAAAGGCACGAGGTAGCAAGCAAATCAAGAAGAATGAGAAATGAGAATATCGCGTCGATTCATAATTTTGTTTTATTACATGTTAATTAAATATATAATAATAAAATATTTTAATTATATATATGTATATATTAAATTATATATACAAATAAAATAAATAAATAAATAAAAACATAATCTTATTTTGTCTAATCACTGCCAAAGCCATCATAGTATGCTCGTACACTTATAAATTGTTGCCATAGACCCCCACTTTCCCTATCTATGCCGCTAAAAATAAAAATAATTAATCATAAATTTAAAACAACTATATCTTCATTCCTTTCACATGACTCCTTTTTTTCTTACTCACGCAGAACTCTCGTGACCCTCCTTTCCTTCGTATTTTGCACAAGGTCGAAACCACCTATTGCCCTATGAGAGATGCAACAACTCTCCAATTACCATTTATTGGCCTGCAGACACACCTCCACCTCCAACCTGTAAAGCACAAGGCTGAATATTTTAAAATCTCACATGTATCAAAATATAATTTTTAACCTTAAGCGCCGTAACAACCTAACCCAATTAGGACAGGTCTTATCGTGTTGAGCTATGATAGACAAATCCCAAGATCAAATTTGAAATGTTTCAATTTTTTTTTCAATATTCAATTTAACTAAATTACAAACTATAGAACTACTAAAATATTCAAATACTAAAAATAAACTCAATTACAAGATTTTTTTTTTTATTTCATCAAAATGTATCTATACTAAAGTATATAGCTATATGCAGAAGCTACATAATTGAATAATAAATTAGTCATGATTGTAGATAAATCAAGATAGAGAAATACATATAATCTCATATCTAATTTTGAACTCCAAATCAACAGTCTTTTTTCCCTTCCCAGATCCTAGAAATCATAAGCAAAATTATAGTGAGATATAACAAAACAGATCACACAATTCAATCTAAATTTTCAAATTCTTTTATTAAACACTTTGCTGAATAGCGATGCCCAGCAAGTTTCGTTGATATAAAGATGACTCTACATCATGTTTGGTCTCCCCCAAATAGACATGCTGGGCCATTATTCTACAAACGCGCGCGCGCACGTGGCACTTGGCACTTGGCACGGCACGGCACGCGTGCACCTTGATTTTTATATATATAAATGGTCGCGAGGGCAACCTATCAAGCTCATCCTGGGCATGCTGGCGGGCAGGCCCTGGGCACGGTGTTCGATCGGGGCATCCTGACCAATTTTAGCCCTTTTTTTTTCATTACGAAGAAGCTGATTTTTCGAGCACGACAACGACCAAAAATTTTCCCTTGTATCACCATCTCTCGATCTCATGTGCTCGTCGAGTCTTGTATTTTCGGGCGCTTTAGCTCCTGAATTTTTTTTTGTCATTGCTATTCATTTTTCCAAGCATTTCTAGCTCCGACATAGCGCCAACGCATTCCATGAAGTTTTCTTGCGGCAAGCCTCGGGGGCGTAAGGATCACCACACGGATCGCCTAATCTCTCTTGCGTGCCAACAAGTTTCTTTCTCATGGCATATCCAGCTCCAAAATACCGGCTGCGCAGGCCATGAATTTTTCTTAGGGCAAGCCCTTGAGGGCATAATGATCACCACATGGAGCCCCCAATATCGCACGCCAATGCACTTGTTTTTCCAGGCATTTATAGCTTTGACATATCGCCCGTGCATGCCTTGAATTATTCTCACGGCTCGCCTTGAGGGCATAAAAGTTTCCACTTGATAAGGCAACACGACTTCCCCTCGATAAGCCATATAATATTATGTTTAGCAGGAATAATTTCATGATACATATAAAAAGTTATATGATGAAAGTTTTGTTAGTGCAAAGTTATTCGCGTTTTTTGTTTACAGAAACAAAAATTATATCGAAAAATTAGATAAAAATTTCGTATTTTAAAAAATTAAGATAGGCGTAATGTGACCTAGCTCAATCCGGACTATATTTTGAACTGGGTCGACGGCTGAAAATGATAAAAAACAAGTAAAAATCATCTTTTTTCTCCCAAAATTCTTTTCTTGCAACTCTAATCAATCGGAGCAGAACAGGTCAATCCAGATGCTGAAACTGCAGGTGTCACAACTCTACTCTCAGAAAAATGTCATTCTCGACATTTCAAAACTCAGATCTCAAATAAAAAAATGAATCAAAATACAATTATCGCATCTCAGAATTTTTTCAAGTAGCTTCTCTATCAGCTATGTTCTTTCACTGAACTTTAAGCATAGGAATCTGTTTACTCAGCTTTCTGACATCATAAGCTTGAATCATTTTTTGTTCTTCCCTTTAACTCAGATTCGGCTGTACATCGATGTCTTCAACATATATCCTGTTTTCAAAATCAGATACCCAGTTTCTCAGAAGTGACACGTGGAATACATCATGAATTCTGACATGTGATCTGACAATTGTATCATTTAGTCAGCTTTCTCAATCCTTTCAGCTACTTTAAATTGTTCATCATACATTGGACTCAACTTCTCTTGCCAATTATGTTAATGCCTTTCATCAGTCTGATCTTTATATATATAAAATCTTCTACTTGAAATTCTGCAGCCCGATGCTTAGCATCAAAATATTATCATTACCTGTCCTATACAACCTTTAATCTGTCTCTGATCAAACGAATCTTCATAGCATCATCAACTAAGGTTGACCCAATGAGATATATCTCATCCACCTCTGTCAAAGTCAAAGGGGTCCTGCACTTCCTTCCATATAGAACTTCGTATGGAGTCATACCTATACTTAACTGAAAATTGTTGTTATATGTAAATTTGATTAGAAGAATGTGGTCTTCCCAACTGCCACCAAAATTCAGAATATAAAGTCTTAACAGTCCTCTATTACCTGTATAGTCTTAGACTGTCCGTCTGTCTGCGGATGAAAAGCCATTTTAAAAAATAGTTTAATTCCTAAACTTTGCTGAATACCTCTCCACAGTCTGGAGGTAAACCTGCCATTCCTATTAGAGTCTATAACATTTAGTATTCATGTATTCTGATGATCTCACGCACATATACTTGAGCCAATCTATCTACAGAATTAGACTATCCGATTAGAATGAGATGCGTAGACTTCATCAATTTATCAATAACAATCCAGATAATATTATGTCCTTGACTCGACTTGGAAAAACTCATAACAAAATCCATAGTCACCTCTTCCCACTTCCACTTTAAAATGGGTAATGGCTGCAAAAGACCTTTCGGTTGTTGATGCTTTGTCTTCACTAACTGTCAGACTTCACACTTCGATACAAAATCGGCCACATCATTCTTCAATCCAGGCCATCAAAATATGCCTTTCAAATCACTATACATTTTGATACTTCATTGCTGAATAGTGTAGCATGAATTGTGAGCCTCGTGCATAATCTCTCTCATCAAATCACCAAAAATAGAAACCCACAATTTGTTCTTACAGAAGATAAGATCAAAATCAAATGTTTTTATTAGATCTAATCAAATCAATCAACTTCATATACTTTGTATATGATTTTTGATATTCAACCAAAATTGGAGCAGAAGTCAAACAATCATTCAATCTCTAAAGATTGGCCTCACACTCAGGTGACCAAACAAAATTCACCGACTTCTGAGTCAGTTTCATCAGAGGTGCAAAAATTTAAGAAAGCCTCTTCACAAACATACTCTAATATTCAGCCATATGTAGGAAATTGCATACCTCAAATACAATAGTAGGCCTCATCTAATCAGTGACTGACTGAATTTTTTGGGTATCTACAAAAATACCAACATTACTCATCACATGCCTTAGAAAAATAATACTCATTAGCCAGAACTCACATTTGGAGAGTTTTGCATATAAATGATACTGCCTCAAAGTCTTTAAAATAATCCTCAAATGCCTGGCATGATCTTCCTCAGAAGCTGAATATACCAAAATGCCGTATATGAAAACAATAATAAATTGATCCAGAAAATCTCTAAACACTCTATTCATGAGATCTGTAAAGACGGCTTGCGCATTCATCACCCTAAACGACATAACTAAGAACTCATAGTATCTATACCGAGTACTGAAATCTTTTTTCATCACATCAGCCTCTCTCACCTTCACGTGATAATATCCATATCGCATATTAATCTTCGGAAATACAGAAGTTCTAGCAAGATGATCAAATAGATTGTTAATCCGTGGAAGTAGGGCTGCAAACGAGCCGAGCCGAGCCGAGTATGTGAGTGTTCATGTTTGTGTTCATTTAATATCAGCTTGTTCAAGTTTGGTTCATGTTTGTTCGAGCTTTAGAAATTGTGTTCATGTTTGGTTCATTTAAATTAAGGAGTGTTCATGTTCGGTTCATGTTCGTTTGTTTAGTGTTTATCGAGCTTGTTCGCGAACATATTTAAGGAATTTTTTTAACTATCAAACAAACACGTTCATGAACATATCTATGAACAAACACATTTATAATAAAGCAATTGTCTATGTAACAAGGGTAATGATTATTTATATTTATTAATTCTATAGTCAAATATTAATTATTTTTATCGAGCCTATTCACGAGTTCAAAATTGAACACGAATCTAGTTTTTATCGAGCTTCTTATCGAGCTTAATGTCGAGCTTGTTCACGAACTTCAAATGATGTTGTTCGCGAACATAAATGAGCCGAACACATTAGTGTTCAAGTTTGTTTATTTAAGAATCGAGTATTTAAAATATTGTTCAAGTTTGTTTGTTTAGTTAATTAAACAATCGCAAACGAGCTTTAATCGAACCAAACATCGAGTAGCTTGTCGAACGTTTGGTTCGCTTGCAGCCCTACGTGGAAGATGATACTTATTCTTGATAACGACTTTATTCAACTCCCTGTAGTTAATACATGTACGTATCGTACCATCCTTTTTTTATAAATAGAATAGTTGATCCTCACGGAGACTGATGTAGACAAAGGGGGGGTCAACACAAGTTGAGTTTTACTTTTAATTTCTTGCCTTGTGTCTTTTCATCTTCCCCCTCTTCTTGCTCTTTATTAACTTATCCTTTCATCTCCACCTTATCCTTTGGGCTGTTTTCTAGTTCTATGGAGCCTTGGCTGTTTTCGGTTTTGAGCTTTAGTTGTTGAAGTTTTAGTAGGTTCAAGCTTATTATTGTCTAGTGGAGGTGTAGCTCATTATGAGCTGAGGTTTAGCTCTAAATTCATTATGAGGTGCAAGCTTTTAGGTGAGTGGAACTTGTCTCTTCCTCTTCTTCTTTGCCTCTTGAGCTGCTGCATTACTTTTCCCTCAATTGGCTGATGGAACCGTGGCCTTCAATGTGCTTTAATGATTGGCGTTTGGGGTTTTCTGTGGTGGAACCCGTGGCCTTTATCTCCTTTAATTGATGTCTTTTTCAATGTGCTGGAACCGTGGCTTTCCCTTGAGAATTGCTATGACGTTTGGAGTTTCTCTGTGGCTTTTAAAAAAAAGCTTGCTGCTGTTGGTTTCCTTGTTAATTGCTGAAGTCCCGTTGGCTCTCTACTGCCTTGTAACCCGTTGGTTTCCTGCTGGCTATTAAAATCCTGTTTTATGGTTGCTGTTTTTGTTGCAGTTTTTGTAATAAAAGCTAGTATTTTAGGGCTGTTTTTGAACAGAATTTTGACAGCTTGTTGCTTCCTCTTCCCCTTTAGTTAATGAACCTTTAAGTGGCTATTGATATTCCTTTCTTTGGTCTATTAATAGAAAATGTTTGTGGCTGTTTTAGAAGATGTTATGAGAGTGATATGATGTAATTTTTGGGACAAAACCTGAGTGGTTTTTGGCTTTGGAAATCATGCGGGCTCTTTCTAAGCTTCTTTCTCATCTCCTCCGGAAATCCTGCGGGCTCTTTCCAACCTTCGTCTCGGCTTCTAATCTCTTTCTTCTCTCCATAGTAATCATTCCATTGTATCCTTCTTCTCAAAGTAAGCAAGTTTAGGGTGTCATTTTGTTTGTGTCAAAGTTTGTAAGCGTCCAAATTGTAAGTGTCGTTTGTTTGAGTCAAAAGTTTGTAAGTCTTTATATGATATAAAAAGTTTGTTTTGTTTAATTTGTCTAGTTTTTGTAAGTTTCTCTTTCTTAGAAAGGTAATCTTTTTGTGATAAAAAATTTGGGTCCCTCTCCAAAATTTTTGATTGCATCAATTTGGTATCAGAGCAAGTTTAGAAAGTCCTAGGTTTATGTTTGTAATTTTGTCAAGTCTTGTTTTGTCAAGTCTTTATTTTGTTTTCAAGTCAAAGTCTTATGGTCGTGAGTCTTAAGTTGAGTCTAAGTCTTTTTTAGGTGTAGTCTTTTGAGTTTTTTGAGTCTGTCAAAAAAATGAAAAAAGACAAAAAAACAGAAGAAAACAAGCAAGAAGATTCTGATGATCAAGGTTCGATGAACAGATGGATTCCGTCAGAATCAACAAATCCCTTGGAATACGAGCTATACAAACTACAGTCATGGATGCATTTGTGTACAGAAAGATACATGAAGAAGAAGCAACGTTTGCAAGATCAGTTCCTGCAAGAACGAGAAGAGATCCTGAAGAAATATGAAGCAAAGATTCAAGAGTTGGATGCTCAGTCTTCGCCTCCTCGGAAGAAAACAAAAGCCAACTCATCGGGAGATAAGTTCTTCAAGTAGGGGAGTTTGATGTAGACAAAGGGGGGGTCAACACAAGTTGAGTTTTACTTTTAATTTCTTGCCTTGTGTCTTTTCATCTTCCCCCTCTTCTTGCTCTTCATTAACTTATCCTTTCATCTCCACCTTATCCTTTGGGCTGTTTTCTAGTTCTATGGAGCCTTGGCTGTTTTCGGTTTTGAGCTTTAGTTGTTGAAGTTTTAGTAGGTTCAAGCTTATTATTGTCTAGTGGAGGTGTAGCTCATTATGAGCTGAGGTTTAGCTCTAAATTCATTATGAGGTGCAAGCTTTTAGGTCAGTGGAACTTGTCTCTTCCTCTTCTTCTTTGCCTCTTGAGCTGCTGCATTACTTTTCCCTCAATTGGTTGATGGAACTGTGGCCTTCAATGTGCTTTAATGATTGGCGTTTGGGGTTTTTCTGTGGTGGAACCCGTGGCCTTTATCCCCTTTAATTGATGTCTTTTTCAATGTGCTGGAACCGTGGCTTTCCCTTGAGAATTGCTATGACGTTTGGAGTTTCTCTGTGGCTTTTAAAAAAAAGCTTGCTGCTGTTGGTTTCCTTGTTAATTGCTGAAGTCCCGTTGGCTCTCTACTGCCTAGTAACCCGTTGGTTTCCTGCTGGCTATTAAAATCCTGTTTTATGGTTGCTGTTTTTGTAATAAAAGCTAGTATTTTAGGGCTGTTTTTGGACAGAATTTTGACAGCTTGTTGCTTCCTCTTCCCCTTTAGTTAATGAACCTTTAAGTGGCTATTGATATTCCTTTCTTTGGTCTATAAATAGAAAATGTTTGTGGCTGTTTTAGAAGATGTTATGAGAGTGATATGATGTAATTTTTGGGACAAAACCTGAGTGGTTTTTGGCTTTAGAAATCCTGCGGGCTCTTTCTAAGCTTCTTTCTCATCCCCTCCGGAAATCCTGCGGGCTCTTTCCAACCTTCGCCTCGGCTTCTAATCTCTTTCTTCTCTCCATAGTAATCATTCCATTGTATCCTTCTTCTCAAAGTAAGCAAGTTTAGGGTGTCATTTTGTTTGTGTCAAAGTTTGTAAGCGTCCAAATTGTAAGTGTCGTTTGTTTGAGTCAAAAGTTTGTAAGTCTTTATATGATATAAAAAGTTTGTTTTGTTTAATTTGTCTAGTTTTTGTAAGTTTCTCTTTCTTAGAAAGGTAATCTTTTTGTGATAAAAAATTTGGGTCCCTCTTCCAAATTTTTGATTGCATCAGAGACACACTATAACGAACAAATCTCTTATTAACCAACTCCTGAAGATGAACTTTGAACTCTTGTAGCTCCTTAGGTCTCATCTTATACGAAGCTGTAGATATGGGGGCCGCATTCGAAAATATATCAATACAGAACTCTGTCTCTATTCGGAGACAAACTAACTCTAGAAATACATCCAAATTTTTTTTGTATTATCGAGACATCAAAAAGAGAATCATAATCTATACTCATATCCTAGACTGATATTAGAAATACTATGCAACCCTTCTTACTCAATATATCTGCTTTACAGTAGAAATCAGACAAGAACAAACACATCTAACTCTCTAAAATACACAATTTTCACTGCCCAAAAATAAAGTAACTCGCTTATTTAAGAAATCAATCTGAGCCTCGTACCGACTCAAAGATTCCATCCCCAAAATAATATTATATGAGGAAATGAATAATAAATCAAACTGAATTTTTAGTTTTTATCAGAAATATCAATATCACAGAAATAAAATCTATTGGCTATTATCCCATCTCTAGTCGGTAAGGTAATAAAAAGAGAAACAGGTAATACAATTGAAAACATTTGTAGAAAATCGAAGAAACACTCTGAAATAAAGGAATGACTAGTTCCATAATTGAATAAAACATGACATAGATGCTCAGAAATGTGAATCGTATCTGTCACAATATCTAAGGCATCTTGAGCCTCATGTTGAGTCAAACTATACACACATGATTGAACTGTAATTGAAGCAATAATAATACCAGACTCTCTCTAACCACTGTTAGATGATTTACCTGCTACTGATCCAGAACCACTACCTATATTAGCAAAACTCTCAACAAAGGTATGAAGCGGAACTATCCTTGGTCTCCCCACTGATCTAACAAAACTCTCAGATCTAGGCTCAGAATGTCAGTCAAATGTTGCCTATGGATATTCTACTACCCGGTGCCCTACTTGACTGCATCTAAAGCACAATCTAGTCATCATGTAGCACTGATCAGAATGACGTCTACCACGATTCTGACATAAATATGCCCCACTACCAAAACCATAACTACTTATGCTGCCACTGTTAGAAATTGCTTCAAATACTTATTGTACGCTTAGCTGCTAATTTACTCTTCTTCTCAGAAAACCCACTGCTAAATGTCTTGCCACTGAACCTCATTATACTAGTAGTCCACTATTATTAAGAAGCTATATGATCATTTTCTATTAAATGGGTTCTCTCCACCAGCTCAAAGAAATCAGAAATATGAAATGACACCATAGGCTATCTCAGACTATCTCGAAGTCCTCTTAAAAATCTATAACACTTCTTCGCGTGAGTGCTAATAAGTTGCAGAGCATATTCGGCCAAAACAGTGAACTCTACCTCATATTGTATAATTGTCCTACTCAGAATCAGTCTCAAAAAAGTCTCCTGCATCTAATGTCGTGCAAAAGTAGGTTAAACTAGGCTCTAAACACATTTGATAACTCCCATTTAATCAGATAATTCAATCTCTCTAGAAATTTCTCCTCCTGCTGGCCCATCCACTAACACTCTTCCTGATCATTAAATACTGCTAATGATATCTTCCTCTCAGGAGGATATTTTATACCATCAAACATCTTCTCCAACATCCTTAACCAATCATCTGCTACTCTAGGCTCAGCACTACCCTCAAATCTCTGAGACTTCAATCTCAGAAACATCTATAAATGTCGGTCTACCTCTTCAAATCTTACAGCATGAACTATGGTTTGTGTCTCATCTATCATCTGGGCTATCAAAAATAGCAAACTATGAAATTATATCTAAACCAAATGTCGAAGCAGTACTATGTACAGGAGCTATTAGACTAGCACTCTATTCTTCTATCATTTGTGGGTCTGGCATATCCAAAATCATGCAGAATATGCAACTGAACATACATGCACATGAATCAAATAATAATAAACACCAAACAGACTCAAAACTACTCCACTTGAATTATAGATCAATTCATATAGCTTTGTTTTATGATCCATTATAAAATTATTACTCTGATACCCCAAAAGCTTGTCACAACCCAACCCGACCAGGATAAGTTCTATTATGTTGATCCATAACAGGAAAATCCCAAGATTTAATTTTTGAATCTTTCAGATTCTATTTCAATATTCATTTTAAAAAAACTATAAACTACAGAGCTACTAAAATATATAAATACTGAAAATAAATTCATCTACAAGATTTTTTTCATTTCATCAAATATATCTACACCATAGTACATGGCTACATGCAGAAGCTATAAAACTAAATAATAAACTAACTACGACTAAACAAAAATTAAAATAGAGAAATAAATATAACCTCAAATCTGATAATGACTAATCAACAATCTATTTCCCCTTTTCAGATCCTAAAAATCAGAAGTAAAACTACAATGAGCTATAACAGCTCAACTAGCCACACAGTCTAATCAAAATTTTCAAATTCTTTTATTAAATATTTAACTGAATATATAAAAGCAGTTAAATGCAGTCTAATAATTTATTGTACTGAGAAATATAATAGGATCATAACACTTATCCAATTATTCAAATAATCTTACGGAGCAGATAAATAAATTGCAATTCATATCATAAAGCAATTCATAATATATTTTTTCGGACCCAAATAGAATCTCAAAGGATTTAGCACCATAACATACTCCTAGGTATCAGAATATGGCTTATAGCCTCCAGAACGTGCCTTATAAACACCTGAATATTCCCTGACACAAATAGAATCTCAAAAAATTATGGTACGTTATGGTTCTCAGTAGATGTAATTTAATCATATATGTACTTTTAACATCATATTATTGTAGTTAAAGAGTAATTGAGTATGTGTTAAAATTACATAGTTTTTATAATGGTAGGCACTAGAAAATTCTATTAGACAAAAATTCACATTTTTATAAGCTAACCAAATTACAATGGATTGTGTAAAATAACATTTTAAGACTTTTATCGTATTACTTGTACAACACTATTTTTTAGAGTCCAGATAATTTTTTATTCAATAAAACCCCAAAATCCTGTTTTAAAATTTTTATAAAATATTCAAAATGTGTATAATCGTAATCTCTATAACATATAAAAAGTTACGCATTAAAAATTTAACCAGTGTAAAGTTATCTGCATTGTTTGCTAACAAAATAGAAATTTGATCAAAAAATTAGATAAAAAATTTGTATTTTTGAAAATTGAGATAGGCGTAATGTGACCTACTTCAATCCATACAATATTCTGAACTAGGCCGACGGTTGAAAAAAACAATAAATGGCTAAAACATGTCAATCCAGATGCTGAATATGCAAGTGTCGCGAGCGCTTTGCCTCAATAAGCAGGTAATAACATCAGGAAGTATACCTCTCAAGAAGCGTGTTATTCTCTTATGAAGCTTGCAGTCACCTCGGGAAGCATGCAAAAGTCATGGAAAACATGCTATTGCGATGAGAAGCATGTTGCTGCCTTGAGACTTAGTGACAAGCGCTTTGCCATGAGAACCTATAATAATATATATTTTCATTTAAATAAATATACATATAGAGAAAGGGAGAGTAAATTTCATAAATTCATTATATTTATTAATATTACGAATTTGTTTTATAGGAGTAAGAAATGTGTAAATATTCCAATGAAAATTTATTTTGGAAAAAAATTAGAGAGTATATTTTTTAAAATTCAATATTATATGAATTTTAGTTAGTGAATTAATTTATTATTGTAAGTAATAAATTATATTTAAAAAAAATTAACTATCACAATAGAGAATTTACAAGTAGTTCGTTTAAATTTTTGATGATAAGAAGGCTTTTTATATAAACTCTATTGACATCAGAGTAAGGACTAAGGGTGAAACATCAAAGTATCTAAATTTGAGATGAGTACTCATGTCTTAATTTACATTAATGATATTTGCTTTTCTATGTATGATGCATTGTAAAACCCGAAAACGACGTTCGTAGGTCGTCGCACGCTTTTCGATGCGTCGTGATGAGACAAGTGAAAATTTTGAAGTTAATGAAATTCGACGAAAATAATTTTATATAATTCCTCGCAAAATTCTGATCAAATTGATGTATAGAACTTATAATTAATTTGGAGTATTTTAAGAGATATAATTTTTGGAAATATCTAAATACTGGTTTTATCCCTATGCGAATAGAAGGCCAAAATTATTTAAGGGCATAATCGACATTTGGCAATCTCATTTTCTCTTATTAGGCACAACTGAACCCTCCTCCCTATTCCATTCACGCGAATCGGTCGAAATCGAGCAGAACAGGCAGACGGCGTGCGGCTAGTGCTTCGGTGGTGGTGGCTCCGGCGGCATTTTTTCCGGTTAGGAAATTAGTCCAAATCAAAGAGGACGACGAGAGGAACTTTCAGGTACAATTGTTTCGAAACGAATCTTTCTAAATCTCAAGTTATTTGAAATTGAATTTTCTAGAGTTTTTTGAAAATATAATTTTTTTCCAAAATTTCTTTAAGAAATTAATAGGGAACGATTAGAGGAACATTTTAACGGTAAAATCAAGGATTTTGGAGGAATTTTTGGAGGCCGAAAAATTATGGCTTTTTAATAAAACCCAATTTCTATAAAGTGCTTTTAGATTTTAAATAATTCCGAAAATAGAAATTAATTATGTTAATTATTGAAAATAGTTACGAATTATGCTTAGTATAATTGTAATTGTCTTTTAGGCGTGGATTAAGGTGAAGGCAAGTGATTAGACAGCGTCGTACAATGTTGTGGTGTTTATTCGCTACTTGCAAGGTAGGTGAATTGCATTTAAATTGAACTTATAAAATGTTAATTAAATAGTTATGCACTTTTAAAATATTACAAACTTATGTTCTTAAATTCGTTATTAATTTTTCAATCTTTGCTTATATTCATGATATGTTATTTAAAATGTTCACATTAAGTAAATGATTTAAGACATAAGAGATGCAAGTTTTCTTTTACTCGATAAATTAGTGAAAATCATGTGAGGCATTGATTAATTTTCAAACCCTTTGATGAAAGTATTATATTAAAGTGCATGTGCATGTTGATTCGGAAGTGTCAAAAATGATAAAGGAGGCTCGTAGAGCAAATGGTAAAGAAAATGACCAAATTTTGACTGTGTACTTGATTAGTACAAAACCAGACACTTTCGGGACGGGTCATTATTATATTATGACTTTAAAAGTTATGTATTTAATTAAATGATTTAAAGAAAATGAAATTTTATCGAAAAAGAAAGAAAAGAATGTTATGAAATAAGAAAAATATCTTAAGAACGATTATTGAAACTATTTTATAAATGCAAACATCAATGTTTATACTGATCATTTTTCCATTTCATGCCTAATGATAAGTTAAGAAAAAAAAATATTTCATAAATTTGAGATACATGTTTTTCACCTGCTGAGCATTGGCTCATTCTACGTTTAAAAATATTTTTCAGGAGATAAGTGATGGCTACGAGACGACTGTACACGTACTGTCGTAGAGGATCTCAGGAAGAAAAGTTTTTTTGATATTTTCTGTTGAGTTTGAGTTTGAGTTTGAGTTTGAGTTTAGTAGTATGTACTTGTGTATGAACAGTTATTGGAGTTTATGTAATTTGTGATTTTATGTTTTAGCAATTTTGTGAGAAGTAGTTTGGGACACTTAAGTTTGATGTTATTAGTGGTTCTTTCATATAATTGGATAATGTTTATGTACTGACATTAAAGTTTTAAATGAATTTGTTTGTATTTTATGTGTTATCCGTACGACCAACTGTTCCTGCCCCGTTATTTTCGGGTTAGCCGGGCCGGGTCGTGATAAGAGTGGTATCAGAGAGCAAGGAGTTAATACTGATCAATGAAAGAGCTTATAGGAGAATTGTTTGAGTCTTAGAATGTTTAGGAAGTGAAATTTATGAATTATTTTGCGTTATGATTGATGTGTTTTATCTCAGGAATATGGATCCTAAGCAGAATGCTACTGATGGCATTGATGTGGAAGAAGGGAGGGAGCTACTAAAAGTAGCAGAACCCCAAAGGAATAGTGATAATAACACTATGGAGTCATTCGCTCAGATGATAGAAGCAATGACTCAGATGATAAATACCTCTCAAACTCAGAGCAGTGGCAGTGGAAATGGAAGTCGACCTATGAGTAAGAACCTAAAACTATTTCAGGATATGAAGCCTCTGCTGTTTTCAGGTGGCGGACTTATAGAGGCTGAGGACTGGCTGATGCGGATAGAGAAGATCCTTGAGGGCATGTCTTGCCCAAAGGATAGGAGAGTGACACTGGCTGCTTATGCTTTTGATGACGAGGCTGAAAGATGGTGGAGTCAGTTGTAAGAGACATTTGGAGGAAGATTGATGCACTCCCAAATTTTTGTTAACAAAAGAAAACTCTTCCTATAACTTAAAAGATGCACAAAATGCTACAAAAAGATATAAAATACTAAAAGACACAAAAGAACACAAATAAACCACAAATAACTTCACTTTATAATTTAAAAAGACTCTTTCTAATGACATATATATACAAACTTCGACATAAAATCCTAAACTTACATTTCAGTCCATGAGACGAAAGATACAGGTGAAGTGGACCTTGCGGATAGAAGTAGGTTAGAAGCTGAGACGAAAGAGGAGGACAAGCTCACAAGCTTTCCTAGGAGAAGGGAGGAATGGAACAAGCTCGCAAGCTTTTTCACGAAGAAACCCGCAGGTTTAGGCTTCCAAAAATCACATTTTTTATCACTCTTCTAAACTACAAAATCATCTTCTATATATAAGATAAAAGGGGTAGCTAACAGCCCCTAAAATTAGCCTTTAAATCTATTAAATATCCTAATTAAAAGAGGAGCTAGAAGGCCAAAAGACAGCATCTGAACAGCCACTGAAACAGCACTTGAACAGCCACTAAAGCAGCACAAAATCCCACAAAAACTGCAATAGAAAAACTGCATAGAAAACAGGAAAAAACTTATAGAATTCCCCTCCAAACAGCCACCAAATCAATCCCCAAACGGCACTGCAAAACAGAGCAAAAAGCCACGGTAAACCAAGCAGAAAAGCCGCAGGAACCAAGGGATCAAGGCACAGGAACCAGCCAGCCATTCACAGGAAACCAAGGGACAAGGCATGGGAAAACAGCCAGCCACGGGAAACCAAAGGACAAGGCACGGGAAACCAAGGGACAAGGCACGGGAAAACAGCCAGCCACGGAAAACCAAGGGACAAGGCATGGGAAAACCAAAAGCCAAGAGGAAATCAAGAGGAAATATGGGGAAGAGAAAGGGCCAAGTCCAGAAAATAATGAGCTACCTTTTTAGTTCAATAAATGAACCAAAAACAGCTCATAATGAGCTAACTTTTAGCTCAAAATATTAATGAGCTAGCAAGCTCAAGGGAAGTCAAAACCAAAATTTAGGAATTGGTTTGACCCCCCCCCCCCCCCCCACCTTACCTACATCAGACTCCCCCACTTGAAAAACTCAACTCTCGATGAGTTGCCTTTTGATTTCTTCCGAGGAGGTGAAGACGGTGTATCCAGCTCTTGAACCTTTGCTTCGAATTTCTTCTTGCTCTTTCTCGAATTGTTCTTGAAGATATTTCTTCCTTTTCTCGTATTCCTCATCACATAAGAACATGTGATATTGAAGTTTATATAATTTGTCTTGTAGTGGATTTGTTGAATCTCCTTCAGTCGGAATTCATCTGTCCATCGGAAGAGGAACTTCAATTTCTTCTGGCTTGTTTTCTTCCACTGGATCACTATTTTTGTCTTTTTCCATTTTTTCTAAAAAAAGACTCAACAAGAAACTTAGACTCAAAGAACGAAAGACTCAACCTAAAGAAACCTAGACACACACAACAACTGCTATGACTCACTAAGACACACAAAACTTGTTTTCTTGGATTGAGAAGAAGGATACAAATGGGGTGGATTCTTGATTAGAGGAGGTAAGAAGCCAAGACGAAAAGAAGGAGAAGCTCGCAAACTTTCCTAGAAGGAAGAAGAAGAGAAGTTGGACATAGCTCTCAAGCTTTTCCAAAGAAGAAAAT
Organism: Dendrobium nobile; assembly: GCA_022539455.1. NCBI lineage: Eukaryota > Viridiplantae > Streptophyta > Magnoliopsida > Asparagales > Orchidaceae > Dendrobium > Dendrobium nobile. The sequence goes on along the minus strand of CM039733.1, from coordinate 28,606,877 downwards.
AAAAAATCTCATTTTTCACCAACCTTTCCCCTCTAAAATCATCTCCAATATATAGGCTAGAGAGGGGGAAAACAAACAGTCAAACACCCCACAAAAGAACCAATCAGAACTTGGGAGAAAAAAGTCCAATAGCCAACCTTTCAGCCAACCAACCCGAGAGCAGCACAAGGGAGGCAGAACAGCAGGGAGGCGGAACCAAAGGGGCACTAGGAAAAGGAGAAAAAAGGGGTTGTATCCGAAAATTCCAGAAGCAGAAATGTACCGGGACAGATACATGAAACAGGACAAAAACCCAACAGCAGCTGTAGAATCGGAACAACAAAGCAGCTCCCAAAATTTGCTTCAGCTGGCAAAACAGCCAGCAAACATATCACTCCAAATCAGCCCAAAGAAAACTCAAAGCTGAAAACTTCAAACACCAAACAGCAATGCACTACAATGGGCCAAGCCCATAAAGCAAAAATCAGCCCACTAATTAAATACCCATGAACTTGGATAAAAAAACAAATCAGCCCCCCTATTCATGCTTACATCAAAGATCAAGCAGCCAAGTCACTTGGGTGGAGTTTGTAAATGTATTCAGAGACTGGTATGTGCCTATGTCGGCCAGGAGACAGATGCAAGACAAGTTCAACAGATTGGTTTAGGAAGACCTATCTGCTTCTCAGTATGAGGCAGAGTTCACAATGTTGTTCTAGGTATGCCCCACACCTAATACCTGATGCTGGAGAGAAATGCCACCGTTTCCTGAATGGATTAAAGGATGTGATAAGGCAGCCCCTCATTCCTTTTGGAGAAAAGATTATTCTGTTTTGGTGGAAGAATGCTTGAGATGGACATGCAAGCAACTTAGAAGAGGAGAGATTTTTAGAAAAGGAAGATGGAGGGCAAGTCAAAGCCCTCCCAGGTTGTCCAGTCTTCTCAGTCAGGGGTTTCTACTTGGAAGAAGCCCAGATCCAGCAACTCTGACAGCAGTACTTCAACTGCTACTTTGTGCATTAAGTGTGAGCGAATGCATAAGGGAGAGTGCCTCTCAAGCACTAATACTTGTTACTTGTTCCATCAGCTTGGACACATGGCGAAGTCTTGTCCTTTTTTGGGTCAGAGAGCTACTACAGAGGTCAGGTCAGGCAACAATACTCAGAGGACAGCTAGTAGACCAAGAGCTGTGGAGTCTACAGTTTCTGTGCCTTCTCAAGGTCAGACTCGTCAGAATGTTCAGCCTCGAGTCTATGGATTGTCCTAGCAAGAAGTTAAGGGGTCTCCTGATGTGGTTACAGGTGCGTAGTTTAATTAATTGCAATGAATAATTTTTTATTTTATGGTATTAATGAACAATGAATAGATATGAAATGAACGAATAATGAATGACATGTTTTATAAATGAATTTTATAACTCTTTATGATTAGAGACAATCCTTATGTGCAATAGACCTGTTAGAATCCTGTTTGATACTGGAGCGTCACACTCCTTTATTTCAGAAGAGTTTGTTAGATCTGTAAGTTTGCTTTCTACAATTATGATTAAGTCACTGTCTGTTTTGATGCCTAATGGAAATCATATGAAGCTAAGAAGAAATTTCTAGTGGATTTGAGGATTTGTGATAAGAGCTTCAAGGCTGATCTGATTGTATTACCTCTATCTGAATTTGATGCAATCTTAGGCATGGATTGGTTATTTTGTCATTTTGTGACTATAGATTGTAACAAAAAGGAGGTTAAGTTTTGTATGTCGGGAGGAGAAATTCAAATTTCAGGGGGATAAAAGAGTAACTGCTGTGATTGTATCATCCTTGAAGGCTTTTCAAATGTTAAAGAAAGGTTATGAAGATTTCTTGGCCTATGTTAAGGAGGAGAAGAAAGAAGAAAGAGAGCTGAAGGACATCCAAATTGTTCAAGAAATTTCAGATGATCTACTTGGTTTACCTCCAAATAGAGAAATAGATTTCTCTATTGAGTTAGTGGCAAGAGTTAGTGGCAGGAGTTGAACCTGTTGCTAAATCTCTTTACAGAATGGCAATTAAAGAGCTTAAAGAGTTGAAGGAGCAACTGCAAGAGTTACTTGAGAAGGGTTTCTTCAGGCCTAGTACCTCTCCTTAGGGTGCTCCTGTTCTGTTTGTGAAAAAGAAAGATGGAAGCCTAAGACTCTGTATAGATTACAGAGAGCTGAAGAAGTTGACAGTGAAGAATAAGTATCCTCTTCCAAGGATAGATGATTTGTTTTATCAGTTGGAAGGTGCTTCAGTATTTTCCAAGGTTAATTTGAGGTCAGGGTATCACCAGCTCAGGATTAGAGAGGAATACATTGCAAAGACTGCGTTTAGTACTCGATACGGGTATTTCGAATTTACAGTGATGCCTTTTGGTTTAACAAATGCCCCTGCAGTGTTTATGGATCTCATTAATAGAATCTTTAAGACCTCTTTAGATCTATTCGTGATAGTATTCATAGATGATATACTTATTTACTACCCATATGAAGAGATGCATGCAAATCATTTAAGGGCATATTGCACCTTAAAAGGGAATGAATTGTATGCTAAATTCTCAAATTGTGAATTTTGGCTAAAAAGTGTAAAATTTTTGGGGCATGTGATCACTGATGGAAAGATAGCTGTGGATCAACATAAGGTGCAAGCAATAGCAGACTGGCCAAGATCAACTATAGTGATTGAGGTTAGGATCTTTTTGGGATTGGCAGGCTACTACAGAAGATTTGTTGAGGGGTTTTCATAAATAGCTATGCCACTATCCAGATTGACTCAGAAAGCCGTGAAGTTTGATTGGACAGCTCAGTGTGAGGAAGCTTTTCAGAGGTTAAAGCAGTGTTTGATAACTGCTCCAGTGCTGACTATCCCCTCAGGATTAGATGAATTTCAATTTTACAGTGATGCCTCACATAAAGGGTTGGGTTGTGTACTGATACTGAATAGAAGAGTCATTGCCTATGCTTCTAGGCAATTGAAGAATCATGAGAGTAATTATCCGACCCACGATCTGGAGTTAGCTGCCGTAGTTTTTGCCTTGAAGATTTGGAGGCATTACTTGTACGAAGTTCGATGTGAAGTTTTTACTGACCACCAGAGTTTGAAGTATATCTTCACCTAGAATGAGCTGAATTTAAGGCAGAGGAGGTGGTTAGAACTCATTAATGATTATGAGTTGGACATTCAGTACCACCCGGGTAAAGCAGATGTGGTTGCAGATGCTTTGAGTAGAAAGAATTCTGGGAGTGCAAACTGGATGATTACACAGCAGCAGGAATTGATTAGAGAATTGGAGAAGTTAGATATTTCAGTGGTTCAGCCCAATAATGCAGAAATTGTGAGATTAAATCAGACTATTATCCAGTTAACTTTTCTAGAAAGGGTACGAGAAGCTTTGCCGCATGATGCAAATTTTAAGAAGATACTGGATTTGGTTAGTGTGGGACACACTGAAGAATTTGAGCTTGATGATGAAGGATTACTTCGTTATAAGGGCAGATTGTGCGTACCAGATGTGGATGATTTGTGGAAAGAAATCTTTTAAAAAGGTCATTATTCCAGTTACACCAGTCATCCGAGTAGTAACAAAATGTATCAGGACTTGAAGGAGGTGTTTTGGTGCCCAGGAATGAAGAAAAGTGTGGCAGAAATAGTATCCATATGTACTTCATGTCAGATGGTTAAGATTGAACATAAAAAACCAGGAGGATTTCTACAGCCCTTATCTATACCTGAGTGGAAATGGGAAGATATTGCTATGGATTTTGTGGTTGATTTACCCAGATCTAGAAGAGGATGTGATGTGTTATGGGTGATCATTGATAGGTTGACTAAGTTTACACACTTTTTACCTATCAAACAGTCTGATCCAGTTGAGAAGTTGGCAAGCCAGTATGTCGAAGAGATTGTTAGATTACATGGGGTATCTAAGTCTATAGTATTAGATTGAGATGATAGATTCACTTCTAGATTGTGGAAGAAGGTTCAGGAAGCTATGGGTACCAGGCTTACTTTCAGTACAATTTTCCACCCTCAAACAGATGGGCAGTCAGAAAGAACCATTCAGACCTTAGAAGATTTGCTCAGATTATGTGTATTTGACTTTGGTGGTAAGTGGGAGACATGTACCTTTGATTGAATTTGCCTACAACAACAGCTTCCAAGCAAGTATTGGTATGGCTCCTTATGAGGCTTTGTATGAGAGAAGGTGTATGACACCTTTAAGCTGGGCTGAGAAAGGGGAAATGAAGATTATTGGTGCTGATCTAGTTGATGATGCTATAAAAAAGATCAGATTGATCAGAGATAGATTGAGGGCAGTGCAGGACTGACAGAAGAAATACTATAATGCCAAACACCAACCAGTTGAGTGATGTACGTGAGTTTGTGTTTCTTAAAGTCAGTTCAATGAAGGGAGTGAAGAGATTTGATTAAGTGGGAAAGCTGAGTCTAAGATTTGTAGGTCTTTTTGATATTTCAGAAAGGATTGGAAAGGTGGCCTATAGGTTGATTCTATCAGCACACATGAGTGAAGTGCATAATGTGTTTCATATTTCCTCTTTAAGAAAATATATTTCAGATGAGGCTCAGAGGATTAGTACTGAAGTGGTAGATATTCAACCGGATTTGATATTTGTGAATGAATCAGAGAAAATCCTTGATTATGATGTTAAGCAGTTGAGGAGCAGAACAATCCCTTATGTTAAGGTGCTTTCGAAGCATAGTTCAGAGAAGGATGCCACCTGGGAGGAGTCAGAAATGAGGGAGAACTACCCTCATTTATTTGGCTATGGTATGACTTTACTTTATAGTATAGAATTATTTTTAAATTTTGAGGACGAAATTTTTATTAGGAGGGGAGAATTGTAAAACCCGAAAATGACGTTCGTAGGTCGCACGCTTTTCGAAGTTAACGAAATTCAACGAAAATAATTTTATAAAACTCCTCGCAAAATTCTGATCAAATTGATGTGTAGGACTTATAGTTAATTTGGAGTATTTTAAGAGATAAATTTTTTGGAAATATCTAAATATTGGTTTTACCCCTATGCGAATAGAAGGCCAAAATTATTTAAGTAAGGCCATAATGGACATTTGGCAATCCCATTTTCTCTTATTAGGCATAACTGAACCCTCCTCCCTATTCCATTCACGCGATCGGTTGAAACCGAGCGGAACAGGCGGACGGCGTGCGGCCAGAGCTTCGGTGGGGATAGCTTTGACGCATTTTTTTCGGTGAGAAAATTAGTCCAAATCGAAGAGGACGACGAGAGGAACCTTCATGTACAATTATTTCAAAACGAATCTTTCTAAATCTCAAGTTATTTGAGATTGAATTTTATAGGATTTTTCCAAAATCTAATTTTCTTCCAAAATTTCTTTAAGAAATTAATAGAGAACAATTAGATGAACATTTTAATGATAAAATCAAAGATTTTGGAAGAATTTTTGGAGGGCGAAAAATTAGGGTTTTTTACTAAATCGTCGTAGAGGATCTCAGGAAGAAATGTTCTTTTGATATTTTCTCTTGAGTTTGAGTTTGAGTTCAGTAGTATGTACTTGTGTATGAACAGTTATTGGAGTTTATGTAATTTGTGATTTTATGTTTTAGTAGTTGTGTGAGAAGAAACAGTTTGGTACACTTCAGCTTGATGTTATTAGTGACTCTTTCATATAATTGGATGATGTTTATGTATTGACATTAAAGTTTTAAATGAATTTATTTATGTATTATATGTGTTATCCGTACAACTGACTGTTCCCGCCCGTTATTTTTGGGCTAGCCGGGCCGGGTCGTGACATGCGTCAAGCACTGTTAATTTTTGTTTGCTTACTATTAATACTCTACAAATTATCTTTGTTAAAGACAATTGATCATATTGAATTAAAAGCCATAAATTTTTTATCATAGTGAGGTCACTGATCCTATTTCATGATGCTTACTCTATATATCAATATGAAATGATATAGATAATGTAAATGATTTATGTAGAATGCTTGCATGTGCATATTGATTGATGGAGCATACCCTCTTATGATACTAGTTGGAGAAACATTGTACCCATGCACGTGAAATGAAGAAGGTTATAGTAAAAGAAATGTTAAATGTAATACCATTATTGATATTTTTTGTGATGGTTGTATTATTTATAGAAATGATAAAATATATGATATGCAGGTTCTCTCTCTCTCTCTCTTTCTATATATATATATATATATATATATATATATATATATATATATATCTCACAATCATTCTCAAATAAATTTTAAATGAAATTATTCTATGTAATGGGTGTGGATATTATTTTAAATTAGTTTGTATTATTATAATTTAGAAGAATGACATATTCATTGAGTTGTATTATGACTCATCTCTATATTTATAAATGAACTCATGTATTATTGAAGGGGCTTAAATGAGTGGAAGATGAGAGAACGTGTACCGTATGCACGATATTCCAAGAAAAAGTAATTATCGAATTAGTTATAATGTAAGTTAAATTGCATTTGAGGTTTAGGGGCTCTTTCAATATATTAGAAATAATTAGTAGATGAAAATTTATGTAATCGTCTGATCGTCTATTCCCTCGTTAATTTGAACCTCCATGCCGGGTCATGACATTTATAAAAAACTTATGAAAGAATTTCTGCTACAAGCAAAAAGGTGGAAGTTTTTAAATAGAGAGAATTGATAGAAGCTTCAACATGAGTTTGAGTTTTACTTCCTATGCTGCTAACACAAATCCAACTTCATGCTCATTTATATATTTTGCTTAATGGAAGACAATGCTAAATCGTTGGAGTTATGATTCTCGTTGGTCAATGTGTTTTTCATATTACTATTAGCCTGTTTTAAATGTATCAACATAATTTTATGTAGAAAAATATATGTATCGAAGAAATGTCGTTCTATAGCACTATTGAATCTTTTTCCTTTGATAAATTATAAAAACCTATTCATGTCTGCTGAGCATATCTTTACTAGCTCTAGTTATTGTGTTCTATTGAAAAGAAATTCAGTTCAAAGTAATATTAATGGCTAAAAAATATGTTGGGTACATTCAAAGCAATAAAGAACAAAATATATGATGCTTATTTGATAGTAGACAGTAATTAGTACATAAAATTATGCTAATACATTCAAAGCACACTAAATCTAAACAATACGTTGACTTACGAGAATAGTAGCTGCAATGATTTAGCATTGTCTTTCATTAAGCAATATGTGTAAATGAGCATGGAGTTGGGTATGTGTTGGGCAACATATGAAGTAAAACTCAAATTTATGTTGAAGTTTCTGTCAATTATCTCTATTTAAAAACTTTTTTCTCTTTCCTTAAGGTAGTAATTTTTCATAAGTATTTAATAAATGTCTAAAATAAACATATCTTTAGTTGAAGTTTATAGATGATAAAAATAGCATGATCAACATCAACTTTTGATCTATCAACATCATCAAACTTAGTTGCAAGTTTTTCACACCTTATCTCAATACATCACATATGAAGAATGTGAGCTCTGACCAGATGACGATCTTACACAAATTTTCTTCTATCAACTGTTAGGAACTACACCATCTCATTACTATGTCTCCTCATAGCTTCGGTATGCAAAGCCCAAAGTATGTCATCCATATCTGATATCCACACATGCATGCAACATCAAAAAGCTTCATTTGCTTTCAACTTGAGCTCTAGTGGACTACCAAATGAGTTTTTCACACAGGCCTTCGTTCGTGTGCTCACAATAGCCAACCATTCTTTTGTGGATGCTTGATGCATGTCTAGCCACTGTCGATGCATTAGTAAAAAAATTGATAAGAAAACTTCATGACATAGTGTAACAAATAAATAAGAAGAGATGCAATGAGTTTCGATGTTTTATTACATGCGTTGTTGAATCCCCTAAATTGAACTACTCAATGATGCTACTCATTTAGAATATGATAGGAAACACTTGTAGAACACTGGTGTTTCTTACCAATAGTAAGATTTCAGAGATCTTCTACCAAGATACTCAAAATAAATCAAGCAAACAACAAGAAAACTCGTACTAATGGACAAAAGGAAAATACCAAGATACAATTAATCCTCAATTCAAGAGGATGATCGATCTCCCCCAAATCTCTAGATGATGCTAGAGCCCAAGACGCAAAAGCCTTCAACAAAAAAAATTAGCATTACATAGATAACCTTAACCTTAATCCCAACTCTTTTACTTAAAGCATACAAGAAAACAAAGCAAATTAATAAACAGCCCCCACCTACTTAATCCCTGCCCTAAATCGCCCCTGCTTCTTAATCAAACTCACCTAGTGTGGCCCCCCAAGGAGGGCAGGTTAAAGTATAGGCGGACCCTTGGTCTGCTGGAATAAATAAGTGTCGGCCCTTTTGCTAGGGCCGGTTGGACCGGTCTAAAACACTACCCCCCCTCCCAAGAATATCTTGTTCTCAAGTGAAATGATGGAATCTAGTGCTTCACTCTCTCATATGGCTCCTAGGTGGCATCGTAGTCCGGTAGGTTTCTCCATATTAGAACCTCCTTATTCCCATCTTCTCATTGGCGAACCCCCCTCAGTTCCAGTGGTTTTAATACCATCTCCAAGTCCTCTATCAGTGTCATCTCTGAACTAGTTGCATGATTTCCAATCACTCTCCTCATCTATGACATATGGAACGTTGGATGTATAGTAGTCGTCGGGGGGAATCTCAAATGATATGCTACTGTTCCAATCCTCTCTAATATCTCATATGGGTCAAAGTACCTTGGGGCAAGCTTCTCACTCTTGTTGGCAACCTTCCTCTATCTGTAGAGCCATAAGTTTAAGAAAACCCTCTTCCCTGCGTTGAATCAGATGTCCTTCTTATGCTCATCTGCCTATTTCTTTACTCAATAGGTGCCTTTTCAGCTCTTCCAAAACCCTTTCTATTTCCTCCAAGTGTTGCTTTACTGAAGAGACTGGTGTGCTCTTCCGCCCAAAATGTATCAAGTGAGGTTGATCTCATCCGTACAATACTTTGAATGAGGTCATCAGGGAAGCAGAATGACATGTGGTGTTGTACCAACACTCTGCTCATGCTAGCCATTTGGCTCAAAGCTGAGGTGTCTATGAAACAAAGCATCGTAGGTATGTCTCTAGGCTTCTATTTACCACCTTCGTCTGCCCATCTATTTGGGGGTGGTAAGTGGTACTTCTCTTCAGTACGGTCCCCTACAGCCTGAAAAACTCCCTCTAAAAATGACCGAGGGACACCTTGTCCTGGCCGGACACTATTGACTGGTACATGGTTTAAAATTGAGCAATATGAGGCTCTCCTTGAGGCCCGCCTTTGCGCAATTCCAGTAAAAAACGCCTCAATGCTTATGCCTCGAGTTTTTTTTTATGAGGCTTGCGCCTCAACTTGGTTGAGGCTCGCCTCGCCTCACTGGCATGAGACTTATGCCTCACGCTATATATATTAAAACTTACATAAATTTTGAAGTAAATCTGACATTGGACTCTATAGGAAAGGAGGAAGGTGAGAGAGCAAGGAGAGAGCAGTTCATCATAATGATGATTCAAATGAAGAACCCCTTAGTGATGACAGTGCTGATGACTTATGAGTTCTTATATGATATGTCATTGCTATTTATTTTTGGAAATCTGAATTATATGTTAATGAAAAGAATACTAGGATTTGGGAAAGATAGAATTTTGAGTTGAACTATATTTCATGTTGTTTTATTATTGGGATATTTTGATTTTACTTCATATCTTATGCTTTTTTATGTTTTATATTATTCACTCATTAGTATATAAAAAATTTATCATTTTATGTTTACGTGATCTTTTGATTTTGAGGCTTACGCCTCACCTCACAAATGAAAAAGCCTCAATACCCGAATACGCAATTTTAAACATTGGACTTGTATCTCATACAATATGACCACCTTTCTGATGAGAGTTGCTACAACTGTCACTGCCATGTATGTCGTAGGGGGATAAAGTAAGCATATTTTCTTAATCTATCCACTATCACCATAATCATACAATACCCTTCAGATCGGGATAACTCGTCTGTAAAATCCATAGAGACCATCTCCCACACCCGATCTGGTAAAGTTCAGGGTTGCAGTAATCCTCCTGGAGCCATGATTATGCACTAATTCCTCTAGCACACCTCATAACTGGCTACCATCTCCTTCATATCATTGTGCATTTTTTTTTAATACAACTACCCTATAAGTCTCCTGTTGGTCTTCTGCACTTCAGAGTGACCGCCAACAATGATCTCATGGAACTCCTTTAGCAGTTGTGGAATATGGACTGTTGTCTTAGGCATTATACAAATCTCCCTTGGTACAATAACCTCTTCCCTTCTAGAGAATACCTAGGCTGGCTATTCCCATCCTTCAGCAAATTTGCCTGAATCCTCCTTAGCTCTTCATCCTGCACACTATCCTCCTTAACCCCCCGATCTAGTGTCAAAGGTATCGATACACCCATCTTTTGGAGCTCCCCCATACATCTGGACAAGCCTTCTGCAGCCTTGTTCTCTATTCTCAGCCTACACTGGATTTCAATGTCATATCCCTATAACTTTGATAGTCATTTTTGGTGCTCCTTTGTCACTATCCTCAGCTCCAACAAGTATTTTAAGCTCAACTAGTCTATCATAATAATGAAATTTCAACATAACAAGTAAAATTGCCACTTCTACATGGCTACCACAATAGACATCTCCTCCCTTTCATAAACGGACTTCAGTCTTGCTCTAGCTGTCAACACCTGACTGATATAAGCTATGGGTCGGTGGCTTTGCATGAGGACTGCCCCTAATCCATACCTTGATGCATCCATCTTTACTATTAAAACTTGACTGAAATTTGGCAAGGCCAAGACCAGTATAGTGGTCATGGCCTTCTTCAATTTCTCAAAAGCTATTGTGGCCGTCCCACCCCACAAGAAGCTATCTTTCTTCAACTGTTATATCAGTGGTCAGGCGATGGTGCTATAGCCTAGCCTCTCAAGAACCTCATGTAATATCCTGTCAGCCCTAGAAAACCCCTAACTCCCTCATATTCTTTGGAAGCAACCATCTCAGCATTACCTCAATCTTAGCCTGATTAACGACCACACCCTCCTGAGATACTTCATGTCCAAGTATTCCACACTTGTTTATGCAAAACAACATTTCTTCAAATTGACTCTTAGTTATTGCTCCCGTAACAGCTCTAGGACCATTCTCGAGTGCTCCCAGTGTTTCTCATCTGACCTGCTGTACACCAATATATCATTAAAGAAAACCAGTAAAAATCTCCTAAGATGGGTCGAAACACTTTGTTCATGAGGGACTGGAATGTAGCTGGGACATAAGTGAGGCCAAAAGGCATCACCAGGAACTCATAATACCCATCATACATTCTGGTCTTCGGTACGCCCTACCATTCATTCGAATTTGATGGTATCTAGACTTCAAATCTATCTTCGTGAAGATAATTGCCCCACACAGCTCGTCCAATAGCTCATCTATCACTGGGATGGAAAACTTGTTTGGCATAGTCTTCTTATTCAAAGCCTTGTAGTCCACGCAGAACCTTCAACTCCCATCCTTTTTCTTAACCAATAAGACTGGGCTTAAAAAAGGGCTCAGACTAGGCCTGATGATCCCTGCCTCCAGCATTTCTTTGATCAATTTTTCAATTTCGTTCTTTTGAAATTGAGAGTAACGGTATGGCATGACATTGATGGGTTACACCCCCTCCCTCAAGGCGATGACATGCGCCTGCTCACTTGGTTGTGGAAATCCTTGAGGTGGCTAAAAGACCTCACGGAATTGCTATATTAGTAGTTGTACTGAAATAGGAATGTTTCCTCCCTCATCCAATCTAATCCCCTTTAATCTCTGTAGCTTCTTGAAGAAACCTTCCCCACTTCCTGTATGCTCCTTATCATGATTTTGAGAAACACCATGGCTTTAGATAACCCCGCATCTCCCCTGATCACTACTCTTCTCCCCTCCAACAACAACTCCGTGTTCAGTGTCCCCCAGTTTACATTGGTGTTTCCCAAGGTCTGTAACCACTTCATCCCCAAGATGACACCAGTGCTCCCTAACTCCCCCTACAGATACCCTTTCCCGTCTCCACCTTCCCTGTACCCATCAACACGCCATAGCATTGTATCTACCAATGTTACCCCTAATTGATCCACGACCTGGTTAGAGATGAAATTGTGGGTAACCCCCCTGTCAACCAACACTACCACCTCCCGGTCTGCTATTTCCCCCTTGACTTTCATGGTATGACTCGGAGTGAATCTTACCTTTAAGTTCATAGAGACCTCTTTCACGTCTAGATGCAGCTTGCCCTCCTCCTATATGCATGTCTCACTCCCACCTCCCTCCTCAGCTTCCTCTTCATCACAGACGGTGAGAACCTAAAGAGTTCAGTTCCTACACCTGTGCCCCGAAGTATACTTCTCATCACAATGGAAGCATAATCCCTTCGCTCTCTTTTCCTGCATTTCCCTCTATCACCTTTTTAAAGTTTCCTCCACTTCCTCCTCCAGGCTTCTCCCTTAGGGTCTCACGAAGGTTGTCCAGTGTAAGCCCATTGGATGCTAAGAAAGTGGTAGACATCTTGTATGAGCCACCTGAATGTCTGCCTATGGCTCCCCTCTCTTGGTACTTTTGATCCTCCATCATTTGAGCTAGCTCCATAGCCCCTCCCAAGTCACAAGACCTCATGACTCTCACTATTGCTCGGATATCTTATTTAAGTCCATTTATGAAATTCCCCTCCAAAACAGTCTCAGACAGCCGATACAATCGGCTCGCCAGGTACTCAAAATCTCTCGCGGTATTCTACTATCGAGACTTCCTGTTTAAGGGCAAAAAAAATGCTCATAAAAATCCACTCAGTTGGTTTGAAAACGTTCCAATCCACGATTAAAAAAGCGATCGAGGCGTCCGAACAGAGGCGCGATTCAGTTCGAGGCGCTAACCCGACGCCTTGAGGCTTAAGCCTCAATGTATTTGACGAGGCGTGCGATTTTTTTCAGTGAGGCAGCGTGAGGCGACGCCTCATTAGGATTCGACGGAGCTCATAGTGAAGAACAAATTCCTTATCTTTCGAGCGCGCTGCTTCCGCTTCGTCCCTTTTGAGAGCTGCTTCGTGTTCGACTTCAACCACAAGTGAGTTCTTCGATTCGGCAGGAGTGCTCGGGAATGACCTTTCTTCCTGTTCGACCGCTGGTTTGAGTTTGTCACGCTTCGGTACCGAGCATGTACCGCTCGGTACCGAGCGGTACATTCTCGGTATCTTTTCATACAAAACAACTTACGAACTTAAAAACCAAGCAGAATTTCAAAATTACTCTTATAATAAAATTTTGTTTCGGGGGCGGCAAACCCCTGCAGGGGCACTGACCGGGCAGGTCGAACCCTGCCAGGGGGCAGCGCCCCCTTGGACCCCCCGGCAGACCGGTATTATTCCTCTGTCAATACATAGATAACCCTAACCTTAATTTCAGCTCTTCTATTTAAAGCAAAGAAGAAAATAGAGCAAATTACTAAAAAGCTCCCACCTACTTAATTCCTGCCCTAAACCGCCGCCTCCTTCCTAATCAAACTCACCTAGTGGCCCCCAAGGGGGGCGTCTTCTAGCATAGGTGAACCTTTGGTCCACCTGGAATAAACAAATGTCGGCCCTTTTTCTAGGGCCGGCTGGGCCGGTCCAAGCTTGACCTGTCTAACACAATACAATTAATATTTCCTATCAATCATATATTAATTACTTAATATATATAATTAACATTGCATGGATGTCAGTCACATTAGATACCCAATCAGTTTCATTTATTACAAGAATAATTGAATGAATATTAATACAATACAACTCAGATGATGTGACAGGTTTGTGCCTATAACTAAATCAAATAAATTATACTATTCAATTATCATATATGAGAGAGTATCATATGCTATCCATTTTAATATTTTGCAAATATTATCGCTACATACTCTTAATATATTACCAACCAATACATAATTGACAAGTAAAATAAAAGTTAAATTAAAATTAGGTTTACTCTACGAACTTTTGTTTTTATTATATAAATCTTCAAATTTACTTTAATCTATAACTCTTTAAAAAAAAAGGTTATGCTATAAAATATCACGTAGTTTTAATTTTACGTTATCACTATTTTGATATCAATTTGTATTTATATTTTATTTATATATCTCATCGAATTTTTTTTTATATCTTAACATAAAAGAAATGTTTATATTTTAACAAAAAATTAAATTACTGTTGTCCGTTGAACGGGTGACTATTTCTATTGTTAATTTTTTTATATTTATTCCTGTTATTAATAATAATATGATGCCAATTTCTAAAATTTGTCCAAGCTCCAATATTGCATATGGATTTTCCGCCACACCAAAAAAGACATCTACGGGTCTCAACTTAAAAGGTTTAGCATAGTTTATATGTAAAAATGACAAAATCAACTAGTAGAATCTCAAGTTTTTATTTATTTTTTATTTTTTTTGCTTGGAGACTTATAAGCTTTCAATAAAAAGGAAAGCTTCAAAGGAGCTCACCTTCCAAATGCATACACAGCTGCATATTGGGGCTTTGCATTCTTACATTCAAGTCCTACCTCGAGTTAGTTTGATTTGATTGACACTTAATTTAGTTACAGTTGAACTTGGCTTGTTAGTTGACTTGTTGATTTTGCTTGGAAAAAAAGATTGGTTTGACTTTTGAGTAATCTTCGACCTGTCGGTCATGATTGCAACCCTAAATATGTAGGTCACCATCATGACTTGTACATAGCTTTCGCTGCTAGCTATTGGAAGTTACCTCACAACAAATCCTAAATTTTCTTTTGATAATTCTGTTTTTCAAATGTAGTTAATGATAAGTTTTTTTTTTTTTTTAATTAATGATAAGTTAACACGTTAGGATCCACATGTGCTGCATGCTATAATATGTGACAACAATTATTCTAAATTGTTTCTCTCCAGTGATGGTGAGACATTTATATCAGCAGATGATTTGCGAATAAATCTTTGGAATTTGGAAGTTAGCAGCCAGAGTTTTAACATTGTTGATGTGAAGCCTGCAAATATGGAGGATCTAACAGGTACAAGTCTTCCTGTTCATAGTTGATATTTTGAATGCTTTATTCTGGTCATTCATTCTTAACGTAGTATTTTTCTTTCCATTTTTTCCTGTTCTTTCAATGATCTGTCTTTTTCTAGCAAGAACTTGCATGTTATCGAAAACCATTAGTGTATGTTGGCCTCCTCCATAACCACCCAATATTTTAACGTTCATTTTGTGCTTTCATGTGATGAACCATGCGGTGTGTTTCATTGTGTACTGATGTTTGTGTTGTGGGATGCAGTGTCTTATATAATATTACTTATGCAAGTGATTAGTTTTTCCTTTCTGATGGTTCAGGTTAACAACTGAGCTTTTGGACATAGCATTTGCAAAACATTTAGGATTGAGGCTGGTCTTTTGATAATTTTTAAAAATTTACTTTTCTATTTTATAAAAAATGTGATGCGGACATCCGACGATGGACGTTAATCAAAGGAAGAGACGAAGATTGACGGCCGAGATCCCTCCATTTTTATCTTAGTTTATTAATTGTATTTTTTATTTAATTATGCATTTTTCATTTTTACCTTTACTTAAGGGTCTTGTCTTATGTAAGCCCAATGAGCAAAGTTATCTTTTAATTTCTTTTAAGGCCTGTATATAGAGGTCTTTGCTCTTGTATTAGATAATGATGGATTAATAAAAAATTATTTCTACACTTTCTTCTTGAGAGCAATGAGAGTTCTTAGGAGAGTGGAAATCCCTATGTGAGGTCAATAAAATACCCACCGGCCGCAAGATGTGTCCAGGCTCGTGGATGAAATCCCTTGGTGAAGGGCAACGCAATACCCATCAGACTTTGAAAGAGTGAGACTCATGGTTTATTTTCTTTATCTAATTCCCCACCTCCTTCTCCTTTAACCGCCTGCTAAATCTTCCCCTAGCCGCCAGCTTTCTACCTCCCATCCTCTTCCCCACCACTGGCCACCCAACCCCTTTCCTTTTCAACCATCGGCCACCACCCTCTCCTTCTTCCAACCGCCAGTTTCCTCCCCATCTTCACCCTAAAACCTGATGCATTCAGTTATTTTTGGTTTCTTTTATGTTTTATTGTATTTTGAAAAATATTAGTTGTGTTTTATTTTTATTATGCTATCCATGATTGTTGGGCTTCCAATGATCATGGTAGGAAGGTGCTTGGCATGACGAACCTTGGGTTTGCTTGTTCTTGGGTCAACTTCGTCCTTGGGTTGTTTGCTGATTTTGGTTTGGTGTGGTGGTTGCTCTCGGGTATGGCCTTGGTTGCTTGGTATGGAGCTAAAAAAATTGTTGGATTCTACTTGGTGTTAGCTCATAAATGCTTGAGCTGAAGTTTAGCTCAATAATTGGAGATTAATTGCACTTCCTAGTTCATTAATTCAAAAAGGTATGATAATATTTCTTGGATTCATTTTGGAGTGGACTGTCCTCTTCTCCTCCCCTATGTCTTCTCGGTTTCCTGTGCTGGCTGGTTTTCCCGTGCCTGGCCCCTTTGTTTCTTGTGCTGGCTGGTTTTCCCATGCCTGGCCCCTTTGTTTCCTGTGTTGGCTGGAGTTCCCGTGCCCTGGTGCTTGGCCTCATATGCTGGTTTTTTCGGGTCTCTTGGTGGCTGTTTTCTCGTGGCATTTTGGGGGGAATTTTCGTGGTTTTCACCCTATTTTCTGTGCAGTTTTCTGCTGCAATCTTTGTTGTCTTTTAACA
This sequence comes from Dendrobium nobile, assembly GCA_022539455.1. Lineage (NCBI taxonomy): Eukaryota > Viridiplantae > Streptophyta > Magnoliopsida > Asparagales > Orchidaceae > Dendrobium > Dendrobium nobile. The sequence continues at coordinate 28,590,051 of CM039733.1, read as the reverse complement.
TTCTACTTGGTGACTTTTGTCCTTTCATTTCCCCAATTCCTATTGGTTTTTGGTTGGAGGTGATATGGCTACTTGTCTACCTTTTTTTGCCTATAAAAGAGAGTTGTTTTGGCATGAAAAAGGTTGTTGATGATTGTGAGTAAAAACTCTATAAAAACCTGAGGGTTTCTTCTTGGAAAAGCTTGAGAGCTTGTTCCATCCCCTTCTTCTCTTCTCTATTTCGTCTTGACTTCTAACCCCTTCTTCTCTACGCAAGTTCCACTCCACTTGTATCCTTCTTCTTGAGCTTTGGAAGTGTATGTTGGCTGAAGTTTGGAGACATTTGCCGGAGGAGTTTAGAAAGGACGTTGGACTCTTTTGCAATGGTTGACCCTTGGTTTGTAAGCCTAAGCACAATTTTCTTAAAATTCCTACTTTCGTTGCATGTGAGGAGACCGCTAGACGGTTTTACTGAGGATAGCATTTTTATATTTTTATTTTGTTTTCTTCGATTTGGCTTTTGTTTCTCTTAAGTTTGTTTGGATGTTTGCAAGGTTTATATGAATCTTGTCCTGGTGTTCTCCAATTTGCCTCTCTTTTCTAGTTTTGCTTGCATAAAGTTAGTATCAGAGCGAGTTAGGAAATCCTTGGTTGGTGAGTCCTTTGTTTCTTTTGAGTTCTAAAGTGGCTAACAATCCGGGGGAATGGCATAATGTTATGCAACAATTTGCGGATCTGCAAAATCAAATGAATGAAATGGCTAATACCCTTGCTAATCTTAATGTTAATCAACAACATGTTCAAACATCTGAAAGCAAGGAAGAAGTCCCTAGGAACCAAAATAGGCGACAACGAAATTGGGATTTTGGGATTAAAATTGATATTCACAACTTTGAGGGTAAGTTGCAGCCTGATCTATTTATCGAATGGCTTGAGAAAATGGGTCAATTTTTCAATTGGAAAGAAATTCCTGAAAATTGGAAGGTGAAATTTGCAAGCTTAAAATTAAATGGTCATGCTCTTACATGGTGGAAAAATTTGCCAAACAATAAACTTAGACGTGGCAAAGAAAAGATTCAAAACTGGGAAAAGATGAAAGAAAAAATGAGAGGAAAATTTTTACCGTCTGATCACGCACGAACTCTATTTCAAGAATTCAATAATTTGCGGCAAGGAACTCAAAATGTGGAAGAATATACGGAACTGTTTTACAAACTTCAATCAAGAAATGATTTAGACGAATCTGAAGAGCAAACTGTTTCAAGATACATTAACGGTCTTAAGTGGACAATTCAGGATCAATTGAACTTGCATCATGTAATAAAAGTTGACGAGGCATATCGAATGGCATTAAAAATTAAAAAACAACATCAAAGAGAAAGAGGTCATAACAAGATAATGGAAACATACAAACGATGATCAATTGGTGGATATAAGAATCAATCTCAAACTTCTGTGGGAACATCGGGTACTAAAGCTAAACCTTTTGAAAATCAAAATGTTGATAAGGGAAAAGGGATTATGGGTCCTAAGCCTTCTGAACAACCTAAATTAATCGAACCATGCTACAAATGTGGGCTTTATGGTCATTTTTCTGCAACTTGTAGAAAAAACAACCCACCAAGAACAAACTTCATTGAAAACAATGAAGAAGTAGAGGAAGAGGAAAAAAATGAGTCTGAAAATGAAGATGACATAGAATTAGGGAAAATTGATGTCGAGGGGGATGAAGGAGAAAAACTTTTGGTAATCCGAAAAGTCTTAACAACAAGTTGATAATGGGGACAAGTGGCTTAGAAGAAACATTTTCAAAACAACTTGTACAGTTGAGGGAAAAATCTGCACTCCTATGATAGATAGTGGAAGTTCACGGAATTTTATATCTCAATTGATGGTTGATAAGCTGAAATTAAAGTCCAAACCGCTTGCTAAGCCTTATAAAATTTCTTGGTTTAAAGAGGGTGGTGAAGTTCCTATCACAAAGCAATGTGTTGTTAGCTTAACAATTGGGTGGTCTTTTATAGATCAAGTGGCTTGTGATGTTGTGCCTCTTGAAGTCTGTCACATTCTGTTGGGACAACCTTGGCAATTTGATAATAAAACTATTCACAACGGGGAGAAAAACACTTACTCTTTGATTCAAAACAACAAGGAATTCACTCTCTATTCGCAAAAACATGTGCCTGATTCTCCTGCTAAAAATAATAAAGTTGCTAAAATAAGTTCTCCTAAATTGCTTTTGAATGCGAATGATTTGAAACACTCTGATGTGGTTTACTTGATTTTGGGAAAAGAAATTGATTATGTGCTTCAAATTCCTAAAGAAATTCAATCTTAAATCGATGATTTTTCTGATTTAACTCCTGAAGAACTACCTGTAGATTTGCCACCGATGAGAGATATTCAAACATCATATTGATTTAATTCCTGGAGCAACATTGCCTAATTTACCTTATTATAGGATGAGTCCAAATGATCATGCTGAACTTTTTAAGCAAGCGACTGATTTGCTAGAAAAGGGTTTGATTAAAAAAAGTTTAAGTCTTGTGCTATACCTGCTTTATTAACTCCAAAAAAAAAATGGTACGTGGAGAATGTGTGTGGATAGTAGAGCGATAAATAAAATCACTATTAAATATCGCTTTCTTATTCCTAGATTGGATGACATGCTAGATATGCTAGCGGTGCAAAAATCTTTTCCAAAATTGATTTGAGAAGTAGGTATCATCAAATAAGAATAAGACTTGGATATGAATGAAAAACTGCTTTTAAAAAAAAAGAGGGTTTGTATGAATTGCTTGTAATGCCATTTGAGCTTTCAAATGCTCCGAGCACTCATATGAGAAAACAATTTGCTAAACTAGTGAAATAATGCAAAATTTGTCAGGCTTTTAAAGAAAATTCTCAAAATGCTGGTTTATATACTCCCCTTCCAATTCCTAATAAACCTTGGGATGATATCTCTATGGATTTTGTTTTGGGATTTCCTGTTACTTTTAGAAAGTTTGATACCATTTTTGTGGTGGTAGATCGATTTAGCAAAATGGCACATTTTGTTTCTTGCAAGAAAACTTCTGATGCTTCATATATTGCTGATTTATTTTTTAAAAAAATTGTTCATCTTCATGGTGTTCCTCGCACTTTTACTTCTGATAGAGATACTATATTTTTGAGTCATTTTTGGAGAACGCTTTGGGCAAAATTAAGAACTACTCCTCAGTTTAGTAGTGCTTATCATCCACAAATTGACGGGCAAACTAAAGTTGTAAATCGAAGTTTGGGAAAGTTATTGAGGTGCCTGGCAGGTGAGAAACCATCCCAATGGGATTTGATTTTGCCCCAAGCTGACTTTGCTAACAATAATTCTGTTAATCGCTCCAATGGTAAAACTCCATTTGAAATCATTTATGACCAGCCTATACCTCACATTTTAGATAGAAACTGTTTGCTTTTGCCAAATAAAATTAGTGTTGAAGCTTCTGAAATTTTTGATCATATTAAACCTGTTCAACAGCAAGTTCTTGAAAAACTCCGAATGGCTAATGTGAAGTACAAATCTGATGCTGACAAACACCGTAGAGAGGTTTATTTCAAAGAAAGAGATTTGGTTTGGATCATTTCGTGTTCTTAAAAAATTGGGCTCAAATGCTTATCTTTTGGATCTTTCTTCTTCTGTTGGCACTTCTCCTGTGTTTAATGATTCTGATCTTTCTTTATATGAAGGAGATACTGATGATCAAGTGGAACTTGAAACTTTACCACTCTCCACATCTGTTTTGAGTTATGATGAGCAAGTTGAAGAAATTATGGATGTCAGAACTACTAAAACTCGGCATGGTGAACACATGAAGTTCTTAGCAAAGTGGAAAAATAGCCCCTTCACGGACTGTACTTGGATGAATGCAAAAGAGCTTGAAAAGCGTCATCCAGGGCTTTATAAAAGAACTGTGGAAGCTTTCTCATCAGGAGATGAGATTTTCCCATCAGGGGGGAATTGATGCATTCAGTTATTTTTGGTTTATTTATGTATTATTGTATTTTGAACAATATTAGTTGTCTTTTATTTTTATTATGCTATCCTATGATGGTTCGGCTTCCAATGATCATGGTAGGAAGGTGCTTGGCATGGCGAACCTTGGGTTTGCTTGTTCTTGGGTCCACTTTGTCCTTGGGCTGCTTGCTGATTTTGGTTTGGTGTGGTGGTTGCTCTCGGGTATAGCCTTGGTTGCTTGGTATGAAGCTAAAAAAATTGTGGGATTTTACTTGGTGTTAGCTCATAAATGCTTGAACTGAAGTTTAGCTCAATGATTGGAGATTAATTGCACTTCCTAGCTCATTAATTCAAAAATGTATGATAATATTTCTTGGATTCATTTTGGAGTGGACTTGCCTCTTCTCCTCCCCTATGCCTTTTCAGTTTCCTGTGCTGGCTGGTTTTCCCGTGCCTGTCCCCTTTGTTTCGTGTGCTGGCTGGTTTTCCCGTGCCTGGCCCCTTTATTTCTTGTGCTGGTTGGAGTTCCCGTGCCCTGGAGCTTGGCCTCCTATGCTGATTTTTCGGGTCTTCTGCAGGCTATTTTCCCGTGGCATTTTCGGGTGAATTTACGTGGTTTTCTCCCTGTTTTCTGTGCAGTTTTTTCTACCGTCTTTGCTGTCTTTTAACATTCTACTTGGTGACTTTTGGCCTTTCATTTCCCCAATTCCTATTGGCTTTGGTTGGAGGTGATATGGCTACTTGTCTACCTTCTTTTGCCTATAAAAGAGAGTTGTTTTGGCATGAAAAAGGTTGTTGATGATTGTGAGTAAAAACTCTACAAAAACCTAAGGGTTTCTTCTTGGAAAAGCTTGAGAGCTTGTTCCATCCCCTTCTTCTCTTCTCTATTTCGTCTTGGCTTCTAACCCCTTCTTCTCTATGCAAGTTCCACTCCACTTGTATCCTTCTTCTTGAGCTTTGAAAGTGTATGTTGGTTGAAGTTTGGAGACATTTGCTGGAGGAGTTTGGAAAGGACATTGGACTCTTTTGCAGTGGTGGACCCTTGGTTTCCAATCCTAAGCACATTTTTCTTAAAATTCCTACTTTCGTTGCATGTGAGGAGACCGCTAGACGGTTTTACTGAGGATAGCGTTTTTATATTTTTATTTTGTTTTCTTCGATTTGGCTTTTGTTTCTCTTAAGTTTGTTTGGATGTTTGCAAGGTTTATATGAATCGAGTTTGGTTTAAGTCTTGTCCTGGTGTTCTCCAATTTGTCTCTCTTTTCTAGTTTTGCTTGCATCAAAACCCCACCAAACCATCACCTTCTCCACCAAGCTGCCACTTTCCTTAACCCTCTCATTCTAGTTTTCTTCTTTCCTATTTGAATTTGTTTTAATTTTGGAAAGCTTTTGAATTTAAATTTCAAATCCCCTTCTTTTGGCCGGCCCCTCTCCCTCTATCTCACCTAATTAAGAGGCTCATTAATGCTTTCCTAATTAAGCCTCCAATCCCACCAATTACTCCCACCTTTATGGCTAAATTAATTTCAACATTTTGAATTTGATATCCTCCTATTTCAAATTCAAAATTTTAAAATTGAATTTTCCTCCAAAAACTACTGCCCAACCTAAACCCTACCCACTCCTAGCTGCTAGCTTTAGCCTCACCCTTTTCCCTCCTAAATTTATTCTTTCCTAAATTATGTCGTTTTAATTTTGGTAAGTTTTTGAATTCAAATTCAACGAATTTGAAATTTCAAAATCTTTCCTAAATTATTTTATTTAATTTTGAAAAGTCTCCCTCAATCAAGGAATGATTAAATCTATAATTGATTGGAAATCAATTCAAAATTCCTACATTCATCAAACCTAGACACTTCTCTCCCCTCCTTTGGCCGGCCCCAATCTCTTTCTCTCCATTGTAAATTAATTAATTCCCTAATTTGACATCCACTTAGGGAAATCAATTAACCAACCCCCACATCAAAATGACAAGAGAAGCTTTTAGTAGTGCACTGCTAGGCAATAAAAGTTCAAAACAAATAGTTTGAAAATGTTCTGATGAAGTACAATAAATTATGTAAATGCCATGTAAAAGGTTCAAGATCATACTCATGTGGAGGTTTCTTTTACACACACTTTATAGGTATTGTTTGTTGGGTTGTTATGTTATTTAATATGCTGGTTGCTTGATTCATTGCATCTTAAAATTCAATCTATATAGATTCAAGGTGGCTAAAAAATTTTGAATAAATGCAAGGCTACAATCAAAGTTGACCATTATTTATAACGCTGTACTTATGACTGAAATGAATGAACCAAACAAACTGCAATTACTAGAATGCAATAACTTCTTGAATAGCGTTTTAAATTGCAGAAAACCAAAAAGATCTAACAGCTCCTATTTTTAAACTGTTGTTTTTGTGTTTTAACCACACTGGTGTGTTTTTTTCTATTTTTCCCAATAAATTGCTCTCTACAGAAGGATTTATATTGATGCGATTTTCAATCCATCATAGATTCATATTGTACGTAAATATGCTCTCGTTTTGTTTATTTTTTATTACATTGTTCTTATGTATTTGTTCCTGATCGCTCTTCTTCAATGCACTACCTTCCCTTGCATTTGCAGTTATAGCTACTATAAATATATAATGTTCTTGTAGCATCATTAGAATTTTTGGCTAGTGCTTGCATAGTATTTAGATGGTTCGTTCAGTTTTGGTGTTTATACGAAAACCTTTGGGTGTCATTGCTCTATAGAATGTTGGACTGATAATAATCAACAAATATATATCTAAAGAAACAAGGACCGTGATGAAATTGATGATACTATTCGGGAAGTCTCATGCTTGTTGCAGTGCATATGCATGATAGCGCATATATTAATACTGTTCAGAATTTTCATAATTTTCTGAAATGTATTGTTAGATGCACGGATGTTTGCAGTAATGTGTGCTTGCGATGAAATGGGTCCACATCATAGGTTTAATGTTGAATGATAAAAAAGCTGAATTGGAAGTGCCACTGAAGGCAAAATTCATTGAAGCACTGATGTGCATGAGCAAATCACTTCAAAACAGCAAACAGCACGATTTGTCCTTTTCTTTTTCTCTTCATATAAAGCAGGTCTATATTTTAGGAGACTTGATGGATTTTAGCCTAGCTATTATATAAAGGAACAAAACACCCCTGCATTCATCCATTGTACCACTCTTCTTGTTCATTCTTTCTCATTGCTAAGTTCTTAGGCACAGAGTTTCTCCATTCCATTGAACTATGCCTCCAAATTTTCTTCTTAATTTTAACGGACTCGTTTTATTTCATTAGCTATAGTTTCATGATAGAGGTTTTCTGAGCTTGTGTTTTTTGAGGTCGCCAAGCTTGAAGCTTAGCCATCTGCCAGTATTCTTAGCTTCTAACTTTGATTTGGGAAGGTTCTTTGTGCTCTTTCATATTTTTATTACTTAAAATCTATATTGGTGTTCCTTCTCTCTTTCATCTTGCTTGGCATGGAATAGAGTTTCAGTAAGAAGGCATGTAGTTTCTCTTTAAGCTATTAAGAGATTTCTGTTTTATGTAGTTTCTCTTTAAGCTATGTTTCTGTGTCTGCATAGTGATTCAATGGATGAAGCGTGTGCATCATTGTGCATTATGTGCTTCAAAACAAAACAAAAAATCCTTCGGGCTTCATTTTGTGCATTGTATATGAACTGCACTCATCAAAATTATGCTAAAGTCTGCTCCATGAATTCCTTTTTGCCCACTCATTCCTGGTAAGAATTGCATGTTGTGTGCAATTTACTGTCATTATGCTTTGATTTCTAACTTTTATGCGAAGTACCACTTTGCCTTCAACTCTAGGTTTGTCATCATTAACATCGAAGCCCTAACTATTGGAGCTGACTATCAATTTAATATTTATTCATTCTTGTTACTAGGTTTGTTAGTTCCCTTTTGGACAACTTCTAATCATTCTTACTAGTTTTGGTTGATTGCTGCATCTTCTACTCTTCATGGTACATGCCCAAACCATTTGTTTCTTCCTTGATTTTGGTATCCTCGACTATAAAGCATGAACATTGAAATTGTAGTTGCTTCTCAGTTTTGTTGTGTTGATAAAAGCACAAATCAGATTAACCCAGGATACATAAGTTATAACGGTGTTTATTATGTAAGATGCAAAAACTTTGATTGAACCAGCTGGTTGTACTTGTCTGGATGCGACTTATTTTTCGGTGGCTTGATTTTGTTTTGTGATCTCAAGTTCCTTGGTGAAAGATATTTCCCTTATCTCATTAATCATTTTTATAGTTTATGATCTCTACTGCATGTTGAATTCACCTAATTTATTTAGGCAATCTTTATGTTAACACGTGGTAATATGTTTTATACCGAGTCTTATTAGAGGTTTTGTCAATTTTGAGTTTTACTCCATTGACAGTTCTATTCGATGTAAAAAAGTGGGCAGAATGGTACGGGTGAGTTGGCTGACAAATCACAATTAACTTTAACATATATAGGTTGATCATTCTGTTTCTGGATTATATTTTGGTTAAATGTTTTCTCTTTTCTTGGAGGAAAGTTTGACTTGTCCTATATTCTTATGCTTGCAGAGGTTATTACATCAGCCGAGTTTCACCCTACTCATTGTAATACACTAGCATATAGTAGCTCGAAGGGGTCCATACGACTTATTGATTTGCGGCAATCAGCTTTATGTGATAATCATTCCAAGCTGTAAGTTATCCTTCACATTCTGTTTTGATGTTTAGCAGGCATGCATAGTTTGTTGTTCATTTTTTGTTTATGGGCAGTATGGGCGTGCTGAGTTATTCGTGTTTCGCGCTAATAAAAGTAATACTTCAAAAACCATTTCTTGATGGTTTCTTTTATGTTACTTTTGGTTGGGTTGTTTCATGCGTTGTCAAAGTTAGATTTAGTTATCTGAGTTTGTGTTCACCTAGGGTTTTGTCAAGTTTTATTTTCAGAGTTTGGTCCTGATTTGTAGCCTGTGGGCAGGATTCTTAGCCGCAAACTGAACTTTTGGGTGGACTGTTTCATCCCACAGATTTGAGGATCGTGCGACACCTGGGCCTAGGTCCTTTTTCACGGAGATCATTGCTTCAGTTTCGGATATTAAATTTTCGAAGGATGGAAGACATATCCTTACTCGTGATTACATGACTGTCAAGGTTCGTAGTCCTTTTGTCTCATCATTGGTTAAAGAAGGTAACTTTATTTGAACAACAAGCTTTCACTGGATATGCACTATAAACAAATGATTAACTTGTACAGCGGAATTTTTAAGATTATCTTCAAGTTAAATAACTGATAAGCACTCTGATATTTATTTCATATAATGTTCCCTCATTGGGGAAAGCAAGCTGACAAGTGAAATAAAACGATGAAGGGGATCTGTTTTTAAACTTTCAGTTTGTTAGATTGAATATTTTGAGCTTTCCATGCAAAATGTTCTTGTATTTTTAATCATAAATCTGCTGTGGTATAAGTTGATTCTTATTATCTTGGTATTAAACTTGTAATAAGTTGTTAATTTTGATGTATAGATTTCTTCATTATAAAGGATTTGAATATGTTAATATAGCAAATATTTTTCGTCTATTAGATTTCTTGCTAAAAGCCAATTTAGTGGTGGGCATTATCCTATATGCTTGTTCAATTTGTTAGTTTAACATCTGAGTTTAAATTTCTTATATATATATATATATAATATAGTGAAAATAGGAGATATATGATTACTGTTTGTTATATTGGGGAATATGCTCAGAATTTTATTTCATGCAAAATAATCATGTTTTTGGATTGCGCTGTATTTTTTTTAGTTTGTTGCAACCAACATGGGATTAGAACAAAGTTTAAACCATATTCCAGCAATGTTTGTGTCTTGTGTACTTATTTAAAGTTCATCATGACCGCATTGGTTCAAGCAAGGTTTGAATCATATTCCAACAAGGTTTGGATCCATGTTCGAGCCTTGTTTGAATTATGTTCAAACCATATTCAAACTCTATTTGAATTATATTCCAACAAAGTTTAAATATGGAACATAGTTTGAGAAAAGTTTAAACAGTGATTAACATAGGTTCAGATAAGGGTGAATAATGTTTGAACAAGATATAATATAGCTGACTACAGGGCTGATATGATAAGTGAGTGCAATTATAACAATAGATTCTTAGTGATATAATACAACGGTCACAATACAATATGTGTGTTTTAAAACATACAACATAACAGACAAAACACTTAGTACAGTTCAATAGTGCAGTTCAAGAGTTTTATCTCAACATCCATAACACAATAGTTACAAGTTCAGAAGTAATGTAAATAATTTTAATGTTAGAATAAATGTACACAATGAGTTAACTTTTATATTAAATATACCTAAGTGATCTAGATAAAATGGTTAAAGAACCAAAATAGCCTTTTGACTCTTCATGAAAGATCAAAATAGTCCCTAGCTATATTAAATGATTATTTTTGTCTCTAAACTCTTTAAAGAGGAATCAAAATAGTCCCACTATGGGACTATTTTTAATTCTTTTTTAAAGAAGAAACCAAAATGGCCCTTAAATATAATTTGGGACTATTTTGATCCTTTATAAAGAGTTAAAAGATTATTTTGCTCATTACTCTATACAAAATTGTATGTGATTATGTGTAAACTTCTGAAAGATTTTATTTTTTAAATTAGGTATATGAGGTGTTGTATTGTATATATTTCATAATTGCCACTATAAGAAAGCTTTAGCAATCATCGGATTATTATTGCAATAACAACTTAAATTTTCCTAAAATTTCAAGTGGATTATCTTACCATTGACTTGGGGACCTCATTTGTGGTGGCTGGCTGTCCTACACTACCAAGAAGATTTGTGGAAAAGAAGTTCATGTCTTTTGTCAAGTAAATATGACTGCTCAAGCACCATAATGACTCTTGTTAGTGTGATTAGAGTAGATATCTTGACACATGGCAAAATAATTAAAATGTGTAAAACAAAACACCATGATCAAACCATCTTTAAACTATGATTGAATAAACTTCAATCATCATTTAAAAAATCTTCGACTATGATCAAACCTATTATGTGTGGAATCTAATTGTTTTGATTAATCTGATTATTCTATTGTCTCGAATCTCAAAGCTTGTCGTGTATAGTGGGGGTGTGGGGGGTTTACCCCTTACTTAGGTTCAGGTGTTTTGGGTGAAATGTTTTCCGTACAATGCCCTATGCCCTGCCACTGCGTACCTGAGTGCCTCGGCGTTGTGTTCCCGAGCGCCACAGCTTTGAACGATAGAGAGCAGAGCATCGCAGCGGCCTAAATATGGGGCCGCAACAGTGCAAGACAGATGCTTGAGCGCCGCAGCACTGTGAGACGGACTAGATTGTTTTCTTTCACATTTTCTGAAGGGTTGTGTCCCTTAGAGTTATTTTACTTGGCTTTCTCTTGTTCTTTTAGTTAGGGCAAATGTGAGAATGGTACATGTGAGAAGAGAAGCAAGGAGAGAGTGAGAGAGAAGAGAGATATGTACTTATTTCTCTCAATTTTCATAGTGAATTTCTTGGTCTGGTGTGGCTCTGTGATTTTTTTTCCCTATTTTGGGGTTTTCCACGTTAAATACTATTGTCCTTTACTTTTGCACAACTTTTACTTTCTTGCTTGTTTCATCATTGTGGTGTTTACTCATCTCCCCTAACAATTGGTATTAGAGCGAGGTTTTTTCAAATCAAGTGGGAGTAATGGCGGATGAAGCAAGATACAAGATTAAAAAGTTCAATTATTCAAACTTCACATCCTTGAGGATGCAAATTGAAGATTTGCTATATCATAAAAAGTTGTATTTACCGTTGGATGAAATCACCAAGAATGTTGATTCTTTGACTATGGTGGAATGGAAGGTTCTTAACTGGGCTGCAATAAGTTTGATACGACTTTCTCTTTCCTCATTTGTTGCATTCAATATTATAAATGAGAAGACTAGAGTTGATCTCATGGTTGCACTGACCAAGATGTATAAGAAGCGATCAGACTCAAACAAGTGTTCTTGATGAAGAAGTTATTCAATATGAAGATGTTGGACAACACGCCAATGACGGAACACCTTGATGAGTCAATTGTGCTTAGTTGACATCAATTTTGATGATGAGGTGAGGGCATTGTTGTTATCAATTTTGTGAAGGTTGTCTATATGACAAGCAACATAGAGTGAGTTTTTCAAATACTAGTTCAAAAGTCAAGTCAAAGAAGTTGGAGTTAATGCATACTGATATATGAGATCTTGCTCCAGTTACTTCTATAGGAGGATCTTTATATTTTGTCACATTTATTGATGATCACAGTAGGAATGTATGGGTGTATTTCTTAAAACACAAGTCAGATGCGTTTGATATTTTCAAGAAATGAAAGGCCATGGTTGAGCTTAAGACAGGTCTAGTGCTCAAGTGTCTCAAATCAGATAATGGTGGAAAATATCGTGATAAGGAATTTAAGGAGTATTGGGCTTTAAATGGAACTAGGCATGAGTTCACTGTTCTAAGAACACCACAACATAATGGTGTTGTAGAACACATGAATAGAACTATCATTGAGCATGCCAGGAGCATGAGGTTACATGAAGGTCTACCTAAACAATTTTGGGTAGAGGCAGTGAATAATGTAGTTTATATGATCAATCGTGGTTCTTCCGTGCCTCTGAATGAGGGGTTACCTGAGGAGGCCTTGAGTGGAAATGAGGTCAATTTATCTCACCTCAAAGTTTTTGGTTATTCATCTTATGTTCATCTTTATGTAGGATCTAAGAGTAAACTTGATCCAAAATCTATCAAGTGTACATTCATTGGATATGGCTCAAATGAATTTGGTTACAAATTTTGGGATTATTAGAATCAGAGATTCATTAGTAGGGATGTTAAATTAATGAAAGTCAAATGTACATGGATAGAAATGGGACTCGTAAATATTCTTCCAAATATGTTGAGATAGAGGATGATGATGATGAAGAAGACAAAGTTGATGAAGCACAAAAAGTATCTCAAACTCTTGCTACTAAAATTAGGAGATCTAGCATAATCTCAAAGCCAGTACAAATGTATTCTTCTTGTACTATCTATTGCTAACAGATATTGTTGAATCAGAGTGCTATGATGAAACCATTCAAGTTCATGATTCAAATAAGTGGGGGCAAGAAATTGATGATGAGATGCATTCACTTGAATTTAACAGACTTGGGACTTGATAGAGCTACCAGATGGAAAGAGAGCATTACAAAACAAGCTGGTTTATAGGCTGAAAGAAGAAATTGATGGTAGCAAGCGCTACAAGGCTAGGCTTGTAATTAAAGGTTTTTAGCAAAAGGAGTAGTGATTGAGACATCAGAGCATGGAAAGTGTATCAGAGTCATGGCCGTTGATCTACGACCACGATCGAGTCGATGTATTATTGAGTCATTTCATGTATTTCTTTTTATTATGTTATTTGTCTCTTGTTATTTATGTTGTATTTATTTTTCCCATTTTTATCCCTTAAGGGAGGTCGTATGTAAGCCATGAGGGCATTGTCGTTTTTTTTTTTTTTTTTGAGTCCTATATACAAGGCTATTTATTGCCCCTATGTTTCTCTTTCAAAGTTAATGATCGAATGATAAAAAATTTTTGTGTTATTGCTTGATTGGCCATCTTTTGACGACTATCTGATTCGCTGCAAAGGGGAGACCTCCACCACCCCCCGCACATATCATATCCATGTTTCGTACCGGGTTGCGAGAGGATCTTCGCAACGAGCTGTTCGCTCAGAACATCACTACCCTTGAAAATGCCTACAGTTTAGTGTTAGACCTAGAGGAAACTTGTTCCCAACACCCTAGTCGACACCACGACTCTAGGCCTTCCTATAGACCTTCTGGTAGTTCAACCCCTGACACCCCCACGGCCCAGCCAACCCCAGAGAGCACTACCCGACCCTCACCTGGTCCTCTCACTCCCCGTCCTAATGTTAGAAGTAAACCTCCCACTCCGGATACCCCTCGTTCCAATCTCGGGACCAAGTATTTTAGATGTCAGGGGTATGGGCATATCGCCTCTCAGTGCTCTAGTCCCTATAAAGCCACGATTATCGAAGAGATCACTGAGGCAGAATTTGAGACCGAAGTCGATCAGATTCACCAAGTGGACAATGATGGTGAAATCTTTGAGGATGATAACACTGCTGTCATCCCGTACATTCAGAAATTTGACACTTCTCCCACCTGCGTGGTGAGATGTGCACTGTCACAACTCGTTACCACCGACGACTGGTGTAGGACTACGATCTTTCACACCTACACCAAAATCAAGAATAATAATTGTAAGGTCGTCATGGGTTATGGCAGTTGCATCAACGCTGTCTCCTCCAGCATGGTGTCTAAGCTGGGCCTGTCTATCATTCCCCACCCTAACCCTTATAAGGTAGCTTGGGTCAACTTCGCTGCCTTGAAGGTAAATGAACGAAGCTTCATACCCATCTCCTTCGCTAGCTATAAGGAGAATGTTTGGTGTAATGTGTTGATTATGAATGTTGGACAAATCCTTCTAGTCCGCTTCTGGCTATTTGACAATGATGTCCACATTTATGGTCATTCAAACACCTGCGTGTTTGAACATAAGAGCCAAAAGATCTAGCTTTTGCCATCATAGCCCCGGTTATGAATGATCTTGAATCGAACCCTGTCAAATCTAAGAAGGGACTGAACCTGATAGCTGCCATAGCCCAAAGCACATCCTTGCACGCCTTAGTCGGTCGTGAGACTCCCACTGAGTCTAACGAACCAGTCCCTCACGAGATTCAGCCCATACTTAGTAAACTTGTTGATGTCTTCCCTAACGATCATCCCAATCAGTTGCTTCCAATTAGAGACATCCAACATGTTTTAGATCTAGTCCCGGGAGCTTCTCTATCCAAACTCCCCATTGTCGAGCTCGTCTACCCTGTTTCAGTGACCCGTCCCACTGGTTTAAGACCTTCTGAAATTATTTACGGGTTCATACTTAGACAATCACTAGACCTTATACCCATGTGCTCTAGGTATAGGATTTCTGAGTCTGCATCATCATTTTCATCACATATGCATGAACTTCATAAAGAAATTGCACGACAAATTGAAAAGAGAAATAATGATTATAAACTATATGCTGATCCGAAACAAAAAATTTAAAACTTTTGAGGTTGGTGACTTCGTGATGGTGCTGATTCGTCCGGAACGGTTCCCGCTGGGAACAATTAAGGAGCTAAATGCTAAGAGTGCTGGACCATTCAAAATAACTAAGAAATTTCATGATAGTGCTTATGTAATAGATCTGCCCGCAGAATTCAGCATCAATCCCTCCTTTAACATAGAAGATCTAGTTGTATATGAAGGTCCTGATTTTAACCCACCAGATCCACTCATACAGCACCCTTGTGTGATCCCACCATGTGAGAACTCAAACCTACCCCCACTCCCAGATGTTCCCAAATCACCCATGGAAAAAAAGGTGGACTCCATTCTGAGCGATGACATCATCTCCACAAGGGAAGGTGCATAACGGAGGTACTTTATCAGGTGGAGAGGAAAACCCGAGTCAGAGGATACATGGCTAGATCGCGAGGAGCTGCAGCAGATTGACCCCGATGCATTGGAGATCTATGAGAGCACCAGAGACGCTTACTCGACGAAGTCGAGCTTTCTCCCACCCCGGGAGATTGATGGGGACATCAGAGCATGGAAAGTGTATCAGAGGCGTGGCTGTTGATCTATGGCCATGATCGAGCCAATGTATTCTTGAGTCATTTAATGTATTTATTTTTATTATGTTATTTGTCTCTTATTATTTATGTTGTATTTATTTTTCTTGTTTTTACCTCTTACTTAAGGGAAGTCGTATGTAAGCCTTAAGGGCATTGTCGTCTTTCTTATTTTGAGTCTTATATATGAGGCTATTTATAGCCCCTATGTTTCTCTTTGAAAGTTAATGATTAAATGATAAAAAAAATTATGCTATTGCTTGAGTTCTTGAGAGACCTTGAGAGTACTTGGAGAGAGAGCGAGATCCCTAGGAGAGAGAAAATGGATCACCCATCAACCTTGGAGACGGCCGAGTTCGTGGTTTGTTTATCGTTATTATCGTTCTTTTCTTTTAATCTCTCTTCCTCCTAGCCGCCAGATTTCCTAGCCACCCACCTTGCCGCAGGCCGACATCTCCCACGACCACCACCTCAAGCCACCGCCCTCCTTCCCCCACTAAAACCACCAGACCGCTTACCCAAAGCCCCACCCCACCGCCACCCCTTCAACCAATTGAACCCAAGCCCAAGCCGCCCCCTTTCCCCTTAGATTTTTCTCTCCATCCTTGCTTACATTGATTCCTTTCCTATTTGGGTTAATTAATTTAGGTAACTCATTAACTTATCAAATTCAAATTATTTGAATTTGAAAAGTTACCTAAAATATCACTCCTATTTTAGGAAACTTTCCAAAACCTTGCCTATTGAATTAAAGTTAAATTAGGATGAAATATTTCATCCTAAATTTAAGTCCATGACCTAAGGAAGCATTAATAACTTCCTTAATTTCTCTCCCTATCCCATTAAGCCGCCGGCCCCCCTTTGATTTAAATTTGGATTTGTTTCCTAAAGCTCCACTTTCCTTATTTAACTCCAACTATCTATGGAAGGAGTTTGAATTTTGAAATAACTCAAATTTAAATATCAAATCCTTCCTATTTCATTAATTCTATTTTTGGAAAGGCCATTAAATCAATCAATTAATCCAAATCTGAATTAATTGAGTAATTAATGACCTAACTCCGAAAACATTGAACCTAGACACAACCCCCTCCCTCTTGCTTGGCCAAAACTCCCCAGGCCCACCCACTTAATTCCTTCCTAAAATTAAGTTTTCCCCTTGGAATTAAATCCCAAATTCTGTTCTACTCTACCCGTCCCCTCTCTCTTACCTCCATATTCTATTTAAGTTATTTCCAAGCCTAAAGAATTGATTTGGAAATTAATTTCAGCTTTCCCTTCATAATACTTTTCTCAAAATCTGAACTCAATCTTCCCCTAATCTTCCTCCTTGGCCGGCCACCCTCTCTTGCCACTTCTTACTTGGATTCTTGAAAGAAACCTCTCCCTTTCAGGGGAAACAACAAGGATAGCAAAGGATCATCACCTTCAACATTTCAATGCTTGGGAGAGACTTCTTCCTCTCCAGTTGAACCTTTAAGGGAAGCTACGACGAACTTCTTCAACATTTCGCTTACTTGTTTATGGGTTTCGACCAAGGTGAACTTCTCCCCCTTTTTAATTACTTTCCTAATCTCTTGACTTTGTAGGTGATGAGAAATCTTATGGAGCCGTGTTTTGCCTTATGCTTAAGCTTAGTAAACGTAGGATTGTGCGTGCTTTCTATGTTTCTAATCTTATTATTAGATTAGGGATTTTGTTGAAAACTATTTACTTTGCATGTTGTTGAATTTCTAGCTTATTTTGATTTTTCAAGTGCTTGGCAAGTGGCTTAGCCTAAGCGTAGGCACCCCTCTCTTGTTTTCTATTATCGTTTTGATTGCTAAAAGTTTTAATCTTACTTGCTTAATTCAAGAAAATCGTGCAATTCTTATCACATACATTTCAAACATTTTAGTTCTTCATCAAGTAGACTTCGTAAAAAATTTCTCTTTAGTGGTGAAGATGACTACAATCAATGTTGTACTGAGCATCGTAGCAGTGGAGGATTTACATCTAGAGCCGGTGGATGTAAAGACAACATTTTTACATGGTGCAACCTCAGGGATATATGGTTACAGGTAATGAAAAACTGGTGTGTATGCTCAAGAGGAGCTTATATGGGCTGAAGCAGGCACCATGGCAGTAGTACAGGAGATTTGACAGGTTTATGTTAGATAATGGATACACAAAGTGCCAGACAGACCAATGTTATTTTTTCAAAGATTTTGATAACATTTATATTTTTCTATTTTTGTATGTGGATGACATGTTGGTTGCAGGTTCAAAAATGGAGAAGATAAGATATTTGAAAGAACAATTATCAAATGAGTTTGAAATGAACGATCTGTGTCCAACAAAGAAAATTCTTGATATGAGAATTAGTAGAGATAAAAAGTGTAGGTATACTAAAGTTGTCTCAAGCAGAGTATATTGAAAAGATTCTTCAGAGATTCAACATAAGTGAGACAGTCAAAAAGTAATAAGAGAAGCGCACAGACCAATCAATCGTATCGGTCGTATTCTTGAATTTGGAATGAAAAGAGGAGTAATGCTTCCTAGCACGGGACACGGAATAAGACCACTTAGATCGGAATAGCATTCAAAGAAATGTTCTAACATAGGGCGGTAGCTCGAACATTGAAAAGATTAGTTGACAACAGTCAATTTGCACTCTCTTGGATAGTCACTTTCAATTATCTAAGGAACAATCTACTAAATCAGAAACAAAGAAAGAACAAGCGAAGAAGACTCTGTATGCTTCAGTAGTTGGAAGTTTGATGTATGCTATGATCTGCACAAGATCTGATAGTATATGCAGTGGGAGTTATCAACAGATTTATGAGTAACCCATGCAAACCTCATTGGGAGGTTGTTAAATGGATTCTCAGTTACCTGAGAGGATCAGTTAACAAAGCTCTTTGCTTTGGTGGTGTAGGGATTGATCTAGAGGGTTATGTAGATTATGATCTTGCTGGAGATCTTGATGGTAGGAGAAGCACAATAGGTTATATCCTCATTTTGGGAAAGACTGCAATTAGTTGGGTTTCAAAGTTACGAAAGATTGTTGTGCACTCAATTATAGAAGCTAAGTAAATTGCTATTACTGAGGCAAACAAGGAGCAGATTTGGTTGCAAAATTTCTTGAGAGAACTTGGCAAGGGGTAAAGGAATATGAAGTTGTATAATGATACTATGAGTGCTATACATCTAGTCAAGAATATTGCATTCCATGCCAAGACGAAGCACATCTAGCTTTGGTATCATTTCATTAAGTTGCTTCTAGAAGATGGTTAATTATCTTTGAAGAAGATACACACGACTGAATATCCTGCAGACATACTGACGAAGACGGTGGCAGTTGAAAAACTGAAGTTATGTTTAGCTTCAGTTAGTCTTCATGGAGGATGAGAGCAGGGGTGAGCCACACTACCGGTACTATGATTGATGTTATAGATCAGGAGAAATATTAATTGCAATCAGTTCCAAGTGGGAGATTGTTATGTGTTGAATCTGACTGTGTTGATCAATCTGGTTATTATGTTATCTTGGTCCTTAAAGCTTGTGTATACTGCAGGGTGCAGGGGGTTTACCCCCTGCTTTGGCTCGAGTGCTTTTGGGCGCAAAAGTTTTTTCCCGTACAACGCCCTGGCACTGCATACGTGAGTGCCCTGGCGATGCATACATGATCGCCCCAGCGCTGTGTCCCAATAGCCCTAGCGTTGTGTTCCCGAGCGTCGCAGCACTGAACAATAGAGAGCAAAGCACCATGACGGCCTAGATATTGCGCCGCAGCTATGCAAGATAGAGACTTGGGCGTCGCAGCGCTTCGAGATGTATTGGACAGTTTTCTTTCTCGTTTTTTGAAAGGTTGGGTCCCTTGGAGTTATTTTACTTGGCTTGCTCTTGTATTTTTAGTTAGGAAAAGTGTGAGAACGGTGCATGTGACAAAATAAGCAAGGAGAGAGTGAGAGAGAAGAGAGATCTGTACTTTTTTCTCTGAATTTTCATAGTAGATTTCTTGGTGTGGTGTGGCTCTGTAGTTTTTCCTCTATTTTGGGTTTTTACACGTTAAATTCTGGCGTCCTTTACTTTTGCGTTGCTTTTACTTTCTTCCTTGTTTCATCTTTGTGGTGTTTACTCCTCGTGATCTCCCCCAACAAAACCATCATCGAATAATCTTTTAACCAGGTTTGAATAATCTTTAAATGATGATCGGACAATCTTAAAACCATGATTGAACCATTGTTGTTCATCTCGAACATCTTTGATCATGGTTTGAAGTTGATTAGATCATGATACAATTATCATTCAATGATTTTTCAAAGATTAATTGATTGTTGTTACAAAATTGTTTGATCATGGTTTAATCATGGTTCAAAGATGAAAGTGATTTGAAGATGATTCTTAAAAGTTTGTATCATTTAATTTGATTTCTATCGGCATTTTGGGTTTAGGGTTTAGAGTGTGAGTATCGTATTTGATTTTAAATAACCAAACAAATAATATCACTAACCTTCATAGTCGATGAATGGAGTAGAGACCATCATCGTGAAATTTTGTCGTAACCTGAACAGGGACGGGTTGAAATCGTCAAAAACGGAGAAGGTGCTAGGAAGAAGAAGGGTCAATGAACTCTAATAATCAAAAGCTCGTGTAACTATTTAGAAAGTGTTTTTACTCTATTGGTTAAAAAGCATGGATATTTTGATATGAAATGAATTTTTGAGCATATTTTCTTCAAGAAAATAAAAAACAGGAACGATTTCTCCAATTTTGCTTTTATGAAACATATAATGCCAAATTCCTCATATATATATAATGGAGTAATAATCCTTATTTGTATCAGAACAGACATTTTTTGGATGATTTCCTCTTCTAAATTACATTGGTACTAGATTTCATGAATGGGAATGTTTTATTTCATCTGTCATTCTTTTTATCATCCCAGCTATTTGGAACTGGTTTTCGGAATCTTTTTTTTTTTTTTCATTCATTCCCATAAACTACTTCGTATGTAGTTCTCTATTTTATAATTTTTTTTCTGTAAAGTTTAAAAGTTCTTTTTTTTTGTTTAACCTGCATGTTTGCCATTCAAATCCGTCCCCACTTGCTCCACCTTTTATATATCCGTACCTGATCTTGAACTCTATTTCATAGAACATCTTCAATTGGTGCTACCATTCTTTCTCCAATACAATCATTTCACACTCTTTACCATCTAGTTTTACCTCACATCATCTTATAGTATTTGCAATACCATCTAGTTTTACATCACATCATCTTTGTATTTCCATTTTATCTCTCTCGACTTGGTTAATAGTATTCTCACTCACTGTTTTTATATTTTACCTCTTCTCATTTGTTCCTTTCAAGTACGATATGCTAGTTCTAGTTACCATTGTGTCCAATAATTCTCTGGCTTTACCATTCAAAGCATCCAAATTTTCAAAAACCAAATCCTTTTTCATTAGGATCTCATGTGTTTTTTCCCTTCTATTTTTTACTTGCTTTTCTATTGACCTAATTTACTGGCATACTAATATAGTGATAGTGCATTTCTTAGATTTAGGCTAATTACCACACTTTGCACAACAGCAGGGTTAACTTGATGTGTCACTATTGGCAGGCAGTTGTTCTCATCATAACCAGATGTCGCTTATGTTTTTGTATGAGCCAACCCTTGTCAACTTCTAGTTCAATTTTTGTTTGTGACTAACTTGTTTTTGGGGACTCTGGCATTATCTGATATTAAAATTCATTCAATGGTTTTTAACATTGTGTATATGATTGACTTTAAGTCTAATGATTCCATGAATCTTTATGATCCGGGCTTAAGCTTATTAGCTAAGATTTTAGAGCTATAAAAATGTTGTATAAGCTTAATTAAGTGTAATAATTACCTCTTTTTTATTAGTTTTTTTGCAGGAATTCTGTGTTTCCTGTAAACATACAAGTTTCCTTTTGATTGTTTAATTAACCATAATATCAAATCTGTAGTAACTATTATTTTTAATTTATTAATCAGAGTTTAATTCTGGCCCCTTTTTATTCATGTAATTTCCAGCTATGGGACATAAACATGGATTCTGGTCCTGTTGCATCATTCCAGGTTCATGAATATTTGAGGCCGAAGGTAATGTTGTTACTGTCTGATACTATTTTTTTTATATTTTCTTTGTACTGTTGTAGATCAGTACATTCATAACTTTCTTCTTGCCTTTGCTAATTCATGATTTTGAGCAGCTTTGTGATTTATATGAAAATGATTCAATCTTTGATAAATTTGAGTGCTGCCTGAGTGGAGATGGACTTCGAGTAGCAACTGGTTCATACAGGTCTTGCTTGCTTTTTAGATGACACTGGGTTTTGGTATTTTTCATTCTAATGATTTGATGCAATTTTTTATTTGCATGAAACAGCAATCTTTTCCGTGTTTTTGGTTGTTCTGCCGGAAGCACTGAAGCAACCACCCTAGAAGCTAACAAAAACCCAATGAGGTATGTGTGTGGTTGGAATTATTGTTGACTCTTTTGATGCAGAGCATAATTTTTCATTTTTTATTTTTTGAATTTATGTTTTTAATCCTATAGAGAGGCTTTAAGGAAACAAGATTTTGGAGGGTATAAAAAATTACATTTATAGGAAAAGGGGTTACAATGTACAATCCTTTCTAATTAGGATGAATATAACATAAAAGAAAGCATGTTGTTGTATGCATCTTGGATGACAATAATGCAAGAAAGTCAATGGGACACCCATGGCCATTCATGGTGCACCTCTTGGAGATTTAAGGGGTAATCTTAATGCGGCGAAACATATATTGTGAACTCTGGTGAAAGGCAGCTTACAGGTGTTTTTTGAGGATCTAAGAAACCTTTAGAGCTCTAAGATTCTCACACATTCAGATGACGCTATTTATAGATTTTGAGAATGTTTCTTCATCGTTATTTTGAATATAAAGGAAATCTCTTTAGATGCTGACAACAAAATGGTGCAAGTTGTCTTCTTATGTTTAAAATATGTCTAGTTGATGTTACCCCTTTTTTTTAAAGTTGATGTTACCCTTTTTTAATTTTTTATTTTAGTTGATGTTACCCTTAGGTTGACTCAATTGGCCCATTTAGGTCGGGACCAACTTAGGAAGTCGATTATGATGGTTTCATCATGGCTTGGCAATGTCTTAGATCGATGTCTTGAATATTCGATTATGAAGATCTCAACACCAAAAGTCCAATGAAGGTGAAATCGAAGTTCTAATGTTTATATTGACAAGGATAATTCCAAGAAAAAATTTCATTGAAATTTGGGGCTACCAAAAAATGGTAGCAATATGTTGCCAAATGTCTGTCTTCAATCAGATTCATTTTCCATGAATGGCTTCCAAAATGGAGATTTATGGAGGTCGCAATGGCTCTAGGAAGTCAAAAACTTTATGGTCAATTTGCAAAATAACAAGTGTACCCCACTTCGATTGGGCATCATTGACTCTCTACTCTCAATCGTGAAATGTTATGCATTGATCTAGCTACCCCTTAAGAGACTGACATCACCTTGTCTTGTTGGTGGCCAAGTGTCGCATGCAAGAGGGTTGGCTGACTAGACTTCTTGGTACATTCTACAGTGGTTTGATTTGAACTAGTTTAGGTCCTTCTCATGCTCAAAATCAAACATTCTTGGTGTTGTTCGGTTCATCGTAATGATACAATCCTTTTGGTGATTTTATGCCATTTTTGTTTGATCTATGAATATTTTTTCATGATAAATTGATTTTCGATTTGTTATTTCTAAGTTACTATGATCCTTACATAGCGTTAAAATTTATTCTTGATTAGATTATAATTTTTACGATCTTAATAATATTCTATCATTTTTTTATATCCTCACTTTTAAGTATAAAAATTATTTGATGTATTATGAATATTTGCCTCGTAATTTTTGATCTGCGGGAAACTTCAGGATGAGATTACTCCATAGAATTCAAAATGGGCCTTCATTTGGGTCTGCAAACCAAGTTGTCCCTCTTTACCTCAAATTCTTGGAAACTTAAAACTCTTTAAATAACTTTAGATGAAAAAACCCAATAAATAAATATAGTCAAAATCGATGGTTCAAAATTTCAAGTAGCTGGATAGGATTTCCATGTATCCTCAAACTTGAAAACTTTAGAATGAACTTGAGGCATTTCATCAAATTTAAAAGCAATGGGGCAATAGTCAGATGCCACCCTTGCTAGATGTCTAACCGAAGCAGAAGAAACTAACTGAAGAGCCGCGAAATTCAGTAAGCATCTATCCAATCTTTTCCAAATCCTAGCAGTTCCTTGTTTATTATTTGATGTGAAACAATCCCATGCGAAAATGATTTGCTTAATGAAGTTTGCACGTTTAGATTTAGAGGCAATAATAGGCAAGATCTTATGCGGAATTGAACAATAAAATAAATATTAAAGTGGTACCTAGCTTAGGTTTTTATCTCACATGCATAGAGGTTGAGATCATTAAATAGTCAAATAAATCTTACTTTGCATACATGGATTGTTCCAACAGTAAATTCCAATACTAACAATAAGATTAGTCTATGAAAGATCCCTCACACAACTCTTCTAATTATTAGGTTTTAGCGGAGAAGCATTAACATGATCGTCATGAATTTACTAGACAACAATTGAGAGTCACTACGAAGATAAAAGATCAGGGGGAAGAGTTTACCCAAACGAAGTAGATTCGAGGCCCCGAGGTGATCGTTTAGGTGCTTGAGAGAGTGGGCAGCAACTTTCAAGGCTTGGGAACCTTCTGGTTGGCGATTGGAGGTCTTCTGGACATCGAGATAACAGCAGGAAATTGCTGGGCTTACTGGACAGCACTGGGGGTGACTGGATAGCCACTATGAGGGATTTGACATCAGTTTTGACTTCCCAGAATTCTGGACAGCAACCGGAATTGTCTGGACAGCAAATTCCTATCTTCAAATTCCTGGACAGCAGCAGTTTTTGGTCTTGGACAGACCCTGGACAGCACCCAATCAGGGTCAGCAAGGATTTGGCTTGCTCGTCGTGCTGCTGGACACTTTGGGCAGCAACTTGTGGCTTTCCGGGAGGCAGGATAGCGAGGAAAGTTGCTGGAAAAGGAAGGGACAGCATGCGGAAGTGAGGGAGGGAGAGTTAATTACCATTAGAGTGGCAATTAAAAAAAGGAGAGAGATGGGGAGAGGAAATTAAGGAGTAATTAATGCTAATTCAAATTCAAATGTTGAATTTGAATTGTCATTAATTGGGAGCATTAAGTGAAAGCGGAGAGAGAGAGGAAAATTAATAAAAAATCTGAAATTATTTTCAGATTTTAAGTGGATTTGGCGGGATTTAATTTGAATTTTGAATTCAAATTAAAGTGGGAATTAATGGACCCTTGTTTGGAGCCATGAGTTAAGCTCCTAATTAAGGGGAGAAGTAATGGGCAGCCATAGAGTGAGAGAGAGAGAAGGAGGGATTTAGGGAAAGGATTTGTAACTTCCAAATCAATTTATGTCATTTAGGAATGAGAATGACAACTCAAATCTAATTTGAAATTCAAATAGACTTGGAGTTATACACTTTTCTAAATTGGGATTCCCTATATGGAAAGAATTTAAAATTCGAATTTGAATTTCAAAAGAATTCAAATTTTCTCTCTCATGCTTGAGCTAAATTAGGAAGTCATTATGGTGATTGAAATCAACATAATGAAGGGGAAATTATGAGTGGGGTCGGCGGCAAAGGGGAAGGAGGAGATGGCGTCGGGCGAGGGGAAGGGGAAGGGCTTGGGTTGTCGGTGGGAGCTTGAGGTGGTGGAGCTAAGGAGGACTTGGGGTGAAAGGGGATGGTCGATGGTGGATGGAGAAGGGGAGAAAGGAGATGAACAAAAAATACAAATAAGATAAAAGTAAACTAACGAACTCACAAAGAGATCGTAAGAACCGCGAACCTTGGACTCTTACAAAGATTGACGGGTATTGCAAATCGCCCTCCTCGGGCTTATCCTCTCATGAACTCACTAAGAGATAAAACAAGAATAAACTCTTTTTCATTCAATAATTCATCATCCTTTCCAAGAGGAAGGGGAGGGCTTAAATAGCCAAATACATGAGGGAAAATAAAAAGACACAATTGCCCCTAGGGCAAACATAAAACAAAGCCCTCAAGTGAGGGTAGAAATGGAAAAGTACAAATAACAAATAAAATACATGAAAATAAATAGACACGATCGTAGCCGTCTATCTTCGATGTCCTCATCATTCTCCCCATGTGGGAGAAAAACTCGACTCCGTCGAGTTGGTATCTCGAACTCCTCGTGCATCTGGGTTTATCTGTTGTATCTCCTCGCACTCTGACCACGTATCCTCTGACTTTTGTTCACCTCTTCACCTAGTCAAGTATCTTCTTCATCCACCCTCTTTTGTGGAAATAATATCATTACTAGGAATCATTTCAACCTTCTCCGCTATAAGAATTTTGGGAATAATTTTGGGAGTGGAGGTAGGCTTTGGGGTTTTCACAAGGTGGGGTCACACAAGGCTTAATTTGAATTGGATTTGGGGGTTTAACTCCGGACCTTCAAAGTTTACTAAATCTTTTATGTTAGAAAAGGAATGAATGTTGAATTCTGCAAGCAGATCCACCACGCAAGCGTTATTGATTTTATTGACTATTCTAAATGATCTGCACTTCTAGCATGTAATTTCCCGGACGAATCCACACCATTACTGAGTTACCAACTTTAATAGATTTAAATTGTTGTTTAGAATCAGCATAAAGTTTATACTTATTATTGCTCTCTTCAGTTAAGCGTGCAATTTTCTTAAGAAAGTCATGCAGATGTAATGCAAATGTTGATGCAAGAGACTTATTGCAATGAAGATGGGCATGAATTGTGCGATCACACATTGTTGAAAATAAAGAAAAAAAAAAGATTTGGGAGACATAGACTACAAAACACAACATACCGACTCACAAACACACATAGATAGGAATGCAACAGATCAATCACAAAATGGGAGGACATAAAGTTTCCAAGTCTAAGGGAACTGGTGTAGTGGGAGCAATAAAGACATCCTTAGCTACCAGGGCATCTCTATAAGTAGTTTCAGTTATGGTCATAGGTAGTCTCCTAGTGGGGGTAGTATAATCGAACAAATTCATCCAACTCGGATAGAAGTGGTCCTTATCATGGTAGGACGAGGCTATAACGGGAAAAATGTATACATCAGGAATAAAATAAGATGATTGGTCCAGACTCACATCCATAAGGGGATAGCCCAAAGATTTGTAAACAGGTATGGGACTTATAAGATGGGGAAAAGTTCCTAAGACATATGTGGGTACAACAGTAAGAGAGACATCAGGAAGGTATGGGCTAACGCTCTGTCTAATATTAAAGTTGGTAGAAGGGACGGTGAGGTAAGCCAAATCAGGAATGACACACTCGGCCAAATATAAATCCAAATGAGCAGCTCCAAAGTTAGACTCTAATGCAACAAGAGAAGGCTCATTGTTCAAATCAGGTTTAAAAACTTTCAGAATCAAATCACTGTCCTTCGAACTCATATTTTTATCATCAATAGAATCAGATCTGGGTATAACCTTAAGATTGATAGATTCAGGGTTAGTTAAAGTGGGAGTCAACTCAGGTAGTAAATTCAATCTAACCACTTCCAACTCGAGATTATTACCATCACGATTACCTAAAGTCATCTCAGTAGGTGTTACAACTAAATCAGGATCTTCCAAATTTAAATTCAATGTGTTCGAAGTCTGATTGGCTTCTTTCGAGATCACATTACTATCATACAGGCATACTTCTTCCAAAGAATTATCCTCGAGGAGGATAGGATCAGGGTGGGCTAGGGTGTCGATGTTTAAATGTTCCATCTTTCTTAGCTCAGGGTTTAAGTCATGCCGGGAGTCTGACTCACTCACAAATTCCGTTTCATCCTCAAAGAAGTCATCATTTTCGATAGTATCCACGAAATGGATGTATTCAATCTCGGGTTCAGTAGATTTCTTCTTTTTACTGCAATTCTTTATTAAACTTACACTCGCAGGATCAAGGACTAGGGAGGCTAAAGTTTGACTGAGCTGGTTAGAAGTCGATCCAAGTGGAGAGTCATATGGGCTCGAACCAACAGAAGACCCACTAAAGGGTCGGTCACTAAGACTGAATGGAGACCTACAGGGTAGGACAGCAACCCTGTGTCGTTACTAAAGGATGGGTGGTCTCGACCCCAGTAATGTCCACGGTTTGTTCCAACTGAAAAGGTGGGGCGGGGCTCTAGATGGTGGTCACTGGTACAGGGTCGGTATTTTAAATTAAGATCTCGCCTCATGTCTTTCCAAGTAGGGTACTCACCGCGAGACTCTTTATGATCTTCCAATCTTGCCCAAAATTGAAGAGCCTGACCTTTGAAGTGAGATTTAGCGATGCTAACCTGGTGGGACTCGGGGATATGCCGTGTTTCAAAATAGTCCTCTAATCGTCTAACCCATTCCCTAAAGTAGTAAGGGTCCAAAGAACCACAAAGGTAGGCAGACGATAAGGTGACTCTAAGTGAGGTTGAGGAGGCCTAGGAGGAGGCCTAGGCTCAGGTCTCGGGCGATAAGCTAAGTGGGGCATGTAATTAGAGTGGGGATAGTCAACGGGTTTCTCCGTCATAATTTTAGTCATATTGCCCACTAGGTTAACGATGTCATCTAAACTCTTTTGGAGTCTTATCGGGTCCATTGGGAAGCGTCAAGTGACACTCAATGATGATTGGGTGTAAGGGACTTCATTTAGACACTAAGTTAGGCTCACTTAGACTCACTACAGGGTGCAGAAAAAGTTTGGACAGCAAACTATAACAGTTGGTGAAGAAGCCTAGGTGTTTAGGATGGGTTTTGGGATGTGGACAGCACTTAAACACTAGGTTGGGGTCACCTAAAGCTCTCTAAATGTTGCAGAAATTTTCTGGACAGCACACTAAAAGGCTTGAATAATTGCGTTAAGTGTTGGGTTAGGTGTCTAGAGTGTGGTCAACAATTAAGTACAAGAAATGCTAACCTAAAACCCACTAAAGGAGTGCAGGAAAACAGTGGACAGCAAAATAAAACAGTGATGCAAACATATAATGCGATGGTATGCATGTAAACAAGCTAAGGGAAGTTAACTTAAATTCCTAGGATGCATCTAGCACATGTAAAGCATACTAGCTATGCTCTGATACCAAGATGATGTGAAACAATCCCATGCGAAAATGATTTGCTTAATGAAGTTTGCACGTTTAGATTTAGAGGCAATAATAAGCAAGATCTTATGCGGAATTGAACAATAAAATAAATATTAAAGTGGTACCTAGCTTAGGTTTTTATCTCACATGCATAGAGGTTGAGATCATTAAATAGTCAAATAAATCTTACTTTGCATACATGGATTGTTCCAACTGTAAATTCCAATACTAACAATAAGATTAGTCTATGAAAGATCCCTCACACAACTCTTCTAATTACTAGGTTTTAGCGGAGAAGCATTAACATGATCGTCATGAATTTACTAGACCACAATTGAGAGTCACTACGAAGATAAAAGATCCGGGGGAAGAGTTTACCCAAAGGAAGTAGATTCGAGGCCCCGAGGTGATCGTTTAGGTGCTTGAGAAAGTGGGCAGCAAGGCTTGGAAACCTTCTGGTTGGCGATTGGAGGTCTTCTGGACGTCGAGATAACAGCAAGAAACTGCTGGGCTTACTGGATAGCACTGGGGGTGACTGGATAGCCACTATGAGGGATTTGACATCAGTTTTGACTTCCCAGAATTCTGGATAGCAACCGGAATTGTCTGGACAGCAAATTCCTATCTTCAAATTCCTGGACAGCAGCAGTTTTTGGTCTTGGATAGACCCTGGACAGCACCCAATCAGGGTCAGCAAGGATTTGGCTTGCTCGTGGTGCTGCTGGACACTTTGGGCAGCAACTTGTGGCTTTCCGGGAGGCAGGACCGCGAGGAAAGTTGCTGGAAAAGGAAGGGACAGTATGCGGAAGTGAGGGAGGGAGAGTTAATTACCATTAGAGTGGCAATTAAAAAAAGGAGAGAGATGGGGAGAGGAAATTAAGGAGTAATTAATGCTAATTCAAATTCAAATTTTGAATTTGAATTGTCATTAATTGGGAGCATTAAGTGAAAGCGGAGAGAGAGAGGAAAATTAATAAAAAATTTGAAATTAATTTCAGATTTTAAGTGGATTTGGCGGGATTTAATTTGAATTTTGAATTCAAATTAAAGTGGGAATTAATGGACCCTTGTTTGGAGCCATGAGTTAAGCTCCTAATTAAGGGGAGGACTAATGGGCGGCCATAGAGAGAGAGAGACAGAGAGAGAGAGGGAGGGATTTAGGGAGAGAATTTGTAACTTTCAAATCAATTTATGTTATTTAGGAATGAGAATGACAACTCAAATCTAATTTGAAATTCAAATAGACTTGGAGTTATACACTTTCCTAAATTGGGATTCCCTATATGGAAAGAATTTAAAATTTGAATTTGAATTTCAAAAGAATTCAAATTTTCCCTCTCATGCTTGAGCTAAATTAGGAAGTCATTATGGTGATTGAAATCAACATAATGAAGGGGAAATTATGAGGGGGGCCGGCGGCAAAGGGGAAGGAGGAGATGGCTTCGGGTGAGGGGAAGGGGAAGGGCTTGGGTTGTCGGTGGGAGCTTGAGGTGGTGGAGCTAAGGAGGACTTGGGGGGAAAGGGGATGGCCGGTGGTGGATGGAGAAGGGGAGAAAGGAGATGAACAAAAAATACAAATAAGATAAAATTAAATTAACGAACTCACAAAGAGATCGTAAGAACCGCGAACCTTGGACTCTTCTAAAGATTGACGGGTATTGCAAATCGCCCTCCTCGGGCTTCTCCTCTCATGAACTCACTAAGAGATCAAACAAGAACAAACTCTTTTTCATTCAATAATTCATCATCCTTTTCAAGAGGAAGGGGAGGGCTTAAATAGCCAAATACATGAGGGAAAATAAAAAGACACAATTGCCTCTAGGGCAAACATAAAACAAAGCCCTCAAGTGAGGGTAGAAATGAAAAAGTACAAATAACAAATAAAATACATAAAAATAAATAGACATGATCGTAGCCGTTGATCTTCGATGTCCTCATCATTATTACACCAAGTGAACCTTGGACCAATATCACATAAATCCTGAAGATCATGATTAGCCATAAAAAATTTCATCTCTTTCGGTCCCTTCGACATACAAAATCGTTTACCACCTCGCTTGTCCTCCTTAGAAAGAAGACAATTGAAGTCTCCAGCAACAATAGTGGGAGTACCATCCGACATATTCCTGCCAAGGTTCTCCCAAAGATCCCTTCTAACTTGAAATTCTTTATTACCATACACCATGGCCACATGCCAACATCCCTTGCTAGTAGTATCAAGGACCCCAAACACAAGTTGAGAAGATTGTTTTCCCACCGTAAAGGATACAAGATTTCTATTTCAAAGAACCAGAATGACTCCAGATGTACCTTCAGCCGGCTAATGGAAAAAGTCCCAATCAGCACCAATAACTCTATTACATCTCTTCTATCTATGTTAGAAAACTTGGTTTCAGCTAAGCCAACAAAACACACAGCATTGTCTTTCACAATTTCCCTGAGGTATAGAGAGGCTTCTCTCTTTCTAGCTCCTCTACAATTCCAAAAAATCAAAGAAGTCATTTATTACATAATGGGGAAAAGTCCCCGCCTTTCTTCTTTGCCTTGCTTTCAACTTTCCTCTTTCTAGAGATGGGTTCAATAGGACCCAAAACTGTCAGTTGTAATTTGGATTTCTATTTAGCAGCAATCAAAAGCTCTTTATCAGCACTTCCTTGATTAGTTTTGACATCAATTCCTTGATCTTTAGATATAGCAATATCAATATCTTCAGCAATATTGGTTCCTTCAGCAATAAAGTCAGAGGCAGCAGGATCAATAATGGTTTCTTCAGCAATAATATCAGAGACAGCAAAACCAGCAGCTATGGGATCCAGAACAGAATTTGCAATACCAATAGAATTAACGAGAGGATCGATAAAAGGAGATTCAACTTGTTTAGACGGATCAGAAAAAGGGTCAACTTTTGCCGTATCAGAGATTGTATTTACATTTGCTGATAGGCTCAGTCAAAACATCAAACCTGTTTGACAGACAAACATCAGAAGAATACTTCTCGTGAGCAAAGCCCTGATGGTTACCACTAAGACTACTTTCCACAATTTGCCTCTTCTACTTGATTAGTATTTAACATCCTGGACACTAAGGTTGCACTTATCAACAATAGTGTCATTATGATTATCATGATGCTTGACATTAGCTTCCTTATTCCTGCTGCCTAGTCAGTTCCATTCTTATTAGTTCTATTTTTGAACTTGACATGAATCCATGGGCCATAATCCTCATTTTGCCGATGATGTATAGTATCATTATCAATGGAAAAATTCATCTCACTGCGTTTTCCTTTAGCATTATCATATTCAGTTCGAAGAACAGGACATTAAGATTTTACATGTCCAATTTTGGCAACCTATCAACAATAGTGTCATTATGATTATCATGATGCTTGACATTAGCTTCCTTATTCCT
Source organism: Dendrobium nobile (assembly GCA_022539455.1). Taxonomy (NCBI): domain Eukaryota; kingdom Viridiplantae; phylum Streptophyta; class Magnoliopsida; order Asparagales; family Orchidaceae; genus Dendrobium; species Dendrobium nobile. The sequence goes on along the minus strand of CM039733.1, from coordinate 28,557,692 downwards.
GCTGCCTAGTCAGTTCCATTCTTATTAGTTCTATTTTTGAACTTGACATGAATCCATGGGCCATAATCCTCATTTTGCCGATGATGTATAGTATCATTATCAATGGCAAAATTCATCTCACTGTGTTTTCCTTTAGCATTATCATATTCAGTTCGAAGAACAGGACATTCTGATTTTACATGTCCAATTTTAGAGCAATGATAGCAAAAAGAAGTTAATTTCTCGCATTCAACTTTATGGAAAAATCTTCCACCCATACCATCTACCGAAACTCCCAAAGGCAACTTGGATTCTAAGTTTATGCGAACACATACATGAGCAAATTCCTTCTTTCCCCACTTAAAAGAGTTGCCATCTAAGTACATTGGAGTTCCAATCCTTGAAGCAATTTTTGAAATATTTACTTCATCCCAACAATAAAGCGGCAAAAGTGGAAATCGGGTCCAAACGGGAGCAGATAAACCTTTAAGATATAAAGGTGAAAAGATGGGAGACCATTTATCCATACCTATAATGTCCCACCAACATACTAAGGGCCACCACTGAGAACTTCTTCCATAGCATCAGAAGTTTTAAAGGAACAAAGAATCCAATTTAGGAACAAAGAATCCAATTTAGGAACAAAGAATCCAATTTAGGCCCAAAGTAGTCAAATGGAAATTACCAAATTTATTCCATTGCCTCCGTAGTTCCGTGCTACAAACCGAAAAAAGAATGTTCTTCCCAAGAACCTTCAGCACAACAGAATTATTCAAAATTTGAGAATTAGCAAGCTATAATTCCGAATTCAGTTTCACAGTAACTCCGTCTGAAGGCATTTCAGTTGAGTTAATATCAAAATTGATTTTGACATGATGAGGCTTCCGTCAAGCATTGATAAAGGATTCTTTTTGATTGTTAATTTCATCAATCAGTTGATCTGCAGCTTCACTAATCAGCAGAACAGGTTTAACAGTTTCAACTGTTGGTACTTCAGGAGTAGAAAAATAAACATATAGGTTACGCGTAAGGGGTCCCTCGTTGTTTCCAACAAATTTAGTGACTTTAAGAATCAAGTTCAAGGATGTAGAGGCATCCAGATCCACGGTACCGAACTCAATACCTGATTCTTGCAAAGAAGACAACTTCGGAGGTTCTGCCGATTTCTTACCCTTTCCCTCAACAACCGGGAGTTGAATTTTATCATGAATAGCGATTGAGCTGTAATCTTCTTTGATGATCAGAGGTCTATGACAGTTTCTTGAATCTCCGTTCATAATTCTTCTATCAATAAAATCAGCATTCTTGATAGAAGATGGAGAAGACCCACAGGAAGGATTAGAAGGCGGAATATTATCAGGAGGTGGCCGGAACTCCGACGGCGATTGGCGGCCCGATGCCATCATGAACAGGAGCATATTACCTGCAAAAAAAGAATTCGAAAAAAAACACTCTTTAGGAAAATCGGCCCGACGTTGATTTGGTGTTGTGGATAGGAAATAAGAAATTTAGTTTAAATCTTGCCAAATACAATAAATTATATTTTAAAAAATTCATAAAATATTTAAGATACGCTTGTCGGACACACGTGTCCAATTTGTCTTTAATATTTTTTTTAATTGGATATGTTTTCAGCGTGGTCAGAAGAGTGTCGGACAAGTGTCGTGTCGGATACGTGTCGGACACTGCACGCCTCTTTGAGTAGAAGTGTCGGTGCATTATAGCATATGAATGTATTGTACACACATGACTAACTTGTAATTATATATGTAAATGAACAAATATGCTGATAAGTGTGAAAATACATATGTAAACATGTAAACATATAAGTACTCATGCAAATGTGCATATACACGTGCATATATATTATACATACCCACTGAATATGTGTGGCTATCATACAAACATATCATGCAAAATGCATTCAGAATCATATACTTGCATGGGCCCTGACAAGCCTTATGTATGCACATACGTGATATCTGAGGATGTTGTGCGGGTTAAGAAATGAACTTTAGTTCAAGCCAAATTCTCTGTTGACAAATAAATAGAATCGACATGGCTTGAAACATCGAATGAATACACCATCGTAGGGCCGACTAGAGTATTTGTTTTATACATTCATATTAGGTTTTCAATGTCTATTACAAGAAATGTTCATTAATAAATGCCTGAAGCTGACGAAGGACCCGATCCTCTGTCAAAAGATAGAGAGAGTCGACAAGGTTCGATTAGTAAAGCAAAATTACCGAAAATCCCAATTATGGCCATGTTGATAGAAAATGATAATCAGAGGGGACCCCAAACATTCAAAATACCTCCAAATTTCCATAAAATATATTCAATTGACTTTAACTTATTCATGAACGATATTAATGTTTAAAATTGAAATAAAACGACAAAATACTTAAAGAAAAATACCAATGAATACTCTGCAACAGTTTGTCAAGATGGACAAGCTTGACAATCACTTCAGCTAACAAAAAGCGAATGTTTAGTCGTGAATATCACTAGGATTTATTTTTAAATCATCTCTTACCAGTAAGGACATGACACGTGTTTTCTAACTGGTGGTTTTGCTGTCAAATGACACTGCGGGTAAACGGTTATGACTGGGACCATCTAACTAGGTGATATTGTCACTAAATGACACTATTAAATTACGGCCATGATTAAATCCCAGTATGTTCCCCAATGACTATAAATCATCGTGTAATGAATCAATAGGTTATGACTGAGAGGGAACAAAGCCCTCTATTAGTGAAGGTGGATTCAAATTTGTCCAATTAAACAAACATTCACCTCAAGTCTACAAGGTACCCTTGAAAGAAACAACCCATGGCTATCGATAAGGATTCTTCGGTTAGGTTGGTTCAACTAACTCCTCTGACTAAGTGGACTAGGGACTATGATAGCTTGGGGCAATGGAATCATGAAATCTTGATTGTGTTCATCATCATTTCCCTCACCATCCGCTTTAAGTGCATGGTGATATAAATTTCAATTTTTTAAATGTCAAATCTTGGTGCTACTATATGTTGGATACTACGTATCTATTCGACGACTAGCTTTAACCAAAAGTTCTCTCTCGTTATCGTGAGGGATAATTAGCTATTGAGGCTTGCACCTATAGGAAACCTGAACTCATATTATAAAGTCCTCACAAAATGAGATTGAAATCTCTGGTTAATTCCTTATTCAAAACGCAATCCGCCTTCTGAAAATTTACTTTGGAACTTACTCGTTAAAACTCTTCTCGGCAACTTGAACACGAAAAAGAAAAGGGGGCGCGGAGAGGTCAGGGAGCGAATTTTCGAAACCCACAATATTCTTGTAACATTCTTGGCCATGCAACTATTTATTTTATTAATTTATGGGATCAATAAATTTCGTTTTGTTTATCTCCGATGACATTTATAATATTTTGTATGTTAGTTATGTTTCTTAAATTTTATTAGCTCGTTGGAGATTTGTGACTCATGAAAGTTGGGTTTGTGCAATATGCATTGAATTGTCCCAGTTTTGAGTTTCAGGGGTTAAAAGAATTCTCGGGTCCCTTAGAGAAAATTAGTTTCCTGAGGTTTCCTGTTACGTTTTAAATTTTGATTAGTTTGCAAAGTTGTATGAGAATCTTTTTCTTTGCGAAGTAAAAAGTTTAATCTTGGAACAATTCATTATGCTTTGAAAGTTGAATCAATTAAGATTGTGAGAATATGATTTATTTTAGTGATCTTAGCACCCCCACCCTAAATGAAAATAGAATTTTTTTTGTTTTTATCGATGTATTAGTAAAACCTAAGTTAGAGAGATTTTGAACAAAATGAAATGTGGAAAAGCTATTAGACCTTATGGTATTCCAATAGAGGTGTGAAAATGCTTAGGAGATGAAGGAATTTCTTGGCTTACAAAACTTTTCAATATTATTTTGAAAACTAAAAAGATGCGTGGAGAATGAGTTTATTGATTCCTATTTTTAAGAATGAAGGTGATGCATAAGAGTATGCAGATTATAGAGGGATTAAGTTAATGTGTCATACTTTATAACTTTGGGAGAGAGTTATTGAGCATAAGTTACGATGTGATACTAATGTTTCTCAAAATTAATTTGAATTTATGTCGTGTAGGTCTATTGTGGAAGCTATACATTTATTAAGAGTTTTGATGGAGAAGTTTAGGGAGAATAAAGAGGATCTATATATGATATTTATTGATTTAGAGAAAGTTTATGATAAAGTTCCAAGAGAAGTGCTATGGAGAGTTTTAGAAAAGAAAGGGTTAATAATGCTTATACTCAAGTCATTTAGGATATGTATGCATAAGCTATTACTTGTATTCAAACACAAGGAGGTTGGACCAAGCATTTTCCTATTTCAATTGGATTACATTAAGGATCAGCTTTAAGCCCATATCTTTTTGCTTTAGTATGGATGTTTTTACTAGGCATTTGTAGGAGGATCTCTCCTGGTGTATGCTTTTTGCTAATGATATTCTTCTTACTGATAAGACTAGAGTGGGAGTTCAAGTTAAACTTGAATTATGAAGGTCAACCTTAGAGTCGAAAGGTTTTTGTTTGATTATATCTAAAACCGAATACATATAGTGTAATTTTAGTAGTGATAGATCTAATGGGGGGAGGGGGTGTGGATTGTGACTTTGGGCTATCAAGTCGTTAATATCAGTTCACATTTTAGATATCTCAGGTTTATTGTCCAGAGTGATGGTGAAATATATGGGGATATTATTAATAGAATTCAAGTTGGATGGTTGAAGTGGAGGATTGCATCGGGTCTGTTGTATGATAGAAAAATTCCTCTCAAACTTATGTGAAAATTCTATAGATGGTAGTGAGACCTGCAGTGTTTTATAGCACAGAGTGTTGGTCATTAAAAGAGAAGCATACAATTAAGTTAAGTGTTGCAGAGATGTAGATGCTCATGTGGATGAGTGGCAAACTCTTAGAGATAGAATGTGAAACGAGCATATATGTGAAAGGTTGGAGTAGCTCCAGTGATAGATAAGATTAGAACTCTCCTTGGATGGTTTGGTCTCATAAAACTTTAGCCTTTTGATGACCCAGTTAGGAGAGTAGATGTATTAGATTTGGCTTAGGTTAAGAGAAGTAGAGGTAGACCTAAAAAGATTTGGTTAGAAAATATTAAAAATGACCTTTTTTTTATTAGATTTAAATGAGATTTTGACTCTTGACAAGACAATGGAGAAAAAAGGTTGTACATAGTGGGATAAAAGCTTGATGTTGTTGTTGTTGTATGCAACTTTTCCAACTCATAACTTTTATTTTTTACGATTATTTATCTTGTTATTTTTGTCTCTCATTCTACAGTTCTAAGTTTCACTACTTTCAATCTCCCCAGCTGACAGTTGGTCGAGGATTCATGCTTTAGCGAGGTTATATTGAGACTATGACTCATATGAGCACGCTCCCAAGCGATGATCACTTGAAAAAGGAAATATATGATTTCATTAGAAATATGAAAAAGATATTAAATCTGATGTTTAACATTTGTCTTGGAGTTTTGTGAAAATCGTGATGAGAGATCATTGGGGGGAGTAATCAGCAAAACTAATGAGCGTGAGCGAGAAGATTTGAAGTAGAAGTGATGATATGAAATTAGTGGAAGCCTTTAAATCTCGTAGTTCAACTACTCCCAGGATTTCACAACATAGCTGTAAGATTTGCAAAAAATTATTTGGTATGATTTAACCTATATCTTGACAAAATCTCTATTAAATCTTGCAACCAAACCTATAGAAATGCTTTTTTGTTATTGAATAAAACTCTAATTAATTCTCTTCTTCATATGCTCACCGTTGTCTTTCATGATCTAATTCAGGAGACAAGTCCCACCACCTGCAAAGCCTGCAACAAGATCTTTAGGTCGTCTAACAAGTGCTGTCAGAAGAGGTAAGTTTCATTTTATCTTTTTTCCAATGGCTGCATTACCTCCATTTTATCTTTGGGTTATTTGTATCCAACAGCAGTTGAATGTCCAGGGGTTGATGCCAATGGAAATTCTAATGATCTGTCAGCAAAACTACTTCATCTAGCATGGCATCCATCGGAGAATTCAATCGCTTGTGCTGCTGCAAATAGTCTGTACATGTATTATGCAAATTGATGGACCTTTGTGATACATTTTGGATAGACTTTTTTTTTTTTTTGTGAAAGCTCTTTTACTGCCCAGAAAAAAAAAATCAACAGGGTAATCAATATTACATTTTCGCACTAATTCCATATAGGGACCAGAGAAGGAAAAGTTATTACGTCCGGACAAAAACCGAAAATCCGGACGAATACCGAGCGATACTGAGTACTGTACCGAGCACGGTAACGAGCGCCCAAGTGACGTGGTACTTTGTTATTGATCCCTGGATGCATTCAACGGCCGCCAGAATCCAAGCGGAAGTCAAACTTCTCTTGTTCCCTGGAGGGCAGCTTGTTTCTGATTATTATTTTATCATTTCCCTTTTGTAGGGGAGGCCAAGAAAGAAAATAACCATAAAATTTAGTTGTATTTCTTCTTTTAGGTCGCAATATGTTGTTGTAGCTCTTCAACCAAATACAGAAAGGCTAATCAGGAACGTCTCTGGCGGTGGAAGGGGGTCATCTGATACTGGGGGAATTGTATGGGAAATAAATTGTTAGGTCTTGATCTTGGAGGTGTGTAATTATATTCATTTTTTTTAATTTTTTTATCTCTACAAAGTTAACTACCCTTCTAAGCAAATTGCTTACATCTTGCTTTTTGCCTGCTTATTGGGTATGTTTTATGATGCTGCTTGTTTTGCATTTCGTCCTTGCTAGGGTTCATTAGTTTCTATTTTTAGAATTAATTTTTCAGTTTTTGGCTAGCTTAGCGTTGCTATGTTTGGAATTTGTTGACATGGCCGAGATTTTGTCCTTGCAACTAAGGTTTTATTTGAGATGATTTTTTTATTATTTTTTAAAATAATTTTTTAGTTAAAAAATATTTTGAACTGAAACTTTTGTGCTAAAAAATTATTTAGAAAACAGTAAGAAAATCATCCCAAATAAAATTTAATACTCATCTGAAAAGTCAGAACAACCCACCTGAATAATTTCAAGGTCATGTAATACATTTGATGAAATCTTAAATATGAGCAGGTTTTAAGCAGAAATAAGGAGAAGGAACGCGATGTATAGTTAATACAAGGAGCAAAAATGTTGACGGTTTGGCGTTATCTTTAAAAAAAATGTATGTATAAAATGCGTGTTAAGCGAAAACGCATATCAAATTTGTGTTTTCTTTTTAAAACACAGATCCAATTTATGTTATTGATGGAAAAACCTACTTTGTGTTTTTATCTTTTGGTTTTGAAATTATAATTTGTAAATGCATATGTTCAAAATAATTTTAGAATCTTTTTTGTCAAAAATGAAGAGATCTAAGAGATTTAATAATTATAAGAAATGTTTACTAAAATTTGGTAAAAAGTAATATTTGATTAAATTAATGATGCTTATTAATTTATTTATTAAAAAAATTAATGTTGCTTATTAAATGCTTATTTTTAAATATTTTGTTTATTAACTTTTATTTATTTAAAATATGTAATTAAGAATCAATGAATTAAAAATAAAATTAAGCAGTAAATTTATTAAAGTGAAATTTTCTTCTATGAATTTTAATTTTTATTTTATTTATTACATAAATTTATAAATAATAAAAAAATTTATAATATTTATTGATTTTATTAAAAAGTGGTAATGCAATGATTCATTTTTATATGACTAGAAAGCTTTAATTGATGGAGGGTTGGATATTATTCCCTTATAAGAGGAGTTCAATGAAGATTTAAGTGGATAAATAAGTTTTTTTTTTTGGATATTATGTCTTGTTTGTCTTAAATAATAAATTTTTTTAATATCGGATTTCCCTTGAACCTTTATATGCATGATGAGGTATTGTTTTAAGAATGTCAAAAAGGGATTCCTTAACCTTCTATAAGAACTTACAACAAGTCAAAGGAAAATAGGTGGGACATTGTTCAATCATAGGTTAGAAATGTTTGTACCTTCTAATGATGCATATTAATGTTGTATGAATGTTTGGACATTGGATTGTGATCAATAGTTGATAAGATTAAATGCAAAGATAATGTGACACATGTGATCTCGTAGGGGCTATGTAGGGCAAATGTTGTTTATCATATTGTATGCTATAATTCTACTTTTTTTTTCATTTTTTCATGTAATTGAAGATATTTTTTATTCCGTTATTGAGATTTTCTTATTCTTAATTTCATTGTCTAATGCACTATTGCTGATGAAATAATTTCTTTATAACTTTATTTCACTATGTGATGAAAGCAAGACAAAAAAAGAAAAATTAAACCACATTACATTGAAGTCAAAGGACAAATTAGCTGAGAAGATTTAAATTCTTATAGTAGTATAAAAAATAAGCTCTCATATGACATTCAATGGCATCATTCCCAAGGATGTACCTAGTAGGTGCTTGTCATGGTCTCATGTCTAGTTGGTTCTCCTCCTTACCTCTTCCTCCTCTTCTTGTGCACCCAGTGCATTTGACTGAGTTTGTTGGAAGAGCAAACCTTGTTGAATAAGGGGTGGCAAGCCTAATGGTGACATTCATGTAGGGATTTTCATTCCATCAGATGGTTATGCTTATGCCATTTGTAATTGATTATCAAGATGATATCCATCAATGGTGCTTCATTATAGATTGAAAACACTCAATCCTTGTATAACTACTACTACACCTAACATGCCTTCCCTCACATCATTGAGGGTCCTCCTTTCATAATTGTAGATGGCCTTGTATAATTATTCAATCCTATTTGCATGACTTGTTTCAAGAATAATATGTTAGAGCATCTGAGCATTTGGGCAGTGGATCGCCTTGGAGCATCTTATATTGATCTTCATGAAAGATCTGAAGTATATCTTAATGGATCATCCGGTGTCAAACTTCTTGAAGCCTAATTTTACTCATGAACTCTACAGTTCTATTGTCCATACAAGTTAAGTTTATCAAGGATATCAAAAGCATTGCAATCAATATATATTAAGTGTTTTACTCTACATGATAACTCCACAAATCTCATAAAGCATGTTGCATTGAACTTTTGTTTTCCCGTGACCACCAATAAATATCTCAGCAATACCTTTGGTCTATATAAATTAATCTAGGTACTTGTTGATAGAGAAAAAATAATCAATTTTATAATACAAAAACTTGTATGTCAAATTGAAACTAGAAGTTTGAATATCATACCACAAGCCTTTTCCCAGTCAATCTATGATAAACTATTTGGAGGTTTGGTTGGGGCTTTTAATAAATACAATGATGCCCATGATTTGTACCACCTCAAGTAAGCCGCCAACTCTCTTTTTCCTATTACCTTGTAATGGAAGTACTAGTGTTAAAAATGTGCATCAATTATTCCATGGCTCAATGTAGGTTTGGTGGTAATGCAACTAATCGATGTTCTCTCTTTGACACTATTTGCACAAAAGAATGTTTGTTCTATGGGCTCAATAGGGCATGATTGAACACCTCTAAACCGTTGCATTACCCTATCTAGAATATGTCACTTAGCATGCTTCATGCTAATAAGTGGAGCATAGGCTATCCAAATATCAATCCTTTCCTTAGATATTAGAGGCATCCAATCAATTATTGTATCATTATAAGGAAGATTACTTTAAAAAATTCTTAGAATAAAGCAATTTCACAAACTAAGGACATACTTAAATAGTTGGGTTACTCTTCACTTTCTTGACTTTGTTGAAATCCATCAAGCTCATTTCTATAGGTTAAAATGTTGCCAGTTGGAACCTCTAAGATCTTTTCCTTGGCCCACTTGTATTATAAACAACATTAGTTAATAAATGATGCTTATGTTGTACCATATTACCCAAAAAAAAAGATAAAACTTATCTAAAACATAGTTATTTTCTAACAATGCTCGGGGTAAAGGCACACATAGCATTGGTTGACTAACATGCAATCACTTCCTTTACTAAGCTTGTAGTAGTTGCAAATATCCAACTACGTACACACGTGTTGGCTTCATTGATAAATTTAACTCTTTATATATGTGTACCGGCATGGACCTTCAATGGAGTACATGGTAAATATCTCTAAGTGTTCAAGTAAAGGTAAGTAGTGTAAATGAATATTTGAATAGACATATCTGGGAGAAAAAATAACCTAGCACATACTAAATATAAGCTTTAATATGTCCTTAAAATATATGGAGAGGAAAACCATCATATGACTTGTAAATGTCTATCTCACAAGTGAAGTAGTAGTATTAAATGAATGCCTGAGAATGACCCCCTTTGAAGCTCACTTCAACTTCATCTTTATTTGGGTGATGATATATAACATCAAGCTCAGGGTGGCTACCCAGTATCTCATCATAACATTCTGGTAAAGTAGATGAGTGTATGCTAGCTCCAAACACAAAAGGTCTGACAAAGGTCCCACCATCAACCCTGACACCTAGGATAAGCTACACATCATAGAGTGTGATAGTCATCTCACCGATAGGTATGTATAAGTTTTTTGTTAATAGGCGCCACCCCTTGACAAATGTTATTATAAATTGATGATATAACCTGATGAACTGTGAATGAGATTATCATATTTCATTTTCATCTATATGAGATTTGGTTCACCAATGTCACACAAAAATCTGAGTATATAATCTACATGCTATCGAGTTTGCTTTGCTCTTTGTAAAAATCTGAGAGAAAGGCATTTTTCATTTACATGATTCTATGGTTGATGTATAAAGGGATTGAATGCAAGATTCCTTTGTTTGACAAGAATCTAAACAAAACTATTTATTCTTCTTCATCAAATATTTTTCTTGAATTTTTATCAATAAGTATAGAACAATTTTGTTGTGAATTTTTTTTTATCACTAAATTAGATATAATGTTCACCAATTCATTTCTCTTTAATGTTATGAGAGGAAATGCTATTGTTTACATAAAATACATTGTTTCTATTAGAGTACAAGTGTACGATGTAAAGGAGATTATGATTAATTTATTAATTTATAATTCTTTAATTTTGAAATTGCACATTAAAATACACCTAGATTTGTTGGTTCTTAGATGTATGTTTTGTTATAAGCAATTCATTATATATATATATATATATAACATTCAAATGAATAGTAGTTAAGACACAAACTTGATGTGTATACTACATTTCCAAATTATATGTAAATTTGGCCCTGGTGAATAATTATTATAATGAAAAGTTTACATTTATGCTTAGGTATTCGATAGTTTTAACGCATCCAATGGAAATGTATTATGGGTTGGTTAGAAAGTGTGCAAATATTTTTGAGCTACAATGGCATGTATACAACATGTGTTATTTTTGTTATATTGAACACGTCTTGAATTTTAATCACCTTACATTCATTTAATGTGAAGTATATAGTCATATTGGACAGATATGAATGCTCTATGTTATGAAGTCACTTGTAAATATTCAATGCAAGCATATATAGTTACATTGAGTATATGTTTTGTGCTACGATCACCATACACAGTTCATGGTTGTATCAAGTTTATACATATGTTTTATTTCTTAATAGTGTATGTATATGCATTATTCAATAAAGGATGAACTTGGTACCCTCTCTTCTTGTTGTTATGGTAAGTAAACTACTTCTTTGATCTTGTATTTGGCATATACATATTGAAAAAGAAGCAATAAATAATAATGAATTTAAGTAATATTCTTTATGAAATGTAAATGCTTTTATCTTGAATTTTCTTAATCTAAAGTCAATGGTAAGATAACTTGAATAGAATTTCATAATTTATTCCTTATGGTTGCAAGTAAAAGTCAACATATGAAACTTTTGGCAAAATTATATCCTTCAGTAGAAGCGGCAGTGTAATTGGCAAATATTCCATCGGTAACTTAGCAACAAATTTTTCGGCGAATATACCGCTGAGAAATAACAGGCGGAAAATTTGCCGGTAAAACCGTTAATTTTTATAAAACCGGCGGTAACTTCTGACAAAAAATACGCTAGAAATTACCAACAAAACTTCCATCATAAAATTCTCCGACTTACTTAAACCAAATGAAATAATTTTGGCAAAATTTCTACCATAAACATTTTCGGTAGAAAATCCGCTAGAAAAGGCCCTATTTTACTTCCATGACCGTCTTCTTTCTCATTTCACTCCTACTCATTTTCCTTCGCTTCTGCTTATGTCAGTCGCCTCCAAATGAATGTCGCCTCTGTCACCTTCATGTTCACCACTTTGTCGCCAACATTCACCACCTCAATTGCCGAAAATTTTTTAAGTAGCCAATTTATTTTTTCTTTGGTCATGAATGTTCTCGGTAGACATTTGCAAGAGATTGTACCATGGTGTGTTTTTTTTATTAATAATATTCTTCTTGTTGATAAGACTAGAGAGGGAGTTAATGTGGATAGTATTAGTGGAATTCAAGTAGGATGGTTAAAGTGGAGGAATGCATTGGGCTTATTGTGTGATAGAAAATTTCCCTCGAACTTAGTGAAAAATTCTTAAGTTGTGGTGAGACTTGCAATTCTTTATGGTGTAAAATGTTGGTCATTAAAAGATAAACATAACATTAAGTTAAGCATTTGCAGGTATGAGAATGCTCATAAGTGAGAGAGTTTCCTTAGATGGGTTGGTTACATATAGTGGTAGCCTCCTGATGACTTAATTAAGAAAGTAGAGGTATTAGATCTGTCTTATGTTAAGAAAGGTGTAGACGTATTTAAAAAGACTTGGATGTTTATGTCACAAGAAAAGTGAAAATTATATTTTCACATGCCAAGAAAGTTGATAAATTTGTTAAAATATCTTCAGCGCAAACTGCATTTTCACACAAGCACGCCTTTGAAGACCTATGAACGCCTTTTTGGCATGGTAGGGTTGAATACTACGATCGTGATAGTACCTGACACTGACGTGCACGTCTTTCTTCATGTGGCGGGCAAGCTAAGACTTCTTATATTTCCCCTAAATGGGGGAGAAGTCGGGAGGCTGCCATGTTTTCATTGATAGGGGACTTATGTGAAATAACACCATCTAATTTACAAATCAATTTGAGTTCAATATATTTTCATTCAGCATATGTTAATCCAATATCTAAGATCATCATATTATATGTAGGCTAAAATCTTCATATTATGAATATTAGAAATAAAAGAAGTTGAATGTAAAACTAATTGATACAAGGATAAAAGATATTAACATATGATTTTATTTATGGGATGATTTTCTTTTTCATTTAGATAACTTGCAACTACCCAGCTTCATCTCAGATGGAAAATTTTGAAGCCTATGTTCTAATCATAAAAATTAATTGCACCTAAGGCCAATCATGTAATTGTTGGTCTATATCATTGAGGGTTTATACCATAATATTGATATTGAACTTCTTATAGTGAGTATGATTCATATTTTGATTCTCGATGCATCCCATCTAAAAGTTCTAATATAATTGAGGAAGAAAATATCTGACCTCTTAAGGACTTAGTTTATGATGCAACTGAAACACAATTTAAACATTATACAGAATAGTCACCAAATAAGGAGGCACAAATTTTTTATGATTTATTTTATACTACCCAACAACTAAAATAGAAGGGGTGCACCACTCACTCAAAGTTATCATTTATGTGAAGATGTTATGAATTAAGGTAGAATATAATATCCCCTGTGAATATTTTAATTAATTCATTGGGCTACTTAAGAAAACCACCCTAGCAGATAAAATAATTCCCTAAAGATTTATATTGGACTAAGAAGTTGGTTTCCAAACTTGATTTTACATGCACAAAAATAGATTATTTTATTAATAAATGCATGTTATATTATAAAGATGAATTATCATAGATTCCATGCTATCATTATAATGCTCCAAGATTTTAACCAAAGTCTGGGATGAAAAAAAAGCTGAAGCACATACTAGATAATATGATCTTTTACTTACCCATAATTTTTGGACTACAACGGTTATATACATCCATGAGATTTACTTCATATATGAGATGACATAATTAACACATCTCACAAGAAGATGTTATTACATATCCATAAGAACTAGAGGCCCATAAATATTTTGATTATATACATCCCACCTTCACCACATAAACAAGAAATATAACATTAGGTTTTTGCATAGATAGTTTTACTTCATTTTGACACTCCTTCACCTTAATCATGCTGGCCCGTGATACTCACCCCTTACAATCTTTCTCTAGAGTTGTGTATGACTACTCCTTACATGTTTCTAACGTTAATCATTCCAAGGCCACATAATTCAAAAGTAAAGATCGATGTATTTTTGTAATCGTTAATCAATGATTTAAATTTATTATGGAAGGAGTAATCATATATGATATCTCCACCAAATAAAACTTCATAATGAGGGCAATATTACTTTAAATAATTAGTAACTTTCCTAAGTACGATATACTTTTAGGTTGGAACACTTCTGATAAATTAGCTTATCCATATTATATGAAATTTAAAAGTCATTTACTTTAAAGTATAAAGAGAAGAACACTTTACATGACTGTCACTACATATTCTTACCTACATGTCATTCTTTCAGGTGAAATAAGGATGTATTTACTAAAAATAAAATGATGATGTTGTAGCCTCCTCCTTGAGAAACCAGTGAAGAAATATTTGAAAGAGTAATATTCATACCCATGATAGTTGATTCTTTAACATTAACTGATTACAAATTGCTAATGTATGGTGTCAACCACAATTGAACCAAGAAAAGTATTTTTTGGTTCTTATCATATTGAAGAACAAATATGATCAGACATAACTTATATGTGACATATAGAGACAAATATTTTTGATAATATATTCAATAAAATCATGGACATCAAAGATAAATTCAAAGAAAATATGAAAAAAAAGTATTAACTTAAAGGACATTTATAAGAGGAAAGTTTTAGAGTTCAAGGATGGTGGAAATGAAAAACTTATCTAAACAAAAGATCTATTCACCTTGACTTTAAAGCAGAGATGAGTAGTTTGTGAATGGGTACAGACTCTATGGGTATCTAATAGCTACTCTTCCAATTTAAGTAAATATGTTGACATAAGATCTGAGAGATTGTTTGGATTGAAATATCATAACTATCATATCTTCATGCAATATCTACTATAAATCACCTTTAGTTTTTTATCCGATCTAATTTTAAAGTCCTTAATTGAGCTAAGTATCTTCTTCAAGGATTTATGCTCTTCAAAATTGAATGCAGAGCACCTGATTCTTATGGAGTAGCATATTCCTTTTATTCTATGTAAAGTTGAGAAGATATTTCCTCCAATACTTTTTTACTCTCTATAGCATCTACCCGTATATTACCATATAAGGCTACAGTAGATGGATCTGTTCAGTATCAGTGGATGTGTCCTTTTGAGAGGTATTTAAATAAACTTAAGAAGATTGCTAAGAATAAAGCACATCCTGAAGGCTCAATTTATGAAGTATATCTAATGTAAAAGCTAACCCAGTTTTATTTGTATTACTTTGACACAACATCACAATCAACTAGGAATACTAAACCTCAAAATATGGGTCATACAGATTAATGTAAATCCATAAATTTATCTATATTTAATGGAAATGGTGAACCCACAGGGCCTAACACTGTTTGTTATTTGACTAATAAAGATATGAGAGCTGCCACATTGTATGTCTTACTTAATAGTAATAAAATTGAGTCATATCTCGAGTAAGTATGAGTTAGCTTGTTCATATATTTATTACTCATAAATCATAACTATATAAAATTTGTAGAGTCTTATTAATGTTTTGAGTACATCAATATCAGTAGATGTCTAAAAGATAGTGGAAATAAAATCCCCAAAATTACTTCAAAAATATAGTATATATTTTGACTATTTATTTTTAATACTTTATCTTAATTAGTTAACACAGTAGTCAATAAACATGCTACTAATATATTAATATTTGATCGACCAATTAGGTGCATACTTAAGGCAGTGATTTGTAATATCAGGGACTACTGGGTTTAGCTCGGGGACCAAATATATTAGTAAAATATTAACCATTTTTTTTTTTGTTAATGACTATAAATTCCAAACTAAATATTTGTATGAAGGTGGGAAGATAGATAATTCTTGTGTTTTTTGTAAGAGAGAAAACTTATACAGGTGATGATTATGAGTACAATAGGGTATTACAAGAAATATTACAATTGGAATACCATGTGATGGGAAAAATGTTTATCTATTAAATTATGGTTAGTTTAATTTAGTGTAGAATAGAGGTACAAGAGTACATGTACTTTACGGTATAATAGAAGTAAAGTAGGGTAGGAGATATGCAAAATTTAACTCATTCATCATTGCTAGTCAGGCAAGATAAGTTTGTTTTTCTAACTATCCGAGTAGATTACGAGGCAAATAGGATTGGCTTATAATTGTTTAGACCCAACGCAGGGGAGTCATTAAGAAAACCACATAAATAGAACCAACACATCAAGAAGAGCATATGTCAAACTTAAAAGATATTGTTAATGATGGATGATCAAATTGAAACTAATAAGAGTGAGTAATAGTTGGAGGATGTATATTTAAATATAAAGGAAAGTCATAATGAGTCTAATAGTGGTGAAGATGTTTCATCATATGGTAGTGAATCAACAAATGATGAGTAAAAAGAAGGTCAATATATTTAATAAATTTTGATAAGCAATTATAAATCAATAATTTATATTAACAATATGATTTATATTTAATGGCATAGTAATAGTTCATTTATTTTATTATTGCTCTACTTCAGTTATTTAATTGTTGCACTATTTTATATTAAATATTTATTATAATTTATATTACTAATATTTCTTTTTTTTATAGATGGCTTCAGGGGATGAACTTTACTGAGGATTGAACAAGAATATTTTTGGTATGTGCACGAAGGTGACTAGTGTCTCAGCTAATAGGTCAGTATGTATTGAGGGGACCTCTTTTTGTCAACCTGCTACTCAGAGTAAGCCTAACCCTCCTTTACCTACTCCTCCAACTAGTAGCCAGCAATTCTATATATTAAACCCCCGCTTTCCTTCACCATATGCCACGTATAGTACTCCATCTATAATTACTACCACCACCCCCACCTTCTCATGGAGGCCCTCCCACTAATCCATATCCATCATATATCCCATCATTCTATCCCTTATAACTCCCTCAGTCATGTATAGGTGGACCTTTTACCCCATTTGTAGAAGAACAGGCGTTATAAGGGCACATGTTGATTGTACCTAAGGTTGACACGTACGTACTTACTATATTCTTAACATGCTACTAAAATTAGATAAATATTTTTTCACCTAACTATTTTGTGTAGGTTTCATCCATCAAAGTAGCCAACATATAAAATATGGGACATCATATATACTAGATAGGATGGTCCTTATATTTCTTGGAAGAAAATCTCAAAAGAAGTGTGTGAAAAGTGGTTCAGAGAGTTTGAGATTAGTTATTATAAAAATATATTCTATATTATAACTTTATTAATTAAGCTAAAAAATATATTCTATGTAAAGAGATTTTTATTGGTTTCCTCATCTCAATGATAAAATTAAAAAGTATTTTGAGAAGCTCGGGTCGACTCTCATGCGAGACCTATTTATTAACATTACAAAAGTCATGCGAGCAACCACTCTGGATTGGTGAGAGTATATTGGGTAGGCTGACCAATGCTTGGGATAGCCCAAATTATACCAGGAGGAGGGTCCATAATAGATAAAATTGAGCTTCTGATGTTGGGGGCATAGGTAGTTCTCTCCATACTGGGGGCTCAATTCTACAAACTGAGCATAGTTAATATTTAGTAAGAAATTTTAAAAGATTTTAATACTTTACTTAGATATGAATACTAATGTAAGTATATTATAGAAAGAGGTGGTGAGTAGAGAACTGACTGCTGTTGAGTTGCATATTTATACCCATAAGTGGCAGGAGGACCAACATTGGGTTTATGAGCGAGCAAGGAGAGCCTACATGAGCACATAAGTTTAATATTTTTGATGACAAGTGTAAATCACTTATTCTTTTATTAACTTTTATAGGACGAGTATGCATGGCTTCGAGAGAGCTAGCCAAGCATATATGAGGGATCTTTTGGAGGATCAGCTGATTATTCTAACTTTCGCACTTGATCTCAAGCAGTAGGAGGAATGAAAAAAGGCTGAGTTTATGGCTTAGGCTAGCAAGCCTACACATATAAGGGCAGACATCTGGTAACTCCAGTTTCTCAATAAGTAACCAAGAGTCATTGTATAGACAACAAGTACTTTCCCTTATAGATGAGCTTGAGCAAGTCAAGAAATCACAAGCTACATGCAAATGCAGTAAACTCAGTTGTTGGATGAGCTAAAAATTGAGGGGGCAGTTTAGCGGAAAGAAGGCAGCATCAGTAGAGGAGGAGACTGATTCTGATTAGATATTTTTTTTATTATTACTAGACATTTCATTTATATGTTGGACATTTCATTTATATATTTGTTTATTTTATTGTCAATTTTTAATTATACAACGAATGAACTTTATGTTAAATTTTAAATTGTTTGGTAAATGTTCAATGAACTTGGATTGATCAAATCTGTTATTAAATAGTTTGGTGAATGTTAAACTATTTGTTTATATTCAATGTATGAATGAATATGATATATATATATTTTTATGCAGGTTCGATATGTTGTAGAAGCATAAATAGAAGAGGGAGTGCCTTTTTTTTATTTTTGCTACAGGTTTAATATGGATTTTAGGTAGAATATCCACCATAAATGGAGATATGATGAAAATATATCATATTTCAAGTAGAAATATTTCACCAAAAATTCTGGCGGATAACCCATCAAAAATTTATGCCAGTCTGTGTCCGACGAAAATGCTTTTTATTTCATGTTGGTAAAGAATCATTGTGTGTGCTCTTATTCTTTTTCATTATATGAAATGCTTTGCCATATCTATTTCATGTGATTATTTTAAGGAATAACTTAATGAAGTTTTGGAGTAATAAGTGTATTGCTCCAAAAAATAAATGGTATTAGTTCAAGAAATGTGGGAATGTAAGCGTTTGATTTCAAAAAATATGAATGAGTTTTTATTTCATGTTTGGAAGAGTTGATTCATTTTTCTTATTCAAAAGATATGATGTAACAAGTAAAAATAATAATAATAGACTTGGATTCTGTTATTATTTTGTTAATGCGAATGAGATTTTCATATTTTATTTTTCATGTATGTGCAATTTGGTTCACCAATGTTACACAAAAATCTAAGTGAAATTATTGTTTATATAATCTACATTCTATCGAGTTTTCTTTGTTCCTTGCAAAAATATGAGAGAAAGGTATTTTCCCTTTGCATAATTCCATGGTTGATATATAAAGTGCTTGAATGCTAGACTTCTTTATTTGATAAGAATTTGAGACAAAGCTATTTACTCTTCTTCATCAAATATTTTTAACGATTTTTTGTCAATAAGTATAGATTAATTTTTTTATGAAGTTTCTTTTTGTTGATCACTAAATTAGATATAATTTTCACCAATTCTAATGTTATGTGAGGTAATATTGTTGTTTACATAAAATACATTAGTGCTATTAGAGTACAACTGTATGATGTATATGATATTATGATTAATTTATTAATGTTGAATTCTTTACTTTTTAGATTGTGCATTAAAATCCACCTAGATTTGTTGGTTCATTGATATATGTTTTGTTGTAAGCAATTCATTATATATATATATATATATATATATATATATACATAAGAGTTTATATGTGAGTTTTTTTTCACATTGGCTTGTTACTATTTTTCTCCTTGATATTACAATTGTTATTCCACTTCATTCCAATAAGATTAATATTTTTATATGAGCATTTGTTTCATAACTTAATTTTAATTATTAAAAAATGAGCTTTGTCTTAGTAAGATAGTGATATGCTTCCCATCATTTTTAATTGTTGAATGAAGGAATGTTATGAATGAGTGTATTTTTATACCTTCAATGTATTATTTATTCAATTCAAACTTATTTTAATCATAAGATGAAGTGAACTCTTATAGAATTCTTGAGCTATATATTCATTGTTTTCATCCTAATATGATTAAAAACTTTCATGTGAAAATACCTGTGAAAATTTGAAGGGATCTATACATGTGCATCATGAATGTTTATAATAAAAGCTTACAAGTAAAGGTTATATGCTTTGTTTCATATCATAATTAGGAGAGGGAAAATTTGAATTGGTTCTATATATTCACAAAAGAGGAACTCATATGTAAATGCATACTTAAGCATTTCCAATGATTTATTTTGACAAAATTCTCATTTTCATCCTTGATTTAATTACCTCATGAGTTGATGTTATTAATAGAGTTTCTATGAGCATGTGTTCTTTAACATTCTAATGAATAATAGTTGAGACACAAACTCTATATGTATGCTACATTTTAAACCTACATGTAAATTTGGCCTTAGTGAATAATTGTTATAATGACATGTTTACATTTATGCTTAGGGATTTGATAGTTTAGCGCATCCAATTGAATGTATTATAAGTTCGGTAGAAAGTGTGCATATATTTTTGAGTTGCAATGGAATGTATACAACATGATTTTTTTTATTATATTGAACAAATGTCTTTAATCTTAATCACCTTACATCAATCTAATGTGAAGACTGTAGTTATATTGGACACATATGAATGCTCTATGTTACAAAGTCACTTGTGAATATTCAACGCAAGAATATATAGTTACATTGAGTTATGTTTAGTGCTACGATCATCATACATGGTTCATGAGTGTATCAAGTTTATACATATTTCATATCTTGATAGTGTATGTATATGCATTATTCAACAAAGGATGAACTTGGTATCCTCTCTTCTTGTTGTTATTGTAAATACACTACTTCTTTTATCTTTTATCTAGCATGTATGTAATGAAGTTGAAGTAATGAATAATAATGACTTTAAGTAACATTCTTTGTATAATGTAAAAGCTTTTATCCTGAATTATCCTATTTTAAAGTAAATATTAAGATAACTTGTGTAGAATTTCATAATTTATTGCTTATTATTGCATGTGAAATTCAACATATAAAGCTTGAAATATTTGTGTATAGAGTTTTTTAATACATTTACCTCATATATATTGCATAAAAAAAATTGATATTCATGTAAGTAAGGGTGTGTGCTAAATTTTTCTCATTTTAAATAAATTCACTTCTACTTGTTTCCAATTTAAATCATGCATTTTCCAATCACTACTTTCCTTTCCATGTTTATTTCTCTTGTGAGGAAATATGGTGGCGAATGATTAAGCTACAAGAAAAAGGAACCAGTCACTTCTATTTCTTCTAAATGGAGGTGTTACGGTCAAAAACCACTAAACAAATGATGGTGAGGTAAATATATGAAACTTAGGGCCCCTAGATCTCTTAAGCCATGCATGTAAATAGAATCTCCCTAGACCTTAGGTTCTTGTAAAAAAACCTGCATTTAACTTTTCAACCCCATTAATCCGCTAGTGATTAGGACTTTATTCATTATTGTCAAAATTAAATATGTGTAATATTGATTTATCACCCACATTTAGGATTTTCTTCTTTTGGTTTTTCTTAAATCATAATGTATATAATTCTAAATAAAGAAAATTAACTCCATATATTAATAAAAATAAAATAGATCAATCAAACATAAATAAATTAAACTAACAAAGTTTAAGTACATAAATGGAGTTAATGAATTTAAATTGAATAAATAAAAAATAAAATCCAAATAAAGTTAAATTAAATAAATTTAAAAAAAATTAAAATTAAATAAAAATGAAATAAAATCTTAAGAGAAAACTAAATAATTAAACTTAAATTAATATAACAAATTAATTAAAAACTAATTGGAATTTTGAATAAACCAAAATTTAAATACCTCAAATAAAAATCAATTAAAAAATAGTAATAAAAATCAATACTCCATCAATGAAGTTTTTAGGCTGGAATACCTCGAGTTGTTGGGCTACATATCTTAAGGAGGCTTTGGTCCTCATTTTGTGACAACACCACGAATGAATTAAAAAAATATGGTTATTAAATTGCAAACTTCATAAATTAATAATCAATAAATTTAACTAATTAAACAACATCAACAACCAATAATCAAACATAAATAAAATTGTAGATGCCGGGTAACTCAGGCTTATGAGGATATTAGCTTAGCCCCAAGGAGGATGAAATAAACCTTATATCCCTAGTTTAATAAAAAAATTACTATTCAACCTAAATAATTATTACAAAATCAGTAATAAAAATATTTAAAAATTAAAGCTTTCATACCTTTGTGTTTGACTCTTTCTAGGAAGAAATTGTGTATTAGATTCAAAGCTTAAGGACTAAAAGGCTTAATCAAAATGTTAGGACTCTATACAACCAATCCTATCATTCATGGGAGAAAGGTAGCATTATAATTATGAGCCTTAGGTCTTAGGTTAGTAGCTTTTACACTTTGAACAATAACAACAACATCAAGCCTTTGTCCCACAATGTGGGGTCGGCTACATGAATCCTTTTTCTCCATTGTGTCCGGTTAAAAGTCAAATTCTCATTTAAATCTAATATAGAAAGATCATTTCTAATCTTTTCTAACCAAGTCTTTTTAGTTCTACCTCTACCTTTCTTAACATAAGTTAAATCTAATACCTCCTTTCCTAACAGGGTCATCGGGAGGCCTTCGTTTAATGTGACCAAATAATCTAAGGCGACTCTCTCTAATCTTATCTTCTACTGGAGCTACTCCAACCTTTTCATGTATATGCTCATTTCATATCCTATCTCTAAGGGTCAAGCCACTCATCCACCTAAGCATCCTCATCTCTGCAACACTTAACTTAGTATTATGCTTCTCTTTTAATGGCCAACATTCGGCACCATAAAGCATCGCAGGTCTCACCAACATCTTATAGAATTTTCCCTTAAGTTTGAGGGGGACGTTTCTATCGCACAATAATCCCAATGCATTCCTCCACTTCAACCATCCAACTTGAATTTCATTGATAATATTCCCATCAATTTCACCATCACTATGAACAATAGATCCAAGATATCTAAAACGTGTACTCTTATTAATGACTTGATCGCCCAAAGTCACAATCCCCTCACTAGGTCTATTGCTACTAAAATTACACTCCATATATTCAGTTTTAGATTTACTCAAGCGAAAACCTTTAGACTCTAAAGTTGACCTCCATAATTCAAGTTTACCTTCAACTCCCTCTCTAGTCTTATCAACAAGAAGAATATCATCAGCAAAAAGCATACACCAAGGTACATCCTCTTGCAAATTTATAGTGAGATGATTAAAGCAAAAAGATATGGACTTAAGGCTGATCCTTGATGTAATCCAACCGAAATAGGAAAATACTTGGTCAAACAACCTTGTGTTTGAACACAAGGCTTTTACACTTTGAAGTCACTAATTAATATGATTCTTTAAAACCTAAAATAAAATAACTCAAATAAATAAAATCCTCTAAAATTTAATTAATAAAATTATTAAGTATTAAATTTTAAATTAAAATTAAAATCTCCCTCAACCTACAACCAGCAAATAACCTCAAACATAAATAACTTAAACATCAAGCCTCCCTGGACATGTTAAAAACACGTTACATTTTTAACATACTAGAAATTTATTTACTAGGGCCACTAGCTCTAATCTTAGGCTAGGCCGTAATGTATTTGATGTGATGTGGGTACTTTTGCCTCAAGGGTATCCTTAGTATGTTTATTTATTTATAGCACTCTATATGTCATAATATGCTTGATTATTTTTCTGTTGGTGCACTTAATTTATTAAACTTTATACACCTATATTACACCCATATATACATTATATTTATATTCACTCTATCTTTCTTTATTACAAAAAGAAGAAAACTATAATGTACCTAGGTGCAAATGTATATATAAATTTAAAGTACCTAGAATATATATACATTGAGTTATAAATTGTCTAGGAGATGTAAAAATTTGAAGGTATTTTCTTATATCGTCCTGGCCAATTAGGTGTATCATCCAAGACGATGCACAATAATTGATTGTACCGGCCGAAGTTAAAATGTTTTAAAACTGTGCCACGTGTATTGTCCAGGACGAACAGTGGATCGGTCAGGACGATTGTCCAATAATTGATCGTCTGGGGCTGATTTTAAGTATTTAAACGTGCTGACACATGGATCGTCCAGGAAGATCCAGTGTATCGGCCAGGACGATGACCATAAATGCATCGGCCAGGATGAAATATTCTATCGGCCAGGACTATCATCATGATTGCAACAGAGTTCGATCAGATCGTCCAGGACGATATAGTATCGTCCAGGACGATGAGTTACAGCAAGCACAGAAAAGACCAGCAGATGTAATTTGAAGAGATTTTGCCCTATCGTCCAGGACGATACAAGTATCGGCCAGGACGATGTGGCTAGATTTTGAAAAATAATGAAGGATGGTGATGATCAAAGCCCTCAAAAAATAAAACAAAAGAAAAACAAAAAAGAACAGAAAAAAAGGCTAAAAACAAACAATTTGAAAGGAAGACTTTTTTTTTTGTCAAAGCAAATCATATGAGAATTTCTTAACTAATTCAAACTTTAGAGTTCCAAGAGATCAATAGGTTAACAAATTTCAATCGGAAGAAGGTAGAATATCCGATTCTGTTAACCCTAGATCGGACATCCTTCAGGGTATAAATTATCTTTTGAAAAACAGATGCATAACTCAGAATAACTAAATAAGATAAAAAGAAGATCCATTCAAAACTTGTTTACAAAAAAATATCTCATAAATAATATGTCAAAGTAATTTTTCTCAATCAAGGAATTCGAAATCAAGCCTTTGAAAATCTCACATAACCCATAAGTTCTTCTAAGTTTTAAAAGTTTTAAAAAGAGAGGATAGCTTGCTTTTTAGTGGGCTCATTTTATGCCTCTTGAATCTTTGATTGGCTCTTTGAGCATCTTTTGATTTTTGATACACATTTGTGTATATATATATATATATATTTCAATTTGGCGTCATTGGCCTCTTTCCTTTTTAATTCTTGTAAGCTAAAAGCTCTTTAACAAAAACCTTTAAAAAGACCCTTAGTTGTGAGTATATCCTCCAAATATTAGAGAATAGGAGCTCTCTCTCTAACATAGGGAAGAATAAGTCACAAAACAAAATCAAAATCATGTGATAAAAATAATGGCAAAATTTTAAATAACTTGAATGATATATAAGAACTTTGGATATTATGTACAAGATAGATTTTTTGTAGCAAGATAAAAAGAATCTTAGTTTCAAAAACCATTGGCTAAAATGAGTTAGACTTTTATTTAGAGAAGAAAAATTATACCGCTAAATAAGGTCAGAAGGAGGGAAACCATCAACGGTATTCCTTCCTTTAACCGATTTAGAAATGCTAAACATAATCTCTAAAACTCCAAAATTTAAAAAGCTTGAAAAATAATCATATAGGAAACCAAATAAAAAACAAAATGAAAACAAAGCAAACTAACACAAAAACACAAAACAACAAAATAAAATAAAAAGTCATTTCAAGAAATTATGAAGCAGTGAGTTTAAGCAATTTTGAGCTGCGAGCCTCCTTATGTCCATTCATCCTATGCTCCCACGAGGTCTTTGGTGAGAGCACTCCTGCAAAACTCAACAACAGTCAGATTTAGGAACCCAAACAGGTTTGGGCCCCTTCTTAGGAAAAGTAGAAAGCAATGCAGATATGGTATGCTGTGAATCATGCATCTTAGGTCTCCACACCCAATGTGTACTACGGTGAACGGTGCAAGTGTGTGAGATGTGTCCTAGCATGCCACATGAAAAACATATAATTCCAGGAAAAGGGTTTCTTAAATGGTTTGAGTTATAATGCCTCTTCCTAGGTTCTGGCTTAGGATCAAAAGTAGATGTCATCCGATTTTTCTTACATATATCCAAATCATTTTGAATCCTCAAGTTAGTTCTTTTTAATGCATCATTATCAATCCTCAAATTTTTTTCAATCTCTTTAGATTTCTTAAGATCAGAATTAAGTGAGGTGTGTGAAACTTTTAATGCATTATGTTCATCAATTAATTCCAAATGCTTTTTGTTTAAATCATCAAATTCATCAAGAAGAGCAATGTGATTTGAATCAATCGTTGAATGATCTTTAAGAATGACTTCATACTCATTTTGCAAATTTACAAGTTCCACTTTTAAGCTAGCATGAGTCTTCTTAAGTTTTTTGTATGATGCATGGATTTTCTCACAAATCTCAAACAATTCATCATAGGTTGGTTTACATACCTCTTCCTCATCACTTTGCTCAAGATGATCTTCCCCCATTAAGCACAGGTTTGTAGTCTCTTCCTCTGGTTCAGTCTCAGAGGAATCAGTACCAGATTCTGCCCAGAATGCCTTTTGGACTCTCTTCTTGTCCTTCCTAGACTTAGGTTTCTCCTCACCTTTTCCTTTTCTTTGCTCGAGTGATCTTGAAGTGTAGGACAATCGGCTCTCATATGTCCAGGTTTCCTGCATTCATAACAAACAACATCAGAAGATCCTTTAGAATGTTTATGATCCTTACCTTTTCTCCAATGATGATTTTGCTTCTTCCTTAGAAAGCTTTTGAATTGCCTTGTGATGAAGGCAACTTCATCGCTTTCAGTCCCGAAAGTTTCAGAATCTGATTTGTGCACCTTCAATGTAACTGTTTTCTCCTTCTTCTTCTCTCCTGCATCAAGATTTCTTTGATTCACCCCTTGCTCGTAAGCAATGAGTGAGCCAAGTAAGTTATCAATAGAGTAAGTGTTCAAATCTTTAGATTCAGTGATTGTAGTGATTTTAGCATCATATGACGAAGGCAAGCATCTCAAAATCTTGTTTACTTTTTCATAGTTTGAAAGTTCTTTTCCTAATGCATGCAGTGAAGTAACTATCTGAGTAAACCTAGTGTACATGTCAGAAACAGATTCATGAGGTTTCATACGAAAAAGATCGTAATCATGCAAGAGAATATTCAAACAGGATTGTTTAACCTCATTAGTGCCTTCATAGGTGATACACAATTTATCCCAAATTTCTTTATTAGTTTTGCAAGTGGAGACACGCATGTAATCCTCAGATTTTAAAGCACAGAAAAAATAGTTCAAATATTTTGCATTCAATTGAGCTAAATCTCGTTCATCGAAAGCCCATTCAGTAAAAGTAACTTTAGTTTTAACACCATTAATTTCACAAGAAGGTGGAGAATAACCTTCTTTGATAAGCATCCACATGCGATAATCAGTAGATTGTAAAAACGTTGACATGCGGGTTTTCCAGAAATCAAAAGGTAAGTTGTCAAATAAGGGAGGTCGTGTAATTGAATAACCTTCCGTAGTGTTATGATTCCCAAGGTTAGCCATGGATCAAAAATTCAAAAAGTTTTCAAACTCTATTTTTATGAATCCTGCTCTGATACCACTTGAAAGTTCGTTAGGGATGTTAAGCCCTTATAGAACTGGCCCAAGCTAACCAAGATGGGGTGAATTGGTATTTTAAAAAAAAATTTCATAAAGAACAAAAATCACATAAACCAAAATCACACCACGGGAAAAATAAATGCAAAAATTAAAGTGCGGAAGCAAGAAACAAGAATACAGAGATTTAAAGTGGTTCGGTCAACTCGACCTACGTCCACTCCCCGGAGGCGCCCTCCGAGCATTGCACTACAAATGTGACTCTCCTTTAGCCCCCACAGCTAGGCAGAGAAGCCTTTACAAAGCACCTCCTTTTTGCCACCCCGGCAAGGCGGAGAACCTATCTCCTTTTGCTTCCTCCTGAAGCTGGCAGAGAACCACAACCAGATGCTGACTCCTTACCTCTACCAACCCTTCCACGGACGAGAAACTCTAGACGAGGAAGAAGCAGAGCGATCCTTGAAGCAACCCTTGTGAATCCCCTCACAAGCTCCCCCTCACAAGATCCTCTCTCTCTCCCTCTCTCTCTTTCTCTCCTCAAGGCCTTCTCAGGTCAAGGCAGCAGCAAAAAAGTTTTGTTCAAAATGTTGAACAAGAGCTCTTAAATAGAAGAGCTTCAAAGGAGCTCATTAATTGCAAGTTGCCGACTATATCGTCCAGGCCGATATGTACATCCGCCTGTCCGATCAGTACAAATCTCAGAAGATCGGCCAGAGCATCGCCCTGAATGCAAACTGGAAATTTAAAATTGGCTTGATCGTCCAGGTCAATCTCACGATCGTCCCGGCCGATCAGTTCAAATCAGAGGAAAATCATCCAGAGCATCGCCCTGAATTCGAGCTGGCCGATATTTATCGTCCTGAAGTAACTAAGGTTTTTGAATAGATCGTCCTAGCCAATCCTGCGATCGTCCAGGACGATATGATCGTATCAATCATCCTTAATTACTCCCTTGATTTCCTGATCAATTAAGGCATAATTTGTGAATATCGTCCAGGCCGATCAATGATCGTCCTGGCCGATTATTTAAAAATATAGTATACCTTAATTGTCTATGGCGGCAACTTCTTTCTGTTTTGAGCTTATCGTCCTGGCCAATACACTTATCATCCAGGACGATCAGTTAATGACGGCTACCTTAATTAAGAATCCTTATTTAGACTTTCTGTTTTAAGCCCGATCGTCCAGGACGATGTAAATATCGTCCTGGCTGATATGAGTAAAAACAGAAATTCTAAGTCTCTCAAGTGTGATTGTAGGGTTACTTAGCATCAGTCTCTTTGACCATTACAAATAGACTCAAGAAGAGAAAAGAACAAAGTACAGACTGACTCAACCCTAGACCTACGCAATCTTGAACTGGCTTCGTTTGTTCGTCCGATCTTCGATTCCTGAAAAGTTAGAAGAAATAGGCAATCCAAGAGAATCAATAGTGTTTGTCAATCATCAAAACATAAGTCATGAAAATAGATTTGCAACACTTATTTTTTATAGTGAATTTGTTCAACTCCTTTTAATTAATATATATGTGCATCATACCATCCTTTTTCTTCACAAATAGAATAGGTGCTCCCCATAGAGACACACTAGGATAGATGTATCCCCTGTCAGCTAACTCTTGAAACTGAACCTTTAACTCTTGAAGCTCTTTTGGTTTCATTCTATATGGAGCTATAGAGATTGGAGTAGTACCCAAAAAAAGATCGATGCAAAACTCTATCAATTTATATAGCAGTAAAGTCACTAATTCTTTCAAGAATACATATGGAAACTCTCAAACTATAGGGACAGTACTTACATAATCAAAAGAGAGTCTCACATCTCTAACATATGCTAAAAATATTGTTACATTTCCTCTAAAGTTTATCTATTTCTAGAGCTGAAATCAAGTAAGAGAGAACACATCTGATTCCCTAAAATATGAAGCTCTCCCCATTTTGATATAAAGTCACTTTTTTCTTCAAGCAATCAATCTAAGCCTCATATTGACTCATCCAGTCCACACCCAAAATGACATTAAATATAAAAATAAGTAGCAAAATCAAACCAGATCTTTAAACTCTAACATAAAATTTAAAATTATAAAAATAAACCCTACTAGCTACCATTTCATCACCCGTAAAAAAAACCAGAAATAAAGAAGCAGGTAATAATATGGAAGACAAACTTAGAGTATCAAAATACTACTCATACATGAAATAATGGGTAGCACTAGAATAAAATAAAATATGGCAAGGATATGTAGAAATATAAGCCATACCTATCATAATATCTGGGGACTCACTAACCTCTTCCTGCGTTAGACTATAAACTTGTGGATGCACAGGTCAAAGCAATATAACTACATATACTTCATAAACCTCTAGAAGGTAGACCTCATGATACATGACCAACATCCCAACTAGGTGGTACTGCCCTAAGCCTACCTACAGTCGACTGTGTAGAGCCTCTAAAATCAGAACATTTATTAAAACCACCTTATGGACACTCAATAATCCTATGTCCAAACTGACCACAGAAAAAACACCTACTTGGTGCTCTATAACACTGACCACTATGCCTTCTACCACACTACTTACATAATGGGGCCTCACTCACTGAACCCATAAAACTAACAACACTGCCTCTATCTGATCCAGAAGAATTTTTTACTAGCTCTCCCCTCCTTATGAACTCAACAGGTTCAAACTTGCTCTTATTCTCAACATGGCTACTGCTAGATATTTCACCACTAAATCTCTTCTTGCCTAAAGCCCATCACTCCTAGACTGCTACCAGACTAGTCTCTATCTTCTTGTCCCTCTCGACCAACTAAGCAAAGTCTGTAATATCATGTGCCAATAGTGGCTGCCTCAAAGCATCTTGGAGTCCCTCTAGAAATTAATAACACATCTCCTTAGAAGTGCCAACTAATTATGGAGAAAACATGGAGAGAGTAGTAAACTATGCCTCATACTATAACACTTATATGTTTCCCTAAATTAACTTCAGAAAAGAGATATGTAACTGTCTCCTAACAGATGGAGGTATAAACCATATCCTGAATGTCTCAGCAAACTCATCCCAAGTAATCAGGGTATTTACACGACCCTAAAACTTCTCTCTCTATTGGCCCAACCACCAGTGCTCTGCCTCGCCATCAAATAAAAATGCAAGTATTATAACTCTCCTCTTAGAAGGATAATACATACCATCTATAGTTTTCTCTATCCTCATCAGCCAATCCTCAGCTGCTCTAGGCTCAATAAGACCTAAAAATCTAGGAGGCTGTAATATCAAAAAATTCTACAAGTATTTTTCTGTGTAATCAGATCAGATACCAACAACCTATGTGTCAGCCTCACCAACTAGTTTTGCTACTATACCAGCATTTAAGAAATCACCTCAGAACTAATCACGTGAGTTATACCCTGAACCTGAGCTACCTAACTAGAACTCCAACCATTGGTCATATATGGATCTGGATGGCGTGGATCAACCATCTCAAAACATATAGCTGAATGCAACACATGCATATGAAAAAATAAACAAAATGAGAACCCAAAACTACCCAAAAGTATCTCACTCTATTAAAATTCACTTCTCTAACCTATGCTCTGATACCAAAAATCTTGTCACAAATTGACTCGATATGACCCGATATCACACTGGTCATATATCATGTCTGATTGTGGTAAGAATCCCCTTAAGATCTGGTTTGAGAAATACTGAAATAAACTTCTAATTTATATACTATATAGAATAACTTATGAATACAATATAAGGCGAAAGACTACTGAATCTCAACAGAATTTTTTATATATTATCTAAAACATATATAATATTAAATATATCTATAATAGTGCTTTGCAGTAGAGAGCACAATAAAAAATAAAAGCTAAGCCTACAAAAATCAAAACTAACCAAACATACCTACAGTATAAATTAGAGCTTGATATCCCAACTACTCAGCTCGCTCCTTACCCTTCCTTTGGCCTAAAAACAAAAGCAAAAGTAGGAATGAGCTAACACGGCTCAATGAGTTATCATAGCCTAAAACGAATATCAATAATCAAAACCAAAAGAATTGAGATCACTATGTTGAATCATATAAAAAAGTTAAATATAATTAAATTTACTGAAATGAACTAAATTATAAGTAAACACTTCATAACATAATCCCACCTTGGTAGCCCATTAGCTCTAGCATAATAACTCTTAGGTAATAGAATCTCACTAGCATAATAGAATCCCACTTTAACTGCCCAGAAGCATCGGCATAATAGAATCCCACCTCAATCTCCCATTAGAGTCGATATAATAGAATCCCACCTCAGCCACCCACTAGCGCCAATGTAACAAAATCCCACCTCGACTGCCCACTGGTGCCAGCGTCACATCACAAAACTTTATGATATATTTTTCAATGAATTTCATTAATTAAAGCACAATTAGACTGAATTTAAAAATTGATAAAATGTCTTAATAGTAGACAATATAAATACTATTGAGTATAAATTCATAATTTTTAAACATAACAAAATTACCATAAATTGTGTAAAATATCTTTTTGAAGCTTTAATTAAACTAAACGTTATTTTTAGATGTCAAAATAAATTTTTGAGTAGGCAAAAATAACTGCTTTTTTAAAATCACCCTGGAAAAAATTTTTAGAATATACTCAAAATATTTGTAATCACAATCTCTAAAACATATAAAAAATTACGCTAAGAAAGTTTTACCAAAACAAAGTTATCATGGTTTTTTGGTAACAAAAATATAAATTTGATTGGAAAATTCCAAATACACAAAATTATTAAAATATGAAAAAGGCAAAACGTAACCTACCTCAAGACAGGCAAATTTATCAATGGGCCAACATACAAAAATTTCTATACGACTACCAAAATAAAAATTCCCTCTTTCTCTCTCCTCTCCTTCTTCTCAATTTCCCAAAAACCTTTCTATTAAGCCGAATAGAGAGAGAGATTGAAATGGTAATTAAGAAAAGTTTATAATGGTTGTAGATTTTTTATATAAAATAATAAAATAATAATATTATAATTAGTTTTTAATATAAAATTTGTATAAATACTTATTGGGCTTCAAAAATTATAAAAAAAATATTTATAAAATAACTTATTTTATCTAGAAATTTTTGGTGAAATTGGTTTGCAAAATGAACACCTAATGGTCCCAAAACCCCCACTTATACCTTTAGGTGCTAATTTCTTAAGGAATTTCTCCTAGTGCCCAAAAATTATGAATGCTTTAGGGAAACTAAAACACAATAATAGATATGTTATGGAGAAGACGGATTATAATTTGGGTTTATAATGACTCCTGAATAATTTTTTGGCTATTACAGATCAAAATATAATTTTAAAAAATTTGAGCTATAACATAGTGAGCCTTCTACACCTTTTCCTATTTGAAAACCTAATGATGGGTGGTATGTAGCATTATCCCACTCCTCTAAAAGAATCCTTAATAAATTATATCATTCATCTTTCCAGGAATCTCTGAGAGTACAGAACCCCATCTAGGATGATCTGGTAGCTCGTGAGGAAAAGAAGAATAAAGTTCTAACTGAAGAGCCCAAGGAAGTGCAAGTCAATCAAGCTCCTGCAGCCCCAAAAGAAGAAAAGAAGAATAAAATAGAGTTAGGTTATGATAAATTAGTCATTTCTGTGAATGACGAACATATGTCCCGTAAACCTCTAACCTTGTATGACTTTTATTTCATCACACATGGGACAAAGAAAGTAATAAAAAATTATTCTTCATATATCATGTTTGTTTCTGCTAATGAATATCCGGATCAAGATATAAATAATAATGAAAACAATTCTCAAGGAATACCTATAAAAGATGTAGATGAATAATTCTAATAATATTATGCTAGTGATTCCTCTATGCTTGATATTCAAAGTGATCCTATCAACATAGAGTTAGAAATATCCTATTCAAAAAGTCCACCAAAAGGAAATTAGATGATGATCAACAACTAAAATCCAGTGAAGATCATTCCTCTAAAAAATTTTACAAGTCAGTCTTTGTAGTGGTAAAGTCTTACCTCCACAAATTATGGCTATTGATAAAGGGAAGCAGGTTACAAATAATCCATAAGCTTCTAATCAACCTCAACAAGTTCAACAGCAAGATGCAAAGAATACAGAGATTCCAAAGTTTGATTACAACATATTAGCGCATCATATAAAACTACTTGCAAAATTGAGTATTTATGATGCTCTGGTTCTTTCCAAAGAGATAAAGGATGCTTTAGTTAAGGCTTTACTTGAACCAGAGATCTGCATGGTTGAGCTAGCATCAATGTAGTAAGAATAAGAAGCATTATGCTTCAAGGAAGATCCTGGAGTCACATTTTTAGATGAAGATTTTCTATTGGGAATGGTGGTTCATGATCATCCATTATACATCTCTGTAAATGAAGATAACTTTAAAGTATATTATGTACTTATTGATCTAGGTGCATCAGTCAACATTATGACACTTAAAACTCTCTTATACTTAAGGGTGGACACTCACAAACTCAGCTCTAATAAGATGATGTTGCAAGGATTCAATGAGAAGGGCGAGAGGACTTTGGGTTTAATAACCCTGCTACTAGAAATAGAAATCCTGAAAACCGAGTCCAAATTTCAGATAATAGATTTTAAAGCCTTTTTTAATGCTCTCCTTGGTATACCCTAGCTCCCTGAATATAGAATGTTGCTTTCCACCTTACATCAGTGTATCAAGTTCTCTCGAGAGGGAATAGAGCACTACATCAAAGGTTATTTGTAACCTTTTTTTATTCATAAATCGGTATATACAAAGATGTTTCATACTATATGCCTAAGAAGCATAATGTTTTCTCTAAAAATTTCAAACTAGATAAAGTAGATGTAAAAGAAAGAAAAGAGAATCAAAAAGAAGAACCATAAGAAAAAGATTAGAAACCCAATCTCAAATATGATGTTTTCTTAAAACTAAGAGGTAGTAGAATGACATAATGATCTGTAGGAAGAGGTCGGGGATGGCAAAATCAAACAAATCAAGAAAACAAAAATCAATATATATATAAATAAGGTAGCCTGCAATACATATTAATTTGGAATCTAGCTTGGAGGATGAATCATATATGCATTACATACGGGCTATATAATATAGAAAATTTATAAATCAGCCAAAGTTTGAGATTTTTATAGAAATTGATAATGATGAGGACATGGTCCAAGTCATTAGAGGAGATAATTAGAATTTATCTACTATAGAGAGATTAAAAAGATATATGGAAAATATTGTCTTATCCCCACTATCCCAAAATGATGAAAAGAGGTTGGAGGTCAAACCCTCTCTTCCTCTAAACCTTGACACTAAAGCTAATATCTTTATACCTTTCACCAATAAACCCATAGAAACCTATGTAACCCTCAATAGAATTTCCTTTTAACTAGTATTTAAACCCCATAAATAAATTCGCTAAGAAAGGTTTAACGCCTTTAAATTATACTAGAGGTGAAGCCCAGACATTTAAATAATTATGGAATAAAAAATACCACAAATACATATCAAGATCGAGTATTGGCTTCATAACTCTATGTTAGTTTGATGATGGTAAATATTACTTAGTTGTATCTAATAATTTGGAATTTGATAGTCTCATTTCTTCAAACATTAAATATTTTAATGAACTCTTCTTAGAAACTTCAGATGAGATGGTTGGCTCTCAAGTTAGGGATGCACCTCTCAAAATTTAAGAAAAAATTAAATCTATGATTGATGATCTTAAAGAAATAAATCTAGGCACCAAAGAAGACCCTCATTCGATCTTTATCATCTCTTTGTTGAACAAGGATGAGGTGAACGACATGATTCAACTACTATCAAAATTCTAAGATTGCTTCGCCTAGAGTTATAAAGAGATACCCAAATTTTCCCTATACATAGTAGTCCACAACTTAAAGGTTCAACCAAAAATATTTCTAGTAAAATAAGTGCCTTGACGAATGTTACTTGACATTGAGCAACAGGTCGTCATTGAAGTCAATATACTAATCAATGCTTGATTTTTTAGGAAGGAAATATATCTAACCTGGTTGGCTATAATTGTTTCAATCAAGAAGAAGAACGATCAGATGCATCTCTTTATTAACTATAGATATTTAAATAAGGCTTATCCTAAAGATAATTTTTTGCTTTCTATACTAAAACTTGTGGTAGATATCACATCCTCATATGTGATATTCTCCTTTATGGATGGCTCATTTGGATATAATCAAATCAATTTGGATCCCAAAGATGAGAAATATATAGCATTTAGAATGTCGATAGGCATTTACTGCTACAAGGTTATGCCTTTCGGATTAAAAAATGTTGGAGCAACTTATCAACGAGAAATGATGAGGATTTTTGACGAACACATCTACCACTAGGTGGAGTGTTATTTTTATAATTTAATCATTAAAAGTATCAAAAGAAATAATCATTTATATGACTTGAGAATTTTTTTTCTAAAGATTCCATTTATAATAGAAATGCCTCCACCTAAAAGCCTTACCCAGCTGAGATCATTCCAAGTTCGATTAGCATACCTTCGAAAACTCATATCACCTGAAAGTTAATTTGTTTACTATATACAGCATTGTGCAAGAAAAAAGCCTCCTTCATATGGGATCAAAATTGCCAGATGATGTTCAATAATATAAATTAGTATTTTATAAATCCTCCAGTGCTTGTAGCTCCTTAACTGGGAAAGTCATTAATCCTATATACAACATGCTTAAGTGAATATCTTGTTGTCTTATTAGCTCAAGCTAATAAGAAAGGAAAAGAAAATGTACTTTACTATATGAGTAGACATTTACTTCCCACTGAAGTAAATTATCCTCCAATTGAGAAGCATTATTTAGCCTTAATATTCATCGCTAAAAATTGAGGCACTACATGCTTTCTCATAAAGTAAATTTAATATTTAAAATAAACCCACTACAGTATTTGATGACTCCATCGATGTTATTAGAATGATTAGCTTACTAGTCGATGATTATATAATATTTTAACATTACATTCACTCCTTTCTGAGAAGTGAACGAACAAGTTATAGAAGATTTCCTAGTAGCTCACCCAATGCAGGATGACTACCTAATAAATGATGAACTACCATATGAACAAATCATGAAACTTGAGTCAAATGATAAGTCCACCTGAGAATTCTATTTTGATGGTGTTGCTTCCATTTAACAAGGAATATCATATGATATTTCCGGTAAGTTAGAATTGGTATATTATTTATAATGATGGATAAATGTGTGATGTATTACACTTACCTTATGTTAAAACCTTGTATGAACAATGAAGTTGGGTATAAGGCACTGATAACTAGTCTATAATTAAAAATTTTAAATGGGGTCAAAGAAATCAAAATCTTTGGAGATTTGTAGCTTGTGATTAATCAAGTGGCTGGAATTTATAAGGTATTAAAAGAGACTCTAATTCCTTACCATCAGTACGTGATGCACTTGCAAAAGCTTTAGCATATTCTAAGGTAGATTCAATTCATATAGAAGTGCAAGACAGATAAGTTCTATCATTCTTCTTCAACTCCAGTCATGGTCCAAACCCCTTCATTAGGAACCTACCATGGTAAACCATCAGTTAATAGACCCTTAAGCCATTAGCTAATCCATCTGACCAAATTGGGTTAGCTTAGGCTAACTCAAATGATCATGAACCCTAAATACCACCAATTAAACTTCAGCTCACTTTTTGAACCCCCTAGTGAAATGGACCTGACTGTTCACCCTGACCCAGTCACCAGTTGACTTGGTCAACTATAACCATGTTTGGTCAAACTAGGCTAACACATGGGTTAATTTATAGCATATAATCAAATTAACCCATTTAAACTTCATCAAACCTTCAAATCCATACATTTCATGGTTCAAATACATCCAAAACCATTGGTGAGTCAAACATAAAAAGTTTGATTTGGTCAAACCCTAGCCATACAGTCACTATTCATACAAGAACTCAAATTATTGCCTCAAGATTCATCCAAGCTGTCTCATCAAGGCTTAAAATCATTATAATGTCCACCTTAATTTGATTTGACTAGTTAACCAGTTAAATGATCAATAAAATCAACTAAAACCATATAAATGGTTAAACTACCAAAAACTCATATTTCCCTCCATACTAAACCCTTCGAGATTTTTAATTGCCTTCTTGAATCTTTATAAGCATCACTTAAACCATCTTTAATCCCTGGCTTCACCTCAAACAAACCAAACCATCCCCATATGCATATGAGGATAAAGAAAGCTTTATATGTCATTGTCATCTTGTTGTCCTTTATGTACCTTTCTAACCAACTGGAGACATGTGTCACTCATCCTAAAGTCCTTCAAAACCAATCTCAACAATCCATTCAATCCCTATAGTTTGAATTGGGCTGTGTGAGGAAAAAGGTTTATTCCAAGTATTATATTCTCTCACTGCCTCCTATCCCAAGTTCTTATTTCATTTTAGTTCCCAAAAACCTCCCTCATATTTCCCAAGAAAAACTTGGTAGTAAAAGCTCGCTAATTGTGAGATTCCATCTACATCAAGCACGTAGTATGTCCAAGGTTCTTTTCTCACAATCCATAGCTTCTTATTGATTGAGGTCTTCAAGAGAAGTGTGATACACATCTTAATAAGAAAAATAAGCCAAAATACACCCTCTGAGACCTAGCCAATTGAGGTAAATTCTAAACTCTAGTTTAAGTTTTTTAGGGTTAAATAACATTATGATAATCGCATCTTAAATCACCAAATTAGCTCCCCATTTTTCATTTAATAATGCTTAAGCTTTGTCTAAAACTCTATAAACTTTGGTTCAACCATTTTTTAAAATAGGGCTATCGTCATCATCTATGGTTTTTTTAAAATTGCATTTTAATTATACAAAATCAAGATCGTTGATTATAACATTAATAATTTTGAAACCATTATTTCATCCTGCATTCGAACCAGGCCAATCCGTTAATCACTTCATATTGATTCATAGCTGTTTATTTAAAATAGTGGGTGCTGATGAGATAAGTGAAATTTTGTGCACCACCATCGTGGTTTCATTAATACAAATGATTGTCATGTGGTGCAATCAGACAATCATTTGTTTCAACTCAGGAATCCATCTTGAGAATATATTTTTTTATGATAAAAAATATTATTGATCTGTTATTTTATCATTTCTCCTAATATGTACTGGACATTTTCTATTTGTTGTTTGTGTGTACTAACATTTTAGGAAAATCATGCTCAAGACTGGTGAAGACTTCAAGACAGAGTAGATTAGGGTTTCATGTAATGAAATCTATATATTTTTTATTTTTCTAGTGTATGAGAGAGTGTGATTGTAATTGGGTAACCGTGCACACACACATTGGGGGAGTGAGTAAAAACTAAAATTTTAAGGCTAATCATATTGTATGATTTCCAATTGTACTAAATGATTTGTCATGTTCTTTCCTCCAAAATGAAGTTAATCAAATCATGTCTTATATTTTTTGGACTATTCGTATTGTACGAAGTCTTTTTGTATAGATAACTCATAGAGTATGAAATGGGTGCATACTAATTCATCTAAAAGAAGGGTTAAAACTCACTAAAAAATAAATACTAGATTACCACCAAGCCCTACATTTTTTATGGGATTAAAAAAAAAAAAAAGAAGATAAAATAATTTTTAAAATTCAAAGGAAACTCTAAACATGGCACAAGAAAGATAAACTCACTTTCCAAGCAATCTTCCAAAGAAAGTTGACGCTCACTAATTAAGAATCAACATAAGATAGACATCAAGCCTTTTAACTCTTTGTAGGATTAATGGTAACAAAGTATTACAAATTTTAATGAGAAAGAAGGATGAGGGGGATTTGAAAGCATAACTATTTACCTCATCATATATTCTAAGAAAATGGCAAGGCATTAAACTTTACTTCACATATAATAGTTGACAATGCTTCTAGCTTTGATATCAAATGATATAGATGGAGGTGGCAGAACAATAACAAGATACATAAGACATGAATAATGATTTTTTTTTTTTTTTGATGATCATATTAATGATGATAATATTATTAAAGAAATTATCAGGGAAACAAAAAAGTTTTGAAGGGACCTCTTGAATGAACTATAAAAGAAAAAAAGTTGTCAAGCTTCATATTTTTTTACATGCTAGCAATACCTTACATTATTTCAACCCAACTTTATTTTTTTAATGCAAATCCTTTAATATTTATAAACATATAAATAAATATTATTGTATAAACTCTTGAATGAAAAAGGAAGGTCTAATATCTTTAAAATTTAATTGTATAATTGATTATCATCTTCTTTAATTGAAGAGATCCTTGGTTATAAAGTATAAATAATTTTCTTCCATGTATTGGAACTTTAATGGAAGGTGGGGAGAGAGCTGTAGATGTCCAATGCATGGTTTCTTGCTTAAAATTTTAATCCACATATGAAAGAAGAAAAGATCCCTATAATTATTTTTATAATGATCAATATTTTCTTCATTGCTCCACCCTTTATTGAAGGTGCTGATGGCATGATCTATCTATAAAAAATATGATTTTTTTTCATAAGAATATAAAAGAAGTCAGATTTTTTTCAAATTTACGTGATAATCAGTATGTTAATCAAATTATTACAAAATGATAACAAAAGCATACTAATTTCTAAAATATTATATAAATTATTTATGATTATATTCATTTCAAAATGAATGACGAGGATAATATGCATTATTTTTCTTTTTAATATTTATATCATGATGATCAACTCCTTGCATGATGATGACTCCACTTGAATGGTATTTCAAAATCATATGAAATTGTTAAATCTAATTATATATATGTGATAATATATTATCACATCCTTTTTTATTTAATATCTTCGAGATTTGATTACATGATTGATTTTCATCTTGCTTAATTGAAGAGAACTTTGATTATAAAGCATCAAAACTTTCTTTATACTAGAGGTTTAACAGGAGTGGGGAGATTGGAAAAGATGTCTCATGCATCTTATCTTGCTAAAGATTTTGCTTATCCCCCATAAAAAATAGAATAAATCCTAATAACTATTTTTATGATATCAATATCTTCCTTGATTTCTCTAAAGGTGTTAATGGCATAATCTTTCCATAAAAGAAATTATATTACTTTTCATATTTGAATAATAATATTGAAGTTGAAATTTAAGTGATAATCATGATAATAATCAACTTCTTCCAAAATGATATTAATAACATAGCAATTTCTAAGAAAATAAAAGTTTTTATGAATTGATGATGATTGTATTCTTTCAAAAAAGGATGGTGAGGATAAGGTGCATCTTATTTTTCATATTTACATCATGATGATCAACTCTTTGCATAATGATGACACTAGTCTAAACGTATTTTAAAATCATATAAAATTAATCTATCTGAATCATCCGTATAAATAATTAAATTTTATCAAAGCATTCTTTGCCCATAAATCTTACTTGTCTATCTCATAACTGTCAGGACTAATAATATTATAATACTAGAAAAAGACCTTCATTCTCTCAAACTTTGTCTAAAATGTTTTGATCATATCCCAATATAGATTATCTCCTAAATTAAAAGAACTACTTCTTTTTATTCTTTAATTAATCTACTACAGCCTCTATAAAATCATTAATATAGATCAGTCCAACGGATGCAAATCTATAAATCATATATACATCAAAATCTTTCATTATATTCATTCCAAATATATTTACAATAGTCAGGTAAACACATATAATCATTCTATCTCAATAAGCTCCTAACCACAAAAGAATAAAAAAATTAGAAATAAAAAAAACTTAAAGATACTGATATCCTCACTCTAGAGAGTATTGACTTTTTCCTAAATTGAAATCAATCAAATCCACATAATGAGCACACAACCCAATAAGTAACCAAAACTCACCACTGCATTCAATGCAAGGTCTCAAGAATCAATATGTATGCTTATTTCAATCAACATAAAATTAGTGGATAGTGATCACACTACAGGAAAACGTGCAATTACTATCGGAGCTTCTAGAGGATATATATATATATATATATATATATATATATATATATATATATATGCATGCCAGTAACTACAGTGTTTTTACCAGCATCGTATGTGGAGGAAATATTACGGTGGAGTTACCGGCAAAAATGGCACTAGTAATTTTTCAACGCCAATTACGTCGGTTTCTACATTATAATCTGCAAGCATATTATATAATACAGCGCATTTTACGCCAGTAATTTTTGATGTATTTACCGACGGATAGAATGCCGATCATTTTAAACACAATGAAATATTACCGTCGAGAAATATTAATATAATTTTATTATAGAAAGATAGGCTTGGTAGAAAATTAACTCCTATAAAATTGCATAGTCATACCCATAAGTGACAAGAGAACCAACAATGGGTTGATGAGCGAGCAAGAAAAGCCCATGTAAGTATATATGTTTAATAATTTTTATTTTATTTCTAAATAAATTACTTAAATTTTTATTAACTTTTATAAGAGGAGTATACATAGTTCGAGAGAGTCAGGTCGCAGCAGGTAAGGGTTCTTCTGGCGGCTCTGTAGAGTATTTTGAGTAGCTCATCTGGTTGCAAGCCGTATGAGGAATGCAACATGGCAGGATTTATGGTTTAGGTTCGCAAGCCTAGGCATACAAGGGGATAATCTCTAGTGGATCCAGCTTCACAGCAAGTTCACAGGAGTCCTTACATAGTCAACAAATAAATGCCCTTCAAGCTAAGCTAGAACAAGTACATAAATCACAAGCTGATTGGCAAGTGCAGTTGCAGACACTGATACAGATGCAGATGCAGGAGCAACACAATCAATTGTTGGATGAATTGCAAAAAATGAGGGAGCAGTTGAGTGGAAAAGAGGTAGTTCCAGCGGAGTATGAGTCAACAGATTCAGAGTAGTTATTTAGTTTTTTCAGTTTCATATGAACTTTTATCAGTTTCTGAATGTTTGGTGAATTTTATGAATATTTGTTGATGTTAATGAACAATTTGTGATATTTTTGAATATTTGGTGATATTTTTTAATATTTTGTAATGTTTATGTTTATGTTTATATTTGCTTTGAGTATTTGGTGAAGTTGTTGAAATCTGTGATGTGAAAATCCGTATTGTTGAGTAGCTATTCTTTTACAGGTAATTGACATAAAATCTGCTTGAATGTGATTATGAATAACAAAGCAATATATCCAACTTTAATGTGGTGTTTTCATTCTGTCATATGTCATCCACTAATCTTATGAATTATGAATTATATTATGATGTCATCACCATTGTATCATCATTATAAGTGACTTTCAATAATCTACAAAGAGTCATCACCCTCTATTTGTTGGTGTAATTCAATCAATCAATTGCAGGCTAGCATCTAATAATATACCACAAATTGTTTATTTTAAGGGAAAGCTTGTCAGCCCACCCTCCTTCATAGGGTATTGTATTTTAAGAGCCAACCTGTATTAATAATAATGTTAATAATTAGCCTTCTTAGCTTATATGCAAATGTCATATTTATTTCATAACAATCATGTCATTTTTCTACGTAATATAAATCAATAAAATGTATAAAATGCACTAATCTAGAAAATGAAAAAATATATATAAAGTTGAAATATCCTAATTATCGATACACCAATAAAATTTAATAATATTACAGTCAAAATGCTCATAAAATTTATATCTATTATATATAAAAAGTTACACGATGAAAGTGCAGTAAATAAGGTGAAAATATATTTTTATCAATTTGAAAAATATTAAATTCATCAAACTCAAAACCATTGAAAACCAAAGTAGGATTCAGGTTACCTACCATGAGTATGAAAAATCTCATAGTAGAATCGATGGATAAAACCACTCTGAACCCCTTTTTCCCTCTTCTCTCTCTCCTCATCCTCTTCTTATCTTTCTTTCCTTGCCCCAACAAAACCAATGGTTGGAATAAGAGGGTGGCTGAGTGGAGAAAATATTTTTTTTAAAATGTTATCCAGTGCCTAACATCACAGCACTCCAATGACCCAGCGTTGCAACGCTGCGTGTAAAACAGTATTGTGTCTCAGTGCCACTTCAGTGCTATTGTGCTAAATTTTTTTTCTAAAATTTCAAAGAGCTCAGCATCACAGCTGTGTGTTCCTAGCGCTTCCCAATGTCATTGGGCTCGCAAGCACAACACCGCAACGCTCCTATTTAGAAAATTTTCAATTTTATAGATTTTCATTTTAAAATTATTTTTAAAATTATCATATTTGTTACTAATCATACCCCAACCCAAGTAGAGAATACAATCACTAACAACCATGCTAAATTAAGGTTTATTTCAATTGGCTCTATACCCACCTCTTTTTAGCACTCCCTTGAGAAAAAATCGAGCTAACTCATTAGTTAGTTTAAACTCAACTCGTTAACAAGCATAAGAGCTCAAATTACAACTCATATGTTGTATGAACTCAAGTCAAAGCTTGATGAGGATGGATTGTCTACTCAGAAGCTAGCTCGATTAAATAATATAAATCTTATTTCTCCCTCATTTGATGTTAAATCTTGATAGTTCACTTATCACTCAATTTAGGGGAGCATTAGGCGGATTAAAATGTCAATGGTCCATGGCAACTTCTTCTACTTCTTCAAATATTGTTGGTCCTATCATAACTTTTTCTTCTTCAAATGCCATTAGTCTTCTTCTTCAAAAAAAAA
This sequence comes from Dendrobium nobile, assembly GCA_022539455.1. Classification (NCBI taxonomy): domain Eukaryota; kingdom Viridiplantae; phylum Streptophyta; class Magnoliopsida; order Asparagales; family Orchidaceae; genus Dendrobium; species Dendrobium nobile. Next base: position 28,513,349 of record CM039733.1, on the reverse strand, counting down.
AAAAAAAAATGCCATTAGTCTCATCCCAACTTCCTCTTCTTCTTTAAATATTAATGGTCGCGTCAATGTCTTCTCCAATAAGCTCCCATCATAACTTCAAGTTTAAGAGTACCATTTGATTAATAAGCTGAGTTCAAGTTAATTTGTACTTGGGCCCAACAACTTATTTACACCCCTAATATCCTCAAAGTTAAGCCTCCGCCAACTAAAGCTCCAACCTAATCGGTTGTTACTCGGACTCGAGCAAAACACAGGCTATGTTGACCATAATCCCTAAATACTCTACGTTTACATTCCCTTGACACATGCGATCATGTTTATTTTGACCGAGGTCTAGAACTTTTACCCAGTCACTATTGGCACTCTTAGGTCACAATAAACATAGGATTACTCTTTACCGGACCATGTGGCAAGCACGTAGGAAAGTGAGCAAAAAAGTTCAAAGGCACTAATTTCCATATAGATTACCACACATTTTGGATTTTATTTTTAATTTTTATAACTATAAAATTGATCAAATCAAAAACTAAATTATAATAAACTTTTCATCTTAAAATAACAAAACTTGTTAACTACAAATATACAAGTGAGAAAGATTAACGCAAATATAATTTATACTACATAAAAATTATAAAATTTAAGAAAGATTATTTGATATTCTTCTCAATATATAATAATTAAGCTAAAATTAGTTAGATTGATTGTTAAAATTAATTAACTTTCAATTCTTTCATAATCAAAACAAACCGATCAAACTAAAATTTAATTTGATTAAATTCAATTTTTTAAATTTTACAATTAAAATCAATTCATTTAACTGATTGATCAATCAAACCAACTAAATCAACCAAATACACATTTATATGTTAAGGGTGAAAGTTGCGAGGAAGAAGATAAATTACATACATATTTAGAAGATGTATAAAAGGACTTAGTGACATATTATACATGTACTAAAATTATCATGTAATGTTAGGATGATTAAAATGTTTAAAGGATACAGAACCAACAATCTCAATCTGCTTTTACAGGGCTTAATTTATCAGAATCCCTCAAAAAGGTCTCTCATAAATGGCATCCAAAAAAACACAGTTCCTAGTTGAACAGTCAAGCTACAGCCACTGCTCATCCATGTAGTATGGTCATCTCATTTTATAGTATTGAGTTCGGGTTACCTGACAGCGCCTTCCATTCAAGGAATATTTGAGCATTATATCTATATCACGGGGATTTTTCTTGTTTGGTTCAACAGACATGCTTCCTATGAGTGCTTCTCCCTCGCAGATAGTCAGCACATCCTCCAGGTATAAAACTGTTTGCTTCCAGTGGGTGGTCTTTGATCGAGGCCCTGCATTAAAATAGATGAGAAAAAGATCAGGTCACACAAAGTGAATTTCTACCAAGTTAGTATATGGCTCTTCATCCGTGAAGAAAGAGCACAGACTTGTGTATTGCTGATATGGCACATTGATGATCAACCCGCTTAATGGGTGGGGGGTTATATATCCGTAATCCGCACCTAATAATTTCTCAGAGTTTGTGACTGTTAAGAAATATTTGAAAATAGCCTATTTATTCCAGAATGGTCTGAAAAAAGTTTGACCAATAAGGTAGAAGTCCTACTTGTTAAATATCAACTAGCCCTGCAAGTATTACAAGAAGGCTCTCGTCACAGTTGAATGTGGGGAGGAGCAATGTATACAAGTACAACCTTAGTCATATAATAGAGAATCTATTTTCATGTCACACTGATAACCTCCAAATTATAACCGTACACTTAAAACCATTGAGGCAAGGAGGCGTTCATATTATTTTCAGTATCTATAAAATAAACGAAAAGCACATAATAGAATCGAGCTAGGAGCAATGATGAGGTAACCGCCGTTATGATCAAGAGGCTACAAATTTTATGAAATGCAGAGGCAAGGTTCATAAATTGGATCCCTTCATTGATAACACATCATACAACACACTAACTTAATCGAACGCAACTGTTTCCAGTAAGAAAATAAGAATGATAAATAAAATTAAAAAAATGAAAACTAACCTGTAGAAAACCCCATCAATTTGTGGCATTTAGTAAATGCTACATCAAAATATGCGACAAAAGCATGTATGTAATCATTGCGTTCAGCCACAAGTTTGAAAGGTACTGTGAAAGACACATCACCAGCAACCATCTTTGATATGTCCATCGTCTGATATTAAATTATGCTCAGCAGAGGGGCATAAATTTAGTTTAAATTATTAAAAAAATGACAAGTTTATGAAGAAAATAGGAAATTGAAGGGATGTGGGGTGGACGGGTTTAAACCTTAAGCAACAAGCAGTTCGTCACAATCTGATTCTGGTCTACTGTATCAACAAGAGGCTCCATCATGGCTTGCTTCTTGATGCAACTCATATCAAAGCCATAAACCTTGTTCCAAACTGGAAGAATGTAATAATATAGTTAAGGACATGACAAAAAAAAGAAAAAAAAAACAAGTTTGTGCAAACAAGAAACCAAAAAAAAATTCACATTCAATCTTGTCTTCTTTATATTCAGCATCCTCAATTGCTGTCAAATACAAGGAAGTTTTGTCTGGCAGAACAATGCCATTATGTATCTGCATTTGAAGGAAATGGATGTTAGAGATTCATGAACGGATAACAAATCAAAGGAACACTATCTTCTGTAAGCACTTAAAGATGATATAAAGTCTTATCACTTAATAAGCGAGTCATTCAATATATGATTTTGTAAACCTGTAGTTTCTAGCTGCTAAGTCAAATCTTTTAACAAAAATATTAAAAAAAGGAAAATTTCTAATTAATTTTGAACTAAATTTCCACAGCTTGCTTTATTCAGCCGATAAATAGCTTTAAAAGAACTAAGCCAACATAAAGTAAAATTACTATAGCATCATTGGGGACACATTTTTTCCAATGCTATTATTCCAGTCAGAACATTATTTTGTTAATATGTTCCATCAGGAAAAAGGTTGAACCTACCCAAGATCACATACATCATTTTTATCCTATGCTAAATCCTTACAACACTAACGGTAGTCATAAGTCTTGGATGACAAAAGTGGAGGGTTGCGTTAGGTAGTCGACAGCTAGCGTAAAACTTGTCGAATAATCATAACATGAATCCTTTAAAAAATGTGTTAATGCTAAGGCGTCCCCTGGAAGCGACGCATTGTATGACTTGAATATAGCCACAAGTGTGCAAGGGTCGCGGTACCGGCGCCCGGGTGCATTGTTAAATGAGCATGGGTTTCCACATCAAGGACAGATGTGGGCAAAGAAGCTAGTCCATAAAACTAAAATTAGGATAGGAGCTTGGAACATAAGCTCCCTTACAGGAAAATTAATGGAATTAATAGATATTATAATTCATAGGAAGATAAATATTCCGTGTATTTAGGAAAATAAATGGGTTGGAGAGAAGGTTAAGGAGATTGATAGTTTATGATATAAATTATGGTATTCAGATAGGAGTCGTACTAAATATGGTGTAGGTGTGATTTTAGATAAGAGTTTGAAAGATAATATTATAAAAATTAATAGAATTTGAGATAGAATTATAGCTTTAAAGATTGTTGTTGATGCTACGATTATTAATATTATAAGTGTTTAGGCTCCTCAATTATGTATGAAAATTTTGGAATAACTTAGAAGAATTAATACAAAAGATACATCTTGAAGAAATAATTTTTATTGGAGGAGATTTAAATGAACATGTTGGTATAGAGGTAGATGATTTTAAAAGCATTCATGGTGGTTATGGGTTTGGAACAACAAATGAAGGTGATAAGATCATATTAGATTTTTATTTAGCTTATAATGTTTTAATAGCTAATACCTTATTTAAGAAAATATATAAGCATATTATCACTAATAAAAATGGATATAGTAAAACACAGATTGATTATTTTGCTATAAGAAAATTATATAATTTATATTGCAATTATTGTAAAGTTATTTCGAGTGAAAATTTATGTACCCAACATCGATTATTAATTTTAGACTTTTAAGATAAAAGGACAGAAAATAAAAAATAAAATAAAATGATATTCTAAGATTAGATGGGGGCATTTAAAGAATATTGACAAAAATATTTTTGAGAGTAAGATTTTTAAATCTTAAGATTTTGTCTGTGCATGAAGATGTTAATGTTATGTGGAAAAAAAATAGCTAGTGATATTAAGAATATTGTAAAAGATGTTCTTGGAGTTTCGAAAGGAAAAGCTCCTAATAGTAAAACATAAAAATAGTTGGTGAAGAAATTCAAATGTTGAAGAAGAGATAAAAAATAAAAAGATTTATTATAAAAATTGGTTTAGATATAAAAATTCTGATAATTGGGAAAGCTATAAAGAAACTCGTAAGAAATTTAAGAAAGATATTTGCGATGCAAAGAGCTTAGCTTTTAATGATTTATATAATAGATTAGATACTAAGGAGGGAGAAAGATATATTTATAAGTTAGCCAAACAAAGAGATAGGAGTAGTAAGGATTTAGTTCAAGTGAAGTGTATTAAGGATGAAGATCAAAAAGTATTTTTCTTAGAAGATGATATTCAACAAGGATGAGATATTTTGCTAAAATTTTTAATGAATAATGTGAAAATACAATTGACTTTAATGACTTTAGCACCCTAAATGAAAATAAAGATTTTTTTTTTGGCGTATTAATAAAACCGAAGTTATGGAGGCTTTAAAGAAAATGAAGTGTGGAAAAGCTGTTGGACCTGATGATATTCCAATAGAGATGTGGAAATGCTTAGAAGAAGAATGAATTTCTTGGCTTACTAAACTTTTTAATACTATTTTGAAAACTAAAAATATGTTAGATGAGTGGAGAATGAGAGTGTTAATTCTTATTTTTAAGAATAAAGATGATGCACAAGAGTGTGTGAATTATAGAGGAATTAATTTAATGTGTCATACTTTAAAACTATTGGAGCGAGTTATGGAGCATAGGTTACGGCGTAATACTAATGTTTCTCAAAATCAATTTGGATTCATGCCGGGTAGGTCTACTAAGGAAGCCATATATTTATTGAGAGGTTTGATAGAGAAATATAGAGAAAATAAGAAGGATATACATATGATATTTATTGATTTAAAGAAAGCATATGATAAAGTTCCAAGAGAAGTGCTATGGAGAGTTCTTGAAAAGAAAGGAGTTAATAATGCTTATATTTAAATCATTAAAGATATATATGCATGAGCTATTACTTGTGCTCGTTTAACCAAATATTTTCCTATTTCGGTTGGATTACATCAAGGATCAGCCTTAAGCCCATATCTTTTTGCTTTAGTCATGGATAATCTCACTAGACATTTACAAGAGGATGTACCTTGGTGTATGTTTTTTGCTGATAATATTCTTCTTGTTGATAAAACTAAAAGGGTGTTGAAGATAAACTTGAATTATGGAGGTCAACCTTAGAGTCCAAAGGTTTTCGCTTGAGTAGATCTAAAACTGAATATATGGAGTGTAATTTTAGTAGTAATAGACCTAGTGAGGGGATTGTGACTTTGGGCGATCAAGTCATTAATAAGAGTACACGTTTTAGATATCTTGGCTCTATTGTTCAGAGTGATGGTGAAATATATGGGGATATTATCTGCAGAATTAATCTAATTAAAGAAAATATTGTATGGCATGTTTAATTTCAATTTTAAACATGAATGTAAAGTATGCTTATTTCATAGAAATTAACTTAAGAATCTTTTCATTAATACAAAATGATAGTTATAGATTTTTTGAATATAAAGCATATCATACAATACGATCTTTTGTGATCAATTTGTATTATTTAAAAAATTAAAAAGTAATTTCTTAGTTTATTTTACTTAGTAATACACTTACATGACTTAAAAAAAAGGACCAAGACTAGAACTTAACTCATGCAGCACTTGCTCTGAATTACCTCTAGCTCATTTTGAAGCTTTTATCTAGTGAATTCAAATCTTGTACTCTGCATCTTGAGCTACAATTTCCATTTGGGTCGTAGAAGTTCCATAGTTGCATAAAATCTATATCTTAACTTTCTAGTGTACACCTACAACTTTAATACTAAACTTTACATGCAAATAAATTCCAAAAATAACTTAACCAAATTATGTTTGTGATCATTAAAACTATATGGTGTAGCTTTAAGCTCATGGGATCAATAATCTCCCCTTTTTATGATAGCAAATATACTTTACTTATTTAGACATATCTTGATGTTGTGCAACTTCCCAATATTTATACTTCAATAAATATACAATTGATAAGCAAGTAGGCAATGTAAAGATCACCAAAAAGAAATTAATTTTTCATTTATAAAAGATGGAAAAGAAATGTAACAAGCTCATGGACAAAAACACAAAAGCACTACTGTAAAAAAAAATACTAATACAAACAAAACATGAATATATAGAACAAAAATAAAAGCAACACAACCAATAACTACTACTACCATTTTTGACAAATCAAAAGAGTGATGGAGAGTACATGCATAAAGAGTAAAACAAAGCCTTATAAAAGACATAATCGCTCATCAAATAGGCCTTAATCTGGTGGTAGTGGATGACGGATGTAATAGGGAGCTAAGAAAATTGGTCCTAAAGGCTCGATCCTCATCTTGCTTCTGTAGAAGCTATGATAGTCGAAGGTTCTCCTGAGTTATGTAACAATTAAGTTTGAGCTCAAGTCGGGAGAAATGTTCAATCCATGCATCTTATAAATAATTATAGGGCAAAGGTGCATGGGCAAAGCATATCTTCTACTTCACTATCATCCATTTGGACGACATGTCGCTTTTCACTAAATAAGATATAGGAGTGGTCAATGAAATGAGGGGGAAGGTGATTAAGTGGCTTGAAATAGGTTAAATTGTACTTGGTTTAAAGGATACTAGCAATGATATGACAAATGGGCTAGAATTTGGCAACCCTTGACCCTAGGATTTTGAATGGAAATAACACTTCCAATACATTGAATTATCATGTTGGCAGCATTGACTTTTGTGTGGATCATGTAGTAGTGAGTGACTATGAAGAGAAGGGGGAGTAATGTTGAATCGGACACCAACTTTAGGAATGACATGTGTTGATGCAAGTGTTGTATAACATGAGCATTCAGCACAAGTCTACTAACTGGCGACTGATGAGGTGAAAGTAGTGCGTTACTCCTTGATTGATGATTGTCGCCTGCTTTTTACATGCTAATAATTGCATATGTCAATATGGTCAGCCTTGATAACTAAATTAACAAAAACTCAATCAATAGTTTAGAATGATAAGGATGGGCAAAGGAAATTAGAAATTATAGTGCAGTGTCAATAAATAGATCATATAAATTATTGGAAAGCTGTTCTTATAGCATCAATTCTGAATTAGTATTGGAGTAGCGACATTACTTCTCATACGTAATATCATTAACAAGCATTTTAAAGAGTGATAGTGTTATGGAATAGTGTACAACGCCCTGTGTTTATTACCATAAATAATCTTTTGTAAGCACTACTTGAGGGTTGGGAGAAAGTAGGTGTGAGTGAAATAAGAAAATTATTTATAAGAATTTGGCTTCTGGTAGATCATAAAGTATGATCAACATTAAGTCAATCAACCCAACAATTTCATAACGATTAATTTTGATATAGTCCAATCGTACAATATGATATGAGATTGGACAATATAATTTGGCTTGGCCCATGCGGCTCATCTATGTCATTGATCAATGCAACCTATAAAGATAAAAGACTAATTGTCCAATACAATGGGGAAGTTATAGTACAAAATGGTTTGTAATGCATGATTTAGATCAAAAAATATGATTTTTCAATTTTTTTTATTAGATCTCCACCAAGAATAATAATCATCAGCAAAACTAATCAAAGCCTCTAACACAAACATAAACTCATGCAAAAAACGTAACAAATACATTAAACACAGAATATACGCAAACAAACACATACATACACAATGAAACAAAATACACCCATATGACATTATTAGAATTAAGTACATATATCAATAACTCCAGATCTCATTCTAAGTGAGGTAAATTTCTTATAACTGTGTAGTTTAGTGAGAATATCCTCCATTTGTTTCTCCGTGTCAATGACTAGATATCCACATTTATATTTAAAGCATGATCTGCAATAGTGGCGAATATCAAAACATTTATTTATGAGTGCATAATAAGATTTTTGTGATGCAATTGCAATTGTGTTATCACATATAATGGGTATAGTTTCTGCAAGTAGACAAAAATTATGAAGTTATTACTTAAGCCATAGGACTAGAGCAACACAACTTACCGCTAGTAGATAGTGCTAGTAAATTTTGCTCCCTACTTGATCATAAAATTAAGGAATATCCTATAATCTGACATATTCTTGAGGAGCTTTTCTATCAACTTTACATCCCACAAAATTCAAATATGAGAAGTGTTATTCCTATAATATCAAATTCCTAAGGCAAGTATTCTTATGAGATACAAAATAATTCATTTTAAATTTTTAATGCAATCAAATGTGCTTTTTATTGGGTCAATTTGAAAGCATGCACAAAAATAGATACTAAACATGCTATTAGGTTAACTTGTAGTGAGATACAATAAAGATCCAATCATAGCCACTATATTTTTCGAATCTACAAATTTTTCTTAGTGATAGGGCTCACAGGGATATTTGTGCTCTCATAACCTTTCATATCAAAATTTCTTAATTAAATTCTTTATATATTTAATTTGACTAAAAAAACATCCCATTTCTTTCTTGTTTAACATTATAATCTAAAAAATATTATAATTCACCAATCTCATAATAATTGCTTTCAACCTAATAATATCAACATAGATCTGCACAACCAGAAAACCTAACTTAGTTCTTTATATAAGAAGTGTCGCATCCAAAATTCTCTTATTAAATGAATTCTTAAATAGAAATGTACAATGTCTATTTTAACATGTTCTAGGAGCATGTTTAAAATCATATAAAGCCTTTTTAGTTTATAAACATGATTTGCATATGTTGAGCACTTACTCAACATACAATCTCTCCTCAATCATTTCATTCCAAAAGGTGTTTCTCACATCCATCTGATATGATTTAAATCTCTTTAAGCAACAAAAAAAAGTAATAGCTTGACGGTCTGTAAACCTCTTATAGGTCCAAATCTTCTTAGTCTATTCCCTCTACCTAATTAAATCCCTCGGCTACCAAGCTTGTCTTATTTCCAACAATTGATCCTTAATCATTAAACTTATTTTTGAAAACCTATTTCATTCCAATCACACTCTAATTAGTTGATCTAGGTGCAATTTCCCACACATCATTTCGAGCAAATTGATTTAATTTTTCCTGCATAGTGATAAACCAAAACTCTTCTAACAAAACACCTTGTCTAGTGGGCTCAACTAAGGATATAAATACAGTTTGACTCAACTTCTATCTTAGCGTATTTATAATCCTAATTCCTACAGAGAGGTCTCCTCTAATCTAATTCTTAACATGAGTAGATGCATACTTTTACTCAAGTGATTCTACTTGTTTCTCTTTTTAATTCGATGTTCATTATGTTGGAAAAACCATCTTCGAGCTCAACTTCTAAAGGCTGACTTAATGAATCGAATTAATTAAATAAAGCATGCACGACACAACTACTAAGGTTCTCTTGTTGAATACTCTATAAGACTATCAAACATAAGAGTACCCCAAACATATTACTTCATCTAATTTGCTCAAACTTACCTAGACTTGTTTTACTATTACTCAATATAAAGCACATGCAACCCACATTTGGTGTTCAAACTTTAAATATCCCATATGTAATTTTGTGCAATTTAGAGTGAATGTTTACTCTATTCAAGATATAACAAGCAATGTTAATAGCCCCAGCCCAAAAGTATTTAGGTAATCTATAGTCATTCAACATTTATTTGGTATCCTCTATTAAAGACATTATTTTTCTTTCCATTATGTCATTTTATTGGGGTGTTCTATGTGCAAAGAAATTGTGCCATATTTCTAACCCATAGCAAAAACTCTCAAACCTCTGATTTTCAAATTCTCATCCATGATTACTATGAATGATGTAAAACAACTATTTGATTTTTCTTTAAATCCAAATAGCAAAAAGTGTAAATTCATTGAAGGTATCACTTCTATGTGTCAAATATCCTACTGGGTAAACCTAATATAGTCATTTAAAATAACAAAATTATCTGATTTACATCCTATAAATGTTATGCTAACTGGTCCAGACAAATTTATATGCAAGACTTACTAATAGTCTAAATGTTACAAGTATGTGGTCTAAACGTTACAAGTCTTAATAGATTGAAATGAAGACTTAACTTGCTTCCCAAGCTATCATGTATCAAATAGATAATTATTTGTTAGATACAATTTAAGTATCCCTCTAATAAGATTTGAGTGAGTGATTTTTCTTAATGTACGCATGCTAACATGACACGATATCCTATTCCACAACAATGACACATCTAATATAATTTTCATACAACAAATTTCCTCCGACTCACGCATATTATTAATATCAAGCATATAGACATTATTCAACCTAACTCATAAAACAGCCTAATAAAACATTTAAATCAAAAGTTGGCTAATACTTAGCAAATTATGTTTCCATCAAATAAGAAAACATTTTAAACTAAAGCAAATTTTCTTAATGATATAACCAATACAAATTACCTTCCCAATAGTATTATCATTAAGGGTTACAAAACTTGTCTTAATTCAATTACTTCCATTCTCAAACTATCATTTCCAAATGTAAGCGATCCAATCTGAAGATGCAACTCATGCTTAGACGTACCCAAATCAAGATAATCTTCTTGTAACAATTCATATTCATTTTCAAATTCTAAGCATAAATATTCTTTCCTCTAATTCTTTCTTTATTTTATCTTAATCATACAATAAGATGTTATATTCTTTTTTAGAGATGAAAAATTCTTTTCAAATTTGAATATTTCTTTAAACAATTTAAAGCCATTATGCAAATATTTAGTCATGATAAGCAATTCATCATATGTAAATCATATATCCGCTCACAAGTCTAAATCGCCCAAGTCACCATTAGCCATCAAGCACAAATTATTTGTTGTCTTCTCAAGATCCCTTCCTAAGAATCTGTCTTTGAGTTAATTTAGAAGACCTTTTAAGATTTTCTTTTATTTCTAATTATATCACTTTTTTCTTCAACTTTCATTTCCTAAAATGAGTTTTTTACATTCAGACACTCCAACTTGATGTGACCTAATTTTTTACACTCAAAACAGATAATATCAATAATAACTATTGATTTAACTTTACAAATATCAATTATTCTAAACAAATATCAATTAAGTTCCACGAACTAAGTTCCACATACAAATATAAATTAATTTGATAAAGGTAGCAAAACGTAATTTCCAAAAATCAAATGATACATTGTCAAACAAGGGTGGTTGAGTAATGATATACCATTCCCCAGCTAGTCAGCACAAGTAAACATGCAAGAAAAATGAAGCCAGAAGAAAATACTACAAATCAAATTTTTAAGTGGTTCGGCATTAATGTCTACGTCAACACCTCAAACCCTCCAACTCAAGGTTTCATTACTTTCCTTTGGCCTCCACCAGACATAGAAACTCTCTTTTTAATGGGTAATGAAAAAACCCTACACCCTCTACTACAAACGAGAATATTGCTACTGTAGCCCATCAAGTAGCAAACCAGCACACCAAAACTAACTTTGAGATTACATGGATCCCTTACAACTTCAGTACAATAAGCTCTCAACAAGCTATAACACAATTTGAGGATTAAGGTGAAAGAGAAAAGGAAAACAATCACCAAGCGCACTCTCACAATGATTTCTCTCTTTTAGTATTTTCAAATTCAATGGAAAATAATATCTTCTAAAAGAACTCTTTCTTTCTCATAGATTTTCTAGTCTCACACGTGTTTTATGATTTGTAAAATAATATTTACGCTAAGTGTTAAAAAATTAAAATTAAACCTTAAAACAAACTATTTTGAAAATATGCACAAATCATACAATAAGATTTTCACATCGTACAATACGATTAATACAAACAAGCATATTTCATAAAAATAAATTTTGATCGATCAGCTTTTATGATATACATTATATAGTACAACCAGTTAAGCTTAAAGAGTATTCCTTAGCCTCTTTAATTTCTACTACTTAATTAGACTAAATTAGAAAACATATCAAATAGTATGATTTATATTATACAGTATGAACTCTTCAAATTTTGAATTAATCTATTAAGAAAATACAAAATGGAAGGTTTAATTTGAAATTTAGAACAAATCATACAATACAAAATACATCATATAGTACAATCAGTTCATAGATATTAACTTTAAGAATCTCTTAACTAATGCAAATTGATCTTTTTCAATTTTTTAAAAAACAAGGAATACAATACGATTAACATCATACAACAAAATCTGGTCAATTTGCATTAATTTAAAATCTGAAAATAATTTCTTTGTTGATTTCACTAATGTGTCTATACTAGTTGTTCAACCAATTTCTTTACCAGTAATACACATATAAAGACAAACGCAAGAACTGGACTCATGCAACACTAATTTTGCATTACCACTAGCTATTGAAGCTTTGATCTAGTGAATTCAAAGCTTGTGCTCTTTGTCTCGACCTACAGCCACCATCTGTATCTTATATGTTCGATAGTTATGCACATGTACATCTGCAGTTGTTAATACTAAATCTTGCACACAAATGAATTCCAAAAATAACTTAACCAAATTATGTTTATGGTCGTTAAAATTATGTGATGTAGCCCTAGGATCAGGAGGTTAATAATGGTGAGAAGCATTCATATTTAGCTTTTAAAAATTTCTCATGCATTTCAGATAAACTCATTTCTTCCATTTTTTTCTATTTTAACATGATTTTGTCAAAGAAGTCATCATTAAACTTAATGTTCTAAATAAAGAAAATTCCCTATAAATTCACTGGTTGATGCTTTTATTCAAAACTTGATGTTTTCATTAAAGAAGCTCATAAGTAAATTGGTATTTTACATTACAAGATCCTATGCAAATTTATTGTAAAACAATATAATCGATGGAGGTAACAGGCATGTTCACAGAATATGCAGTGATGAAAAATAAGACATCATGCTCTCTCAGGCTAAGCTAATAAGATTTCAATCTCTTTAATGTATGGTTAAATATAGAGCTTATTCATAGAAGTGCTCAGAATTTGATAGCAATCTGTTTTTCTTTTCAATCAGACAATGTTTACAACAATAAAAAGCCTTTTTCTTATCATTACATTACCGAGTACTTTTATTAGATATTTAGTCCCTTCGTAACATGTGTGATTTTCATGACCAATTAATAATTATTTTATTCATATATATATATATATATATATATATATATATATAGCAGATGCACCCTTCATTAAGAGTGGATCCTGACCTAGTAGATTTTTACTGTGGGAGAGGCAATTCCAATGATTTTGATATTCACACATGAATAAGAGATCTGATTATCAAAAAACTCGAGGATAGCAAAGTATACCCTAAATAGGAAAAATAGCATCAGCACATATACAACAACAACATATACAACAAAAATAGGTCAGGATCCTACTACATGGGGTCAGCTACATGAATCCTTTTTCTCCATTGTATCATGTTAAGAGTCAAATTCTTATTTAAATCTTAAAAATAAGCACAAGTAATAGCTCCATGAATCCTTTTTCTCCACCTTGTGTTTGAACACAAGTAATAGCTCCTGCATACATATCCTTAATGATTTGAATATAAGCATTATTAACCCCTTTCTTCTCTAGAACCATAGTACTTGACTTGGAATTTTATCACAAGCTTTCTCTAAATCAATAAATATCATATGTAGACCCTCCTTATTCTCTCTATACTTTCGTAAGTTAAATGAACATAAATGATTCCATAAGTTTTGCTAAGTTTTGGTTACCATATTTATTTTGATTAAGAAACAAGCATCTTACCTTTATTATAGGAACATTGGAAAACTATAGTCCTAGTAAATTGCATTTGTTAATATATTTGATAAAAAAAGGTGTAGCTTGAAAAGAATTGTATTTTTTTTCTCAGGATACTCCATCATACAAAGTTATTACCTCGTTTTTGTCCAAATCTTGTTCTTTTAAATCCTGCTAATGCCTTGCTGATTCAGAACTGATTCTTTTCAAGATAATCAGTTTTTTAAACTTTAAAGAACATTAATGCAAATTTTTCTCTATTATTTCAATTTAAAATATATTAAGTGCCAGTTGATTCAATCCATTATTAGAAAGATGACTAACACAAAAAAGAGTATTAGGTTTTTAGTCTCAAACATACAATGACAAAGATGAAAAATATTTTAATATAGAAATACTGGTTAAAAATAATTTCACCTATAATATATCAAACTCAACTTTAGAACCTTTGGAACACATTCCCAAACTTGGGTCTCTTTCAGAATCCAAGCTGTCATCCTCTACCTTCTTATAAAATTAATTGAGCTCTACGTGCTGAATTCGTTACTGCAGTTACTTAAATCAATGCATTTAAGGTCAGGCTAATAAAGCATATAGTTTGCTCCTTGATCGGATCTATGACATCCTGCAGAATAAAAACCCATAGAAGGAAAAGGAACTACAAACTTCTATAAATTTATTAATGTAGAGAGAAAGGACAATTGAAGTTCAGATTCATCAGCTGCCTTGTAGGGAATTTATTGACGAAGTACACTAATCCAATTCTCATGATTTGGTTAGATGGTTCCACATCATAATTGAATAAAGAGGCTAGGGAAAAGCTATCGGCCAGCAAGTAATCACCGACTGCAACGCCACATACAATGCAAGCAGTTGGAGGTGACACATTTGCTCCATATTGGCATGCCTCCATTGCTTTGAAGGATAATGGAAGATCACAAATGTTGCTTAGCGCAAATGAACTCTTCTGTGAGGTTGGAGACATTGCCAAAGCAACTCATGATGCAAAACAGTGAAGTTGAGGCAGATGCTGGGGGAGAAGGCTAGGAGCTAACGGAGCGAGATGAAAAAGAAAATTATTTTGAAAAAAAAAACAAAAAACAAAGCATCTAAAACTTGTTCTACATGTTTATAAAAATAATTTGATTAGCTTTTTAAAATAAAATAATTATCAAACATTTTTAATCCTTTTATTTTCTTAATTTTTTAAAAAATTAAAATTAAAAAACAAAAACTGATTCCACGCAGGCACTAAGAGTTCCTTAAGAATAACATGTAACATTTAATCTATGGCAAAGACAAACAATTTTATGAATCAAATAAATTCATGTTAACCATTATTAATAATGTGGTTGCTAAATTTAACTTGGCCATTTCAAAGTTTAAACTATGCCATTCAAGATACTTAACCATTATTACGTGTGAAGCTTCATTTAAAATGTGATAAGTTTGCATTAGGACATTAATGCTCTATTTCATTGTGTTGCACTAGATAAATTTACCACTGCAAAGATCACTGAGCATATCTGCTGATGATTTTTGTGGAATTGAAACCATGAAGAGGCTTACCCATGCAAGCTTGGGATTCCAAGCATCATTCCACCAAAATCAAATTATGGTGCAACTACTAATTTGTGGAAAACAACATAGAAACAACCCTATGTGAATTCTAAGCCTGTTTATTAACAATAATATTTAATTATACATAGGTCATTATTACTTTATATAAGATAAAGATTGTAAATATGCTAGGATAGAGTTTAAGAACTTAGCCTTCAATTGAAACCGCAACTTTAGCTAAGAATCTGCATGAGATCTAACTGATAATTGTTGTAAGCAGTGCTAAGCTAGGCCAACTGTTGAGTGCGGTAGCAATTCCTCTTCCTGCCCTAAAAGCCAGAGAGATTAGCCTGATAGAGGGAATGAAATGCTTAACAGCTTTGAAAGAGAGGACCGAACAAAGGCTGGTTTCCCATTTCCTTGGAGGGGTTGCTGTTACACCCTTTCTTCTTCTCCGAAAGAAACCAAATGTAAGATAATTTTTGGTAATCAGAGCCGGAGCTTGATCATTGTACATTCACCTTAAATAATATCAATATAGGTTATAGATAATTGATACATGCACTTTTCATTCTTTCAAGTATTCTTTTAGGGCTTTCCAAATTTCCATGTTACATTGTATCATATCCACGCGTTCTCCTACAGTATCCATACTTAATGCATTAACTTACCATTCTAAGTTTCTATTTAATCGTAGCTAAAGCTTTGAGAGATATTACAAATTCCAGTAGAGTTTATATTAATAAGTTACCTCCATGACTCTAGTGATACAATTTTCAGTTGTCCCAACCTGTAACTTCGTTAACAGTCAATTTGGAAGCTTCGACAAGCATATGAAATGTTTTAGTTAGATGCTAATCTAATATTCTGGATTCGGACAATTTAACAGTTTACTTTGAGGGCTATAGGCGTTTATTTTGATTATCATTAAGTCTTAGAAGCATGAATACATGAGTGGACCGCATATGCAATGCTTCTGCAATTTACTAAATATAGCTTGACTTCAACTGACCTTATAAGGTGTTTTATCAGTTATATATTGTAAGTTTAAATTTTTAGTTTCATTTTGTGGGGGGCAATTAGTTCACGTTCTCATCTCTTACTCCACTGCCAGGCAATCGGGCTGCTTAAATTACTGGTGGATTGCTGTTTCTGGCACTTTTTCAGCAAGGCTTTTAATTAAAGACCTACAACAATGATACTTATCATCCATTAAATTGGTGAGACCACTTACTCTTGCTATTTGTCCATGATTTAGCTTTAGTTTATTTAGTTCCACTCTTAATTGTTTTCTTTATGCGATGTATACCTTCTTCGGACTTTAAGACTATCAATTTCTTAGAAAAATGACTTACAAGGCATCTTGTCTATTTTGCAAAACTTTATCTAAGAACTAACAACCATATTTTACACAAAACAATAAAGACAATATCTTAACTAGGGGTGTAAACGAGTCGAGTCAAGCTCGAGTTTGGGCTTACTTGAGCTTGACTCGTCAACATAAAGACAAGCTCGAACTCAAGCTCAAATCGAGCCCATATGATGAGCACGAACTCGGCTCGCCTAAGTTGTCTCAGGCTCGAGCTTGACTCGTGAACTTGCCCCATCAGAGAAGTTGGAATGTCTGGTCGTCGGAGTTACAATGGGCTTGGCTCGCCAGAGGAGGTTGGGAGTAGAACTCAGGACACCAACTCGTGATCTTTGCTCACTAGAGAAAGGAGGAAGTAAGGATAAAGGAGGCATGGTCGCCGAGTTACATTGGGGTCAAACTTGGGATCCATTGACGAGCTCAACGACCCCTTCGAGAAGAAGAGGGTTGAAAATGAAGAATATGCTTGTTTTTTATTGGACGAGGAGATGAGCCAATTTTTTTAAAAAATAGCTAATGATTATTTTTGAACTCACAGCAGTAGTTGGGAGATGTAGGCTTGCATTAAATGCAATTAATGTTTTGTATTTTTTTTGGCAGCACTAGAAACAACATATTTTTTTAAATAAGACAACTTTTTGTATTTTTTTTAAATATCAATCTAAATGAGCTGAGCTCGTGATGTAGGCAAAGGGGGGTCAACTCAAACTCAAAATAAGTTGGTTTTGACTTCCCTTGAGCTTATTAGCACAATAAATTTTGAGCTGGAATTTAGCTCATTTATGAGCTGGTTTTTAGTTCATTTATTGAACTAAAGATTAGCTCATTATTAGCTAAGTTTTAAGTTCATTAGTTATCTTAATTAATGTAACTTTTATTATAGTTTTTATGTCTTAAATTAAGTTTGACCCTTGGGATTCCAAAAGCCATTTTGGAATCCCAAGGATGTTTGTTTTCCCGTGCCTTGGCTTCCACGGTTGGCTGTTTCCGTGCATTGGCTCCTTGGTTCTCATCGTGGCTGCTGGTTTTCCGAACTGGGGGCCTTCCCGTGGCTTTTGGCAGATCGGTTCCGTGCGGTCTCTTTGGTTCCCGTGGCTGCTCCTTCGGTTCCCTGGCCAGGCTGTTTTCCAGTGAAAAGCAGTGGGCTTTTCCGTGGCTTGTGATGTTTGGATTCCTATGGGAATTCAATTAGTGTGGCTGTTTGTATTCCCCCTTTCATACCTATAAATATAAGGGGTTATGTAATGTTTTAAAGAGATATGTGAATTTTTGGAAAAGAAATCCTTGGGATTTTCTTGGAGAAGCTTGCGAGCTTTGTCCACCTTCTTCCACCTCCTTTGGAAATCTTGCGAGCTATTTCCTCCCTTCTTCTCGGGTTCTAATCTCTTTCGTCTCTCCGCAAGTTTACACCCCACCTGTATCCTTCGTCTCCAAGTAAAGCAAGTTTAGGGTGTCTTGGTTGCATCAAAAGTTGTAAGAGTTTTAGTTTGATTCAAATTAGTTTGTAAGTTTTTATTTATAAAAGTGTTCTTTTATTTGAAATGTAATAGTTTGTTCGTCTTATTTAAGTTCGAGTCCCCCACCCTAATTTTTCGTGGGCGGAGATCCTTGGGTTCCCCTGGATTCCTGCCCACATCAGCTCGCAAGCCAACAAGCCAATTCTCATCAAGCTCGAACTCGAGCTCGTTTAATATGCAAGCTCAAGTTTGAGCTCGAGTTCAAAGCTCGATAAGCTCAACTCACGAGCTCATTACCGAGTCGAGTTTGAGCCAACTCGACACACTTACCAACCCAGCAGCTATCACTACTACAAATATAAGTATCAACGATCCACTACATAACTAGAATGTATAAGCCAGCATCTCAGATGCTAAAAATGTTATTCTGATTCTCTACTTTCCAATATCAACAATGATGAACCATTTTAATATCAGAACTAAAACTTTTTATCAGACAATGGAAAAAGGAATTTCAAATTCAACTAGTCGAAAAAAGCTTTTTAACTATGATTTCAAATACCATGGAACAGAAATATTGCAAAAATCTACAAACAAATCTAAACTTCTACCAAATACTTACAAGCCATTTGTCCCGTGCATATAAAACTGTGTTCAACATGTTCTCAAACAACAGGAAATAGCCCATCCATTCAGAAATGATGACGTCCACATGAGTGACTGGTAGATCAATTTCTTCAATTTTTCCCTTTAAAACTGTTATAACTGCAAAACAGAAACAGAATTTTAGAACCTATAGAAGTTTCAGACACTTTCAACTAGTTGAATCCACAAATTAAATCACCATTAGACAATCCATTAGTTTCAACAATCTCTTTTGCCATGTCAGCCATGAGGGAGCACTCAACCTGCAAAACAGTTTTCAACATGAGTGCAAAAAAAATAGTTGCAAATGATATTAAAAAGAATGCAACTGTTAACAAAAGGCAGCATTAGAATTGTAGAGGAACGTCCAAAGGTTAAAAAAAATTAGTTGCAGCCTCAAATAACAGCTTAATGAATTGCAACAAAGAATTTTATCATCCAACTGGGAGTGTTAGAGGAGAAAAAAATTGAACAGGACTACATCTACACTAAATTATCTTCATATCACAAGCATATATATGTGCAAATTCCTACTATAAACAAGAAAATGAGTAATAAATGAAAAAGACAATAACCAAGAATATCATCAATACTAAGGAAATATAACAATAATAGTGCAATTTTCTACTATAAATCTTTAGGGAACATAATAATTTAGATATGATACACTTCCTCGAAAATTTAAGGTGGCATAAAGGATGTCAAATTAAGTCCAAAAATATTAATTACCAAATATGAAATAGTTGAAAGTTTTGTTGCTCGGAAATTAAGTGTCGCAAAAAGAGTGCAACTGATCTGCGAAAGAGATAGCAGTTGACGATGAGATATCTGTTAGAGAAGAAACAAATAAGATATTTAAATAAGACTATTGATAGAGAAGATTGATAAAGATATCAACTAAAAGCATCAATGGAGAGGTTGAAATAGTACGAACAAAAGAGGCTGGTGGATACGTTCTAGGAGAACCTAGGTAGATTGTAGTGGTAAAAAGACAAGTCTTGTGATAATAGAGAATGAGGCCAAATGCCTATGCAAGTTCGCCATGCAAGAAAATGGTGGTATCATCAAAGAGGACTAGGTTAGATATGGAGATAAGAATCTCTCAAAGAGAGAAACTGATAAAATATATATTGTTCGCATTTAGAGAGAAATGTAGAGCAAGCCAATGGACATCGAATGCTCAAGGAAGACCGAGAAAATTAGGCCATGGCTCTAATATCATGTTATAATGAGAGAATTCAAAAGAATTATATCTTAATTCAATTGTCATCATAAAAAAAGCATACATGTGCTTATATATAAGCAAGAGGAAAGAAAAACAAAAAAATATAAATGTTAAAGAATGTCATCATTTCTTTCCTATAAAAGCAAAAGAACATTCTCTACCATGGTGGCTAGCAGGTCCCTTAGAGGTGGAAATCATGGGGAATTGATGCTACCAGACAGCCAAGGAGGGTAAGACAGCTCCTACTGCAAAGGATGGGTCCCTTGATGGCTTGGTGGCTATCAGATTAATGATCTAGCAGCTGGAAAACACATGGATTACTGGCATGGAGGCAGTAGGTTATGCAAATTTGGTAGTTGTGCTGCCTATTATTTCATTACTAGGGATACTATCATCGATAGGTAGCATTTTTTTATGTAATTGTAGCTGTAATATTTCTTTTCAGATGGACAATAAGTTTTATTTTTACCCATTACAAAACTCTAAATAGGCAAATGTTTCAGCAAAATAAACCAAACTGAGGATTCTCTAATTATTCTTCCTATTTCTCTTCTACTTCTTTCATGGTATTAGAGCTAGGTTCAATCTAACCTATAGCCGACAGCTGCAAGAGGGCCCTAACTGGATCTAGCAAAGCAGAGAAGACAAGTTCTCCTTCCACTTTTCCAAACCATACCATCATCCGGTAGTCTCCATAGAGCACTTACCTCTTGAAATTACTTATTAAATGGGAAGAACTTTCAATGATCTCACACGGTTCTAACAATGATCTGAGAAAGAGAGTCAAACTGAAATGGTGACCCTTTCAATCACCTAAAACCAATAATGTCTTCTTAATATCCTGGTTAATCAATTCTATAGAACATATTGAATTAATATATTTGGTCTATAACAGCACACAAGTAAATGGGAAATAGTAAACATGGCGTTTTATGGCCTTCAAAATTTCACTTAATTGTATGATTACAAGGCCATGCCCATGACATCAAACAAAAAGCATGTGTTACTGAATACTTTACCACACCCTCAAATATTTGGTAAGAATTGGATAATTTTAAGCTAAATGATTGGTGTGGAGAGTCTGCAGATAAATAAATCAATTTCGTTAAGGAAAACAAGAAGTAATGATTTCATTGCAAATCTTAATAAAGACCTGCAGGAAGTTCATGGTAGATTTTTTAAGTTCAAAACGAAGAAAGAAGATGAAGAATTATAATGCTTGGAGGTAATAAAAATACTCTCATAATTGAAAAATATACTCTTGCCATCAGAAATACAAAACAAAATTTAGGGCATGACTTGAGGCATGGAAAAAAAAACACATTTGGTTTGATGTCTCTCAAAAGACCAATCACATGAGAAAACTGTTGATGATTTTATGAAAGATAACAAATCAAATTAATATTTGAAATCAAAAAACATATCGAACTAAGAGAAAGGGATTATAGATGGAAAATAGGGAAAACCTTGGCTTTTTTTTTTAAAGAGTAAAATCCCTAAATAGTCCTCCAACTATAAGGAAATGCTCAATTTAGTCACAAACTTCTACAATGACCCTATATGGTCCCCTAACTATTAAAAACGTTTTAATTTGATCCCACTATCAAAACTAATAATTAAAGTTAACCCCAAACATTAAATGTGAGGGCTTTTTAGGTATTAGGGTGTATGTGAGAATATATTATTATTTTTATACATTTTTATTTATTATATTAAATAAAATAATAAATATAAAAATCATAATGAAAGTTAACCAGGTTTATTAATTATTCACTTTTATTATTTAGTTGGTTAATTTTTATTTTGATTTTTGTATTTATTTTAATATGATAAATGATATATATATATATATATATATATATATATATATATATATATATATATATATATATATATATAATCTAACATACACCCTAATACACAAAATGGCCTTATATTTAATTGTTGAGGTTAACTTCAACTATAAGTTTTGGCGGTGGGACCAAATTGAGATTTTTTAATAGTCGGAGGACTATATTGAGTCATTATGAAAGTTTGGGGCTAAATTGGGCATTTACTAATAATTGGACTATTTTGGCTTTTACTCTTTTTTTAATAAAGAACAAACATACCTTTCATACAAATTGCTCACTTTTGAAAAAATTGTCAGCTCCTCCCTTTCATTACTCCAAAAAGATGATTAATTGAATTAAGGGAGGCTAAGAATCTTGGATTACTAATAAGTTTTCCTTAACTATTCTCATCCTATACTTCCTAAATTGAAAATCTCAAAGTCAGAAGAAATGGATCTCTATCCCATATTGTTAGGATAGGGGTAATTAAAATTAACTCTGACTTATTAGAAAAGTTGAGGTATTAGATTTGACCTATGTTAAGAAAGGTAGAGATAGACCTAAAAATACTTGGTTAGAAAATATTAGAAATGATCTTTCTCTATCAGATTTAAATGAGAATTTGACTTTTAACAAGACACAATGATGAAAAAGGATTCATGTAGCCAACCCCACATAGTGGGACAAAGGCTTGATGTTGTTATTGTTGTATATTTTGTATGCTCTAAATCTCTCCTGCAATATCTAATATACAAGCAAGATAGCAAAAGATTGCAAGTATACAATCACACTCTCATCAAAATTTTGTATATTTTAGGACAAGATCGAGGAAAATGACTAGAAGTGCTAGCGAGGTCAAAAGTCCATGCTATTATGATAAAGATTCCAAAAAGAGTAATCATACCTTCGCAATCAACATAGATCTTTCTTCTCTGAAGAAAGGGAACTAAATTATGTTATGACATTATTAGATTAGGTCATCCTAATTTTATGAATCTTACAAACTTACTTTCTTCCTTAATTGATTGGAAATATATTTTCCAATGTGATTTTGTCAGCTTGCTAAAAACTAAATAGCTTCTTTAAAAAAAATTATAAAGCCAATAAATATTTTTGCCCTGTGAATAGTGCTATCCTGTGCCCATCAAAAATCTCAAAATCTTAACTCCAACTGATGGTTTATTACTTTTATTGATGGTCATAACCATGTGTGTTGGTTGTACTTATTGAAGATAAATTTGATGCTGAACAAATCTTCAAAAACTTCAACAATATAGTCAAAATCCAATATTCCGTTGAAATCTAAATCTTTCACTCTAATGGAGGTACGAAATATTTTAACCACATTTTTTAAAGTTATCTATATCAGAACAAATATTATCCATCAAAGTTCTTGCCATAACACATCAACAAAATGATATAGTTGAACAAAAAATATAAATCTCTTAAAAGTGGCTACATCCATTATGTTCGCCCTTAATACCGCTAAATATTATTGAGATGATGACATTCTCACAACTTGCAACCTCATAAATTGTCTTCCTACTAATGTACTTTAGTTCAAAACTCAATTCATTAAAGATATACTTTCTAGGTATGAGGCAAATCAAAAGAATTACAAATATTACTTCCATAATATATATATATATATATATATATATATACACACACACACACACGAATGATCACATTTGAGAATAAACCCTTATTTCAAAAATATTTCCTCAAGGGGGAGATAGAACAACAACAACAATAACAACAACATGTCAACAACATCAAGCCTTTTTATCCCACTATGTGGGGTCGGTCGGTTACATGAATCTTTTTTCTCCATTGTGTTATTTTAAGAGTCAAATTCTCATGTAAATCTAAAAAAGAAAGATCATTTCTAATATTTTCTAACCAAGTCTTTTTAGGTCTACCTCTACCTTTCTTAATACAAGTCAAATCTAATATATCTACTTTCTTAATCAAGCCATCGGAAGGCTATGTTTTTATGTGAACAAACCATCTAAGGTGACTCTATCTAATCTTATCTTGCACTGAGTTACTCCATTTTCACATACACTCATTTTGTATCCTATCTGTAAGAGTAAGTCCACTCATCCACCCGAGCATCATCATCTCTACAACACTTAATATTATATTTCTCTTTTAATGGCCAACATTTTGCACCATAAAGCATTGTAGGTTTCACCACCATCTTATAGAACTTTTCCTTAAGTTTGAGGGGGACTTTTTTATCACACAACAAGACTGATGCATTCCTCCACTTCAACCATCCAACATGAATTCTTCTATTAATATCCCCATCTATTTCACCATCACTCTAAACAATAGACCCAATATATCTAAAATGTGTACACTTATTAATGACTTGATCGTCCAAAGACACAAACCCTCAACTAGATCTATTACTACAAAAATTATACTCTATATATTCAGTTTTAGATCTACTCAAACGAAAATCTTTAGACTCTAAGATTGATCTCCATAATTCAAGTTTACCTTCAACTTCCCTCTATTCTTATCAACAAGATGAATATCATCAGCAAAAAGCATAAACCAGAGTATAACCTCTTACAATTGTCTAGTAAGAACATCCATGACTACATGACTAAGCAAAAAGATATGAGCTTAAGGCTGATCATTGACGTAATCCAACAGAAATAGGAAAATATTTGATCAAACCACCTTGTGTTTGAACACAAGTAACATCACCTGCATACATATCCCTAATGACATGAATATAAGCATTATTAACACCATTCTTTTCTAGAACTTTCCATAGCACTTCTCTTGGAAGTTTATCATATGCTTTCTCTAAATCAATAAATATCATATGAAGATCCTCCTTATTTTCTCTATGCTTCTCCATCAAACCTCTCAAATAAATTAATAGCTTCCATAGTAGACCTAACCGACATGAATCCAAATTGATTTTGAGAAACATTAGAATCACATCAAACCTATGCTCCATAACTCTCGCCCAAAGTTTGAAAGTATGACACATTAACTTAATTCCTCTATAAATCGCACGATCTTGTACATCACCTTTATTCTTAGAAATCAACACACTCATTCTACACTCATCTGACATCTTTTTGGTCTAAAATTAACTTAAAGAGGGAAATAGAATAGGAAGGAAATTTTAATATTTTTTCCTCCAAAATTCTCCAACCCACTAATACCACCAACCTTCCTAGACACAATGACATGGAAATCAATGAAACTCCTATTCACTCGGCCCCACAACAACCCTCTTAACTACATGTATACTCTTAAAGAAAGAATCTACCTAAAAGTAAAACCACTCTATCTCTCGAAGCGTGTCATTAATCATATATGGACTCAAAAACTCACATACTCTTCCATGTTATGATATCATTGAAGAATTACACATTGCTCTAAGAAGAGAAGCACATACCCATATTCAAACTTCCTCTACCAAATGTGCTACGATATTCTCACATGTCTTCCATTAAAAACTTGGTCTCCAACATAACAAAGATTCAAACTCCAATTATGATAGATGTGGAGATAAAAGCTCTTCAAAAAATGGAACATGGGAAAGTATTCAAAGAACAAGGATGACATCCCTATGGAATCTAAACAAGTCTTTGCTATGAAATATCAATCAGATGAATCTATTGAGAGTATGAAGCGTAGTTTGGAGATAGATTCACCAAACTCATGAGATTTACTATTATGAAAACTTTGTTCCTATGGAGAAACTCAACATCATTCAAGTCCTCTCAATGGATATCAAACTTGACCAGCCATTTCACCAACTTGATGTTAAAAATGGGATTATTGAATAGTGACTTAAATGAAGAAGCCAACATCAATCCTTCTCTAGAGTTCAATGGCCTTGAAAATACGGCTAGTTGTGATGTGAAACATAAAAAGAATTGTAGGAATTTAATAAAAATTTGTTAAGCTTGCTAATTTTAAAAATTATGTTTCACAATATTAGATTCTAGGATTTATTAGTTGTTGTTGTGCTTTAGCATGCGGTACCAAACTAGATTAGAATGACACTTTAAAAAAACAACAAAATAATAGTAAAGCTAGATGCATAAGTAAGAGAAATCCACCGTTTAACAAATAGAAAGTTCACCTTGAGTTCCCCTCACTCTCACTCTTGAAGGTTATTTTAATGGAAGAATAATTCAGCAAACTTAAAGACGCCAACAAAAGACACATACGCCTACAATATTGCCCAATGAAAACCTTGCCGGAGGGGAAGGAGTCGGTGGATGTTGAATAACTCGCCACTGTTCGAAGATTTGGTGCTCGTCGATGGCGGTCGTCAAAGTGAAGAGGATTCGGTCGACGTAGTCGTCAATGGTGTGGTCGATCTCCAAATTGAGCTCGAAGAAGGGTGATCTCAACACATCTACTCGTCCTTGATGATCGTATATGAATCCATGGTCTCTTTCAGGATCGGCCATTCATGGGTAGCAGGCTACGGTTGTGTATCTTCTTCCTTGGATGGTGTACGAAGTAAGGGAGAAGAGAAGGAGAGGAGGTAGACGTTGGGGTGGTCGGCCAAGGCTAAGGGTCTATGCTACTTTAATTTCAAATTTTGGGTTTAAGTGGGTGGAGGGAAAAAAATTAAAATCTGAAATTTAATTTCAAGTTTTATAATTGAAAAGGAGGGAATAATTTTGAAATTCGAATCTCCTCTAATGGAGAATAAGTGAGGCGGCACACCTTGAAAGGAGGGCATTGATTGAGAGCATTAATGGGGAGAATTAATTAAGAGAGGGAATAGGGGGGTCGGCCAAAGGAGGGAGAGGAAGGAAGGGTGTTCACATTCAACCAATGTGTCTACATTCAATGAATGTGTGATTTGAAATTAAATCCAAATTAATTTCCGATTGGGAGCGATTTGGGGAGCTTCCTCAAATAGATTTATTAATTAGGAAAGAGTTTGAATTTCAAATTTATTTGAATTCAAATTATGAGACTTTCCAAATTAATAATAGGATAAATTAGGAAGGTATTTAAGGCAATCTGAATTGAAATCAATAGACTTGAATATCTTTATACCGTTTCACCAATAAACCCATAGAAACCTATGTAACCCTCAATAGAATTTTCCTTTTAACTATATTAAACCCCAGAAATTATTCGCGAAGAAAGGTTTATACACCTTTAAATTAGTCTAGAGGGTGAAAGCCCAGACATGTAAATAATTATGAATAAAAAATACCACAAATTACATATCAAGATCGAGTATTTGGCTTCATAACTCTAATGTTAGTTTGATGATGGTAAATAATTACTTAGTTGTATCTAATAATTTGGAATTTTGATAGTCTCATTTCTTCAAACATTAAATATTTTTAAATGAAGCTCTTTCTTATAAACTCAGATGAGATGGTGGCTTCATCAAGTTATGGAATGACCTACTCAAAATTTAAGAAAAAATTAACATCTTGAATTAATGATCTTAAAGAAATAAATCTAGCACCAAAAGAAAGACCCTCCATTCGATCTTTATCATCTCTTTGTTGAACAAGATGAGGGAAACGACATGATTCAACTACTATCAAAATTCAAAGATACTCGCCTAGATATAAAGAGATACCCGCCAAATTTTCCCTATACATAGTAAAGTCCACAAGCTTTAAAGGTTCAACAAAAAATTCTAGTAAAATAAGTGCCTTGACGAATGTTACTTTACATTGACAACAGTCGTCATTGAAAGACAATATACGAGAAATCAAGCTTGATTTTATTAAGGAAGGAAATATATCTAACCTGGTTGGCTATAATTGTTTCAATCAAGAAAAAACGCTCAGATAGCATCTCTTATTAACTATAATATTTAAATACGGCCTTATCTAAAGATAATTTTTTGAGCTTTCTATACTAAAACTTGTGGTAATATCACATCCTCAATATGTGATATTCTAACATTATGTATGGCTCATTGGATATAATCAAATCATTTATGGATCTCCCAAAATGAGAAATTTTATAGCATTTAGAATGTCCGATTAGGCATTTACTGCTACAAGTTATGCCTTTCGGATAAAAAATTTTGAGCAACTTATCAACGAGAAATGATGAGGATTTTTTGACGAACACATCTACCACTAGGTGATGTTATGTTTATAATTTAATCATTAAAAGTATCAAAAAAATAATCATTTATATTACTGAGAATTTTTTCTAAAGATCCATTTATAATAAAATCCTCCACCAAAAGCCTTACCCCTCTGAGATCATTTCCAAGTTCGATTTACATACCTCGAAAACTCCTATCACCGTGAAAGTTAATTTGTTTTACTATATACAGCAATGTGCAAGAAAAAAGCCTCCTTCATGATGGGATCAAAATTTTGCAGCTGATGTACAATTATATAAATTAGTATTTTATAAATCCCCAGTGCTTGAAGCTTCCTTAACTGAAAGTCATTAATCCTATATACAACATGCTTAAGTGAATATCTTGTTGTCTATTACTCAACTAATAAGAAAGGAAAAGAAAATGTACTTACTAATGAGTAGACATTTACTTCCCCCTGAAGTAAATTACCTCCAATTGAGAAGCGCATTTATTTAGTTAGCCTTAATATTCAGCGCTAAAATTTGAGGCACTACATCTTTCTCATAAAGTAAATTTAATATTTTAAATAGAACCCACTACAGTAGTTTATGACTCAATCGATGTTATTAGAATGATTTCCTTACTATCGATAGATTATATAATATTTTAACATTACATTCACTCCTTGCTGAAAGTGAACGAACAAGTATAGAAATTTCCTATTATGGCTCACACCAATGCAGGATGACTACCTAATAAATGATGAATCTACCATATGAACAAATCATGAACTGAGTCAAATGATAAGCCACCTGAGAATTCTATTTTTGATGGTGTTCTTCTGATTTAACAAGGAATATCATATGATATTTCCGTAAGTTAGAATTGGTAATTATTTATATGATGGATAAATGTGTGATGTTTCGCTTACCTATATGTTAAAACCATGTATGAACAATGAAGTTTGGTTAAAGGCAACTGATAACTATCAATAAATAAAATTTTAAATGGGGTCAAAGAAATCAATAATCTTTGGAGATTTGTAGCTGTGATTAATCAATGTGCTGGAAATTATAAGGTATTAAAGAGACTCTAAATCCTTACCATCAGTAACGTGATGGCACAGCAAAAGCTTTAGCATATTCTAAAGTAGATTCAATTCATATAGAAGTGCAAGACAGATAAGTCCTATCATTCTTTTCCACTCCATCATGGACCAAACCCCTTCATTAGTACCTACCAGGTACATATAGGAACCATCATTAATATGACCCTTAAGCATTAGCTAACCATCTGACAAAATTGTGTAATCTTAGGCTAACCAAATGATCATGAAACCCTAAATACCACCAATTAAACTTCAGCTCACTTTTGAACCCCCTAGTGAAATTGGACGGCTGATCGTGTTCCCCCTGACCCAGTCACCAGTTGACTTTGGACCACTATAACCATGTTTGGGTTCAACTAGCTAACACATGGTTAATTTATAGCATATCATCAAATTAACCCATTTTAAATTAAACTTCATCGAACCTTCAAAAATCCATACATTTTCATGGTTCAAATACATCCAAAACCATTGGTGAATCAAACATAAAAATTTGATTTGGTCAAAAACCCTAGCCATACAGTCACTATCATACAAGAACTCTCAAATTATTGCCTCAAGATTCATCCAGCTTCTCATCAAGGCTTAAAATCATTACGTCCACCTAATTGATTTGACATAACCATTAAATGATCAAGAAAAATCAACTAAAACCATTATAAATGGTTAAACTGACCATAAACTCATAAGTTCCCTCCATACTAAATAAAACCTTCAAGATTTTAATTGCCTTCTTGAAATCTTTATACGCCATCACTTAAACCCATCTTTAATCCCTGCTATCACCTCAAAGCAAGATCCAAACCATCCCCATATGCAAATGAGGATAAGAAAGCTTTAATATGCTCCATTGTCATCTTGTTGTCCCTTTAAGTACCTTTCTAACACACGGAGACATGTGGTCAATCATCCTAAGTCCTTCAAAACCAATCTCAACAATCCATTCAATCCCTATAGTTTTGAATTGGGCCTGTGTGAGGAAAAGGTTTATTCCAATATATATTCGTTCTCACTCCTCCCTATCCCAAGTTCTTATTTTTCCTTTTAGTTCCCCAAAACCTCCCTCATATTTCCCAAGAAAAACTTGGTAGTAAAGCTCGCTAATTGTAGAATTCCTTCTACCTTCAAGCCCGTAGAAGTCCCAAGGTTGCTTTCTCACAAGCCATAGCTTCTATTGATTTGAGGTCTCAGAGAAATAGTGGTACACATCTAAAAGAACAATAAGCCAAAATACACCCCTCTGAGAACCTAGCCAATTGAGGTAAATTCATAAACTCGTATTTAAGGTTCTTTAGGGTTAAATAACCTTATGAATAATCGAATCTTAAATCAACCAAATTAGCTCCCGCATTTTTTCATTAATAGGCTTAAGCTTTGTCTAAACTCTATAAACTTGTTCAAAAACTCTTTTTAAAATAGGGGCAAATCGTCATCATCTATGGTTTTTTTTAAAAATTGGCATTTAATTAACAAAATCAAGATCGTTTGATTATAACATTAATATTTTGAAACCTAGATTCATCCGGCAATTCGAAGCCAGGCCAATCGTTAATCACTTCATCTTGGATTCATAGCTGTTTATTTAAAATATGCGGTGCTGATGAAAAGTGAAATTTAGTGCACCACCGTCGTGGTTTCCATTAATCCAAATGATTGTCGGTGGTGCAATCAGACAAACATTTGTTTCAACTACAAGGGGATCCATCGAGAATAGATTTTTTTTATGTATAAAAAATATTTGATTGATCTGTTATTATTATCAATTAGTCTCCTAATATGTAACTGGACATTTTCTATTTGTTGTTTGTGTGTACTAACCATTTAGGAAAATCATGCTCAAGACTGTGAAGAACCTATTCAAGACAGAGTAGAATTAGGGTTTCATGTAATGAATCTATATATTTTTTATTTTTCTAGTGGTATAGAGAAGTGTGTTGTAATTGGGTAACCGTGCACACACACATTGGGGGGAGTGAGTAAAAACTAAAATTTTTAAGGCTAATCATATTGTATGATTTCCAATTTGTACTAAATGATTTAGTCATGTTCTTTCCTCCAAAATGAAGTTAATCAATCATGTCTTATATTTTTTTGACTATTCGTATTGTAACGAGTTCTTTTTGTATAGATGGACTCATAGAGAATGACATGGGTTGCATACTAATTCATCTAAAAGAAGGTTAAAACTCACTAAAAAAATAATACTAGATTAACCACCAAGCCTACTTTTTTAGGGATTAAAAAAAAAAAAAAAAAGAAGATAAAATAATTTTAAAATTCCACAGGAAACTGCAAACATGGCACAAGAAAGATAAAGCTCACTTTCCAAACAATCTCCAAAGAAAGTTGAAGCTCACTAATTAATGAATCAACTAAGATAGACTCAAGCCCTTTTTAACTCTTGTAGGATTAATGGTAACAAGTATTACAAATATTAATGAGAAAGAAGATGGAGAGGTGATTTGAAAGCATAACTTTTACCTATCATATATTCTAAGTCTAAGAGAAAATTGCAAGGCAATAAACTTTACTTCTCATATAATAGCTGACAATGCTTCCTAGCTTAGATATCAAATAATATAGATGGCAGCGTGCAAACAAATAACAGAGTACATAAACCATGAATAAATGATTTTTTTTTTTATGATCATATTAATATGATAATATTAGTTAAGAAATTATCAGGGAACAAAAAAGTTTTGAAGGGACCTCTTGAATGAACTATAAAAAAGAAAAAAAAGTTGTCAAGCTTCAGAATTTTTTACATGCTAGCAATACCTTACACATTATGTTCAAAACCTCAACTTTATTTTTAATGCAAATCCTTTAATATTTATAAACATATAAATAAATATTAATTTATAAAACTCTTGAATGAAAAGGAAGGTCCTAATATCTTTAAAATTAATTGTTATAATTGATAGCAATCTTACTTTAATTGAATAGATCCATGGTTATAAAGTATAAATAATTTCTTGCCATGTATTGTAACTTTAATGAAGTGGGGAGAGAGCTGTAGATGTCCCAATGCATGGTTTCTTGCTTAAAATTTAAAAATCCACTAGGAAAGAAGAAAAGATCCCATATATTTATTTTATAATATCAATATTTTCTTCATTGCTCCACCCTTTATTTGAAGGTGCTGATGGCATGATCTATCCTATAAAAAATATGATGTTTTTTTCCATAAGAATATAAAAGCAGTCAGATTTTTTTTTCAAATTTACGTGATAATCAAGTATGTTATCAAATTATTTACAAAATGATACAAAAGTCATACTAATTTCTAAATATATATATAAATTATTTTATGATTATATTCTTTGAAAAATGAATGACTATTAGATAATAATGCATTAATTTTTCTTTTTAATAATTATATCATGATGAATCACTCCTTGCATGAATGATGACTCCACTTGAATGGTATTTCAAAATCAGATTGAAAAATTGTTAAATGCTAATTCTAAGTATGTGATAATATATTATCCACAATCCTTTTTTATTTATATCTTTGAGATTTGATTACATGATTGATTTCATCTTGAGCTTAATTTGAATTGACAGAACTTTGACTTAAAAAGCAATCGAGAAACTTTCTTTATGAATAGAGTTTAACAGGATGGGGAAGATTGGAAAAGATGTCTCCTGCATCTTTATCTTGCTAAAGATTTGCTCATCCCCCAAAAAAAATAGAAAAATCCTAATAACTATTTATGTGATATCAATATCTTCCTTAATTTCTCTAAAGTGTTAATGGCATAATCTTTTCCATAAAAGAAATTTATTACTTGTCATATTTGAATAAATAATATTGAATGTTGAAATTTAAGTGATAATCATGATATTAATCAACTTCTTCCAAAATGCGTATTAATAACATAGCCATTTCTAAGAAAAATAAAAGTTTTTATGAATTGATGATGATTGTATTCTTTCAAAAAAGGATGGTGGAGATAAGGTGCATCTTATTTTTCATATTTCATCATGATGCTTCAACTCTTCATAATGATGAACACTATCCTAAACGTATTTTAAAATCATATAAAATAATCTATCTGAATCATCCGTCTAAATAATTAAATTTTATCAAAGCATTTCATTGGCCCTTAAAATCTTACTTGTCTATCTCAATAACTATCAGGACAATAAATATTTAATACTAGAAAAAAGACGCTCATTCTCTCAAACTAATTGTCTAAAATGTTTTTGATCATATCCCAAAATAGATTATCTTCCCTAAATTAAAAGAACTACTTCTTTTTATTCTTTAATTAATCTACTACAGCCCTCTATAAAATCATTATATATAGATCAGGCGCACGGATGCAAAAGCTATAAATCATTGTAAACAACAAAATCTTTTCATTTATATTCATTCCAAATATATTTACAATAGTCAGGTAAACACATATAATCATTCTATCTCAATTAAGCTCCTAACCACAAAAGAATAAAAAAATTAGAAATAAAAAAAACATAAAGATACTGAATCCTCACTCCTAGAGAGTATTGACCTTTTTCCTAAATTGAAATCATTCAAATCCACATAATGAGGCACACAGACCCACTAATTAACCAAACTCACCACTCGTGCCAATTCATTGCAATGGTTCTCAAGAAATCAATAGTATGCTTATTTCAATCAATATAAAATTAGTGATAGTGATCACACTGCACAGAAAACGTGCAATTACTATCGAGCTTCTAGGGGAATAAATATATATATATAATATATTGGTATATTATATATAATATAAATATATATATATAATATATATATATATGCATGCCAGTAAACTACAGTGGTTTTTACCGCATCGTATGTGGAGAAGATATACGGTGAGTTTACCGCAAAAAGTGCACTAGTAATTTTTCAAACGCCATTTACGTCGGTTTTCGAACATTATAAAATCTGCAAGCATATAATAATAATACAGCGCATTTTACGCCCAGTAATTTTTGATGTATTTACCGACGGATAGAATGCCGATCATTTTTAACACAATGAAATATTATCCGGCGGAGAAATATTAATATAATTTTTATTATAGAAAGATAGGCTTGGTAAGAAAATTAACTCCTTAAAAATTGCATAGTCATACCCATAACTCAAAGAACCAACAATGGTTGATGAGGCCCGTGCAAGAAACTCATGTAAGTATATATGTTTGTTATAATTTTTATTTTATTTCTAAATAAAAATACTAAATTTTTAATTATCTTTTATAAAGATATAACATAGTTCGAGAGAGTCAGGTCGCAGCAGGTAAGGGTTCTTCTGGCGGCTCTGTAGATATTTTGAGTAGCTCATCTGGTTGCAAGCCGTAAGAGGAATGCAACATGGCAGGGATTTATGGTTTAGGTTCGCAAGCCTACGGTCATACAAGGGGATAATCTCTAGTGGATCCAGCTTCACAGCAAGTTCAAGGAGTCCTTACATAGTCAACAAATAAATGCCCTACAAGCTGAGCTTAGAACAATACATAAATCACAAGCTGATTGGCAAGTGCAATTTTGCCGACACAGATACAGATGCAGATGCAGGAGCAACAGGGGCAATCAATTGTTGGATGAATCAGAAAATGAGGGAGCAGTTGAGTGAGAAAAGAGGTATTCCAGCGGAGTATAGTCAACAGATTTCAAAGTAGTTATTTAGTTTTTTTTCAAGTTTCATATGAACTGTTATCAGTATTTCTAAATATTTGTTGAATTTTTATGAATATTTTTGATGTTAATGAACAATTTGTGATATTTTTTGAATATTGGTGAATTTTTTGTAAATATTGTTGTAATGTTGTATGTTTAGGTTTTATATTGGCTTTGAGTATTTGTGAAGTTGGTTGAAATCTGTGATGTGAAAATCCGTATTGTTGAGTAGCTATTCTTTTACAGGTAATTGAACATGAAAATTCGCTTGAATGTGATTTATGAATAACAATAGCAATATACCAACTTTATGTGTGTTTTCATTCTGTCATATGTCCTCCACTAATCACATGGAATTATGAATATATATGATGTCATCACCATAGTATCATCATTATAAGTGATTTCAAGAATCTTACAAAGAGTCATCACCCTCTAATTGATTGTGTAATTCAATCAGATCATTGCAGGCTAGCATCTAATAATATACCACAAAGTTGTTATTTTAAGGAAAGCTGTCACCTCCACCCTCCTTCTAGGGTATTGTATTTTAAGACAACCTGTATTAATAATAATGTTAATAATTAGCCTTCATTAGCTTATATGCAAATGTCATATTTATTTGCATAACAACATGTCATTTTTTCTCTACTAATATAAATCAATAAAATGTCTAAAATGCCTAATCTAGCAATGGAAAAAATATATATAAAGTTGAAATATCCCTAAGTATCGTAACACAACCAATCAAATTTAATAAAAATTACATTAAAATGCGTCATAAAATTTATTCTATTCTATCGTAAAAAGTTACATGAAAAGCTAATGAAATTGCATAAAGAAGGTGAAATATATTTTTATCAATTTGAAAAATATTAAATTCATCAAACTCAAAACCATTGAAAAACCAAAGTAGGATTCAGGGTTACCTCGCATAGTATGAAACAATCACATAGTAAATCATGGATAAAACCACTCCTGAACCCCTTTTTCCCTCTTCTCTCTCTCCTCATCCTCTTCTTATCTTTCTATTCCTTGCTCCCACACGAGCACACACCAAAACCAATGGTTGACACATGACGCGAGTGCGATAGGGGTGGCTGAGTACTGGAGAAAATAGTTTTTTTTAAATGTTATCATGCCTAACATCACAGCACTCCAATGACCCAGCGTTTGCAACTGCTGCGTGTAAAAACATCTTGTGTCTCATGCCACTTCAGTGCTATTGTGCGGTAATTTTTATTCTAAAATTTCAAAGACGCAGCATCACAGCTGTGTTTCCTAGCGCTTCCCATGTCATTGGGGCTCGCAAAGCACAACACCGAACGCTCTCTATTTAGAAAGATTTTTCAATTTATAGATTTTCATTTTAAAATTATTTTTTCTAAAATTATCATATTTGTTACTAAACATACCCCTGACCCAAGTAGAGAATACAATCACTATAAACCATGCTAAATTAAGGTTTATTTTCATTGGCTCTAACCCCACCTCTTTTTTAGCACTAGCCCGTTCTGAGAAAAAACTCGAGCTAACTCATTGAGTTTGTTTAACTCCAACTGTTAACAAAACAAGCTATAAGAGCTCAAATTCTTACGAAGACATCATATGTTGTATGAACTCAAGTCCAAAGTCTTGAGCGTGCGGAAGGGATAGTCTACTCAGTAAGCTAGCTGCAAATAAATAATATACATCTAATTTCTCCCTTCTCATTCGATGTTTAAATCTTGATAATTATTCAACTTATCCCTCAGATGATTAGGGAGACATTAGAGGCGTGATTAGAAATGTCACTAGGGTCCATGGGCAACTTGCTTCTACTCTCTCTCAGAATATTGTTGGTGCCATCATAACGTTACTTCTTCAAATGCCATTAAGTCATCTTCTTTCAAAAAAAAAAAAAAAAAAATGCCATTAAGTCTCATCCCAAAACTTCCTCTCTCCTTTAAATATTAATGGTCGCGTCAAATGTCTTAGTCAATAAGGCGGGCCCATCATAACTTTCTAGTTTTAAGAGGATTACCATTTGAATTAAGGTAAGCTGTAGTATTCCAAGTAGTTTGTACTGGGCCCAACAACTTAATACACCCCTAATATCCAAAAGTTAAGCCTCCCCAACTAAAGCACCAACCTAATCGTCTAGTTACTCGGCACTCGAGCAAACACAGGCTAGTTTGACCATAATCCCTAAATACTCTACGTTTTACATCCATTGACACATGCGATCATTTTATTTTGACCGAGGTCTAGAACTTTTAACCCAGTCACTATTGGCACTCTAGGTCACAAATAAACAAAGGATTACTCTTTACCCGGCCAATGGCAAAGCACGTAGGAAAGTGAGCGAAAAAAGTTCAAAGCGCACTAATTTCCATATAGAAATTTACCACACATTTCTGGATTTTAATTTTTAAGTTTTTATAACAATAAATATTGATCAAAATCAAAAACTAAATTATAATAAACTGTTTTCATCTTAAAATAAACAAAACCTTCGTTAACTCAAATATACAAAGTGAGAAAGATAGACGCAAATATAATTTATACTACAAAAAAAAGTATAAAATTAAGAAAGATTTATTTTGATATTCTTTCTCAATCTATAATAATTAAGCTAAAATTAGTTAAGATTGATTGTTAAAATTAATTAAATAACTTTCAATTCTTTCATATCAAAACAAACCGATCAAACTAAATTATTATTAAATCAATTTTTTAAAATTTTACAATTAAAATCAATTCATTAACTGATTGATCAATCAAACAACTAAATCAACCAAAGACACATTTATTCGCTCACACAATTCAAACCGTCGCTGCAGGGCACTGTCTCGATCTTTGCGAGGAAGAAGATAAATTTACATACATATTGAGAAAGATGTATAAAAGGACTAGTGACATATTATACGATGAACTTAAAATTAGACATGTAATTAGGGATGATATAGAAATGTTTAAAAGTATACATAACCAACAATCCAATCTGCTTTTACAGGGCTTAATTTATATCAGAATCTCCTCAAAAAGGTCTCTCAAAAAATGGCATCCAAAAAAACACAGTTCCAATTACCAGTCAAGCTACAGCCACTGCTCAGACCATGTAGTATGGTCATCACATTTTATAGTATTGAGTTTCGGGTTACCGACAGCGGGCCTTCCATTCAAGGAAATATTTTGCGAGCATTATATCTATATCACGGGGATTTTTTTCTTGTTTGGTTCAACAGACACCAGACATGGTTCCTATGATGCTTCTCCCTCGCAGATAGTCCAGCACAGCCTCCAGGTATATAAAACTGTTTTGCTACCAGTGGTGGGTCCTGTGATCGAGTTCGCCTGCATAAAAATAATGATTAAATTTAAAGACTCAGGGTCACACAAAAGCTAAGTTTCTACCAATGTCTTATGCTATATGGCGGCAGTTCGAAATAATCGACACGTGTTATAAGACGAAGGACGCCGACAGAGACTATGTAGAGTATTGTCTGATATGTAGCTACATTGGATATCGAGAAGCACGGTTACTTAAATTGGCGGTGGGAGAGTTATATAACGTAATCGCCGCACGCGACTAATTGCTCTCGAGTTTGTGACATTAGATGAAATATTTCTGAAAAACGCCGCCTATTTAAAATTCCAGATTTGTCTGAAAGAAAGTTTGACCAATGAAGGTAGAATGTCCTACTTGTTAATATATCAACTCAGCCCTAGCCAGATTATTAAACAAGACAGCTCATCGTCACAGTTGAATGTGGGAAGGAGCAATGTTACAAGTACAACCTTATCATATAATAAGAATCATTTTCATTCACACTGATAACCTCACCAAATTATAACCATACACTTAAAACTTTGTGGCAAGGAGGCGTTCATATAATTTCATAACTATAAAATAAACGAAAAGCACATAAAAAATCTAGCTAGGAGCATTGATGAGTACCCGCCGTTAGAATCAAGAGGCTACAAATTTCTTAATTAAATGCAGAGGCAAGGTCATCAATTGGATCCTTCATTGATAACCACAAACATCATACAAACCACACAAACCTATCGAACGCAACTGGTTTTCCAGTAAGAAAATAAGAATGATAAATAAAATTAAAAAAAATAAAACTAACCTGTAGAAAACCCCATCAATTTGTGGCATTTAGTAAATGCTACATCAAAATATGCGACCAAAAGCATGTTGTATCATTTGCGTTCAGCTCACAAGTTTGAAAGGTAACTGGAAAGAACCATCACCAAGCAACATCTATGATATGTCCTTCGCTGATATTATAATTAATCTCAGCAAGGGGCAAAATTTAGCGTTAAAAATGATTAAAAAAATGACAATTTTAATGAAAAAAATAGAAATTGAGGGATGTGGGGTGGACGGGGTTTTAAACCTTAAGCAACAAGCAGTTCGTTCACAATCTGATTCTGGTCTTCTGTATCAACAAGAGGCTCCCATCATGGCTTGTCTTCTTGATGCAACTCATATCAAAGCCATAAACCTTGTTCCATACTGGAAGAATGTAGTAACATAGTTTTACGAGATCATGACAAAAAAAGAAAAAAAAAAAAAAAAACCAATGTTTGTGCACTCACAAGAAACCAAATAAAATTCACATCAATCTTGTTCATCTTTATAGTCACTCCAATTGCTGTCAAATACAGGAATGTTTGTCCTGGCAGAACAATCCATTTAATTATCGCATTCTGAAGGAAATGGATTGTTAGAGATTCATGAACGGATAACAAAACAAAGGAACACTAATCATCTTCTGATAAGCACTTGAAGATGCGATAAAGTCTTATCACTTAATAAGCCGAGTCTTCAATATATGATTTTGTAAAACGCTGTAGTTTCTACTGCTAAGTCAACTCTTTTAACAAAAATAGTAAAAAAAGGAAAATTTCTAATTAAATTTGAACTAACATTCCACGAGCTTGCTTGTATTTCAGCTAAATTATTAAAAACGATACATACTTTAAAAGAACTAAGCCAACATAAAGTACAATTAATCTATAAGCATCATTGGGGACACATTTTTTTCCCATACTAGTATTCCAGCAGAACATTGTTTTGTTAAAAGGTTTCCATCAGGAAAAAGGTTTGAAAACCTAACCCAAGAATCACATACATCATTTTATCCTATGCTAAATCCTGTACAACACTACCGTTGTCAGAGGTTTAAAGTCTTGGATGATTAAAGGAGAGGGTTGCGTTAGGTGGTCGACAGTTAGCGTAAAACTTGTCGAAATAATCATAACATGAATCCTTTAAAAATTGTGTTAGATGCTAAGGCGTCCCCCTGGAAGCGACCACGTATGACTTGATATAGTCCACAAATTGCAAGCCACGGTAACCCGGCGCCCAGGTGCACGCTTGTTAAATGAGCATGGGGTTTACCCACATCAAGGACGGATGTGGGCAAAGAAGCTAAGCCCAATGAAAACTAAAATAAGGATTGGGCTTGGAACATAAGCATCCCTTACAGGAAAATTAATGAAATTAATTGAGATATTATAATTCATTAGAAGATTAATAATCCGTGTAATTTATAAAAAATAACTGGGTTGGAGAGAAGGTTAAGGAAATTTGATAGTTTAGGATATAAATTAATGGTATTCAGGTAGGAGGCCGTGACTAAATATGTGTAGGTGTGATTTTTAGATAAGAGTTTGAACAAATATAGAAAAATTAATAAATTTGAGATAGAAATTTATGTTTTTAAAGAATTGTTATTATGCGTTACTACAATTGGTTAAGTAATGAGTGTTTAGGCTCCCTCAATATTTATGAAAATTTTGGAAAACTTAGAAGAATTAATACAAAAGATACATCATGAAGAAAGAATTTTTCATTGGAGGAGATTTAAATGAATATGTTGGTATAGAGGTAATGATTTTTAAAGCCAATCAAAGAGGGGGTTGGGGGGGGGTGGTTATAGGTTTGGAACAACAAATGAAAGGTGATAAGATCTATATTAGATTTTTATTATAGCTTATAATGTTTTAATAGCTAAACCTTATATAAAACAATATATGACATATTAGCACTAATAAAAATTGATACTGATAAAACACAGATTGATTATTTTGCTATAAAGAAAATTATATAATTTATCTTGGCAATTATTTTGACAGTCCTTTCGAAGTGAAAATTTATGTATCCAACATCGATTTATTAAATCTAGACTTGAAGATAAACAGGACAGAAAATAACAAAATAAAATAAACACGATATTGCTAAATTAGATGGGGGCATTTAAAGAATATGACAAAAATATTTTTTGAGAGTAAAGATTTTAAATCTTAAGATTTGTCTGTGCATGAAGATGTTAATGTATATGTGGGAAACACAATAGCTAGTGATATTAAGCATCTTGTAAAAAGATGTTTGGAGTTTCACAGGAAAAGCACCAATAGTAAAACATAAAAATAGTTGGTGATGACATTCAAAATGTTGAGAGATGAGATTAAAAAAATAAGAAGATTTATTATAAAAATTGTTTATGATATACAAATTCTGATAATTGGGAAAGGCTAAAAAGATACTCGTAAGAAATCTAAGAAAGATAGTTGTGATGCAAAGAGCCTTGCTTTTAATGATTTATTAAAGATTAGAAGTACTAAGGAGGGAGAAAGATATATTTATAAGTTAGCTAAACACAGAGATAGATAGTAAGGATTTAGTTCAAGTTGAAGTGTATTAAGGAGGAAATCAAAAGTATTTTTCTCTTAAGAAGATTGATTAGATCTAACCAAGATGAGAATATTATTGCTATAAATTTTTTTTAATGAATAATTGTGAAAATACAATTGACTTTAATGACTTAGCACCCTAAATGAAAATAAAGAATTTTTTTTTGCATATTAATAAAACCGAAGTAGGAGCTTTAAAAGAAAATAAGTGTGAAAACCGTTTAACCTGATACATTCCAATAGAGATGTGAAATGCTTAGGAGAAGAAAGAATTTCTCTTGGCTTACTAAACTTTTTAATACTATTTGAAGACTAAAAATAGCAGATGATGGAGAATAGGTGTATAATTCTTATTTTGTTAAGTAATAAAGATGATGCACAAGTTGTGAGACATATAGAGAATTAATTTAAAGGTCATTTTAAAACTAATGGAGCAGTTATGGAGCTTAGGTTTACGGAGTATACGTAATGTTTCTCAAAATCAATTTGGATTCATGCCGGTAGGTCTACTAAGGAAGCCATATATTTATTGAGAGGTTTGATAGAGAAATATAGAGAAAAATAAGAAAGGATATACATATGATATTTATTGATTTAGGAAGAAGCATATAATAAAGTTCCAAAGAAGTGCTATGGAGTAGCTCTTGACAAAGAATGTAGTATAATAATGCTATATTTTAGAATCATTAACGATATATAGTGCAATTGATTCTATCTACTTGTGTTCTGTTGTAACCAAATATTTCCTAATTCGGTTGGATTACATCAAGGATAGCCTTATAAGACCCATATCTTTTTTGCTTTATTCATGGATAATCTCACTAGACATTTACAAGAGGATGTCCTTGTGTATGTTTTTTGCTGATAATATTCTTCTTGTTGATATAACTTAAAAAGGGTGTATTGAAGATAAATCATGAATTATGGAGGTCAACCTTAGAGTCCCAAAGTGTTTTTCGCTAGCGTAGATCTAAAACTGAATATATGAGTGTAATTTTAGTAGCAATAGACCCTAGGAGGGGATTGTGACATTGGTGTCGATCAAGTCATTAATAAGAGTACACGTTATTAGATAATCTTGGCTCTATTGTTCAGAGTGATGGTGAAATATTGGGGATATTATTACAGAATTAATCTAATTAAAGGAAAATATTGTATGCATGTTTAATTTCAATTTTAAACATGAAGTAAAAGAAAGGAATGCTTATGGTTCAATAGAAATTAAACTAAGAAGATCTTTCATTAATACAAAATGATAGTTATAGATTGCTTGAATATAAAGCATATCATACAATACATCTATTGTGGATCAATTGTATTACTTGATAAAAAATAATAGTAATTTTTCTTAGTTATTTACTTATTAATACACTTTCATGACTTAAAAAAAAAGGACCAAGGACTAGAACTTAACTCATGCAGGCACGTGCTCTGAATTACCTCTACTCATTTTTGAAGCTTTTTATCAAGTGAATTCAATCTTGTAGCTCTCATCTAGACTACCCAATTCCATTTGGGTCGAGAAGTTTCCATAGTTTTGCATAAATCT
Source organism: Dendrobium nobile (assembly GCA_022539455.1). Taxonomy (NCBI): domain Eukaryota; kingdom Viridiplantae; phylum Streptophyta; class Magnoliopsida; order Asparagales; family Orchidaceae; genus Dendrobium; species Dendrobium nobile. Next base: position 28,470,182 of record CM039733.1, on the reverse strand, counting down.
AATATCTAACTTCTAGTGTACACCTACAAAACTTTATATAAACTCTACATAAAATAAACGTTCCAAAAAATAACTTAACCAAATTATTTTTGGTGATTCATTAAAACTATATGGTGTAGCCTTAAGCTCATGGACAATAATCTCCCCTTTTTATATAGCAAATATACTTTACTATTTTAGACATAATCTTTATGTTGTGCAACTCCCCAAATATTTATACTTCAATAAATAATACAATTGATAAGCAGAGTAGGCAATGGTAAAGATCACAAAAAGAAATTAATTTTTCATTTAAAAAAGATGGAAAAAAATGTAAACAAGCGCATGACAAAAAACACAAAAGCACTACTGTAATAAAAATACTAAATACAAACAAAAACATCGAATACATAGAACAAAAATAAAAGCAACACAACCAATACCATAACTACTACTGACCATTTTTTGACAAATCAAAAGAGTGCTGGACAGTAACATGCAATAAAGAGTAACCAAAGCCTATAAAAGACATAATCCGCTCATCAAATAGGCTTAAACTGAGGTAGTAGTGGATGACTGATGTAGTAGGGAGCTAAGAAAATAGGAGTCAGAAAACCAGGCTCGAGTCGCACAAGCGTTGTCTTCAGTAGAAGCTTGATAGTCGCAGGTTCTCCTGAGTTATTTAACAATTAAGTTTGCCTCAAGTCGGGAGAAAAGTTCAATCCATGCATCTTAAAAATAATTATAGGCAAAGGTTCATGGGCCAAAGCAATATATTCTACTTCACTAACATCCATTTGACGACATGTCGCTTCACTAAATAAGATATAGGCGTGGTCAATGAAATGAGGGTGGAAGGTGATTAAGAGGGGCTTGAAATCGGTTTAAATTTTATATGGTTTTAAAGGATACTACTAGCAATGAAATGACAAATGGGCGAGAATTTGCAACGCTTGACCCTAGGATTTTGAATGGAAATAACACTTCCAATACATTGAATTATCATGTTGGCAGCATGACTTTTGTGTGGCTCATGTAGTAGTGAGTGACAATGAAGAGAAGGGAGAGTAATGTTGAATCGGAACACCAACTTTAGAATGACATGTGTTGATGCACAGTTTTGTATAACATGAGCATGTTCATCGACAAGTCTACTAACTGCGACTGAATGAGGGTGAAAGTAGTGTTGTTCCTCCTTGATTGATGATTGTCGCCTGCTATTTACATGCTAATAATGCCTATGACAATGATTGTCCATCCTTGATAACTAAACAAAAACTCCAATCAATAGTTAAATGATCAGGAAGGCAAAAGGAAATTAGAAATTAGTAGTGCAGTGTCAATAAATAGATCATATCAATTATTGGGAAAGCTGTTCTTATAGCATCAATACGAATTAGTATTGGAGTAACGACATACCTTCTCTCATAATACGAAATATCATAAACAAGCATTTAAAGAGTGATAGTGTTATGAATAGTGTACAACGAACGCCCTGTGCTTATTACCATAAATAATCTTTTTGTAAGCACTACTTGAGGGTTGGGAGCAAGTAGGTGTGAGTGAAATAAGAAAAAGTTATTTAATAAGAAATTGCTTCTGGTAGATCCAAAGTATGATCAACATTAAGTCAATCAACCCAACAATTTTCATAACGATTATTATGACATAGGTCCAAATCGTTCAATACGATATGGGATGGACAATATTATTTCACTTGGCCCATGCGGCTCTCTATGACCTTGATCAATGCAACCTATAAAATAAAAGACTTAAAAAAAATGTCCAATACAATGGGGAAAGTTATAGTACAAAATGTTGTAATGCATGATTTAATTCAAAAAATATGATTTTTCAATTTTTTTATTAGATCTCCACCAAGAATAATAACATCAGCAAATCTAATTACAAAGCCTTTAACACAAACATAAACTCCATTCAAAAAACCGTAACAAATACAGTTAAACACAAATATACGCAAACAAACACATACATACACAAGAAACAAAATACACCCCATTTGACATTATTAAGATTAAGTACATATATCAATAACCTCCCAGATCTCATTCTAATGATACATTACTTATAACCGTGTAGTTTAGTGGAATACCTCCATTTTTGTTTCTCCATGTCAATGTACATAGATATCCCCATTTATATTTAAAGCAAATCTGCAATAGTGGCCGAAATATCAAAACATTTATTTAGAGGTTGCATAATAGATTTTTGTGATGCATATTCACTTGTGTTTATCACATATCATGGGTGATAGTTTCTGCAAGTAGACAAAAATTATGAAATTTTATTACTTAAGCCGTAGGACGAAGAGCAACACAACTTTCCGCTAGTTAGATAGTGGCTAGTAAATTTTGCTCCCTACTTGATCATAGAAAATTAAGAATTATCCTAATAATCTGACATTATTCTTGAGGAGCTTTTCTATCAACTTTACATCCCATAAAATTCAATATGAGAAGCGTTATTCTTAATATCAAATTCTCAGGCAATTATTCTTATGAGATACAAAATATTCATTTAAATTTTAATGCAATCAAATGTACTTTTTATTGGGTCAATTTGAAAGCATGCACAAAAATAGACACTAAACATGCTATTAGGTTAACTTGTAGTGAGAAACAATAAAGATCCAATCATCGCCACGATATTTTATCGAATCTACAAATTTTTCTGGTAGTGATAGGGCTCATAGTTGATATTTGTGCTCTCATAACCTTTCATATCAAAATTTCTTAATTAAATTCTTTATATATTTAATTTGACTAAAAACATCCCATTTCTTCTTGTTTTAAAACATTATAAATTCCAAAAAAATAAAATGTCAGTTCACCAATCTCATAATAATTGCTTCAACCTAATAATATCAACATAGATCTGCACACCAAAAACTACTAAGTTTTCTTTATATAAGAAGGGGCACATCCAAAATTCGTCTTATTAAATGAATTCTTAAATAAAAAGTACAATGTCTAATTTTGGAACTATGTGTCTAGGAGCATTTTTACAAATCATATAAAATCCGTTTTTAGTATATAAACATGATTTGTATAATGTTTGAGGCACTAACTCACATACAATCTCTCCTCAATCTTCAATCCAAAAAGGTAACTCACATTCACTGATATGATTTAACATCCCTTTAAGCAACAAAAAAAAGTAATAGCTTGAGCGGTCTGTAAACCTCCTTATAGGTCCAAATCTTCTTAGTCTATTCCCTCTACCTAATTAAAACCCTCGCTACCAAGCTTAGTCTATTTCCAACAATTGATCCTTAAATCATAAAACTTATTTTTGAAAACCTATTTCATTTCCCAATCACCCTATAATTAGTTGATGGCTAGTGCAATTTCCCCCACGCATCCTTTCGAGGCAAATTGATTTATATTTTTCCTGCATAGCGATAAACAAAACTCTTCTAAACAAAACAACTTGTCTAGTGGGCTCAACTAAGGATATAAATACAGTTTTGACTCAACTTCTATCTTAGGCGTATTTATAATCCTAAATTCCTACAGAGAGGTCTCCTCTAGTCTAATTCTTAACATGAGTAGAATGCATACTTTTACTCAAGTTGCTCTACTTGTTTCTCTCTTTTTAATTCGATTGTTCAGTTATGTTGGAAAAACCAGCTTCGAGCTCAACTTCTAAAGGCTGACTTAAATGATCGGATTAATAAATAAAGGCATGGCACGACGCAACTAGCTAAGGTTCTCCTTGTTGAATACTCGTATAAGAGCCTATCAAACATAAGATGTTACCCCAAACATATTACGTTCATCTAATTTTTGCTCAACTTACCTAGACTTGTATTTACTATTACTCAATATAAAGCACATCGCACCCCACATTTGTGTTCAAAACTTTAAATATCCCATAATGTATTTTGTGGAATTAGGAGTGAATGTTTTACCATTCAAGGATAACAACAATGTTAATAGCCCCAGCCCAAAAGTACTTAATGTAATCTATAGTCCATTCAACATTTAGTTGGTATCCTCTATAAGGGCATTATTTTTCTATCCATTATGTCATTTTAATTGGGGTTGGTTCCTATGGCAAAGAAATTGTGGGTGCCATATATCTAACCCATAGTAGCAATAAACTCTCAAACCTTTGATGTTTACAAATTCTCATCCATGATTATTATGATGAGGTAAAACACTATTCGATGTATTTCATTAAAACCAAATAGCCAAAGAAAATGTAAATTCATTGAAGGTATCACTTCCTTATGTGTCAAATATCCTACTGCGAGAGACCTAATAAAGTCATTTAAATAACAAAATAATCTGATTTACATCCAAAATGATTATGCTAACTGTCCACACAAACTTTATATGCAAGACTACTAATAGTCTAAATGTTACAAGGATGTGGTCTAAAACGTTACAAGTCTTATATGATTGAATGAGACTTAACTTGCTTCCCAAGCTATCATGTAAACAAATAGATAATTAGTTTGTTAGATACAATATAAGTATCCCTCTAATAAGATTTGCGTGAGTGATTTTTCCTTAAATGTACGCATGCTAGCATGACACGATAATTCCTATTCCCCCAACAAATGAGAAACACTAATATGAATTTTCCAATACAACAAATTTCCTCCGACTCACCGCATATTACTAATATCAAGCATATAGACATTAATTCAACCTAACATCATAAAAACAGCCTAATAAAACATTTTAAATCAAAAGTTGCTAATACTGTAGCAAAATTATTGTTTCCATCAAATAAGACAAACATTTCACTAAAGCACATTTTCTTAATGATTATAACCAATACAAATTAACCTTCCAATAGTTTATCACTGAAGGGTTACAAAACTTGTCCTTAATCAATTACTCCCATTCTCAAATATCATTTTCCAAATGTAAGCGATCCAATCCTGAAGATGCAACTCATGCTTAGACGTAACCCCAAATCTAGATAATCTTCTTGTAACAATTCATATTCCGTTTTTCAAATATCTAAGCATAAATATTCTTTCCTCTAATTCTTGTCTTTTTACTTTTATCTAATCATACAATAATATGTCTTATATTCTTTTTTAGAGATGAAAAATTCTTTTCAAATTTGAATATTTCTTTAGACAAATTTAAAGCCATTATGCAAATATTTAGGTCATGATAACAATTCATCATATGTAAATCATATACCGCTCACAAGTCTAAAACGCGCCAAGTCACCATTACCATCAAGCACAAATTATTTTTGTCTTCTCAAGATTCCCTTCTAAAGAATCTGTCTTTGAATGTTAAATTTAAGAAGACCTAATTTTAAAGAATATTCTTTAAATTTCTAATTATCTCACTTTTTTTTCTTCAACTTGCATTTTATCTAAAAATGACTTTTTTACATTCAGACAGTCCCAACTGATGTGGACCTATTTTTTTTACACGCTCAAACAGATAATATCTATAATAAACTATAGATTTGACTTAGCAAATATCAATTATTCCAAACAAAAATATCAATTAAGTTCTACACACTAATTTCCACATACAAATATAAATGAATTTGATAAAGGTAGAAAAACGTAATTTCCCAAAAAAAAATCAAATGATACATTGTCAAAACAAGGGGTGGTCGAGTAATAGATATACCATACAACAGCCTAGTCACACAAGTAAAACTGCCAAGATAAATGAAGCCAGAAGAAAAAAATACTGACAATCAGATTTTAAAGTGGTTGCATTAAAGTCTACGTCAACACCTCAAACCCTCCAACTCAAGTTTCATTATCTCCTTAGCCTCCACCAGACATAGAAACTCTTTTTAATGGTAATGGAAAAAACCTACAACCTCTACTACAACGAGAATATTGCTACTGTAGCCCATCAGTACAAACCAGCACACTTGCGGTCCAAAACTAACTTTGAGATTACATGGGAATCCCTTACAACTTTCAGTAGCAATAAGCGCTCACAAGCTCTAACACAATTTGAGGATTAGGTGAAAGAGAAAAGGAAAACACAACACCAAGCGCCACTCTCCGAACGAATGGTCTCTCCTTTTTAGTATTTTCAAATTCAAATGGAAAAATAATATCTTCAAAAAGAACTCCTCTTTCTTTCTCTTAGATTTTCTAGTCTCTCAACGTGTTTTATGATTTGTAAAATAATTATTTAGCGCTAAGGTGTTAAAAATTAAAAATTATACCATAAAACAAACTATTTTCGAAAATATCACAAAGCATACAATAAGATTTCACATCGAACCAGACGATTAATACAAACAACAGATATCATAAAAATACATTGTGATCGATCAGCTTTTATGATTATACATTAAATAGTACAACCAGTTAAGCGTTAAGAGTATTCCATATCCTCTTTAATTTCGACTAACTTAATTAAGACTAGTAATTACGAAAGCCTATCAAAATTATGGTTTTTTTATATTATACAGTATGAACTCTTCACTTTTTGAATTAATCTATTAAAAAATACAAAATGGAAGGTTTAATTTGAATTTTAGAACAAATCATACAATACAAAATACATCATATCGTAAATTCAGTCATAGAATATTAATTTAAGAATCTCTTAACTGAATGCAAATTGAATCATTTTCAATTTTTTTTATAAACAAGGAAAACAATACGATTAGACATCATACAACAAAATCTGGTCAAGTTTGCATAATTTAAAATCTGAAAATCATTACTTTGTTAGATTACACTAATGTGTACCTATACAATTGTTCAAAACCAATTCATTTACTGTAATACACATATAAGACAAACGCAAGAACTGGACTGGGATGGAACACTAATTTTGCATTGCCACTAGCATTGAAGCTTTGATCTAGTGAAGTCAAAAGCTGTGCTCTTTTTGTCTCGACCTACAGCCACCACTGTATCTTATATTTCGATAGTTATGCACATGTACATCTGCAGTTGTTAAGACTAAATCTTGCACACAAATTAATTCCCAAATAAGGGCTTATCCAAATTATGTTTTTTGGTCGTTAAAAATATGTGATGTAGCTCTCGTGATCAGAGAGGTTAGATAATGGTGAGAAGACATTCATAATATTGGCTTTTAAAAATTTTCTCATGCCTTTCAGATAAACTCATATTCTCTTATCCATTATTTTCTATTTTAACATGATTTGTCAAAGAAGTCATCATTAAACTCAATGTTCTAAATAAAGAAAATTCCATATAAATTCACTGGTTGATGCTTTTATTCAAAACTTGATGTTTTTATTAAAGAAGCTCCAAAATAAATTGGTATTTTACATTACAAGAACCTATGCAAATTTATTGTAAAACAATATAATCGATGGAGTAACAGGCATGTTCACGAGAAAAAAAAAAAAAAAAAAATTGGGCCCCAGTGATGAAAAACAAGAACATCAATGCTCTCATCAGGCTGAAGCTAATAAAGATTTCAATACTCTTATGTAAGGGTTAAATATAAGCTTATTCCATAGAAGTGCTCAAAATGATAGCAATCGTTTTTCTTTTTCAATCAGACAATGTTTACCAACAATAAAAAGAGCCTTTTTCTATATCTTTACTTACCGAGTACTTTAAGATATTTAGTCCCTTCGTAACATGTGTGATTATTCCCTGGACCAATTAAAAGTTATTTTAATCAAGAAAGTATTGCATCCAATATATATATATATGATATATTATATATATATAAATTATATCAGAGTGAACGCCCTTCATTAAGAGTGGAACCGACCTTAGTAAGAATTTCTAACTGTGGGAGAGGCAATTCCAATGATTTTGATATCACGGACGTGTATAAGAGATCTGTTATCAAAAAAACTCGAGGATAGGCAAAGTATACCCTAAATAGGAAAAATAGCATCAGCACATATACAACAACAATATATACAAACCAAAATAGGTCCAGGATCCAACACATGGTCAGCTACATGAATCCTTTTTCCTCCTATTGTATCAATCAAGAGTCAAATTCCTTATTTTTAAATCCTTCAAATAAGAGCACAGTAATAGCTCCATGAATCCTTTTTCTCCACCTTGTGTTTGAACACAATCTGAAGACTCACGTCCTGCACTACATATCCCTTAATGGGGATTTGAATATAAGCATTATTAAAACCCCTTTCTTCTCTAAACCATAGTACTTTGTCTTGAAACTTATCACAAGCTTTCTCCTAAATCAATAAAATATCATATTTAGACCCTCCCCTATTCTTCTATAACTTTCGTAAGTTAAAATATGAATCATAAAAGATTCCATAAGTTTTTGCTAAGTTTTATGGTTACCGATATTTTATTTTGATATAAGAAACACATCATCTTACCATTATTAGGACCATTGGAAAACTAAAGTCCTAGTAAATGGAGAATTTGTTAATATATTTTGATAAAAAAAGGTTTAGCTTGAAAAGAAATTGTATTTTTGTTTCGTCACAGGATACTCCATCATACAAAGGTATTGAACCTCGTTTTTGTCCAAATCTTGTTCTATTAAATCCTGCTAATGCCGTGTGCTGATTCAGAACTGATTCCTTTTCAAGATAATCCAGAGTTTTTTTAAACTTTACAGAACATTAATGCAAATTTATTCTCTATTATTTCAATTTAAATTTAAAATATATAAGTGTCCAAGTTTGATTCAAATTCATTATTAGAAAGATTACTAACCCAAAAAAGATATAGGGTTTTTAAAGTCCAAACATAACAATGACAAAGTATGAAAAATATTTTAATATAAGAAATACTGGTTAAAAGATAAATTTCACCTATAATATATCAAAAACTCAACTTAGAACGCATTGAACACATTCCCAAACTTGGGGTCTCTTTCAGAATCCAAGCTGGTCTACCTCTACCTTCTTATAAAAGTTAATTGAGCTCTACGTCCTGAATTCTTACTGCAGTTTACTTAAAATCAAATAGCATTAATGTCAGGCTAATAAAGCATATATTTGCTCCTTGAATCGGATCTAGACATCCTGCCAGAAAATAAAAACCCAAAGAAGGAAAAGGAACACAAACTTTATAAATTTATATTAATGAGAGAGAAAGGGACATTTGAAGTTCGATTCATCAGCTGGGCTTGATAGGGAACATAGTTACCTGAACCTTTTTTTGTTATTACATAACCATCTTATTTTTTGCGTTATTCTTTAATGTATATGTGATGACAACGTTCTATTTATTTTAATTTATATTTTGTGTTTCTGTGCAATTGACGAACTCATCAACTTGTAACTATAACTCGTAGACTAGGGGACCACTTGGGAATTTTTAAGTTAATTTTTTTGTTTCTATTTTATGTGTTTTAATTATGAATAAAAATATGATTCTATCTTTAAAAACAGATTGAGATTTTCTTTTTGAAGGAGAACTAAAAGCCCTAATGTTATCCCTATAACTGTATAGGTCAGTATCAAAAACGCCGATCAACATATGGGTAATCAGCACCGCCCCTAACCACCGCCATCCCTGTGAACATCACACCTCTTACCAGTCATAGCTTCATGTTTCCAAGCTTGGTAGATGTCCTTGTCGAAAAAATTTGTTGACGAAGTACACTAATTCCCAATTCTCATGATTTGGTTTAGATGGTTCCACATCATAAATTGAATAAAGAGGCTAGGGAAAAGCCTATCGGCAAGCAAGTAATCACTCGACTGCAACGCCACAATACGACATTGCACGCAGTTGAGAGTGACACTTTGCTCCATATTGGCATCCTCCATTGCTTTGAAGGATAATGGAGAAGATTCACAAATGTTGGCTTAGCGCAAATGAACTCTTCTGTGCGGTTGGAGACATTGCCAAAGCACTCATGATGCAAAACGTGAAGTTGAGGCAGAGCTGGGGGAGAAGCTAGGAGCTAAGGAGCGAGATAAAAAGAAAAATTATTTTGAAAAAAAAAACAAAAAACAAAGCATCTAAAATTCTTTTACTGTTTATAAACATATTTGATATAGCTTTTTAAAATAAAAATAATTATCAAACTATTTAAATCCTTTTATTTTCTTAATTTTTTTTAAAATTCAAAATTAAAAAACAAAAACTTGATTCCACGACAGGCCCTAAGAGATTTCCTTAAGAATAACATGTAACATTAATTCTATGGGCAAATGACAAAAATTTTATGAATCAAATAAATTCATGTTAACCATTATTAATAATGAGGTTTGCCTAAATTTAACTTTGGCCATTCAAAGCTTAAACTATGCCATTCAAGATACTTAACCTTATTAACAGTGTGAAGCTTCATTAAATGTGATAAGTATTGCATTAGGACATTAAAGCGGTCTGCGAGTTCCATTGTGTTGCACTAGATAAATTTACCACTGCAAAGATCACTGAGCCTATCTGCTGATGATTTTTGTGGAATGAAACCATGAGAGAGGCTTACCCAGGCAAGCCTTGGACTTCCAAACATCATTCCACCAAAGATCAAATTCTGGTGGCAACTACTAATTTGAGGAAAGAACAACATAGAAACCAACCCTATGTGATTCTAAAAGGCTGTTTATTAACAATAATATTTAATTATACCAAGGTCTAATTATTACTTTATATAAATAAAGAATGTAAATATGCTAGATAGAGTTTAAGAACATAGCTCAAATGAAAACCGCAACTTTACTAGAATCTGCAGAGAACCTAAAACAGATAATTGTTGTAAGCAGTGCTAAGCTAGGCCAACCGTTGAGCGCGGTAAGCAATTCCTTCTTTGCCTGCCGCTAAAACCAGAGAGATTAGCCTGAAGAGGGAAATGAAATGCTTAACAGCTTTGAAAGGAGAGGACTCGAACCATAGGTGCTTGGTTTCCCATTTTTCCTCCTTGGAGGGGTTTGCTGTTACAACCCTTTCTTCTTCTCCGAAAAAGAAACCGAATGAAGATAAGTTTTTGGGAATCGAGCCGGAGCATTGATCATTGTACTTCACCTAAATAAATATCAATATAGGGTTATAGATAATTGATACAGTGCCCTTTTCTCATTCTTTCAAGTATTTCTGTTTTCGGGCTTTCCATGTTGCAGGTGTAGCATATCCCACGCGATTCCTCCTACAGTATGCTATCCATACTTTATGCATTAACTTAACCATTCTAAGTTGCTATTTAAAAATCTTAGCTAAAGCTTTGAAAGAATTGATGACAAAATTCCAGTAAGTTTATATATAAGTTACCGTCCATGACTCTAGTGATACAATTTTCAGTTGTTCCAATCCTGTAACTTCGTTTAATACAGTCAATTTGGGAGGCTTCGACAAGCAATATGAAGATGTTTTTAGTTAATGCTAATATAATATTCGGAGTTCGGACAATTTAAAACATTACTTTGAGGGCTATAGGCGTTTAGTTTTGATGTTCAATGTAATGTTCATAGAGGAGCATGGAATACATGAGTGGACGCGCCAGGCAATGCTTCTACAATTTACTAAATATAGCTTGACTTCACTGATAAGGTGTTTTTATCAGCTATGATATTGTAATTTCAATTTTTTAGTTTCATTTTGTGGGGGGCAATTAGTTCACGTTTCTCAAGCTCTTACTGCCACTGCCAGGCAATCGGGCTGCTTAAATTACTGGTGGGATTGCTGTTTCTTTCTGAGCACTGTCTTTTCAGCAAGGGCTTTCAATTAAAGACCTACAATCAAGGATACTTAGCATCCATAAATTGGGAGACCACTTACTCTTACTAGTTGTCCATGGATTTAGCCTTTGAGTTTATTTAGTTCTTTCCATCTCTTAATTTTGATTTCTTATACGATGTATACCTTCTTCGGGACTTTATAGACTAACAATTTCCTTAGAAAAATTGACTTACAAGGCACTTGTCTATTTTGGCAAAACTCTTGATCTAGAAGAAACTAACACCATATTGTTACACAAAAACAAGAAAGACAATTATCTGGTAACAAGGGAGGTGTAGAAAACGAGTCGAGTACAAGCTCGAGTTTGAGCTGCTTGAGCGCTTGAGCTCGTTCAACACAGAGCCCAGATCGTACGTCAAGCTCAAATCGAGCCATAAGATGATCACGAACTCGGCTCGCCTAAGTTGCTCAGGCTCTAGCTTGTATCTGAAGCTTGCCCCAGTACAGAGAAGATGGAATGTCTGGTCCGTCGGAGTTACAATGGCTTGGTCTCGCCAGGAGGATGGATGGGATAGAACTCAGGACATCAACATGGCGTGAGTCTTTGCTCACTAGAGAAAGAGGAAGTAAGATAAAAGAGGCGATGGTCCCGAGTTACATTGGGGACAAACTTGGGATCCATTGACGAGCTCAACGAACCCTCCAGAAGAAGAGGGTTGAAAATGTAGATAAATCTTTTTTTTTTTTTATTGGAAGAGGAGATGAGCCAATTTTTTAAAAAATAGCTAATGATATATTTTTTTGCACTCACAGTAACAGTAGTTGGGAGATGTTAAGGCTTGCATTAAATGCAATTAATGTTTTGTATTTTTTTGGCAGCATTAGAAACAACATTTTTTTTTAAATAATACAATTTTTTTTGTATTTTTTTTTAAATATCAATCTAAAAGAGCTGAGCTCGTGAGAGTAGGCAACGGGGGGTCAACTCAACTCCAAATAATTGGTTTTTGCCTTACCCTTGAGCTTACAGCAACAATAAATTTGAGCTGGAATTTAGCCATTTATGAGCTGGTTTTTAGTTCATTTATTAGAACTAAAGATTTTAGCTCATTATTAGCTAAATTTTAAGCTCATTAGTTATCTTACTTAAAGTAACTTTTATTATAGTTCTTTATGTCTTAAATTAAGTTTACCCTGTAGGGAATTCCAGAAGGCCATTGTGGGAATCCCAAGGATGTTTGTTTTTTTCCCGTGCTTGCTCCTTGGCTTCCACTTGGTTGTTTCCGTGCATTGGCTCCTTGGTTCTCATCGTGGCTGCTAGATTTTGGCTTCCGACTGGGGGCCTTCCCGTGGGCTTTCGGACGCCTCGGTTCCGTGCGGTCTCTTTTGGTTCCCGTGGCTGCTCCTTCGGTCCCGCTGGCCGAGCTATTTTCCCATGAAAAGCAAGGGTCTTTTCGTGGGTTTGTGGATGTTTTGGAATCCTATGGGAATTCAATTAGTGTAGTTTTTTTGGTATTCTCCCCCTTTCATACCTATAAATAGGAGGGGTTATTAATGTATTTCAAAGATATTGAATTTTTTTGGAGAAAGAAATCCTTGGGATTTTCTTGGAGAAGCTTGCGAGCTTTGTCCTCTCCTTTGGAAATCTTGCGATCTCTTTCACCCTGTCTTCCTCAGCTTCTAACCTCTTGTTGTCTGCTCCGCAAGTTACACCCCTCCTGTAACATTCGTCTCAAGTAAAGCAGTTTAGGGTGTCTTGGTTGCGTCAAAGAGTTGGTAAGAGTTTTAGTTTGATTCAAGAATTATGTTGTAAGTTTTTATTTATAAAAGTATTCTTTTATTGAAATATAAGCGTTTGTTCATCTTATTTAAGTTCGAGTCCCCCACACCTAATTTTTTCATGGGCGGAGATCCTTTGGTTCCCCCCGATTCCTGCCCGCTATCATTTGGTAATCAGATTAGTTAAGAAGTCATAGGTTTTGGTTTGACAAGTTTTTATTTGAGTTGTCAAATCAAGGTCTTGTAAGTCTTGGTGAGTCGTGCAAGTATTGTGAGTCTAAGTTTTTTTAAGTTGAGTTTTTTAAGTATTTTTTTAGTCATTTAAAAAAATGGAAAACAACAAAAAAAAAATGGCTCCATGTATGAGGAAATCAATCAAGATATCCTGATGTCCCTATTCCGTTGGACAGATGGATTTCCTACAGAAGGTGATTCAACAAACCGCGTTTCAAGACCATTTTATACAAACTTCAATATCACATGTTTCTTTATGTGATCAGAAATGCAAGAAGTGGGAGAGATATCTCACAAAGGCAGTTCGAGAAGGAGCAAGAAGACATTTTAAGAAATTTGAAAGGATAAGATCAAAGGATCTGATGCTTCCGTCTTCACCTCCTCAGAAGAAATCAAAAGCGAACTTATCGGAGGATGATTCTCAAAGAAGGGGGATTCTGATGTAGGCCAAAGGGGGCGGTCCAACCTCAAAACCAAAATAAGTTGTTTTTCTACTTCCCTGACTTACGTAGCTCAATATTAATTTTGAGCTGATGGAATTTACTCAATTTATGACTGGTTTTTAGTTCATTTATTGAAACTAAAAGATTAGTCATTATTTTAGCTAAGTTTTTAAAGTTCATAGGTTATCTTAATTTAATGTAATTATTTATTTATAGTTTTATTTGTCTTAAATTAAGTTTGACCCTTGGGAATCCAAAAGGCTTTGGAATCCAAGGATGTTGGTTTTTCCCGGCTTAGCCCTTGGCTTCCACGAGTCTGGCTTTTCCGATGCTTGCTCCTTGGTTCTCATACGGTGGCTGCTGGGGGGTTGTTTCCGTAACTTGGGTGCCTTTCCCGGCTTTTTGGCTGCTCGTGTCGATGTCGGTCCTCTTTTGGTTCCCGTGGGCTGCTCTTCGGTTCCCTGGCAAGTGTTGTATCAATGAAAAGCAGGGGCTTTTTCCGTGGCTTGTGATTGTTGGTTTCCTATGGGAATTCATTGAGTGTGTGTTTGTATTCCGCCATTTCATACCTATAAATTATAAGGGGTTATATGTAATGTTTTAAAGTAGATATGTGAATTTTGGGAAAGAAACTTGGATTTTCTTGGAGAAGCTGCGAGCTTTGTCCAAAAAACGAAACTTCTCTTCTATCCACCTCCTTTGGGAAATCTTGCGAGGCTATTTTCAACTCCCTTTTTTCGGGTTAATCTCTTTCGTCCTCTCCAAGTTTTACACCGCCACCTGTCATCCTTCGTCTCCAAGTTAAAAGCAAGTTTAGGGATGTCTTGGTTGCATCAAAAGTTGTAAGGAGTTTTAGCTTTGATTAGCAAAAAATATTGTTTGTTAAAGTTTTTATATTAAAAAGTGAGTTCTTTTATTTGAAATTAATAGTTTGTTCGTCTTATTTAAGTTTCGAGTCCCCACCCTAATTTTTCGTGGTCGGAGATCCTTGGGTTTTTCCCCTGGATTCATGCCCCATTCAGCTCGCAACGAGCCTAACAATGCCAAGTCTTCATCAAGCTACGAAACTCGAGCTCGTTTATATATGCATGCTGCTCAGTTTGAGCTCGAGTTCAAAGCTCGATAAGCTCTAGGAACTCATTAGCCAGTTAATAAGGCGAGTTATGGTACCAACTCGAGCCCACTTACCAAACCCCAAGCAGCTATCACTCTACAAATCATAAGTATCACGAAGATCCACACAATAACTAAATGTATAAGCAGTCTTCATTATGTCTAAAATGGTTATTCTGATTCTCCTACTTTCCATTCAAGCAATGTGAAACCATTTTAATATCAGAATAATTAAAACTTTTTATCAGAACAATGGAAAAAGGAATTTCAATTCAACTAGTACAAAGAAATAAAAGCTTTTTAAACTATGATTTCAAATATTCATGACCAGAAATATTGCAAAAATTCTACAAACAGAATCTAAACTCTCTAAATAACTTACCAAGGCCATTTGGTCCCGTGCATATAAAACTCTGGTGTCAAACCTTGTTCTCAAACACCAGGAAATAGCCCATCCATTCAGAAAACTGATGACGTCCACATGAGTGATGGTTGAAATATTCTTCAATTTTTCACCTTTAAGAACGTTAACTGCAAAACAGAAACAGGAAATTTTAGAAACCTTTAGAGGTTCCAGACACTTTCAATCTAGTTGATCCACAAATTAAATCACCATTAGACAATCCAATTAGTTTTCAACAATCTCTTTTGGCCATGTCCAGTCCATGAGGCGAGGCACTCACCCTGCAAAACAGTTTTCACATGATGCAAAAAAAATAGTTGAAATGATTATAAAGAAAGATGCAACCTGTTTAACAAAGCAGCATTAGAAATTTGTAGAAGGAACGTCCTAAGGGTTTAAAAAAAATTATTGCAGCTCAATAACAGCGATGATGATTGCACAAAGAATTTTTATCACAACTGGGAGTGTTTTAGAGGACAGGAAAAAAAAATTGAACAGTATACATCTACACTAAATTATAGCTATCATTTCACAAGCAATATATGTGCAAATTCCTACTATAGAAACAAGAGGAAAAGATGAATAAATTGAAAAAAGACAATTAACCAAGAATATCATGCAATACTAAGGAAATATATAGCAATAATAGTGGCAATTTTCTACTATAATCTTTAAGGGAACAAATATTTTAGATATGAGTACATCTTCCTCGAAAAATTTAAGGTGGCATAAATGATGTCAAATTAAGTCAAAACAATTAATTACCAAATATCGAAATATTGGGAACAGTTTTGTTGCTCGAAAATAAGTGTCGCAAAAAGAGGTGCAACTGATCTGCGAAAAAGAGAGAGATAGCAGATTGACGCTATGGATATCTGTTAGAGAAGAAACACAATAAGATCAATATAAATGAAGACTATTGATAGAGAAGATGATAAAGATAATTACAACTAAAAAACGCATCAATGGAGATGTTGAAGATATGTATCGAACAAAGAGGAGTCCTCGGTGGAGTACGTTCTAGGAGAAACCTAGGTAGATTGTAGTGGTTTAAGAAAAAGACAGTAATCTTGAGATGATAATATAGAATGAGGTCCAAAGCTCTATGCCGAAGTTCGCCATGCAAAGAAAATGGTGGTAATCAAAGAGGACTAGGTTATGATTAGTGGAGATAAGAATCTGCTCAAAGAGTAGAAGGAACACTGATAAAGTTATAATATTGTTCGCATTTAGTAAGAGAAATGTGAGCACAACAATGGACATCGAAAAAATGCTCAAGAGAAGACAGAGAAAATTAGGGCCATGGCTCTAGATATTCATGGTTTTGATAATTGAGAGAATGTCAAAAGAAGATTAATCTTAATTCAATTGTCATCGATCAAAAAATGCATACATGTGCTTATATATAAGAGAGAGGGAAAGAAAAAACAAGAAAAATATTAAATGTTAAAGAAACTGTGCATTCATTTCCTTTCCGTATGGGGTAAAGCAAAGAACATTTCTCTACCATGGTGGTAGCGAGTGTCCCGTTAGAGGTGAAAATCATGGGGAGATTGGATGGCTACCTCGATGACGCCAAGGTTTAGATTGATAAGGAACAGCTCCTACTGGACCAACGAGATGGGTCCCTATGGATGGCTTGGTGGCATCCAGATTAATGATCTAGCAGCTGGCAAAACACATGTGATATACTGGCATGGGATGGCGCAGGATAGGTTTTGACAAATTTATGTGTTAGTTCTCGTGCTGCCTATTATGTTCATTTACTAAGGGATCACTGATCATCGATAGCTGAGTCTTTTGTTATATGGTAATTGTAGCTTAATATTTCTTTTCAGATGACAATAAGTTTGATTTTTACCCGATTACAAAACTCAAATAGGCAAAAATTGTTTCAGCCAAAATAAACCAAATGTCAGGATTCTCTAATATTTCTTGTCCTATTTCTCTCTACTTCTTTATGGTAATTAGAGCTAGGGTTCAAATATCTAACCTATAGCCGGACAGCTGCAAAGAGGGGGCCCTAACTGGATCTAGCAAAGCAGAGGAGAGGACATAGTTCTCCTTCCACTTTTTCCAAACCAATCCATCATCCGGAGTCTCCATAGAGCACTTACCTCTTGAAATTACTTATTAAATGGAAGGAAACGTTCAATGATCTCACACGGTTCTAACAATGATCTGAGGACAGAGAAGGAATACCGAAGTCCCTACGTGAACTGAAAATGGTGAACCCTTATCCTATCACCTAAAACCAACTAATGTCTTCTATAATAGTCCGGGTTAATCATTCTATGAACATATTGAATTACTATTTGGTCTATAACAGATCCAAGATAAAGGAAAGAAATAGTAAAACATGGCGTTTTTATGGCCTTCAAAATTTCACTTTATATTGTATGCATATTGTAAGGACCATGCCCATGGACATCAAGCTAAACAAGCATTTTTACTGGATACTTCACCACACCCTCAATTATTTGGTAAGATTGGAAATTTTAAGCTAAGATGATTGGTGTGGAGAGTATGCAGATAAATAAAATCAAATTTCGTTAAAGGGAAAACAAGAAGTTAATGATTTCATTGCAAATTCGGATTGTATAATTAACGACGCTGCATGAAGTTCATGGTTTAGATTTTTTTAAGTTTCCAAACTGATAGAAGAGCGGAAGATAGAGATTTATAATGCTTGAGGTAATAAGAAAAATACTCTCATATATGAAAAATAATACTCTTGCGCCAACAGGAAATACAAAACAAAATTGTAGTGGCATGGACTGCAGGCATGGAAAAAAAAAAAAACACATATTTGGTTTGATGTCTCTCAAAAGACCAATCACATGAGGAAGAAAACTGTATTGTATATTTTATGAAAAGTTAACAAATCACATTAATATTGAAAATCAAAAAACATATCTGAACTAAGAGAAAAGGGATTAGATAGATGGAAAAATAGGGGAAAACCTTGGCTTTTTTTTGTTAGAAGATGTAAAATCCCTAAATAGGCACCCTGTACTATAAGGAAAATGCTCAATTTAGTACACAAACTTCTATCAAGACCACTATATGGTCCCCTCCAACTATTAAAACTTGTTGTTTCAATTTAGATCCCACTATCAAAACTAATAATTACAATAGTTAACCCCAAACATTAATGTGAGGTGCTTTCTTAGGTATTAGGGTGTATGTATAGTGAGAATTATAAATTATTTTATACTATATTTTATTTAGTTATATTAAATAAAATAATAATATAAAATCATAATGAAAAGTTACCAGGTTTATTACATTATTCCCCTTTTTTATTTAGTTGTGTATTATTGTTTTATTTATTTACATTGATAATGATTATATTATTATAATTATTATTTATATATATGAGTATATATGATTATAGTATATAATCTAACATACACCCTAATACACAACAATGGCCCTTATATTTAATTGTTGAGGTTCTAACTTCAACATAAGTTTGCGGTGGGACCAAATTGAATTTTAATTAGTTCGGAGTGACCTAATTGAAGTCATTTGGAGAAGTGTTGGGGGCTAAATTGGGCATTATTACTAATAATTGGACATTTTGCATCCTGTTACTCTTTTTTTTAATATAAGACAAAACATTCCTTTCATACAATGGCGTCAGTTTGAAAAAATTGTCCGCTCCTCCCTTTCGATTACTCCAAAACAGAATGATTAATTGAATTAAGGGAGGCTTAAGTAATCTTGGATTACTAATAAGTTTTCCTTTAACTATTCTCATCCTATACTTGTCCTTAAATGAAAAGTCCTCAAGCTCAGAGAAATGGATCTCTATCCATATTGTTAGGATGAGGGTTAATTAAATTAAACTCTGACTTATAGAAGGGTTGATGGGTATTAGATTTGACCCTATGTTAAGAAAGGTAGAAGATAGGACCCTAAAAATACGTTGTTTAGGTAAAAATATCGAGAAATGATTCTGTTTCTCTATCAGTTTATTTAAATTGAGGAATTTGGATTTTAAACCATGACACACTGATGAAAAAAGGAATTCATTGTAGCCAACGCCCACATAGTGGGACAAAGGCCTTGAATGTTGTTATTGTTGTATATTTTGTATGCTCTAGAATCTCTCCTTGACAATATCTAATATAAGCAAGATAGCAAAAGATGCCAAGTAACAATCACACTCTCACAAATTTTGTAATATTTTAGGACAGTAAGATCGAGGAGGAAAAATGACTAGAAGTGCTTAGGTCGAGGTCAAAAGTCCATGCTAATTATGATAAAGATTCCAGAAACAGAGTACACATACCTTCCGCTAGCATCAAACATAGAATCTTTCTTCTCTGTAGAAAGGGAACTAAAATTATGTTTATGACAATATTAGAATTAGGTCACATCCTAATTTTATGGAACTTACAAAACTTATTTCTTTCCTTATTATTGACATTTACAATATATGATTTTGTTTCAGCTTTGCTAAAAAACTATATAGCTTTCTTTTAAAAAAATATTATTAAAGCCAAAATTTTTGCCCTGTGAATAGTGCTAATCCTGGTGCCCATCCAAATCTCAAAAAATCATGAACTCCAAACTGATGGTTATTACTTGTTATTGTATGGTTCTCTAATAACATGATGTTTGGTTGACTATTGAAGATAATTTGATGCGTGACATATTCCTTCAAAAACCAACAATATAGTCAACACATCCATTATATATCCGTTGAAATCTATATCTTTCACTCTAATGGAGGTACGAATATTATTTTAAACCACATTTTTAAAGTTAATCTGTATCAGAACAAATATATCACTCAAAGTTCTTGCCATAACACCATCAACAAAATAGAGTATCGTGAACAAAAAATTTAAATCTCTTAAAAGTGGCTATCTCCATTAGTTCACCCTTGAATTACCGCTACTATATATATTGAGATGATGACATATCGCTCACAAACTTGCAACCTCATAAATTGTCTTCCTAGTCCTACAATGTACTATAGTTCCAAACACAATCTCATAAAGATTACTTTCCTAGGTATGAGGAACATAAAAGAATTCAAATTTTACTTCCATTATATATATACGATATATATATATTTAACCACCCCACACGAATGAATCACAGTTTGAGGAATAAACCCCTTATTTCAAAAAAATATTTTGTCCCAGGGGGTGAGATAGAACAACAACAACAAAACAACAACATGGCAACAACGCATCAAGCCTTTTTATCCCACATGGTGGGGTCGGTCGGTTTACAGAAATCTTTTTTCTCCTTGTGTTATTTTTAAGAGTCAAAAATTCTCATGTTGTAAATCTAAATCAGAAAGATTACATTTCTAATTATTGTCTAACCACAAGTCTTTTTAGGTCTACCTCTACCTGTTCTTAATAAAGTCAAATCCTAATATATCTACTTTCTTAACACAAGCCATCGGAAAGGCTATGTTTGTTATGTGAACAAACCATCCCTAAGGTGAACTCTTCTAATCTTATTTGCACTATGTTTTACTCCATTTTCCACAACACTCATGTTTGTATCCTATCTGTAAGAGTTAAGTCCACGTCACCACCAGCTAGCATCATCATCGTCTACACACTAATAGTTATATTTTCTCTTTAATGGCCAAACATTTTGCAACCATAAAGCATTGTAGGTTTCACCACCATCTATAGAGAACTTTCCTTAAGTTTGAGGGGGACTTTTTTTATCACACAAACAAGATTGATGCATTCCTCCACTTCAAACCAGTCCAAACAGAATCGTCTATTAAATCCCCATCATTTCACCATCACTCTAAAACATAGACCCAAAAGATCGTATCTAATAACGTGTTACACTTATTAATGACTTGATGTCAAAGACACAACCCGTCAACTAGATCTTATCTACAAAATTATACTCTATATATTCAAGTTTATAGACTACTCAAACGGAAACTCTTTAGACTCAAAGATTGATCGTCCATAATTCAAGTTTACCTTTTCAACTTCCCTCCTATTCTTATCAACAAGAGGAATATCATCAGCAACAAGCAATAAACCGAGTACAAGCCTTTTCTATACGACTACCAAAATAAAAATTCCCTACTTTCTCTTCTCTCTCCTCTCCTTCTTCTCAATTTCCCAAAAACCTTTCTATTAAGCTGAATAGAGAGAGAGATTGAAATGGTAATTAAGAAAAGTTTATAATGGTTGTAGATTTTTTATATAAAATAATAAAATAATAATATTATAATTAGTTTTTAATATAAAATTTGTATAAATACTTATTGGGCTTCAAAAATTATAAAAAAATATTTATAAAATAACTTATTTTATCTAGAAATTTTTGGTGAAATTGGTTTGCAAAATGAACACCTAATGGTCCCAAAACCCCCACTTATACCTTTAGGTGCTAATTTCTTAAGGAATTTCTCCTAGTGCCCAAAATTATGAATGCTTTAGGGAAACTAAAACACAATAATAGATATGTTATGGAGAAGACGGATTATAATTTGGGTTTATAATGACTCCTGAATAATTTTTTGGCTATTACAGATCAAAATATAATTTTAAAAAATTTGAGCTATAACATAGTGAGCCTTCTACACCTTTTCCTATTTGAAAACCTAATGATGGGTGGTATGTAGCATTATCCCACTCCTCTAAAAGAATCCTTAATAAATTATATCATTCATCTTTCCAGGAATCTCTGAGAGTACAGAACCCCATCTAGGATGATCTGGTAGCTCGTGAGGAAAAGAAGAATAAAGTTCTAACTGAAGAGCCCAAGGAAGTGCAAGTCAATCAAGCTCCTGCAGCCCAAAAGAAGAAAAGAAGAATAAAATAGAGTTAGGTTATGATAAATTAGTCATTTCTGTGAATGACGAACATATGTCCCGTAAACCTCTAACCTTGTATGACTTTTATTTCATCACACATGGGACAAAGAAAGTAATAAAAAATTATTCTTCATATATCATGTTTGTTTCTGCTAATGAATATCCGGATCAAGATATAAATAATAATGAAAACAATTCTCAAGGAATACCTATAAAAGATGTAGATGAATAATTCTAATAATATTATGCTAGTGATTCCTCTATGCTTGATATTCAAAGTGATCCTATCAACATAGAGTTAGAAATATCCTATTCAAAAAGTCCACCAAAAGGAAATTAGATGATGATCAACAACTAAAATCCAGTGAAGATCATTCCTCTAAAAAATTTTACAAGTCAGTCTTTGTAGTGGTAAAGTCTTACCTCCACAAATTATGGCTATTGATAAAGGGAAGCAGGTTACAAATAATCCATAAGCTTCTAATCAACCTCAACAAGTTCAACAGCAAGATGCAAAGAATACAGAGATTCCAAAGTTTGATTACAACATATTAGCGCATCATATAAACTACTTGCAAAATTGAGTATTTATGATGCTCTGGTTCTTTCCAAAGAGATAAAGGATGCTTTAGTTAAGGCTTTACTTGAACCAGAGATCTGCATGGTTGAGCTAGCATCAATGTAGTAAGAATAAGAAGCATTATGCTTCAAGGAAGATCCTGGAGTCACATTTTTAGATGAAGATTTTCTATTGGGAATGGTGGTTCATGATCATCCATTATACATCTCTGTAAATGAAGATAACTTTAAAGTATATTATGTACTTATTGATCTAGGTGCATCAGTCAACATTATGACACTTAAAACTCTCTTATACTTAAGGGTGGACACTCACAAACTCAGCTCTAATAAGATGATGTTGCAAGGATTCAATGAGAAGGGCGAGAGGACTTTGGGTTTAATAACCCTGCTACTAGAAATAGAAATCCTGAAAACCGAGTCCAAATTTCAGATAATAGATTTTAAAGCCTTTTTTAATGCTCTCCTTGGTATACCCTAGCTCCCTGAATATAGAATGTTGCTTTCCACCTTACATCAGTGTATCAAGTTCTCTCGAGAGGGAATAGAGCACTACATCAAAGGTTATTTGTAACCTTTTTTATTCATAAATCGGTATATACAAAGATGTTTCATACTATATGCCTAAGAAGCATAATGTTTTCTCTAAAAATTTCAAACTAGATAAAGTAGATGTAAAAGAAAGAAAAGAGAATCAAAAAGAAGAACCATAAGAAAAGATTAGAAACCCAATCTCAAATATGATGTTTTCTTAAAACTAAGAGGTAGTAGAATGACATAATGATCTGTAGGAAGAGGTCGGGGATGGCAAAATCAAACAAATCAAGAAAAAAAAAATCAATATATATATAAATAAGGTAGCCTGCAATACATATTAATTTGGAATCTAGCTTGGAGGATGAATCATATATGCATTACATACGGGCTATATAATATAGAAAATTTATAAATCAGCCAAAGTTTGAGATTTTTATAGAAATTGATAATGATGAGGACATGGTCCAAGTCATTAGAGGAGATAATTAGAATTTATCTACTATAGAGAGATTAAAAAGATATATATGAAAAATATTGTCTTATCCCCACTATCCCAAAATGATGAAAAGAGGTTGGAGGTCAAACCCTCTCTTCCTCTAAACCTTGACACTAAAGCTAATATCTTTATACCTTTCACCAATAAACCCATAGAAACCTATGTAACCCTCAATAGAATTTCCTTTTAACTAGTATTTAAACCCCATAAATAAATTCGCTAAGAAAGGTTTAACGCCTTTAAATTATACTAGAGGTGAAGCCCAGACATTTAAATAATTATGGAATAAAAAATACCACAAATACATATCAAGATCGAGTATTGGCTTCATAACTCTATGTTAGTTTGATGATGGTAAATATTACTTAGTTGTATCTAATAATTTGGAATTTGATAGTCTCATTTCTTCAAACATTAAATATTTTAATGAACTCTTCTTAGAAACTTCAGATGAGATGGTTGGCTCTCAAGTTAGGGATGCACCTCTCAAAATTTAAGAAAAAATTAAATCTATGATTGATGATCTTAAAGAAATAAATCTAGGCACCAAAGAAGACCCTCATTCGATCTTTATCATCTCTTTGTTGAACAAGGATGAGGTGAACGACATGATTCAACTACTATCAAAATTCTAAGATTGCTTCGCCTAGAGTTATAAAGAGATACCCAAATTTTCCCTATACATAGTAGTCCACAACTTAAAGGTTCAACCAAAAATATTTCTAGTAAAATAAGTGCCTTGACGAATGTTACTTGACATTGAGCAACAGGTCGTCATTGAAGTCAATATACTAATCAATGCTTGATTTTTTAGGAAGGAAATATATCTAACCTGGTTGGCTATAATTGTTTCAATCAAGAAGAAGAACGATCAGATGCATCTCTTTATTAACTATAGATATTTAAATAAGGCTTATCCTAAAGATAATTTTTTGCTTTCTATACTAAAACTTGTGGTAGATATCACATCCTCATATGTGATATTCTCCTTTATGGATGGCTCATTTGGATATAATCAAATCAATTTGGATCCCAAAGATGAGAAATATATAGCATTTAGAATGTCGATAGGCATTTACTGCTACAAGGTTATGCCTTTCGGATTAAAAAATGTTGGAGCAACTTATCAACGAGAAATGATGAGGATTTTTGACGAACACATCTACCACTAGGTGGAGTGTTATTTTTATAATTTAATCATTAAAAGTATCAAAAGAAATAATCATTTATATGACTTGAGAATTTTTTTTCTAAAGATTCCATTTATAATAGAAATGCCTCCACCTAAAAGCCTTACCCAGCTGAGATCATTCCAAGTTCGATTAGCATACCTTCGAAAACTCATATCACCTGAAAGTTAATTTGTTTACTATATACAGCATTGTGCAAGAAAAAAGCCTCCTTCATATGGGATCAAAATTGCCAGATGATGTTCAATAATATAAATTAGTATTTTATAAATCCTCCAGTGCTTGTAGCTCCTTAACTGGGAAAGTCATTAATCCTATATACAACATGCTTAAGTGAATATCTTGTTGTCTTATTAGCTCAAGCTAATAAGAAAGGAAAAGAAAATGTACTTTACTATATGAGTAGACATTTACTTCCCACTGAAGTAAATTATCCTCCAATTGAGAAGCATTATTTAGCCTTAATATTCATCGCTAAAAATTGAGGCACTACATGCTTTCTCATAAAGTAAATTTAATATTTAAAATAAACCCACTACAGTATTTGATGACTCCATCGATGTTATTAGAATGATTAGCTTACTAGTCGATGATTATATAATATTTTAACATTACATTCACTCCTTTCTGAGAAGTGAACGAACAAGTTATAGAAGATTTCCTAGTAGCTCACCCAATGCAGGATGACTACCTAATAAATGATGAACTACCATATGAACAAATCATGAAACTTGAGTCAAATGATAAGTCCACCTGAGAATTCTATTTTGATGGTGTTGCTTCCATTTAACAAGGAATATCATATGATATTTCCGGTAAGTTAGAATTGGTATATTATTTATAATGATGGATAAATGTGTGATGTATTACACTTACCTTATGTTAAAACCTTGTATGAACAATGAAGTTGGGTATAAGGCACTGATAACTAGTCTATAATTAAAAATTTTAAATGGGGTCAAAGAAATCAAAATCTTTGGAGATTTGTAGCTTGTGATTAATCAAGTGGCTGGAATTTATAAGGTATTAAAAGAGACTCTAATTCCTTACCATCAGTACGTGATGCACTTGCAAAAGCTTTAGCATATTCTAAGGTAGATTCAATTC
Source organism: Dendrobium nobile (assembly GCA_022539455.1). Classification (NCBI taxonomy): domain Eukaryota; kingdom Viridiplantae; phylum Streptophyta; class Magnoliopsida; order Asparagales; family Orchidaceae; genus Dendrobium; species Dendrobium nobile. Next base: position 28,443,936 of record CM039733.1, on the reverse strand, counting down.
ATATAGAAGTGCAAGACAGATAAGTTCTATCATTCTTCTTCAACTCCAGTCATGGTCCAAACCCCTTCATTAGGACCTACCATGGTAAACCATCAGTTAATAGACCCTTAAGCCATTAGCTAATCCATCTGACCAAATTGGGTTAGCTTAGGCTAACTCAAATGATCATGAACCCTAAATACCACCAATTAAACTTCAGCTCACTTTTTGAACCCCCTAGTGAAATGGACCTGACTGTTCACCCTGACCCAGTCACCAGTTGACTTGGTCAACTATAACCATGTTTGGTCAAACTAGGCTAACACATGGGTTAATTTATAGCATATAATCAAATTAACCCATTTAAACTTCATCAAACCTTCAAATCCATACATTTCATGGTTCAAATACATCCAAAACCATTGGTGAGTCAAACATAAAAAGTTTGATTTGGTCAAACCCTAGCCATACAGTCACTATTCATACAAGAACTCAAATTATTGCCTCAAGATTCATCCAAGCTGTCTCATCAAGGCTTAAAATCATTATAATGTCCACCTTAATTTGATTTGACTAGTTAACCAGTTAAATGATCAATAAAATCAACTAAAACCATATAAATGGTTAAACTACCAAAAACTCATATTTCCCTCCATACTAAACCCTTCGAGATTTTTAATTGCCTTCTTGAATCTTTATAAGCATCACTTAAACCATCTTTAATCCCTGGCTTCACCTCAAACAAACCAAACCATCCCCATATGCATATGAGGATAAAGAAAGCTTTATATGTCATTGTCATCTTGTTGTCCTTTATGTACCTTTCTAACCAACTGGAGACATGTGTCACTCATCCTAAAGTCCTTCAAAACCAATCTCAACAATCCATTCAATCCCTATAGTTTGAATTGGGCTGTGTGAGGAAAAAGGTTTATTCCAAGTATTATATTCTCTCACTGCCTCCTATCCCAAGTTCTTATTTCATTTTAGTTCCCAAAAACCTCCCTCATATTTCCCAAGAAAAACTTGGTAGTAAAAGCTCGCTAATTGTGAGATTCCATCTACATCAAGCACGTAGTATGTCCAAGGTTCTTTTCTCACAATCCATAGCTTCTTATTGATTGAGGTCTTCAAGAGAAGTGTGATACACATCTTAATAAGAAAAATAAGCCAAAATACACCCTCTGAGACCTAGCCAATTGAGGTAAATTCTAAACTCTAGTTTAAGTTTTTTAGGGTTAAATAACATTATGATAATCGCATCTTAAATCACCAAATTAGCTCCCCATTTTTCATTTAATAATGCTTAAGCTTTGTCTAAAACTCTATAAACTTTGGTTCAACCATTTTTTAAAATAGGGCTATCGTCATCATCTATGGTTTTTTTAAAATTGCATTTTAATTATACAAAATCAAGATCGTTGATTATAACATTAATAATTTTGAAACCATTATTTCATCCTGCATTCGAACCAGGCCAATCCGTTAATCACTTCATATTGATTCATAGCTGTTTATTTAAAATAGTGGGTGCTGATGAGATAAGTGAAATTTTGTGCACCACCATCGTGGTTTCATTAATACAAATGATTGTCATGTGGTGCAATCAGACAATCATTTGTTTCAACTCAGGAATCCATCTTGAGAATATATTTTTTTATGATAAAAAATATTATTGATCTGTTATTTTATCATTTCTCCTAATATGTACTGGACATTTTCTATTTGTTGTTTGTGTGTACTAACATTTTAGGAAAATCATGCTCAAGACTGGTGAAGACTTCAAGACAGAGTAGATTAGGGTTTCATGTAATGAAATCTATATATTTTTTATTTTTCTAGTGTATGAGAGAGTGTGATTGTAATTGGGTAACCGTGCACACACACATTGGGGGAGTGAGTAAAAACTAAAATTTTAAGGCTAATCATATTGTATGATTTCCAATTGTACTAAATGATTTGTCATGTTCTTTCCTCCAAAATGAAGTTAATCAAATCATGTCTTATATTTTTTGGACTATTCGTATTGTACGAAGTCTTTTTGTATAGATGACTCATAGAGTATGAAATGGGTGCATACTAATTCATCTAAAAGAAGGGTTAAAACTCACTAAAAAATAAATACTAGATTACCACCAAGCCCTACATTTTTTATGGGATTAAAAAAAAAAAAAAAAAGAAGATAAAATAATTTTTAAAATTCAAAGGAAACTCTAAACATGGCACAAGAAAGATAAACTCACTTTCCAAGCAATCTTCCAAAGAAAGTTGACGCTCACTAATTAAGAATCAACATAAGATAGACATCAAGCCTTTTAACTCTTTGTAGGATTAATGGTAACAAAGTATTACAAATTTTAATGAGAAAGAAGGATGAGGGGGATTTGAAAGCATAACTATTTACCTCATCATATATTCTAAGAAAAATGGCAAGGCATTAAACTTTACTTCACATATAATAGTTGACAATGCTTCTAGCTTTGATATCAAATGATATAGATGGAGGTGGCAGAACAATAACAAGATACATAAGACATGAATAATGATTTTTTTTTTTTATGATCATATTAATGATGATAATATTATTAAAGAAATTATCAGGGAAACAAAAAAGTTTTGAAGGGACCTCTTGAATGAACTATAAAAGAAAAAAAGTTGTCAAGCTTCATATTTTTTTACATGCTAGCAATACCTTACATTATTTCAACCCAACTTTATTTTTTTAATGCAAATCCTTTAATATTTATAAACATATAAATAAATATTATTGTATAAACTCTTGAATGAAAAAGGAAGGTCTAATATCTTTAAAATTTAATTGTATAATTGATTATCATCTTCTTTAATTGAAGAGATCCTTGGTTATAAAGTATAAATAATTTTCTTCCATGTATTGGAACTTTAATGGAAGGTGGGGAGAGAGCTGTAGATGTCCAATGCATGGTTTCTTGCTTAAAATTTTAATCCACATATGAAAGAAGAAAAGATCCCTATAATTATTTTTATAATGATCAATATTTTCTTCATTGCTCCACCCTTTATTGAAGGTGCTGATGGCATGATCTATCTATAAAAAATATGATTTTTTTTCATAAGAATATAAAAGAAGTCAGATTTTTTTCAAATTTACGTGATAATCAGTATGTTAATCAAATTATTACAAAATGATAACAAAAGCATACTAATTTCTAAAATATTATATAAATTATTTATGATTATATTCATTTCAAAATGAATGACGAGGATAATATGCATTATTTTTCTTTTTAATATTTATATCATGATGATCAACTCCTTGCATGATGATGACTCCACTTGAATGGTATTTCAAAATCATATGAAATTGTTAAATCTAATTATATATATGTGATAATATATTATCACATCCTTTTTTATTTAATATCTTCGAGATTTGATTACATGATTGATTTTCATCTTGCTTAATTGAAGAGAACTTTGATTATAAAGCATCAAAACTTTCTTTATACTAGAGGTTTAACAGGAGTGGGGAGATTGGAAAAGATGTCTCATGCATCTTATCTTGCTAAAGATTTTGCTTATCCCCCATAAAAAATAGAATAAATCCTAATAACTATTTTTATGATATCAATATCTTCCTTGATTTCTCTAAAGGTGTTAATGGCATAATCTTTCCATAAAAGAAATTATATTACTTTTCATATTTGAATAATAATATTGAAGTTGAAATTTAAGTGATAATCATGATAATAATCAACTTCTTCCAAAATGATATTAATAACATAGCAATTTCTAAGAAAATAAAAGTTTTTATGAATTGATGATGATTGTATTCTTTCAAAAAAGGATGGTGAGGATAAGGTGCATCTTATTTTTCATATTTACATCATGATGATCAACTCTTTGCATAATGATGACACTAGTCTAAACGTATTTTAAAATCATATAAAATTAATCTATCTGAATCATCCGTATAAATAATTAAATTTTATCAAAGCATTCTTTGCCCATAAATCTTACTTGTCTATCTCATAACTGTCAGGACTAATAATATTATAATACTAGAAAAAGACCTTCATTCTCTCAAACTTTGTCTAAAATGTTTTGATCATATCCCAATATAGATTATCTCCTAAATTAAAAGAACTACTTCTTTTTATTCTTTAATTAATCTACTACAGCCTCTATAAAATCATTAATATAGATCAGTCCAACGGATGCAAATCTATAAATCATATATACATCAAAATCTTTCATTATATTCATTCCAAATATATTTACAATAGTCAGGTAAACACATATAATCATTCTATCTCAATAAGCTCCTAACCACAAAAGAATAAAAAAATTAGAAATAAAAAAAACTTAAAGATACTGATATCCTCACTCTAGAGAGTATTGACTTTTTCCTAAATTGAAATCAATCAAATCCACATAATGAGCACACAACCCAATAAGTAACCAAAACTCACCACTGCATTCAATGCAAGGTCTCAAGAATCAATATGTATGCTTATTTCAATCAATATAAAATTAGTGGATAGTGATCACACTACAGGAAAACGTGCAATTACTATCGGAGCTTCTAGAGGATATATATATATATATATATATATATATATATATATATATATATATATATATATGCATGCCAGTAACTACAGTGTTTTTACCAGCAACGTATGTGGAGGAAATATTACGGTGGAGTTACCGGCAAAAATGGCACTAGTAATTTTTCAACGCCAATTACGTCGGTTTCTACATTATAATCTGCAAGCATATTATATAATACAGCGCATTTTACGCCAGTAATTTTTGATGTATTTACCGACGGATAGAATGCCGATCATTTTAAACACAATGAAATATTACCGTCGAGAAATATTAATATAATTTTATTATAGAAAGATAGGCTTGGTAGAAAATTAACTCCTATAAAATTGCATAGTCATACCCATAAGTGACAAGAGAACCAACAATGGGTTGATGAGCGAGCAAGAAAAGCCCATGTAAGTATATATGTTTAATAATTTTTATTTTATTTCTAAATAAATTACTTAAATTTTTATTAACTTTTATAAGAGGAGTATACATAGTTCGAGAGAGTCAGGTCGCAGCAGGTAAGGGTTCTTCTGGCGGCTCTGTAGAGTATTTTGAGTAGCTCATCTGGTTGCAAGCCGTATGAGGAATGCAACATGGCAGGATTTATGGTTTAGGTTCGCAAGCCTAGGCATACAAGGGGATAATCTCTAGTGGATCCAGCTTCACAGCAAGTTCACAGGAGTCCTTACATAGTCAACAAATAAATGCCCTTCAAGCTAAGCTAGAACAAGTACATAAATCACAAGCTGATTGGCAAGTGCAGTTGCAGACACTGATACAGATGCAGATGCAGGAGCAACACAATCAATTGTTGGATGAATTGCAAAAAATGAGGGAGCAGTTGAGTGGAAAAGAGGTAGTTCCAGCGGAGTATGAGTCAACAGATTCAGAGTAGTTATTTAGTTTTTTCAGTTTCATATGAACTTTTATCAGTTTCTGAATATTTGGTGAATTTTATGAATATTTGTTGATGTTAATGAACAATTTGTGATATTTTTGAATATTTGGTGATATTTTTTAATATTTTGTAATGTTTATGTTTATGTTTATATTTGCTTTGAGTATTTGGTGAAGTTGTTGAAATCTGTGATGTGAAAATCCGTATTGTTGAGTAGCTATTCTTTTACAGGTAATTGACATAAAATCTGCTTGAATGTGATTATGAATAACAAAGCAATATATCCAACTTTAATGTGGTGTTTTCATTCTGTCATATGTCATCCACTAATCTTATGAATTATGAATTATATTATGATGTCATCACCATTGTATCATCATTATAAGTGACTTTCAATAATCTACAAAGAGTCATCACCCTCTATTTGTTGGTGTAATTCAATCAATCAATTGCAGGCTAGCATCTAATAATATACCACAAATTGTTTATTTTAAGGGAAAGCTTGTCAGCCCACCCTCCTTCATAGGGTATTGTATTTTAAGAGCCAACCTGTATTAATAATAATGTTAATAATTAGCCTTCTTAGCTTATATGCAAATGTCATATTTATTTCATAACAATCATGTCATTTTTCTACGTAATATAAATCAATAAAATGTATAAAATGCACTAATCTAGAAAATGAAAAAATATATATAAAGTTGAAATATCCTAATTATCGATACACCAATAAAATTTAATAATATTACAGTCAAAATGCTCATAAAATTTATATCTATTATATATAAAAAGTTACACGATGAAAGTGCAGTAAATAAGGTGAAAATATATTTTTATCAATTTGAAAAATATTAAATTCATCAAACTCAAAACCATTGAAAACCAAAGTAGGATTCAGGTTACCTACCATGAGTATGAAAAATCTCATAGTAGAATCGATGGATAAAACCACTCTGAACCCCTTTTTCCCTCTTCTCTCTCTCCTCATCCTCTTCTTATCTTTCTTTCCTTGCCCCAACAAAACCAATGGTTGGAATAAGAGGGTGGCTGAGTGGAGAAAATATTTTTTTTAAATGTTATCCAGTGCCTAACATCACAGCACTCCAATGACCCAGCGTTGCAACGCTGCGTGTAAAACAGTATTGTGTCTCAGTGCCACTTCAGTGCTATTGTGCTAAATTTTTTTTCTAAAATTTCAAAGAGCTCAGCATCACAGCTGTGTGTTCCTAGCGCTTCCCAATGTCATTGGGCTCGCAAGCACAACACCGCAACGCTCCTATTTAGAAAATTTTCAATTTTATAGATTTTCATTTTAAAATTATTTTTAAAATTATCATATTTGTTACTAATCATACCCCAACCCAAGTAGAGAATACAATCACTAACAACCATGCTAAATTAAGGTTTATTTCAATTGGCTCTATACCCACCTCTTTTTAGCACTCCCTTGAGAAAAAATCGAGCTAACTCATTAGTTAGTTTAAACTCAACTCGTTAACAAGCATAAGAGCTCAAATTACAACTCATATGTTGTATGAACTCAAGTCAAAGCTTGATGAGGATGGATTGTCTACTCAGAAGCTAGCTCGATTAAATAATATAAATCTTATTTCTCCCTCATTTGATGTTAAATCTTGATAGTTCACTTATCACTCAATTTAGGGGAGCATTAGGCGGATTAAAATGTCAATGGTCCATGGCAACTTCTTCTACTTCTTCAAATATTGTTGGTCCTATCATAACTTTTTCTTCTTCAAATGCCATTAGTCTTCTTCTTCAAAAAAAAAAAAAAAAAATGCCATTAGTCTCATCCCAACTTCCTCTTCTTCTTTAAATATTAATGGTCGCGTCAATGTCTTCTCCAATAAGCTCCCATCATAACTTCAAGTTTAAGAGTACCATTTGATTAATAAGCTGAGTTCAAGTTAATTTGTACTTGGGCCCAACAACTTATTTACACCCCTAATATCCTCAAAGTTAAGCCTCCGCCAACTAAAGCTCCAACCTAATCGGTTGTTACTCGGACTCGAGCAAAACACAGGCTATGTTGACCATAATCCCTAAATACTCTACGTTTACATTCCCTTGACACATGCGATCATGTTTATTTTGACCGAGGTCTAGAACTTTTACCCAGTCACTATTGGCACTCTTAGGTCACAATAAACATAGGATTACTCTTTACCGGACCATGTGGCAAGCACGTAGGAAAGTGAGCAAAAAAGTTCAAAGGCACTAATTTCCATATAGATTACCACACATTTTGGATTTTATTTTTAATTTTTATAACTATAAAATTGATCAAATCAAAAACTAAATTATAATAAACTTTTCATCTTAAAATAACAAAACTTGTTAACTACAAATATACAAGTGAGAAAGATTAACGCAAATATAATTTATACTACATAAAAATTATAAAATTTAAGAAAGATTATTTGATATTCTTCTCAATATATAATAATTAAGCTAAAATTAGTTAGATTGATTGTTAAAATTAATTAACTTTCAATTCTTTCATAATCAAAACAAACCGATCAAACTAAAATTTAATTTGATTAAATTCAATTTTTTAAATTTTACAATTAAAATCAATTCATTTAACTGATTGATCAATCAAACCAACTAAATCAACCAAATACACATTTATATGTTAAGGGTGAAAGTTGCGAGGAAGAAGATAAATTACATACATATTTAGAAGATGTATAAAAGGACTTAGTGACATATTATACATGTACTAAAATTATCATGTAATGTTAGGATGATTAAAATGTTTAAAGGATACAGAACCAACAATCTCAATCTGCTTTTACAGGGCTTAATTTATCAGAATCCCTCAAAAAGGTCTCTCATAAATGGCATCCAAAAAAACACAGTTCCTAGTTGAACAGTCAAGCTACAGCCACTGCTCATCCATGTAGTATGGTCATCTCATTTTATAGTATTGAGTTCGGGTTACCTGACAGCGCCTTCCATTCAAGGAATATTTGAGCATTATATCTATATCACGGGGATTTTTCTTGTTTGGTTCAACAGACATGCTTCCTATGAGTGCTTCTCCCTCGCAGATAGTCAGCACATCCTCCAGGTATAAAACTGTTTGCTTCCAGTGGGTGGTCTTTGATCGAGGCCCTGCATTAAAATAGATGAGAAAAAGATCAGGTCACACAAAGTGAATTTCTACCAAGTTAGTATATGGCTCTTCATCCGTGAAGAAAGAGCACAGACTTGTGTATTGCTGATATGGCACATTGATGATCAACCCGCTTAATGGGTGGGGGTTATATATCCGTAATCCGCACCTAATAATTTCTCAGAGTTTGTGACTGTTAAGAAATATTTGAAAATAGCCTATTTATTCCAGAATGGTCTGAAAAAAGTTTGACCAATAAGGTAGAAGTCCTACTTGTTAAATATCAACTAGCCCTGCAAGTATTACAAGAAGGCTCTCGTCACAGTTGAATGTGGGGAGGAGCAATGTATACAAGTACAACCTTAGTCATATAATAGAGAATCTATTTTCATGTCACACTGATAACCTCCAAATTATAACCGTACACTTAAAACCATTGAGGCAAGGAGGCGTTCATATTATTTTCAGTATCTATAAAATAAACGAAAAGCACATAATAGAATCGAGCTAGGAGCAATGATGAGGTAACCGCCGTTATGATCAAGAGGCTACAAATTTTATGAAATGCAGAGGCAAGGTTCATAAATTGGATCCCTTCATTGATAACACATCATACAACACACAAACCTAATCGAACGCAACTGTTTCCAGTAAGAAAATAAGAATGATAAATAAAATTAAAAAAATGAAAACTAACCTGTAGAAAACCCCATCAATTTGTGGCATTTAGTAAATGCTACATCAAAATATGCGACAAAAGCATGTATGTAATCATTGCGTTCAGCCACAAGTTTGAAAGGTACTGTGAAAGACACATCACCAGCAACCATCTTTGATATGTCCATCGTCTGATATTAAATTATGCTCAGCAGAGGGGCATAAATTTAGTTTAAATGATTAAAAAAATGACAAGTTTATGAAGAAAATAGGAAATTGAAGGGATGTGGGGTGGACGGGTTTAAACCTTAAGCAACAAGCAGTTCGTCACAATCTGATTCTGGTCTACTGTATCAACAAGAGGCTCCATCATGGCTTGCTTCTTGATGCAACTCATATCAAAGCCATAAACCTTGTTCCAAACTGGAAGAATGTAATAACATAGTTGAGGACATGACAAAAAAAGAAAAAAAAAAAAAAACAAGTTTGTGCAAACAAGAAACCAAAAAAAAATTCACATTCAATCTTGTCTTCTTTATATTCAGCATCCTCAATTGCTGTCAAATACAAGGAAGTTTTGTCTGGCAGAACAATGCCATTATGTATCTGCATTTGAAGGAAATGGATGTTAGAGATTCATGAACGGATAACAAATCAAAGGAACACTATCTTCTGTAAGCACTTGAAGATGATATAAAGTCTTATCACTTAATAAGCGAGTCATTCAATATATGATTTTGTAAACCTGTAGTTTCTAGCTGCTAAGTCAAATCTTTTAACAAAAATATTAAAAAAAGGAAAATTTCTAATTAATTTTGAACTAAATTTCCACAGCTTGCTTTATTCAGCCGATAAATAGCTTTAAAAGAACTAAGCCAACATAAAGTAAAATTACTATAGCATCATTGGGGACACATTTTTTCCAATACTATTATTCCAGTCAGAACATTGTTTTGTTAAAAGGTTCCATCAGGAAAAAGTTTGAACCTACCCAAGATCACATACATCATTTTTATCCTATGCTAAATCCTTACAACACTACCGTTGTCAGGTTATAAGTCTTGGATGATAAAAGTAGAGGGTTGCGTTAGGTGGTCGACAGTTAGCGTAAAACTTGTCGAATAATCATAACATGAATCCTTTAAAAAATTGTGTTAATGCTAAGGCGTCCCCTGGAAGCGACGCACTGTATGACTTGAATATAGCCACAAATGTGCAAGGGCCGCGGTACCGGCGCCCAGGTGCATTGTTAAATGAGCATGGGTTTCCACATCAAGGACGGATGTGGGCAAAGAAGCTAGTCCATGAAACTAAAATTAGGATAGGAGCTTGGAACATAAGCTCCCTTACAGGAAAATTAATGAAATTAATAGATATTATAATTCATAGGAAGATAAATATTCCGTGTATTTAGAAAAATAAATGGGTTGGAGAGAAGGTTAAGGAGATTGATAGTTTAGGATATAAATTATGGTATTCAGGTAGGAGTCGTACTAAATATGGTGTAGGTGTGATTTTAGATAAGAGTTTGAAAGATAATATTATAAAAATTAATAGAATTTGAGATAGAATTATAGTTTTAAAGATTGTTATTGATGCTACAATTGTTAATATTATAAGTGTTTAGGCTCCTCAATTATGTATGAAAATTTTGGAATAACTTAGAAGAATTAATACAAAAGATACATCTTGAAGAAAGAATTTTTATTGGAGGAGATTTAAATGAATATGTTGGTATAGAGGTAGATGATTTTAAAAGCATTCATGGTGGTTATAGGTTTGGAACAACAAATGAAGGTGATAAGATCATATTAGATTTTTATTTAGCTTATAATGTTTTAATAGCTAATACCTTATTTAAGAAAATATATGAGCATATTATCACTAATAAAAATGGATATAGTAAAACACAGATTGATTATTTTGCTATAAGAAAATTATATAATTTATATTGCAATTATTGTAAAGTCATTTCGAGTGAAAATTTATGTATCCAACATCGATTATTAATTCTAGACTTTGAAGATAAAAGGACAGAAAATAAAAAATAAAATAAAACGATATTCTAAGATTAGATGGGGGCATTTAAAGAATATTGACAAAAATATTTTTGAGAGTAAGATTTTAAATCTTAAGATTTTGTCTGTGCATGAAGATGTTAATGTTATGTGGAAAAAAAATAGCTAGTGATATTAAGAATATTGTAAAAGATGTGCTTGGAGTTTCGAAAGGAAAAGCTCCTAATAGTAAAACATAAAAATAGTTGGTGATGAAATTCAAATGTTGAAGAAGAGATTAAAAAATAAGAAGATTTATTATAAAAATTGGTTTAGATATAAAAATTCTGATAATTGGGAAAGCTATAAAGAAACTCGTAAGAAATCTAAGAAAGATATTTGTGATGCAAAGAGCTTAGCTTTTAATGATTTATATAATAGATTAGATACTAAGGAGGGAGAAAGATATATTTATAAGTTAGCTAAACAAAGAGATAGGAGTAGTAAGGATTTAGTTCAAGTGAAGTGTATTAAGGATGAAGATCAAAAAGTATTTTTCTTAGAAGATGATATTCAACAAGGATGAGATATTTTGCTAAATTTTTTAATGAATAATGTGAAAATACAATTGACTTTAATGACTTTAGCACCCTAAATGAAAATAAAGATTTTTTTTTTGCATATTAATAAAACCGAAGTTAGGGAGGCTTTAAAGAAAATGAAGTGTGGAAAAGCTGTTGAACCTGATGATATTCCAATAGAGATGTGAAAATGCTTAGGAGAAGAAAGAATTTCTTGGCTTACTAAACTTTTTAATACTATTTTGAAGACTAAAAATATGCTAGATGAGTGGAGAATGAGTGTTAATTCTTATTTTTAAGAATAAAGATGATGCACAAGTGTGTGAATTATAGAGGAATTAAGTTAATGTGTCATATTTTAAAACTATGGGAGCGAGTTATGGAGCGTAGGTTACGGCGTAATACTAATGTTTCTCAAAATCAATTTGGATTCATGCCGGGTAGGTCTACTAAGGAAGCCATATATTTATTGAGAGGTTTGATAGAGAAATATAGAGAAAATAAGAAGGATATACATATGATATTTATTGATTTAGAGAAAGCATATAATAAAGTTCCAAGAGAAGTGCTATGGAGAGATCTTGAAAAGAAAGTAGTTAATAATGCTTATATTTAAATCATTAAAGATATATATGCATGAGCTATTACTTGTGTTCGTTTAACCAAATATTTTCCTATTTCGGTTGGATTACATCAAGGATAGCCTTAAGCCCATATCTTTTTGCTTTATTCATGGATAATCTCACTAGACATTTACAAGAGGATGTACCTTGGTGTATGTTTTTTGCTGATAATATTCTTCTTGTTGATAAAACTAAAAGGGTGTTGAAGATAAACTTGAATTATGGAGGTCAACCTTAGAGTCCAAAGGTTTTCGCTAGAGTAGATCTAAAACTGAATATATGGAGTGTAATTTTAGTAGCAATAGACCTAGTGAGGGGATTGTGACTTTGGGCGATCAAGTCATTAATAAGAGTACACGTTTTAGATATCTTGGCTCTATTGTTCAGAGTGATGGTGAAATATATGGGGATATTATTAGCAGAATTAATCTAATTAAAGAAAATATTGTATGGCATGTTTAATTTCAATTTTAAACATGAATGTAAAGTATGCTTATTTCATAGAAATTAACTTAAGAATCTTTTCATTAATACAAAATGATAGTTATAGATTTTTTGAATATAAAGCATATCATACAATACGATCTATTGTGATCAATTTGTATTATTTAAAAAATTAAAAGTAATTTCTTAGTTTATTTTACTTAGTAATACACTTACATGACTTAAAAAAAAAGGACCAAGACTAGAACTTAACTCATGCAGCACTTGCTCTGAATTACCTCTAGCTCATTTTGAAGCTTTTATCAAGTGAATTCAAATCTTGTACTCTGCATCTTGAGCTACAATTTCCATTTGGGTCGTAGAAGTTCCATAGTTGCATAAAATCTATATCTTAACTTTCTAGTGTACACCTACAACTTTAATACTAAACTCTACATACAAATAAATTCCAAAAATAACTTAACCAAATTATGTTTGTGATCATTAAAACTATATGGTGTAGCCTTAAGCTCATGGGATCAATAATCTCCCCTTTTTATGATAGAAAATATACTTTACTTATTTAGACATATCTTGATGTTGTGCAACTCCCCAATATTTATACTTCAATAAATAATACAATTGATAAGCAAGTAGGCAATGTAAAGATCACCAAAAAGAAATTAATTTTTCATTTATAAAAGATGGAAAAGAAATGTAACAAGCTCATGGACAAAAACACAAAAGCACTACTGTAAAAAAAATACTAATACAAACAAAACATGAATATATAGAACAAAAATAAAAGCAACACAACCAATAACTACTACTACCATTTTTGACAAATCAAAAGAGTGATGGACAGTACATGCATAAAGAGTAAAACAAAGCCTTATAAAAGACATAATCGCTCATCAAATAGGCCTTAATCTGGTAGTAGTGGATGACGGATGTAGTAGGGAGCTAAGAAAATTGGTCCTAAAACCAGGCTCGATCCTCATCTTGCTTCTGTAGAAGCTATGATAGTCGAAGGTTCTCCTGAGTTATGTAACAATTAAGTTTGAGCTCAAGTCGGGAGAAATGTTCAATCCATGCATCTTATAAATAATTATAGGGCAAAGGTGCATGGGCAAAGCATATCTTCTACTTCACTATCATCCATTTGGACGACATGTCGCTTTTCACTAAATAAGATATAGGAGTGGTCAATGAAATGAGGGGGAAGGTGATTAAGTGGCTTGAAATAGGTTAAATTGTATTTGGTTTAAAGGATACTAGCAATGATATGACAAATGGGCTAGAATTTGGCAACCCTTGACCCTAGGATTTTGAATGGAAATAACACTTCCAATACATTGAATTATCATGTTGGCAGCATTGACTTTTGTGTGGATCATGTAGTAGTGAGTGACTATGAAGAGAAGGGAGAGTAATGTTGAATCGGACACCAACTTTAGGAATGACATGTGTTGATGCAAGTGTTGTATAACATGAGCATTCAGCACAAGTCTACTAACTGGCGACTGATGAGGTGAAAGTAGTGTGTTCCTCCTTGATTGATGATTGTCGCCTGCTTTTTACATGCTAATAATTGCATATGTCAATATTGTCAGCCTTGATAACTAAACAAAAACTCAATCAATAGTTTAGAATGATAAGGATGGGCAAAGGAAATTAGAAATTATAGTGCAGTGTCAATAAATAGATCATATAAATTATTGGAAAGCTGTTCTTATAGCATCAATTCTGAATTAGTATTGGAGTAACGACATTACTTCTCTCATACGTAATATCATTAACAAGCATTTTAAAGAGTGATAGTGTTATGGAATAGTGTACAACGCCCTGTGCTTATTACCATAAATAATCTTTTGTAAGCACTACTTGAGGGTTGGGAGAAAGTAGGTGTGAGTGAAATAAGAAAATTATTTATAAGAATTTGGCTTCTGGTAGATCATAAAGTATGATCAACATTAAGTCAATCAACCCAACAATTTCATAACGATTAATTTTGACATAGTCCAATCGTACAATATGATATGGGATTGGACAATATAATTTCACTTGGCCCATGCGGCTCATCTATGTCATTGATCAATGCAACCTATAAAGATAAAAGACTAATTGTCCAATACAATGGGGAAGTTATAGTACAAAATGGTTTGTAATGCATGATTTAGATCAAAAAATATGATTTTTCAATTTTTTTATTAGATCTCCACCAAGAATAATAATCATCAGCAAAACTAATCAAAGCCTTTAACACAAACATAAACTCATGCAAAAAACGTAACAAATACATTAAACACAGAATATACGCAAACAAACACATACATACACAATGAAACAAAATACACCCATATGACATTATTAGAATTAAGTACATATATCAATAACTCCAGATCTCATTCTAAGTGAGGTAAATTTCTTATAACCGTGTAGTTTAGTGAGAATATCCTCCATTTGTTTCTCCATGTCAATGACTAGATATCCACATTTATATTTAAAGCATGATCTGCAATAGTGGCGAATATCAAAACATTTATTTATGAGTGCATAATAAGATTTTTGTGATGCAATTGCACTTGTGTTATCACATATAATGGGTATAGTTTCTGCAAGTAGACAAAAATTATGAAGTTATTACTTAAGCCATAGGACTAGAGCAACACAACTTACCGCTAGTAGATAGTGCTAGTAAATTTTGCTCCCTACTTGATCATAAAATTAAGGAATATCCTATAATCTGACATATTCTTGAGGAGCTTTTCTATCAACTTTACATCCCATAAAATTCAAATATGAGAAGCGTTATTCCTATAATATCAAATTCCTAAGGCAAGTATTCTTATGAGATACAAAATAATTCATTTTAAATTTTTAATGCAATCAAATGTACTTTTTATTGGGTCAATTTGAAAGCATGCACAAAAATAGATACTAAACATGCTATTAGGTTAACTTGTAGTGAGATACAATAAAGATCCAATCATAGCCACTATATTTTTCGAATCTACAAATTTTTCTTAGTGATAGGGCTCATAGGGATATTTGTGCTCTCATAACCTTTCATATCAAAATTTCTTAATTAAATTCTTTATATATTTAATTTGACTAAAAAACATCCCATTTCTTTCTTGTTTAACATTATAATCTAAAAAATATTATAATTCACCAATCTCATAATAATTGCTTTCAACCTAATAATATCAACATAGATCTGCACAACCAGAAAACCTAACTTAGTTCTTTATATAAGAAGTGTCACATCCAAAATTCTCTTATTAAATGAATTCTTAAATAAAAATGTACAATGTCTATTTTGACATGTTCTAGGAGCATGTTTAAAATCATATAAAGCCTTTTTAGTATATAAACATGATTTGTATATGTTGAGCACTTACTCAACATACAATCTCTCCTCAATCATTTCATTCCAAAAGGTGTTTCTCACATTCATCTGATATGATTTAAATCCCTTTAAGCAACAAAAAAAAGTAATAGCTTGACGGTCTGTAAACCTCTTATAGGTCCAAATCTTCTTAGTCTATTCCCTCTACCTAATTAAATCCCTCGGCTACCAAGCTTGTCTTATTTCCAACAATTGATCCTTAATCATTAAACTTATTTTTGAAAACCTATTTCATTCCAATCACACTCTAATTAGTTGATCTAGGTGCAATTTCCCACGCATCATTTCGAGCAAATTGATTTAATTTTTCCTGCATAGCGATAAACCAAAACTCTTCTAACAAAACAACTTGTCTAGTGGGCTCAACTAAGGATATAAATACAGTTTGACTCAACTTCTATCTTAGCGTATTTATAATCCTAATTCCTACAGAGAGGTCTCCTCTAATCTAATTCTTAACATGAGTAGATGCATACTTTTACTCAAGTGCTTCTACTTGTTTCTCTTTTTAATTCGATGTTCATTATGTTGGAAAAACCATCTTCGAGCTCAACTTCTAAAGGCTGACTTAATGAATCGGATTAATTAAATAAAGCATGCACGACACAACTACTAAGGTTCTCTTGTTGAATACTCTATAAGACTATCAAACATAAGAGTACCCCAAACATATTACTTCATCTAATTTTGCTCAACTTACCTAGACTTGTTTTACTATTACTCAATATAAAGCACATGCAACCCACATTTGGTGTTCAAACTTTAAATATCCCATATGTAATTTTGTGCAATTTAGAGTGAATGTTTACTCTATTCAAGGTATAACAAGCAATGTTAATAGCCCCAGCCCAAAAGTATTTAGGTAATCTATAGTCATTCAACATTTATTTGGTATCCTCTATTAAAGGCATTATTTTTCTGTCCATTATGTCATTTTATTGGGGTGTTCTATGTGCAAAGAAATTGTGCCATATTTCTAACCCATAGCAAAAACTCTCAAACCTTTGATTTTCAAATTCTCATCCATGATTATTATGAATGATGTAAAACAACTATTCGATTTTTCTTTAAATCCAAATAGCAAAAAGTGTAAATTCATTGAAGGTATCACTTCTATGTGTCAAATATCCTACTGCGTAAACCTAATATAGTCATTTAAAATAACAAAATTATCTGATTTACATCCTATAAATGTTATGCTAACTGGTCCAGACAAATTTATATGCAAGACTTACTAATAGTCTAAATGTTACAAGTATGTGGTCTAAACGTTACAAGTCTTAATAGATTGAAATGATGACTTAACTTGCTTCCCAAGCTATCATGTATCAAATAGATAATTATTTGTTAGATACAATTTAAGTATCCCTCTAATAAGATTTGAGTGAGTGATTTTTCTTAATGTACGCATGCTAGCATGACACGATATCCTATTCCACAACAATGACACATCTAATATAATTTTCATACAACAAATTTCCTCCGACTCACGCATATTATTAATATCAAGCATATAGACATTATTCAACCTAACTCATAAAACAGCCTAATAAAACATTTAAATCAAAAGTTGGCTAATACTTAGCAAATTATGTTTCCATCAAATAAGAAAACATTTTCAACTAAAGCAAATTTTCTTAATGATATAACCAATACAAATTACCTTCCCAATAGTATTATCATTAAGGGTTACAAAACTTGTCTTAATTCAATTACTTCCATTCTCAAACTATCATTTCCAAATGTAAGCGATCCAATCTGAAGATGCAACTCATGCTTAGACGTACCCAAATCAAGATAATCTTCTTGTAACAATTCATATTCATTTTCAAATTCTAAGCATAAATATTCTTTCCTCTAATTCTTTCTTTATTTTATCTTAATCATACAATAAGATGTTATATTCTTTTTTAGAGATGAAAAATTCTTTTCAAATTTGAATATTTCTTTAGACAATTTAAAGCCATTATGCAAATATTTAGTCATGATAAGCAATTCATCATATGTAAATCATATATCCGCTCACAAGTCTAAACCGCCCAAGTCACCATTAGCCATCAAGCACAAATTATTTGTTGTCTTCTCAAGATCCCTTCCTAAGAATCTGTCTTTGAGTTAATTTAGAAGACCTTTTAAGATTTTCTTTTATTTCTAATTATATCACTTTTTTCTTCAACTTGCATTTTCTAAAATGAATTTTTTACATTCAGACAGTCCAACTTGATGTGACCTAATTTTTTACACTCAAACAGATAATATCAATAATAACTATTGATTTGACTTACAAATATCAATTATTCCAAACAAATATCAATTAAGTTCTACAAACTAAGTTCCACATACAAATATAAATTAATTTGATAAAGGTAGAAAAACGTAATTTCCAAAAATCAAATGATACATTGTCAAACAAGGGTGGTCGAGTAATGATATACCATTCAACAGCTAGTCAGCACAAGTAAACATGCAAGAAAAATGAAGCCAGAAGAAAATACTACAAATCAAATTTTAAAGTGGTTTGGCATTAATGTCTACGTCAACACCTCAAACCCTCCAACTCAAGGTTTCATTACTCTCCTTTGGCCTCCACCAGACATAGAAACTCTCTTTTTAATGGGTAATGAAAAAACCCTACACCCTCTACTACAAACGAGAATATTGCTACTGTAGCCCATCAAGTAGCAAACCAGCACACCAAAACTAACTTTGAGATTACATGGATCCCTTACAACTTCAGTGCAATAAGCTCTCAACAAGCTATAACACAATTTGAGGATTAGGGTGAAAGAGAAAAGGAAAACAACCACCAAGCGCACTCTCACAACGATTTCTCTCTTTTTAGTATTTTCAAATTCAATGGAAAATAATATCTTCAAAAAGAACTCCTCTTTCTTTCTCATAGATTTTCTAGTCTCACACGTGTTTTATGATTTGTAAAATAATATTTACGCTAAGTGTTAAAAAATTAAAATTAAACCTTAAAACAAACTATTTTGAAAATATGCACAAATCATACAATAAGATTTTCACATCGTACAATACGATTAATACAAACAAGCATATTTCATAAAAATACATTTTGATCGATCAGCTTTTATGATATACATTATATAGTACAACCAGTTAAGCTTAAAGAGTATTCCTTAGCCTCTTTAATTTCTACTACTTAATTAGACTAAATTAGAAAGCATATCAAATAGTATGATTTATATTATACAGTATGAACTCTTCAAATTTTGAATTAATCTATTAAGAAAATACAAAATGGAAGGTTTAATTTGAAATTTAGAACAAATCATACAATACAAAATACATCATATAGTACAATCAGTTCATAGATATTAACTTTAAGAATCTCTTAACTAATGCAAATTGATCATTTTCAATTTTTTTAAAAACAAGGAATACAATACGATTAACATCATACAACAAAATCTGGTCAATTTGCATTAATTTAAAATCTGAAAATAATTTCTTTGTTGATTTCACTAATGTGTCTATACTAGTTGTTCAACCAATTTCTTTACCTGTAATACACATATAAAGACAAACGCAAGAACTGGACTCATGCAACACTAATTTTGCATTGCCACTAGCTATTGAAGCTTTGATCTAGTGAATTCAAAGCTTGTGCTCTTTGTCTCGACCTACAGCCACCATCTGTATCTTATATGTTCGATAGTTATGCACATGTACATCTGCAGTTGTTAATACTAAATCTTGCACACAAATGAATTCCAAAAATAACTTAACCAAATTATGTTTATGGTCGTTAAAATTATGTGATGTAGCTCTAGGATCAGGAGGTTAATAATGGTGAGAAGCATTCATATTTTGCTTTTAAAAATTTCTCATGCATTTCAGATAAACTCATTTCTTCCATTTTTTTCTATTTTAACATGATTTTGTCAAAGAAGTCATCATTAAACTCAATGTTCTAAATAAAGAAAATTCCATATAAATTCACTGGTTGATGCTTTTATTCAAAACTTGATGTTTTTATTAAAGAAGCTCAAAAGTAAATTGGTATTTTACATTACAAGATCCTATGCAAATTTATTGTAAAACAATATAATCGATGGAGGTAACAGGCATGTTCACAGAATATGCAGTGATGAAAAACAAGACATCATGCTCTCTCAGGCTAAGCTAATAAGATTTCAATCTCTTTAATGTATGGTTAAATATAGAGCTTATTCATAGAAGTGCTCAGAATTTGATAGCAATCTGTTTTTCTTTTCAATCAGACAATGTTTACAACAATAAAAAGCCTTTTTCTTATCTTTACATTACCGAGTACTTTTATTAGATATTTAGTCCCTTCGTAACATGTGTGATTTTCATGACCAATTAATAGTTATTTTATTCAAGAAAGTATTGACATCCAATATATATATATATATATATATATATATATATATATATCAGATGAACCCTTCATTAAGAGTGGATCCTGACCTAGTAGAATTTTACTGTGGGAGAGGCAATTCCAATGATTTTGATATTCACACGTGTATAAGAGATCTGATTATCAAAAAACTCGAGGATAGCAAAGTATACCCTAAATAGGAAAAATAGCATCAGCACATATACAACAACAATATATACAACAAAAATAGGTCAGGATCCTACTACATGGGGTCAGCTACATGAATCCTTTTTCTCCATTGTATCATGTCAAGAGTCAAATTCTTATTTAAATCTTAAAAATAAGCACAAGTAATAGCTCCATGAATCCTTTTTCTCCACCTTGTGTTTGAACACAAGTAATAGCTCCTGCATACATATCCTTAATGATTTGAATATAAGCATTATTAACCCCTTTCTTCTCTAGAACCATAGTACTTGTCTTGAAACTTTATCACAAGCTTTCTCTAAATCAATAAATATCATATGTAGACCCTCCTTATTCTCTCTATACTTTCGTAAGTTAAATGAACATAAATGATTCCATAAGTTTTGCTAAGTTTTGGTTACCATATTTATTTTGATTAAGAAACAAGCATCTTACCTTTATTAGGACCATTGGAAAACTATAGTCCTAGTAAATTGAATTTGTTAATATATTTGATAAAAAAAGGTGTAGCTTGAAAAGAATTGTATTTTTTTTCTCAGGATACTCCATCATACAAAGTTATTACCTCGTTTTTGTCCAAATCTTGTTCTTTTAAATCCTGCTAATGCCTTGCTGATTCAGAACTGATTCTTTTCAAGATAATCAGTTTTTTAAACTTTAAAGAACATTAATGCAAATTTTTCTCTATTATTTCAATTTAAATTTAAAATATATTAAGTGCCAGTTGATTCAATTCATTATTAGAAAGATGACTAACACAAAAAAGAGTATTAGGTTTTTAGTCTCAAACATACAATGACAAAGATGAAAAATATTTTAATATAGAAATACTGGTTAAAAATAATTTCACCTATAATATATCAAACTCAACTTTAGAACCTTTGGAACACATTCCCAAACTTGGGTCTCTTTCAGAATCCAAGCTGTCATCCTCTACCTTCTTATAAAATTAATTGAGCTCTACGTCCTGAATTCGTTACTGCAGTTACTTAAATCAATGCATTTAAGGTCAGGCTAATAAAGCATATAGTTTGCTCCTTGATCGGATCTATGACATCCTGCAGAATAAAAACCCATAGAAGGAAAAGGAACTACAAACTTCTATAAATTTATTAATGTAGAGAGAAAGGACAATTGAAGTTCAGATTCATCAGCTGCCTTGTAGGGAACATATTACCTTTTTTTGTTATTACAAACCATCTTATTTTTTGCGTTATTCTTTTATGTATATGTGTGACAACGGTTTCTATTTTATTTTATTTTATTTTTGTGTTTCTGTGGAATTGACAGAAACTCACACTTGTAACTATATCTCGTATACTAGGGGACTACTTGGGAATTTTTATGTTTAATTTGTTTTGTTTCTATTTTATGTGTTTTAATATGAAATAAAAAATATGATTCGTATCTTAAAAACAGATTGATTTTCTTTTTGGAGAACTAAGCCCTAATGTATCCCTATACTGTATAAGGTCAGTATCAAAATTCGCCATCATCATATGGGTAATCAGCACCGCCCCTAACACCGCCATCCCTGTGAACATCACAACTCTTACCAGTCCATAGCTTCAATGTTGCAAGCTTGGTAGATGTTCTTGGTCGAAAAAATTTGTTGACGAAGTACACTAATCCAATTCTCATGATTTGGTTAGATGGTTCCACATCATAATTGAATAAAGAGGCTAGGGAAAAGCTATCGGCCAGCAAGTAATCACCGACTGCAACGCCACATACAATGCAAGCAGTTGGAGGTGACACCTTTGCTCCATATTGGCATGCCTCCATTGCTTTGAAGGATAATGGAAGATCACAAATGTTGCTTAGCGCAAATGAACTCTTCTGTGCGGTTGGAGACATTGCCAAAGCAACTCATGATGCAAAACAGTGAAGTTGAGGCAGATGCTGGGGGAGAAGGCTAGGAGCTAACGGAGCGAGATGAAAAAGAAAATTATTTTGAAAAAAAAAACAAAAAACAAAGCATCTAAAACTTCTTTTACATGTTTATAAAAATAATTTGATTAGCTTTTTAAAATAAAATAATTATCAAACATATTTAATCCTTTTATTTTCTTAATTTTTTTAAAAATTAAAATTAAAAAACAAAAACTGATTCCACGCAGGCACTAAGAGTTCCTTAAGAATAACATGTAACATTTAATCTATGGCAAAGACAAACAATTTTATGAATCAAATAAATTCATGTTAACCATTATTAATAATGTGGTTGCTAAATTTAACTTGGCCATTTCAAAGTTTAAACTATGCCATTCAAGATACTTAACCATTATTACGTGTGAAGCTTCATTTAAAATGTGATAAGTTTGCATTAGGACATTAATGCTCTATTTCATTGTGTTGCACTAGATAAATTTACCACTGCAAAGATCACTGAGCATATCTGCTGATGATTTTTGTGGAATTGAAACCATGAAGAGGCTTACCCATGCAAGCTTGGGATTCCAAACATCATTCCACCAAAATCAAATTATGGTGCAACTACTAATTTGTGGAAAACAACATAGAAACAACCCTATGTGAATTCTAAGCCTGTTTATTAACAATAATATTTAATTATACAAAGGTCATTATTACTTTATATAAGATAAAGATTGTAAATATGCTAGGATAGAGTTTAAGAACATAGCCTTCAATTGAAACCGCAACTTTAGCTAAGAATCTGCATGAGATCTAACTGATAATTGTTGTAAGCAGTGCTAAGCTAGGCCAACTGTTGAGCGCGGTAGCAATTCCTCTTCCTGCCCTAAAAGCCAGAGAGATTAGCCTGATAGAGGGAATGAAATGCTTAACAGCTTTGAAAGAGAGGACCGAACAAAGGCTGGTTTCCCATTTCCTTGGAGGGGTTGCTGTTACACCCTTTCTTCTTCTCCGAAAGAAACCGAATGTAAGATAATTTTTGGTAATCAGAGCCGGAGCTTGATCATTGTACATTCACCTTAAATAATATCAATATAGGTTATAGATAATTGATACATGCACTTTTCATTCTTTCAAGTATTCTTTTAGGGCTTTCCATGTTGCATTGTATCATATCCACGCGTTCTCCTACAGTATCCATACTTTATGCATTAACTTACCATTCTAAGTTTCTATTTAATCTTAGCTAAAGCTTTGAAAGATATTACAAATTCCAGTAGAGTTTATATTATAAGTTACCTCCATGACTCTAGTGATACAATTTTCAGTTGTCCCAACCTGTAACTTCGTTAACAGTCAATTTGGAGCTTCGACAAGCATATGAAATGTTTTAGTTAGATGCTAATATAATATTCTGGATTCGGACAATTTAACAGTTTACTTTGAGGGCTATAGGCGTTTATTTTGATTATCATTAAGTCTTAGAAGCATGAATACATGAGTGGACCGCATATGCAATGCTTCTACAATTTACTAAATATAGCTTGACTTCAACTGATAAGGTGTTTTATCAGTTATATATTGTAAGTTTAAATTTTTAGTTTCATTTTGTGGGGGGCAATTAGTTCACGTTCTCATCTCTTACTCCACTGCCAGGCAATCGGGCTGCTTAAATTACTGGTGGATTGCTGTTTCTGGCACTTTTTCAGCAAGGCTTTCAATTAAAGACCTACAACAATGATACTTATCATCCATTAAATTGGGGAGACCACTTACTCTTACTATTTGTCCATGATTTAGCTTTAGTTTATTTAGTTCCACTCTTAATTGTTTTCTTTATACGATGTATACCTTCTTCGGACTTTAAGACTATCAATTTCTTAGAAAAATGACTTACAAGGCATCTTGTCTATTTTGCAAAACTTTATCTAAGAACTAACAACCATATTTTACACAAAACAATAAAGACAATATCTTAACTAGGGGTGTAAACGAGTCGAGTCAAGCTCGAGTTTGGGCTTGCTTGAGCTTGACTCGTCAACACAGAGACAAGATCGAACTCAAGCTCAAATCGAGCCCATATGATGAGCACGAACTCGGCTCGCCTAAGTTGCCTCAGGCTCGAGCTTGACTCGTGAACTTGCCCCATCAGAGAAGTTGGAATGTCTGGTCGTCGGAGTTACAATGGGCTTGGCTCGCCAGAGGAGGTTGGGAGTAGAACTCAGGACATCAACTCGTGATCTTTGCTCACTAGAGAAAGGAGGAAGTAAGGATAAAGGAGGCATGGTCGCCGAGTTACATTGGGGTCAAACTTGGGATCCATTGACGAGCTCAACGACCCCTTCGAGAAGAAGAGGGTTGAAAATGAAGAATATGCTTTTTTTTTTTTATTGGAAGAGGAGATGAGCCAATTTTTAAAAAAATAGCTAATGATTATTTTTGAACTCACAGCAGTAGTTGGGAGATGTAGGCTTGCATTAAATGCAATTAATGTTTTGTATTTTTTTGGCAGCATTAGAAACAACATATTTTTTTAAATAAGACAATTTTTTGTATTTTTTTTAAATATCAATCTAAATGAGCTGAGCTCGTGATGTAGGCAAAGGGGGGTCAACTCAAACCCAAAATAAGTTGGTTTTGACTTCCCTTGAGCTTACTAGCACAATAAATTTTGAGCTGGAATTTAGCTCATTTATGAGCTGGTTTTTAGTTCATTTATTGAACTAAAGATTAGCTCATTATTAGCTAAATTTTAAGCTCATTAGTTATCTTAATTAATGTAACTTTTATTATAGTTTTTATGTCTTAAATTAAGTTTACCCTTGGGATTCCAAAAGCCATTTTGGAATCCCAAGGATGTTTGTTTTCCCGTGCCTTGGCTCCTTGGCTTCCACGGTTGGTTGTTTCCGTGCATTGGCTCCTTGGTTCTCATCGTGGCTGCTGGTTTTCCGAACTGGGGGCCTTCCCGTGGCTTTCGGCGCCTCGGTTCCGTGCGGTCTCTTTGGTTCCCGTGGCTGCTCCTTCGGTTCCCTGGCCGAGCTATTTTCCCATGAAAAGCAGGGTGCTTTTCCGTGGTTTGTGATGTTTGGATTCCTATGGGAATTCAATTAGTGTAGTTGTTTGTATTCCCCCTTTCATACCTATAAATATGAGGGGTTATGTAATGTTTTAAAGAGATATGTGAATTTTTGGAAAAGAAATCCTTGGGATTTTCTTGGAGAAGCTTGCGAGCTTTGTCCACCTCCTTTGGAAATCTTGCGAGCTCTTTCCACCCTTCTTCTCAGCTTCTAACCTCTTTTGTCTCTCCGCAAGTTTACACCCCACCTGTATCATTCGTCTCAAGTAAAGCAAGTTTAGGGTGTCTTGGTTGCGTCAAAAGTTGTAAGAGTTTTAGTTTGATTCAAATTAGTTTGTAAGTTTTTATTTATAAAAGTATTCTTTTATTTGAAATATAAGAGTTTGTTCATCTTATTTAAGTTCGAGTCCCCCACCCTAATTTTTCATGGGCGGAGATCCTTTGGTTCCCCCGGATTCCTGCCCGCATCATTTGGTATCAGATTAAGTTAAGAAGTCATAGGTTTTGGTTTGTCAAGTTTTATTTTAGTTTGTCAAATCAAGTCTTGTAAGTCTTGTGAGTCTTGCAAGTATTGTGAGTCTAAGTTTTTTTAAGGTTGAGTTTTTTAAGTTTTTTTTTTAGTCATTTAAAAAAATGGAAAACAACAAAAAAATGGCTTCATTCATGGAGGAAATCAATCAAGATAATCATGATGTCCCTATTCCGTTGGACAGATGGATTCCTACAGAAGGTGATTCAACAAATCCGCTTCAAGACCATTTATACAAACTTCAATATCACATGTTCTTATGTGATCAGAAATGCAAGAAGTGGAAGAGATATCTACAAAGACAGTTCGAGAAGGAGCAAGAAGACATTTTGAAGAAATTTGAAGATAAGATCAAAGAACTGGATGCTCCGTCTTCACCTCCTCAGAAGAAATCAAAAGCGAACTTATCGGGAGATGAGTTCTCAAGAAGGGGAGTCTGATGTAGGCAAAGGGGGGGTCAACTCAAACCCAAAATAAGTTGGTTTTGACTTCCCTTGAGCTTACTAGCTCAATAAATTTTGAGCTGGAATTTAGCTCATTTATGAGCTGGTTTTTAGTTCATTTATTGAACTAAAGATTAGCTCATTATTAGCTAAGTTTTAAGTTCATTAGTTATCTTAATTAATGTAATTTTTATTATAGTTTTTATGTCTTAAATTAAGTTTGTCCCTTGGGATTCCAAAATGGCTTTTGGAATTCCAAGGATGTTTGTTTTCCCGAGCCTTAGCTCCTTGGCTTCCACGGTTGGCTATTTCCATGCATTGACTCCTTGGTTCTCACGGTGGCTGCTGGTTTTCCGAACTGGGGGCCTTCCCGCGGCTTTTGGCGCCTCAGTTCAATGCGGTCTCTTTGGTTCCCGTGGCTGCTCCTTCGGTTCCCTGGCCAGGTTGTTTTCAAGTGAAAAGCAGGGGGCTTTTCCGTGGCTTGTGATGTTTGGATTCCTATGGGAATTCAATTAGTGTGGTTGTTTGTATTCCCCCTTTCATACCTATAAATATAAGGGGTTATGTAATGTTTTAAAGAGATATGTGAATTTTTGGAAAAGAAATCATTGGGATTTTCTTGGAGAAGCTTGCGAGCTTTGTCCACCTTCTTCTTCCACCTCCTTTGGAAATCTTGCGAGCTATTTCCACCCTTCTTCTCGGGTTCTAATCTCTTTCGTCTCTCCACAAGTTTACACCCCACCTGTATCCTTCGTCTCCAAGTAAAGCAAGTTTAGGGTGTCTTGGTTGCATCAAAAGTTGTAAGAGTTTTAGTTTGATTCAAATTAGTTTGTAAGTTTTTATTTATAAAAGTGTTCTTTTATTTGAAATGTAACAGTTTGTTCGTCTTATTTAAGTTCGAGTCCACCACCCTAATTTTTCGTGGGCGGAGATCCTTGGGTTCCCCTGGATTCCTGCCCGCATCAGCTCGCAAGCCAACAAGCCAAGTCTCATCAAGCTCGAACTCGAGCTCGTTTAATATGCGAGCTCAAGTTTGAGCTCGAGTTCGAAGCTCGATAAGCTCAACTCACGAGCTCATTATTGAGTCGAGTTTGAGCCAACTCGACTCACTTACCAACCCAGCAGCTATCACTACTACAAATATAAGTATCAACGATCCACTACATAACTAGAATGTATAAGCCAGCATCTCATATGCTAAAAATGTTATTCTGATTCTCTACTTTCCAATGTCAACAATGATGAACCATTTTAATATCAGAATTAAAACTTTTTATCAGACAATGGAAAAAGGAATTTCAAATTCAACTAGTCGAAAAAAGCTTTTTAACTATGATTTCAAATAACATGGAACAGAAATATTGCAAAAATCTACAAACGAATCTAAACTTCTACCAAATACTTACAAGCCATTTGTCCCGTGCATATAAAACTGTGTTCAACATGTTCTCAAACAACAGGAAATAGCCCATCCATTCAGAAATGATGACGTCCACATGAGTGACTGGTAGATCAATTTCTTCAATTTTTCCCTTTAAAACTGTTATAACTGCAAAACAGAAACAGAATTTTAGAACCTATAGAAGTTTCAGACACTTTCAACTAGTTGAATCCACAAATTAAATCACCATTAGACAATCCATTAGTTTCAACAATCTCTTTTGCCATGTCAGCCATGAGGGAGCACTCAACCTGCAAAACAGTTTTCACCATGAGTGCAAAAAAAATAGTTGGAAATGATATTAAAAAGAATGCAACTGTTAACAAAAGGCAGCATTAGAATTGTAGAGGAACGTCCAAAGGTTAAAAAAAAATTAGTTGCAGCTTCAAATAACAGCATAATGAATTGCAACAAAGAATTTTATCATCCAACTGGGAGTGTTAGAGGAGAAAAAAATTGAACAGGACTACATCTACACTAAATTATCTTCATATCACAAGCATATATGTGCAAATTCCTACTATAAACAAGAAAATGAGTAATAAATGAAAAGGACAATAACCAAGAATATCATCAATACTAAGGAAATATAACAATAATAGTGCAATTTTCTACTATAAATCTTTAGGGAACATAATAATTTAGATATGATACACTTCCTCGAAAACTTAAGGTGGCATAAAGGATGTCAAATTAAGTCCAAAAATATTAATTACCAAATATGAAATAGTTGAAAGTTTTGTTGCTCAGAAATTAAGTGTCGCAAAAAGAGTGCAACTGATCTGCGAAAGAGATAGCAGTTGACGATGAGATATCTGTTAGAGAAGAAACAAATAAGATATTTAAATAAGACTATTGATAGAGAAGATTGATAAAGATATCAACTAAAAGCATCAATGGAGAGGTTGAAATAGTACGAACAAAAGAGGCTGGTGGATACGTTCTAGGAGAACCTAGGTAGATTGTAGTGGTAAAAAGACAAGTCTTGTGATAATAGAGAATGAGGCCAAATGCCTATGCAAGTTCGCCATGCAAGAAAATGGTGGTATCATCGAAGAGGACTAGGTTAGATATGGAGATAAGAATCTCTCAAAGAGAGAAACTGATAAAATATATATTGTTCGCATTTAGAGAGAAATGTAGAACAACCAATGGACATCGAATGCTCAAAGAAGAACGAGAAAATTAGGCCATGGCTCTGATATCATGTTATAATGAAAGAATTCAAAAGAATTATATCTTAATTCAATTGTCATCATAAAAAAAGCATACATGTGCTTATATATAAGCAAGAGGAAAGAAAAACAAAAAAAATATAAATGTTAAAGAATGTCATCATTTCTTTCCTATAAAAGCAAAAGAACATTCTCTACCATGGTGGCTAGCAGGTCCCTTAGAGGTGGAAATCATGGGGAATTGATGCTACCAGACAGCCAAGGAGGGTAAGACAGCTCCTACTGCAAAGGATGGGTCCCTTGATGGCTTGGTGGCTACCAGATTAATGATCTAGCAGCTGGAAAACACATGGAATACTGGCATGGAGGCAGTAGGTTATGCAAATTTGGTAGTTGTGCTGCCTATTATTTCATTACTAGGGATACTATCATCGATAGGTAGTATTTTTTTTATGTAATTGTAGCTGTAATATTTCTTTTCAGATGGACAATAAGTTTTATTTTTACCCATTACAAAACTCTAAATAGGCAAATGTTTCAGCAAAATAAACCAAACTGAGGATTCTCTAATTATTCTTCCTATTTCTCTTCTACTTCTTTCATGGTATTAGAGCTAGGTTCAATCTAACCTATAGCCGACAGCTGCAAGAGGGCCCTAACTGGATCTAGCAAAGCAGAGAAGACAAGTTCTCCTTCCACTTTTCCAAACCATACCATCATCCGGTAGTCTTCATAGAGCACTTACCTCTTGAAATTACTTATTAAATGGGAAGAACTTTCAATGATCTCACACGGTTCTAACAATGATCTGAGGAAGAGGAAGGATATAATACCTGAACGGTACCACCTGTCAAACTGAAATGGTGACCCTTTCAATCACCTAAAACCAATAATGTCTTCTTAATATCCTGGTTAATCAATTCTATAGAACATATTGAATTAATATATTTGGTCTATAACAGCACACAAGTAAATGGGAAATAGTAAACATGGCGTTTTATGGCCTTCAAAATTTCACTTAATTGTATGATTACAAGGCCATGCCCATGACATCAAACAAAAAAGCATGTGTTACTGGATACTTTACCACACCCTCAAATATTTGGTAAGAATTGGATAATTTTAAGCTAAATGATTGGTGTGGAGAGTCTGCAGATAAATAAATCAATTTCGTTAAGGAAAACAAGAAGTAATGATTTCATTGCAAATTTTAATAAAGACCTGCATGAAGTTCATGGTGGATTTTTTAAGTTCAAAACGAAGAAAGAAGATGAAGAATTATAATGCTTGGAGGTAATAAAAATACTCTCATAATTGAAAAATATACTCTTGCCATCAGAAATACAAAACAAAATTTAGGGCATGACTTCAGGCATGGAAAAAAAAACATATTTGGTTTGATGTCTCTCAAAAGACCAATCACATGAGAAAACTGTTGATGATTTTATGAAAGATAACAAATCAAATTAATATTTGAAATCAAAAAACATATCGAACTAAGAGAAAGGGATTATAGATGGAAAATAGGGAAAACCTTGGCTTTTTTTTTAAAGTGTAAAATCCCTAAATAGTCCTTTGACTATAAGGAAATGCTCAATTTAGACACAAACTTCTACAATGACCCTATATGGTCCCCTAACTATTAAAAACGTTTCAATTTGATCCCACTATCAAAACTAATAATTAAAGTTAACCCCAAACATTAAATGTGAGGGCTTTTTAGGTATTAGGGTGTATGTGAGAATATATTATTATTTTTATATATTTTTATTTATTATATTAAATAAAATAATAAAATATAAAAATCATAATGAAAGTTAACCAGGTTTATTAATTATTCACTTTTATTATTTAGTTGGTTAATTTTCATTTTGATTTTTATATTTATTTTAATATGATAAATGATATATATATATAATCTAACATACACCCTAATACACAAAATGGCCTTATATTTAATTGTTGAGGTTAACTTCAACTATAAGTTTTGGCGGTGGGACCAAATTGAGATTTTTTAATAGTCGGAGGACTATATTGAGTCATTATGAAAGTTTGGGGCTAAATTGGGCATTTACTAATAATTGGACTATGTTTGGCTTTTACTCTTTTTTTAATAAAGAACAAACATACCTCTCATACAAATTGCTCACTTTTGAAAAAATTGTCAGCTCCTCCCATTTATTACTCCAAAAAGATGATTAATTGAATTAAGGGAGGCTAAGAATCTTGGATTACTAATAAGTTTTCCTTAACTATTCTCATCCTATACTTCCTAAATTGAAAATCTCAAAGTCAGAAGAAATGGATCTCTATCCCATATTGTTAGGATAGGGGTAATTAAAATTAACTCTGACTTATTAGAAAAGTTGAGGTATTAGATTTGACCTATGTTAAGAAAGGTAGAGATAGACCTAAAAATACTTGGTTAGAAAATATTAGAAATGATCTTTCTCTATCAGATTTAAATGAGAATTTGACTTTTAACAAGACACAATGATGAAAAAGAATTCATGTAGCCAACCCCACATAGTGGGACAAAGGCTTGATGTTGTTATTGTTGTATATTTTGTATGCTCTAAATCTCTCCTGCAATATCTAATATAAAAGCAAGATAGCAAAAGATTGCAAGTATACAATCACACTCTCATCAAAATTTTGTATATTTTAGGACAAAAGATCGAGGAAAATGACTAGAAGTGCTAGCGAGGTCAAAAGTCCATGCTATTATGATAAAGATTCCAAAAAGAGTAATCATACCTTCGCAATCAACATAGATCTTTCTTCTCTGAAGAAAGGGAACTAAATTATGTTATGACATTATTAGATTAGGTCATCCTAATTTTATGAATCTTACAAACTTAATTTCTTCCTTAATTGATTAGAAATATATTTTCCAATGTGATTTTGTCAGCTTGCTAAAAACTAAATAGCTTCTTTAAAAAAAATTATAAAGCCAATAAATATTTTTGCCCTGTGAATAGTGCTATCCTGTGCCCATCAAAAATCTCAAAATCTTGACTCCAACTGATGGTTTATTACTTTTATTGATGGTCATAACCATGTGTGTTGGTTGTACTTATTGAAGATAAGTTTGATGCTGAACAAATCTTCAAAAACTTCAACAATATAGTCAAAATCCAATATTCCGTTGAAATCTAAATCTTTCACTCTAATGGAGGTACGAAATATTTTAACCACATTTTTTAAAGTTATCTGTATCAGAACAAATATTATCCATCAAAGTTCTTGCCATAACACATCAACAAAATGATATAGTTGAACAAAAAATATAAATCTCTTAAAAGTGGCTACATCCATTATGTTCACCCTTAATACCGCTAAATATTATTGAGATGATGACATTCTCACAACTTGCAACCTCATAAATTGTCTTCCTAGTTCCTACTAATGTACTTTAGTTCCAAACACAACTCATTAAAGATATACTTTCTAGGTATGAGGCAAATCAAAAGAATTACAAATATTACTTCCATAATATATATATATATATATATACACGAATAATCACGTTTGAGAATAAACCCTTATTTCAAAAATATTTCCTCAAGGGGGAGATAGAACAACAACAACAATAACAACAACATGTCAACAGCATCAAGCCTTTTTATCCCACTATGTGGGGTCGGTCGGTTACATGAATCTTTTTTCTCCATTGTGTTATTTTAAGAGTCAAATTCTCGTGTAAATCTAAAAAAGAAAGATCATTTCTAATATTTTCTAACCAAGTCTTTTTAGGTCTACCTCTACCTTTCTTAATATAAGTCAAATCTAATATATCTACTTTCTTAATCAAGCCATCGGAAGGCTATTGTTTTATGTGAACAAACCATCTAAGGTGACTCTATCTAATCTTATCTTGCACTGAGTTACTCCATTTTCACATACACTCATTTTGTATCCTATCTGTAAGAGTAAGTCCACTCATCCACCCGAGCATCATCATCTCTACAACACTTAATATTATATTTCTCTTTTAATGGCCAACATTTTGCACCATAAAGCATTGTAGGTTTCACCACCATCTTATAGAACTTTTCCTTAAGTTTGAGGGGGACTTTTTTATCACACAACAAGATTGATGCATTCCTCCACTTCAACCATCCAACATGAATT
Organism: Dendrobium nobile; assembly: GCA_022539455.1. Classification (NCBI taxonomy): domain Eukaryota; kingdom Viridiplantae; phylum Streptophyta; class Magnoliopsida; order Asparagales; family Orchidaceae; genus Dendrobium; species Dendrobium nobile. The sequence goes on along the minus strand of CM039733.1, from coordinate 28,410,400 downwards.
CTTCTATTAATATCCCCATCTATTTCACCATCACTCTAAACAATAGACCCAATATATCTAAAACGTGTACACTTATTAATGACTTGATTGTCCAAAGACACAAACCCTCAACTAGATCTATTACTACAAAAATTATACTCTATATATTCAGTTTTAGATCTACTCAAACGAAAACCTTTAGACTCTAAGATTGATCTCCATAATTCAAGTTTACCTTCAACTTCCCTCTATTCTTATCAACAAGATGAATATCATCAGCAAAAAGCATAAACCAGAGTACAACCTCTTACAATTGTCTAGTAAGAACATCCATGACTACATGACTAAGCAAAAAGATATGAGCTTAAGGCTGATCATTGACGTAATCCAACAGAAATAGGAAAATATTTGATCAAACCACCTTGTGTTTGAACACAAGTAACATCACCTGCATACAAATCCCTAATGACTTGAATATAAGCATTATTAACACCATTCTTTTCTAGAACTTTCCATAGCACTTCTCTTGGAAGTTTATCATATGCTTTCTCTAAATCAATAAATATCATATGAAGATCCTCCTTATTTTCTCTATGCTTCTCCATCAAACCTCTCAAATAAATTAATAGCTTCCATAGTAGACCTAACCGACATGAATCCAAATTGATTTTGAGAAACATTAGAATCACATCATAACCTATGCTACATAACTCTCGCCCAAAGTTTGAAAGTATGACACATTAACTTAATTCCTCTATAAATCGCACGATCTTGTACATCACCTTTATTCTTAGAAATCAACACACTCATTCTACACTCATCTGACATCTTTTTGGTCTAAAATTAACTTAAAGAGGGAGATAGAATAGGAAGGAAATTTTAATATTTTTTTCCTCCAAAATTCTCCAACCCACTAATACCACCAACCTTCCTAGACACAATGACATGGAAATCAATGAAACTCCTATTCACTCGGCCCCACAACAACCCTCTTAACTACATGTATACTCTTAAAGAAAGAATCTACCTAAAAGTAAAACCACTTTATCTCTCGAAGCTTGTCATTAATCATATATGGACTCAAAAAACTCACATACTCTTCCATGTTATGATATCATTGAAGAATTACACATTGCTCTAAGAAGAGAAGCACATACCCATATTCAAACTTCCTCTACCAAATGTGCTACGATATTCTCACATGTCTTCCATTAAAAACTTGGTCTCCAACATAACAAAGATTGAAACTCCAATTATGATAGATGTGGAGATAAAAGCTCTTCAAAAAATGGGACATGGGAAAGTATTCAAAGAACAAGGATGTCATCCCTATGGAATCTAAACAAGTCTTTGCTATGAAATATCAATCAGATGAATCTATTGAGAGTATAAGACTTATGAAATATCAATCAGATGAATCTATTGAGAGTATGAAGCGTGGTTAGTTTGGAGATAGATTCACCAAACTCATGAGATTTACTATTATGAAAACTTTGTTCCTATGGAGAAACTCAACATCATTCAAGTCCTCTCAATGGATATCAAACTTGACCAGCCATTTCACCAACTTGATGTTAAAAATGGATTATTGAATAGTGACTTAAATGAAGAAGCCAACATCAATCCTCCTCTAGAGTTCAATGGCCTTGAAAATACGGCTAGTTGTGATGTGAAACATAAAAAGAATTGTAGGAATTTAATAAAAATTTGTTAAGCTTGCTAATTTTAAAATTAACGTTTCACAATATTAGATTCTAGGATTTATTAGTTGTTGTTGTGCTTTAGCATGCGGTTCCAAACTAGATTAGAATGACACTTTAAAATAACAACAAAATAATAGTAAAGCTAGATGCATAAGTAAGAGAAATCCACCGGTTAACAAATAGAAAGTTCACCTTGAGTTCCCCTCACTCTCACTCTTGAAGGTTATTTTAATGGAAGAATAATTTCAGCAAACTTAAAGACGCCAACAAAAGACACATACGCCTACAGTATTGCCCAATGAAAACCTTGCCGGAGGGGAAGGAGTCGGTGGATGTTGAATAACTCGCCACTGTTCGAAGATTTGGTTCTCGTCGATGGCGGTCCTCAAAGTGAAGAGGATTCGGTCGACGTAGTCGTCAATGGTGTGGTCGATCTCCAAATTGAGCTCGAAGAAGGGTGATCTCAACACATCTACTCGTCCTTGATGATCGTATACGAATCCATGGTCTCTTTCAGATCGGCCATTCATGGGGAGTAGGCTACGGTTGTGTATCTTCTTCCTTGGATGGTGTATGAAGTAAGGGAGAAGAGGAGAGGAGGTAGACATTGGGGTGGTCGGCCAAGGCTAAGGGTCTATGCTAATTTAATTTCAAATTTTGGGTTTAGGTGGGTGGAGGGAAAAAATTAAAATCTGAAATTTAATTTCAGGTTTTATAATTGAAAAGGAGGGAATAATTTTGAAATTCGAATCTCCTCTAATGGAGAATATGTGAGGCGGCACACCTTGAAAGGAGGGCGTTGATTGAGAGCATTAATGGGGAGAATTAATTAAGAGAGAGGGAATAGGGGGGTCGGCCAAAGGAGGGAGATGAAGGGTGTTCACATTCAACCAATGTGTCTACATTCAATGAATGTGTGATTTTGAAATTAAATCCAAATTAATTTCCGATTGGGAGCGATTTGGGGAGCTTCCTCAAATAGATTTATTAATTAGGAAAGAGTTTGAATTTCAAATTTATTTGAATTCAAATTATGAGACTTTCCAAATTAATAATAGGATAAATTAGGAAGGTATTTAAGGCAATCTGAATTGAAATCAATAGACTTGTGGATGAGTGGGCCAGTGGCTAGGGTGGGGGACTAGGTAGGCTGGTGTCTTGAGGTGGAAAGGGGAGGGAGGCCGGTGGTTTGAGGAGGAGGAGGAGGGAGGCCGGTTGTTTTGGGGGAAGGTGGGGAGGAGACCGGCGGTTTGGGCTTGGGGAAGGCTTGGCCGGCGAGTGTGGGGGTGGAGGGGAGAGGTTAGGCTGAAAGTGGGGAAGGGTGTGGGTGGCCGGCAATATGGGGTTGAAGGAAAGGGAGAGGGGAATAAGAATGGATACAAATCGCGAGCCCGGAATCTACCGGCGGCTAACAGGAATTGCTTGGCCCTCTCTTAGGGTTTTCTCCACTCTCAAGAACTCACAACAATAAGAAATAACAAGTGCTGAAAATTTTACTAAACAATCATCATCCATCCCCTCAAAAGAAGAGGGGACTATAAATAGTCAAAATACAATAATAAAACAAATGACAAAAGTGCCCCTAGGGTCACATATGCCTACTCCCTCAAGTGAGGGTAAAAATGAAAAAATGCATATATAAATCAAAATACAAATAATAACTCAAAATAAAGTGGTACAATCATGATCGTAGATCTTCGGCTTCTCCTATGATAAACTTTCATGGTCGGATGTCCTCGTCAATTTGTAAATTGAAATATATATATATATATATATATATATATATATATATATATATGGGCCAAATCAATCACCTCAGGCCTAGTTCGAAAAGTTTACAAAAGATCGGAGCCCATTAGGGGTCAAATAGACCCACAGTAATCATATATTGTTCTAGAAACACAATGATGGTAAGCCTATCATCCTATTTGTGTATGTTGGTAATGTTATTGTTATAGCATATTATAATTTGTAGATAAATACCTCTAAGAAAAAACTGGGAAAAGAGTTCAAAATCAAAGATCTTAGGCATCTCAAGTAATTTCACAACATGGAAATCTCTAATAATAAATCTGACCTTAGTATTTCTCAATAAAAAGTATGTTCAAGATCCTTCAAAAGAAGCAAGTGTTTGCATCCCCTTTTCTCCTTCCTATTATTTTATCATAGACAACCTCCTTCCAAAAATCATGAATTGTCATCATCCAAACTCCTTTCACTCCCCTCCATCCATTTGTGGGAGAGAGAAAGCAAAAGAGTAAGAGATGAGAATAAAAATTCAAAAAGGTCAGGGAGAATAAGAGAGAAAACAAAAAAATATGGAGGACCAATTAGAAAAGAGATCTAAAAATCAGACCAACTTAACTTATACAAATTTATGAAAATCCCTCATAAATAATCTAGAACAAATTTATTTTTATTCTAGCTGCCTGAGCAATCCTAAGAGTGTATATATATATATATATAAAGAATATGACCCCAAAGAAACATTCAAGGAAAAAAAAGGCTTAAAGAGGTTTTAGGGTAGTAAAAAAATTTTTGAACATGGTGGATTTAACCCGGCCATTATTTCATAGCTTCATCATCTCAGATTATCAGACCCTAGATCTGCTTAGCCGCTAAGATAGTCGACCAAACTATGTTAGAAATCCCAAATAAAAAATCATGAATAGCTTTGTCTAAAGAAACTCTAATAGACACGGAGCCAAATAAGAGACTCAAAATCTTATAACACTTTCCGGTGGATGGGAAGGGTATAAGGATTACCCCTCTCAGAAGATAAAGGGGTGCCTACATAAGGAGAAGGATAAGGCCGGTTTTATTATAAAATCAAACTATTTGAACTTGCCTTATAAGGCTATTTAGTTCAAGGAAAAGCCACTAAACTACACATGTCGCTTTAAACCACCACCTAAGCAAGTTTATTTAAATTATGAAGCCAATTGATTTAAATGGAGCAAGCATAGTCCATGGGACATGTATGATGTAATGTTATACAGCCTTAATATGAGACTTGAATAATATGCTTGGGAATTTTGCCCATGATGTGCTTATGAATCAAACTTGAATTAATGCAAACTAACGAGAATGTAGTAAATAAAAGAATGGTTGAAAGAATATTTCATCAAAATATGGTGGATTTTAGGTTATTTGTATATTTATCAATTTAGTAGAAAATGTATGTTATCCTAAAAGCTTGATGGTAAGATGGTTACAACTTTAATTACACATTTTTTTTGTAAGCACTTTTTTGTTAATTTCTTGTTGGCTTATGTCAGACCTATTGATCTTGCTTATATCTCCAACAAAAAAATCAGCATTGAGAGCCTCTTGTCACAAATCTGTCAATGTAAGTTTATTATCATCATCCATAAAGCATTCATCAACTAACAGCACATCATTATAAACTAACAAATCTTTTGTCATCCCCTACAGATTTTTTTTAAATGTCTATCATCTAATCTATTGTTATACATGATATAAACCAAGCGGTTCATCCTTATGGTAGTCAAATGATTTCTCATTTAATATGAACTTGATTAAATGCACTCCAATTTCACCAAAAAACATGTAAGACTCAATAATTTAATAGAAAATTGTTGTAGCTCTCATGTGAGCTAAAGATGTGCTCTTTCATTCTTGTTACACTCCTTTTAGCAGCCTTATTGTAGAAGTTGCACTTTTGATAGACTTACATCTTGTCACACCCTCAAATTTCGACTTCTACACTATGTTTCCATATCGAGTCTTTTCTAAGCCTTACTATGCTTTTCTCTTACCTCAACTATTTTTTAGAAAACCCTAAAATCATAATTTCATTTTTAAAAATAAAAGAAACATTAAATAAAGTAATTTTTTTATGTTTTCTATTAAGAAGATGATATGTGGAGGAGGAAGAAAAGATGAGTTCCTTGTGGCAGAAGAAAGCTTTGCAGAGAGGCGATAGCAATAGTTAGGACAGAGATGATCAACAACATGCATAAGATTAAACAAAGAGGGGCATACGTGAGCCAAGAGTGGCTCAAGTGTGCATCAAACTGAGAGGAGAGTGGCATGCATGAGGTGTGGGAGAGAGAATGACTCAATATAAGGGGCTTTACTAAATATAAATGACTTAAATTATGATTTTATAAAACCTAACCCTAAATTGCGTAAGCCTTATAAAACTTGAGGTGATGTGCATTCTCACATAATGTAATGCATATGCCTCACACAAATCATGATGGCTTTCTGTTAGGCGGGCCCCTCCGGTCCTTACTCTAGGCGGGCCCCACATGGAGTTAATTCAAGGGTGGGAGGGAAAATTTGAATGGAAAGGGGGGGAAATTTGAATAGAAGGGCTGTTTAGGAATTTTGTATGGGGATGAGAGTTAAAGAGGGGGAAAGGGGGGAATTAGGGCCTCATCTTGAATTTGAATGAAAAGTTTGAGATCTCATTGTGTGCTTGGGCTCTAGGGTTTACTAGAGAGTTGTTCTTCCTCTCAAATCGAAGAACGTTGTATCTTTCTTTGTTTTCTTGCATCTACTAGTGAAGATCTTACTTCGTTTCTCTTATTTCTACTGTTTGGTGCAAAAAATCTGCTGCGAGGGTGCTGTCAAACTGCTGGGACAGCAGTTTTTCCTCTGTTTTTGTGCTAATCTTGATTAGGTTTGCTTGCGAACTCAAGTATTACCTTAGGGTTACTTGCGAACTCAAGTATTTCCTATCAAATTGGTATCAGAGCATTGTCTTGGGACTGTTGGAGGCGGAAATCTGAAAATTTCAGCAATTTTTCTTTCCTTCTCAAGAAGTTCTTCTTGTAAAACCGTGGAGGGAAGATGGCCGGAAAGAAGGTTGATGCACTGGAGGGAGAAATAGGCCAACTGAAGGCTGATTTGGAGGAAAGAACCATTGATTTTCACAACCAATTCGCTTCCATTCATGAAAAGATGGAGGGAAGGTTCACTGCTTTGGAGAATATGATGAAGAAGATGCTTGAAGACAAATAAAATCCGGCGACATCGGAAACAAGGGAGGCCACAGGCGGCCATTCAAGAGGAGGAATTCCGAACCCATTAAGGGGGAGGGAGAACCCGGAAGTGGAGATCCTCGAGGGAGATGAGGGAATACCTCCTCTAGAACCGCTTTCTAGGGAGGATATGAGTATGGGCTATGAAAGGAGGGGTGCAGAATTTTTTGGGAGAAGGGATGATGCTTACCACCGTGGTGCTGATTTGGAAAGAAAAAGAGGGGAATGTGATGAAGGGATCGGGTATGATCGTAGGAGGGAAGATCGTGACTACTGGGGAGCACCTCCTCCTAGAGGAATGGGAGGTTATGGAGGAGTGAGGGGACACGGTGGTGACCCGAGAGTGAGAAAATTGAAGATGCCCATCTTTGAGGGCGAAGACGCACATGGCTGGATCTACAAGGTGGAGAGATACTTTACAGTCAATGGGTTGACTGAGGAGGAAAAGTTGACAGCTGCAGGCTTGTGCTTAGAAGGGAAGGCTCTGGCATGGTATCAATGGCGGGACATTAGGCGACCCATTCGCACCTGGAGGGAGTTCAAGGATTGTCTACTAGAACGCTTCCGAACCAGCAGGGGAGGAGACTTTTATGAGCAGTTTTTTGCCTTGACACAGGAAGGGACAGTGGCAGAGTATCGTGATCGGTTCAAGTATTTGGCCAGCAGACTGGATCGGCTCTCAGAGACAGTGTTAGAAAGAAACTTTATGAAGGGGCTGAAAGCAGAGATCCGGGCAGCAGTTCGGGTGATGAGGCCACGAGACCTTGGAGAGGCCATGGAGCTAGCTCAGCTGGTGGAGGACCAGAAGCATCTGGAGAAGGGGATTAGGGGAAGCAATTCTGGGGGATCTTACAGGATGACCACTACTTTCTTAGCTTCAAAGGCACCGGCAACAGGGGGGTTGAGGGAAATACCCAAAGAGAGAACTGGAGGGGGAAATTTCAAAAGGCTAACCGAGAAGGAGATACAGGAGAAGAGGGCAAAGGGGTTGTGTTTTAGATGTGATGAGAAATACATGCCAGGGCATAGGTGTAAGGACCGAACTCTTCAGGTTCTCACCGTCTGTGATGACGAGGAAGCTGAGGAGGGAGGTGGAAGTGGGTTAGAGATGGAGGATGAGGAGAAACTACATTTGGATGTAGCAAAAGTATCCCGGAATTCTGTGGTGGGATTCACTCCAAATCACACTATGAAAGTGAGGGGAGAGATGGCTGATAGAAAGGTGATAGTGTTGATCGATAGTGGGGCAACCCACAATTTCATCTCCACTCAGATGGTTGACTTGCTGGGGGTGAAACTGGAGGATACAGGTGGCTATGGAGTGATGTTGGGCACAGGAAAGGTAGAAATGGGAAGGGGAGTTTGTAGAGGAGTAGTGCTGATGATTCAGGGGATCCAGGTGAAGGAAGAATTTCCTCCTTTGGAGTTGGGGAGCACTGATGTCATCCTGGGGATGAAATGGCTGCAGACCTTAGGGGAGACCAAAGTAAATTGGGGTGCTTTGAGGATGGAGCTAATGGTGGAAGGAAAGAAGATGGTAATCCAAGGCGACGCAAGGCTATCCAGGACCGGCGTGTCTCTCAGATCCATGATCAGAACCATATAGGAGGTGGGAGGGGGATATTTGGTGGAACTGCAGCGCTTGGAGAGGGTCAGTATAGGGGATGAGGGAAGCCTTCCTCTGGCAGTACAACCGCTCATACAACAGTTCAGTGAGGTGTTCCAACCGCCTCAAGGCTTACCACCACTCAGGGAGCAAGAGCATGCAATCATTCTGAAGGAGGGGGTGCCACCAGTTAGTGTGCGACCCTACCGCTACCCCCAAATTCAGAAGGACGAGATCGAGAAGCTGATTATGGAGATGTTGGATGCGGGGATCATCAGACCAAGTGTGAGTCCTTTCTCTAGTCCTGTGCTACTGGTTAAAAAGAATGATGGTAGCTGGAGATTCTGCGTGGATTACAAAGCATTGAATAAGGAAACTGTGCCGGATAAGTTTCCCATTCCGGTGATCGATGAGCTACTGGATGAGCTGTATGGAGCAGTAGTGTTCTCTAAGATGGATTTGAAGTCGGGCTACCACCAAATCAGGATGAAAGGGGAGGATATTCCGAAGACGGCATTCAGGACACACGAGGGGCACTATGAGTTCTTGGTGATGCCATTTGGGCTTACCAATGCTCCAGCCACTTTCCAATCCTTGATGAACAGGGTGTTTCGGCCGTACCTGCGAAGGTTTGTACTAGTTTTCTTCGATGACATATTGGTGTACAGTCGATCCGAGGAGGAGCACCAGGAGCATTTGAAGGTGGTCTTTGGAGTGCTAAGGGAGCACGAGTTTAAAGCAAATCTGAAGAAGTGTAGCTTCGCCCAGAAGAGTGTGGAGTATCTAGGACACCTGGTATCTAAGGAAGGGGTGGCAGCTGATTCAGCCAAGATCGAAGCCATGCAGCGGTGGCCTCTACCTAGGAACTTGAGGGAGCTGAGGGGATTCCTGGGACTGACGGGCTACTACCGGAGGTTTGTGAAAGGGTACAGCAACATAGCCTTGCCCTTGACAGAGTAGTTAAAGAAGGATAGTTTCTTGTGGGGAGAAGCGGCTACTCAAGCTTTTGAGAAGCTTAAGAAGGCAATGACCACGGTACCAGTTTTGGCCCTACCAGACTTCAGTCAGACGTTCGTGGTGGAGACAGACGCATCTGGGTATGGGTTGGGAGCGGTGCTGATGCAGCAGCATAGACCCATTGCGTACTTCAGTCAGGTGTTGGAAACAAGAGCAAGACTGAAGTCTGTATATGAACGGGAATTGATGGCCATAGTATTGGCAATTCAGAAGTGGAGACCCTACCTGCTAGGACGGCATTTCGTCGTCAGGACGGATCAGAGGAGCCTGAAATACCTGTTGGAACAACGGATGGTGACAGAGGAACATCAGAGGTGGCTGTCTAAACTATTGGGATACGATTTTGAGATCCAGTACCGACCAGGGTTGGATAATAAGGCGGCTGATGCCTTATCCAGATGTGGGGGAGAGCTACAGGCGGTAACCATGTCGGTACCCCTAATGGTGGATTGGGGGGAAATCCAGAGAGAGTGAGCATGATGAAGAATTGAAGAAGATCCGATTGGATCTATTGAAAGATAAGAGCAGCCACCCAAGCTACACCCTGGAGGGGGAGAGATTGTTACACAAAGGAAGGTTTGTGATACCACAAAATTCCATCCACATTCCCCAGCTATTACAGGAGTTTCATGGGAGCGCCATTGGAGGTCATTCCGGAGTAGAAAAGACATACCGGAGGCTGGCCGCAGAATTATACTGGAAAGGAATGCATAAGCAAGTGCAGGAGACAGTGGCGAGGTGTGAAGTGTGACAGAGAAACAAGTATATGGCGATGGCTCCAGGGGGGTTACTACAGCCCTTGTCGCTTCCAAATAGAGTATGAGAGGAAGTGTCCATGGATTTCGTGGATGGCCTACCACGATCGGAGGGATTCACTGTTATTATGGTGGTGGTTGATAGACTGAGCAAGTATGCACATTTCACACCCCTTCGACACCCCTACACTGCAGTGACAGTGGCGGCTTCTTTCATCAGGGAAGTGGTTAGACTACATGGAATTCCAGAGTCGATAGTGTCTGATCGCGACAAGGTGTTCCTCAGCCAGTTTTGGAAGGAGCTGTTCAGGTTACAGGGGACTATTCTCAAAAGGAGCACAGCCTACCATCCGCAAACAGACGGGCAAACAGAGGTTGTAAATCGGAGCTTGGAAACTTAAGGTGTTTTGCTTCTGAAACACCAAGGGTATGGGCCAAATGGTTGGCCTGGGCAGAGTATTGGTACAATACCTCGTACCACTCAGCTTCCAAGATGACCCCTTTTAGAGTGCTATATGGAAGAGATCCACCACATTTGGTGCATTATGGAAGGGGCAGCACACTCGTATCTTCAGTAGAGCAGCATTTGGAAGAAAGGGATAGGATGCTGGAGGAGTTGAAGAAACATCTGATGAGGGCACAATAGCTCATGAAGAAACAGGCGGATGCACACAGAAGGGATGTCCAATTTGAAGTAGGTGAGAAGGTATTTCTAAAACTACGGCCCTACAGACAGAGGACCTTGGCCAACAGAATAAATGAGAAGTTATCCCCAAGGTATTTTGGCCCCTATAAGATATTAGATAAAATTGGGGCAGTGGCATACCGTTTAAAATTACCCCCTTCGGCCACTATACATCCAGTATTTCATGTATCACAGTTGAGGAAAGCCATTGGGGAGTATGCAACCAGCGTTGAACTGCCAACAACATTAACTGAGGAGATGGAAGTGATCCTAGAACCTCTGGAGCTGAAAGATGTGAGACTTGACCAGGAAGGAAACAAAGAGGTGATGATCGCATGGAAAGGGCTCCCCGAATTTGATGCTACATGGGAGCCATTTGAAAGAATGAAAGATCAATTTCCTTCATTTCACCTTGAGGACAAGGTGAGTCTTTGGGAGGGGAGTAATGTTAGGCGGGCCCCTCCGGTCCTTAATTACTCTAGGCGGGCCCCACATGGAGTTAATTCAAGGGTGGGAGGGAAAATTTGAATGGAAAGGGGGGGAAATTTGAATAGAAGGGCTGTTTAGGGATTTTGTATGGGGATGAGAGTTAAAGAGGGGGAAAGGGGGGAATTAGAGCCTCATCTTGAATTTGAATGAAAAGTTTGAGATCTCATTGTGTGCTTGGGCTCTAGGGTTTGCTAGAGACTTGTGGAGAGTTGTTCTTCCTCTCAAATCGAAGAACGTTGTATCTTTCTTTGTTTTCTTGCATCTACTAGTGAAGATCTTGCTTCGTTTCTCTTATTTCTACTGTTTGGTGCAAAAAATCTGCTGCGAGGGTGCTGTCAAACTGCTGGGACAGCAGTTTTTTCTCTGTTTTTGTGCTAATCTTGATTAGGTTTGCTTGCGAACTCAAGTATTACCTTAGGGTTACTTGCGAACTCAAGTATTTCCTATCACTTTCCTAGTTAAAAGTACATTAAAAAACAAATATACATCGAGGCACCCACGAACATACACACAAATTTTCCTTTGATTTGATTTAATTAGCATGCTTTTGCTAATAGCATTACTGGCATTACATATATGGCACCTATAAATATATGCATGTGTAGCCATAATATGCACAAACATAGTTGAACAAGCAAGCTGAATAATCATAAATCATAATAACACATCACATAAAAATGCAGCAAAAATCCTTGCTTCACCCTATCTTACACTAGCAAATATCTACAATCATGTTTATCAGAACAGCTAGCATGTGCAGAGTTATTGTCATACTCCTGTCCACAACCTCTTCTAGCCCCAAGGAAAAAAAATTGAAGTCAAGCATGCTCAAGTTTTCATATTTACAACTACCCAAGGGTATGATCTTTCTTCCCTCCTCAATTTTATGTATAACCCTCATAAAATTTTGTTAGGCCGGTTCAGGTGGAATTGACCCAACCGGCCCTTGTTGGGCCGGTTCTATATGAGGCGGAAAATACCGGCTCCTCTATTATTGCCGCCCAAAACAATGGGGCCCACAAATTGAATTGATCTAAGCGAGGGACGGGGAGGGGGGGTTATGTTGATTATTGTATTCTCTTAGAGTTCTCTTGTGTGTTTTGGCACTAGATTCATTGTCTAGGGATTGGGAGAGAACAATCCTCCTCTCAAATTGAGGATCAATTGTATCTTGATTTAATTCTTCTTTCCGTTCTCTTGTTTCTAGCAATAGAACTACTATTATGTGTGATTTTTTCCTCAGATTTTGGGAGTTCTTGGCTTATTTTGTCTCTATTAATTCAAATACTTGAGATCTATAAGTATTTCCTACCAAATTGATATTAGAGCTTCTCCTGGAACCTTGTGGGCTGATTTTTTTTGGAATTCTAGTGGGGGGGTCCTTGCCTGGTGGAGGAAATTCTTGCCGATTTTTGGATCAAAATCCAAAAAATTTGATGGCGGCCAAGAAGATAGATGCGTTGGAAGAACGTTTTGAAGGAGAGATGAGCCAAATAAAAGCCACAATGGATGATCAAATTTCATCCATAGAAGACAAGGTTTCATCTATGGAATACAAAGTTTCCAATTTTCATTTGATGGTAAAGAAGTTATTGGAAAACCAAATCCAAACGACGGCATCGGAGGCAAAGGGGTCAATGGGAAGAATTACGAGTTCTGATTTTCGTAAGACAGGAAATGATGTAAAAATTATTGAGGGGAAAGGGGGAAGGTATGTAGAGAGGCATGGAAGGGAAGAAAGTGAAGAGGGGTTTGAAGATGAATATGTAAGGGAAGATCGGGAGACGTCGGGAGAGCAAAGCACTTGGGAGAGGGGAAAGTATGGAGGACTACGGGGAAATGGGGAAGAGCCAAAGGTGAGGAAGCTGAAGATGCCAATTTTTGAAGGGGATGATGCATATGGATGGATCTACAAGATGGAGAGGTACTTCGACGTCAATGGGTTGACAAATGAGGAGAAACTGACAACAACATGCCTACGTTTGGAGGGGAAGGCGTTGTCATGGTTCCAGTGGATGGATCAAAAGAGACCTATATGGAGCTGGAGAGCATTCAAGGATTGTTTATTAGAACATTTCCAAACCGACGGGAGAGGGGACTTCTATGAGCAGTTTTTTGCACTGGTGCGGGACTAATCAGTGGTAGACTATCGGGAGCGATTCGAGCACCTAGTCAGTCTGGTGGAGAGATTATCAGATATTGCATTGGAGGGTAACTTCATGAAGGGGCTCAAGGAAGATATCAGAGTGGCGGTGAAAATCATGACGCCTCATGACTTAGGAGAGGCCATGAAGTTGACACAACTTATGAAAAATCATAAGAATCTAGAGAAGGGAGCCAGGAGCAGTAGTTTAGGAGGCCCTTATAGAATGACAACCACCCACTTAGCACCTAAGGGTCCCTCGACAGGAGGATTTTGTGAGACCACCAGGGAGAAGACAGTAGAAGGAGAGAGCGGGGGAACTTTCAAGAGGCTGACGGAGATGGAGATGGAGATACAGGAGAAGAGGGCAAAGGGATTGTATTTCAGGTGTGATGAGAATTATACTCCAGGGCAAAGGTGTACGGACCAAACTTTTCAGGTTCTCACTGTCTATGATGACGAGGAAACTGAGGGAGGGGTGGGAGAGATAAAGGAGAAAATGCATATGTATCTGATAGAGGTTTTCCTAAACTTGGTGATAGGATTCACCACGAATTATACCATGAAGGTGAAAGGGGAGATAGGGTCAGGGAGGTGGTGATTTTGATTGACAGTGGGGCTACCCACTATTTCATTTTCACTCAGGTTGTTGACCAACTGGGAGTGAAATTGGTGGACACCGGTTGTTATGGGGTGGTGATGATGGGATCTGTAAAGAAGTGGTGTTGACCATCCAAGATATTCAGGTGAGGGAGGAATTTCACCCACTAGAGTTAGGGAATATAGATGTCATCCTGGGGATGAAGTTGCTGCAGACTTTGGGGGACACTAAGGTCAATTAGGGAGCACTCACGATGGATCTGAGGGTGGATGGAAGAACGGTGGTGATCATGGAAGATGCAGGGCTGTCCAAAACCATGGTGTCACTCAAAACCATGGTAAGGAATATCCAGAATATGGAGGAAGGCTATTTGGTGGAGCTGCATAGATTGGAGGAGCAAGGGGACATACCCCTTTTCATACAACTATTGATCTAGCAATTCCATGAGGTGTTTAAGTCGCCTCAGGGATTGTCACCACCTAGGGAGCAGGAGCACGCTATCACCTTGAGGGAATGTGTGTCGCTCATCAGCGTCAGGTCCTACAGATATCCTCAATGTTAGAAGGATGAGATTGAGAAGTTGATTAAAGAGATGTTGGAAGCAAGAATCATCGAACCCAGTGTCAGTCCTTTTTCTAGTCCAGTATTACTGGTTAAAAAAAAAAAAAGGCAACTGGAGGTTTTGAGTGGACTACAAGGCGACCAATAAGGAAATTGTGACAGACAAATTTCCTATACCAGTGATTAATAAATTGTTGGATGAATTAAGTGGGGCAGCGATGTTCACCAAGATAGATCTAAAATCAGGATATCATCAGATAAGAATGAAGAAGGAAGATGTGTCAAAAATTGCTTTCAGGACTCACGAGGGACATTATGAGTTCCTAGTGATGTCTTTTGGCCTCACTAACGCTCCAGCCACATTTCAATCGCTTATGAACAAATTCTTCAGGCCCTATCTTAGGCAATCTGTCTTGGTGTTTTTTGATGACATCCTAGTTTATAGCATGACAGAGGAGGAACATTGGGAGCACTTGAGGAGAGTGTTAGAGGTGTTGCAAGAACATCAGCTGAAGGCCAACCTGAAGAAGTGTTGTTTTGCTCAAACCAGTGTGGAGTATTTGGGTCATATTATGTCCAAAGAAGGGGTGGCACCAGATCAATAAAAAATTGAGGTTATGTTGAGATGGTCATTACCTAAGAATCTATGGGAGGTGAGAGGATTCTTAGGACTGACGGGATACTATAGGAGATTTGTAAAAGGGTACAGTACCATAGCATGGCCACTAACAGAGTAGTTGAAGAATGATGGGTTCCTATGGGGAGAGAACACAACAAGTTTTGAGAGTTTGAAGAAGGCTATGACTACTGTACCAGTCTTAGCTTTACCAGACTTCACTCAGGTCTTCATAGTAGAGATAGATGCTTCAGGGAATCGACTAGGGGCGATGCTCATGCAGAATCGTTGACCCATTGCCTATTTCAACCAAGTGTTGACAACTAGAGCAAGGCTGAAAGCAGTATATGAGCGGGAATTGATGGCCTTCATCTTAGCCATCGAAAAATGGCGACCCTACCTGCCAGGTAGGTATTTCATTGTCAGAACTCAGAATAGACCAGCAGAGCCTAAAGTATTTATTGGAGCAGAGGATGGTGATAGAGGAGCATCATAGGTGGTTGTCCAAATTGCTGGTGTATGATTTTGAAATCCAATATAAGCTTATAGTGGAGAATAAGGCGGCAAACGCCTTGTCCAGGTGCATGGGGGAGTTACAAGCAATGGCAATATCGATTCCTTTAATGCTAGATTGGGAGGCCATCAAGGAAGAGAGTGCCAGGGATGAGAAATTGAGAAAGATCAGGGCCTATTTACTGAGGGAAGAGAGTAGCCATCCGGGGTACTCATTGGAGGAGGACAGACTGTTATATTAAGGGAGGTTTATGATGGCCCGGACATCAGTCCACATTCCATACTTACTTCAGGAGTTCCATGGGAGCGCTGTTGGGGGTCACTTAGGGGTGTAAAAGGCATATAGAAGGCTAGCTTCAAAGTTGTACTGAAAGGGGATGCATAAGAATGTGGAGGAGATGGTAGCCAAATGCGAGGTATGCCAGAGAAACAAGTATTTGGCCATGTCTCTAGGAGAATTACAGCAACCGCTAGCTTTACTAGGTCGGGTATGGAAGATCTCCATGGATTCATAGAAGGGCTTCTCCGATCAGAAGGGTTCACAGTAATCTTAGTTGTGGTAAATCGCTTGAGCAAGTATGCCCATTTTATTCCCCTATGCAATCCATATGCTGCAGTGACAATGGCAACAACGTTCATCAGAGAAGAGATTAGACTGCATGAAGTACCAGAGGCTATAGTATTTGATAGAGATAAGGTATTCCTCAACCACGTTTGGAGGGAGTTGTTCAGACTACAGGAGACAATATTAAAGAGGAGAACCGCCTCTCACCCACAAATAGATGGCCAAATAGAAGTGGTCAACAAGAGCTTGGAGACCTACCTCAGATGTTGTGTCGGAGACACCCAAGTTATGGGCCAAGTGGCCAGCATGGGCGAAGTATTGGTACAACACCTCTTATCATTCGGCTTCTCAGATGACACCCTTCAAGGTGTTGTACGGAAGGGATCCACCTCATATGGTGCACTTTGGGTATAGCAGCACTCTAGTTTCTTCAGTGGAGTATTTGGAGAGGGACATAGTGTTGGAAGAGTTGAAAAGGCATTTGCTGAGAAAACATATTATGAAAAAAACAAGCAGATGGGCAGAGGAAGGACATTCATTTCGAAACAAGGGAGAAGGTGTTCTTAAAGCTTCGACCATACAGGCAAAAGATTGCCGCCAATAGGAGAAATGAGAAGCTTGCCCCAAGGTACTTTGGACCTTATGAAGTACAAGAATAGAATAGAGCGGTGGCATATCAGCTTAAACTACCACCAATGACAACCATACATCAGGTGTTCCATGTATCCCAGCTGAGGAGAGCCATTGGAGATCATGCAGCAAGTTCTAAATTACCAGCAACATTAACCGATGATTTGGATGTTATGATAGAACCCTTTGAGCTACAAGGGGCGCGCTAGGAGGCGGGAAGGGAAAAAGAGGTGTTGATCAAGTGGAAGGATCTTCCAAATTATGAGGCGACATGAGAGCCTTATGAGAGGGTGAAGTATCAGTTTCTCTCCTTTCACCTTGAGGACAAGGTGATTCTTTGGGAGGACGATATTGTTGTTCCACCTGGCCCAACCGGCCCTTGCTGGGTGGTTCAGTTCTATAGGAGGTAGAATAATACCACCTCTATTGATGTCGCCCAAAATAATGGGGCCCACAAGTTGAATTGATCTAAAAATAAGGGGGTGGGGGGAGGGGGGCTAATGTATGGGAGGGAGTTTTTGAATTAGAAATTAATGTATTAAATTGGAATGAGATGTTAGGGTTAGGGTTATGTTGATTATTGTATTCTTTTGGAGTTCTCTTGTGTGTTTTGGGCTCTAGATTCATCGTCTAGGAATTAGGAGAGAATGATCCTCTTCTTGAATTGAGGATCAATGGTATCTTGCTTTGATTGTTCTTTCAGCTCGTTTGTTTCTTGCAATAGAACTACTATTTGGTGTGATTTTTTCTCATATTTTGGGAGTTTGCTCGTTGATTTTGTCTCTATTGATAGAAATACATGAGATCTACAAGTATTTCCAATCAAATTTTTAGAGCACTAAGATAGGTTCTGCTTTATCCTAAAGCAAGCTCTTCAACCTAGGAGGAAGTGTTTTGAGCCCCTAGAGCTTTGAGCTCTCCAAAAAAAAGGTAGGGTGCAGGTTTTTCCTTTCCACAACTACTAATAGTACTAGAGAGGCCCCTAAGCAACAGCTCCCCAACTTGTAGACCAAGCATGACCGTCAATTGCCCACCATGCTTCCTTCGACGTTGTTGGCGAATCACTCATTACAATCATTTTTTGATTAAATGGATGAAGGTAGAAGATAATGCAACTATCGTCAACTTCCATTCAATATCAAACGATCCAGGATTAGCTGCATCAATATCATCCAATATTGCATATAGATCAAATCCAACATACCCATGGGTCTCACCTCCCTAGCCAATCAAAATTCAAAGAATTAAATTAATAAATTAAAACATAAGAAAATACAAAAAAATAAATATGTATCTAAAATTATGAAATAAATTGCATTAATATTCTAAAATTAACCTCTATTTTCTAAATATATAAAAATATATGTATTACTAATATTATTTTATATAATTTAAATCATGTTTCATTTTAATTTTTTTAAATTCAATATGATATGTTAAAATTACAAAAATTGAGTTTCTTTATTAGATCAGATATTTAATGAAATTTGTATATTTTTTGTTGTTATTTTTATTTTTTTTCTTATTTTTAAATTACTCTCACTAATTGTTAATATTAAAATTGCTTTTAAAATTAAGTTAAAACGGGGACAATTTTATTTACATTTAATTTGCATGTCAAGCATTTGCCTATTTTAAGTTTAATACTTTTTAATTAGATGTCCAATGGATAAGAGAACGGCTTAACTGGAAGCAAACCTGTCAGCACTTGTATAGATCCTATATTAAATTGAGTGATGTTAACACCTCCAATGGATAAGAGAATATATCAAAGGTTGGTGAGGAAACTTATTTATTTGGTTTATATAAGGCCAGACGTTGATTTCTGATTTTTTTTTTTATGCTATTGTAATTTTTAAGTTTTATTTTTTTTTTTTTTACTCAATGATGGAAGGCAACCGATGAACATGTTTGATTTTGGTGCTCTTGGACATATAGTTTCCTTTGGCATGCTACCTTCTTTGGGTCTTTGTGCTTGGGCTGCTTGGGTTTGTTAGTGGGCAGCTGAGTTGCTACTTAGCCATTTGGATGTTCGGTTCTTGCTCCCTGCTTTCCCGATGTCCCTTGCTGGGTTGTTCAATTTCTGCTCCATGCTTTCCCGGTTCCCTTGTTGGTTGTTTGGTTCCCGCTCCCTGCTTTCCCGATTCCCTTTGCTAGCTGTTCGGTTCCTTCTCTTGGCCGTCTCGATTCCCTTGTTGTGGTTGTTCGAGTGACGGTCCAATCGTGCCTTTATTGCTTCTTTTCCTCTCCTTTTGGTTGGTTGTGGTGGGCTCTGAACATGGTTGTTGGCCTCCCTTTTCTATCATATTTATAGGGGAGTTTTGGGCTGTTTTAAAAAGTTTTGGCAAAGTGAAAACTAAGTAAAACCTAAGGGTTTCTTCTCTAGCTTGAGAGCTACTTCTTGTTGCTTCTTCCAAGTCTTCTAATCTATTTCTTCTCTCCACAAGTTATCATTCTATTGTATCTTTCTTCTCAAAGCTTTGATTAGTCATATGGTATTGTTGTGTCCTTTTATTTGAAGTTGTAAGGTGTCTTTTGTTTTAAAGAAAGGAAGCGATTATTTGAAAACCTTGTAGGCTTTATGTTTTTTTTTTTTTGTTGCATCAATTTGGTATCAGAGCCCTGGTTTTGTGTGTGTGAGTCTTCCCTCTTAAAATAAAATGAATAATCCAAACAATCAAGAGGATTGGCAACAAATAATGCAATAGTTGGCTAACTTACAACAACAATTGAACAAAATGGCTAATACTTTGGCTAACTTAAATGTGAACAATGCTCCAAATTCTGAAAGTGAAGATGAAATTCCTAGAAACCAAAAGAGGCAAAACAGACAATAGGATTATGGTATTAAAATCAATGTAAAAGAATTTGAAGTTAAGCTGCATCCGAAACAATTTCTTGAATGGATAGAAAAAATAGATCAATTTTTTGAATGGAAAGAAATCCAAGAAAACAGAAAAGTTAGGTTTGCTTGCTTAAAACTAACGGGTCATGCCTTAACGTGGTGGAAAAATCTTCAAAACAATAGGGTAAGAAGAGGAAGAGAAAAGATTCAAACTTGGGAAAGAATGAAAGAAAAATGCGGAGGAAATTCTTGCCTTCTGACCACTCCCGAACTCTATTTCAAGAATTTAATAATCTTCGCCAAGGAACTCAATCCATAGAAGAATACACTAAAAATTTCTACAAACTTCAATCAAGAAATGATTTGGATGAATCTGAAGAACGAACCATAACTCGATACATTAATAGACTAAAATGGGTTATTCAAGATCAATTGAACTTACATCATGTTATTAAACTCGATGAAGCTTATCGAATGGCGCTTAAGATTGAAAAACATCAAAGAGGCTCTAATAAGACATTTGAAACAACTAAGCTTCGACAACCTAGTGGGATCAAAATCAAGTCTTCACAAACCTCTGGTGCATCTTCTTCAAATCCTAATTTGCGAACAAAACATAATGAAACTCAAACCTTTGATGAGAAAAAGGGTGTGATAGGACTAAAGCCAATAGGGTCATGTTACAAATGTGGCTTATATGGGCACCTTTCGGCAGCTTGTAGAAAGAATAACCCTCCTAGGACCAACAATATAGAGAAAGATGATGACTTAGAAAATGAGGAGGGAGTTGAATCGGAACCAGAAAATGAGATTGAATTACAACGAATTGATGTTGAAGGAGATCAAGGGGACCAATCACTACTAAAGTTGACACTGGGGACAAATGGCTTAGGCGAAACATCTTCCGAACCACTTGCCCTGTTGAAGGTAAACTTTGTACCCTTATGATGGATAGTGGTAGCTCAGAAAACTTTGTATCTCAACTGATGGTAGACAAGCTTAAGTTAAAATCCAAGCCATTTGCTAAGCCCTACAAGATAGCCTGGTTTAAAGGAGGAGAGGTCCTATTACACAACAATGCACTGTTAATCTTTCAATTGGAAAATCCTTTAAAGACCAAGTGGTGTGTGATATAACACCACTCGAGATATGTCATATCTTACTTGGTCATTCCTAACAATTTGATCACAAAACAATTTATAATGGGGAAAAGAAAACTTACTCTTTCACTCAAAACAACAAAGAATTCATTTTGTACCCCCAAAAAAATTTTCCTGACACTCCTACCAAAAATACTAAATCAATATTAAAAGCAAACACTCCTGAATTACTTCTCAACACAAATGATCTAAAGAATTCTGAGATAGTCTATTTGGTGTTAGGAAAAGAATATGAACAAACTTCTAAAATTCCTATGGCAATACAACCTCTGATTGAAGAATAATATGACATAACCCCTAATGAGTTACCAAAATCTTTGCCACCCAAGAGAGATATTCAACACCAAATTGACTTGATTCCTGGAGCAACTTTACCCAATCTCCCTCACTATCGGATGAGTCCTACTAAACACGATGAATTACATAAGCAAGTAACTAAACTTCTGGACAAAGGTTTGATTAAGGAAAGTATGAGTCCAAGGATGTCTCAGTCTTGATTAGATCAAAAAAAGACGGAGCCTGACAGTTGTGTGTAGACAGTAGAACCATAAATAAGATAATTATCAAATATAGGATTCACATTCCCAGATTGGATGACATGCTAGATATGATTAGTGGTGCAAAAGCTTTTTTCAAATTTGATTTACGATGTGGGTATCACCAAATAAGGATTCGACCTGGAGATGAATGGAAAATAGCTTTCAAAACAAAAGTCGGATTGTATGAATGATTAGTCATGCCTTTTGGGTTGTCAAATGCCCCTAGCACTTTTATGAGGACTATGAATCATATATTACGACCATTCATTGGAAAATTCATGGTAGTTTATTTTGACGACATCCTTGTTACAGTAAGCACTCTGATGAACATCTTGAACATGTGAAACAAATCTTACAAACCTTAAGAGAGCAACAATTGTACATCAATTTAAAAAAATGTTCTTTCATGACGCAAAGTTAAACTTGTCTTGGATTTATTATCTTTGTTGATGGTATTCAAGTAGATCCTATCAAAGTTGAAGCTATCCAAAGCTGGCCTACTCCTAAAAATATCAGCAAAGTTAGAGAATTTCATGGTTTAGCATCCTTTTATCGTAGGTTCATTAAAAACTTCAATACTTTAGTTGTTCCCATCACTGACTATCTTAAAAAGGAAATTTTTAAATGGACACAAAGCTGAACAGGTCTTTCAATTGATAAAAACAAAAATGAGCCAAGCTCTCATTCTTAGTTTACCATACTTTGATAAAATTTTTTAGGTGGACTGCGATGCATCTCATATTGGCAAAGGAGTTATTCTTAGTCAAGAAGGTCGCCCCATTGCTTACTTTAGTGAAAAATTAAATGATTCTCAATCTCGATATTCAACTTATGATGTGGAATTTTATGCAATTGTCCAGGCCATGAAATTTTGGAGATGCTACCTTATTCAAAAGGAATTTGTTTTAAACACTAATCACGAAGCACTTCGATTTTTAGGATCTCAAAAGACCTTAAGTAAAAGACATGCCAAGTGGACATCTTTCCTGTAAGAATACACTTTTCATATAAAACACAAGGCTGGAGTAGTGAATAAGGTTGCTGATGCTTTAAGTAGACGAACTCATTTTTTGGTAACCCTTTACCCAAACATAACTTCATTAGATTCTTTAAAAGAAACTTATGCCGCTAATCCATATTTTAAAAATATTTGGGAATCATATCAAACTTCGGGATCTGATCTTTCTGCTCAATTTATCATTCAACATGGATTTTTGTTTAAAGGAACTAGACTTTGTATCTCTCAAAGCTCTCTGAGGGAACAACTTATTCAAGAACTTCATAGTGGGGGATTAGGAGGACATTTTGGCCAAGGAAAAACCATTATTTTAGTTGAAGAAAAATATTTTTTGCCTCACATGAGAAAATAAATCATCGAATTTGTAAAACAATGCAAAATTTGTCAATCATTCAAGGGAACAACTCAAAAAACTGGCTTATATACTCTTCCAATTCCAAATAAACCTTGGGAGGATATTTCCATGGATTTCATTTTAGGATTGCCTGTTACTGCTCGAAAATTTGACTCTGTGTTTGTTGTGGTCAATCAATTTAGCAAAATGGCATATTTTATTCCGTGTAAAAAAACTGTTAATGCTTCACATGTTGCTAATCTATTTTTTAAAGAAACTGCGAGATTCCATGGCATTCCCAGGACTTTCACCTCTAATAGGGATACTAGATTTTTAAGTCATTTTTGGAAAACACTTTGATCAAAGTTAGGAACTACTCTTCAATTCAATAGTGCATATCACCGACAAATGGATGATCAAACTAAAGTTGTAAATAGAAGTTTAGGAAACTTGCTTAGATGTCTTGCTGGTGAGAAACCTTCTCAATGGGATTTGATTTTACCCCAAGACGAATTTGCTTACAATAATTTTATTAACCGATCTACTGGGAAAACCCTTTTGAAATCATTTATGGTCAAGCTATTCCTCATATTTTAAACTGAACTTGTTTACCCCATGCCTAATAAAATCAGTGCTAAAGCTACAGAAATTGTTGATCAAATTAAATCGATCCAACATCAAGTCCTTGAAAAATTCTGAATGACAAATGCTAAATACAAAACTGATGCTGACAAACACCGAAGAGTGTTATTTTTAAGGTGATCTAGTTATAGCTTAATTTCGTCGACAGCGCTTTCCTGTTGGGACTTTTGGCAAGTTAAGCCGGAGAAAATTTGGGTCTTTCAAAATTCTTTGGAAATTGGGATCAAATGCTTATCTTCTGGATCTTCCACTTTTTGTTGGGACTTCACCTGTGTTTAATGTTGTTGACCTTACTTTATATGATGGAAATCCTACTGATTATGTGAATTTAGAGACCTTACCAGTTACTAGTCTATTTCAAGCCAAAGATGATCACATTGAAGATGTTTTGGACATCAGGACTACTCAGACCAGGCATGGAGTGCATAAGCGGTTCTTGGTAAAGTGGAGTGGATGTCTGTTGACTGATTGTACTTGGATTGAAGTTGTGGAACTTTAATCTCATCGTCCTAACATCTATCAACGCATTAGTGAAGCATTCTCATCAGGAGATGAGATTCTCCCACCTGGGGGGAATTGATGCATTCAAATGTTTATGTTTTTTTTATGCTATTGTAAATTTTAAGTTTTTTTTTTGTTACCCGATGATGGAAGGCAACCGATGAACATGTGTGGTTTTGGTGCTCTTGGACATGTTTTTTTTTTTTCCCTTTGGTGTGCTAGCTTCTTGGGTCTTTGTGCTTGGGCTGCTTGGGTTTGTTAGTGGGCAGCTGAGCTGCTACTTAGCCATTTGGTTGTTCGGTTTTTGCTCCCTACTTTCCCGGTTTCCCTTGCTGGGTTGTTCGGTTTCAGCTCCCTGCTTTCCCGGTTCCCCTTACTGGTTGTTTGGTTCCCGCTCCCTGCTTTCCTGATTCCCTTTGCTGGCTGTTCGGTTCCTGCTCTTGGCTGTCCTGGTTCCCTAGCTATGGTTGTTCGGGTGATGGTCCAACCATGCCTTTATTGCTTCTTTTCCTCCCCATTTGGTTGGCTGTGGTGGGCAGCTGAACATGGCTGTTGGCCTCCCTTTTCTATCTTATTTATAGGGGAGTTTTGGGTTGTTTTAAGAAGTTTTGGCAAAGTGAAAACTAAGTAAAACCTGAGTGTTTCTTCTCTAGCTTGAGAGCTACTTCTTCACTTCTTATTGTTTTTTTTTTCCAAGTCTTCTAATCTATTTCTTCTCTCCACAAGTTACCATTCCATTGTATCTTTCTTCTCAAAGCTTTGACTAGTCGTATGGTATTGTTGTGTCCTTTTATTTGAAGTTGTAAGGTGTCTTTTGTTTTAAAGAAAGAAAGCGATTATTTGCAAACCCAGCAGGCTTTATGTTTTTTTTTTTTTTTTTTTTGCATCAATTTGGTATTGTGGTGGGTCTATAATACACAAAAGATCTACTTCAAGATATTGAATATATGTGTGGGACAATCTAATAACCTCGAGAAGCATAAAATAAATTATTGTGGCCGAAAGTAGTGCAGAAGCAGAACTCAGATCATTGGCCAGCGTGATCAATG
Source organism: Dendrobium nobile (assembly GCA_022539455.1). NCBI lineage: Eukaryota > Viridiplantae > Streptophyta > Magnoliopsida > Asparagales > Orchidaceae > Dendrobium > Dendrobium nobile. Next base: position 28,385,440 of record CM039733.1, on the reverse strand, counting down.
AATAAATCTGGCTTAAGCTACTCCTCAAAAAACTTCAAATGATTGTCAAGACTTCCATGATACTATATTATTACAAAAAAGTGCTTTAAGTACATAATCATATCCATCATTATGGATAAAACATGTGTAGATAGATCGACACTTCATTAAAGGAAATTTTCAAAATGGAGATCTATGTTATATATATTTCTTTGCTAATCAAACTACTGGCATCGTGGCCATAGGATTGACTAGATCCCTATTTGAAAATTTGATTGACAAGTTTGGTTTGTAGGATGTATATTAATTGGCTTGAGGCACATGTTAAATAATGGTCATTTATTTACTAGAATAGGAAATAAACATTTTTTACAATAACTTACCTGTTGGCGGTAATAGATAGCAGGATAGTTGGTAAACCACCTAGAAGTGAAAATCATAGGGAATTGAGGTTGGCAAACGACCAAGGTAAGACAGCTGTTGTTGCAAAGGATGCGTCCCTTGATGATTTGGTGGCTCTCAAATTGATGACCTGGCAGCCAGAAAGCACATGGATTGGTGACATGGAGGCTACAGGTAGTCCAGATTTGGCAGACAGCACAACTATTTCTTTTTTAGGGATTCTATCATTATAATTAATTGGTTTTTATGTAATTGTTCCTGTAATATTTCTTTTCCTTTATTGCTTGGGTATGATTTATTTCTTTCTAATTTCACCCATTATAAAACTCTATAAATAGAGTCGCACTTCAGAAATAAACATGATGGAGCATTTCCCAATTCTTCTCCTCTATTTCTCTTCTACTTACTATAATAAAGGAAAAATATAATAATAATAAATAAAATAGATTCCTCCTATGACTAATTAACACATGTGATGATTTAGAATTGATATTAACTAAGTAAACTTAGTCAGATTTTCTAAAAAATTACTGCATCTAAACAATCGAAATAATTGGGAGACATTCCACCCAAGCATGCAACCATCATTCAACAATGTCCATTTAATTTAAATGGTCATAAAACGTGCTTACAACTAATAGAAAAGTTTACCAGGTTTGCAAATGCATGAATGTTAGCGTTGCCACTTAGAGATGAATCTTGCATATCAAAATAAGCGCAGTAACAAAAAGTGTCTCTTACTTAAAAAGAACCAAAGAATTGTCACCCTGCCTGAAGCAAATTCAATATTAACAAACCGTGCCTACTTATGGAATTAATGCAAGTAGGGAAAGGAGCTCAACAAAGCAATGAACGAACATGCATTCACCACTCTTACAAGGTTGATTATGAATTGATAAAGTGAATATTCTTGCTCTCCTCTAAAAGTACCTGAGCGGCACTGGTATTAAACCTCATGATTGACTAATTTTTTGAAAGCAAACTCCTAATTTATCATTGTAACCCACTATCATTAAGAACAGCAGCAAAGCATGGGTAACGACCACACTCATTCACTCTTTGCTTCTGTTTAAGAACATGTTTGCTGTAGGTCTATGCAGCTTCCTTCCTAATTATGCTAGAACAAAGTGAGAGTCTGCTATGCGAGAATAATGCAAACCTAGAACAAAAAACAAATTCAGCCATTCACGTAAATGAACGTGGAAACCACACCAAGAAGCTCCAATAATTAAAAATAAAGTGGTGTTAAAACGACTTCTAATTATTCTATATTTTTATGCCATCTAAAAACACTCTGCAGTAAAGTGTTAAATCCATTGGTCGTTACATTTTCCCCAGATCATCTAATTTTAAAAATAAAACTAAATGTTATAGAGAATGTAAACAATGTTTTAAATATATGCTCATGTGTAAAATATTACAGTGCAATGTGTTAAAAGTACCCTTTCTAGAATTTCTTGCCAGTGTTACATTTAATCTGCTATTTGAGCCTTTATAGCCATTCATTATTTAGAAATTTATACCCTAGAACAAAGTAGTGTGAGTTCTGTCTCATTTTATCAAAGCATTAACGAAAATGTATGATTATAAATAAATAAGAAATTAAGCACTTTACCGCATAAACATGCTTTGCTCCTGCTTTCGCACAGAAAAGGGATAAAATCCCTGTCCCCGCACCAACATCAAGTACCACTTTGTTTTTGAAGATGAAAGCATTTTGATATATAACATTTTGGTAAGTTTTTGTTCGAACAACATCTTTCAACATTTCCTGCATAACAAATGTAGAAGATTATACATTTAGGACACTAGGTGCGTGGAGATAGGTTGCTTTCAAATCGCCACCAGGAAAGAAAAAATAAACCAGTTTACTGGCTAAGCTATGCAAAAGTCAAGTCCGACAAATGCAGGCAATTTTTCTATTTAATCATTAGTCTTATTCTTATACCAACTATTGCACTGCCTACATGAACTGCCGTAACTATATACAAAAAAGGAAGCATATATTCTTGACAACGTTTGAAATTGTGCAATTAGATATTGAGGAATTTTCTTTCCGTGAAGCGAGACATAAGCCTCAAGGCATTTTGGGCATAATCCTCTGAATTAAACCAATAAATTAATCAAAAATATGAAATAACAAGTAATATTCGAACATCAAAGTAAGAACATAAAAAATCAAAGACCATTAAAAGTCATACAATGCTACAACCAATACTAAATAAATAGTCTTTAACACTTCCTGTTCAACATAAACAAGTAGTCTAATGGCATAATTTATAAATTTAAAATTCTAGTACTCTCATCACTTGAATGATCTTCATTAAAATCACCACTGTAGTTAATAATATTCTCTAATTTCTCATACTAAAAGTAAGGAAATGGATTTCCATCAAGAGGAGAGGCGTTAGAGGAGATGCGACGACGGTGATGAAGCAAAGATGGTGACATAACAATACTAGATACAGACGCAGGGTTATGTGGCATGCTGCTAAGAGTTTGAGATTGTGTGGTTCTTCTATAGTTTTGTTTGATTTATGTAGTAACTATGTTTAATTATATATAAAAAGTTTATAAATTTAATTTTTAAAATTACTTAAATCGTACTTTTTTTAATCTTACACCTCTTCAAAATTACATTAAAATTACGTTGAGGCGTGCCCTGAGATGTATCTCACCCCAACAGAGGTGTGCACCTCATCTAGCATGCATTAAAATGGGGCTTTAATTGCACAATTTTAAATGATCCTTGATAACAAAAATCTCAAAAAAATCAACTTCCCAAACTACCGTATATTTGTTCATCAAATACTTCATTACAAGAATTAAAATCATTTGGAAAGCCAAGTCCAAGTTAGGCAATTGAAAGAAAGCATTAGGCAGCTAGTGCACAAGTAGTTTATCCTTCAATGATTTTAAGAGTAAATATCAATATTGGGTAAACAAGTAAACAGAAAGTTTTCATATCTTTACGATAAGAACCCAAAAAAGAGTTGCTAATTTTTATGTGAAGACTTTACATCAATAAGAAGCAATGAAAGTTAAGTATAATGTAGGTACTTCAAACTAAAAGTGCAGACTTAAGAAAAAGGAAAATTAATTTTAAAAAATGACGCAAAATTTTAAATGAACACATAATTCAAGATATTGTTCAAGGTTTGGTTAGCAATTCAAGATATTGTTCAAGATTTGGTCAGCTGTTGACCAAAAGAAACATAAGGAACTTCAATTTGCTTGCTCTAAAATCACCAACTGAAATGAAGAAAAACCAAACAAGTGTTCTTCTTGTAAATTTGTATAACAACGCCACCAACTGAGAGCACCAAATTCACCAAATATCAATAATGCATTTTCTTTTGAATGTGATCAATGACTTACTTCATGAATGCCTGCAAAGGGAAAGATGATGCAAAATAGTAAGCTCTCATAAAGAATCAAAATAAACATAAAAATTTTAAACTGTATTCATCAAATAAAAATTGACAAACTGCAAGCAAAATACTCAAATATAATGATATCTCCAATAAAAAAAGCAAAACATCTGGAGAGTTTAAGCATTATCCCAAAAAAGTCGTGCAAACAAGACTGTAATCCGTAGTGAACTTTGATAAAAATCTGAACAACCACAAAATATCTTACGGTAAAATACAAATCCTAACTAATAAACTAAGACAACAGATTAAAAAGGTTGTACGAGTCCTGCAACTTAGGAAAGAGATGGTATCAAGCAAAATTACTAAGCAGCTATTTGTTTTGTTGAAAAAGAAATGCAGCGTAAAATAGAATAAAGTGTAAAAGTAATGCAATGTATTTGAAATCTTTAGGATTGCTTAGAAGAGTGTGAAATAAATACATGCAATTACTTTTTGTAATTAGTTTGAAGTAAAATTAATGCAGTAAAAAGCACAATGATGATGGCGGCTAGTGAGGGCTGGCGAGCAGCGACGATGATTACAGGGACGATTGATTGGTGGTGGCGATTTATTGCAACTTTAATGTAAAGCAATGGCAAGCAGCATACGGCAACCAATGACGTCAGGCCGCGGCCGAATGTCCCTCACTAATCATTATTAATGAAAAATAATAACCCTTCATTCATCAAGAAAATGAATCCAATAGTTGGGATAAGACAAATGTGATGATGATGAAACATTTAAGAACTATTATTTTAACTAAGCCTGACTCTCTAAATGGACAAAAAAGCTAAAGAGCATGTACAGGATCAAACTAACCGTATAATTACCCTTCCCTACCAATTGCAATTAATTGCTTTAGGGGGAGAATCCATGATTACGGATGGGTAAGTCAAGTGGGGGACGAGCGCATTTGTGTGAACATGAATGCTAAAGTGTGCAAAACATATATCAATTTACAGAAAATCAATTTAAAGTTAAACAGTCACAGTAATTATCTACTAATGTAATAGTTAAAAAGTTAATCACATGTAATTACTGGCAATACTTTAAATTAAATTACTTGGTAGTTCTTATGTTGTTAATAAAAAATAATATCCAAATAACTAATTAGATTACTCAGTTATTTGGTTAGCCATAGCTAACTAGTTTAAATCATTTGAATATTTTATTAGTTTTTATTCCTAGAATTACCCAATTAATAAAATAAGTCTTGTTTAATTCTTAATGATAATTTGATCATCCATGAATATTTACTAAACATAAATTAATTAGCTAATATCAATTTAAAAATAATCAATCAATCATTAAAATCATGATTTGAACATGTAAATGTAAAGCTATAGGTCAGATTGGATATTCAATGAGCTTTGAAGACTTATTAAAGGCATTGAAGAATTTAGTTAGCGAATCATTTTAATGAAATCATGAGACTAAATGGCGCATACGAGAGAAAGGAGATTTCAAGATTGTGACAATTATAGTGGAAACAAACTTAAACACAATGATGTTTTGGGTTAGTATTAGTAAACAGCCTAAGAAAAATCAAGTTAGCATTGGAGAAACAATTTGATTTTATGCAAGAAAGAATTACTATGGAGTCATTTTATACTAAGGTTGTTAATTGAAAAACATACAGAACAACTAAAGGAACTTCATTATTGATCTTTTTATATATATATATATATATATGATTGAGCAGTCAAGAATTAATTTGGTGGGTGTGGAGAACAAAATATATGAAATTGAAAATTATAAAATAGCACTTGTAAATCAAGTGAAATCTATGTGAATAGTTTTGAGATACAAGATCAATTATACAATTAAATGAAGATAACAATGAAAATAAGACCATTAGAGGTAAAGCTACATGGTTAAATAGAGAAGTGCCGGTAGAAGTAAGTTGTAGACTGCATATGCCTTTACATGTATTTACCAGGTAGTTGGCGAGTCATGGAAGAGGAACTCACCTTCAAAAGGGCCCCACTTGAGGGACTCATAGGAGGACTCGCCCGAAATGACCAACAAGCATCACTTGCCCAAGCCTTCCAAGGAGCTCTCCATGCATGCGTGGATCGAGGAATTCTCCCATAGCTAGCACCTCGGCACTCGCCACATGCTTCGACCACATCTCAATCAATCGCTCTCTCCCAGGACGTCCATTCTCACCCAATTTAACTACATGAAGTTGCCTACTCATGGGACCATCAGTTCGACTCGTTACGATCGCCCAACCTTAAGTGTTTCCTTCCCGCGAAAACATTTCACTCGCCCCTCTCTTCTTAGGCAATCCTAGTGCTTCCATACAGGTAACTAATCGCATCAACCAACTTGCCAGCCACTCGTTCTCTCTCATCTCAATACTCGCCCACAGACTCACCCAAGCACACTTGCCCTCGTCCACTCAACACTACTAAACTTGCCTGAAGCAACTTGTAGAGCTCTGCCAACCTCATCCTCCTTCGGCCAATTAGGGGGGAACACATGTCTAGAGTGGTGCATAGCATTGTACAGGTATTTCATGTACCATTATATTTTTTTTTACTTTTTCACTATATAGCCTGTCATGTAGCCATCAAAATCTTATAAATAAAGGGTGAGGATGAATAGTTTGTGGACTTTTTGGACTAATATACTAGATACTCTGCCAGTTTTAAGAATCATAGTTTCTTGAGTATTCTACAAATTTCCTCTCTTCTCTTTCTATCTCTATTCTCTCACATGTTCTCGAGTCACTCTCTCACTCTTCATTTTGACCCATTAGTAAGGTAGGGAGTCATCCACAAACAAATTTAGATCCAACATATGTGATGAAAGAATATCATGGATACTAAAGGTAAGCTTTACAAAATTCAACTAAACTAATTATGCTACAAGGATCTAAGCATTGGGAAAAATAAAGTTCAGTTGTAGCAAAAATTAAGAGTGGCCCAATGAGAATAAAAGATGGATGCAGCAAAACTGAGAATGATAAAGTGACAAATGATTATATTAGAGAGATATTGGGATTAACACCTATTGAAGATAGGCTTAAGTGGTTTGAGCATGAAGATTTGGGTGAAGGTAAGAATATTCACCAATAATGCATGTAGATAGAATTAATGTGCTAAAAAATCTAAGGTGACAAGACTAAAAATAATGTAAAACAAAATTGAGTCAGCAAAATTTGGTTAAGGAATAATTGGAAGAAGACATTTCATGCAGCCAGCCTTAAATAGATGAAGAGAGTTAATAAATAATAAAGAAGATAACGCTCATCGTTTAGTTTATCATCACCACAATTTAGTTGCACAATTACTATTTAATATTTTAATGATTGCTTGGATTGACATGCAAATAATGCAATCTTCTTTACAACCAAACATCATTAAGGGTTAATTCCTCTTGAGAAATTGTAATTCTCAACGATTAACAACGTACTTAATGATTATAACCACTCATTTAAACATCTAATTATCTTTTTTTTTTTTACTAGTTGCCAAACAGCTCAAAGGCAAGAAATCAGACTATAAAATGACAGACAGATGACTTACCAAACTAAGTTAAAGGAAGAAATTTACGTAGCCCCATATTACATCAAACCTACTTGCAACAAAACGTAAAACCTACTTGCAACAAAACAACCTAAAACCTTCACTTTTTAACAAAGCCATTGCACAATTAGCCACCTGGAATCAAAACACCTATCTAACTGCAGATAAGAGGGGAAGAAATACCGAAATGTGAGTAGGAGTCAAAGTAGTAATCGGCGCTGGTCTTATCGCTACCGACAAGGGCTTCGACCTCCGACGAGTCCACAAGATTGGAGCTTTCAGTCCTCTCCTCCGCGACATCCACTTCTTCATTGTCAACGCCGCCAAGGGTGGCGTCAGCACCGATACCGCCATTGCTATAACCGCTTTTTTCGCTGATTGAAGCAGGAGATTTGTTTCCTCCCTTTCGCCTGCCCATTATGAAAGAAAGAGAAAGGAACTAGGGTTTTGCAGGATATGGAGATCCCTGCCCGCAAAGGAGAGAACGAAGGTTTTGTTATGGTGATCCAAAGATCCTGTCCCTTCATCCCAAACACTTTCGTAATAGGGGTGTCAAAACCATCAACGGGTCTCCGTCTGACCCAAATCCCAATAGGTTAATTTGAGCTCAACCCGAATCGGTCAGATTTCTCACTCCGGATCTGACTTGTACGGTTGCCGGGTTGACCCGACCCGATCCGACCCGGAACCCAGCTTTCACCAATTTTAAATATAAATATTTTTGTGAATGATTTGAAATTACTGTGATTTTTATCAAAGGGGGAGCATATTAGTCATGTAATCATTACATAATAGAGATTAGGGAACTGACATTTGGATTTGTCAATGAACAGAAAAGTAGCTTCGACGCCATTAAATGAGTGGTAAAAGCTGGAAAGGTCAATCATGTTGCGTTTGGCACAAGACGTGACACGGCAAAAGTCTGAAGAGCGAAAACATGGCACGATGCCACGGTGGAAGACGGGAAGAGCAAAGACTGACGAGACGGTTGACAAACGACTGATGCGACGATTAACGAGTAGGATGCGATAGATGTAACTCGAAGAGTGTGTAATGCGGACGGCGGATGCGACAACGGACACAACACGCACGGATGCGACGACTGAGGAGTTTTTCTGGTTCAATATGGGTTGATTTCGGGTTGCCAGGTCAACCCGAACCAGACCCGATTTTGTAAGCTATTCGAAAACTTGAACCCGAACCCGACCCGTCTGGCAAACGAGTTGAGTCAAACCCAGAATTTTTCGGGTCGGGTTCAGATCATGTCATATTTTGACAACCCTATTCTTATGATAACATGTTCGTTAGTAGTCAACCAACAAGTTGATAGATTAGTGTTAAGTTTGATCTCCAATGAAATCGTGACATGTGAATTGGACATATAATTTGGACGCATGGATTTTGTATTTTATTTTGCTCATGCTAGCACAACAGAACAAGCCAATAGGTGATATATATATATATATATATATATATATATATATATATATATATATATATATATATATATATATATGTTAATTTTCTCTTTTGCGAGCCCACTGACCCGGTCCCGATTTAGAGATGGAAATTTTGAATTCGCAGCAGATCAAAAATTACATAATTGATTTACTTTTCATCTTTGAATTCACTTTTCATCTTCAGAATTGAAGTGGGTTCACTGTTCACTTTTCATCTTCGACATTCCAGATGAGCCACTGTTCATGGCATTCAGATGCACTTTTAAGTAATTAATGTTTCATCAAGATTAGTCTGTCAGTCTCGTTCAGTTCATCTTCATGAAAGTTCGAGGAGGTTGTGAGACCTAATAGAACTAACTTGAGGCACACCAAGAGGGAGGGGATGAATTGGTTATTTAAAAAATTTTGTTTATCTCAATAAAAATATTTTTGTAATCTTTCAGTACTTTGAAATAAACAATTTAATCGCCTGATGCGGAAGCTAATAAACTTAACAATACTTATAACAATGGTGATAATAATTGAATCAACTCAATCTAACATCAACCACAGATTTTTCAACCAGCAATTATAAGGAAAATAAATTTTAGAAAAGAAAAATACATAAAGTAAAAAATCAGAAAGAACATGCCAAAATTTTATTTTGGTTCGGCAACCTTAACCTACGTCCACTCTACGGAATCCTCCACTATGGGCATTGCACCAACACAAAGTGACTCTTTTTTTGCTCATACAGTAAGGTTGAGAAGCCTTATAGACTCACTTTCACCAAATCTGATATGGCAGAGTGCCGGAAGCTATACCACCTTCCTCGGTGATGGCAGCAGTCCTTGAATCATTTTTCTCCCCTTGTAAAGAAGGTAGAGAACCCAAAGCTTTTTCTCTCTCCTAGACAAGGCAACGTACCTCCAATTTTTTTCTCTCTCCTAGAGAAAACTGAGTCCCTCGAGGACTTGACTTAGAAACCTCTCTCCCAAGAGAGCCTTCAAGGACTCACCAAGGCCATAGGAGGAGCAAGGGTGTAGCTTGCCCGAAGCAACCGTGTGATCCCCTCACACTTCTTCTTCCTGATGCTCAACCTCACCTTCTCCTTCCTCTCAAACCTTGGATCTCTCTCTAAAGCTTCTCTCTTAGAGTTTCTTTAGCAGTCACATAATCCTCTCTTATTACTAAGAGATTCTAAAACATTGCTTAAGTATTAGGCTTTAAGAAACCCTAAAAATTTAAGTTGGTCGTCATTGTTCTTACAATACGATATGAATTCGTAAAATACGATTAGTTCAAAAACTAGATCCATCCAGTACGATACAAATAGTCATTCAGGCGAACTGTTCAATTTTTTTACACATCGTACAGTACGATCCAAAGATCTTCTTGTACGATCTGTTTGCTTTCTCTCTATTCGTATAGGATGATTCCTAGGATGATTGGAAATCATCTTTGTCTATCCTCCAATATTGTTATCATCATACAATACAATTAATTGATTTCAAGTCAGTCATCCAGTATGATATGAATATCATATAGTATGATTAGTTCAAAAAACATGATTTTATTTGGTATGATCTTTGGGCAACTAAAATTCATCTCTACCAATTATATGGTATGATAATGATCGTATAGTACGATCAACTATCATTAAATAAATCATGATTTGATTGACTAATTACGGGGGTTAATTTAAGTAAAATTTCAATTTTTTTATAGTATGAATCACATCATACAGTCCTATAAGTTCAATTTTTAAATTTTAAATATCTTACCTAATTTATTTGGCGGTTATGATTTACAGATCGTAATGAATTGCATAGTATGATATAAATCGTATAATACAATTAGTTCATAGAAACTAATTATTCAATTAATCATTAAGCTCATTCTCTCTATAACTGATTGTACAGTATGATTGTTAGTCATACATTATGATTAATACAAAAAAAAATTAACTTTAAATTTTTCTCACTCCCCTTGTGTAAGTATGCACGGTCACATAATTGCATGCACTCTTATATGGCCAAACTTAATAAATATAGAATAAAGAAAAATAAAAGTACAAACTATTTTACTTGACATCATATTTTACCCAGTCTTAAGCTTCTAGTAGTCTTGTGTTGCGAATCTATGGCTTATAATTTTGATGATGGCAAACATTCTTTTTTTCTCTACAACTGCCTTATGTACTAATGTTTCATGTTCACACGATCAGACTGCAATTTGGAATCAGCTCAAGATTGGGTAGACTAGGTCTGAGTCAGTTTGTAATCTTTTTCCTTCCTTGAGTCTGTTGTATTTGGTGTGGGATCTGTTGATTTGTAACTTGGAATATTTCATGTTGCTCCCTATAAGATTTCTATTTTTGGTAATATTGGTCGGGACGATATTTATATCGTCTTGGATGATATGTCCAAAATCAGAAACCCTAATTAGGGCATCCTCATTAAGGCAGCCGTCATTAACGGATCGGCCTGGATGATACCTGTATCGGCCAGGACAATAATCTCAATTCAGAAAGAATCAACCGCCATAATCAGTTTAGAAATTCTTTGTTTTAGGAAATCAGCCAGGACGATATTATTATCATCCAGGACGATCTAACTCAATTATGCCTAAATTGATCTGGTATCTTTGGAAAGCATTAATGGTTGATTGATACGATCACATCGTCCGAGAAGATCGTCTGATCGGCCAGAACGATGTCCTGGACGATCTACATCAGACAGCTCGAATTCAGGGTGATGATCAGGATGATTGAAATCAGTTTTAAACTAATCGGCCTGGACGATCGTGATATCGGCCAGGACGATGTAACCAATTTTCTTCTGATCGTCCCAAATCGTCCCGAGCTAATGAGCTGAATTTGTACTAATCGGCCAGGACGATATACCTATCGTCCTGGACGATAATGTCGGTAACTTGCATTAATGAGCTCGTTTTTAGCTCTTCTATTTAAGCTATGACAAGGCACTTTGTAAGTGTCTTTGGCAGCCATTGTAGCTTCGTTCTTGTGGGGAAAACTTGAAGAGAAAGCTTGAAAGGGAGTGAGGAACGGGTGAAGTCTGAGAGAGGGAGAAGATCCTATGAGGGGGGACTCAAGGGAGTGTGGAGGGGGATTCCACACGGTTGCTCCGGTAGGCTTGCACCTTAATACCGTCGGATTCAAGGCTTGTCTCGAGGGAAGTTCACCAAAGAAGAAGATCTCTTTGGTGTCAAAGGACCCGGCGACTCCGCCGCACCGGGGAAGGTGGAAGTGATTTTGTAAGGGCTTCTCCGCCTAGCTGTGGGGGCTAAAGGAGAGACACTTGTTTTAGTGCAATACTTGGAGGGTGCCTCCAAGGAGTGGACGTAGGTCAAGGTTTGACCGAACCACTATAAATCCGGTGTGTTCTTTCTTATTATTTGCTTCCGTATTTAATTTCCGCATCGTTGGTTTTGATTTTGGTGAATCTTGTTTTTGGATTTAAGATTTTGTTTGTTTTAAATACTGATTCACCTCTCTATCTCATTATTAGCCTTGGGCCAGTTCATAAGGGCTTAACATCCCTAATGAACTTTCTAGTGCCATCAAAGCACTTTCACCTTGATCATTGAATATCTGATAGATAATATTAGTGCTCACAGACAAAAAGAATATTCATAATATTCACGAAGAAAAAAAATAATTCAATCAATAATGTTCGTCATCATTAAAATCATAGACTAAGGGTCTTGGATTACAACAATCTCCTCTTTTTTGATAATGATGAATAATGTTGGTTGAGAGGTAAAATAATTTTTTTTTTCCTAATCTCCCCATCACTAGGTGATAGATTTCAAAATTAGTGGTTGCATTTTTAAAAAAAAAATTTTTGATTGATTTTTATTTTTGATTATTTAGTATAGAGAAATAAAGTAGCAAAAAAATAAAAAATACAAACAGAATTTTATTAAAATAAAACATACAAGCAAACAAATATTTTTTCTCCCCCTTTTGACATCAACAAAAAGAGGAGGCACAAAAAAAGTGAAGTTTACATGACAGGAAAGTAATAAAATATAACAAACAACACCAAAAATAAAATGGATCCTGATCAGGTTGTGGTGGTGGTGGTTGTTGAAAGTATTTATGTATGGAGGTGAATTGAACTTCAATTTAAGAAAACTCTTCTCCAAACCAGCCCATGTCTTCCTCGTACTATTATTGTTGTTGTTGAATGTAATAGTCCAACCTATTTTCTAATCGCTCAAGCCTCTGAATTATGTCATCGTGAGGGTAGGCAAGATAGGCAGATGCAGGTGGTGATATTGATGGCGATGCATGTCCACCTATAGGAGCAGCTTCACCTTCTTCATAAAAATTTGGCTCGTCATGCTCTTGCCCCTGGTGGAAAAGAATACAGAAGGAAGCATCCATATAAAAAATGGGAAGATTATTAGGAGGAGCAAGATAGTTGATTTGATATTTCTTATCTAAGACATAACCTTTGATGTATTCTTGTATGACATTTTGCTTTCTGCTTGCATTGGGATATCGAATTAGAGTCATATTTTGGATATAATTAATAATCATCAAAACTTCATCAAATTAAGTATTGAACATTATAAAATAGGTGCTAGGGAAAAAAGTATAGTGATGTTGACATGATCACTAACTTTAGGTATAATTGAAATTCGAAAAACATGCTGGATAACTCGGGCATTTTGATTGTGAGAGTGGACTAAGGTTTGATGTTTATTTAAAGCCATATTTTGAATGGTTAGGTTTATAGTACTCTAGTCAAAATTAGTTTTAGAGGCCATAGATTATGGATGGGATCTTTCAATAGAAATATCGATATACTCCCCTAGATCTTGCTTATTGATTTCTGCATGTTTTCTATATATATAGGAGGTCAAGGTTGAAAGTTCGTTTGGGATGTTAAGCCCTATAGAACTTGCCCAAGCTAACCAAGAGGGGGGGGGGGGTGAATTGGTATTTTAAAAAATTTCTTTTCACAAAGAACAAAAATCACATAAACCAAAATCACACAACGAGAAAAATAAATGCGGAAATTAAAAGTGCGGAAGCAAGAAACAAGAACACAGAAATTTATAGTGGTTCGGTCAACTCGATCTACGTCCACTCCCTGAAGGCGCCCTCCTAGTATTGCACTACAATCGTGACTCTCCTTTAGCCCCCACAGCTAGGCGGAGAAGCCTTTACAACGAACCTCCTTTTTGCCACCCCGGCAAGACAGAGAACCTATCTCCTTTTGCTTCCTCCTGAAGGTGGGAGAGAACCACAACCAGATGCTGACTCCTTACCTCTACCGACCCTTCCACGGACGAGAAACTCTAGACGAAGAAGAAGCAGAGCAATCCTTGAAGCAACCCTTGTGAATTCCCTCACAAGCTCCCCCTCACAAGATCCTCTCTCTCTCCCTCTCTCTCTTTCTCTCCTCAAGGCCTTCTCAGGTCAAGGCAGTAGCAAAAAGGTTGTTCAAAACGTTGAATAAGAGCTCTTAAATAGAAGAGCTTCAAAGGAGCTCATTAATTGCAAGTTGCCGACAATATCATTCAAGCCGATATGGACATCGGCCTGGCCGATCAGTAAAATCTCAGAAGATCGGCCAGAGCATCGTCCTGAATGCAAACTGGATGATTTAAAATTGGCTTGATCGTCCAGGCCGATCTCATGATTGTCCCGGCTGATCAGTTCAAATCAGAGGAAAATCGTCCAGAGCATCACCCTGAATTCGAGCTGGCCGATATTTATCATCCTGAAGTAACTAAGGTTTTTGAATAGATCGTCCTGGCTGATCGTGCGATCGTCTAAGATGATATGATCGTATTAATCATCCTTAATTACTCCCTTGATTTCCTTATCAATTAAGGCATAATTTGAGAATATCGTCCAGGCCGATCAATGATCGTCCTGACCGATTATTTAAAAATACAATATACCTTAATTGTATATGGCGGCAACTTCTTTCTGTTTTGAGCTTATCGTCCAGGACAATCTGTTAATGACGGCTACCTTAATTAAGAATCTTTATTTAGACTTTCTGTTTTAAGCCTGATCGTCCATGACAATATAAATATTTCCTGGCCGATATGAGTAAAAATAGAATTTCTAAGTCTCTCAAGTGTGTGTGTGTAGGGTTACTTAGTATCAGTCTCTTGACCATTACAAGTAGACTCAAGAAGAGAAAAAACAAAGTACAGACTGACTCAACCCTAGACCTACGCAATCTTGAACTGGCTACGTTTGTTCGTCCGATCTTCGATTCCTGAAAAGTTAGAAGTAACAACCAGTTCAAGAGAATCAATAGTGTTTGTCAATCATCAAAACATAAGTCATGAAAATAGATTTACAACAGTCTCCCCCTTTTTGATGATGGAAAAACACTACGAAGACAATTAGCAGTAAAATTTCAGGTTTGATAATTGTAAAAGCATCATAAACTTCTCCCCCTTTTGACATATCAAAAAGGAAGAGGGAACATAGAAGACTGATAGCACATCACAACAATTTTTTTTTTAACAAGGCATGAAGATGATGTAGTATTCCATATAATTGATTTAAAAACTTGTAGGTTAATGAGTTAACAATCTCAACAATCCATAGAATAGCAGAATATTTGATCATGGTTACCCTTAGCTCAGACGTTTTCTTAGGGTAGAATCATCTTTTGAAATCAATGACCTAACTCAAAGAATTAATTGAATATGAGAAAAATGATCCATTTATTACTTGGTTTAAGAAAAAACTATCTTTATAAAATAATGAACCAAAGTAAATTTGTCACGATCGCAAAATAATCGAAATCAAGTCTTTGAGAACCAAAACTTCTAAGTTCTAAAAGATTTAAAAAGAGAGAATAGCTTGCTTTTGAGTGGGCTCATTTTATGCCTCTTGTCAATTTGAGTGGCGCTTTGCGCATCTTTTTTATTTTCGATACACTTTTGTATATATTTTTCAATTTGGCGTTATTGCGCTTCTTTTGTTGGCATCATTGGCAAAAAAATTTTATTTTTGCAAGCTACATTCTCTTTTATAACCTCTTAAAAAAATTCTTAGTTGTGAATATATCTTCTCAGATATTAGAGAATATGAGCTCTCTCTCTAATATAGGGAAGAATTACCACAAATAGAACCAATAATCAAAGACAAGGATAACGAGGGATCTTGATGTGACAAAAAGACTTTAAACATTATAAATATAAGAAAGATTTGCTTATGCAAGTTTAAGAAAAGATCTTAATTTTATACACAATCTTTAATTTGAAATAGATTTTTGATTAGAAAAGAAAACTATGCCACTAAAATAGGTTAGAGAAAGAGATATAATCACAAAATATTTTTACCATCTAAGAGATTGAGAGGTGAAAAATACATTGACTACAAATTTTCAAAAACAAGGGCATTGAATATGTTATCATTTCAGTGATGATTTTGAAAACAAACAAAAAAATAAAAGGAAAGTAAAACACAAAAATAAACTAAACATAAAAACAAAAGCAAAAGAAAGTAACTAAAAGATCAAATTTCATGTATTTATGTCAATCACACCCAATTTGGTCCTTAAGGAACTAAAAGTGTCGAAGGCTAGTGGTTTAGTAAAGATGTCAGCCAATTGATTTTCAGTTGTCACATGGTGTAACTCAATGTCTCCCTTAGTCACATGATCTCTAATGAAGTGATGCCTAATGTCAATGAGCTTAGTCCTTGAATGTTGGATAGGATTCTTAGAGATGCATATGGCACTAGTGTTGTCACAAAAGATTGAGATGGTGCCTACCGGTAATCCTAAATCCAATACCTGTTGTTTCAACCAAAGGACTTGTGCTACACAACTTTCAAGAGCAATGTATTCAGCTTCAGCAGTGGAAAGTGCAACAGAGTTTTGCTTCCTACTAGACCAAGAGACCAAAGATTATCCAATGAATTGACAAGTTCCTGAAGTGCTTTTTCTATCCACCTTGCATCCTGTAAAATCAGAGTCAGAAAATCCAATAATCTCAAAAGAAGTGTTGTGTCTAGGGTACCATATCCCTAAGCCTTGTGTCCCCAAAAGGTATCTAAAAATTCTCTTGACAGCAGTTATGTGGGACTCCTTAGGGTCAGCTTGAAATCTAGCACAAAGGCAAACACTAAACATAATATCAGGTCGGCTCGCAGTCAAGTAAAGTAAAGATCCAATCATGCCTCTATACTTCTTCTGATCAACAGACTTACCACTTGGGTCCTTGTCCAATGGAGCACTAGAAGTCATTGGAGTGTTAATTGGCTTGACTTTGTCCATCTTATATTTCTTCAAAATGTCCTTTATGTATTTTGTTTGATTTAAAAAGATTCCATCCTCCAATTATTTTATGCTAAATCCCAAAAAGTAGGACAATTCTCCCATCAAACTCATCTCAAACTCTCTACTCATTATTTTAGAAAAATTATCACATAATTTCTTATTAGAAGATCCAAAGAGTATATCATCCATATAAATCTGAACAATGAGTAAATCATCTCCAACTCTTCTAAGAAAAACGGTGGTGTCTACGCTCCCCTTGACAAACTCCCTCTCTAGTAAGAATGTGCTAAGCCTCTCATACCAAGCTCTTGGTGCCTGCTTTAAACCATACAAAGCCTTTTTTAATTTAAAAATATGATTTGAAAATTGGGAGCTCTCAAAACCTGGGGGTTGTTCTACAAACACATCTTCTTTTATTTCCCCATTTAGAAAGACACTCTTGACATCCATTTGAAAAAGCTTAAATTCTTTATAACAGGCAAAAGCTAATAGCACTCTAATGGCTTCCAATCTAGCTACAGGGGCAAAAGTCTCCTCAAAGTCTATTCCTTCTATTTGGTTATACCCCTTAGCCACTAATCTTGCTTTATTCCTAACCACCACTCCTGAATCATTCACCTTGCTCTTAAAGACCCACTTTGTCCCAACTACACTTTGTCTCTTAGGTCTTTTTACAAGCTTCCAAACATCATTCCTAACAAATTGATTCAATTCTTCTTGCATTGTTAGAATCCAAAACTCATCAGTGATGGCTTGGTTAATGGTGGTGGGTTCAGTCATTGAGATAAAGGCAGAGTGGTTCACCTCCTTCCTAAGTCCATGTCTAGTCTTAACTCCACTAGAAGGGTCTCCTAAGATCAAATCCTTGGGGTGACTTGTAGAGTATCTCCAATCTCCAGGCAAAGTTTGTGAAGGTCTAACCCTTTCATCCAAATCAAAATTTTCTACACCTTGGGTGACTTCTCCTACTCCTTCATTATTTAAGTGTTCTATCCCCTTCCCCAAATTTTCGACACCACTTGTAATCTCTCCAACATCATCATCTTCTACTCCATGTTTTTTAGGATCAGACTCATCAAATACTACATGGGTTGTCTCTTCCACCATCAAAGTTCTCTTATTAAACACCCTAAAAGACTTTCCAACACTAGAATATCCCAAGAATACTCCTTCATCAGATTTAGGATCAAATTTTTCAAAGTGAGACTTCCCATTGTTGTGAATAAAAACCTTACAACCAAAGACATGAAGGTGGGAAAGATTGGGTGTCCTACCCTTAAGGATCTCATAGGGTGTCTTTTCTAATTTGGCTCTCACATTCACCATATTCAACACATAACAAGATATGTTAATCGTTTCAGCCCAAAAGTATTTTGGAAGTGAATACTCAGCAAGCATGGCTCTAGCGGCTTCCACCAAGGTCCGGTTCTTCCTTTCAGCTACCCCATTCTGCTGAGGAGTTCTAGGAGCTGAAAAATTATGGCTAATCCCCTTATCCTCACAAAAATCTCCAAATCTCTCATTCTCAAACTCTCCCCCATGGTCACTATGGATGGTCAAAATCTCACAATCTAGCTTTTTCTGAATCCAAGTAGAAAATATTTTAAACTCCTTAAAAGACTCATTTTTATGTGAAAGAAATCTAGTCCAAGTGAACCTCAAGTAGTCATCAACAATCACAAATCCATAGACTTTCCATCCCAGGCTAGCAGTGCTAATGGGTCCAAACAAATCCATGTGAAGGTCTTCTAAAGGTCTAGAGGTGCTAATGTCCTTAATGGGGTGAAAGGTGGAGTGGACTTGCTTTCTTAGTTGACAGGCATCACAAAGGTGGTCTTTTGAAAACTTGAGTTTGGGGACACTCTAACTAGGTCTTTTTGGGTCACTTTCCTAAGGGTTTTCATACTTACATGACAAAGTCTCTGGTGCCACAATCAAGAATCATCAATCACAGTTTTTAAGTAAAATGAAGCAGCACATTCAATGTTATTTAAATCAAGCATGTAGACGTTGTTGATCCTCTTTCCCTACAAAATAGTGTTGTTACTTAAACTTACAATGCATGAATTTGCAAAGAATTGTACGATGAAGCCTTTGTCACAGAATTGACTGATGTTGAGCAAGTTGTGCTTCAATCCATCTACAAGCAAAACATTTTCAATCATAAGGTTCTTGGAATTACCAATTATACCTACGCCTACCACCTTCTTGGTGGTGTTGTCTCTAAGAGTAATCTTGCCTCCAGTCCTGGACTCTAGTACCACAAACTGATTGACATCATCAGTCATATGTTGAGAGCATCCACTGTCCAGGTACCACATACTCTTATGAGGCCTTTTGTGAGAGCCCTCCTGCAAAATTACCAATTGTTAGATTTAGGAACCCAAGCAGGTTTAGGTTCCATCTTATGAAGAGTAGAATGCAATGGATGTGTGATATGCTGTGGATCATGCACCTTAGGTCTCCATACCCAATGTGTACTATGGTGAACTGTGCAACTGTGTGAGATGAGTCCTAGCATGCCACATGAAAAATATTTAAATCCAGGAAAGGGATTTCTTAAGTGGTTTGAGTTATAATGCCTCTTCCTAGATTTTGGCAATTGATCAAAAGTGGGTGTCATCCTAATTTCTTACATGCTTCTAATTCATTTTGAATCTTCAAACTAGTGCTCTTTAAGACTTCATTTTCAATCCTCAAATTTTTCTCCATCTCCTTAGACTTCTTAAAATCAGGATGTGTGTGAAACTTTTAATGCATCATGCTTTTCAACTAGTTCACAATGATGTTTATTTAACTCATCAAATTCATCAAGTAAAGTCATATGATTTGAATCATTCGTTTGATGGTCTTTAATTAAAATTTCATGCTCTTTTTGTAGATTTAAAAATTCTAATTTCAAGCTAGCATGTGTTTTCTTTTATTTCCTATATGATGCATGAATTTTTTCTGAAACTTCAAGAAGTTGATCGTAGGAAAGTTCACATACCTCTTCTTGATCAGGATTGTCGTCTGCCATCAAGCACAATTTTGATATCTCATCTTCTGGTTCCGTCTCCGTTGAGTCCGATGCCGAATCCGCCCAAAATGCTTTTTGTATTCTCATATTGTCCTTCCTTTGCTTAGGTTTCTCCTCACCCTTTCCTTTGCTTGAACGATCTTTAAGTGTAGGGCAATCAATTCTCACGTGTCCTGGTTTTCTGCATTCATAGCAAACAACATCAGAAGATCTTTTAGAATTTTTATGATCCCTACCTTTTCTCCAATGATGCTTTTGTTTCTTCCTTAGAAAGCTTTTGAATTGCCTTGTGATGAAGGCAACTTCATCGCTTTCAGACCCGGAAGATTTAGAATCTGATTTGTGCACCTTCAATGCAACTATTTTCTCCTTCTTCTTCTCACCTGCATCAAGATTTCTTTGATTCACCCCTTACTCGTAAGCAATGAGTAAGCCAAGTAAGTTATCAATATAATAAGTGTTCAAATCCTTAGATTCGGTGATTGCAGTAATTTTAGCATCGTATGACGAAGGCAAGCATCTCAAAATCTTATTTACTTTTTCATAGTTAGAAAGTTCTTTTCCTAATGCATGCAGTGAAGTGACTATCTGAGTAAACCTAGTGTACATGTCAGAAACAGATTCATGAGGTTTCATACAAAAAAGTTCGTAATCATGCAAGAGAGTATTCAAACGGGATTGTTTAACCTCATTAGTGCCTTCATAGGTGATACACATTTTATATCAAATTTCTTTACCAGTTTTGCAAGTGGAGACACGCATATAATCTTCAGATTTTAAAGCACAGGAAAAACAGTTCAAACATTTTGTATTCAATTGAGCTAAATCTCGTTCATCGAAAGCCCATTCAGTAAAAGCAACTTCAGTTTTAACACCATTAATTTCACGAGAAGGTGGAGAGTAACCTTCTTTGATAAGCATCCACATGCGATAATCAGTAGATTGTAAAAATGTTGACATGCGGGTTTTCCAAAAATCAAAGGGTAAGTTGTCAAACAAGGGAGGTCGTGTAATTGAATAACCTTCCGTAGTGTTACGATTCCCAAGGTTAGCCATGGATCAAAATTCAAAAAGTTTTCAAACTCAGTTTTAATGAATCCCGCTCTGATACCACTTGAAAGTTTGTTAGGGATGTTAAGCCCTATAGAACTGGCCCAAACTAACCAAGAGGGGGGGGGGGGTGAATTGGTATTTTAAAAAATTTCTTTTCACAAAGAACAAAAATCACATAAACCAAAATCACACCACAAGAAAAAAAATGCAGAAATTAAAAGTGTGGAAGCAAGAAATAAGAACACAAAAATTTATAGTGATTCGGTCAACTCGACCTATGTCCACTTCTCGGAGGCGCCCTCGAGTATTGCACTACAATCGTGACTCTCCTTTAGCCCCCACAGCTAGGCAGAGAAGCCTTTACAACGAACCTCTTTTTTGCCACTCCGGCAAGGCAGAGAACCTATCTTCTTTTACTTCCTCCTGAAGCTGGCAGAGAACCACAACTAGATGCTGACTCCTTACCTCTACCGACCCTTCCACAGACGAGAAACTCTAGACGAAGAAGAAGCAGAGCGATCCTTGAAGCAACCCTTGTGAATCCCCTCACAAGCTCCCCCTCACAAGATCCTCTCTCTCTTTCTCTCCTCAAGGCCTTCTCAGGTCAAGGCAGTAGCAAAAAGGTTGTTCAAAATGTTGAACAAGAGCTCTTAAATAGAAGAGCTTCAAAGGAGCTCATTAATTGCAAGTTGCCGACAATATCGTCAAGGCCGATATGGACATCGGCCTGGCCGATCAGTACAAATCTCAAAAGATCGGCCAGAGCATCGTCCTGAATGCAAACTAGATGATTTAAAATTGGCTTGATTGTCCAGGCCGATCTCACGATCGTCCCGGCCGATCAGTTCAAATCAGAGGAAAATCGTCTAGAGCATCGCCCTGAATTCGAGCTGGCCGATATTTATCGTCCTGAAGTAACTAATGTTTTTGAATAGATCATCCTGGCCGATCCTGCGATCGTCCATGACGATATGATCGTATTAATAATCCTTAACTACTCCCTTGATTTTCTGATCAATTAAGGCATAATTTGAGAATATCGTCTAGGCCGATCAATGATCGTCCTGGCCGATTATTTAAAAATACAGTATACCTTAATTTTCTATGGCGGAAACTTCTTTCTATTTTGAGCTTATCGTCCTGGCCGATACATGTATCGTCCAGGACGATCTGTTAATGATGGCTGCCTTAATTAAGAATCCTTATTTAGACTTTCTGTTTTAAGCTTGATCGTCCAGGACGATGTAAATATCGTCCTGGCCGATATGAGTAAAAATAGAATTTCTAAGTCTTTCAAGTGTGTGTGTGTAGGGTTACTTAGCATCAGTCTCTTGACCATTACAAGTAGACTCAAGAAGAGAAAAAACAAAGTACAGAATAACTCAACCCTAGACCTTCGCAATCTTAAACTGGCTACATTTGTTCGTCCGATCTTCGATTCCTGAAAAGTTAGAAGTAACAAACAGTCCAAGAGAATCAATAGTGTTTGTCAATCATCAAAACATAAGTCATGAAAATAGATTTGCAACAAAGGTGAAGGTTTTTACATTGACCATAAGATTTGCTAGGAATTTGTAGAGTTGTTCGGAATTAAAAGGAAAAGCTAGGGTGAGAAGGAATTGGAGACTCATAGAAACAAAGAGGTTCTTCACCTCAAAGTTAATAGCATGGTTATTGAGTATTCTGGAGGAGGTGATTTTAGCCTCCTTGAATTTATAGCATGCATCTTCATCTCTTGCGTATAGAAATCGTCCGTTGAAGTGACGAGAGGATGAAGAGCTCCCTTGGGTCATTCGATCATGTTTACTTTTACCGATCATTGGAGAAACCTAGAGTATGAATACAAGAAAGAAAGATTTGAGTGGATTAAAAGCTTAGAAACCCTCCAATTTGTAGAGTTTGTGCAGAATGTATAGTACGATTAGAAATCATACAATACGATCAGGAGAGTTAAATCATTTGGATGATTTGTCAAAAAATGTTGGTCAAATCAACATCGTATTGGATGACCTTAAGGAATTTTGTTCGTCCCGATGAGTCATCTGAACGAATTTTGACTAAATGCATCATACAATATGAACAGTTATTCATATAATACGAAGTGTAATAATGATTATACCAACAAAATTGAATTCATCCTAACATAATACGTGGATTGCATAATATGAAAGGTTGTTCATACAATATGAAGTACAATTATAATCATACCACTAAACTAAATTCATCATAATATATTTTAATACGTGTTTCGTACAGTACGAAGGGTGGTTTGTATAGTTTGATCACCAATAATTGAACTCATATGGGCCATTAATTTGGCTAATGGCTGTGATTTGTGCATAAATGGTCATATCATATAGTACAAACGTGGATTGTATAGGAAATTTTGGAGATTGATTGAGAATAATATGAATATTAAGGAGCCGTGTATAGTAGGGGGAGACTTCAATTACTTATTGAATAAGCATGACAAGATGGGAGAATAAAGATTTATGTTCTCACAGGGCCCTCAAGAGATGAAGGAGTTTATGACCAATAACAACTATCACGATATTGGTTTTATTGGTCCTAAATTCACATGGTGCAACAACAAAGAATGGCTAGCCAGAATTTGGGAGAGATTTGACAGAGTTTGGTTAAACTCAAAATCAATTATGGAAATCTCTTTTGCAGCCATTAAACATCTACCAAGAGTGGCGTCTAATCACTGCCCGCTACTACTTCAATTTTACAGTACAAAGTTGAACATGCAAAGAGAAATTAGATTTGAGAACTTGTGGTGTTCCTATGAGGTTCCTAGGGGGATCATTTCTAATTCATGGAGGAAGAAGGATTTTGGAGGTGCTGATGAAATACTTAAAAGGAAAATCAAGAGATCTCTCAAAAATTTGTACCATTGGAGCAAGAATAAATTGAAAGAACTCACCTTGAAGAAACAAGAGCTACAAGGGGAGATTTTGCATTTGCAAGAGATGGAGGCTATAGAAGACAGTTTGAACTAGGAAAACCTATTGAAACTGAGAATCAAGGTACATGAATTTAACATAACGTTGGCTAGATTGGCGACATGGTGGAGACAAAGGTCAAAAAGCCAATGGATGGAAGATGGAGAGAAGAATACATGCTTCTACCACACTTATGCTATAACAAAGATAAAAAGCAACTTGATCAATCAAATTGCTTGGGAAGATGGCACGCTGGAAACTAGCCAGGATTCTATCCATGAGGTAATTGAGAAGTTTTTTTCAAAAAAATGGAACAACTGTAATTGTAATATGGAAGATTGGCCAGGCTTTACTAATGATGACTGTATTCAAGAAGAGATAGTTAAAATATTGAATTCAGAATACACAAAAGAAGTTTTGATGAATACTGTTATGAAGATGAATAACAACAAATCCCTAGGTGCTGATGGTGCTAATGCTTATTTTTTTAAATCTTATTAGAGCATTATAAAAGAAGAGACTTGGAATGCAATTGAATGATTCTTCAAGATAGGGGATATGCCAGAGTATTGGAAGGAGACTTTAGTTGTACTTATTTCTAAAGTCTCAAATGCATATGAATGCTCCAAATTCAGACCTATATGTTTATGCCAAATAGTCTAAAAAATGGCTACAGGGATGATCCTTAGCAAGCTTAAATTGCGTCTCCCAAAGGTTATTTCTGAGAACCAAGGAGCTTTTGTACAAGGAAGAAGCATATCTGATAACTGTCTAATTGCTCAATAGATTACTAACAAGGTGAGATTCTCGGTTGCTAAATTGGGATACATGTTATTAAAGTTGGACATGGAACATGCCTATGATAACATGTGTTGGGAAACATTAAATCAAGTGATGATGAGATTGGGAGTACCAAAGAACCTAGCTAAGCATGGAAAAACTATTCCCCCTACCGTTTATATTGCGGGTGAAATTTTATCTAATGCTTGCGGTACACATTCAGCTCCAATCGAGAAGAACTAGAACACCAATCAACAAAAGATGTCCAAAGTTTGGTGTCCCCCTCCTGAAGGTTGGATTAAATTGAGTGTTGATGCAGCTTTTTTACCATCAAATGTGGCTGGAATTGCAAAGGTGTTGAGAGACCATAAAGGAAGAATGTTGTGTGCTTATGGAAAAAAGATGATACATTGGGATATTGCTTTTTTAGAACTAAAATCCATAGTCACATTTGGGGACTACATGAAAGGATGGATGTGTGAATATGAGGGAATAATCATAGAGGGAGACAATGTAAATATCATAAGCAAGCTCCAAGAATGAATAAAGAGAAGATCAAAGAAGAATAATAAAGCTCTAAGGCCAGACCTCTCATTTCTGGAAATCTTCAATAATATCATTTTTAATTTTGTTCCTAGAAATTGTAATAAGAAGCAGATTATTGTGCCAATCTTGCTTTAATAGGTGATTTTTATTGGGAAACTTTCTTAGATACAGAACTTCCATCAAGCTTGTTGGACTTGATAAGGAAGGACTGTGATAGTTTTATTTTTCCTTAGAACTTTGTAATTAATTTCTTTTTTTAGCACTAATGCAATTTGCATCTTTATTCAAAAAAAAAAAGGCTAGGAAAGTACAAGACTTTTTTTTTATAGAGATCTTAGCCTGTTTATGTAGGAAACTCTGTGTTTGGTGGAAGAAAGAGTGTGGAGAAGATCATTTGATCTTTTTGGGTGGCAAGTTTCTTTTTTACTTCTCTTTTATGTTTTCTTCCAATAAATGAAATGAAGAAAAGTTTGCTTATTATTTCATCAATTTCTAGCTAATTCTATAGATTTAGGCTAATGATGTGGAAATAATAAGGTGCTTTAATAAATGTATTAATATTTTCAATATATTTTGTTCTTCATATAATACATATATTGGCCATGTATGTGTAAAAATATAGTGTGATGTATAGCCTCGATGGAGGAATACTGGAATAATTAGGAGTATTGAACAAAATGTTGGCATGCCTGAACATAAGTTGTTTGAATATTTGAGATTTTATGGAGATATAAAAATTATAGGAAGGCTTCTTTCATAATTATAAGCTTAATAGAGATATGAGGATGCATATGCTCTGATCCACATCTAAAATTAAGAGACTAATTAGGAAAACTATGTTATTTGTATTCATTATTCTAAAACACTTTATTTTCATAAGTTTCAACTTTTTTTACAAGTTTTACTTTCAGCACTGACAAAACCTTAAAAATATTGTTTTTATTTTTTAACAGAATAAGTTGTGTATTTAAAGTAAGCATTAGTAGTTAAGTTATAATTAAGCAGAACACTTTCTCACGAGTTTGACACTTTACTCTATCACTGTATTACTTGATTCATCATATATACTTACATATTTTAGCGGGCTTATATTAATTTTATATTAAAGGAAATATAAGTATATTTTAAACTTAGTAAGTTGCATACTAGCTCATACAGCTATCCGCACATCATTTACCAAGTTTGACCAAGGATTTCCTTAAACTCTAAATTTATATAAATGATCTTACTTAAGCTAGGTCAAATCCTACATTATAGGGTTATGTCCAAAGGCTTGATACATATCCATAAATATGCTTAAACCTAATGGAGCTCATGGTTGACCCTGATTGACCAAGTTGATCACATGAACTTCACTTGACCTAAATACCCATTTCAATCATTAAATTAATTTTAAACTTTGGGATGAAATCTTAAACCCCTCAAACACTTCCATAAACTTACTAAAATTCATTGGAGGCCATAGTGGACCATGGTTGACCATGTTAACCATGTGTGCTTCATTTTCCCTAAATGCTCATTTCAATATTCAAACTTATTTCAAACATTAACATGGTGTCCTAAACTTTTTAAATAACTCCATAAACTCATCGAAGTTTATGGGAACCGTTGGTTCATCATGGTTGACCAAGTTGATCATAAGAGGCTCTTTGGATCAATACACCTATTAATGTAATTAAAACTAAATATTATTGAACCTTAGATTTAAACTTAACCAAAATAATGCATATATCCTAAAAAATCTTCCCTAGATAGCCCAAGCCTTGGTAGCCTAAATGGGTATAAACTCATTATAAGTAAATATGGTCTGCATGAAGCCTACCATATGACTTATTACACACTTTGAGCTTGTTTGAATGCAACCCAACCCAGCTCTTGCCAGTGGTGGCTATCAAATGACCAAAAACATTTAAAACCTGAATCCATGTACATATCATATGAGTCATTGAATCAAAATAGCCCACCTCAAGCTCTTAGTTCCTCTTGGACACCTACCTACAACTCAATGGATGATTTCAAATGTAAATAATTATCTGGTACAACCTAATGAAACCAAAATTCTAAACCTATTCATCTGCCAAAATTCCATAAATACCTTATATGCTGAAGTGTTGTTCATACATTTGCATTCTTGAGTTTCTCCTGTGTTTAAGCAACCAAACCCGACCATTCCCATACCTTCGCACAGCCTCCTAGTGTCGAGCGAGCTTTAGTGAGCTCATGGTTGTTAGAAGGTAAAACATAATCTAGTCTATTTTAGAGCTCATTCCTGAAAGAGAATTCTTCCTTTTGGTTAAATGAATCCCACCCAATAAAAATCCGCTTCACTTGATCTTTGTTTGGAGGTATTATACAACCCATATATAATTTATTAAGGGTCCAGTACATTATGAATAAAATGTTCAATCCATAGTGATCCAACCTTTGGATTGATCATTTTCCTCACATATATTCAACTAGTTCAATTTGATGGGTAATGGTTGATTGAAATGGATGGATCAATCCTTAATATATAGTTGGTCTCAGTTGCCTACGAGATGGAAGACAAAATCAGAACCGTCCATTCCTTTTGATTTTATCAAAATGACTCAAATTTTATTGTATGCAAACCCATATGATATCTCATAGTTTTGAGTCCATTAATCCCAATGGTTCGATCTTAAATTGAATGGCTATGATTAACACTTTTTTATTTTTTTTTTACTTTGACTTGCATTCATTTAAATATCAAATTAGAGGTCACTGTGTGAAAAAACACATCTAACTAAGCAGGCTAACTTTGTATTTTATTTAATCAATGCATTTGTGTCAATTAGTTGGATAAAACTTTAAAAAATCATAATTATTAATCAAGTAGATTGAATTTCATAGTTAGACCCCTTGTAGTTTGTATTAATGAGCCTATTCCTTTACGAATAATTCTAAGGCCAGTTGTCCAATTGATCTTCTGTATAGTTAAATGATCCTTGGTTAGTTCACTTAATTGCATGTTGTAAACTTTTTAGAGAAGGTTCAAATTTGGTGTGGAGTTCATTTCGGATGTGTTTAACATTCCTAAATTTTCTTAGGCTCATTTGAACCTTATATTGGGCTTAATTGAGTTTTGAATCATTTGGGTCAAAATTTGACTTAGTAATTCAAAATTTCAATTACTTTAAATCCTTAGAGAATTAGGCAATGGGTTTTTTATGATATGTATAGGAATGTTTGAGGGTTAGTATCCTAGTGATTTTGTCCCCATCAAAACACTAGATTAGCATAGAGAATCAATCCCTCTTACAAAAATTACCTAAAATTTTATGTTTGTCTAAATGTTTTCAAGCTTCCATGGAAGCTTCCTAAGGTCCTTAGGGACCCATGAATTAATTTCATGAAAATTTGAATCTATTTGGACCATTATTTAACAAACTCTAATTTTAAACTAAAAAGTAATCTAGGAACTTTAAAAATGAATATTTAAATATTAAAAAATCATTAAAATATAAATCAAATTGCACTAGATTCAAAATAATATACTTGATAAGAGAAAAAAAAAGCCCTCATCAAAAACTCATTAAAACCCTAATTTACCTAAATGAACATTAATTAAGGTTTTAAATAAATCATAAAAAAATAAACATTAATCTAAATGGACTAAACTTTTAGAGATACCATAATGCATTATTCTTGGAGAGTCCCATGACCAATTGAAGTCATTTGTAATGATTTATATGCTGCTATTTTGGATTTCATTAATGACAATTCTATTCCTAAGTTTTTTTTTCTAGTACTTCTACTGTGCTTATTTCCAAAAAGGTTGATGCTAATAAGTGTGATGCTTTTTGTCCTATTAGTTTGTGCTTTTTTTAGCAAGTTGATCTCTAAGATTCATTTGGTTCGCTTATCCCCCTTGCTTTCTAAAATTATATCTCCTTACCAAATGGGGTTGGTTAAAGGTAGAGCCATTACTGATAACATCCTTGTGGCTCAAGAGATTATTCAAGATCTGGACCTTAAAGTGCGTGGTGGAAACATGGTTATTAAATTAGATATTAAAGCTTATGATAATATTAACTGGAAGTTTTTGTATCATATTTTGCAGCTTTTCGGTTTCAATTCTAATTTTAATAGGTCGATCAAAAATAGTATTGCGGGGTCTTATTTTTCATTTATTATAAATGGTAAAAGTAACAATTTTTTTAATACCTCTCATGGAATCAAATAAGGTGATCCACTTTCCCCTATTCTCTTCATTATTGCAGTTGAATATTTGTTTAGCAGTCTTACCAATCTCTATGAAGATCACCCGAACATGTATTTTTGCACTTTTGGTGTTTCCCTATCTCTCATTTATGCTTTCATGATGATGTTATTATTTTTTCCAATGGTTCTATTAATATGGTTAATGTGCTTATGACTTTCTTAAATAATTTTGAGTTGTTAAGTGGTTTAAACCTTAATAGAAACAAATGTTATTTTATCAGTCCTAAGAATTGGTCTAGTAGTCGCATCATTGCTATTAAAGGTATCAGTGGTTTTGTGCAAGGTTTCTTACCATTAAAATACCTTGGTGTTCTACTTTTTAAAGGTAATAAAAGATCCTTCTTTTTTTATGACTAAATTCTTGTGGTGCAGAATAAATTGAATTCTTGGGAATTTAACTTCCTTGGCTTTGGGGGTAGATTGGTGTTGATTAAAAGTGTTCTTTGTTCCCTTCCTATTTATATTTTTCAAACTATTCAGCCTACTTTTATGGTCTGTGATAGATTGGAAAAATTAATTAATAAGTTTTTCTAGAAATGCAAGAGTGGTAATTCTAAAATCCTTTGGTCGACTTGGAATAAGTGTTGTGGTACCTTGGAGGAGGGTGGTTTGGGTTGCAAGAATATGGTAGATTTAGGTCATGCCTTTTCCTATAAACATTGGTAAAACTTTCATGGTAATTATAGTCTTTGGTCTAAATTTATGACTTATAAGTATTGTGTTGGTAATCATCCAACTACTTGTACTTATAAAATGGATGACTTTAGGGTAAGGAAAAGACTTTGCAATATCAAGTGGGAAGTGGAGCCTTATATTCTTTGGGGTATTAGTTGGGCCAATTTGTTTTCCTGGCAAGATAGGTGGCTGAACCAGTTGTCTATTGATAATATGCTCAATTCGATTTCTACCTCTGCTATCAAGGTGAATTATTTTATTACCAATAATTGCTAGGATATTCAGAAACTTTTAGAAGTTATTCTTATGTCTATTATTAATCATATTTTGCAAATTTTATTAAACAATAATGCTGATGATCTTATGTTGTGCAACATGGCTAACAATGGCAATTTTAGTATTAAGAAGGCTTGGAATACTTTTATATCCAAGTATGACTCTTCCAAAGTTTTTACTATGTTATGGAACAAAAGCATTCCCTCTTCTTTTGCTACTTTTATTTGGAAAGTTTTACATAATTTCATTTCTACTGATGAGATTTTAATTAAGCATGGTTTCATTCTTGCTTCTAAGTGCCAATGTTGTTATCATGTTGAGAATATGCATCACGTTTTTATTTCTAGGCCCATTGCTATTAAACTGTGGATTCACTTTGAGGATATTTTAAAACTCAATCATTTTAAGGGTGATATTTCTATTAAGGATATCCTTCATTTGTGGTTCACTAATGTGAGAGGTGATGTTGTCAATCTTATTCCTTCCCTTATTCTTTGGTACCTCTGGCTTAGTAGGAATAACTCTCTTTCTAACAATATCACCATGAATCAAGACCAAATTATTAGAAATTTGAAAGATAATATTTGTAGGCTATTTAATGTGAATATTCTTAGCTCCAAGAATTTTAAAGGTTATTCTCATGTTGCTAGGGAGTTTGGTATTGTCCTTATTGATAAGGCTATCAATAATAGTTATAGATTGATTTATTGGATGAAACCTCCTCTCAACATGGTTAAGTTAAATAGTGATGGGTTTATTAAGTGGGATATGTGTGGTTGTGGTGGCATCATTAGAGATTATAATGGTAATTTTGTTGTTGCTTTTGCTAGTCCTCTTTCTGCTTGCTTTGTTATTTACTCCGAGCTTTTTGCTATCTTGTTTAGTTTGAACTTTTGTCTTTCCCTCTGTCTTGTTAATATTTGGATTGAAGTTGATGCATCACACATGCTTTGTTACCTTAAAGACAATAACAAGAAAAGTTGTAGTCCTAAATTTTTCTATCTTATTAGGGAAATTAAACAGCTTATGAGTTTCTTTAATGTCAAGTTGATTCATATTCATAGAGAAGGCAATGCTTATGCTGACTGGTTGACTAATCATGGTTCTTAGCTTCCTTTCCTTACTAAATTTTATTATAATTAGCTCCCCTTTTGTGAAAGGTATCATTAGATTAGATAAAATGGGCTCCCCTTATGTTAGAAAATATTGATTCCTTTCGCTGAGCCTTCTTTTAGCCTAGTAGTGATTCTGGTGCTTTGCTTTTTCTGGGTGGTTGTTCTCTAGTTGACTTGTCCATCTTTGCTTGTCCTTGCATTTGGACAGTGGGATGGGTTTTCTGTTGCAACCCATGACCCCGAGTTTGAGATTTTGATGATGCCAAATAATGAGTGTTTTGGAACTGCTTTTCATTGATTATTATTTTATTTGTTATTTTCCTTGAGCACTAACATTTCAGGAAGATCACAAGTGACTCAGGAAGAAAGGAAGACTCAAGACCGGGTAGATTAGGAGTATGAGTCAAACATTGTATTTTCCATTTATTGTATTTTTACTTTATTGAGTCTGGCCACAAAATGCGTAAGAGTAAGAGCAACCATGCACACACACAGGGGAGAGTTTTTTTTTAACTGCAAAATATAACTAAAATTCTTCTCTGGAGATCGTACTGTACGATTTTAATTCGTACCGTACGATCCAAGATATGTGGGGCAAATCTGTGAATAGATCGTACTGTACGAAGCCTTTCGTATTGTACGATATGTTCAGATCCAAAACCCTAAGCCGTGTTTTAATTTAAGCAAGTGATTTTGCGCCGTTCGTACTGTACGAATATGTTCGTACTGTACGATTCGTTTTTAATACTTACTTAAATTAACCCGTGATTAGTGCATGTAATCCAGGCCTAATCAAAATTTGAACATCGTACTGTACGAACTAGATCGTACCATACGATGAACAGAGACGAAGTATGATCGTCCCGGATATCGTCCTGGACGATCTTTTGTTTTTGTCACATCGTACTGTATGATCGTAATCGTACCATACGATGAACAGAGACGACATCCGATCGTCCAGACCATCGTCCTGTATGAATAGTATCTTGTTGGATCGTACCGTACGATATTATATCGTACAGTACGAATTGTTTTTGAACTGTTCGTACATCTTCATACCAGGACGACGGCTGTTTATGAAGATCGTACTGTACGATAGGATATCGTACTGTACGAACAGTAACGGCTACTTTTGAATTCAGAGGTTTTGGAGCCTTTTTTAGATATCAATCAAGTTCTTTTTTGGGTAAGATTGATAGAGGGGGTGAACGTGATTAGAGAGGGATTCCAAGGGAGAAAACTCTAGAGAAATTCCTGAGGGTTGAGAGAGGAAGGAGAAGGTGAGCTTTGTGAGGGAGAAGAGGTGTGAGGGAGATCACACGGTTGCTTCAAGCTTGCTGCATCTTGCTCCTCCTGTGGCCCGAGAAGGATTTGAGGGAGGATCTCCAAGGGAAAGGCTCGTCTGCATCCGTTACCACAAGGTTCTCTGCCTTCTCCAGGAGGGAGAAAAACGAGAAGGTTCTCTGCCGTCGCCAGGAGGGCGAAAACAGAGTTTGGTATTCCGCCACGCCGGGTTGGTGAAAGGGAGGTTTGTACAGGCTTCTCCGCCTTGCCGAGGGGGGCAAAAGGAGAACTATTTTTATAGTGAAAATCCCGGAGTGGAGGACTCCGGGGAGTGGACGTAGGTCATATTTTGACCGAACCACTATAAAATTCTTGGTGTGTTCTTTGTTTATCATTGGTTACTTTTTTCTTGCACTTTAATTTTGTCATATCTATTGCACGTGGATTTTTGTGAAAGTAAAATTGCATAAATCTTTGTTTTAATATTTCAAAAACAACAAAAAAATTAGAACTCTTGTTTAGGGTTAATTTTATTAAGAGAAAGACTTTTACAATTCACCCCCCCCCCCTCTTCTCGTTTAGTAATTTCATTTTCCTTTCCAGATTGTGGTCTTTTGGAGTTGCCAGATCATTAAATGCTATATTATTAAAGATTGTGAGATTTGTACATGGCTATTTTCTTACTAGCATGGTTTTTGGCAATCAGTATACTAGCATTCTTGACTTAGTTTTTGATGCTAATTGGTGGGATTGGGCTGGTTTAAGCTATGATTGGAGAATTTATTTTGAGGTTCAACACTCATTTTGCTGCTCATCTACTCACAAGGTTATTTTGAAGTGGATTTTTGTCAATCCTCATTTCGACAATTTATGCTGTGTTGTTTCGTTTCTGTTCGGCTTGTGGACTTTTTGCTATATCCTTGGTCAGCAAATGCTCCAGTTTTTTGATATGAAGTCTTTGTCTCGTTTGTTTAGAAATTGTTGGGCTATTAGGATGAAAGTTTATGGCTGTATGCTGGTTGTATCTACGCTCAGTTGTGTTTCTTTCTATTCCAGTGTGGCCTTCTCATGCAGGATCGGTGTGAGCTGGGTGGGTTGGGGAGTATATTGGCGTGGCATTTGAGTGTTGTGTATGATATCATATCAATACTACATGCTTGAGCTGTTTTGTCAATCCCTTTTGGTTTGGCAATTTTGTTTCTAACGGTCTTGCTGCAGATTTTCCTGTGAATGGAAGTGATCTTCCGTATTTCTCTTTGGAATCAGCTTACTACTACTTTAGATTTTTGTCATTGGAAGGTGTTAATGATTGTTATTAATACTAGCTTTGATGATGTTGATTTCATTCTTCCCGGGTAATATTTTTTGGCATATTTACTCTTGCTATAATCATATCTATACTGATTATTCTTCTCTTGGTTGTGGCAACCCAGTTAACTATAGTGGTAGTAATTACTATTATAATATATTTATTCATCTTTATGTTTTAATGTGGGGTGTGCTGCTTTCAGTTGTGATATTTGGAGTGTCAATCACTTAACATATTTATTGGTTGATGAGGTGGGATCATTGTATAGTTTTCGATATTCAGCATTGGATTAGTGGCAGAACTAATTTTATTATTTATTTTCTATATAATATCTGCTTATTATTTGTTTGGTTTCAGTTGCACTGTAGTGTTAACTTTCAGTTTAATTTGGAAATTTCTGTTGGGTGGTATAATGATTTTTTGAGATATTGGACTGAGCTTAATAAAGGCCTAGCCACTTCTCATCCTTCTTGCAAGACTTCTTTTTGAGTGCTCACACCGAGCTTAAAGATATCACTTCTTTTTTGGGTGGCAACACCAAGCTTATTGAAAATCCTTTTTATGTCTTTTTTTGGGTTTTTAATTATGCTCTTTATAGCATGTTATTAGGTTATCTTGTTCTCATGCATAGTGGACAAATCCGGCTCCTAGGACTTTTTTGGATTTTTTTGTAGATCTTCTAGGTAGTAGTGGGCTGGATTTTTCCTTAAGGACCTTGTACTTTATTTTTTGGGCATGTTGGTGGGTTTTATCCAAAAAAACAAAAAATAAAAGAAATCATAAGAGCAACCAAAAAAAAATCATAAGAGCAACTTTGGAAATTGATAAGTAATTCCATAAAAAACTTAAAAATATAAATTTAATCACATTACATTTTAAGTAACATAAAAATAATACAAAAATAAAATTTAACTAAAAATCCTAAAGCTAGCCTAAAGTTAAACTTAAGTCAAATTTAAACACAAGCCTTAAGGATTTTTCAAATTTAATAATTCAATAATTGAAAAATAATTCTAAATGACTTGAAAGCCTCATAGATTGATCATTAAGCTAGTAACAATCAAATTATATATTATTATTAAGTTTGGAAGTCATTTGAAATCTTAAATACTAAACCCCCCTATTTCATATATTTATATTAGTATATAATAATTAAATTGTATTATATTATATTTAAATTACCTCTCACTTTCTCTCTCTCTCTCTCTCTCTCCATATATATATGAAATATATGGAATCTTTCATTTTCCTTTTCATTGCATCTGGGAGGATATTTCTGCCCTTTTATTTGAATTTTCTAAAAGAAAAAGAAGTGGAAAAATGTAAATAACATAAATCTAAAACCCAAACCAAACCTAATTCTCTCACTCTTTCATTTCACTCTGCCCAGCCGCCCTTAAATCATCCCTCATTTGACTCTCACGCATGAAATATAAGACCGTCTCTAGGGGTGAAAGCGAGTTAAGATGATTCGTGAGCCAGCTTGTGCTCAGCTTGTTAATGAGCTTGCGAGTTGAGCATATCGAGTTTTGAGATCTAGTTTGAGTCAAACATTTGCTCGACTCGAGTTCTCGTCAAGCTGCTAAGTTATACACAGGAGATGGAAGGCTCATGATATACGAGTTGTGAACTGTGAAACCCAAAAAAATAGAGTTGACAATGCGCGTGAAGTGATAAAAATGGGAACTAGCTATGCCGCCCATGAGAAGTGCAAA
Source organism: Dendrobium nobile (assembly GCA_022539455.1). Lineage (NCBI taxonomy): Eukaryota > Viridiplantae > Streptophyta > Magnoliopsida > Asparagales > Orchidaceae > Dendrobium > Dendrobium nobile. Next base: position 28,349,430 of record CM039733.1, on the reverse strand, counting down.
ACATAGGAACTGGCTACATCGCGCGTATAAACTATGAACCACGAAAGGCTCATGAGCAAAGCAGATGGATGTACGAACCACTTAAGAGAAGGATCATGAGTTACTCTCAAGCTCATTTCCAGTGACACGAGTCAAGCTGAGCTCACCTTTTGAGCTTTATTCGAGCTTGAATTAACTTGTTGACACCCCTACCCCTCTCCCACTCGACTCCTCTGCATGTAAAAGACCCGACCGACCATTTGAACCTCTCCTTGCTCGACTCCAGCTAGACCTACCAGACCTCATGCTTCTAGCCATCAGTCAGCTCACCACCAAAGGTCTCTAATCCTCTCTCCTTTAATTCTTTTAATGTTCTTGCTCCTCCCCACCTTCTCCATTTTACTCATCTCCTTCATCTCAATGGTTCTTCTTCTATTTTCTTCTTCTCCAACTTTATCTTATTCCTGTCCACCTTCTTCATCTTCCTTCAATTCTACTTCTCCACAAAAACCCCTCTAATTCCTTCAACACCTCATCCCTTTTTATCTTTTAATCTGAAAGAAAGAAAATCATTCCTTCTACGCATCCTACCAAATCCACATACATTCCTCTACACTAATTCTCCCTCAACTGTAATCTCTCCTCCTCTCTCTAATAAAATTCCACTACTATAAAATCTCTTAACCTTCAATCTCTCTCTCAATAAATAAAGAGAAAGTATTTTTAAAATTTTAAATCCCGTACCATTTTCTAATCCAACACTACCAATAAGTCTTTCTCTCCATGAAAATCATTTCATCATCACCTATTTCAAATCCACCATCATCAATGTAATTCCACCATTTTCTCTCAAAAGGCACCTCTAAAGAGTCTTCAAATCCTCCCCAACCTCTCTCTCTCTCTCTCTCTCTCCTCTCTTTCTAAAAGTTAAGAGAAATATATAGGTCAAATTTTAAGAAGGAGCTCGTTGTTTTTTAATTTTAGCCTAAGGAGTGTACTACAAAATTAATTTAAAATGGATCAAAATCACCAAATATTTTGGCGCATTCTAAATACGCTAAATCAATTGGCTTAATCTGAATGCACTTTATGATTTAGCGTATTCTGCTCAAAATAAAAAAAAATATAAATGGAGAGAGAGAGAGAAAGAGAACAAGTGATAGAGAGAGATAGGGGGAGAGAGAAAATGGGAAAGAGAGAGAGAGAGAGCAATAATAAGAGTAAGAGAGAGATAGGGGAGAGAGATGATCAGATATGATTTTATTACATAATATTATATGAATATTGATTTTATATAAAATTATTTATATAGTATTTTTAACTATTATTTAAATATTAATTTACAAAATTTTAATTAAAATAAATTATTATACATACATTTATTTTAATTTAAATTTTGTAGTCTATAAAATATATATGCAATATTAGATAAAAATAATATTTTATTAAAAAATAATTTATTTTTTTATTAAAATTTTAAACTTATATTTTATTAAAAATTATATATTTCAAAATTTTATTAAAAATATAAAAAATTAATACATTTTCTAAATATTTTAAAATCGTATCAAAATTTATTTATTTTTTATTAAAAATTTTTAAGATTTGAAAATTAAAATTTCTTTCTAATAAAATTTTGATAAAAAATATATTAAAATTAAAAAAAAATATATTTAATATATATTCATATAACATTTTGTTAAAAATATATCTCCTCATCTCTCTTACTTTTACGTGACTCTCTCTCCCCGTTTCTCTCTCTCCCTCCCTCTCTCTCTCTTTCTCTTTCTCCACATTTATATTATATTATTTATTTTGAGTAGAATACGTTAAACTATAAAGTGCATTCAGATTAAGCCAATTGATTTAGCGTATTTGAAATGCGCCAAATATTTTGCTCTGTTTTAAATTAATTTTTTAGTACGCTTCTTAAGTTAATTTTAAAAAATAGCGAGCTCATTCTTAAAATTTGGCCAAATATATATTCATTTTAAAAAATTACTCTCCTCTTTTCCTATCAAGAAAGTGAGCTCTCTCTTTCTCTCTCTAAAAAAATCAATAAAATAAAAATACATAAAAAATAATTTTAACAAGTCAATTATTCTATTATATATATATATATATATATATATATATAGTGTAATTTACTTGAAAGTTTTGTTACTTTGCCTTCATGGTCCTTACCTCATTAAACATGCATGTATGATGTCACTAAATCTGAAAACTCTAAAACTCATAATTATATGATTGATGTGATGAGAGGACTCTAATACATGCCCTTTCAAGTGTGTTGGGAAGAGCTTTATCGGTAGGGGTGTCAATATTGGACCCGACCCAAAAACCCGATTCGAACCCGACCCGAAAATTTTGGGTTCTTGTTGACCCGAACCCGAAGCGAATTGGGTTCAAGTTCAGGTTTTCGACCTATTTCAAAAAATGGGTCTGGTTCGGGTTGACCCTGGAACCCAGAAATGACCCGGATGACCTGGCTGCCCACTCTGCCTGCATCATTCTACGCATTCGCGTGATGCGATCCAGCCGCAGGCACGATCTTGCATTTCGCGGTCGAGTCCGCCGCGGCGTCGCGCATGGCGTGTTTCATGGTTGAGTTCACCGAGTTTACCGTACATACCGCGGTCGAGTCAGCCGCGCATCCTGCGGTCGAGTACGCCGTGAATCCTGCGGCCGAGTTCGCCGAGTCTACCGTGCGTCTCGCGGTCCACCTAGTCTATCACGCGTCCTGTAGTTGAGTTCGCCGTGCCCACTGCTGCTGCTGAATGTTGAAGTGTGACCCGGCGTGCTGCTTTAAATCCAAAGCAGGTCGGGTCGGGTTGACTCGAACCCGAAGTGGGTCGGGTTCGGGTCCGCAAATCTGACCCGTATATAAAAATGAGTCGAGTTCAGGTTGAACCCGACCCGTGACCCAAAATTGACACCCCTATTTATTGGTGGCATTCCCAACATTAGAAGGTATCCCGCTTGGCATTCATTCACCATGTTGAGTATGGGTGTCAATATTTGACATGACCCAATAACCCAACCTAAAATTTTGGGTTTGAGTTAACCCATTTCAAAATTGGGTTGGATTTGATTTTTAAATCCTGACTTCAATGCAAATTTGGGTTGGGTCAAGTTTGGGTCAGATTCAGGTCAACTTAAAAATCTAGAATGAACCTTCTACCCCATGCATGCCCTCTATTACACACAGTGCACTCACAAACTTGCAGTGCATCACCCTCGAGGTCATGAGCACGTGTGTGCCCACTCACTGGAACATGAATGCTTTGTATTTAGCCTTTTGGTCCCACTTTCACTCCCAATGGTAGCACTTGAGGTCACCCTCACCCTGATCTGCATGTCATGTTAGTTCAGCCTAAATTTGAATTCATATAGGTTTTGGTCTGGTTCTATGTCCTATTTTTATAATCAAGTAGGATTTGGGTCACGAAAGTTGATGGTGGCTCATTTTTTTGGTCAGACTCAAACCTAACCTAAAAACTATTTTGCAAGGCTTAACGGCGAGTAGACTTCCATACCATGCCCTTGCCATCGATGTAGTGATGCAACGAGTAAACTTATAAGTGACATACTTGTCACTATGAGGTGATGCTCTTGCCCACCCTTTCAGTAATGTTGTGTTTTACTTTATTAGTGGAGAGTGTGATGTGAGTGAGTGTTTTTATCTAATGTAATTTTCTCATGCAGGTATCCCATCATGCCCTTTGAAGTGTGATAGAATTTTAAATTTAACTATGGTGTGACCTGATACCATTCTAGAATGACCTTTTGGGGATGTGTGGTATGCCCCAACCCCCCAAAATTTCCCCAAACAAGGTAGATGAATGGAGGTTGCTAAATTTTTTAGTAAATTTTAGGACATAGAATAATTTAAAAACTATAGAGAACTTATACTTGCATTATATATAGGGAACTTGGAATTTGGATTATAGAAAACTTGAACTTGCAAAATAATTCTATTAATCAAAGTAAATTAAGACACTTAAACTAAATTCTTAAATGAATTAAAATGTACGTAAGATTAAAATACAAGTAGATAATATATGAATCTAAAGGAAATCAGAGTAAACTGATTTGTTTATTGCAAACTCAAACAAGATGTCTACAAAATCTTATGGCTGGTAACAATAAATTAGGATCAATAGAAACCCTGTGGAATTCAACAAATTCTTGGTAAAACACTAAATGAAAACTCATATTGAAGCCTTGTGATACATGAAGCTCTTCAATGTCTTATATGTATATAGGTGGAGAATCCCCTATGAAGCCTGCTCCTATAGTTAGTAGCAATATTAAAATTTCAACTAAGCTAAAAAAGATACTTATACTTAAAAGTTCATGATGGTTGTTAAACCATTAAGAACTAGCCCGAGGTTAACGAAGGGGGGGGGGGGGGGTGAATTGGATATTGAAAAAATTCTTTTAGGAAAAAGAAAATCTTTTTCAATAATTGATACGGAAGAAAATAAATTCATAATAATAAAATAAATCAGAGTTTTCATCAACACATATAATCGAAGAAAAATAAAATGCGAAAAATAATCAAAATGAACACACCAAAATTTATAGTGGTTCGATTAACCTGACCTATGTCCACTCTCAAGAACCTCCCATTCCAGGTATTGTACTAAACCTTTAGTGACTCTACTTTATCTCTCACAGTTAGGCGGAGAAGCCCTTACAAAATCACTTCGACCTCCCGCCCCCATGAGGCGAAGTAGCTGGGTCCTTTGACACAAAAGAAATCTATTCTTCCTAAAACTTCACTCAAGAAAAACCTTGACTATGATAGTATTAAGGTACAAGCTTGCCAGAAATACCATGTGAAACCCCCCTCTGAACTCCCTTGAACCCAACAATGATATTCTCCCTCTCAAACTCCACCCTTTTCTCTCTCCCTTTCATGGCCCTCTCTTCAAGTTTTCTCCAAAAGAAAAATAACTCAATTGAGTGTCAAAGACACTTACCAAGTCTTTGGAGAAAACATAAATAGAGGGCTTCAAAGAAACCTAATTTTTAAGAGTTCCATCTTCTGTTTTTAATATATGATACACATATTATACCATACGATCAATGTAATTTAGACTCATCCAGCAACTTCATACAAATGAACTACTCAACCTTTATAACACTTCGTACAATACAATCAAAAGATTGTCTAGTATGAACTGTAAAATATCTTTCTATTCATTTAGGATGACTCCTAGGATGGCCAACTTCATATACTATCGATCGTCCAACACTATGGACATCAGACAATACGATCAATACAAAAATCATGGATTTGGTTTGGTATGATCTCTAGGATCACCAATTTTATACATTGTCAATTATTTTGTACGAACATTACTGTACAGTATGATCAGCGATAATAATTCCCCATAATTTGATTGTCTGACATTTAGGGGTTAATTAAGAAAAATTTTAATTAGGGCGTATAATACAAACCAAATCATACCATACAATCAACATAAAATTAGTATCTTTTTTAACCTCTAATGGCTAGGGTTTTTGAAAGTGCACAACATATCATATAATATGAATTAAAGTCATACAATATGAAATAAAGTCATAAAGTATGATGCCAAAATCATCCAGTATGATTTACTAAAAAAAACTCTCTCAAAACATTTTTCTCTCTCCCCCAGTGTGTATGCAGGTCACTCAGGAAACATAAACCTTTACAGGACATTGACTCAAGAAAAGAAAAAATACATAAATGAATATTACATACTCTTTACAGCATGACCTATTCTACATAATGTTGAGCCACGTGTCTTTGTTGGATGGTGTATGGTGTTTCTAAATTGTTAATACACACATAAATATAAATATATACTAGAAATACTATGAGACATAAAAATGCAAGCCACAATATTTGTTATCAAATAAAAATATAAACTCGCAAGCTTGAGTTGCAACAATCTCCCCCTTTTTGATGATGACATACATTACTAATTGAATTTGCAAACTAAAAAATATTTTCCCCTAATCTCCCCTCACTAAGATAATTATATTAAAAAATAGGGGAATGCAAAAAGTTTTTTGTTTATTTTTTTAAAAAAAAATAAAAAAAATATTTAGAAACTATATAACATATAAACTAATACAAATACAAGTTGAACATATGCAACATAAACACAAATATAACCAGTCAAATACATTCTCTCACTTTAACAAATTAAAAAGGAAGAGAAATATAAAAAATAATAACATGAACACACATAATAAGCTAAGGATCATACGAACCCTGATCAAGTGGAGGTGGTGGTGTTGGTGATGTTTTAGAGGAATCAATAAATTTTAGCAAATTTTCTTAGAATGAAAAATTTACCTTTTGATTTTATTCAAAAGCTTAGTAAGAAATTTATTAACTCACCTAATATATATATATATATATAATATATATATATATATATATAATATATATATATTATAAATATATATATATATAAACCTAGCTCAAGTTCCTTATAGGCTAAATTCTTTTTAAACAAAAATCTATTTCAAAAAAGAAATTAGAGAAGAAAAAGTAGTTTATTCAATCCCTTTGCATGAAATATATCTAATAAAATATAAATGCAAAAATGGTGAGTTAGGAATCATGATTTTCAAACTCAAGTATCGAAAGTTTCACTAGACACATGGGTTTCTAAGATTTAAAGAAATAAAAGAAAGGTAAGTTAACTTATTGTGGGTTCATTTTGTGCCTCTTTATCAATTTTTGGTAGACTTTGCATATCTTTTAATTTTTGATACACTTTATGCATATTTTAATTTTGATATACATTACACATCTTTTTAGCTTTGGTGTCATTTTGTGCCTCTTGTCATTTTTGTAATTTTGCTTCCTTTCTAAATCTTTAAAGACTCAGCTGTAAGATCATCTTATATAAATAAGAGAAGAAAACTTACCCTTTATATAAGGACGAATAAACTACAGAGCAAAACCCATTACAATGATAAAAACAAACAACTTGATTTGAAAGAATTATGAAGTGGATTCATCAACTTGTAAAAGATCCCTATGAGATAGAAAAAATGTAGGATGATTAAAAAGGTCAACTTTCTAAGTCCAATTTTTAATTTGAAGAGACATAATCATGAATTTCCTTCCATTAAATACTTAGAGAAGTCAATCATCACTAACTTAAATTTAAAGTAAAAAAGAGGTAAATTTTTATTTTAAAAAATGCAATTTGAGAAAAGTGAATTAGTTCTCTTTTGCAAATACAATGTGAGATGTGATTTGTGTGTGTTGGTCAGAGAGTGTTCTAAAAAAATATACATAAAAAATAAAATAAAAGATTACAAATGTAAATATCTTTCTATTAATCCAAAACACTAAATAATATAGAAAATAAAAAAATTCATGACTAACAAAAATAAAATAATGAACATACATGTATGTATTAACTATTATTATAATTTTTATCTTTTCTTTGTTATATGTTTAATATAGTTAAGGTTAGGGTAAGTGTAATCTTTTGCTTTTTATCATTTGCCTTTATTACAATTGGCTTATTTTTACCATTTTCCTTTGCATGAAAAGTTTTTATGTTAGGCACTGACTTTTCATTTGTCCATGTTTCCAACACCTAAAATAAATAACATCAGAGAAAATATTAACATTCTTACAATTTTTATCTTTATTCCAATTTTATTAATGTTGATGCTTGCCTTTAGTAGATTTTCAAATTTTAATGTTATTGATATGTTTTCTTTCTCTGAATCATTTACTAGGTCGCTTTTATCCGTATCTTTAGCTTTTAGCACTATAGTTTCACTTACATCCAAAAATATTTGATTCACACTGCTTGTAGGAAATGAGTGAGCCAATTATATTATTAATAGAATAATCATTCAAGTCTTTTAATTCACATATAGTAGTGACTTTAGCATAAAATTTTTTAGGAAGACAATGCATAATTTTATTGACCTTTTCAAAGTTTGAAAGTTCTTTACCTAAAGCATATAATGATGTCATAATTTGAGTAAACCTAGTATATATATCTAAGATCGTCTCATTAGGTTTCATGCAAAAAAGTTCATAATCATGAATTAGAATATTCAACTTAGATTGCATGAATTCACTGCTACCTTTGTATGTAGTGCATAATCTATTTCAAATATCCTTGATAGTAGTACATATAGAGATTCTCATATAATCTTCAGAATTCATAGCATATAAAAAAATAGTTCAAACATTTAGCATTTAATTGAGTATAAGTTTATTCAACTCTACTCCATTCATTAAACAAAATATTAGTTTTGGCTCCATCTATAATAATGATGGTACATAATAGACAGTTTGAATTATATACCACATTTGATAATCTATTGATTTTAAGAAAGTAGACATGCAAATTTTTCAAAAATCAAAAGGAATATTATCAAATAGAGGTGGTCATGTGATTGAATATCCTTCCACATTATTACGATTATCAAAGTTAGCTATTGATCATTTTTTTCAAGTTTTCTAAAACTTAGTTTTTGAATCACACTATGATACCACTTGAAAGTTCATAAAGATTGTTAAACCTTTAAGAACTAACTCAGGCTAATAAAGAGGGGGAGGGGGTGAATTAGATATTAAAAAAACTTTAACAAAACAAAAAATCTTTTTCAATAACAAATGCAAAAGTAATAAATTCATAATAATAAAATAAATTAGAGTTTTTACCTACACATATAATAGCAGAAAAATAAAGTGCAAAAAATATCAGAATGAATACACCAAAATTTATAGTGGTTCAATCAACCTGAATTCGATCCACTCCCCAGAACCTCTTATTCAGGTATTGCATTAAATCTTTAGTGACTCTCTTTAGCTCCCACACTAGTTGCATATGCCCTTCAAAATCACTTCCACCTATGCCCAGTACGATGGAGTAGCCAGGTCCTTTGACACTAGAGATCTTTTTATTCCCAAAACTTCCCTCAAAACAAACCTTAACTATGATGGTACTAAGGTGTAAGCTTTCCAGAGAAATTATGTGAAACCCCCCACATTCCCTTGAACCCCACAAGGATCTTCTTCCTCTCAAACTCCACCCTTTCCTCTCTCTCCCTTTCAAGGATCTCTCTTCAAGTTTTCTCCAAAAGAAAAAAGACTCAATTGAGTGCCAAAGACACTTACCAAATATTTGGAGAAAGCTTAAATAGAGGGTTTCAAGAAATCCTTATTTTTAAGAGTTATGTTTTCTTTTTGTACAGTGCAATACATGTATCGTACCGCACGATTAGTATAATTTAGACTCATCCAACAAGTTTGTGCAGACAAAATATTCAACCTTTATAACACTTCATATAATATGATCAAAAGATCATCCAATACGAACTGTAAAATTCCATCTATTCATTTGTGACAACCGGGATGGCTAACTTTATTCATTATCAATTATCCAGCACTATGGGTATCATACAATACGATCATTACAAAATTATGGATTTTGTTTGGTATGATCTCTAGGATGACCAATTGTATACACTGTCAATTTTATTATAGGAACAATATTGTATAAAAATATCAGTGATAATAATTATCCATGATTTGATCGCTTCATATTGAGGGGTTAATTAAGAAAGATTTTAATTAGGCCATATAGTAAAAACCAAATTGTACCATTTGATCATCACATAATTAGTATCTTTCTAAACCTCTAGTGGGTAGGTTTTTGATAGAGCATAACATATTTTATATTATGAATTAAAGTCATACAATATGAAACAAAGTCATATAAAACAAAGCCAAAATCATGCAATACAATTTATTTAAAAAAATCTCTTAAAATATTTTTCTATCTCGCCTTGTTTGTGTGCAAGGTTACTCAGCAAACATAAACTTTTACAAGAATTTGAATCAAGAAATAAAAAAATACATTAATGAATATTACAGACTCTTTATAGCATGTCCTATTCTAATGAATCTTGAGCTTTGTGTCTTCATTGGATGGTGCATGGTGTTCCTAAAATGTTAGTACATAAACAATTGAATATACAATACAAATACTAGAAGTCATAAAGATATAAGCATTAATGTTTGTTATCATCAAAATCATAAACTCGTAAGCTTGAGTTGCAATAATACTTGTTCCTTGCATTTGACCTAAATATTACCTTCCTAGCCACCTGATCCTTAACCCTAATTTAGACAAGTGAATAAGAAATGAAGGTGAAAATTCATAAAAAGTGCAAAATATCAAAGTGCAAAACCCAAATATTCACAATTGCTACTTATAGAAGTTTTGCAAGATGATATTTTAAGCTTATTATATGTTTTGAAATTCATAAAAGAATCTTTATATTCCCCTTAAAATTACCTTTTTGCCACTAAATTTTGAACTTTATAACACACACATAGATAGAAGGAGAAGTTAAATATCCGTAGTAAGTGCAAAGTGCTGAATTATAATAATTATATTACCTTTTATGCCATTGGATCCACAACTCACTTGTACAAGCAGGTAGAAGTTGATACTCAAAAGCTCTTAAAATTATAAAAATATATGGTGAAAAATGAAAATCCACATAATCATCTCTTGTACCAGTTTCATAAATTAACTTTCAAATTATAATATGTAATGCTTCAAAATTCATGTAAGAAAGTCAATGGCAAGCAAAGTGATCAAATTTGAATATTTTTAAGATGTGCACTTATTCCGAGGAAGTCTTTAAATCCCAACAAACTCACATTAATAAGTGTACAAATAATTAGTACACTAGATGCCATATATAAAAATATCATATAAGTGCATTGAAAGTCTTGCAAGTGCATTAAGCAAAATATGTTAAAATGTTTGAATGCAATATGTGTACATTAAGAATGTATATGTATTGTATGCAAATGGATATATATATATAAATATATATATATATATATTATATATATATATATATATATATATATATATATATATAATATATATATATAATAATATATATATATATATATAATATATATATATATATAATATATATAATATAATGAAAATATAATTGAAAGTGCATAAATGTAATACACAAAATGCATTAAAATGTGTGTATCATTGATAAAGATTTTAACTTACCAGCATGTACTTTGACCATCATACTAAAACTCCTTTATTTAGGTCTAAGAATGTTACATGGGTTAAAGCAACAAAAAAAATTATTTTTAAAATTTAGATCTAATCTTACTCCCTAAAAGTACTGGAGTCGACAAGATCTGAATTTATAAGTGAATATATAATCTCCTAATTTTAGCATATATATATAATAATCAACAAAATTAATGTCTAACCTAATCCTCTATTAAATGGAAAATAGTGTGGTAAGGGTTCAAAATATTAAAAATTTATTTAAAATCCTCAATAATAGCCGTATTGATAACAAAATCTTACTTGAAGGGGACCCTACCTTTAAAAATTCCACAAATTCTAATGTAAAATATAAATATGTTCAAAGTGACTATAAAGTCACCCAATAATGGCCATTTTAAAAGTTCATATCAACTAGAGGGGACCTTATAATCAAAATGCTTTATAAATCCTGATTAAACTAGATCTTTTATCAATAAATGTGCATTGTTGACAAGGTTGAGATAATAATATTTGAATTATCTAAACCCTTATGTTGACCATGTTGAATGTGAATCTCATTTGAAGGGGTTCCATTTAAATTTCAAGAAAAGCCCCAAAATCCAAAAGTTAATTGTTAAAGTGATGGGGGTTTATTTATGTTGATTAATAGGGGGTATATTATATTTAGTTTATGTTGAATTGAAAACAACCCCGATAGAAATACAAGTGCATGTGTTGATTAAATAATAAAATGAATGAGAGAGTGTCAATCATATAAGAAAATATAGTGCTACACATGAATGTTTCTACTCAATCTCTTAATTTATCTTACTCAAAGAAATCAAGATAATTTTTATGTCTAATGAGAAAAATAGAAAATAGTGAAGATACTAGTAGTTAAAGTTCTTTGGACTAATGATAGTGAAATAACCTATGTTCTCTTAAGTAGACTCTCCTATGTTAATTATAAATCAGAGCATATACGTCCCTAAATCTCTATCGAGTTTATAAGGATGTAAAAAAGGTTTATATCATTCCTACAAATATTTCATCTCCATATATTATAGAGTACTACAAATCCTCTATCTAGGCTTGAAAGCATTCCATTTCAATTCTCCTATTTATTCCAACATTCTTCCATCGAGGCCATATATTACACTAGATGTTAATTTTATACATGATCACTTTATAAATTAAATGAAAAATGGGACATATTAAAAATAATTTTTCATACTTTAAATCATAAGAGTATACTGCAGGAATTACATAACTATTCATATCATTAGTCCAAAATAATGTGTTTAGTTGGCCATAAAATTAAAATTGAGCAAAATAAATTTCTTTTATTGCTCAAGAAAGAAAGAACAAGTAGAGAAGCTCAAGAAAATACTACTCCGAATGAAGTATCCTAAATAGAGTATATAGATAGACCATTCCTCAATTAAATCTCCCCTTTACAATTTTTCTCTCCACACTCCTATGCTCTCTAATTGATTGTTTGATCATTATAATGTTGATCAGCAATTCTAAATTATGTATCTCACTATTTGTAGTCTCTCTTAGACTTTTCTAAAATAAGCTCTAACAACCTCTCATGGAAAAGGCAAAAAAGCTATTTATACTTAATTCATAAATGGACTCAAGCACTATGGTACTTGATAAGGTTGTGCCATGGCATTACAATGTGAACTAACACTTAAATATTGCTTAATGTTCTCCACTACTATGCTAAGTTTACCTTAAATGACTGTTTGCTGATCTAACATGGTGCTTGACTGATTCGGTGCGACACTTCTTTTTCTTAATTTCACCACTGCGGTGTTGCAAAATTTGGCACTACGGCACTCGCTTACTTTATCAGGCACTATAATGCTTCTAAGGTCAGTGCTCTGGTGTTGAATTATTATGCAATTTTCTAGAGTCTCCCGCATTGTAATGTTAATTTCTTGTGCTATGGCATTATGAAATGTTATAGCATTAACATTTATTCCATAAAGGTGCTAAATAAAATGACATTTTTTCTAAGGATCCACAACTACAATGTTCTGATATGCTGTCATGTTTTTTTTTTGTTTTTTGAAGAAATGCAAATTGCGTTAAAAGAAGAAACACCTATTACAAACTAGAAAGAAAAAGCAAACCCTTTAAAACTATCATAATGGATATGTGATCCACTAAATTCCATTTTAGATCCATTGGGGTGAAGGGGATACCAAATATTGAAGCAACCTAAAAGGTTGGTTAGTATCCCATAATTCCCAATAGATAGAAAATGAAATATAGTAAAAATCTCACATTTCATCACAACAATTTCAAAAAGGTAGAAAAAACCTATAAGCAAACCAAGCAAATGACAATTTGCATCAAGAAAAAATAAAAAGAGCTGCTAAACCAGTTATCCAAACATCAACCAGACCCACATCAACAGTCTTAGGGTCCAACAAGCTCTAACCAAGAGTAGAATTCACTGATACATCAATGTAACCAACAACAGCCGCCATGAACGAACCAACCAATGTCGATAAAGCGATAACACCAACTCCCCCCTCAATAGTCCAAGAGTCGGCCTCTTCATAACCAAAGTCATAAAAACTAAAAATCGCCACCACGCACATCATACTGGCAAGAAAAAAACCAGTAATGTTCCAATCCTTTAAGTCTCCAACAAATAAGACTTATTCTTCAAAGACCAAAATAGTAACCATCTTAAGTCTAGATGGAGAAAGCCTCCATCTAAAACTAGCACCAACACTTATGTGATAATCCAAAAAACCAACCAAAATAAGCATAATAACTTCAATATCTTTGGCTTCACCAGAGCCTTTATCCGATTTATTTCCCTTAGAAGATTCACTCAAAATCATAAAAATAACCTCATAACCAGTGGCAAAAGCATCATTAACTCCATGTTTCTTCATAAAAACTGAAATCCTTTTAGACAACAAAAAATCACACACCATAAGGATCACTATATCCATTTCTCCAAGATTCTTGAAGAAAAAATAAAAAAATTACTCAAAAGTTCTTTAGACTGATATGTACAATCCTGCATCTCATTCCTCAATTGAAGATTTCCAATCCTTAATTGAAAAAGGATAAATAAAACCTTCATAACCAAATCTTGAAGACAAAACTGACCACATCTATAAGAAAAAAAGCCACACCAAAATTTTATGAATAACAGCCAAATCCACATCAAGAAACTCGCAGGTTTAAACGTCAAACTCCAAAAAATTCCAGCTCCAAGAACTGAGTCAAGGCTATTATAAAAACCATACAAAATCAAGCAAACATTACCACAAAAATACTTCAATCTTATCAAAGCAGAACATCCACTACACAAGCCAGCTTTGGCCAAATGATTCCCCATCAGACAAGCCAAAATTGGCCACCATACAGAAATTTCATCCAACAAAAAACTAAACCCATCACCGAGCAAATAAAAATCCTTCTCAAAGATCACATCCATAATTTTAAACTTACCAACTTCAATCAAGAAACTAATATATGAATAATAATCACAGATGTTATCCAATTCTGGTTGATGGAGAACCAAAGTTAGGCTTAGGTCCGCCAAAACCATCTTGTAATCCATTGCCTCTTTACCTAGATTCTTCAAAGAACCTCCGTCAGCCATACCAGGCTGACAGAGAACCACCAATCTCGAAGGTTCTACCAAATTTGCCAAGATCGCTCTCTCTGCTCTCTCCGCTCTCTCATGGTGTCATGGCATTGAAGATGCTGCAACCTTCATAGTTTTGATGTTACAATGATAGTTTTACAATTTTTTAATTTTGCTCCTTTTTCTTAGATATTCCTATGTAACATGAACTAAAACACATATTTTTATTGGGATTAATATAATAAAAATACTATATAATTTTTACTTAACAAATTTCCTCTAGCTTAAACTTCTTTTTTCCCTCAAGAAATTATGTTTACACCTTTGATTAGCTTCATTAGTTCAAATAAAATGTCTATAATTTAAAATTAATTAAAATGCAAAACAATACTCTACCATTTAGATGTGATATGAAATGATCAAAGTATTGTCATTTTAATTTGACAAATCATGAATAATCATCCTAAGAAACCACCTTCTTTAATATCCAAATTAAACTAATCCTCTACAAGTGTCAGGGAAATGTTGGCTTACTAGTTTATATTGAATAGTTTATTATTTAGGAATTGGTTGTACACTAGTTAAGATTTGAAATTCATTTATATACCTTTGTATGCAATATCACACATACACTATCTTTTTTAAAATTGAGTATTAGAATAATTTTTGGATTCTTATCATCTTTAGATACCAATTTTTCATGTTATAGTACTTATTTTTTCTTTTGACTTTTCATTCTTTTTATTTTCATGTATTTCAACTCTTTTCTTTTAATGCACAAGAGTACTAAAATAATGATTTGAATATCTGATTAGATTTATTCCTTCAAGAGATCCCAATTTGGAATTACGTACAGATTATAAAGGTTTAATAATTCCATACTCAAGTTCATAATGAGTTGTATAAATTAATCTAGTTCTTCATTTTTCTAAACATAACAATTCAATCTTGTCACCAATAATAAGTATTTAGGTGTTATAATATTTAAGTTCAAAATTTAAGTACTAACTTACTTAATTTTTTTCAATTGATTGTTATAATTTTTTAATTAGAAATTATTATGGTTTATTCATTCTATTTAGCACCTATAGTTTTGTATTATTAATTTTAAATATTTTTAACTGCTATTTTTCATTTGGGTTAACTTAGCTTTCAAAGTGCAATATATGGATATATTTCAATAGTTATGTCAACTAGAAAAGTTAATATATGAAAATTTAATTAAATAACATAAACAATAAACAAAATAAAGTGCACAAGTAATAAAAATTACAAAAATTTAGGTACAACAAGAGAAGCTAATTGAATGCACAATAAATCATTAAAAATTTGGTTTACCTCCCATCTTGTTAACTTTATAGTCTTTGGTCAAACTTACCTAAATTTTTGTTTTGGCTTTGAAGCATCATTACTAATCCTTAATTTCTCTAAGCTTTGATATTTTTCTTTATTCTTTGGGTTAACTTTAGTGGTACTAGGTAAAGTGCCATGAAGCCTATTGTTAAAGGAAATTGCAAGCTGTACTGTTTAATTTTTTAAATTCTTAGTTGAAGGAGTTAGCTCTATAATTAGTTTCCCATCTAATTAACTAAATCCTTCAAAGGTGCCTTCCTATCTCTGAATTAATTATTATAATTAAAGCTTGGGGGATAAGAAGGTTTTGTTACGAATATGAATCCAAATACTTTGATTTTGATGATAACAAATATTATTATTTCTTCACCACTACTATTATTAAATATCTATTTTATTTACCACACTTACTAACCTTTCAGGTCCACAAAGATCACTTGTAATACAAATCAGCTCAAGATCGGGTAGATTAGGGTTGAGTCTACTTGTAATTTCATATCAATGTATTTTTTTACCTTTATTGAGTCAAATCTTAAATATAGTGGACCCCAAGCTAAGTAACCTTGCACACACACACTCAATGGGAGAAATTTGGTGTGTTAGAGGTTTTTCCTATTTTTTACCAAATTATGCAAGATGATATGAGATTATCTTAGATGATAAATTAAAAAATAGAAACCTTAATTATAAGTTATTAAACTAATCGTACTGGATGATCCATATCATTCAGGATGATCAACTTAAATGATGAAAAATAGTCGCCAATCACAATTTAGGTAATGTTTTGATTTTGAATTTTTGTTCTATTCGTACGTGAAGGTATGTATCATCCTAGATAATTTTTGACACTCATACCTAAATTGATCCAGTGATTAGGAGAGTAATTATGGTTAAATTATTCAATCAAATCATATAGGATGATCCATTTGGATAATACTGAATGATTTAGTATATTTCATAGGACGATCCCCTATCGTCCAAGACAAAATACCATAACTTTACTCTAATCATCCAGGAGGATTGTCCTAGATATCCCGAAATATTTTCAGGACGATAAGGAGATTTTCACCCATCATCCAATGTCATACTGGATGATCAATATGATATGTTAAACTAATTGTCCCAGATGATTTAAAGATTATACTAGACAATATGTAGAAATACCTATATTGATCGTACAAAGAAAATGTGATTGTCTTGGATGACAGGGCTATTTTATACTAATCATTCAGGATGATCTATCAATTTTCCTGGATGATCAGTTGCATATAATTGAAAATTAGGGCTTCTTTTGGAGGCTCTCTATTTAAGAAATGGTATTAACCCTTGGGTTAAACTTTTGCTATATAGTTGATCCAAGAGGGAGCTTAGAGAAGGAAGAGGGAGAGCTTAAGAGAGAGAGAGAGATCTTTATGAGGGGGAGTTTGGGAGGGATTAAAGGTTGCTCCAAGTAAGTTGTTCATCATCTTTTTCGAGTTGCTCCATTGGTTCCTTAGTGGCTCCGGGATATCATCTTCAGTATTAGATCCAGGTTCTCTTCCTACTCTAGGAGGGAGTAAAAGGATTCTCAGGTTCTTTGCCTATGCTAGTAGGGAGTAAAATGATTCAAGGTTCTATCTCACCGTATCGGTGGAAAGATTTTGTAAGGGCTTTTCTACCTTACTATGGGAGTAAAAGGAGAGTCACTTCTATTTAGTGCAATACTTGGAGAGGGAGTCTCTAAGGAGTGGGCCTGGATAATATTTGACCAAACAACTTTAAAATTTGGTGCCTTCTTTCTTATTACTTTTACCATATTTTATTTTTGCACATTTCTATGATTTGTTCTGTGATTGAAATATTTTTTTGTATTGTTATTATGAAAATTATCTTTCTTTTACATCAAGAGTTACTATTTTCTTTTAAAATATTTAAAAAGAAAAGAAAGATTTACTTTTTATTTAAGATTTTTTAAAATTACCAATTCATCTTATCTTGTTTAGCCTCGGGACTAGTTCTTTAGGGTTGAACACCCCTCATGACTTTAAGTGGTATCAGAGCGAGATTCATAAAATCAAGTTTTAGAAAACTTTTGAATTTTGATCCATGGCTAACTTTGGAAATATAAACGTTGCGGAAGGTTATTCAATAACTAAACCACCTCTTTTTGATAATATACATTTTGATTTTTGGAAAACTTGCATGTCCACGTTTTTATAATCCATTGAATATCGCATGTGGATATTAGTCAAGGAAGGTTATTTTGCACCTTTTATACTTGTTAATGGCATAAAAACTGAAGTTCCTTTTTTTGAATGGACTATTAAAGATAGAGATTTAGCATAATTGAATGCTAGGTGTTTGAACTATTTTTTCTGTGCCTTAAAATATAAAGACTATATGCATGTTTCCACTT
The DNA here is from genome assembly GCA_022539455.1 of Dendrobium nobile. Taxonomy (NCBI): domain Eukaryota; kingdom Viridiplantae; phylum Streptophyta; class Magnoliopsida; order Asparagales; family Orchidaceae; genus Dendrobium; species Dendrobium nobile. Next base: position 28,331,003 of record CM039733.1, on the reverse strand, counting down.
ATTTCATGTGAAAAGAAATTTGGGATAGATTATGCATAACATATGAAGGTACAAATAAAGTTAAATAATTTAGACTGAACATTATTATGCATGATTATGAACTCTTTGCAAGAAACCTAATAAATCTATTTCGGAGATGTATATTAGGTTTACATAAATTGTTACATCACTGCATGTCTTAGGAAGAGAACTAACAAATTATAAAAAAATTAATAAGATTTTGAGATTTTTACTTTCTTTCTTTGATGCAAAAATTATTACCATTACTGAATTTAAGAATTTGAATATTTATTTAATTGATAACTTAATTGGATCACTAATTTCTTATGAGCAAGGAGTGAACCAAAGGTAGCTTGATGTAGGTGAGAGGAAAAAGGAGAAAACTATAGCCTTAAAGGCTAATGATTCTGACATTGATTCTGACATTGATTCTTCTAGTTCTGATAAAAATGACATCACCTTAATAACAAGGCAATTCAAGAGCTTCTTGAGGAAAAAGCAAAAGCATCATCAGAAATGAAACAAGGGTAAGAATAATAAAAATTCTAAAGTTTCTTCTAAAGTTATTTATTTTGAATATATGAAGTAAGGGCATCTAAAGTCTGATTTTCCAACTCTGAAAGCTCACCCAAGCAAGGAGAAGGCTGAGGAACCTAAGTTGAAGAATGATAAGAAAAGGATTCCGAAGGCTTTTTAGACAAACTCTGCATCAGACTCCTCTGAAATTGAAGCTGAAGATGAGGTAATAAACATGTGTTTAACTGATGAACATCTTGATCACTCTAATCAAGAAGAGGTATGTGAGCTTACTTATAATCAATTACTTGAAGTTTCTGAAAAAATTCATTCTTCATATAGGAAGCTCAAGAAATTGCATGCTAGCCTTAAAATTGATTTTTAAACTTTGCAAAAAGAGCATGAATGCCTGAGAAAATATCATCCCACTTTAGATAGCAATCATATGTCTTTACTTGATGAATTTGATGAATTAAATAAAAAGTATATTGATTTAATAAATGAGTATGATTCCTTAAAAAGTTTACATGTTAAATTAGAAAATGCATATAAGGACTTAGATACTATTGCAATTGATTTAGATAGTATGGAGCGTACTAAATAAGGTTTTCGAAGCTAAATTAATTACTTTCAAGGAAAATAAAAAACCACCCTTAATACTTAAGTTTCATAATCCATTAGATCAGCATGCATCATTCAAACCTAGGAAGAGACAGTATAACCTGAGTAGATTATTAAATCCTTTTCCTGGTGTTAGATGTTTTCTTGTGCCATGTTAAGACATATCTCCCACACATGCACCATTCACCATAGAACACATTTAGTGTGGAGGACTAAATTTCAAAAATTGTGGTATAACATACATACATTTCACCCTTCTTTCTATAAGATGGGATCAAAACTTATTTGGGTTCCCAAATCTATTATATGATGATTTTGTAGGGTTGCTCTCACAGAAGGCCTCATGAGAGCGTGTGGTACCTAAATAATGGATGTTCAAGGCATATGACTGGAGATGCAAATCAATTCATTTTGTTGAAGGTCAGGGTAGGAGACAAGGTAACACTTGGAGATAACACCACCAGAAGAGTGGTGGGGACATATATAATTGGCAATTCTAAAAATTTCATCATTAAAAATATTTTACTAGTTGATGGATTGAAACATAACTTGCTCAACATCAGTCAGCTCTATGATAAAGGCTTCAACATAAAATTTATGTTTACCATTTATATAATAATCTTGAATAACAATATTATTTTATAGGAAAAAAAGCAACAATGTCTTCATGCTTGATTTAAATTAAATTAAATCTTACACTACTCTTTGCTTAAAAATTACTGTTGATGAATCTTAGTTGTGGCATAGGAGGTTATGTTATGCTAGTATGAGAAGCCTTAGAAAGATCACTAAGAAAACTTAGTGAGAGTGATACCAAAACTAGAGTTCACTAAGGATCACCTGTGTGGTGCCTGTCAGTTAGGAAAGAAAGTCAAATCCTCATTCCCCTCAATTAAAGATATTTCCACTAGAAAGCCCTTAGAAGTCCTACACATGGATCTCTTTGGACATGTCAACACTGCAAGCTCAGAAGGGAAAGTCTTTGGGTATATAATTGTTGATGATTATTTGAGGTTTACTTGGGTTAGATTTCTATCACATAAAAGTGAATAATTCGAGGAGTTTAAGTCTTTTTTGACTTGGATTCAGAGGAAGCTATGTTATGAAATTTTAACCATTCATAACGATCATGGTAGAGAATTTGAGAATAAAAATTTTGAATCTTTCTATAAGGAGCAAGGGATAGACCATAACGTTTTAGCTCCTAGGACCCCTAAAAAACATGGGGTATCTGAAAGGAAGAATAGTATCCTGGTAAAAGCTTCTAGAGCTATATTAGCTGAATACTAACTTTCAAAAAATTTTTGGCAGAAGCGGTGAATATAATATGTTATATTCTAAATAAGATAAATGTTAGATCCAAACTGAACAAGTCACCCTATAAAATTTTGAAGGGTAGGTGTGACGCCCCAAGATCCGTGTAGCGAAAGGATTCGTCTGACATTCTGATCGAACTCCATTCCAGTTGCCTTGCTCGGACCTGAAATTTTAAACCACATATAAAATCGCGTAGAATCAATTCCGACCGGTAAAATCATCGCAGAAAACACTCAAATCGTGTGTAATAATCATATCCGTAACATATCAGAAGTTGTGCGGTGAAAGTTGTGTCAAATCAAAATCACGTCGAAAAGTCGACTACGAAAACACAAAACAGATCTCAACTCGGTCAAAACTCAACTTCTTTGAAAACAGAAATAGGATTCGGAGTCCTTACCACGAGATCTTCACTTTTCCCAACAGCAGCGTCGGACGAAAAGCGCTCCGCGGTCTCCGAAAACCAGCTTTTCTCTTTTTCCTTTTCTCTTTCTCTCTCCTCAGATATTTTCGTTTTTATAAAATGATTTTCTCTCTCCTCAAAACGAGCTGATTTTCTTATATCTGTGAACTGATCGGCCAGGCCGATATTCACATCGTCCCGGGACGATCAGACCAAATCCTGATCGTCCTGGACCTCACCCAGGGCTATTGTCTGGCCGATAATTTCTACAGTACAGATCGGCCTGGACGATCTCACGATCGGCCCGGACGATCCTGTCCAGAAATCATCCAGAAAACACTCCAGAAATCAGCTGTTTTCCATGCACTGATCGGCCTGGACGATCTCAACTTCGTCCTGGCCGATTCTGGGAGGAAAATCCAATTCAGAGAGGAACAGTAAGGGAACGAGATATTACAATCTCCCCACCTTAGAAAAATGTCGTCCCGACATTTCCCTAAAGGTACGAAGCAAAACACGAAGCAAACCAAATCGATCGAAATCCAAATCCAAAACAAAACTCGTCGAAATCTAAACAAACACACAATGCAATCAATCAAATGTCAATCACTATGTATGCAAAATGAATAGAATGGATTCATTCTATCAAACTATCAATCAAATCCTTTCACTACACTTGCTCTGATACCACCTGTGACGCCCCAAGATCCGTGTAGCGAAAGGATTCGTCTGACATTCTGATCGAACTCCATTCCAGTTGCCTTGCTCGGACCTGAAATTTTAAACCACATATAATGAGCTACAATAGCCCAGCAGGTCACCAAAGCCTACAACTGAAATCAAAGCAAGGCGATGCTATCAATATGCATGTCAATCTATCAATCTGAATCAGTCAATGGTCAATGAGTCTATGCAGCGGAAATCCATGAATCAATGATCATCAATTCTATGCAGTGGAAATCCATAGTCAATAAAACCAGTCAATGCAGCGGCAGGCAATTCGATAAATCAATGCAATCAATCAATATCCGTCAATCAAATCAATACGGTCAAATCAATACGATCCATTTAATGAAATCAAATGAGAAAAGCGATACGAGACAAGGAATCTATAAAACAGTCAATACGGTATAGAACAATAGCAACAGCGAGTCTATAAAATCTAGGCAGCAATACAATGAATCTATACGATGTCCATGTCCATGCTATCAATGCAGTATCTATATCTATCAATGTCCATATCAATGCTCAGCGATCAATCATCAATGAATCTATACAATATCTATGTCCATAACAATAATCAATGGTCAATAGTATCAATGCTCGACGATTATCAATGATCAGTCAATAAAATCAATGAATCCGTACGATAAGAAATCAATTCGATAAATCCATCAAATCAATTCATCAATCGGAAATCATTAAATCAATGCATATCAGGAAATCCATACGATGCAAGATCATACAATTCCATACAATGGTCTTACTCGACAAGCACAAACACTAGTCATGATGCTGTTGTAGTTATCAATCGTTCAATATCAATAGTGCTGTTGTAGTGGTCAATCTATATCAATAGTGCTGTTGTAGTTCGTTCAATAATGCTGTTGTAGTGGTCAATCTATATCAATAGTGCTGTTGTAGTGGTCAATCTATATCAATAGTGCTGTTGTAGTTCGTTCAATACACGTTGGTTTCTATAACCAACGTTCAACTAGGTTTCCACTTGTCTTTCAGGATCAATCAATCAATCAATGCAATAATCGATGCAATAAGCAATATTAAAGAAATCTAGAACAATCATATCAATAATCATAGGCATATCGATTCAATTTATCAATTTCAGACAAATCAGAAATCATACGAAAATCGGGCAGCGTAACGGCAGTCGGTCAAATTTACACAAAAATCCTGCAAAAAGACACGATTTCCAAATTCTACCAAATTACAATAGAATATCTATAACATCAATGCAAGACTTTTATTCTACAGAAACCAAGTCAGAAAACATCCTGATAATTTTCTATTCAATTAAAATCGCGTAGAATCAATTCCGACCGGTAAAATCATCGCAGAAAACACTCAAATCGTGTGTAATAATCATATCCGTAACATATCAGAAGTTGTGCGGTGAAAGTTGTGTCAAATCAAAATCACGTCGAAAAGTCGACTACGAAAACACAAAACAGATCTCAACTCGGTCAAAACTCAACTTCTTTGAAAACAGAAATAGGATTCGGAGTCCTTACCACGAGATCTTCACTTTTCCCAACAGCAGCGTCGGACGAAAAGCGCTCCGCGGTCTCCGAAAACCAGCTTTTCTCTTTTTCCTTTTCTCTTTCTCTCTCCTCAGATATTTTTGTTTTTATAAAATGATTTTCTCTCTCCTCAAAACGAGCTGATTTTCTTATATCTGTGAACTGATCGGCCAGGCCGATATTCACATCGTCCCGGGACGATCAGACCAAATCCTGATCGTCCTGGACCTCACCCAGGGCTATTGTCTGGCCGATAATTTCTACAGTACAGATCGGCCTGGACGATCTCACGATCGGCCCGGACGATCCTGTCCAGAAATCATCCAGAAAACACTCCAGAAATCAGCTGTTTTCCATGCACTGATCGGCCTGGACGATCTCAACTTCGTCCTGGCCGATTCTGGGAGGAAAATCCAATTCAGAGAGGAACAGTAAGGGAACGAGATATTACAATCTCCCCACCTTAGAAAAATGTCGTCCCGACATTTCCCTAAAGGTACGAAGCAAAACACGAAGCAAACCAAATCGATCGAAATCCAAATCCAAAACAAAACTCGTCGAAATCTAAACAAACACACAATGCAATCAATCAAATGTCAATCACTATGTATGCAAAATGAATAGAATGGATTCATTCTATCAAACTATCAATCAAATCCTTTCACTACACTTGCTCTGATACCACCTGTGACGCCCCAAGATCCGTGTAGCGAAAGGATTCGTCTGACATTCTGATCGAACTCCATTCCAGTTGCCTTGCTCGGACCTGAAATTTTAAACCACATATAATGAGCTACAATAGCCCAGCAGGTCACCAAAGCCTACAACTGAAATCAAAGCAAGGCGATGCTATCAATATGCATGTCAATCTATCAATCTGAATCAGTCAATGGTCAATGAGTCTATGCAGCGGAAATCCATGAATCAATGATCATCAATTCTATGCAGTGGAAATCCATAGTCAATAAAACCAGTCAATGCAGCGGCAGGCAATTCGATAAATCAATGCAATCAATCAATATCCGTCAATCAAATCAATACGGTCAAATCAATACGATCCATTTAATGAAATCAAATGAGAAAAGCGATACGAGACAAGGAATCTATAAAACAGTCAATACGGTATAGAACAATAGCAACAGCGAGTCTATAAAATCTAGGCAGCAATACAATGAATCTATACGATGTCCATGTCCATGCTATCAATGCAGTATCTATATCTATCAATGTCCATATCAATGCTCAGCGATCAATCATCAATGAATCTATACAATATCTATGTCCATAACAATAATCAATGGTCAATAGTATCAATGCTCGACGATTATCAATGATCAGTCAATAAAATCAATGAATCCGTACGATAAGAAATCAATTCGATAAATCCATCAAATCAATTCATCAATCGGAAATCATTAAATCAATGCATATCAGGAAATCCATACGATGCAAGATCATACAATTCCATACAATGGTCTTACTCGACAAGCACAAACACTAGTCATGATGCTGTTGTAGTTATCAATCGTTCAATATCAATAGTGCTGTTGTAGTGGTCAATCTATATCAATAGTGCTGTTGTAGTTCGTTCAATAATGCTGTTGTAGTGGTCAATCTATATCAATAGTGCTGTTGTAGTGGTCAATCTATATCAATAGTGCTGTTGTAGTTCGTTCAATACACGTTGGTTTCTATAACCAACGTTCAACTAGGTTTCCACTTGTCTTTCAGGATCAATCAATCAATCAATGCAATAATCGATGCAATAAGCAATATTAAAGAAATCTAGAACAATCATATCAATAATCATAGGCATATCGATTCAATCTATCAATTTCAGACAAATCAGAAATCATACGAAAATCGGGCAGCGTAACGGCAGTCGGTCAAATTTACACAAAAATCCTGCAAAAAGACACGATTTCCAAATTCTACCAAATTACAATAGAATATCTATAACATCAATGCAAGACTTTTATTCTACAGAAACCAAGTCAGAAAACATCCTGATAATTTTCTATTCAATTAAAATCACGTAGAATCAATTCCGACCGGTAAAATCATCGCAGAAAACACTCAAATCGTGTGTAATAATCATATCCGTAACATATCAGAAGTTGTGCGGTGAAAGTTGTGTCAAATCAAAATCACGTCGAAAAGTCGACTACGAAAACACAAAACAGATCTCAACTCGGTCAAAACTCAACTTCTTTGAAAACAGAAATAGGATTCGGAGTCCTTACCACGAGATCTTCACTTTTCCCAACAGCAGCGTCGGACGAAAAGCGCTCCGCGGTCTCCGAAAACCAGCTTTTCTCTTTTTCCTTTTCTCTTTCTCTCTCCTCAGATATTTTCGTTTTTATAAAATGATTTTCTCTCTCCTCAAAACGAGCTGATTTTCTTATATCTGTGAACTGATCGGCCAGGCCGATATTCACATCGTCCCGGGACGATCAGACCAAATCCTGATCGTCCTGGACCTCACCCAGGGCTATTATCTGGCCGATAATTTCTACAGTACAGATCGGCCTGGACGATCTCACGATCGGCCCGGACGATCCTGTCCAGAAATCATCCAGAAAACACTCCAGAAATCAGCTGTTTTCCATGCACTGATCGGCCTGGACGATCTCAACTTCGTCCTGGCCGATTCTGGGAGGAAAATCCAATTCAGAGAGGAACAGTAAGGGAACGAGATATTACAGTAGGACACCCAACCTCTCTCACCTCTATGTCTTTGGATGTAAAGTGATTGTTCTGAATAATGAGAAGTCTCAACTAGAAAAGTTTGACCCAAAATATGGTGAAGGAGTGTTCCTAGGTTACTCAAGTGTTGGAAAATCTTGTAGAGTCTTCAACAAAAGAATACTAGTAGTTGAGGAGACCACTCATATTGTGTTTGATGAATCTGATAATTCTAGAGGGTATTGGGTAGAAGAAGAGGAGGTTGTAAAAGTCACCAAAAGATTGGAATCTTCAAATCTATAGGAAATAATAGAGTCTGAAAACACTTTGTTAAAAAATGGAGATATTCTTTAAGTCATCCTAAAGAACTGATCTTAGGAGATCAATCTGAAGGTGTTATAACTAGGAATGGACTTAGATAAGAGATAAACCACTCTTCCTTCATTTCAACAACTGAGCCCACCAACTTAAATCAAGCATTATCTGATGAATTCTGGATCTTAGCCATGCAAGAAGAAAATAATAAATTTGTAAGGAATAATATTTGGGAGCTGGTTGGAAGACATAAGGACTCAAGTGTTGTTGGAACAATATAGGTTTTCAAAAATAAAATGAATGATTCTAGAGTATTAGTGAGGAATAAGGAAAGATTGGTGACTAAGGGGTATAATTAAATAAAAGAGATTGATTTTGAAGAGTCTTTTGCCCCTGTAGCTAGATTGGAAGCTATTAGAGAGCTACTAGCCTTTACTTGTTTAAAGGGAATTAAACTGTATCAAATCGATGTTAAAAGTTCCTTTCTAAATGGAGTGATAAAAGAAGATGTGTGTGTTGAACAACCTCCAGGCTTTGAAAATTCATAATTTCCCAATCATGTGTTCAAATTAAAAAGCATTATATAGACTTAAACAAGCACCCATGTCATGGTACTTAAGGCTAAGCACATTCCTTCTAGAAAGATCTTTTATTATGGGGAGCATAGACACCACCCTGTTTCTAAAAAAGGTAGGAGATGAATTATTGATTATTCAAATTTATGTTGATGATATTCTATTTGAATCTTCTTATAAAAAATTTTGTGATGAAATTTCAAAAATAATGAGTAAGGAATTTTAGATGATTATATGGAAGAAATGACTTATTTTTTAGGGTTTAACATAAGACAAAAGGATGATGAAACTTTTTTTAGTCAATCAGAATACATTAAGGACATCCTTAAGAAACATGAGATGGATAAAGCCAAGCCAATAACCACTCCCAAGAGTTCCAATGTTCAGTTAGATAAGTATTCAAATGGAAAATCTATTGATCAAAATAATTATAAAGGAATCATTAGATCACTCATTTAGTTGACTGCTAGCAGACCTGTTATTTTATTTAGTGTTTGTCTCTATGCTAGATTTCAGGTTAATCCAAAAGAGTCTCACTTGACTGCTATTAAGAGAATTCTTAGGTATCTCTTAAGATCCCCTAACTTAGGAATAAGTATCCTAGGCATAACACATCTTTTGAAAATATAAGATATTCTGATTCAGATTTTGTGGGATGCTGAGTTGATAGAAAAAACACTCTTTTTTTTTTTGATAAAACTGCCAATTGCATTAAGAGGAAGAAATAAAATAAGAACAAAAAAACTAAGTGATAGCTACTCTATCACTTTCCTCCTTTAACAAAGAATAAAAAGTTGGAGGAACCTTATTGACTTCTAGAATGTCCCAAAAGAAATCACCTTTCAAAGCATAGTTAGCACACCAATGAGCTAACTTATTACAAATTCTGTTAACAAAATGAAGTAGAATTACCTCAAAATCCTTAAGAAAATCCAAGTCCTCTTTCTTAGAACGGTCCACCACTCGATTGTCAAGACTAACCGAGTCCTGTAAATGTGTAATGACGTTAAAGTTGTCTCCTTCAACAAGTAAGCCTTTAGCATTCAACATCCAGTCCTTGATAACTCTTCTCAATGAACGAAAAGCTAGTAATTCCAAGTATCCAATGTCCTAGTGTACCACCGAGAATCTAAAGGATAGAAGCATCCTTCCTCTATGATCTCTAAATATGCCTCCAATCCCTGCTTCATTAGAGTTAAGTAGAGATGCATCTATGTTCACTTTAATCCATCTGGGTGGAGGGGGATGCCAAGAAGAAGAAATCAGCTTATAATGCTGGTTAGCACCCCAGTGGTCCGAATAAAGATTAGAAGATGAATTAGATGCATAGGTGATAGCATTGGTCATAATAACTCCGGCTCCCATCTCTTGGCCTTCATGAATTAGCTTGTTTCTACTCTTCCAAGAATTGAACACCAATGCATAATAAATTTTTGCAATAAATAGATCCTCCTCTCCTTGTTTCCTCAAAAAATATAAGTAATCTTATAAATTGTTTAAAACTGGTAAAGCAAAACCCCATCGGTTAGCCTTTTGAATTACCTATTTTAATTTCAAACATTTCACCGCCACATGCTCCCCATCTTCTTTCATATCACAACCTCTTGGACAAAGGTTACTTCCAATCAATCTTCTATGCATTAAGAAATCTGTTGTAGGGATAGCATTCTTCAATAGTTTCCACCAGAAAAATGAAACCTGAGGATTGAGTTTTAGTTTTTTGATGCAATTCCAATCTTGGAATAACATCTGTTCATTCTCTTCCCCGTTAACATTAGCACATCTTGCAATGGTTGAAATAGTTTTTCCATAATGAATTTTTAGTAGTTCCAAACTATCTTCATGATTCTCCGTTTGAATCTTTATATTGCAGATTACTTTCACCATTTCCCCCCCAAAGAACTCCTGCAGCTTCTCTGGTATCCATACTCCCTCCGAAATAAAGTTAGATAGATTAGTTAAATTGCCAATCTCTATTGCAATGAAAGTGGGCCAACTGTCCAATCTTTTATCAATGATCCAAAAATCCTACATAATATTTACTGAAGTCCCATCTTTAATACTCCACCTAACAATTTGCCTTAAAGCCTTGGCTCCACTTAGCATCAATTTCCATGTTGAAGTAGAGTTCATCCTTCTATCATCATCCCAGACATTCTTACCATATTTAGCTGATAACAATTTACTAAGTATAGAATTTGGCTTCTTAAGAAAGTTCCAAACCAGTTTGGCTCTAAGGGACTCCACCGTATCTACAGCTGAATGAATGCCAAGGCCTCCTTGGCTTTCCAGTTTACATAACTCTTTCCATGCCACGTAATGTAATCTTCTATCCCCATTACTTTTATTCCACAGAAACTTCCTACACATCCTGTCAAGTTTCTTCAGTACAATCAACGGAATCATAAACATTGATGTGTAGAAGACATGAATAGCTTGTAGCATAGATTTGATAAGGGTTACTCTGCCAGGTGAAGAGATAAACTTCTTACCCCATATGTCCAACTTAAATGTTGCTTTCTCCAAAATCTTTGAGAAGTCTGTTGCCACAAGTCTTCTTAAAGTAATTTTATTGCCCAAGTAATTGAGTTCTTTGACCTCCATGAACCCCATAAGCTTAAAGATCACCTTCCTCCTTTTTCTCTCCATATTCTTACTATAGATAATAGAGGATTTAGAAACATTTATTTGCTGACCAGTCTAGCTGCAATAATCCCTAGTGATTTTTTTTATTTTCTTTAGATTCTCTGATTTGGCATTAGAGAAGATCAAAATGTCATCCATAAATAACAAATGCGAAATCCTTGGAGCCATAGGGGAAACTTTTAAACCCAAATTCCTTCCTTTGGACAAAAAAGCATTAGTGAGTAATTGGGAACAAAGAATGAATAAGTAAGGAGATAAAGGGCAACCCTGTCTAAAGCAGCTCCTTCCTCTAATTCCTTCCAGTCGAACTCTATTAATTTGAACCAAGAATACAGGATCAATAACACATTCAATAATAAGATTAGAAAATCTTCCAGGAAAACCAAAGTAATTCAACACTTGTTTAAGGGTGTTCCAAGCCATACTATCGTATGCCTGCTCCATATCTAGTTTGATTGCCACCAATCCCCTTTTAGATTTAGAGAACCTGAACTTATGAAAAAGTTCCTAAGCAAGAAGCATATGCTCAGAAGGCCCTCGTTTTATGAATGCAACTTGTTCCTCAGATACTAAGCAGTGAATTGCTTTCATCATTGTATTCAATAGTACTTTAGCCACAATTTTGTAAATTGACATGCATATGCTAATTGGCCTAAAATTTGAGGGAGATAGAGGATTACTTACTTTGGGTATAAGCACCACCAATGTCTCCTTCCATTTGGAAGACATTTTACTCGAAGTAAAGCATAGTTGAATAGCTTTCCACACATCCATCCCAATGATCTTCTAATATGCTTTGAAAACGGAATATGTTATTCCATCCGCTCCAAGAGAAATGTTGTTGCCAAGTTCTCTAATCACCTTCTCAACTTCTTCCATAGAAAAAATAGCCTATAAGATTTCACAATCTTCTTGCTTTAGGTTGTTCTCATTTGAAGGCCAATTGACCAATTGGCATTCCCTGTACTTCCATTTGCTGCAGAAAAATTGAAAAAAGATGCTCCTTATAATAATAGGATCTTCAATCAACTCTCCATCCTCATTCTTCAATTATTTGATCAAATTGCCATTCCTTCTGCCATTAGCAAAGGCATGAAAGAAAGTAGAATTTGAATCCCCTTCTTTCATCCACTTGGCTTTAGCCCTTTGTCTCCACCATGTGTTCAACCGTGCGAGAGTGTAGTTGAATTCCTTCACTCTGGTTCTAAGAAGCAGAGCTTTACTGTCTAATAATTGTTGTTCCCATGCTTCTTCCAGATGCAGTCCTTTGAGCTCCATCTTCAAACTTTCTTTCAATTCTTCCAGTTTTTGATGTTTAGCCTTACTCCAAAAAGGCAAGGCTTTAAGGACCCTTGAAAATTTCTTATTAAGAGCTTCCATATCATCTCCTCTCACTAGTTTTTCCCAAGAATTCCTGACCACCGATGCTGCAGTTGAATAAGACAGTCATACATCTTCGAATTTGCGAAATCTGGTTCTATGAAATTGCTGATAAAATAATTTCAATATAATGGGACAATGGTCAGATGCAATTCTATTCAAATGCATCACTACTGCTTGTTTGATCAGTTCCAAAGCTTTCGAATTCAGCGTGCACCTATCCAGCCTTTCCAAAATCTAGGCACTTCCACTTTTATTATTGCACCATGTAAACTTAGAACCGAGAATACCCACATTATGTAGGTCATTCCTATTCATAAAAGCCTTCATTTCCATTGGCCCATGTGAGAAGGAAAATTTCTTCCCACCTTTCTTCTCATCTCAAGAAAGAATGCAGTTGAAGTTGCCTCCTACCACAGATGGAATCTCTGGCTTAAAATTTCCATCCAAAAAATTCCATAGTTCTCTTCTACTTTGAATCTCCCTGCTACCATAAATAGTAGCTACCATCCAACTGCCTTTATTGAATACCTTCAGCTCACCCAGCACACATTGTTCCGAGGTCTTTATCAAGGAGAATGAAGCCACATCAGTTTTCCAGATCACCAGAATTCCTCCAGAATTACCTCTAGAGGGCTGCAGAAAATAATCCCAGTTCTCACCCATCAACTTGCCAAATTCTTCTTTAGAAAGAGAAGCAATATTGGTTTCAATTATACCCACAAAAAATACATCCCAATCTTTTATATACTCCTTCAAATACAAGGAGGCCTCTTTCTTGTTAGCCCCCCTACAATTCCAAAAGCTAATAGAACTCATTTGGATAAAAATGGGGATATACCCCCACCCCTTCTCTTGTTCATACTGTTTTTAGCTTGCCTAGAAGCCATATTTAACGGGCCCAACTATCTCAGTTCCTTAGCTAGTTTTATTTTTTGAGAAGAAGCCTTTCTATTACTCAGAGCAATTTTCTCCTCATCAAGACTATCAATATCCTTCTCAATGCTACTCTGTGCAGCTACAACAATGTCATTGGTTTGACAATCCTTCAGATTTTCCACTACTTCACCTTCTTCCACCTCCTCTTCTTTAGAATCATCCTAAGTTTCTACACCATTGCCTCTCACATAAAGAGTTCAACAATTCAAATTTATTACGTGACATAAAAAGGCCACCTGGGTTGAATCAACCTCTAAATTCCCCTCAGGATCTCTGTGTTTTGTCAAATTTCTGGCTTGGAAAGTAACATCCACCTCAACTTGAATAGAATTCACGGCATCTTCAACTGTACTATGAACTACAGCAGGCTTGCTAGCCACTTCCAGCAACTTTGTCTTAACTTCTGCCAGTTTACCATCTCCAAGATTATATAAGTTATTATCTCTGCCTTCCAGATTTATCAATACACTTCCTTTTTCATCACATTATTAGTAAGCTCCCCATTAACAGATTTCAGTGACCCACCTCCCTTTGGAATGAATTTCATTTTCTGCATTCCCAAGGTCTTCTTTTTATTTCTTCTGTAATTGACTAACGACCATGAGTTTGTATCTTGAATTGTCTTGGTACTAATGTCCTGTTCTGTAATACTTTCACCAGGCTGTCTAGTAATCTCCACTGATCCTGCATTCTATTCAACAACATTGCAAGCTTCCTTCAAATGGCCAATACGTCCACATTCATAACAAAAGTTGGAAATTTTCACATATTGCACTTTTTGAAAAAATTTTCCATTAACTCCTTCCACCCAAACACTAGTAAGCAATTATCGATCAAGCTGAATTTGGACGTAGATCCTGGAAAATTCTCTCCTCCCCCATTGGAACATATCCCCATCAATCAAAATAGGTTCTCCAAAAGAAGATGCTATCCTTGAGACATTGATTTCATCCCAGTAGTACAATGGCAAACTCGACATCTTAATCCATATTGGAGAAGACTGCCCTTTGAGTGAGTTAGGATTAAATTCTAAGCTCCACTTATCTAGCCCAACTATATGCCCATTGAAAAACCATGGCCCTCCCGATAGGACATTCTCCATGGCCTCCTTAGAGAAGAATGAACATAAAACCTAGTCAGAACCAAGGCTCGTTAGATGAAATTTACCAAACTTCGTCCACTGACATCTCAGCTCAGCAGCTACCAGTTGCACTGGAATACGCCTCCCAAATACCTTCATAACAATGGAGAATTGTAACTTCTCTGAATTAGCTTTAACATTGGGCTCAAATAATTTGACAGCAGATCCATCTTCCGTCAGAAAGGAAACACAGGCTGGAAGATTGATTTTAATATATGGACGTTTAATCCATGGATTTATTGGTTCTTGTCCAGATGATAAAACACTGGCAGTGTCTTCTAATACAAGATTTGATTGATTTCCTCCTTCTACAGCTTTTTCACAAACAATTGGTTTGCAAACTTTATCCTTCTCAGACAATTGATCGTCTCCCATAACAGGTATGTGTTTCAAACTGGCGAACCTGCTAATAATCAACTTCCTTCCCAACAAAGATGAACCATCATTTGAAAGCTAATTAAGAAAAACAACAAGAAAGCAAGCTAAATAAAAAAAAAAAAAAAAAAAAAAAAAAAGGAAAAGAAAACAAAGAGCAAAAAGGAAAAATAATTAAAAAAAAAAGAATAGAAACCAAGTAAAGCAATTAGAAGATCAAGTTAATGTAGTTATGTCAATCACACCCAATCTGGTCCTTAAAGAGCTGAAAGTGTTGAAGGCCAGTGATTTAGTAAAGATGTCAGCTAGTTGATTTTCAGTTGTCATATGGTGTAACTCAATGTCTCCCTTAGTCACATGGTCTCTAATGAAGTGATGCATAATGTCAATGTGCTTAGTCCTTGAATGTTGGATAGGATTCTTAGAGATGCATATGACACTAGTATTGTCACAAAAGATTGAGATGGTGCCTACAGGTAATCCTAAATCCAATACCTATTGTTTCAACCAAAGGACTTGGGCCACACAACTTCCAAGAGTAATGTACTCATCTTCAGCAGTGGAAAGTACAATAGAATTTTGCTTCCTACTAGACCATGAGACCAAAGATTTTCCTATAAATTGACAAGTCCCTGAAGTACTTTTTCTATCCACCTTGCATCCTGCAAAATTAGAGTTAGAAAATCTACTAATCTCAAAAGAAGTGTTGTGTCTAGGATACCAAATCCCTAAGCTTTGGGTCCCCAAAAGATATCTAAAAATTCTCTTAATAGCAGTCAGGTGGGATTCCTTAGGGTCGTCTTGAAATCTAGCACAAAGGCAAACACTAAACATTATATCGGGTCGGCTCGCAGTCAAGTAGAGTAAAGATCCAATCATGCCTCTGTACTTCTTATGATCAACAGACTTACCACTTGGGTCCTTATCCAATGGAACACTAGAAGTCATGGGAGTATTAATTAGCGTAGATTTATCCATCTCATACTTCTTCAAAATGTCATTTATGTATTTTGTTTGATTAAGAAAGGTTCCATCATCCAATTGTTTTATGCTAAACCACAAAAAATAGGACAACTCTCCCATCATACTCATCTCAAACTCTCTACTCATTGTCTTAGAGAACTCATCACAAAGTTTTTTATTAGGAGATCCAAAGAGTATATCATCCACATAAATTTGAATAATGAGCAAATCATCTCCAATTTTTCTAAGAAAAAGGGTGGTGTCTACGCTCCCCTTAACAAACTCCCTTTCTAGTAAAAATGTGCTAAGCCTCTCATACCATGCTCTTGGTGCCTGCTTTAAACCATACAAAGCCTTTTTTAATTTAAAACATGATTTGGAAATTGGGAACTCTCAAAACCTTGGGGTTGTTCTACAAACACATCCTTTTTTATTTCCCCATTCAAAAAGGCACTCTTGACATCCATTTGATAAAGCTTAAATTCTTTATAACAGGCAAAGGCTAATAGCACTCTAATGGCTTCCAATCTAGCTACAGGGGCAAATGTCTCCTCAAAATCTATCCCTTTTATTTGGTTATACCCCTTAGCCACCAATCTTGCTTTATTCCTAACCACCACTCCTGAATCATTCACCTTGTTCTTAAAGACCCACTTTGTTCCAACTACACTTTGTCCCTTAGGTCTTTCTACAAGCTCCCAAACATCATTCCTAACAAATTGGTTTAACTCCTCCTGCATGGCTAAAATCCAAAACTCATCAGTAAGGGCTTGGTTTATGTTGGTGGATTCAGTCATTGAGATAAAGGCAGAGTGGTTCACTTCCTTCCTAAGTTCATGTCTAGTCTTAACTCCGTTAGAAGGGTCTCCTAAGATCAATTCCTTGGGGTGACTTGTAGAGTATCTCCAATCTCTAGGTAAGGTCTGAGAAGGTCCAACCCTTTCCTCCAGATCTAAATTTTCTACTCCTTGGGTGACATCTCCTACTCCTTCTATGTTTTGGTGACCTACTTCCTTCTCCAAATTTTCTACTCCACTAGTAATCTCTCCAATATCCTCATCATCCTCAACTCCATGCTTTTTAGAATCAGACTCATCAAATACTACATGGGTAGTCTCTTCCACCACTAAAGTTCTCTTGTTAAACACCCTAAAAGACTTCCCAACACTAGAATATCCCAAGAACACTCCTTCATCAAATTTAGGATCAAATTTTCCCAAGTGAGACTTCCCATTGTTGTGAATGAAAACCTTACAACCAAAGACATGAAGGTGGGAAAGATTGGGTGTCTACCCTTAAGGATCTCATAGGGTGTCTTTTTTAATTTGGCTCTAACGTTGACTCTATTCAACACATAACAAGCTATGTTAACCGCTTCAGCCCAAAAGTATTTTGGAAGTGAATACTCAGCAAGCATGACTCTAGCGGCTTCCACCAAGGTCCGGTTATTCCTTTCAGCTACCCCGTTCTGCTGAGGGGTCCTAAGAGCTGAGAAATTGTGGCTAATCCCCTTGTCCTCACAAAAATCTTCAAATCTTTCATTTTCAAACTCTCCCCCATGATCACTATGGATGGTCAAGATCTCATAACCCAGCTTTTTCTGAATCCAAGTAGAAAATGTTTTAAACTCCTCAAAAGACTCATTTTTATGTGTATGAAATCTAGTCTAAGTGAACCTTGAGTAGTCATCAACAATCACAAAACCATAGACTTTCTCTCCCAAGCTGGCAGTGCTAATGGGTCCAAACAAATCCATGTGAAGTACTTCTAAAGGTCTAGAGGTGCTAATTTCCTTAGTGAGGAGAAAGGTGGAGTGGACTTGCTTTCCTAGTTGACAGGCATCACAAAGGTGGTCTTTTGAAAACTTGAGTTTGGGGATACCTCTAACTAGGTCTTTTTGGGTCACTTTCCTAAGGGTTTTCATACTTGCATAACATAATCTCCGGTGCCACAACCATGAATCATCAATCACTATTTTTAAGCAAAATGAAGCAGCACATTCAATGTTATTTAAATCAAGCATGTAGACGTTGTTGATCATCTTTCCCTGCAAAATAGTATTGTTACTTAAACTTATAATGCATGAATTTGCAAAGAATTGCACGATGAAGCCTTTGTCACAGAGTTGACTAATGCTGAGCAGGTTGTGCTTCAATCCATCTACAAGCAAAACATTTTCAATCATAAGGTTCTTGGAATTACCAATTATACCTGCACTTACCACTTTCTTGGTGGTGTTGTCTCCAAAAGTAACCTTGCCTCCAGTCCTAGACTCCAGCGAAACAAATTGATTGGCATCACCAGTCATATGTCGAGAGAAACCGCTGTCCAAGTACCACATACTCTCATGAGGTCTTTTGTGATAGCCCACCTATAAAATTATCAAATGTAAGATTTAGGAACCCAAGTAGGTTTGGGTTCCTTCTTATGAAAAGTAGAATGCAATGAATGTGTGGTATGCTGTGAATCATGCTCCTTGGGTCTCCACTCCCAATGTGTACTATGGTGAATAGTGTAAATGTGTGAGATGTGTCATAGCATGCCACATGAAAAACTTCTAACTCCAGGAAAAGGGTTTCTTAACTGGTTTGAGTTATAATGTCTCTTCCTAGGTTTTGGCTTTTGATCAAAGGTATGTGTCATCCTAGTTTTCTTACATGCATCTAATTCATTTTGAATCTTCAAATTTGTGCTTTTTAAGACTTTATTCTCAATCCTCAAATTTTTCTCCATCTCTTTAGACTTCTTAAAATCAGAATCAAGTGAGGTGTGTGTGACTTTTAGTGACTCATGCTTTTTAATTAATTCACAATATTTTTTGTTTAACTCATCAAATTCATCATGTAGAGCCATATGATTTGAATCAATTGTAGAATGATCTTTAGTCATAATTGCATGCTCTTTTTGTAATTCCAAAATTCCAATTTTAAGCTTGCATGTGTTTTCTTGAGTTTCCTATATGATGCATGAATTTTTTTTAGAAACTTCAAGAAGTTGATCATAGGAAAGTTCACATACCTCTTCTTGATCAAGATGATCATCTTTCATCAAGCACAATTTTATTGTCTCATCTTTTGGTTCCGTCTCTGATGAATTCGATGCAGAATCCGCCCAAAACACCTTTTGGAGTTTTTTCATGTCCTTCCTGAACTTGGGTTTCTCCTCACCCTTTCCTTTGCTTTAGTGATCTTGAAGTGTGGGACAATCTGCTTTCACTTGTCCAGGCTTCCTGCATTCATAACAAATAACATCAGAAGATCCTTTAGAATATTTGTTATCCTTACCTTTTCTCCAATGATGCTTTTGTTTCTTCCTTAGAAAGTTTCTGAATTGACTTGAGATGAAGGCAACTTCATCGCTCTCAGACCCAAAAGAATCGGAGTCAGATTTGTGTGCCTTCAGTGCCACCGTTTTCTCTTTCTTTTTCTCACCTGCATCAAGATTTCTTTGATTCACCCCTTGCTCGTAAGCAATGAGTGAGCCAAGTAAGTTTTCAATCGAATACGTGTTCAAATCCTTAGATTCAGTTATAGTAGTGATTTTAGCATCAAAAGAGGAAGGCAAGCATCATAAAATCTTGTTTACTTTTTTAAAGTTTGAAAGTTCTCTTCCTAAGGCATGCAAAGAAGTAACAAACTGAGTAAATCTCGTAACTTTATTAGTGCCTTCATAAGTGATACACAATTTATCTCAAATTTCTTTACCAGTTTTACAAGTGGAAACACATATGTAGCCTTCTGATTTTAAAGCACAGAAAAAACAATTAAGATATTTTGCATTTAATTGAGCCAAATCTCTATAATCTAAAGTCTATTCAATAAAAGGAAGTGGAACAGTAATGCCGTTAAGTTCACCAGTTGGAGGTGTATAACCATCCGTAACAAGCATCCACATGCGATAATCAGTAGATTATAAAAATGTAGACATGTGAGTTTTCCAAAAATCAAATGGGATATTATCAAACAGAGGTGGTCGGGTAATAGAGTATCCTTTCGGTGTATTACGATTCCCAAAGTTAGCCATGAATCAAAATTCAAAAAGTTTTTCGAACTTAGTTTTTTTGAATCCCGCTTTGATACCACTTGAAAGTTTGTTAGGGATGTTAAGCCCTATAGAATTGGCCCAAGGCTAACCAAGAGGGGGGGGGGGGGGGTGAATTGGTATTTAAAAAATTTCTCTAAGCAAAGCACGAATACAAACCAAATCACTACAAAAAATAAGTGCGGAAGATAATAAATGCGGAAGCAGTAAAAAACAAGAACACAAGGGTTTATAGTGGTTCGGTCAACTCGACCTACGTCCACTCCCTGGAGGCGCCCTCCGAGTATTGCACTACAATCGTGACTCTTCTTTAGCCCCCCACAGCTAGGCGGAGAAGCCTTTACAAACACCTCTTTTTGCCACACCCGGCAAGGTAGAGAACCTTCCTCCTGAAGCAGGCAGAGAACCTCGATCGCTTGCTAGAACTTACCTCTCCCAATCCTTCCAAGGAAAAGAGACTCTAGGGAAGAAGAAGTGGAACAATGCTTGGACTAACCCTTCTGAATCCCCTCACAAACTCCCCCTCACAAGATCCTCTCTCTCTCTCTCTCTCTCTCTCTCTCTCTCTCTCTCTCTCTTTCTCTCTCTCTCTCTCTCTTCTTTAGGTTTTCTCAGGTCAAGATAGCAGCCATGGATATTCAAAAATATTAAACAAGAGCTCTTAAATAGAAGAGCTTCAAAGGAGCTCATTAATTGCAAGTTGCCGACTATATCATCCAGGAAGATATAAAAATCATCTTGGTCGATCAGTACAAATCCCATGAGATCGTCTAGAGCATCGCCCTGAAAGCAAACTGGACGATTAAAAATTGGCTTGATCGTCCAGGACGATCTCATGATCATCCCGACCGATCAGTTCAAATCAGAGGAAAATCATCCAGAGCATTGCTCTGAATTCAAGCTGTCCGATCTAGATTGTCCAGCACATTGCCCTGAATTTACACTAGCCAATATTTATCGTCCAGGAGCAACTAAGGATTTTAGAATAGATCGTCCTGGCCGATCCTGCGATCGTCCAGGACGATGTGATCGTATCAATCATCCTTAATTACTTCCTTGATTATCTGATCAATTAAGGCATAATTGTGAATATCGTCCAGGACGATCCAAGATCGTCCTGGCTGATTGCCAAATATACAAAATACCTTAATTGTTTATAGCGACAATTTCTTTCTGTTTTGAGCCTATCATCCAGGCTGATATAAGTATCGTCCCGACCGATTGGCTAATGACGGCTGCCTTAATTAAGAACCCCTGATTAGATTTTCTGTTTTAAGCCCGATCGTCCAGGATGATGTAAATATCATCCTAGCCGATTTGAGTAAAAACAGAAATTCTAAGTCTCTCAAGTGTGTGTGTGTAGGGTTGCTTTGCATCAGTCACACCAAAGATTACAATTGACTAAGGAAGGGAAAAATAAAATTATAGACTGACTCAACCCTAATCTACCCCATCTTGAGCTGGCTCCATTTTTCCGTCCGATCTTTGATTCCTGAAAAGTCAGTAGTAAAAGACAGTCCAAGACAAGTAAGAGTGTTTGCCAATCATCAAAACATAGTTCATAGACCTGAATTTGCAACATAACATTATTGCAGCAGATAATGCAATAACCCCCAATGCTTAACTCCATAGATATTTAAAATTTCAAGCCCTTATAACTCCCACAACGACATCAAATTAAGAATTATAAACCCTTTTGGCACCTAACAAAACACATCAGAACTCCAATCTATGATATGAACTTCTCTAACTAGCATATTTTTAATATATAAATATAAAAATTATTGAATTTTTAGATATAATAAATTGTATTAGACCTATCATAGAATTTCGTAGAATTCTCTATGAATAGCAAAATAGATTGAAATTCAAGGTAAACCCACTCACAAATTTTCATATTTTTAGATCACAAAAATTATCACACTTGATTCACATCTAAATTTAAAAGATTTTTTGTACTATATACTATTTATGAATGTTAAAAAAATTTTTAAAAGACCTAAGTGAGCATATAATTGAAACTACTTAGTGAAAATTCATAAATAGTATACCAAAATTTGTAGAATATTGCAATGTATAACATATCAAAAGTTATGTAGTATAAGTTTACTAGATGTTAGAGTCTATCTTTTATGTTGAAATTTAAGAATTTAAATTTTAAGAATTTTAAGAACTCTAAATTATTAAAAACTTAGATAGGGAAAATATAACCTATTTCAATCTAAATAATATTCCAAACTAGATTTATAAATGAAATCAACTCAAAGCTACTAGTAAAGGACTTTCTCTCTTTAGGATCTTCCCTCTCTCTCTCTCTAATTAGTTTCTCTTAAGGGGAAATGATATAATAAAATAAGATTTAATGAATTTGAATATTTATATAAAAATTCATTTCACAATATCTAGATTCTTAGACACTCAGTGACACAATGATCCCAAAGAATCTATAATAAAATAGGGAGCATGTTTCCATAATATAGCTATGTTCCCAAAAGCCCATTTTTTCTCAATCTCAAAATAGAAAATATAGAAAGTTTAGTACCATAGAGTCCCCTAACACAGTACCATAGTACCCCATGAGAAAAATTCAAACATGTAAATTTTCAAAGATAAAATCATTGAGACACACTTTAATATAAAATTGATGAATTTAGAAACACACAGAGACATTCACCAAATAGAAAATGTAGAAATGCAAGCGAACATGACTTACCTACTAGATCATATCCATATCATTTCAACATACTTTATAGTGGATATTATATTCTTCCTTTCTGATAAAAAATCATCTTAATGATTTCAATATATTGCTAAGTCAAATAATTCATTATGAAAATACCTATTATTATATTCCTTGTAACATGCAACTTTTCTATTATAGTAGTGCTTCGACTATACTTTAACCGTTGAACCTTATTTACTTATAAATATTTCTAACATCATAGGATAAAATTCCTTTAGGTTTTTTTTTGGAAGCTAGGATTGGGCCGTACTTTTTTTCCCTTTTAGAAACTTTGCTCACAACATCAAAGACCCATTTCCTTATAAAGGGCATGTAAAACAAATCATGAACTTCAAACATGTATTTAGGTAACCATAGATTATTAGAAAAATTTGTAATTTTTTAATTACCTCCAATGGTCCAATATAACTTGAACTTAGCTTCCATTTCTTTCCAAATATGCTTACACCCTTTATTAGATTGACCTTTACATGTACAAAGTCTCGCCGAACTCTATAGATTGATGATTTGAATAATAATTTCTTTAATGTCTATCTTGTATTGATTTCAAATTAACTTCGGTATGAGGAATCTTTCTAGTAGCATCAACTATCAAAATTAGCTCTAGATTATTCTTTTCATCCACCTTTATTCAAGATAAAGGTGTCCAATATTTCTTCCATATACAGCTTCTTACTGAAAGTTCAATTTGGGTTATCAGACTGACTTGAACTACAAATGCACACCAAGAGGGATGGGTGAATTGATATTTAAAAATTCCCTTTAAAAATCATCCTTTTGAAAATATTTTGATTTAATAATAATATGATAACACAAATCTAAGGAAAACTTTATTTTTGAATTTAAACAATACTTACAAGGAAGTTATTTTTTATTTTTTTTTCTTTTGTACAAAGGAAAGATATTCAATTTGTACAAATGATGTACTTATAGGGCAAATATTTCCATAAGTAAATTAAAATAAAATATAAATGCAAGAAAATAAAAGTAAAATGTAAGAACAAACACACCAGAATTTTATAGTGGTTTAGTTAACCTTGACCTATGTCCACTCCTTGGAGTCCTCCACTCCAAGTATTTCACTAAAACTTAACTCTCCTTTTTCCCCCATAATAAGGAGGACAGGACCTTACAAATTGTTTCCACCTTCTCGATACGGCGGAGTAACTAAATCCCTTTCATCTTCCTGATGCAGCAGAGTAGCCAAATTCCTTTCACCTTCCTAGTACGATGGAGTGGCCAGGTCCTTCCCATGACGAGACACTTCTCAGAGTTTCCATTAAGCAAGAGCCCTGAATTTATAGGAAGAATGTTCAAAATCATGAAGCAACTGTATGTAAAACTATATGAGTCATTAACCTTCAGTGCCACAATCCTCTCCTTTTTTTTCTCTACTACACCCTGCATTCTTTGGCTTACAATTTTTTAATATACAATTAGTGAGCCAAGCATGTTATTAATTGAATAAACATTAAAAAAAGTTTATTCACATATAGTAGTAACTTTTCCATCAAAATCATCTTCTAATCAATAAAGTACTTTATTCACCTTTTAGAGTGATAGTTCCCTACCTAAAACATGCAAGAATGTCACTATATTAGTAAATCTAGTGTACATGTCAGAGATAGTCTCATTAGTTTTCATTCAAAATAATTTGCAATAATGTAGTAAAATGTTAAACCAAGACTGTTTTACCCTCGAAACAAATACATAATGTTAAGATAGTTGCTATTTGCATGTTTTACATTTTTGCAACTTGTATAGTTTTGATGATTCCAAACATTATTGTTCAAATGTGTAGTTATCTCCTAACAATTTTAGAAGATTTGTATTTGCTCTTGTGTGTACTAACTTTTCAGAAAAATCGAACTCCAGACTACGAAGACTTCAAATCAAATTCAGCATGAAATACTTTATGAATTTGAAGCTTGTACTTTTCTTTGAAATAAACTTGAAAGGGAGTGATTGTAATTGAGTGAATAAAAACATACACACACACATAAGGAGATCATATAAAATTTATACTGATCGTACGGGACGATCAGACAGTTATCTCCTATTAAGATCACATGGAACGAATAGGAACTGGTCAAAAAAATTTTCTAAGTCCTATTCGTCCAGGACGAAATTAAAAATCGTCCGGGACGATTTGTTCTCTATAAGATTTATGCCCAGACGAAATTAAATTATTGTACATGACGATTTTCTCTCTGTAAGATTTTCGTCCAGACGAAATTAAATATCGTCTAGGACGATCTGGTCTCTGTAAAATTTTCGTCCAGACGAAATTAAATTATCGTACTTGACGATTTGCTCTCTGTAAGATTTTCATCCAGACAAAATTAAATATCGTTCAGGACGATCTGGTCTCTGTAAGAATTTTGTCCGGATGAACCAATTTTCGTCCAGACGATATAACCGACTTAGGACGGTTTTTCTGCAGTTTTTTGGAACCGACCTTGTAATAACCGTTCGTACCGGACAAACTTGATTCATACGATACGATCAGCTTCTACGAAAACATTTCGTACACATATACAAAGAGGTTCATTTCAAGGATTTTAAGTAATATCGTCCAGGACGATCCACGATCATACTGGACGATCCACTGCGTACAGAATTAAAAACTTGCAGTTTTTGGGCAGTTTTTCTTGTCTTTTGTATAAATAGTCCAAATTAGACTGCCACCCAATCTTTTTGTCATTTGATCTTCGTGCCTATTGAGAGAAAAGTCAAGGAGAGAGTGTGAGAGAGCATTCAAAGGAGGATTCCTACCACTGGAGCGTGAAGGCTTCATTTGGTGTTTAAAGGTAAGAATCTCTATTTGTGAATTGGGATTTCACTCTTTTCTTTCTTCCTTTTAAATTTCTTGTGAGAAGATCTGTCAAGGAGATCCGGTTCACTGCCGATACTTGGAGAGTGTGAACAGCCGAAGGGTTCGCTGCCTACACTTGGAGAGTGTGAACAGCCGAAGGGTTTGCTGCCTACACTTGGAGAGTGTGAACAGCCGAAGGGTTCGCTGCCTACACTTGGAGAGTATGAACAGCCGAAGGGTTCTCTGCCCACACTAGGAGAGTGTGAAACGACAGACGGTTCTCTGCCAACACTGTGGATTGTGTAAAAGGATGACGGTTCTCTGCCGCACCGGGTAGTGGTGAAAAGAGTATTTGTAAAGGCTTCTCCGCCTTGCTGTGGGTGCAAAAGGAGAGTCACTATTGGTATTAGTGCAATACTCAGAGGGTGCCTTTGGGGAGTGGATGTAGGTCTGGTTTAGACCAAACCATTATAAATCTTGTGTCATTTACTTTACTATTTTTTATTTTCTGCATTTTCTTTTGTTTAAAAAACTCTGTGGTTGAAAAATATTTTCTATAAAAACTTAATAAAAATTTTCATTTCGGTTCAACACATTTTCAAAGAGGGTTTAAATTTTAAAATACCAATTCACCCCCCCTCTTGGTAGCCTTGGGACATTAACTTAGGTCTAACAACCTATTTACTAGACTCAACAAGTGGTATCAGAGCTTCATTTCAAAATCATAAGTTTAAACTACTTTTTGATTAACATAGATGGCTACATTCGGAAACCGAAATATACCTGAGGGTTACTCTATTTCTAGACCTCCACTGTTTGACAATATACCTTTTGATTTTTGGAAAACACGCATGTCTACTTTTTTACAGTCACTTGATTATCGTATGTGGATCCTAGTCCAGGAAGGTTATACAAAACAAACTAGATTAGTTGATGGATTTAGGGTAGAAACACCTTTTGCAGATTGGACTATATAAGAACGTGACTTAGCATAACTAAATGCCAAATGTCTAAATAGCTTCTTTTGTGCTTTAAAATCTGAAGACTACATGCGGGTTTCTACTTGCAAAAGTGGAAATGACATATGGGATAGACTTTGTATAACTTATGAAGGGACTAATGAGGTTAAGCAATCAAGACTCAATATCTTGTTACATGACTATGAGTTGTTTCACATGAAACCTAATGAATCTATTTCTGACATGTACACAAGATTCACACAAATTGTCACTTCTTTGCATGCACTTGGTAGGGAATTAACTAATGCTGAAATGGTTAATAAGATTCTTCGTTGTTTACCTACTACTTATGATGCTAAAATTACTGCAATTACAGAGTCTAAAGATCTAAACATTTATTCTATTGACAATCTTCTTGGTTCACTCATTGCTTATTAGCAAGGAGTAAGTCAAAGAAAGATTGATGCAGGTGAACCATGAAAGGAGAAGAATATAGCACTAAAAGTGGAAGAGTCAGAGAGTGAACACTCACAACCTGAGGATGAAGACGATATTGCATTAATGACTAGACAATTCAGAAGCTTTTTAAAGAGGAAGCAGAAGAGACGCCAGCAATGGAATAGAGGTAAGTTTAACAAAAATGGCAAGGTTTCTAATGAAGTGATTTATTATGAATGTAGGAAACCAGGTCATATCAAGACTGATTGCCCAAAACTCAAAGCCACTCCTAGCAAGGAGAAGGTAGAGGAGAAACCAATTGTAAAGAAGGGCAAGAAGAAGTTTCAAAGAGCTTTCTGGGCGGACTCAGCTTTAGACTCATCTGAGACGAAAAAAGAAGAAGAAGTCACCAATCTTTGCTTGATGGCAGATAATGTTGATCAATCAGATCAAGAAGAGGTATGTGACTTAACATATGATGAATTGTTTGAAGTTTCTGAACACATGCATGATGCATATAGGAAAATGAAAAAGATGCATGCTAGTTTAAGTGTAGAACTGGAATAACTTAAGAAGGAACATGAAATCCTTAGGAAAGATCATGCATTAATAGATGACAACCACATGAAACTACTTGACAAATATGATGACTTGAATAAGAATTTTGAGAATTTAAAATCATCCTATGCTGACCTTGAAAGAGATTTTAAAAATTTTAAGGATGAATCTAAGAGCAAAACATATCGAATCAATTATACAAATCAAATCTTGGAAGATATGAATTCATTTTATAAATTGACAATAAGAGCTCTTGAGGATAATAGGATACCCCCTAAACTTGAAGATTTTACAAATCCTAAATATTATCCTAAATTTATGAAATCCCTTAGAAGACAAACAAATGGAAGAAAACTTAGGAATACTTTTGCTAATGTTAAATGTAATAATTGTGAATTTTTGGGACATATAGCTAACACCTGTACTTTGAAGATGAAATCTTATTTGGTGTGGAGACCTAAGATGCATAAACCTAGACATATCATACATGCATATGATTATAAATTTCTAAAAGGTGAACCCAAACTTATTTGGGTTCCTAGGTCTAACATTTGATATTTTTGCAGGGTTGCTCTCACACAAGACCTCGTGGGAGCATATGGTACCTGGACAACGGATGTTCAAAGTATATGACTGGAGATACTGCTCAATTCATAACGTTGGAAGCCAGGAGTGGAGGCAAGGTTACACTTGGAGATAATACCACAAAGAAAGTGGTTGGATCAGGTATGATTGGAAATTTTAAAAACTTTTTCATAGACAATGTGTTATTGGTTGAAGGCTTAAAACATAATTTATTAAGTATAAGTCAGCTATGTGATAAGGGCTATAATGTAAAATTTTTACCTACTAGCTGCATATTAAACCTAAATGGGAAAGAAGTTTTAAATGGAAAAAGGGTAAACAATGTTTACATGCTAGATTTAAATTGTATTCAATCTCCTACTGCTTTTTGTTTGAAAACTATTTCTGATGAATCATGGCTTTAGCATAGGAGACTTTGTCATTCTAGTATGAAAAACCTTAGGAGAATTACCCAAAAGAATTTAGTGAGAGGTATACCAAAACTAGACTTTACTAAGGACCACCTTTGTGATGCATGTCAATTAGGAAAACAAGTGAAGTCCTCTTTTAAGTCCAATAAGGATCTTAAGACTAGTAAACCATTGGAAATTCTTCACATGGATCTTTTTGGACCAGTAGGAACTGTAAGTCTAGGAGGGAAGGTATATGAATTTGTTATAGTGGATGATTTCTCAAGATTCACTTAAGTTAGATTTCTTTTTCATAAGAATGAATCGTTTGAGGAATTTAAAAATTTTTCGACTTGGATTCAAAGAAAATTAGGGTGTGAAATAATTTCTATACAAAGTGATCATGGAGGAGAATTTGAAAATTAAAGATTTGAAAATTTTTGTAAAGAAAAAGGGATTGATCACAATTTTTCTGCACCTAGAACCCCTCAACAAAATGGGATAGTTGAAAGGAAAAATAGAACATTAATAGAAGCCGCCCGAGCAATGTTGGCAGAATACTCACTTCCTAGATATTTTTGGGCTGAGGCGGTTAGCACTACATGTTATGTTCTGAATAGGGTGAATGTGAGATCAAATTTAAATAAAACACCCTATGAGTTGCTAAAAGGTAGAACACCAAATTTATCTCATTTGCATGTTTTTGGTTGCAAGGTGTTCATTCATAATAATGGAAAAACTGCCTTAGGAAAATTTGATCCAAAATCAGATGAAAGAATTTTTGTTGGATATTCAAGTGTTGAAAAATCTTATAGGGTATTCAACAAAAGAACCTTAGTAATTGAAGAAACCACACATGTTGTATTTGATGAATCTGGAAATTTGGAAGAGCTAAATATTGTTGAAGATGTGATTGAGGAAAACTCCCAAAAGATTGATAAAATAAATTTGAAAGAAAATGTGGAAGAGAATTTGGAAATAGAAAACCCTTTGCCTAGAGATTTGAGATTTTCTAAAAACCACCCAAGGGAATTGATTATAGGTGAACCTAGTGAGGGTGTTAGAACTAGGCGTGGATTAAACAAGGAAGTTAATCATTCAGCCTTTATTTCAACTATAGAACCCACTAATGTTGATCAAGCACTTTCTGATGAATTTTGGATATTGGCCATGCAAGAAGAGTTGAATCAATTTGTAAGAAATAAAGTTTGGGAATTAACTTCAAGGCCAAAAGATCAAAGTGTTGTTGGAACCAAGTGGGTGTTCAAAAATAAAATGAATGACTCAGGAGTAGTCATTAGAAATAAGGCTAGATTAGTTGCTAAGGGGTATAATCAAATTGAAGGAATTGATTTTGAGGAGACTTTTGCCTCTGTAGCTAAACTTGAAGCAATTAGGGTTTTACTTGCCTTTGCCTGTTTTAAAGGATTTAAATTGTTTCGAATGGATGTTAAAAATGCCTTTTTAAATGGGGTAATTGAATAAGATGTTTTTGTAGAACAACCTCCAGGTTTTAAAAATTCTAAATACCCAAATCATGTTTTCAAGTTAGAAAAGACATTATATGGATTGAAACAGGTACCTAGGGCTTGGTATGAGAGGTTGAGCACCTTCCTACTTGAAAGATCTTTTGAAAAAGGAAGTGTTGATACAACTCTCTTTTTAAAGAAATATGGAAAGGATATACTCATTATTCAAATTTATGTAGATGATATCGTTTTTGGATCTTGAAATAAAAATCTTTGTGATGATTTTTCTAAAACAATGAGTAGTGAATTTGAAATGAGTCTAATGGGAGATTTAAATTACTTTCTAGGTTTTAGCATTAAGCAACTTGAGGAAGGTAAATTTTTTAGTCAAACTAAATATGTAAAGGACATCCTCAAAAAATATGAAATGGACAATGCTAAGCTTGTTAGTACACCAATGAGTTCCTCAGTTCAGTTGGATAAGGACATTAAGGGAAAATCTGTTGATCAAAAAAAATTTAGAGGGATTATTGGATCTTTACTTTACTTTACTGCTAGCCGACCAGATATTTTGTTCAGTGTTTGCTTATGTGCTAAATTTAAATCAGATCCAAAAGAATCACATTTGGCAGCAGTGAAAAGGATATTAAGATACTTACTAGGAACTCAGAACTTAGGAATTTGATATCCTAAGTTTAGCTCTTCATTTGAAATTATTGGTTATTTAGATTCTGACTTTGTAGGCTGTAGAGTGGATAGGAAAAGCACTTTTAGAACATGTCAATTCATTAGAAATTCATTAATTTCATGGTCTAGTAGAAAACAAAATTCAGTGGCCCTATCTACTGCAGAAGTAGAATACATTGCATTAGGAAGTTATGTGGCACAAGTACTTTGGTTAAAACAACAGTTGATTGATTTAGGATTAACTATAGGCACTATTCCAATTTATTGTGATAATACTAGTGCTATTTGCATTTTCAAAAATCCTATTCAACATTCTAGAACCAAACACATTGACATAAGACATCATTTCATAAGGGATCATGTATCTAAGGGAGAAATTGAACTTACTCATGTTTCAACTGAAAATCAACTTGCAGACATTTTTACAAAACCTTTAGCCTTTGATACTTTCAGTACATTAACAACAAGGCTTGGTGTAATTGATTTGAATGCTTAAATAAAAATGTTTTTGTAACATTGATATTTATGTTTTCGTAGTTTATGTTTTTTATGATTTTTGTTTTTGTGATTTTTTTTGTTTTATGTTTTGAATGATTTTATTTTTAAAGTCTGTGCATTTGTCATAGTGTATTGTGATTTGTGTTTTGTTTGATTTTCTTTAATAAAAATTCAAAAATCCAAAAATGTGGAAATCGTCCGGGATGAAATTTTTCGTACGGGACGATGTGTGTAAAATTCAGTTTGCGAGAATTCTAACCGTCTTGAGAGCAGTTTTTAATGTAGTTCGTCTGTACGATCTGAATGATCGTCCAGGACGAAATTTTTTTTTCTCTCTCAAACGTCGGGACGATTGAATGCAGCAGTTGAATGGATAAGGCAGTTTTAATTGTGAACTTCGTCCATACAAACTTTTGGTTCGTCCAGATGAACAGACGTCGATTGATAGCGGGGGACAGTTTTCAACTAACATTAAAACGAATTAACTTTTGATCGTCTGTATGAAATTTTTTCGTCTGTACGATCGATCAAGTCAAAAAGTCTATACGAAAGGACGTTTCGTAAATTGTGTTGATTACAAAAAGTCGTTACATTTTGGACGAATTTAATCGTCTGTATGAAATTATTTCGTCCAGACGAACGATAATTTTCGTCCAGGACGAACATTTTTCGTCTAAGACGAACGTATCGTTTTCTTTAAATTAGAAGGCTTTCTAACTCAACAATCTCATCTCCAAACATCTCTTTCAATCCCTTTCGACTTCCAAATCAACAATGGCCTCCTCTAGCAAACGACAAAAGGTGTTAGCAAAGAAACCTCATAGGAATGCTTCTAAAAACTTTCTCTTAAAAGCAAATGAGGAATCCTTTCCTCGATTTTCTTCTGCAAAAATCACTCCTCGCATTCTGATTCAAAGTGAGATAAACTTCAAGGTAATGCACCTTTTTGCTTCCACTCAGTTTGGATTTATCTTATCTCTCATCCACCTTTACAACAGACAAACCTTCCTTTACTTCCTAGCCAATATGAGTTTCAACTCCGATCACTCTTCTGTCAGTTCTTATGTGTTTAAACAAAAAGTTGAAATCACTAAGCATGATTTAGGTGCTTTTCTTAACTTAAGAACTGAACGTTCTAGAGCCCACATTCATATAAATGATAACACCTTCAAGTGGTTTCAAATCAATAGGGTTATTAGAGGAAATAGCCTAGATTATCATATTGCTAGAGTTTTTGGAATGACCAAAAATGCTCGAGTCATCCAGTACATCCTTAGATCTTCTATTGTTCCAAAAGCTGGTGATAGGATCAACATTACTCCACTCCTTTCTGTTGTGACTTTTTTGATTATGAATAATAGTCCTATTGATGAAGCCCAACTTATCTTAGACCATCTTTATGGGCTTTTTGAAATTGGACATGCTGATCAGAAAAGAAAAAGGAATATTTCATTGGGTCACTTGATTACATTTATTTTGGAAATAAAATACAATCCAGTGCATCCTGATGAAGAATATGAGGAGCCGGTCTACTACAATGATGCTTCTTTTAGAGCAATCTTCAAGGAGCAAAAAGAGAAAGCACCTGCCAGTGCTTCTGAAGAAGAAGAAGAAGGAGAACAAACATCTGCACCTCAAAATTTGATTGAGAAATTTGATAGACTTGAGACTCATTTTGATCAACGATTTGATCAAATTGATGCTCAACTTCAGTAGCAGCAACAGGACATTGGTAGTATAAGAAATGAAGTTCATGAAATTAATACCAATGTTATGTTGATGACTTCCTACTTCAACTTATTTGGTGGCATTCCTCCTCCTCCTCCAGAAGAATAGAAATTTGTGTAATGATTTTTTAGATGTTTGTTGTATTAGTCTTTGTTTTTAGTTTGTTTTAGTTGTGTTAAAAGCTCAGTATATTTTTTCTTTTGTTTTAGTATTGATATTATGAATTGATATTGTAATATCAATATTTGTGTGTTTGCTTTAGACTTGAATTGGTGTTGAAATGTGTTTAATCTTTATGAATTTCATTAGTCTTTTTAATCTTAATTGTGCTTAAATTAGATTGTAATTTGAGAATAATTTCATTAGATAATCTAGACTTTCTAAATTTAAAATTTGTTTATAATTTGTTATAATTAGAATTTTTAATTTCATGTCTATTCATTTAGACTACATTAAATTTAATATTATTATTACAATTAAGATGTTTTCTTATTTTATATTTCTTTTTCAAGTGATATTTATGCACTTAAAAAAATTTGAAATTTTAGATTATTGATCTTGGAAAGAATTGATATCAATTACTCTTGAAAATTGTACAAAAAGTACAAAAATGTAAAGGAATGCGCAAAGGTTCGCAAATGTGAAAAAGAGGCACAAAATAAGCCCAATGTAAAAAGATGCACAAAAATGTGCCAGATAATTGAAAAAGATGCGCAAAGCGCCACATGTGGTAATTCTCTTCTTTCCAGATTCTTTCAATCTCTTAATTCAAATTGATCTTATGTTCATTTATATTTCTATTGAACTTTGAAATATAGAATTTTTATTCATCTCTCTTGTAATGATTTTCTATATCTCAAATGTCTAAATTGAATCATGTCTTTGATAAATTCTTCTTACTTACAATGTTATATCACTTCTTAAATTCTATGAATTTCTATGATTTACCTAATGTTATTAGTTTTAGATTGCATACCTTATGTCAATCACTCTTTAGATTAAATTTTCAAATGGATTTCATATAATTACATACATTTATTGTCTATTTCTTCTTCACTTTTTGTTGTTGTCAAAAAGGGGGAGAAATTATTGTGTTTGTGTATTTTGATTTTGTGTCATTTGGCTTGTGTTATTGTATTTTTTATTTTTTGTTAAAGCTTGTGTTATTGTATTTTTTATTTTTTGTTAAAAAAATTTTTTGAAGAACAAAAATATTGTTCTTTAATTCAAAATGCCTCCTTATTTTCATGTATTCATCAATTCAGGGGGAGTTTAGGAGATTTTTTAAATTTGAGATCATATAAACAATAATTGTTTTGCCATCATCAAAAAGGGGGTGATTGTTAAGATAGTTGCTATTTGCATGTTTTACATTTTGCAACTTGTATAGTTTTGATGATTCCAAACATTATTGTTCAAATGTGTAGTTATCTCCTAACAATTTTAGAAGATTTGTATTTGCTCTTGTATGTACTAACATTTCAGGAAAATCGAACTCCAGATTACGAAGACTTCAAATCAAATTCAGCATGAAATACTTTGTGAATTTGAAGCTTGTACTTTTCTTTGAAATAAACTTGAAAGGGAGTGATTGTAATTGAGTGAATAAAAACATACACACACACACACATAAGGAGATCATATAAAATTTATACTGATCGTACGGGATGATATCAGTTCGTACGGGATGATCAGACATTTATCTCCTATTAAGATCACATGAAACGAATAGGAACTGGTCAGAAAAATTTTCTAAGTCCTATTCATTCAGGACGAAATTAAAAATTGTCCGGGATGATTTGTTCTCTGTAAGATCTTCGTCCAGACGAAATTAAATTATCGTACATGACGATTTGCTCTCTGTAAGATTTTCGTCCAGACAAAATTAAATATCGTCTAGGACGATCTGGTCTCTATAAAATTTTCGTCCATACGAAATTAAATTATCGTATATGACAATTTTCTCTCTGTAAGATTTTCGTCCAGACAAAATTAAATATCATCTAGGACGATCTGGTCTCTGTAAGAATTTTGTCCGGATGAACCAATTTTCGTCCAGATGATACAACCGACTTAGAACGGTTTTTCTACAGTTTTTTGGAACCGACCTTGTAATAAATGTTCGTACCAGACGAACTTGATTCGTACGGGACGATCAGCTTGTACGAAAACATTTCGTACACATATACAAAGAGGTTTGTTTCAAGGCTTTTAAGTAATATCGTCCAGGACGATCCACGATCGTACGGGACGATCCACTGCGTACAGAATTGAAAACTTGCAGTTTTTGGGCGGTTTTTCTTGTCTTTTGTATAAATAATCCAAATTAGACTGCCACCCAATCTTTTTGTCATTTGATCCTCATGCCTATTGAGAGAAAAGTCAAGGAGAGAGTGTGAGAGAGCATTCAAAGGAGGATTCCTACCACTGGAGCGTGAAGGCTTTATTTGGTGTTTAAATGTAAGAATCTCTACTTGTGAATTGGGATTACTTCACTCTTTTCTTTCTTCCTTTTAGATTTCTTGTGAGAAGATCTGTCAAGGAGATCCAGTTCGCTGCCGACACTTGGAGAGTGTGAACAGCCGAAGGGTTCGCTGCCTACACTTGGAGAGTGTGAACAGCCGAAGGGTTCGCTGCCTACACTTGGAGAGTGTGAACAGTTGAAGGGTTCGCTACCTACACTTGGAGAGTGTGAACAGCCGAAGGGTTCTCTGCCCACACTAGGAGAGTGTGAAAGGACAAACGGTTCTCTGCCAACACTATGGATTGTGTAAAAGGACGACGGTTCTCTGCCGCACCGGGTAGTGGTGAAAAGAGTGTTTGTAAAGGCTTCTCCGCCTTGCTGTGGGTGCAAAAAGAGAGTCACTATTGGTATTAGTGCAATACTCAGAGGGTGCCTCTGGGGAGTGGATGTAGGTCTGGTTTAGACCGAACCACTATAAATCTTCTGTCATTTACTTTACTGCTTTTTATTTTCCGCATTTTTCTTTTGTTTAAAAAACTCTGTGGTTGAAAAACGTTTTCTATAAAAACTTAATAAAAATTTTCATTTCGGTTCAACACATTTTCAAAGAGGGTTTAAATTTTAAAATACCAATTCACCCCCCCTCTTGGTAGCCTTGGGACATTAACTTAGGTCTAACAACCTATTTACTAGACTCAACACATAACATATCCCTGATTTTTTTTCTAGTAGTATAGGTAGAGAGAAACTCATATAGTCTTCTAATTTAAGTGCACAGAAAACAAATTTAAGTATTTAGCATTATTTTTTGTAAGATCTCTATCCTCATTGCTCCATTCACTAAAAGGTGTTTCAACTATGATGCCATTCTTAAACGCCACATGCAAAATTCAATTAATTATAAAAATGTAGATATATAAATTTTCTTAAAATCGAAGGGAAAATGTTTAAATAAAGGTTGATTGGTTATTGAATAACCCTCTGTAGTGTTTTTATTCTGGAGGTGTGCCATGGATCATTTTCTCAAGTTTTTTAAACCCTAATTCTGAGACCTGCTCTGATACCAAATAAAAGTTCAATTTGGGTTGTTAGATCGGCTTGAACTACAAATCCATATAGAGTTGGGGGGGGGGGGGAGGGTGAATAGGTATTTAAAAGTTCCCTTTAAAAATTCCTTTTGAAAAAAAAGTTTGATTTAACAATAATATGATAACAAAAATCCAAACAAAAATTTTTTTTTGAATTTAAACAACATTTACAAGGAAGAAATTTTTTTAATCTTTTGTGTGTGCAAAGGCAAGATATTCTATTTATACAAAATGACATACTTATAGATCACATATTTGTGATAAGTAAAATATAAGATAATATAAATAAAGAAAAGTGATGGTAAAATGTAATAATAAATACACTAGAATTTAATAGTGGTTTAATTAACCTTGACCTACGTTCACTCCCCGGAGTCATCCACTATGAGTATTATACTAACACTAGTGACTCTCCTTTTTCCACCATAACAAGGCAAAGAAGCCCTTAAAAATAAATTCCACCTCATCGGTGTAATAACTAATCTAATTCCTTCCACCTTCATGGTATAATGGAGTAGCCGAATCCCTTTCACCTTCTATGTGCAGTGGAGTGACTGCATCCTTCCCATGAATAGCCACTTCCTAGAGTTTCCCTTAATAAAAGATACCGACCTTAAAAGAAGAAATTGTGTGTGTATGATTGTTGCCAAGTTAGAATACACCTAAATATGACTTTGACTCAAGAAATATAAAATTAAAGAAAATGTAAATTAAAAACTCTTTCAAACATCATCCTATTCTGCCTAGTCTTGAGTAATAAATCTTCATTTAATTTTGTATCATGTACCTAAAATGCTAGTACACACAAAAGAAGATATACAATATAGGTACTAGGAGAAATAAAGAGTCAATCAATAATATTTGTTATCATCAAAATCACAAGCTCAAGATCCTAGATTGCAACACTTAAGGGGCTATATTAATGTTAGACTTAAAGCTATTATTATAGTTAAATTCAATCAAAGGAATGTTGTCTTTTTACCTACCAAAAAAATCTTGAATAAAGTCTTAGATCTTTTAGTACATAAATAGTTCTTTTAAACTAACTCTCTATCGGCAAATGAAAAGAAGTGATAAAATGTAATTTCATTTCTTGATTTCTCTAAATACTCCATAGTCTAGAAGTAATCTACCAACACTTAGAAATAATGACCTTGGGTATCCCATATAGTATAATAATTTCAAGAACATAAACATATGGTAACTTTTTTATAGAATTAGTTTGTTGTGGATCATATGAAAGTGAGTAGACTTTGTCAGATGGTCCACAATGACCTGAATAACATCATATCCTTTCCTTGACCTAGGAAAACTCACCTCATACCACTTTCACTTTGGAATGGGAAATTTCTTTAACCAATTAAAATCTTTATATTTTGATACAAAGTTAACCTCGTATTTAAAAAAAAAAATTAAGCCACTAGACCATACATTTTAGATCAGTATACATTTCATTGCTCCTAGGGTGACTAATATAATTAGAATAGTGTGACTCATACAAAATATAATTTCTCAAATTTGTACCAATAGGAATCCACTATCTATCTTCATATAATCTAATACCATAATCATTTACTTGAATTTCAAATTTCTTACTAGACTGAATTTGATCTATTAGCTTTTACTATTCATCATCTAGCTTTTGAGCTCCCACAATACTTTCTTGTAGAGTAGTTTGTATAATTAATTAAGCAAGTGCACAAAATTTTAGATCAATTGGTTCTACCATTTCCATTTTTAACCTTTTCATGTCATGAATCAAATAAGCATCAAAATTAAATAGACTATTTACTATTCCAAAAGATTTTTTACTCGGAGCATGTACTACTACATTAGCCTTATCAAGCTGATAGTGCATGCTCATATTATAGTCCTTTATCAACTCATGGAACATCTTCTATCTCAAATTTAATTCTTTCTATGTGAAGATATACTTCACAAAATAATGGTCAGTGAAAATATCACACAATAACCTATAAAGATAGTTCCTCAATATTTTTAGAGAGAAAATAATACCTTCTAATTCTAGATCATGACTTGGATTATTCTTTCATGTCAATTAAACTCTCTTAAGACATATACTATTATTACCTTCCCATGTTACATTAGAATGCATCCCAAATCATTTAATGAAGCATCACAGAATACCTAAATTAATTTCGTACCATATGGGATGGTTAGAGTTGGAGCTACTAGTAAGTAGTCCTTTGATTTTTGAAAACTATACTCACATTCACTTATCCACTCAAAAGGCTTCTCCCTCTATGTTAATCTCGTCAAAGGGGTAGAATTCTAAATGAAACCTTTTACAATTTTCCTATAATATCTAGCCATGCCTAAAATGCTATGTATCTCATATACAGTAGTAGGCCATGACCAGATTACAACTACACACTTACAAATGATATATAAAAATTCCTTCATTATTTTCCATTTTCCCTAAAAATGAAATAATTTTTAGCCAGACTTCACACTTGGAGAATTTTGCATGTAGCATATTTTGTCTTAAAGTCTTTAGAATAATACACATATATATTACATGCTCTTATTTAGATTTAGAGAATAACATAATATAATTCATAAACACATAACAGATTGATCCAAATATACCTTTAATAATCTATTTATCAAATCCATAAAAAATAGTGGGTGCATTTTTCACCTCAAAAGGAATGGCTAAAAACTCTTAATCTCCATACATGGTTCCAAATATAGACTTCGCTACATCTTCTTCCTCCACCTTCAAATGGTGATATCTAAATCTCATATCAATTTTTAAAAATATAGAATTTCCCACCAGCTGATCAAACATGTTATAAATCCTAGGTATGGGATATTTATTCTTAATTTTTACCTTATTCAATTCCCTATAATCTATAAACTTTATTATTGTTCCATTACTTTTCTTCACAAATAGAATGGGTTCACTCCACAGGGATATACTAGGTCTAACAATTCTTTTTTGTACTATTAACTCTTCATCTGTTTAGTTTACATTATATAAAGAGCCTTAGAAATTGGAGTTGTACCCCATAGTACCTTAATATAGAAATCTTTTTCATGTCATGTGGCATACTAATTAATAACTCTAGAAACATATCTAGAAATTTTTTATCATAGGGATGTTCTCAATTGATTCAAAAATTAGTCTGCATCCCTCACAGAAACCATAAATATTGTATTCCCCTTTGTCGATAGTTTATCAATTTGTAGAGTAGATATCAGATAAGATAGTAATCCTCTAACTCCTTTAAAATAATAAATCTTATTATCTATAGATAAGGTTAGCCACTTCTTCCAAAAATCTATGTGACCCCATATTGACTCAAAAATCCCTAATAAAAATAACATCAAACTTAGATAGAGGTATCCCTATTATATTCAATTTTCATTTTTATATCTCACACAAAAACATAGCTAGCTATTATGTAATTTTAAATAAGCAAAATAATATATACTAGCTCCACCGATAGCATATACTCGTCGATCCAATTTGATCATTTTGATAGCAGAGACATAGATAAACGCTTCGTTAGCAGAGACAAGAGTAGGGCCTGAACTCTTCACTTTAGAAGAGGGGCAATGGTAGGTAGTTTTGCAGGACTTTCTCTAACGCCGCTTCCTCGTTTGACGTTAGAGTGGAGTGTTAGGTTAATAGAATAAAGGATAATTAATAATGTAAAGTATTTTTTAGATACGAAGGAATGGCTAGCCCAAAAATTAAAAAGAATGTGACATGAAATAGTAAAAATGTAAGTTGTACATGTAACCACATCAAGGAAATTTATGGCCTTATGTCGAGTCAAAAAATTTACTTTTGCTTAAGCAAGAGCTAGAGTAATAAAAGCACCAAGCTCTCTCTAACTAGCTGCAAATTATCTACTAATCAATGGATCACCACCTTAACTAAATTATCTCTTTATTAAAAGATTTGGTGGGATTTATCTAGGTCTCTTCACCTTCCTAGAGCTATCAACTCTCACCTCATATTATTTATCAGGTCTAACATTTGGATAATAAACCATCCTATACCCAATATGGTTATTACCTAACCATCATATAGTGCTGACACACATGTCTCCCACCATAGCTCTGATAGATAGGTACTCTACTACTAAAACTTATAGAAACTTTCAGTGTTGCTACTAATAAATATAGATATAGATGGACCTATCCAAGAATATCTAGGTTTAACTCTACCCCTCTTTACGTTGAAATGACCCCTAGAATCCTCTCCTTCAAATCTCTTCCTACTTGTTATCCACCACTACTAGATAGATGTTATATCATTCTCTATCAAATGGGCTCTCATTACGAGCTAAAAAAATTAGAAATATAGAATATCACTATATTCTTTCTCAAACTATCTTAGAGCCCTCTTAAAAGTCTATATCACTTTTCCTCAAATGTACTATTAAATTGAGGAGTATACTTAACTAGTGTAATAAACTCTACCTCTTACTGCATCATAGTCCTACTTCCTTGAACTAACCTTAAGAATGACTCCTATGTTTGTTGTTTAACAAAAAGAGGTACAAACCACTTTAGGAATGCATTAGTAAACTCCTCCCAAGATATCAAATAATTTAATATCTCCTTAAAATTTTCTATCTACTGGCCCAATCACTAGCACTTGCCCTCTCCATCAAATAAAAAAATAGCCAAAGGAGCTTTCTTGTCAACCATACTCTCTATACTATCAAAAGTCTTTCTAACCTCAAAAGATAATCCTCTACTACTTTAAATCCTATAGTAACCTCAAAGCACATAGGCTTTAGTCTTTAAAACATTTGCAAATGTTTTAAAATATCATTAGATCTAACCCTAAACATCCCTTTATGGGCCTTGCCTATTAGTCATGCTACCAATCATGCAACTCATATTAGAAATAGAAGTAGAAATGATAACTCTTGCAAAACTCTATGTTGGTAAATGGTAAACCATAACTTAGTAGGCTACACTGAACTTTATTAAATTTGTTATAAATAAATGATAGAATTTATGCATGGCTTAAGAGAATAGAAAAATTGATTATTCAAACAAAACCATAAATAAAATGATAATATAATGGAACAATAATAGATTACTTAGAATAATGCCATAATCTATAATATCTCATAACAAATCTAACAATTAAGAACATAGAATAAATCATAAAACTAAAAATAATAAACACAATACAATAATACTAAAAATTAATCATATCACATTAGTTTTTGATTGAAAAAGTGTTTGGAGCCTTTTTAAAGGTTAATTATCTTTGGGAGAATTTAATTGCTAGAATTTTAGTTTTGAAATTAAACACTTCATTATGAATAATATATCACCCCAGGAGGCAAAAATATCATTCCCTAATAGGTTTTGATTGCAACTTTTAATTTATCCTGATCATCATAGTAAATTCAAGCAAGGATAACATATAACCCCAAAGGGTCAAAATGATATTTGATCGAGTGTTTAACTATAATAATCAAGATAATTTCATATTCAATGTCATGATAATAGAATGAAATATCTTCCGTAAGAAAGAAGATATCATATACTATCAATCATTTGAAAAAGATGATAATGATCGTCAGGTTTGATTTTTCCAAAGATAATAAATTGAAGTTTTAAAAAATATTAATTTTGAAAATTGATTTAGGTTTGAAAATCTCCAATGAGCGTAAGCCCTTGTAGTTAATTATATCATAGGAAACTAGAGTTTCTTATGAATACTCTTGATTAAAATAACATTAGAAATTTTATTTTGAATTTTCAAAGATTGATGTCAAAGGAAGCAAGGTTGGAAATTATAAACGGATTGGATCAAAGTAGAAGACTTATTTTTGGAGGTTAAATGAGGAAAAGTAGAGGGATTCTAAAACATTTTAGAAGCACCCTAGCCTATGCTAAGTGTTAGGCTTAAATTTGGATTGAAAGAGATTTTAGTTTGAATTATCCATTATATTAAAAGGTTGGGATTAGATTCTTGAAGGTTGAGGTCTTATAGTCTGGACCTGCCTCAAAACCTGAGTCTAAATTGGTTGCTAAAAATCTGTAACCTGAACCTAGCAAATGCAATTCATGATATGGACTTAGCCCTGCTTGGATTGGGGAGCTAGCTAATTACCTAAGCGTATTAAAACTATGTATTTATCCCCTTGTATGATAGATTGGTAAGACTATTGATCAAAGTTTAAAGAGTTGAAGCTGATGTCTAGAGAATATCCTAGGTGTCCCATTTGTATATGTAGGGTGTTATGAAGCTTAAAGTAAATGTAATTAAATTGCTTAGATATTTTTAAGCTTGTACCGGATGTAATGGATGCTAGTTCACTTGATAAATGCTTAAATTTAAAATGATCAATTTTAAAAAAGGCTTAAAAATAGATTTTTTTTTCCTTAGAGATTACACAACTTCCCCTTGACAGTACCGCACCCTAATAGTTAAAGTTGCCTACTAGAACCCGTAGGTTGGGAGGTGCCTAACAACGAAGAGAAATAATTTAATATGATGCATGAAAAAATCTTAATGATCCAAGGTTACTTCTTAAAACCGTTACAGTTTCTATCTCAGCTTAAAATATTTAAACTTAATTAAGGTATTAAAATAATTTATCATTCCCTCATGAGCCTCTGATTGGGTTATAGGCTAAATCAAAGATTGACATGTAAAATTACCAAAAAACTACTAAAAGTATGAAATCTAAATCGCAGAGTAAGTACATCAATCAATAATCAAATTAATTAAATTAATATTCAAATTAAAAGTTTATGTGGCAAGTGCCGCTTAATCTTATAACCCATGGTCTATATAAAGTAAAGTGGGTGGATACCACTGACAATAA
The DNA here is from genome assembly GCA_022539455.1 of Dendrobium nobile. Lineage (NCBI taxonomy): Eukaryota > Viridiplantae > Streptophyta > Magnoliopsida > Asparagales > Orchidaceae > Dendrobium > Dendrobium nobile. Next base: position 28,287,577 of record CM039733.1, on the reverse strand, counting down.
CCTGGATTCTACTTGTAAGACTCATGTAAATTTAAGTATGTGATTCTTCTTGATCTTCACTTCTTTATTGTTCTGCAAACTACTTGGATCCATCAAGTCTGGATATCCAAATGATAAGAAATTCTCTTTTGAAAGGGTTTTTTTTACATTTAATTATTTGAAAATTATCTAGTTTTTGATCTTCAAATGGATAAGAACTCTCCTATGGGGGATTTTCTTTTCTCTTTAGATTCCAAATTAAATTTTTATCCCATTTCAAATCACTTTTAATATACAACTCTTGACTCAAATAAAATTATATTTGAAAATAAAAAAATTCTAGACTCAAATATCCTGTAGGGGTTATCCTAAATAGTTAATATTAAATCATCTCAAGCAGTTATATATTAAAATTAAAATACTCAAACTTGTCACACTTAGCTATGCTATTTAAATTTAAAAGGGGGATTTAGCATTTTTGAAGCATGTACAAAAATTTAATATTTATAATTTTTGCCTCCTATACTTTTAAATACCTTGTTTGAGCATTACCATATGCATTAGATTATGTTAGCATTTAAATCGCCCCTAACATAAGGGAAAATCTAACACTAATCAATCACATCATAGGGTGTCAAACTTAAATGAACAATAATAGCAATCTTCTTGCTCTAATAACTAGTATGTAGTGAAAGCTTGAAAAACTAGCACGCAGTAAAAAAGTAAGCACTAGCCTAGCCTAAATTTAGAAGTTGTGCCTTAACAAACCATCTAAAATGTGTGAGGTAGCCTGTGTGTCTTGGATATGTCTTATATAGGATGATGAATTAGATTTGCTTGATAATCTAGTTGGTTGAAAGGTTTAAAGGAAAATTTTGATTAAAATCTAAATCTTAATATATTAATATTAATTTTTAAATGTCTTTTTAAAGATTGATTGGTTAAGATTTATGGAGTTAACGTATTTTGATTGATTTAGTTAGTTGCTATTTTAGAACTGATTTATTTAATTTTGTCATCAATCGATTCATGGCATTAATTTACAGGCTCAAGGAGTTAGTCCTCCTTAGGACACATAGCCCCACAGCCTGAGGTAGTCCAACCTAAAAACCTAGTTGATATAATTGAATTAAGAACTTTAAATTTGGTTAAATTATTAATAATCAATTGATTTTAAGGTTTTACACTCCATTGAATCCATTTATGGCATTATTTCATAGGCTCAGTGAATTAGGCTTTCTTAGGACACGTATACTACAGGAAAATCACCACTTACTAGGGCACGTTCTGACAGTTTATATGGCTTTTTTATGGTTTTAAAAATTATCAGTAGTTTTCTGGTAGTTTATGATCCACCAATATAAACTGCATAGGAAACAAATTATGGCAGTCATTTTCTAGTGGGTGAGTGTTCTGAATGTTTTCTGGTGGATATAATAGCCGGTAAATTCTGGTAATCAAAATGCTGGCGATCGTCCGTTAATTACCAGTGGTTTATCAGTCATATTAAATAACCAGATTTGCTGTTGGCTTAGGTGCCAATTGGCCGTTGGTAATTATCGACTGCTAGATTAAAATACACGTGGCATTTATAAACCATATGATATTGAAGTTTCCAGCAGCTAAATAGTTGGTAAGAAGCTGGAAACCTATAGCATTTTCAAAAAAAAAAAAATGACAGACCCCCTTTATTTAAACTAATTTCCATAATACATGCACAAAATTCAAACATATAAAAAATAGAAAATTTAAGGGAAACACACAACTACACTCAACCCACATAAATGGAATCCAAAATCAATATAACATTGCATATGAAATAACAAAACACATTTAGATGTTCACATGCATGAGAAAACCATAGTAAAATATAATATATGAAATTTATTGTCAGATGTTTAAAATGCACAAAAAAGTTCATCAAACAAATAATATCATTAATCATCCTTCGTGTCCTCGTTGCCCTATAATTCAAGTGTCAGCTCTTACTCTTTCTACTTCTAATTTTTATCTCGATATGATTGTAACTCTGCTTGTATCTCATTTTGAATCTTTCTCATCTTCTCTATCTCTCTCATTAGGGTAATAACCCTCTAGCTAATAGATTCTTCAGCTCCACCAACATCATAGAATACTGATGTAGATGAATTGCCCTCAAAAGCATATCCCTGTAAACCTAAACTATAAACCCTCCCCCTCTGCCTTCCTCCAACAACATATGATTACGTCTGATACTCAAAATACTTGGTCGATCCAGAAGATGATCGGTCACTAGTAGGGTGATGACTTTCTTGAACTCGTATAAAATCCTGCGAGAATAAATCCATAAAATAAATTTATATTTATTTTATTATGTACTAAAAAAATATACTTACATGATCTTTTTTTGCCTTCTCATCAACCCACTAATGGTCATCTTTTTGTTGGTGAGTCCTTGTATTCAACTCTAGTGGTGTAGGCCAAGAAACTCTTTTTATAAATAGAAGATATAGTTAAAATAATATATATATATATATATATATATATATATATATATATATATATATATATATATATATATATATATATATATATATATATATATATATATATATATATATATATATATATATATATATATATATATATATATATATATATATATATATATATATGAAACTAATTGAAAGCTTTTACAAGTCATTGTATATGTTCAGTATGAGGCACTGATCCACCATAATGAAGAGAGCTTCCTAAACCCCTACAATCAGATAATATATTTTGCTTATTTTACTTTCATAATTTAATGAACTCAGGGCTCGCCCAAGCTCTGCTCAAATATGCATATACTCCCAATCCAATCCATATTGGATGCTCTCTAGAATATCTAATTTCTGTGAATATGTCCCTAAGATGAGTCGATCCTCTCCTCCCAAAATTTATTCTGATCCTCATGCCTTGCTTAGGTAACTACCTAAAATCTTTTTGTAAAACATAGACATAATAAGTAATATTAATACAAATAAAATAAAAAATTTTAGGTAATGATAAATAAATATAACTAAAATTTTCTAAACTACATATCTCTAACTTCCTTTGGGATCTTCTTCCATGATAAGTAAGGAGCATCATATTTACTCCGTATGATATCTTGAATCTTGTGAGTAGGCGGCCTTGAGGGATTGAAGCTGCAGGTTAATATTTTTATTAAGAATATATAATATATCAAATTACAATAACTTTATAAAATAAATTAAACTTATGTAGTGCCCTCAGGCTCAATGTATATATGCTTGTCTAATGCAGGTACAAGATCCCCAGCACTAACCTCTATATATATAAATGGTCCACCATGTTTTGGCAACATAGGATATGGGTAATAATAGGGTTGGGGGTTAGGAGGGTAAGGGATGCTGGATGGAGAAGTTTGTGATGTTGGTAGGGGATAATATGGATTGAATGGAGCTGCATGTGTCTGATCTGGATAGGGAAATTGAGGACTTATAGACATAGAAAGGAAGTACATAGAAAAGAGTGGTGGTACTCCAACCATAGGTGGATCTGATTATCCTTAACCCTGCTTAGTGGGGGATTGCAACTGAATCCTAGGTGGTGGTGATGGTATCACTAGTGGAATTAATCTCTTCCCCTCACCTTCATTACCTTATTTAGGCCTACTTGGTCCACTACTCAAACGTTCCTTACATGGGGCTCAAAGTAGTACGAGTAGCAGTGAGTGGTTTCTTTAGACAAAAATGCTTCACATATCGATCATTTTGGTCATGTTTTATTCTTAACATATTTTTTCAACTTGTTCAAATATCTTTTAAATGATTATAATTATCAATTACTATCAAAAATATATTAGAAAACATATTAAAAACATGTTTCAACTCTCAAAAGGGTACATCCAATAATATTATAAAGGTCCACCAACTCTAACTTCATAAGGTAGATGGACTAGAAGATATTTTATAGAATCAAAGAATCCCGGGGGAAGGGGAAAAGTTTTTTCTAACTTATATTGGATGATTGGTATATTCTCCTTGCTCCTCCGTAAAGCATCTTCACTTAGTTTAGATGAATATATGTCTTTGAAGAAAATGATAAGCTTTGTTAACAGATTTGATATATAATCTGGTAACATACATACTTTGATCAAAAGGATAACCTCTATAATTATGTGATAATTATAACTTATTAGTCCAAATAATCTCACAGATTTAAGATCTACACATCATCTTAAGTTTGATCCATAGCCATCAGATATTTTTAAACCTTTAAACCACTAACATATTTATCTTTTTATTCTAACATGAAAAGACTAAGGGGCTTTGGGCTTCATTATTTTTCTATCACTGATTGTTACTCACCGATAGTACTCTTTAATGCCCATTCTAGCTTTGATGTTATCCTTGCTCTTACCTTTAACATCCATAATTGTATTAAAAATGTTATCCATAAAGTTCTTCTTAATATGTATAACATTCAGATTATACCTTATCAAATTTGTTCTCCAATATGATAATGTCTAGAAAATACCTTTTTAATCCAATTATGTTGAACACCATATCCAAAAAATTTACACTATAATAATATTGGAAAATAAAAAATTGATGAAATTTTAAAAAGACTCTATTGTATGCCATCACCACTTAATCTGGGTGGAGAAGGTAACCTCTCAACTCTATTTTTAATAAATATTTCTTTATTTCTCCTAAATAGATGATCAACAGGTAAGAACCTATGATGAAAATCAAACTAAGTATATTTTTTTATGTTTTAGTGTAAAAGATTATTATTCTCTATACAATAAGGGCAAGCTAATTTTCCTGTTGTGCTCCAACTTGACAACATATCAAAAGTTGGAAAATTGTCAATGGTCTAAAGCAATGCAGCTTTAAGGAGAAAATTTTATTTGGTTGAGATGTCAATGTTAGGACACCTTTCTCTCATAAGAACTTGAGGTTATTAATTAATAATTTCAAAAAAATATCAATTTTTGCTTTTGGATTATGTGGTCTAGGTATTATAAGTGTTAAGAATATGTACGGGGTAGTTATATACAATATATAGTGGAAGGTTATATGGTGTTAGTATAATTGGCCAACAAGAGTACAGTAAAGCTGCCTGACTATATAGAGTAAAACCATAAGCACATGATCCCAATCTTATGTTACATGGCTCAATAGAAAATGAAGCATGCATTCAATCAAAATGTTTCCACTTATCAGCATTTGATGGATAAGAAAGAACACTACTGTTTGCTAATTTCTCATTATACCATCTCATATAACATGCTGAATTCATTGATGTGTAGAGCTGCTGAAGTCTTGAAATAATCGGTAAATAAAATAAATGGGAATATGAAACATCTTTCTTTGGACAATATTATTTTCCTGAGTTTTATTTAAACCTAGGCACATTATAGGTGCGATAATAAACTTATGTTACATTATCCTTATAGTATAACATACATCCATTTCTATAATAATCAATTTTCAAAATAGTGAGACCCAACTTGAATACTAATTTCTTTATTCGATATAAATCTATGGAGATTAAATTGTCTAGTAGATTTATTTCCTTAAGAAGATGAATAAAGTCAGTAAAACAATCATAAGGAATATTATATTCAATTTTGATACTTAGCATCCTCATAACAATTGATAATTATGAATGAGTTTTGTAACCATCCCAATTTGGTTTTTGAGCTGCATGTAGTAACTTAAAGAATTTTTTAGTTTCTGCATTCAGTGGCTCTTCCATTCTAGCCCTTAAATTAAGACTTGTTACATTAAAAAAAAGTTCTTCATACGGTCTACTCATTTGATCCTCATCAACTATTTTAAAACCTGTGGATAAACCAACATGAGTATCTCTGTATGGCTCATACTCGCCATGTGAGGAACAAATCTAATAGTCTGGAAGAAATCCTCTATGATATAAATCAGCCTTTACATCATCGAGCTTGAGGAATGTTTGATTTTTATGCTTTGAACTTGGACAACTAAATATTCCATCGAACTTAAATGATGGTAGATGAGATGCAACTTGAATAAAAGTCTCAACTCCCTATATAAATTCATCTGTCAATCCTATTTGACCCAGTAACAATTTGTTATACATTTAATATCTCTCTTCTTAGATAGTCATTTGGATGTTAAAGAAGATATTCCCTACATGGTTGTGAAATCAATTATTAGAAAATATGAAGCCTTAATTTTTGTTTAAATCTAAGAAAAAAATATCATTTCTAATATTTTCTAACAAAGTCTTTTTAGGTCTGCCTCTACCTTTGTTAAAATAGGTAAAATCTAATACCTCTACGTTTCTAATCGGGTCATTAAAAGGCTGTCATTTTAAGAGACTAAATCATCTAAGGTGACTTTTTGTTGATAATTTCCCCATCTATTTCACATTCAGTCTGAACAAGATATCCAATATATGTAAAAAAGTGTACTCTTATTAATGTCTTTATCACCAAAATTCATAATCTCCTCATGCGAGAACCTTTACAATTTAAGTTAGACATCCATAATTCAAGTTTACCTTGAACTCACTCTCTTACCAATAAAAAGAATATCATTAGAAAAGGCAGACACCAAGATAAATCCTCTTGCAAATATCTATTAAGAACATCTATGATTAAAGTAAAAAGATAGGGCTTAAGGTTGATCCTTGATGTAATCAAATTGAAATAGGAAAATACTTGGTCAAACTATCTACTGTTTGAACACAAGTAATAGCTCTTGCATATGTATCCTTAATGGCTTAAATATAATCATTATTAACATTTTTCTTTTCTAGAACTCTCCATAGCTCTCTTCTTATAGACCATTATCATATGCTTTCTCTAAATAAATAAATATTATATAGGTCCTCATTATTCTCCCTATGATTAAATTAAAAAGATATGGGCTTAAGGTTGATCCTTGATGTAATCAAACTAAAATAGGAAAAATACTTGATCAAACCATTTAATGCTTAAACACAAGTAATATCTCTTGCATACATATCATCTTGCAAATGTCGAGTGAGAAAATACATGACTAAAGAAAAAAAAATTAAAACCAAGGATATCACCTTCGGGCTGGGGCATTCGCAGGACTGGAGTGAGGGCATGTGGGCAGAGTGAGGCATTGACGGGTAGAGTGAGGGCATCGATAGTCAAAGTTAGGGTGTTAGTGGACGTAGTAGGATGCGAGGGAAAGAGCAGTGGCTTAAGGAAAAATAGAACGTGAAGAAATGAGGAGGAAAAGTTGAATGATGTAATATAGGTCAATTTTTAGCATTTTTTGATGGTTTGGATCGCAGGAAAAAAATCACTTAACACCGACGGCAGAACCTTCGATAATATGCGACGCCCAAACAAAAAATTGGTGGCTTATCGACTATTATTTTACCACTGAACTTTCCAGAGGTTTATTATAAAAAAACTACTAGTTAAATTACAGGGGAAAATAGGCGATCGCTCAGCAGCCTGATGTAGTCCATCCTAAAAACCTCATCTTTGGAGTGGTTGTTTTGTATTAAAGGGTTAATTGATTGAATTTATTAATTAAATTAATGATTTTTGGTATTTCGATTGATAATTGAATTTTTTAAATTTTCTAGATAATTTTAATCATTAAATTAATGGGTCAAATTTTGTCCTTTAGATTAAGGTTTATTTATATAAAGTTAGCATTTTTATTAAATATTAGACCTTAGGATGACAAATTAGACAATAAGTTTGCTGGATTTGGAATTTTCTACAATTAGTTATGAATTTTTGAAGTTTGAGTTGAAATTTGACCTAAAGTAGAATTCTAGGGTTTTAATATTTTTTTAAAATACTAGACGTAAAAATGAGTAATTAGGCTTTAATTTTACTAGAATTGGATTTTTTATATTTAATTATGAATTTTTGAAGTTCAAAGTTAAAATTTGAACTCGAGTAGACTAAAAAGTTGACTTTTTGATTTAAAGAAATTTTTGATAGCTTGAGGTTTTTAATAAATATTAGGCATTACATGGAGAATAATAATTTTGAGTTTTCTCAATTTGGAGTTTTCTACATTATAAATTTTTGAAATTTTTACCTAATTTGATTCTTTGATTTAATTCAATATTACTTTTCATTAAGATTTAAATTAAAGTTAAATAAAAGGTCCATGGATGGAGATTTTATTTTTCTTAAATAGAGGATCAATTCATGGTCATTTTGATATATTATTTATAATTTTTGGATTTAATTTTTGATTTATTATAACTTTTTGAAGTTTTTAGGTCCCTAAAAGGGCTAAATTTTGGCTTGCTTAATTTTCTAACTTAATGACCTACAAATCTAGTGAAATTTGGACCTAAGGTGTAAAATATTACTATGTTTAATGTTATGAAGTTTCAATTTTATTTGACGTGTGTATAATTTCCTAAAATTTTTCTAAATTATCTAGGCCTTATCCATAATTATTTTTTTTAGGTGTCACTAGTGTTCAACTGGGTTTCAAACTTTGGTGACCTAACTTTGGGACATATGCATGCACACTATAGCTATTATATAGCTTAATTCTAAGAGTTTGAAGAGTTATAGAATTTCAAAGTTTTGGGTCCAATTAGACCCATCACTTTCAAAATTTATCCCACAACAATCAGCCGAGCATTTCAACCTAGAAAAAATATAGGAAATGCTTAAAATGCTCAATTATTTTCCACTAAAATTTGGGTCCAATTGGGCCACTAGATTGTGAGAAAATGGAGAAAATACGATTTTGATCAAACCCAAATAACTCATAATTCAGTGATCAAAACACTTTGATTTTAATTTTAATAAATAATAGGGCTCAAGCCCTTTCCAATGAGCCCAAGAACACTCAATTTGGTGCAAAATTATTATTTTTTGGAAATTTAACAATTTTGGGCATTTAAATTAATTTTTAAATCAATTTTTTTAATTAATAACCCTTGGCGCCAATCAATGGCAAAGATTAAAGCTGAAACAGTAGTGGCATGCCATATGGCGACACATGGAATCCATATAGCGCTCATATGAGTGCCACTTAAATACTTCAGATCGATGATCCAATGGTCTAGAACAATAGCATGCAGAATAGATGGCCTGGATGCATCCACGTCATCTATTTCAACCATGAATCACACACATTGGAATTCCTCAGGCATCCGCATTTCTAGCTAGACAATGTGGTCGATTACGAGCTATCTAATCTAGCAAAAGGAAAGATCAGACGGTCCATATCTACCCAGAATGAAAAGCTCAAAAATTAGCTGAATTTTCAAAAGCCCATAACTCTCAAAATACATAACCAAATTCAACAAAATTTGAAACAAATGTTAAAGGTAACATAATCTTCCAACACTTCAAGTTTGAAGGCTTCATGTGTTAAAGATTTCTATATTTTTCAAAAGAATTTTTAATAGAAAATTTGAGATATCCTATAATTCTGAGGATAGATTTTGATGTTTTTGGGCTTGTCAGAAAGATAATTTGATTCTCTACAACTTTGCTGAAAAGTATAGGTGATGTTGATGCCTAGATTAGAATCCCCTAAATTAAATATGTTTTCTCTCTTTTTCTCTCTCTTTTCTCAAATTGGGTTCTTAAGCTTTGTAACAGGTTTGGAAAAGCTTGGGGAGGCTTCTCTTATAGTTGGAGAGCATAAATGATCAATAGGATGAGCTCAAGGCTATTGGAATTAGAGATTTTGGAAGATAGGAGGGTAAGATGAGCTTTGGGAAGGTTTTTTGGCATTTTCCCTTTATCCCTAATGATTAGTAGATTTGATTAAGAGAGTGTGAAGCTTTAGGTTGCTAGCAAGTTCTTCTTCCAGCCACCTAAATGCATGGATATATGGACTATTAGAAGAATTTGGCTTGCCAAGGTGGCAAAGCTAACAAAGCATTCATTTTTGACTTATTTGACTATTTTGACTGGTCAAAATAATGTTGCAAATCTATTTTCATGACTTATGTTTTGATGATTGACAAACACTATTGATTCTCTTGGACTGCTTGTTATTTCTAACTTTTCAGGAATCGAAGATCGGACGAACAAACGAAGCCAGTTCAAGATTGCGTAGGTTAGGGTTGAGTCAGTCTGTAATTTGCTTTTTCTTGTCTTGAGTCTATTTGCAATATTCAAAGAGACTGATGCTAAGTAACCCTACACACACACACTTGAGAGACTCACATCGGCCAGGACAATATTTTTATCGGCCTGGATGATTTAGTTTAAAACAGATATTCTATTCGGGATTCTTAATTAAGGCAGCCGTCATTACCAGATCATCCTGGATGATACGTGTATCGGCCAGGACAATAAGCTCAAAACAGAAAGAAGTTTCCGCCATAAACAACTAAGGTATTCTATAATTTTTGGTAATCGGCCAGGACGATCTTGGATCGACCTGTACGATATTCATAATTATGCCTTAACTAATAAGACAAATTAAGGAAGTAATTAAGGATGATTGATATGATCATATCATCCTGGACGATCGCAGGATTGGACAGGACGCTCTATTCAAAAATCTTAGTTACTTCTGAACGATAAATATCGGCCAGCACAAATTCAGGGCGATGCTCTGGACGATTTTCCTCTGATTTGAATTGATCGGCCTGGACAATCGTGAGATCGGCCTGGACGATCAAGCCAATTTTAAATCATCCAATTTGCATTCAGGGCGATGCTCTGGCCGATCTTCTGAGATTTGTACTGATCGGCCAGGACGATGTCCATATCGATCTGGACAATATTGTCGGCAACTTGCAATTAATGAGCTCCTTTGAAGCTCTTCTATTTAAGAGATCTTGTTCAACATTTTGAACAATCTTTTTGCTGCTGCCTTGACCTGAGAAGATCTTGAGGAGAGAAACAGAGAGAGGGAGAGAGAGAGAGGATCTTGTGAGGGGGAGCTTGTGAGGGGATTCACAAGGGTTGCTTCAATGATCGCTTGCTTCTTATTCGTCTAGAGTTTCTCATCCGTGGAAGGGTTGGTAGAGGTAAGGATTAAGCATCTGATTGTGGTTCTCTTCCAGCTTCAGGAGGAAGCAAACTGAGATAGGTTCTCTGCCTTGCCGGGGTGGCAAAAAGAGGTTCTTTGTAAAGGCTTCTCCGCCTAGCTGTGGGGGCTAAAGGAGAGTCACGATTGTAGTGCAATACTCGGAGGGCGCCTCCGGGGAGTGGACGTAGGTCGAGTTGATCGAACCACTATAAATTTCTGCGTTCTTACTTCTTGCTTCTGCACTTTAAATTTTTGCACTTATTTTTCTTGTGGTGTGATTTTGGTTTATGAGATTTTACTTCTTTGTGAAAAGAATTTTTTTTAAATACCAATTCACCCCCCCCCCCCTGGTTAGCTTGGGCCAGTTCTACAGGGCTTAACATCCCTAACGAACTTTCAAATAATAATTAGGATGATGTGGCATGGAGGGAAGATTTGATGAGCTAGTTTGAATGAGTTTGGAGAGGGCTTAATGTTGTGGGTTGGAGTCTGACCAAGTCGTCATGAATTTAAATGAAAGCTTAAGTGACTTTGACCAAATTTTCATGAGTTAACTTGGTCAAAGTAAATTTAATTGGACTCATAATGGGTTTGGCTTTGTTAGAACTATACTTCGAAATAGTTTTAAGGGTTTGAAGAAGTTAATTTGGCCAAATGGGTTGGAAATACCCATTTGGACCCTTAAGGAAGTATTAGGTCAACCTAGGTTGATTTGGTCAACAAATTGACTCAAGACTTGGATTTAGGCTCAATAAATCTAAAATGATATTTAAAGTTTGTTAGCGTTTTTTCCAAGGTCTAGAGAGGTCATTGCAGTTAAATTATTTATTTTGATCCTTAAAGAGCTATTTTGGTCAAACTAGGTTAACTTGTTCAACCAAGTTAACCTAGGACCTAGGTTTGGGTTCAACAGGTTTGGTTTTGACATTTGGAGTTAAATGAAAGTGATCTCATGCAATTTGAAAGTCATTTGGTTTAATATGACTATTTAGACCCCTTAGGGGTAATTTGGTCAAAACTGGTTAACTTGGTCAATCAGGTTTGACTAAGATTAGAGCTTGAGTCCATTACACTCCTAATGATGATTAAGAAGCATTAGAAGTGGTTTTTTAAACTTAATTTAAAAAGGCAATGTTGAAATTTATGGAAAACTCCAAAATTGCCCTTAAAAGGCATTTTGGTCATTTTGACCCCTGGTCAATTGTGGGTCAAAGTGAGTCAACCAAAATGTAGTTTAATATTTAACATGTCATAATCAGAGGTCTAGATATGATCAAAGGGTTTTGAGAAGGTTCCAAGGTTAAAATCCACTGGGTGGGAGGTCAAGTGGCATAGACTGTAAATAATTGAAGGTTTTATAGCCTTTAGAAATCAATTTAGTTTTTGAGGTTAGAGACCTCAAATTGAGTTCAAATTTGGAGGGTCGATCTTAGATACATTCTTAATCAATAATCAATTTATATATCATGAATCGAGGGTCATCTAATAGGGGTTTGAAGGGTTTGAAAAATTTTAAGAAAATGCTTTTAGGACCTATGCCTTTAGCCTTAGATTTTTGTCTGGTTTTCTAGATTTGAGCTTGGTTTTGGGTTTGAATGCTTGAATTGAATTATCCAAATCATTTATAATCACATGAATGATCATAAATGGTTGGATAGGATAAAAGCTAGATTGAGGGCTAGATCAAGGTTTAGATTGGGATTAAGATCTTGATAGATTTGAAGTCTGGATAGGTTTGAAGCCTAGATTTGATTTGAATCTGGATTGATTCTATAGTCTAGCTAGATCCTAGGGTATGGATAGATCTAGGGCCTAGATTGGTCCTAGTAACCTCATACAAAAATGAGGTCAGCAATTAACTATAAGAGCAAATCATATTTAATCCCCTTATTCCCTTATTTCTCCCAATAAATATGAAAGTTAGAATTTAATCCCTTATGACTCATATTTGCATATCAGATAATATTCCTTTATAACTCCCAATATTTAGCACAATAGATATTCATAATTTCAAGATTTTATAGCACCTACTCGGACAACATGTTTAAAATTTTAGACCCATATAACTCCCAATAGAGCACATAAAAACTCCAAGTCAATCTTTATAACTCATACAATTCACACAATTTAGAAATATAAACAAAAAAATAATTATATTCATAAATATAGTAAATGTGTCAAAATTGTCATAAAATTTAATATAATGCTTTATGGGCAACAAAATAAATTCAAATTTGGGGTAAACTAGCTCACAAATTTGTACATTTTTAGATCACAAACAAATCACCACACATGGATCACTACTATGTTTAAAAGTTTTTATCATACTATGACACTATTTATTAGTGTGAACATACTTTTTAGAAGGCTTAAATTAGTATAGAATCAAACAACGTAGTGAAAATTCATAAAGAAGGTACCAAAATATGTCGAATATTATAATATAAAATATATCAAAAGTTACGAGGTGAAAGTTTACTAGATGTCTAAATCAACCACTTTTATGTTGAAATTTTAAAATTAAATAAAAAAAATTTAAAACTTTGAATTATTAAAAACTAATATAGGGAAAATATAATCTTTTTTTTATCTAGATAATTTCTCAAATTGGCTTGATGGATGAAATTAGCTTGAAGCTACTGTAATGGACTTTCTCTCTCTAGTATTTCATCCGTTCTCTAGTTGGGTGATCTTTTTGAGATAAATGATTAGATATAATAAGATTAAGTGGAGTTTTATATTTAAATAAAAATTCATTTTACAACGCTATGGTGCTCAAATTCCTAGTGCCATAGAGGTATCTTATATTCCTAAGAAAAATAAAGAAAATTTTGTCGCACACAACCCTTAACACTATTATGCTCCAAAAAATCCAATTTTTTCAATTTTAAAATAAAAAAAATAAAGAGTTGAGTGTTGTAGTGCTCCTCAATATAATGATGTAACACTCTCAAGAGAAAAAATTAGACATGTAAATTTTCTTCGTGACATCCTGTAAGATAAGATTAATGCATTCAGAAATATACAGATATATTTAGATAACATAAAATATAGAAATGCAAGAAAGTAAGACTTACTAGATCATATCCAAATTAGTTTAGAATACTATAACACTGGATATTATATTCTTCCTTCCAAAAATTATTTTCCTTGGCATTTTAATATACATCTTAGTCAAACATGTTAGTTTATAGTTGCCTCATCTCAATTTCCTTCTTTCAAGCAGCTTCTTTATTAGACTATACTTAGACCATTAGAATCTATTTACTTCTTAGTTATCTAACATTATAGGATAGAATTCTTTTATGTTCTTCTTGGTAGCTTAGATTGGTCCACAGTTCAATTTCCCTTTCATAAACTCTACTCAAATCATCATAAAGTCATTTCTTCAAAGAGAGCTCAAGAAAACATATCATGAACTTCAGACTTGTGTTTAAGTAGCAACAAATGATCAACAAACTTTCCAAATTTTTTAATTACCTCAAAAGGTCTAATGTAACTTGGACTTAAGTTCCCTTCCCTTCTAAATCTACTTCCAACCTCACATTTTTTCCTTGTATCATTTTTAAGCCAATCTACAGTTTTTTTGTTGGCATTTAATTATCATACTTCATTCTTCATACTATTTTTGTATGCCTTTCAAACTATTTTCAGGTTCAACATCTCTCTTAGATGGCTAATTTTATTAAACAAATTTATTTTTCTTGATAGGCTTTAGACCATAACCAAAGCCATGAATACATGAAGAAGTTTCTCCTAGATCCTTAGTACAAATGATTGCCTTATCAGTTGTTCCCTCTCATCAATACTTTTTTGAAGTATTTCAATCATCATATCTTGTATACTTTAAGGGAATTGAACACAAAAATTATGAAATCAGGCTATCAATGATATTCCAATAAATGGAATATACACTAACTTTTTTTGCATTGCAATCTTTATAAATATGATTTTTTTATTTCTTAGTAAACTCTTCATTATATAACTCAATTCAGCTTGATTTATACACTATAACATAATACAAGTCATAAAAAATAAAAGTTTTTGTAATTTAAACAATTATAAAATTAGTGATACCTATTCATATTGATGTGTTATAAGGGATTTCATGCCTATCCGTTGAACAAACTCTAGTTTGAAACAATTTTGAGAGTTTGGTCTTATTTTTTTCTAAATTAAAAAAAAAATATTAAATTTAACAATATGATAAAAAATAAAAAAAAAATTTAGTACCAACATTTACTCAACACATGCTTGAAATTAAAATAATTGTATTATGGATGTCTTTTAGGTGTATATTCATCTTGTTATGGTCATATAATCTTTGCTACACATTTATAAGTTTTTCACACAAACTTATAGCATGAAAAAAAATTTCTTCAACGCCTTTGATGAGAATATAACCAAATTAGTAAAGCTTATAAAAACTTTATATTCATAAATATTTCTTTGAGTATTAAAGAAGGCATGCAAGAAATAATTTCATACCTCATATCATCTTATCAAGTTTTCTCCTATATTGAGTATAGAATAGCAACAAAGCATTACAAAGTCATAGAAAATCATTGCGCAAAGTTATTAGCCTAACATATAATAAATCCGTAGTCTTACATTTCTATTAAATTAAAGAAGTACAATAAATTTTGTTGAGTAAAAAAAAAATTGCATGACCAAATAAAATGTCCATGTTGCTCAATAGTCTTTTTATATGATTTTTTCCTTGCTAAAATCCCACCCTAAAGTTTTTTTTATGTTATGGATGAGCCTTTAAGCAAAAAAAAAAAAAAATTCTCTTGCTTATAGTGTGCATCACATAATCCTTCAGATGTGATTGGTCAATAGATATATTAATCCTTACCTATAAAAATTTTTGCATGTAATCAAGTCACTTAAATAAAAGAGCGAGCTATAAATTACTTCCATATATTTTAAATATGCCATCAACTAAAATAATGAATTGTAAATAAAAAATTTGCATATATTCCTACTATTAAAATGCAAATAACACTATTCATTTTACACTATTTACCATTGAATATAATTTAACCAAGCATTACAAAGCATGCACATATTAGTTAGAAAGAATTAAATTTCTTACTATCAACCATTTTAGAAGCATTTCCTTATTAGTATTAGTTACTTACTCCCATCCTTTGCCTTGTATGGGTGCAAAGTTCTAATCAAGATACAACATATGTAAACAAATATGAATTTTGATGTCCAAGTAGCCTATTCAATTCGTCTAAAATAATTATTGATATGTTATCTTTTGTTCTATAATGTTCTTCTAATTCTACACCTATATTTGCACCATGCTTTTTTATGTTAAAAACTACAAATAATTGAACATTATTTTTAATGTTAAATAAGAAGGTCATTAAAATTTATTATAATAATTAAATTTGAACAAGGCAAAAGTAATATACCAAGGGTACCTGTCTTAGGCTCTGGTGCATATAGTTGAGTTTAACCTAAGCTATCACCTGCTAAGCATGATGCTAATGTAGTGAAATTTCTTAAGTTGAGTCAAGTAAGTAGTTAAACAAAAAAGTACTTTTTATAAATGAAATAATATTTATTAAAGAATAGAGTTTAGGCTTGTAATGGTAATAAAAATTAAGGAATTTAACCTAAGAAGCTAAAAAATAGCAACTTGCCATTATTAACAACAAAAATAATAGGTAATGTGTATTTTCTCAACATAGAATGAACATTATTAATAGTTCATGGTGCAAACAAATGTGAGTAATTTGATATTATTTTAGAATTTATCCATTTTTCTAGAGCCATGACTTAATGAATTGCATAAGGAAAAAAATCAAAATTTTAATTAAATGCTAAGATATAAGGTCATTATGATATATGAATGAAATAATATGAAAAGAGAACTTATTATGTATCACTATTGATGCTAATATAAACATTAAAATTCTCTATAAGATTCAGCTGATGTTGCATCATATTCCTTTTCCACATCTTCTTCCCATAGGAAATTAGTAGTCAAAATTTGTTGGAAAGGAAAATTTTTTATAGAATATGAAATTTCTTGCCCCACATCTTCCCTATGTAAAGGACCAACCTCACCAAAATCATCTTAGAAGTTCATATATATTTTTCTCATCTTGTTGATACATCTTATTTACAGTTAGATCATCAGTCTTGAGTTGATGTTCATTCAAATAATTTATGAGAGTGAGATTAAATAAATGCTTATGCTACACTTTTTGTATAATGTATATGCCAATCACCTCTTAACTTTATATCTTGAATGTAAAATACTTGAATATCTTGACTCCTTAATACATAGGGATCATTATCATATCAGGTTTTACTTATATTTATAATAATGAAGTCATCAACAATTATTAAAGCTTTTTTACATTCAAGATCAAACCATTTGCACTTGAATAAAACTACATGATTTCCATCAATATAGCTTAACTCAATTACATCAGTTAAAACCTTATAGAAATCATACTTTTATCATTATGAGAACCCTGAACTGATAAACCAATAATTTGAGTTGATCAATGAATATCATGTTAGTTGTTAAGAAACTTAACTCTTTTAATAATGCACATTGAAAATACATTCACACAAATATATGGACCCATTGCTAGAGAATAAAGCTCTTTGTTAGCTTGCAAGCACACCTGAAAATTCAAGTTCTTCATATATAAGCAAGTATTTAAGTTTGGTGAACTCATGAACATAAAAAAAATGTAAATATAAATGTTAAACAAAATTATTAAAATATGTATCTCACTCTTTCGTAAAACCTGATAGAAATTATTATATTTTCTTTGATGCCTTCTCTTGAATAAATGAATATTCTTTTATTAATTCATTTTCATGTGCACTAAAAATGTTTATAATAGAACTTAATTGAGTAGTAGTACATTTTTTATTTAAATATAGTATTATTGACATTTCAATTGTTCAATTATATATTCTAGGTATGACTTTAGTTCTTCATAGCTATTAAGAACATACCATCAAACTAAATTGTACTCCTTCCAAGGTAATGCAGTGAAGATTTGTTAACCAAAAGGATGAATCCATCTTGAAAATTTAGATAGTGAATTTTAATGCAAATGAATAACATCATTATATTGTTCATCCTTGTTAAATTTACTATTGATGCCACAAACAAATCTAGAGAAAAATGTCAATGACTCATTTGTAATATACCCTTGTGTAATTGATCCTTTAGGACAGACTTGGTTCCTAACATTTTCTTCTTGTATACAAGGTTTTCTAGAATGTAAAAATTTTTAATTAGAATTTGAAAAGATAAAAAAATTAAAATATATAAGAAATATATGATGTTATCAAAATAAGTTACCTTTCAATAGGATACACCCACTTATACTTAACATGAACAAGAAGTTTAACCTCATACAACAAATGAACTACTAAGCAAAACATAATGTCAAAGTAAGCAAGTGGAAATATCATTGCAAACTAATAAAACTTATTGATGATCATGTCCTATAATTTCTCTAATACATCAAATTTCAATTTCCTAGAACACAATAATCTAAAATATCTTAACAACATACTTAAGAAATTATGCATATCCTAATTTAAATATATACACAACCTAAAGGAAGGATTCATTGCATCAAAACATGATAATCGTGAATTTTTTACCCCATAAGCTTAATGTCTCAAATATTTATTAATCTTAATATGTTTGTTGCATAAATATCAAGAAACTTTATTAATCTAATAAAGTTGAGAAACCCTTCAAGTTCTTTTAAAGATAGTTGTTGGTTGAGTTTTGAAAAAGGGGATTAGCTTTTCTTTGGAAAGATACAAAGCAAATAAGAATTAAATTATTTTAGAAATTTTTAATATTTGGAATTTTAGTTTTGAAATTTAACACATTATTATGAATAATATATTTCCTTAAGAGGTGAAGATATCATTCTCTAATGAGCATAAATAACCAAAACTATAAACTTCATTTAGATTATGATAACCAAATTCAGGGAAGAACTATATATGACCCCTAAGGGTCAAAATGATGTTTGATAGAGTATTTTACAATAATAATCTAGATAAAGTATCATTAATTTCATATTCAAAGTTATGATAATAAATGATATATCTTCCCATGGAAAGAAGGTCTCATTTATTTTCAATCATCTGAATATGATGATAATGATTCTCATTGATTTTGATGATTTTCCCAAAGAGAATTAATTATATTTTGAAAATTTAATCTGGGTTCTTTAAACTTCTATAAGAGGATGACCTTTTATTTAATTACAATGTAGAAAACTTGAGTTTCCTACAAAAACTCTCAATTAAAATAATGAAATAATTTTTATCTAGAATTATTGATAAGTGATATCAAAGAAGTGAGGTTTGAATTTAAACTGGGATTGGATCAAATTTGAACACTTATTTCTGGAGGTCAAAAAAAGAGAAGTAGGAGATATTTTAAGATTCTGAAATAGTTCAAAAATAAACCGACCTACCCTATATGTTGGGCTTTAAGTTTTAATTTGAGAAGAAATTTTAGTTTAAGTTGTCATTTTATAAGAGTGGTGGCATTAAATTCCAGAAGTTGGGGACTTAATATTTTGAGTCTATCTTAGATCTTAAATCTAAATTGGGTATTGGATGAAAGTAGCTTGGATCAAGCTAATAGAGTGAAAATTTAGGCTTAACCAGCCTTAATTAGGGCGCCAGGTAACCACCTAGGTACTTATAATCAATGTGTCTAGTCTTTAATGAAAAAATAAGTAAATTTATTGATTAAGTTTTCAGAAGCGGGTCTAATGTCTAGAGAAAATCATAAGTGGCCCGTTGACTTATTTATTAAGATTTATGCTTGAAAATAAAATACAATTAAAATTTTGACTTTTTAATTTGTTTCTAATGCAATGCATGCTAATTGACACTTGAATGCATAAAATGAATATGAGACAGTTTTAAAATAAGGCTTAAAAAATAATTTTATCTTAGAGATTGCATAACATTCTTTTGACAGATTTGTGCTCTAAATAGGCTAGATGGTCTGCCATAATTCGTAAGGGAGGAGGTACTTAAGAAAAAGAGAAGTAATGAATATGTATGCATGTGAATTCTCGATGATCCTGAGCTTATTTCTTAAATTGTTAGATTTACTATATGAGCCTAAAATTTTAATTTAATTTTAAGTAAAAAGATTTTTAATCATACCCTTACAAGCTTCCAAATGTATCAAGTTTAAATCAAATTACATCATGGAAGTAAAGACTAGAAAAGCAGTCAATTTCTAAAAACAATCAACATAAGTTATCAATCAAATTATTTAATTAAATATAATAAAGTCCATGTGGAAAGTGCCACTTAATTTATAATGCAGGGTCTACATAAATTAAAAGTGGTTGTGTACCATGATAACAACTTGGATTCTAATTCTAAATTATGTAAGTGACTTTGAGTGTGATATCTCTCTGTATTCACTTCTTTGCCTTCTTCTCTTCTATGAGCTCCTTGGAGTGGTTCGATCTAGATATCAAAATGAAAAGAAACTCCTCTCCAAAGGGGTGTTTTCTTCTCTTTGGATATTAAAGTCATCCTAACATGGACCTCCAAATGGAATTGATATCTCAGCTTAAAGATTTACATTCACAACACGACTTGATTAAATTACATTATAAATAATTAAAAGAAAATTCTAAAGTAACATGCATGGTTATCCTAGGAAATTAAATAAAATAACTTACATCCCAAGTAGTTATAATTTTGCCTTAAATTAAATCACAGACACACTTGGCCATGTTCATTTAGTTTTAAGGGGGCATAGCATTTTTGCAGCCGTAAAAAATTTCTCAGTTTAAAGCTTTTAATTTTTCCCCATTAAATTTAGCCCTATATAAGCATGACCAATTATTAAAACTCTATGAACATCTAGATTATTTCTAACATATAATTAATCTAACACTCATCACATTAATTTATAGATTGCATAGTAAGTAAACAATCACATCAATTAAATTAATTTACAACCAACATGCAATGAAAACCATGAAAAACTCAACACACACCAACAAAAAAATAAAATACTAGCTTAGCCTAAAACTAGTGTTGGTTGTTCTAACAAACCATCTAAAGTCTGTGAGATATGTTGTATTTTGAATTTCTTATATCGGGTAATTCATTAAAGTTTTCTAGTGCTTTAATTTATTGAAAGGCTTAAGGGATTTTACTTTGAGTTTAAATATCAATGTATTAATATTAATTTTAAAATATATTTTAAGTATTAATTGTTTACTATCTTTATTTGCACTAGGGCCGTGAAGTTTACTTTACCTTCCTTGTAGCTAATTTAATAGTCTCGTAAGACCGAGTTACCTAGTAGTAATTTGTAGGAATTATTTGATTTAATGGGTTAAAGATTAAAAATTAATAGATTTTAATTAAATAGATTAATTACTAATTTGAATTATTAAAATATTTTTTAAATTTAAACTAATTTTTGAATTTTTTTAAATTTCTTGAATTATTTAAGTGCATTAATTAGGGGTAAAATTTTAAATTTTAAATTAAAGTGAATTCTAGGATTTGGGTTTTTTTTCTAAATATTAGACCCTAGGATGAGTAATTTGAAACTAAGTCTATTGGAATTGGACTTTTCTACAACAAGTTATGATTTTTGAAGTTTTGACCTACTTTTAACAACATTTGATCAAAATGTTGACCTTTTGACTTTGAATTATTTTTGGTGGTTTAATATTTTTAATAAATACTAGACTAAAGATGGAGTTAATTGGCTTTGAGTTTGGTCAATTTAAAATTTTCTATAATTACTTGTTAAAATTTGATTTTTACTAATTAATTGAATTATTAAATTTTTAATTAAAAGGGGTCATTAGGTTAATGGAATCTTGCTCAAACCTAATTAAATATGCCCTTAAAAAATTCAAACAGAGAGGAAAAATTTTGGGCATGTCAAAGACATGCCCAAAATTGATCTCCTAATGTTTCAAGTCATGGTGATTTATCCTTATGCTATAATTAAAAAAATATCATTAAGACCATTATTGAAATTAAGTAAGTTTCATGCATAATCATGGCCTGAAACCATAGGGCTTTTGTAGGTCTCTTCATGACCTTTCCAATGAGAATAAGAACCTAATTTGGTCTAGTGTGTGAGGAGATATTAATTTTTTATGTTTCCCATGATTTTTGGAATTATTAAACCCAAAATTACACATTCAGCTATCACTTTCCACGTAGGCACTAGCTGATTGGCCAGGCAATCATTATGGCTGACTATATTATTGTAGGATTTACTATAGCCTTTGATTGTTAATCAGATGGTTATGATTAATACAACTTTGGAATTGTACGATCTAATCTAAACTATTGAGTGAGATCAATTGTTTAAATTGCATCTTCAACCTCTTGCATGTGTCCAAAGTCGTAGACCTTCTCTGGTGTGATCCAAGATATCCCACAAACAAATCTCATCCAAACTTCATAGGAAGTATCTAAATAATGCAAACTATCAGTCCAATTATTAGATCCTGAAAAATTGATGGTTTGCTTCACACTTGACCGCCACTACCTAGCTAAGAGCTCAAGATTGAGTTTATACCTTAGAAAAATTCTCAATGAATGGGTTTTCTTGTAGGAAGTTTGTGGGGAAGTAGACGACCACTTTTTCTTTAGACATCATGGTTAGAGGATCACTAGAAGTATGTCTTCAAGTGGAAGACAGAGAGATTTTTCTAGAGTCCACTCTAAATAATGGCCAGAGAGGACTGAAGAATGAGGAGAAGCTAGGGAATTGCTCAGAAAGCTCTAGGGGAGATTTTTAATAGACTGAATGTGAGTAAATTAAAATAGAACAAAATGCCTTATTCAAACTTCATCCATAACTATGGATAGTTGGGATCGATTGGACCAATGGCTAGATGGCTACCAACTGGACGGGGTAACTCTTCTAAGCCTCATAAGCTCAAGCAAGTGAACTCAGATCCTAGAAGGCTTTTGGATGAGGCTCAAGAAGGAGGGGACCATTGGAGCTCTATTCTCAATCATTATGACTGCTGGTAGCGACAAATCAAGTTAGAGTAAGGTGTAAAGCTCACTAGAGACTAGACGAACTCAACTAATTGTTCAATTATGTAGGATGAAGTCCAATTGATTAGAATGGTATGGGTTGACACAAACATATATGGTTTGGGTCATTTTGGGTTAACCCTGGCTTAGTCAGATGTTGTATTTGATATGGAGGGTGCACTAAGTCAATGACTATCCAATGCAAGTGGGAATTGGGTTGAGTTTGATATGTGATGAAAGTTAACTAAAATCAAAGTGGTGATAACCACTTTGAGCTGTCTTAAAACTTGACCCAAGTCAGCTCGAGGGCTGGGCTAACTAGGGTAGGTGTGATAAACCTAGGGCCATCAAATGCAAGTATTGATTTTCCTTAATAAATCCTTGGCTGATGAATGGCTCAACCCTTAGTGTTTTTTACTACTTTGGGCTAGCCCAATTCCCAACCTAGGCTAACCCAAGGGTTAGATCAACCAGGGTAGGTCCTCTAAAAAAATAATGGCATCATAGAAGCTCAACTTAGCATGAAACTTCCTCAGATGAGTTAGAATGTTGTTATCAACCTTAGGAACATCAATATCAGGACTCGATTTACTAGAAGAATGATTTTATTATTGAGGAGGATTTAGAATTGGATTATTTTTCTCTTGAGGAGGAAATCTAGGGCGTAAGAAATTATGACCATGAAGTTGTACCTCCATGATATCCTCAGAAGGAGAAACTAAGGTAGGGTCAATGCTCTCCGTAGGCAATGCATCGTCATTTTCTAAAGGTTAGTCCGAATCTAAAAATCTATCACGATGGGACTCCCTTGAAGTCAATTTTGGGGAGGTCACCATCTGATAAAATCTCATATTCATCTCCCCCATTAGAGGTCAAATTTAGAAGGTCGAGCTCTAGAATATCTTGTGCGATCTTAATTGGATTTTTATTTTCTTTCAAAGAAGTGTAATTTTGCAATCATAAGGAACCTTGGATAATTTTAAATTACTTACCACTAGTCATTTAACCATGAATTCTTCAAAGTTCCTCTCAAGCTAATCTTTAAAAATAACATAATCCTTTATTGTGTGGCCTAGCATGTAGTGGTAGGGACAAAAAATTGGGATCATCCCTCTTATTTTCCTCGTCTTGCCTCCTAGCCTTCGACAATCCAAAATCTCGTTTCTTTAATGGACTACAAAAAAATTTCTCATCGACTCCCTTTTAAAAGGATAAGGTTTTGCCAATACCTATTTATAACGGGTTGAGTAAAACTCCCTAATGGGTTGAGGGTCTTCCTGGAATGGTTTCCTTTGAATTGGTTGGGGCAAAGGAGCATTAGGTTGACTAATGGAAGTTTTCTCCCCTTATCTACTGAGATTGTGGCTACTCTTTTCTTAAAATACTTTACATGCTTGTCAACTTTCTTCTCATTAGATAGATGCTTTAAGAATGGCATCCAGGGAGCCTATTCTTACAGTTTACTTGCCTTATTATGAAATTTTTCAATGGTTTTAATGGTAAACCCTTTCATGAGAAAAGTAATAGATGCAAGGTATTCTTTAAAAGAATCTCCACTAC
The DNA here is from genome assembly GCA_022539455.1 of Dendrobium nobile. Taxonomy (NCBI): domain Eukaryota; kingdom Viridiplantae; phylum Streptophyta; class Magnoliopsida; order Asparagales; family Orchidaceae; genus Dendrobium; species Dendrobium nobile. Next base: position 28,262,993 of record CM039733.1, on the reverse strand, counting down.
ATGTTTGTCTTATAATTGGGTTTCACACTTCATCAAGGGGTTTCACCACCTTTGGATGTACTTAACCAAAGGCTCTCCAAGCTTATGCTTTTTAACAACCAGATCTCCAACAGTTATTAGTTATTGAGCTCTAGAGAATCTCTTTAAGAATAGATTCTCTAGCTCATTAAAGGTTATCACCAAACTATTAGGCAGATCGACATACCATTCAAAAGAAATGCTGGAAATATTAATGACAAACTAGCAAAATAGTAAAGCATTTAACCCTCTTGTGTAACAACAACTCCCTCGAAAGTGGGCCAGATGCTTCTTAGGTATTTTACACCAGTAAATACTTCAATAGATTGTGGAACAAAGCCCTTCAAGTATCAGAATAGATCATATTCTTTGGGGTAAGGTCTACCCTTTTGAATAGATGTGGTGCCTTGAGAATGGGCTAAGGCCTCTCTTACCTAGGCCTCAATCATCTATTTGATGTCTTTTTTTAGGGGGAAAGGAGGGACTGTTGAAACTATTTACTATACTTGAAGAATCACTGGAGGCTCTAGAGGAACCACTGGAGTTAACTCAGTAATTTTTAAAGTTAACTTAGGCTTCCTTCTCTAATCTCCAACTGCATACATTGCAGGCTACGACTACTTGGGCTTAGGCTGCTGGGTTTCATCCAACAAACTTTGTAAGTCCTTAACTCTCAGTAGCATTTTTGTAACTTTCCTTTTCATAAATCTAATGTGTTCAGCTTTGTCTCTTGGTCTGACTGACCCATCAAAATTAGAATCAATAATGGCTAAGTCTTCCACCCTACCAGATTATTGTCTACTAGGCTCAATATCCTTGACCAATGCCTTGGTTTTAACCATACTCATGTTGGCTACATCATCTTCATCTTCATCCATTAAAAGATCATATAAGTCTAGATTGAAGGCTTCTATGACCTCCTTTTTCTTAAGAATAACTCTGATGCACCACCTCATCAACTAGTCTATCCTCTATTGAATCAAGATTTATAGGTAGGTACCCCTTATAATCGCTCACATCTTTGAGTTCCCACTCTTCTAACTTAGAGAGAAAATATTGAATCTTAAGGTAATCTATAGTGAGGTGTTATTCAACTATCTAATCAATCTTTTCCTCTTCTACATCAGAAACTATTCCTTTCCCTTTGACAATCCTAACGCTTATAATTACAAGGTTAGCATCCTCAGTAGGTTAAGGGGGCATCCACCTTAAGAGAAAATGAAGGAGCTTGAAGGGTAACTCCTACATAAAGTAAGGTGTAGTTCTCACATCCTTGAGTAGGGAACCTAAAAACATCAACATGTACTTAGAAATCTTCATTTCTACTGACTTTCTTGGGAATGTGCTATTTTTTAGGAGATTTGGGCCTCTTGTCCTTGACTTCAATGATTTTCTTGTTCTTATCATCTTCTTGAGTTTTAACTATTATTGAGGCCAATCTTAATGTTCTTAGAGGAGGGATTGGTGGCCTTCAAGGTCGATGGTAGCCTTTACTAGATTTGATTAACACAATCTCCTTTTGTCTCAATAGATGAGAGGCGGGGCACCCAGTGGTAGCCATCTTGTAATATAGAAGTAATTAGCTATTTAACAAACTTTTTGTTCTTCCTCACAAGATGAGGTGTTAGGTTCTTCTCCTCACTTCTCTCTTCCTTAAGAATTTACTTTTCAAACATATGAGAGATCATCCCCTTCATGTGCCGCACATATAGCTCCTTATTTTTACCTTCCTGGGTAGCGCAGCTATGGATTAAATTCCCTAAAATTATAGTCCTTTGAAACTATTTCTCCTTAGAGGCTTTCTTGATTAAATAATCCACCAGGCGTAGTAAAATGCTAGCTATCATAACAACTCTCTCCTCCCCTCGAATAATAGGAAAGAGGTAGAAGTGACTCCCCTTAAGGAGTGGAAAGGAAGCATGAATACGTAACTCCTTAATATCCTTACCTCGACTTAGCCTAGGGATTTCAACTCAGGAACCTTCCTTACCTTAATGATTTTCTTTTTTATTATCCTCAAATAGTTCTTTCTTTGATTCATACTTTTGAAAGTAAATTTAGAGCTTAATCCTTTCTCAAAAACTAACTTAACTTCAGTACACTAAATAGGGGAGTTCAATTTCTCTACCTCCCTAATAGAAGATGTAGTGGGTACATATGTGATAAAAATCTTCTTAGGAGTAGTGGAGTCAGTCCCCAAACCAATTGTGATTTCTACCAAGGGGATGTCCTTTTCCCCCTTAGTAACGAGGTTTAAAACTACACACCATTTGATAGTTAACTTCAGAGTCTTAAATCCTTTACCAAACTAAATGGTGTTGTTACAAATCATCTCTTCGACATAAATATCTTTATCCAATAAGAAAATAAATTTTTAGGCCATTGCAGTAAAGTCAATTTTCTTGAATTAAAAAGAGAATGTTTGAATTAGAATCTTGAAGTGGAATTTAAAAAAAAAATCATAAGGGATCTTATATCTTATCACATGTGTTGGGATACAGAAAGCTATAACCCAACATATAACGATAAGGTGAAAAGATCTCCCATGACTTAAAGAGATTTGAATTTTCATTGCATATGTTAGGCTATAATGGAATATAGTAGCACATATAGCAATGGTAATCAAATTTTATTTTGAACAATTTAGAAAAGAAATTAGAATTTTCAAATTGATGGATTTTCTTTAAATTTTCTAACTCAGGGTGTTGAGTTTCACTTAATAGAAAGGTTTACAAAATTTACATGTGCAGTCCCAAGAGTTTGGATTGACTCTTTTAACCCACGAATTGACTTTAGGTGAAATATCAAAGGCTAAATTTAAAGAGTTCTGAATTTTGAAATCAAAATTGATGGATATTCTTCAAATTTTAGAACTCTTCATATTGAGTTTCACTTAATTGTGCATATTTAGATAATTGATATAAAGATCCTAAAACTTTGGCTGGACTCTTTTACTTCACCAATTAGTTTAGGGGTGAAATATAAAAATATGAATTTGATGGAGATTTCCTTGGGATATTTTGATTTCTAAAATGTTAATTTTTAAATCGAGCACATCATTATGAATGTTATATCAGCTTAGGAGGTGAGGATATTATTCTCTAATGGGTTCAAATAACCAAAATTATAAATTTTATCCATATTATGACAATCAAATTTAGGGAAGAACAACATATGACTCTAAATGGTCAAAATGATATTCAATAGAGTATTTGACTATGATAATCTACATAAAGCATCACTATTACAATTTATAAGTTATGATAATAAATGATATATCTTCTCGAGGAATGGTCTCATTTGTTATTGATCATCCGAATATAACGATAATGATCATCGTTGATTTTGATGATTTCCCCAAAGAGAATTAATTAAGTATTAAAAAATAAATCTAGGTTCTTTAAACATCCTATGAGCGTAAGCCCTTATATTTAATTACATTGTAGAAATCCTGAGTTTCCTACAAAAAAAGTCTTGATTAAAATAAAGGCACAAATTTTATTTGGAACTTTTTAAGGAGTGATATCAAAGAAGTGAGGTTTGAATTTCAACTATTGGATTGAATTTGAGAACTTATTTTTGGAGGTTAAAGGATGAGAAGTATGAGCCATTTTATGAAAGTTTATTAGGGTTGTTAAGAACTGATAAACTAGTCTCGAGGCTAACCAAGAGGGGGGTGAATTGGATATTTAAAATCTTCTTTAACTAAAAAAAATATTTTTATATCTTGTAGACAAAACAAATTAAATAAATAATAAAAAGATTAATTAAAGATTTCACCCAAGTAGTCTATCATAGTAAAAAATAAAGTGCAGAAGATAATCAGAAAGAACACACAAGATTTATAGTGGTTTGGTCCAACCTGACAAACATCCACTTCTCGGATGCAACCTCCGAGAATTTCACTAAACCTTTAGTAACTCTCCTTTAGCCCCCAAATCTAGGTAGATAAGCTCTTACAAAATCACTTCCACCTTCCTCGGTGTAATGGAGTAGACGGGTCCTTTGAAACTAAAGAAATCTTCTTCTTCACAAAACTTCCCTAAAGATGAACCTTGAATTCAATGGTACTAAGTTGTAATCTTACTAGAGAAGCCATATGAAATACCCTCCACACTCCCTTGAAACTCTTTCCAAGGATCTTTTCCCTCTTAAACTCTACCCTTTCCTCTCTCTCTCTCTTTAAGTTTTCTCCAGAAGAACGAAGACACAATGGCTGCCAAAGACACTTTTCAAGTGCCTTGACAAATCTTAAATAAAGGGCTTTAAAAAACCCTAAAAATTAATTCTAGTAGCAAAGATCATACAGGATGATCGCAGGATCATCCATAACTATTTGTTTAAATACAGTACCAGAAAACTCTAAAAACTCAATTCTAGTGCTAAAATCATGTTGGATGATCATAAGAATGTCCAGCATAATGTGCAGAATTTGACCTGATAGTCCACAATAATATCAAGATAGTCCTCGATCATCAGTTCAAATTTATACAAATCATTCCAGATGATATTGTGGATTGTCCTGGATAATTAGAAGAAATATTTTTGTATTTCACCTTGGATAATTTAGGAAAATCAAATATAACAATAAATATCATCCAATATGGTATATAGATCATCTAGGACAATCTGATTGAATAATTTAACAATAATTAGTCCCCTAATAACATGATTAATTTAGGCATGATTGGCATTGATCATCCAGGATGATTTAGGTCTTCCAGGATGATTAGAAAAAAAATTTGAATATTTAATATGTGCCTAAATATTTATTGGTAGCTATTTTCCAAGATCATAATGAATCATCCTGGATGATTGAAATCATCCTGGATGATCGAAATCATCAATCATCCAGGATGATCGAAATCATCCAATATGATTAGTTTAATAAACTGATCATCCTAGATGATATAAATCATCTAATATAATTAGTTTAAAACTTGAACTTTTGGTTTTGACTAAATCTCACTCCCCTTGAGTGTGTGTGTATGGTCACCAAGCAAACATACACCCTTATAGGACTTGACTCAAGAAATCAAAAATACATTAATGAATTTTACAAAAATTATTACAATATAACCTATTCTACCTAATCTTGAGCCTTGAATCTTTATTGGATGATGCATGGTATTCCTAAAAAGTTAGTACACATATAAAATAAAACAAATCTAATAAATATAAGTATAAAATAGGATATGAGCCATAATATTTGTTATCATCAAAAATATAAACTCATAAGCTCGAGTTGCAACATTTTAGAATTTTAAAATAATTCAGAAATACCTCAGTCTACCCTATGTGTTGGACTTTAAGTTTTGATTTGAGGAGAAATTTAAGCTTAAATTTTCATTTTATTAGAATGGTGGGATTGAATTTTCAAAGTTGGGGACTTAAGATTTTAAAAATGCCCAAGATTCTAAATTTGAATTGGGCACTGGATAACAGTAGCCTAAACCTAATGCAAATTTAGACTTACCCTAGCTTAGATTGGAAAAGCAGCTAACCACCTAAGAACTTAAAATATATGTGTCTCATCTTTAATTAAAGATAAGTAAAATTGTTGATTATGTTTTTAAGAAGTGGGGGAGACGTCTAGAGTAAATCATAAGTGGCCCCTTGACTTATGAAGGGTAATTGATGCTAAAAAATAAAATACAATTAAAATTTTGACTTTTTTTTCTAATACAATGTATGCTAATTGACTCTTGAATGTTTTAAAAGAATAAGAAAAAGTTTTCAAATTAGGCTTAGAAAATAATTTTATCTTAGAGATTGCACAATAATCCCTTAATAAAATTGTACCGTAATAGGCCAGGTGATCTTCCAAAACTCATAGGTGTAGAGATGCCTAACAAGGAAGAGAAATAATGCATATGTATGCATGTGAACTCTAAGAGATCCCTAGCTTACTTCTTAAATTGTTAGAGTTATTATGTGAGCCTAAATAATTTTATTTAATTTTAAGTATAAATTATTTTTGATCATTCCCTCATAAGCCTCAGAATGTATCTAGGCTAAATCAAAACATGGCATGAAGAAAAAAAAGACTTGAAAAGTAGGTTATTTCTAAATGCAATCAATGTAAGCAATCAATTGAATTAATCAATTAAAAAAAAGTCCCTGTAGCAAGTGCCACATAATTTACAACATTAGGTCTATAGAAATTAAAAGTGGATGGGTACAACTGATAACAACCCAAATTTTAATCCTAAAATGATGAAAGTGACTTTGATTGGGTTATTTTTCTATCTTTACTTTTTTGTCTTCTCTTCTTCGGTGAGCTCCCTGGATACATCATGCTTGGATATCCAAATGAAAAGAAACTCCTCCCCAAATCAATATTTTCTTTTCTCTTTGGATATTAAAGTTATCCTAACATGGATCACCAAATTGTAGGGAACTCTCCCCTAAGGGATGCTCCCTCCTCTTTGGATTCCAAGTTGGATGTAGTTGATATCCTAGATCAAGGATTCAATTTCACAACACGACTTGATTAAATTACATTTCATATAAATAAAAGAAATTCCTAAAGCGACTTGTATAGTAATCCCAGGCTAAAAATATAATTTACATCCCAAACAGTTATATATTTATTCTAAATTAAATCATAGCCATGCTTGCATATGCTCTTTTAATTTTAAGGGGGCTTAGCAATTTTGCACCTGTAGAAAATTTGCCAGTTTAAAGCTTTTAATTTTTCCCCCTTTAATTTTTCTCTACATGAGCATGATCACCTACTAAAAATTTTGTGGCCATCCAGATTGTTCTTGAGCTAGGATTAATCTAACTCCCATCATATCAATTCATATATTAGATAGTAAGTAAATAATCACATCAATCAAATCAATTTGCAAACAACATGTAGTAAAAATCATAGAAAAATCAACACACAACAACAAAAAATTAAAACACCAACCTAGCTTAAAACTAGATTTGGTTTTCCTAATATACCATCTAAAGTGTGTACGATAGGCTTTGTGATTTGTATATGTCTTATATCGGGTAATTCATTAAAGTTGTCTAGTATTTTGATTTATTCAAAGGATTAAGGAATTTTATTTTTAAATATCATATATATTACTAATTTAGAGAGAGTGTCCACAATTTTAGAGAGAGAGTGTCCATAATCCTAGAGAGAGAAAGAGTCCTTTTGAATTTCTATTAGATCAATTTTATGGGTGGTTTGATGGTCACTGTCGTAACCATGGTCGAAGTTGATCGTAAGCCACCTCTAGCTTCCAATCCTTCTGGCCAGTTGACTTCTTATTTTATTTTAAGAAAAAAGATTAGAATCAAGAATTTCATCTTCTGGAACCCTTGTCATTAAAGATATTTTGGATCCTCCGATATCTTCAAATGTTATTTCCTGTACTGGTAAAGGCAAGAATGTTTTGGTGAATTATTCAGTAATTCTTCCTTCAATATCCAATTATAAGAATTCTTCAAGATGTGAAGATTGGTCTAATAAAGATGTGTCTTCCTCTATGAAACTAGTTTTATGAGTTAACAGATTTTCAAATTTTGTTAATGGGAATAAAGTTTCTTTGTTAGAAGAGGGAGAAATTAACTCAACAAAATCAAAATTGATTCATAATTTAAATATTACTGATGTTCCTAATATTGTTTGTGAAAATGCTATTGAGAAGTCCCAACACAGCGAATTGAATGATGATGTAGTAAAACCAATCAATGTGTGGAAGAAACCTTCAAATATTAAAGTTATTCCTTTGAAAGTCAATGTGGAATTGACTGAGGATGGAGTTACAATCAGAAAGGAGACTAGTAATGAACAAGCAAATATCCATAGACTATGAAATTCTTTGGTGGTTAAGGTGTTTGGAAACTTTATTCTGGTTTCTATAATAAGCTCTGAATTAAGAAGCCAATGGAATAAGTTTGGTTCTTTTCACTTAACTAGTTTGGGGATGGATTGGTTTCTCTATTCATTTCATTCCTAGGAGATAATGGTAGTTATGTTGATTGGAGGACCTTGGTTTGTTAGTAACCATATTATTGGTATGGACAAATGGAACACTCAATTTTCACACCAAATTATGAAGAGTTCGTTTTCTCTAATATGGATTTATTTACCTCATCTCCAGCTTAATTGTTGGGATGATGAAAATATTGTTCGAATTGCCTATAGGATTGGTGTTCCACTATATCTGCATGGTAATATGTTTGATTGGGGGATACTGGAGTTTGCCAGAATATGTGTTCGGATCAAGTAGATTCACAGCTCCAATTAGGTGTTTGGATTGAAGGTTAACAGGGTAGATTCTTTCAAAGAATTGAATATGAAAAAATCTTATCTTTTTTCTTCAATTGTGGAAGAGTGGGACATAATCTTCATAGCTGTAAGAAGAATGCAGAGGATCAAACACAAGTACAGTCAGAGACAAGTTAAAAAAATAATGCTAAAAATTATGTTAAGATTTCACTTAAAGTTTTGAAGGGTACACTTTTAGATACTAATGGTTATAAGGCTTCTACTAAAAATAATTCATTTGGTCCGTGGATCCATGTCTCTTATAAAGAGAAAAATTTTAAGTCTACATACAGAGGCAAGCCTTCTTTTTATTAGAAAAGCTTTGTATATGTTATTCCTGAAAAGTTGAGTACACCTATTATTGCGGTTGATTCAGTAGAGACAAAATTGAAAGAAGAATATGATAAAGATACGGTTAATGATGTTGTAGTTACTTAAAAGGTTGCTAGCTCAGTTGTTGATGTTATTGATTGTAATAAAACTCATCAAGTCAACACTGGAGAATTGGATCCAGAGAATAATGACACAGTATTTCAAAATAATGCTGAATCAGATCTTGATCTGGTGGGTGATATAATAACCATAGAAGATATTAGTACTATAATAAGTGATAATGTCCCTTGTGGTATTGCTGAAGTGCATTCTATCAATGCTCCTATGTCTTATAATGGAGAATTAAATCAACTCTCAACTTTTCGAGTGAAGGAATTGAATGATAACTATATTAAATTTTTTGATGGGAAGCATAAGGTTAAGTTATCTAATGAGTTAAAGAAATTGGGACCAGTTAAGAGAAATCAGAGAATAAGAAAAGGTGAAGGTGCAATTGATAGGGCTGGGGTCTCTTCCCCATTTTATAATTCATGTCGTTTAAGGTTATTTTGGAATTATAGGAGAGCAAAGGAAAAGGAAGCTTCCTACTATTTGAGAAGTTTGGTTGCTGAAAATGATGTTTTATTCATTAGTTTAATGGAAACCAAATTAGTAAATGTGGATAAATCTAAAGTTTTTAGAATTATTGGTAATAATATGGTCTTCTTTCATTTCACAGCTTATGGAACGTCTAGAGGTTTACTTGCCCTTTAGAAAGTAATATTTCTTTTTTTTCTATTGTTAATTCTTCAAATCAATGTGTGATAGGGAAGTTACTTTCCCCCAAAGACATTGAATTTATAGTTTCTATTGTCTATGGAAATAAAGATCTGTATGAGAGAAGGAACTTGTGGAAAATGTTAGAAGATTATTCTTCTAGTAGAACTCCTTGTATTATCGGGGGGGGTGTTCAATTGCTTGCTTTCTAAAGATGAAAGAAGGGTGGTAAAAGATTCTTATTTTCTCAAGTGCCACAAGAAATGTAGAACTTCAATATTAATAATGATTTACATGACATCAGTTGTGTTGGTGAAGTATACTTGGTGTGATAATAAGGAAGGCCTAGCTCGTATTTGGGAGAAACTTGATAGAGTTTTATTAAATTCTGAAGCTTTGGAAGAAATTCCTTTTGCATTAGTTAAGCATCTTCCTAGAGTTGCCTCTGATCATTATCAATTGTTATTTAATCTCAATAATTTAAGAGTTTTCAAGCACGAGGATATTAGATTTGAAAATGTCTGGTGTTCTTATGAAGCTTCAAGAGGCATTATGACCAAAGCATGGAATAAAAGGGATTTTTGTTCAGCTGCTGAGATTCTTCAATGGAAGGTTAGAAGATATCATAAAAGTTTATTTTATTTGAGCAAAAATAATCTTAGGGAATTGACTGAATTTAAGGCAAAGTTACAAACAAAAATCTTATTGTTACAAGAAGAGGAAGCCATCAAGAATGAGTTGAGCCATGAGAAGCTTCTTATTCTTAGGAAGAAAGTGCATGAGTTGAATGTCACTCTTGCTAGGCTTGCAACTTGGTGGAGGCAATGTTCTAAGACCCTATGGATAGAAGAAGGAGACCAAAAAACTTATTTCTTTCATGTATATGCAACAGCCAGAAGAAATGGTAACATGATAAATCAATTTTCTCATCCCAATGGTTTGATTGAAACGGACCAAGAAAAATTACATTCAATTTTTGAGGATTTCTATATGAAGAACTGGATGAGGAGGAGTTGTGACTTATCTAACTGGACAAAATTTGATGTTCATGATCAGTTGTGTGATGAAATGAGGGCTTCAGTCAATTTTGATTTCACTAAAGATGAGTTATTCCAGACAGTTATGAAGATGAGTAATAATAAATCGCCTGGAACGGATGGTGCAAATGCATGCTTCTTAAAATCTTTTAGGAGCATTATGAAGAATGAGACTTGGAATGATATTGAAGATTTCTTTTCTACAAGTATTATGCCAGATAGTTGGAAGGAAACCATGGTTGTTCTTATTCCCAAAATTCCTAATGCATCTAAAGTTTTTAAATTTTGTACTATAAGCTTATGTCATTCTATTTACAAAATGGTGACTGGTATGATTTTGAGTAAACTTAAGCTTTGCCTCCCTAGTATTATTTCTGAGTTTCAAGGTGCCTTTGTTTTGGGTAGAGATATATTAGATTATTGCCTTTTGGCTCAGGAAGTAATTAACAAACTAAGATTTTCTATTGCTAAGTCGGGTTCTATGCTTTTGAAACTTGACATGGAACAAGCCTATGATAGCATGTGTTGGGAAACATTAGATTAAGTAGTGAATTTATTGTGGTTCCCAAGTAAGATTATAAATCTTATTATGCAATGTGTCACTTATCCAAAATTCTCAATTAAAATAAATGGGAATATGGGCAAATGGATGGTTGCTAGCTGCGATTTCAGGTAAGAGTGTCCACTGTCACCTTACATGTTTATCCTATGTTTAGAACTCCTTCCGAAGGCATTTAAAGATAATGGTGATCAGCTTGGAATTGAAGTGGTTGCATAATCAGTTAAACTTTCTCATCTCCTCTGATATCTTAGTGTTTGTTGAGGCCTTTAGTAACAATGTTAGAAAACTGAATCAGATTTTTTCTGATTATTGCAGTTGGATTGGGTAGCATATTAATTATAAGAAATCCATGATTCTCTGTGGGAAAGTGGTATCCAAGAAGAGGAGAAGAAGATTGAATAAACTTTTGGGACTTGGTCTTGTTGATGAAATAACTTATCTGAGCGTTAAAATGGGGTTGAGAAGAATGTAGGCTGCTGATTTCAAAATCTTTTGGATAAGGAAATGGTGAATTTAAACACATGGCGCTCTCATTCATTGTCTCTTGCATGAAGAATAATGCTTATTAAAATGGTTTTTTCTTCTATCCCATCTTTTTTGATGTCTCATTCATTGATTCCTAAAAGTATTTTAGTAGAAATTGACAAAGTGTGTAGAAATTTTCTATGGCACAAGGAGCATGGTAGAGAAGGGATGCATTATATCTCATGGAAGACTTTATGTTCTCTAATAAATGTTGGAGGTTTTGGTGTTCAAGGTGCTACAGAAATATAGGGACCTTTAAGTTCTCGTATTACGTGAAACTTCTTACAAAATGGGAGCTCACTTCTTAGTAGAGTTTTAAAGTCAAAATATGGAGTTGAAGTTTGGGATGAGGATTTGAAGAGAAATACTTCTACTTCTTGGAGAATCATCGAAGATGGAGGTTTTTTCTTAAAATTGATCTTTAGATGGAATGTGTCTTCAGGTATTCACATTGATATTATAAAGAACATCTGGCTACTGGAAAGATGTCTTGAGAAGTGGCCTACTACTAGTAACTTGATTGATCTACAAGAAAAAAAGGTTTTTATACTTCTCGATGACGACAAAAATTGGGATATGATGACTTTGAAAACTTACTTTTCTAAAGATATGATAAGTCTTATATTGAATACTACTATATTTGTTGAAAAATAAGAAGATGAGCTGGAACTTATCAACTCAAACTCTGGCAAGGCTATTACAGCTTTGGCGTATGAAGTTAGTTCTCCTAACCAGCAAAATAATTTGATTGATGTGAAGTGGATGAGAAAGTTGAAAATTCTTAATAGGGAATATTTGTTTTGGTGGTGATTACTTAATAAAGCTTTACCTAATAATTTGTGGTTGAATAAGAGGAAGTTGCACTAGAGTATCTACTGCTCGAGAGGATGTGATGTAATAGAAGATTCAGAGTATATTTCCATTCAATGTTCTAAGTTATATGATGTTTTGGACATGCTGAGGCAATGGGGGATAAATTTACCAAAATTCCATAGTTTATCACAAATGTTGTGAAGAATTGAATGTAGGAGTTGTAGTGAAGCCATGCATTGCTAGAATTTATATTGTTGCTATCTATCAAAACTAGAAATCGAGAAATCTGATTAAACATGGTAAACCTTCTCCTATTGCTTCGATTGTTGCTGCTGAAATTCTATCATCCTATTCATTTTTCTACTTGTTTCCAATAAAAAAGAGCTGGGATATCAATCAGAAAGAGCTGCCGAATGCTTGGTGTCCCCCACCTAAAGATTGGATCAAGCTTAATGTTGATACTGCTTTCACAAGATCCAATATTGTGGGCATGCATGTTAAGAGATTCTCAAGGAAAATTTCTTCGTGCTTATGGGAAGCAAGTGGTTCATTAGGACGTTGCATATTTGGAATTGGTATCTATATTTAACTTTAAAAAATTGTAAAGGATTGGATGTCGGTCAACATTGGAATTATCATTGATGGAGATAATGTGAATAATATAAAGGTTCTTTAGAATTCAATGTAGATGTCTCCAGATATGAATAAAAAAAGCAAAGTTTGAATCTTACTTTTCTTGAATTGTTTAAAAATGTTATTTTTCATTTTGATCCTAGAGCATGTAATAATGTGGCTTGATTTTTGTTCACATTATGCAATATTGGTTGACTTTTATTGGGATCTTTTTTTGGGTAGTGAACTTCCATCAACTTTTATTCAATTAATCAGGAAGGATTGTGATAAGGTTTTTATTCCTTATTTACTTGTATCTCTTTCTTTTTCTTGATTAATGCAATTTGCAAAGCTTAAAAAAAAGGATTTTAGTTTGAGTTTAAATATTAGTGTATTAATGTTGATTTTAAAATGTGTTTTAAGTGTTAATTGAAAGTTCGTTAGGGATGTTAAGCCCTATGAACTTAGTCCCAAGCTAACCAAGAGGGGGGGTGAATTGGTATTTAAAAAAAACTTCTTATCACAAGGAAATAAAATCACAAACCAAATCACACCACAAGAAATTAATGCGGAATTAAAAAAAAAGTGCGGAAGCAAAAATAAGAACACAAGATTTATAGTGGTTCGGTCGACTCGACCTATGTCCACTCCTTGGAGGCACCCTCCAAGTTTTGCACTACAAAACGTGACTCTCCTTTAGCCCCCTCGGCTAGGCAGAGAAGCCCTTACAAGAACCTCCTTTTTTCCACCCCGGCAAGGCAGAGAACCTACCTCCTTTTGCTTCCTCCTGAAGCTGGCAGAGAACCAAAACCAAAAGCAAACTCCTTACCTCTACCGACCCTTCCACAGACGAGAAACTCTAGACGAAGACGAAGCAGAGCGATCCTTGAAGCAACCCTTGTGAATCCCCTCACAAGCTCCCCCTCACAAGATCCTCTCTCTCTTTCTCTCCTCAAGGTCTTCTCAGGTCAAGACAGCAGCCAAAGGTTCTTAAAAACGATGAACAAGAGCTCTTAAATAGAAGAGCTTCAAAGGTGCTCATTAATTGCAAGTTGCCGACAATATCGTCCAGGCCGATCTGGATATCGGCCTAGCCGATCAGTACAAATCAAAGAAGATCGGCTAGAGCATCGCCCTGGATGCAAAACTGGATGATTGAAAATTGGCTTGATCGTCCAGGCCGATCTCACGATCGTCCTAGCCGATCAGTTCAAATCAGAGGAAAATCGTCCTGACAATAGCCCTGAATACGAGCTGGCCGATATTGATCATCCTGAAGTAACTTAAGGTTTTTGACTAGATCATCCTGGCCGATCCTGCGATCGTCCAGGACGATATGATCGTATCAATCATCCTTAATTACTCCCTTGATTTCCTGATCAATTAAGGCATAATTTGGTAATTTCGTCCAGGCAGATTCGTGGGTCGTCCCGGCCGACAATTTAAAATTACAGTATACCTTAATTGACTATGGCGGCTACTTCTTTCTATTTTGAGCTTATCATCCTGGCCGATACACGTATCGTCCAGGCCGATATGTTAATGACGGCTGCCTTAATTAAGAATCCTTACTTAGACTTTCTGTTTTAAGCTGATCGTCCCGGACGATATAAATATCGGCCGGGCCGATGTGGGCAAAAATAGAAATTCTAAGCCCCTCAAGTGTGTGTGTGAAGGGTTACCTAGCATCAGTCTCTTTGACCATTACAAGTAGACTCAAAAGGTGAAAATCAAAAGTACAGACTGACTCAACCCTAAACCTACGCAATCCTGAACTTGGCTCCTTTTTGATCATCCGATCTTTGATTCCTGAAAAGTTAGAAACAACAAGTAGTCCAAGAGACATAGTGTTTGTCAATCATCAAAACATAAGTCATGAAAAAATAGATTTGCAACAATCTCCCCCTTTTTGATGATGGCAAAACACTACGAAAAATAGCAAATATTCAGGATTGATGAAAAAAGAACCTCATAAACTTCTCCCCCTTTTAACATATCAAAAAGGAGGGTACAAGCAAAGAAAAAGTGATCCCTCTTTTTTTTTTTTTGTTTAACCAAGGCATGAACATGATATAGTATTCCATGTGATTGATTTAAAAATTTGTGAGTTAATGTGTTAATAAGCTCATCAATCTATAGAATAGTAGAATATCCGATCATGGTTACCCTTAGCTCAGACGTTTTCTTAGGGTAGAATCGTATTTTGAAATCAATGACCTAACTCAAGAAATTAATTGGATATGAGAAAAGAAAATCCACCCATTCCTTGGCTTAAAAAAAACATCTTTATAAAATAATGAAGTAAAGTAAATTTGTCACAATCGCAAAATAATCGAAGTCAAGCCTTTGAAAACCAATACTTCTAAGTTTTAAAAGATTTAAAAAGGGAGAATAGCTTGCTTTTGAATGGGCTCATTTTATGCATCTTGTCAATTTCATGGCGCTTTGCGCATCTTTTTCTAGATTTTTTTTTTAATTTTTGGCGTATTTGCGCATCTTTTGTTGGCATCATTGACCAAATTTTGTTGTTTTTTGCAAGCTATATTCTCTTTTATAACCTTTTAAAAAACAAAGTTGTGAATATATCTTCTCATATATTAGAGAATAGGAGCACTCTCTCTAACATAAGGAAGAGTTACCATAAGCAGAATTAATAATCAAATATAAGAGTAACGAGAAATCTTGATGTGACAAAAAGACTTTAAATATTATAAGTATAAGATAGATTTGTTTAAGCAAGCTTAAGAAAAGATTTCAATTCCATAACCAATCTTTAACTTGAGATAGATTTTTGATTAGAAAAGAAAACTATGCCACTAAAATAGGATAGAGAAAGAGACACAATCACAAAATATTTCTATCATCTAAGAGATTGAGTAGATAGAAACATATTGACTTCAAATTTCCAAAGGCAAGGACAAGGAATATAGTATCATATTTGCGATGATTTTGAAAACTAAGTAAAGAGAGAAAAAATAAAACACACAAAAAAGAGAAAGAAAAAAAAAACTAAAGCAACAAAAAGGAAACAAGAACAAAAGAAAATAAAAAGCAAAAGAAAAACAAATGAAAAAATAAAAAAGTTTCATGCATTAATGTCAATCACACCCAACCTGGTCCTTAAAGAGCTGAAAGTATCGAAGGCCAGTGGTTTAGTAAAGATGTCTGCCAGTTGATTTTCAGTTGTCACATGGTGTAACTCAATGTCTCCCTTAGTCACATGATCTCTAATGAAGTGATGCCTAATGTCAATGTGTTTAGTCCTTGAATGTTGGATAGGATTCTTAGAGATGCATATGGCACTAGTATTGTCACAAAAGATTGAGATGGTACTTACATGTAATCCTAAATCCAATACCTGTTGTTTCAACCAAAGGACTTGGGCCACACAACTTCCAAGAGCAATGTATTCAGCTTCAGCAGTGGAAAGAGCAACAGAGTTTTACTTCCTACTAGACCAAGAGACCAAAGATTGTCCAATGAATTGACAAGTTCCAGAAGTGCTCTTTCTATCCACCTTGCATCCTGCAAAATCAGAGTAAAAAAAACCAATAATCTCAAAAGAAGTGCTATGTCTAGGGTACCAAATCTCTAATCCTTGTGTCCCCAAAAGAAATCTAAAAATCCTTTTAACAGCAGTCATGTGGGATTCCTTAGGGTCAGCTTGAAACCTAGCACAAAGGCAAACACTAAACGTGATGTCAGGTCGGCTCGCAGTCAAGTAAAGTAAAGATCCAATCATGCCTCTATACTTCTTATGATCAACAGACTTACCACTTGGGTCCTTATCCAATGTGGCACTAGAAGTCATGGGAGTGTTAATTGGTTTGGCTTTGTCCATCTCATATTCTTCAAAATGTCCTTTATGTATTTTATTTGATTTAGAAAAGTTCCATCCTCCAATTGTTTTATGCTAAACCCCAAAAAGTAGGACAACTCTCCCATCAAACTCATCTCAAACTCTTTACTCATTGTTTTAGAAAAATCATCACACAAATTTTTATTAGAAGATCCAAAAAGTATATCATCCACATAAATCTGAACAATGAGTAAATCTTCTTCAACTCTCCTATTAAAAAGGGTGGTGTCAACACTTCCCTTGACAAACTTCCTTTCTAGTAAGAATGTGCTAAGCCTCTCATACCAAGCTCTTGGTGCCTGCTTTAAACCATACAATACCTTTTTCAATTTAAACACATGATTTGAAAATTGGGAGCTCTCAAAACCTAGAGGTTGTTCTACAAACACATCTTCTTTTATCTCCCCATTTAAAAAGGCACTCTTGACATCCATTTGAAAAAGCTTAAATCCTTTATAACAGGCAAAGGCTAATAGCACTCTAATGGCTTCCAATCTAGCTACAGGGGAAAAAGTCTCCTCAAAGTCTATCCCTTCTATTTGATTGTACCCCTTAGCCACCAATCTTGCTTTATTCCTTACCACCACTCCTGAATCATTCACTTTGTTCTTAAAGACCCTCTTTGTCCCAACTACACTTTGTCCCTTAGGTCTTTCCACAAGTTCCCAAACATCATTCCTAACAAATTGATTCAACTCTTCTTGCATTGCTAAAATCCAAAACTCATCATAAAGGGCTTGGTTAATGGTGGTGGGTTCAGTCATAGAAATAAAGGCAGAGTGGTTCACCTCCTTCCTAAGTCCATGTCTAGTCTTAACTCCACTAGAAGGGTCTCCTAAGATCAAATCCTTGGGGTGACTTGTAGAATATCTCCAATCTCTAGGCAAAGTGTGTGAAGTTTCTCCCCTTTCAACAAAGTTCTCTACTCCTTGGGTGACTCCTTCTACTCCTCCATTACTTAGGTGCTCACTCCCCTTCCCCAAATTTTCTACTCCACTTGTAATCTCTCCAACATCATCATCTTCTACTCCATGTTTCTTAGGATGAGACTCATCAAAAACTACATGGGTTGTCTCTTCCACCATCAAAGTTCTCTTGTTAAACACCCTAAAAGACTTCCAAACACTAGAATATCCCAAGAATACTCCATCAGATTTAGGATCAAATTTTCCCAAGTGAGACTTCCCATTGTTGTGAATGAAAACCATACAACCAAAGACATGAAGGTGGGAAAGATTGGGTGTCCTACCCTTAAGGATCTCATAGGGTGTCTTCTCTAATTTGGCTCTAACATTCACCCTATTCAACACATAACAAGCTGTGTTAACCGCTTTAGCCCAAAAGTATTTTGAAAGTGAATACTCAGCAAGCATGGCTCTAGCGGCTTCCACCAAGGTCCGGTTTTTCCTTTCAGCTATCCCATTCTGCTGAGGGGTCCTAGGGGCTGAAAAATTATGGTTAATCCCCTTGTCCTCACAAAAGTTTCCAAATCTTTCATTTTCAAACTCTCCCCCATGATCACTATGGATGGTCAAAATCTCACAACCTAGCTTCTTCTGAATCCAAGTAGAAAAAGTTTTAAACTCCTCAAAAGACTCATTTTTATGTGAAAGAAATCTAGTCCAAGTGAACCTCGAGTAGTCATCAACAATCACAAAACCATAGACTTTCCCTCCCAAACTCGCTGTGCTAATGGGTCCAAACAAATCCATGTGAAGGACTTCTAAAGGTCTAGAGGTGCTAATGTCCTTAATGGGGTGAAAAGAGGTGTGGACTTACTTTCCTAGTTGACAGGCATCACAAAGGTGGTCTTTTGTAAACTTAAGTTTGGGGACACCTCTAACTAGGTCCTTTTGGGTCACTTTCCTAAGGGTTTTCATACTAGCATGACAAAACCTCCTGTGCCACAACCAAGAATCGTCAATCACAGTTTTTAAGAAAATAGAAGCAGCACATTTAATGTTATTTAAATCAAGCATGTAGACGTTGATCTTCTTTCCCTGCAAAATAGTGTTGTTACTTAAACTTACAATGCATAAATCCGCAAAGAATTGCACGATGAAGCCTTTGTCACAGAATTGACTGATGCTGAGCAAGTTGTGCTTCAATCCATCTACAAGCAAAACATTTTCAATCATAAGGTTCTTGGAATTACCAATTATACCTGCTCCTACCACCTTCCTGGTGGTGTTGTCTCCAAGAGTAACCTTGCCTCCAGTCCTGGACTCTAGTACAACAAACTGACTAGCATCACCAGTCATATGTCGAGAGCATCCACTATCCAGGTACCACATACTCTCACGAGGTCTTTTGTGAGAGCCCTCCTGCAAAATTATCAAATGTTAGATTTAGGAACCCAAGCAGGTTTGGGTTCCTTCTTATGAAGAGAAGAATGTAATGCATGTGTGATATGCTGTGGATCATGCACCTTAGGTCTCCACACCCAATGTGTATTATGGTGAATCGTGCAAGTGTGTGAGATGTGTCCTAGCATGCCACATGAGAAACATCTAACTCCAGGAAAGGGATTTCTTAAGTAATTTGAGTTAAAATGCCTCTTCCGAGGTTTTGGCAATTGATTAAAAGTAGAAGTCATCCTAGTTTTCTTATATGCTTCTAAATCATTTTGAAACTTCAAATTTGTGTTTTTTAAAACTTCATTTTCAATCCTCAAATTTTTCTCTATTTCCTTTGACTTCTTAAAATCAGATTCAAGTGATGTGTGTGATATTTTTAATGCATCATGCTCTTCAACTAACTCACCATGATTTTTATTTAACTCATCAAATTCATCGAGTAAAGTCATGTGATTTGAATCAATTGTTTGATGGTCTTTAATCAAAATTTCATGCTCTTTTTGTAGATTTAAGAATTCTAATTTCAAGCTAGCATGAGTTTTCTTTAATTTCCTATATGATGCATGAATTTTTTCTGAAACTTCAAGAAGTTGATCGTAGGAAAGTTCACATACCTCTTCTTGATCACTCTGATCTTTTCCCATGAAACACAAGTTTGTAGTTTCTTCCTCTGGTTCAGTCTCAGAGGAGTTAGTACCAGATTCTGCCCAAAAGCTCCTTTGGTTTTTCTTTTTATCCTTCCTAGACTTAGCTTTCTCCTCACCTCTTCCTTTGCTTTATGGATCTCTAAGCGTAGGGCAATCAGTTCTCACATGTCTAGGCTTCCTGCATTCAAAACAAATAACATCAGAAGATCCTTTAACATGTTTATGATCCTTACCTTTTTTCCAACTTTGATGATGCTTTTGTTTCTTCCTTAGAAATCTTTTGAATTGCCTTGTGATGAAGGCAATTTCATCGCTTTCAGATCCGGAAGATTCAGAATCCAATTTGTGTGCCTTTAATGTAATTGTTTTCTCCTTTTTCTTTTCACCTGCATCAACATTTCTTTGATTCACCCCTTGCTCGTAAGCAATGAGTGAGCCAAGTAAGTTTTCAATAGAATAGGTGTTCAAATCTTTAGATTAAGTAATGGCAGTAATTTTTGCATCATAAGACGAAGGCAAGCATCTCAAAATCTTGTTAACTTTTTCATAATTCGAAAGTTCCTTTCCTAGTGCATGCAATGACGTAACTATCTGAGTAAACCTAGTGTACATGTCAGAAATCGATTCATGAGGTTTCATACGAAAAAGTTCATAGTCATGCAAGAGAATGTTTAAACGGGATTGTTTAACTTCATTGGTACCTTCATAGGTGATGCAAAATTTATCCCAAATCTCTTTACCGGTTTTGCAAGTTGAGACACGCATGTAATCCTCAGATTTCAAAGCACAGAAAAAACAGTTCAAACATTTCGTATTTAATTGAGCTAAATCACGTTCATCAAAAGTCCATTCAGTAAAAGCAACTTCAGTTTTCACACTGTTAATTTCACGAGAGGGTGGAAAATAACCTTCTTGAATAAGAATCCATATGCGATAATCAGTAGATTGTAAAAATGTTGACATACGAGTTTTCCAAAAATCAAAAGGTAGGTTATCGAACAGGGGAGGTCGGGTAATGGAATACCCTTCCGTAGTGTTACGATTCCCAATGTTAGCCATGGATCAAATTCAAAAAGTTTTCAAACTTTAATTTTTGAATCTAGCTCTGATACCACTTGAAAGTTCGTTAGGGATGTTAAGCCCTATGAACTTAGTCCCAAGCTAACCAAGAGGGGGGGGGGTGAATTGGTATTTAAAAAAAACTTCTTATAACAAGGAAATAAAATCACAAACCAAATCACACCACAAGGAATTAATGCAAAATTAAAAAAAAAGTGCGGAAGCAAAAATAAGAACTCAAGATTTATAGTGGTTCGGACGAGAAACTCTAGACAAAGATGAAGCAGAGCGATCCTTGAAGCAACCCTTGTGAATCCCCTCACAATATCCTCTCTCTCTTTCTCTCCTCAAGGTCTTCTCAGGTCAAGACAGCAGCCAAAGGTTCTTAAAAATGTTGAACAAAAGCTCTTAAATAGAAGAGCTTCAAAGGTGCTCATTAATTGTAAGTTGCCGACAATATCGTCCAGGCCGATCTAGATATCGGCCTGGCCGATCAGTACAAATCACAGAATATCGGCCAGAGCATTGCCCTGGATGCAAAACTGGATGATTGAAAATTGGCTTGATCGTCCAGGCCGTTCTCACGATCGTACAGGCCGATCAATTCAAATCAGAGGAAAATTGTCCTGACAATAGCCCTGAATACGAGCTGGCCGATATTGATCGTCCTGAAGTAACTTAAGGTTTTTTACTAGATCGTCCTGGCCGATCCTGCAATCGTCCAGGACGATATGATCGTATCAATCATCCTTAATTACTCCCTTGATTTCCTGATCAATTAAGGCATAATTTGGTAATTTCGTCCAGGCCGATACGTGGGTCGTCCCGGCCGATAATTTAAAATTATAGTATACCTTAATTGACTATGGCAGCTACTTCTTTCTGTTTTGAGCTTATCGTGCTGGCTGATACACGTATCATCCAGGCTGATATGTTAATGATGGCTGCCTTAATTAAGATTCTTTACTTAGACTTTCTGTTTTAAGCTGATCGTCTCGGACGATATAAATATCGGCCGGGCCGATGTGGGCAAAAATAGAAATTCTAAGCCCCTCAAGTGTGTGTGTGAAGGGTTACCTAGCATCAGTCTCTTTGACCATTACAAGTAGACTCAAAAGGTGAAAATCAAAAGTACAGACTGACTCAACCCTAAACCTACGCAATTCTGAACATGGCTCCTTCTTGATCGTCCGATCTTTGATTTCTGAAAAGTTAGAAACAACAAGTAGTCCAAGAGACATAGTGTTTGTCAATCATCAAAACATAAGTCATGAAAAAATAGATTTGCAACATTAATCAATCACTACCTTTATTTACAGCATGATTGTAAAGTTTATTTCATCTTCCTTGGGGCTAATTTAATTGTCTCGTAGGCTCGTGTTACCTAGTAGTAACCAGCAGGAATTAATTGATTTAATTGGTTGAAGATTAAAAGTTGACAGATTTTAATTTAAAGGATTGATTACTGATTTGAATGATTAAGATTAATATTTTTTACAATTTAAACCAATTATTGAATTTTTTAAATTTTCTTAATTATTTTAGTGTATTAATTAGGGGACAAAATTTGACCTTTTAAATTAATGTGAATTATGGGATTTTGGTACTCTTTTCTAAATTTTAGACCCTAAGGTGAGTAATCAAACACTAAGTTTGCTAGAATTAGATTTTTTTTACATTAAGTTATGAATTTTTGACCTATTTTTTAACTACAATTGACCAAAATGTTGACTTTTTTACTTTGACTTATTACTGGTGGTTTTATATTTTAAATTATTGCTAAACCCTTAATGGAGTTAAATGGTAGAGAAAAGACAACAAGAGTGTTGAGTATCTTTCTAGAGGTCTTACTCATATTTTTTAATGTCATAATAACCTTATATAGTTTTCTTATATCTCTCATTTATGGATTGTTGATGATGTTATTATTTTTTCAAATGGTTCTCTTAATATGGTCAATATTCTTATCAGATTTTTGAATAATTTTGAAATGTTAAGTGGTCTTAATCTTCATAAAAACAAGTGTTACTTTATCTCCCCCAATAATTTTCCTAGTGTATATATTAATGCTAATAAGGATATCACTGGTTTTATGCAAGCATATTTAACTTTAAAATACCTGGGTGTCCCTTCTTTAAAGGGCAAAAGAAATCAGTTCTTTTTTATGATCTTATCACTGTTATTCAAAATAAGCTTAACTCATGGGAGTTTAATTTTTTAAGTTTTGATAGGATATTAGTTTTGATTAAGAGTGTTTTTTGCTCTTTACCTATTTATATTTTTCAAACTCTTCAACCTACTCTTACAGTGTGTAACATAATTAAAAAATTGTTCAATAAGTTTTTTTGGAAAGGGAAATGTGGTAATTCTAAAATAATTTGGACTTCGTGGAGAAAATGTTGTGGCATGTTAGAGGAAGGTGCTTTGGGTTGTAATAACCTTTTCAAACTTTTATATGCCACGTGAATCGTACAATATAACAGTGTAATCATACAAGATGATCACCAATAACTAATCAATTTAAGCAGTAGTGCTAGATCTGGGATTAGATTTTTTTTGTTATAATCGTATAGGACGATGCGAATCATCCTGGATAATGTGAACAAAAATTAAAGAATTTAGGGGATTGAATGTGATGACCAGGAGCGTATCAAAATAAAAATAAAAATAAGAAAAACATAAAATAAAATAAGAACAATCCAAAAATAGTCATAAATCAAAATAAACGATAGACATTTTTTTTTAATCGATCAGCTCCATTAAATAATAAATTTACCTTATTATTAGATTTAAAAGCCATAAGAAAAGAATTAACAATAATAAAATCTAGAAAGGTTAGAAAATCAATCTTATTAAACCTAGCTCAGACACCTTCCAGGTCAATTCTTTTTAAACAAAAATCTAATTCTAAAAAAAAAGATAGGAAAAGTGATCTTTTAAAACTTCAATTCAAAAAAATTATTAATAGAACAATATTACAAAGTAATGAATCATGAATCATGATTTTTAATTACAAGTGTTTGAAGATATCAAATGGCATATGGATTCTTATAAGATTTAAAGATTTGAAAGAGAATGAAGCTTATTTGTTTGTGATCTCATTTGTTAAGATAGTTGCTATTTGCATGTTTTACATTTTTGCAACTTGTATAGTTTTGATGATTCCAAACATTATTGTTCAAATGTGTAGTTATCTCCTAACAATTTTAGAAGATTTGTATTTGCTCTTATGTGTACTAACATTTCAGAAAAATCGAACTCCAGACTACGAAGACTTCAAATCAAATTCAGCATGAAATACTTTGTGAATTTGAAGCTTGTACTTTTCTTTGAAATAAACTTGAAAGGGAGTGATTGTAATTGAGTGAATAAAAACATACACACACATAAGAAGATCATATAAAATTTATACTGATCGTACGGGACGATATCAGTTCATACGGGACGATCAGACAGTTATCTCCTATTAAGATCACATGGAACGAATAGGAACTGGCTAGAAAAATTTTTCTAAGTCCTATTCGTCCAGGACGAAATTAAATATCGTCCAGGAAGATTTGCTCTCTGTAAGAATTTCATCCAGAAAAAAATAATTATCGTTAGAAAATGATTTGCTCTCGGTAAGATTTTCGTCCAGACAAAAATAAATATCATCCAGGATGATCTGGTCTCTATAAGAATTTTGTCCGGACAAACCAATTTTCGTCCAAACTATACAACCGACTTAGGATGGTTTTTCTGCAGTTTTTGGAACCGACCTTGTAATAACCGTTCGTACCAGACGAACTTGGTTCGTACGGGACGATCAGCTTGTACGAAAACATTTTGTACACATATACAAAGAGGTTCGTTTCAAAGCTTTTAAGTAATATCATCCAGGACGATCCACGATCGTACGGGATGATCCACTGCGTACAGAATTGAAAACTTGCAGTTTTTGGATGGTTTTTCTTGTCTTTTGTATAAATAGTCCAAATTAGACTGCCACCCAATCTTTTTGTCATTTGATCTTCGTGCCTATTGAGAGAAAAGTCAAGGAGAGAGTGTGAGTGAGCATTCAAAGGAGGATTCCTACCACTGGAGCGTGAAGGCTTCATTTGGTGTTTAAAGGAAAGAATCTCTACTTGTGAATTGGGATTACTTCACTCTTTTCTTTCTTCCTTTTAGATTTCTTGTGAGAAGATCTATCAAGGAGATCCGGTTCGCTACCGACACTTGGAGAGTGTGAACTGCCGAAGGGTTCGCTGCCGACACTTGGAGAGTGTGAACAGCCGAAGGGTTCTCTGCCCACACTAGGAGAGTGTGAAAGGATGGAAGGTTCTCTGCCAACACTAGGGATTGTGTAAAAGGACGACGATTCTCTGCCGCACCGGGTAGTGGTGAAAAGAGTGTTTGTAAAGGCTTCTC
Source organism: Dendrobium nobile (assembly GCA_022539455.1). Lineage (NCBI taxonomy): Eukaryota > Viridiplantae > Streptophyta > Magnoliopsida > Asparagales > Orchidaceae > Dendrobium > Dendrobium nobile. The sequence goes on along the minus strand of CM039733.1, from coordinate 28,237,739 downwards.
CGCCTTGTTGTGGGTGCAAAAGGAGAGTCACTATTGGTATTAGTGCAATACTCAGAGGGTGCCTCTGGGGAGTGGATGTAGGTCTGGTTTAGACCGAACCACTATAAATCTTATGTCATTTACTTTACTGCTTTTTCTTTTCCGCATTTTTCTTTTGTTTAAAAAACTCTGTGGTTGAAAAACATTTTCTATAAAAACTTAATAAAAATTTTCATTTCGGTTCAACACATTTTCAAAGAGGGTTTAAATTTTAAAATACCAATTCACCCCCCCTCTTGGTAGCCTTGGGATATTAACTTAGGTCTAACAACCTATTTACTAGACTCAACAAGTAACATCATTTTCTACTTTTTTTTAGTTATTTGGCGCACTTTATGTACCTTTTGATTTTTATATGCTTTGTGTATCTTGCAATTATTTGATGGTCATTGCACATCTTTTTAGCTTTGGGCTCATTTTGTGTGTCTTGTCATTTTGCGAAAATGCTTCCTTTCCAAACCTTTAAAGACTCTAAGTTGTGAGATTATCTTCCAGATATAACTAAAGAAAAACCTACTCTCTAATATAAGAAAGAGAAAACTATTAAATAGAATCATATCCATATGATAAATGTAACAACCTGATTAAGAAAACTTAAATGTGATTCATTAACTTTGAACATTATTCATATGAGATAGATTACTATAGGATGATAAAATATATCTCTATTTTAAAGTCAAATTTTTAATTTGAAATAGATTTTGATTTACAAAAAAAAACACCACTAAAGGAGTTAGAGGAAGATAAAAAATCATCAATGTTTCTTCCTTTAACTATTTTAGAGGAGTCAATCACTGCTTACATGCTTTTAAATAAAAAATAAGGCAAAATGTCATTTAAAAAAATTCATAGCAGAAGTGAACAGTGATCTAATTCTTAAAACACTTAAGGAAAGCAACATAAAAATGAAAAACATAAAAAAACACATAAAAAGAAATAAACATACAAATCAAATAAAAAATCATAGAAACATAAACAGAAAGCATCAATTTCAAGAAGAATATCTATCACACCTAATCTGGTTCTTAAGGTGTTGAAGGTTTCAAAGGCCAGTGGTTTTATAAGTCATCTACAAGCTGATTTTTTGTGGCTAAATGGTGTAGCACTATATCTCCTTTGGTAACATAGTTACTAATTAAATGGTACCTTATGTCTATATGTTTGGTCATAGATTGTTGGATTGGATTCATTGAAATGCAGATGACTAAAGTTTTATCACATGAGATTGAAATGGTGCTTATAGATAATCCTAAATTCAGTATTAGTTTCTTTAAAAAAATAACATGGGCCACACAACTTCATAATACTATGTATTTAGTTTTAGCAATGGACAGAGCAATTGAGTTTTATTTTCTACTGGATTAGGGGACTAAAGATTGTCATATAAATTAGCATGTTCCAAAAGTGTGTTTCTTATAAACCATACATCCTAAAAAATTTAAATCAGAATATTTTATGATTTCAAAAGAGGTGTTATGCCTATGACACCAGATTCTCAAGTTTTGGGTTTCTAAGAGATATCTAAGCATTCTCTTAACAGCAGTCGGGTCGGACTCTTTTGGATCAGCTTGAAATTTAGTATAGAGATAAACACTAAATATTTTATCAGGTCTACTAGAAGTTTAGTAAAGAAGTGATCTAATTATTTATCTATATTTCTTTTGATCAACTAATTTTTTATTTGAGTCTTTATTTAATTGAATAGTGGAGCTCATGAGATTGTTTATTTGTTTGGCCTTATCCATTTCATATTTTTTAAGGATATCCTTAATGTATTTTAATTACATCAGGAAAGTTCCATCATCCATCTACCTTATACTTAATCCCAAAAAGTAGATCAATTCTCCTATTATACTCATTTCAAATCCTAACTCATTATTTTTGAAAATTCATCACATAGATTTTATCAGAAGATCCAAACATAATATCATTAACATAAATTTGGACAAGAGTAATTCATCTCCTACCTTTTCCATGAATAGGATTGTGTCTATGCTCCCCTTAACAAAGGTTCTCTTTAGTAAGAATATGCTTAGTCTTTCATACCATGCTCTAGGTGTCCGTTTTAGTCCATATAATGCATTTTTTTAATTTGAACACTTGATTAGGAAATTATGAATTTTTAAAGCCTGGTGGTTGTTCAACAAATACATCTTCTTTTATCACCCCTAATTAGAAATGAACTTTTGATATCTATTTGATATAATTTAAATCCCTCAAAGAAGGTAAAAGCTAGTAGCGCTCTATTTGCTTCCAATCTAGCTATAGGGGCAAAGGTATCTTCAAAGTCAATTCCTTCTATTTGGTTATACCCCTTAACCATTAATCTTACTTTTTGTCATTGAAAACCCATTTAGTTTTAACCACATTATGGTCCTTAGGTCTTTTAACAAGTTTCCAAATATAATTTCTCATAAGTTGATTTTTACTCTTCTTGCATGACTAAGATTCAAAATTCATCAGATAAGGCTTGATTCATATTAGTGGGTTCTATCATTAAAATGAATGTAGAGTGGTTTACTTCTTTTTTAAGTCCTTGCCTAGTTCTAACACCTTCAAATGGGTCTCCTAAGATTAGTTCTTTAGAATGACTTGAAAAATATCTCCATTCTTTAGGCAGTGTGTTTTCAAGTTCTACCCTTTCCTCCATATATTCATATTGTGTTTTCAAGCCAAGTTTCTTGAATATTCTCAATCAATTTTGTAAACTCTTTTATTGAAGTGAAAACTCAATATGCTGAGGTTCAAGATTTAGAGAAAATTAATGATGCTCAAAATTTAAATTTTAATCCAAAATTGACTAATTCTAACCACTTTTCCTTAATTCCAAGAACTTAAACACTAAAATGGCTAGAAAACTCATCTTCTCCATGGATAGAAACTTGACAGTAGATGGAATTACCTCTGGCAACTTGATCCAGTTTGGAATAGAATTTCAAAACTTCAAGTTATCTGTCAACGGAGAAGAAATGATTGATCTCTCTGCTGGAATACAAAGGGATGTCCCCTTAGTTGAGATTACTTTAGGGTCAGGAGTTGACTCCCCCATCTCTAGGATGGAGGTCGTTTTCGTCCCTTCGACCACTGTGCCCTCTACTCAGGAGGATAAGAACCAAGAACCATTAATGATGGAAGAATTACTATCTCAAATTGAGATTGGGTTAAGTTCTAGCACCCCTGTCGCCAACAAAAATAAGTGGAAGAACTACTTTAAAAGAGTCAAAAAGAATGTTGCTAAGGCCAAAAGTGCTGCCGAGTCAAGAGCCTTAAAGTAAGTCAAATCTGAGGCCAATCGAGAACTCGTTGCTCCTTACACCTACCCCCTCCATAGTGGAAATGTTTTCCACCCTACTCCTGTTACTCAAAGGAGGGAGGTTGTGAAAATGAGAGTGCGATCTCCAATATATCTTCTTGACTACTATGCAGAGAGAATCAATCAAGAAAGAACTAAACAATCACCATCAATAGACCGAAGGCCTAGTTGAGGATTATGACCCATCCACTCTACTAGATGAAGTTTGGTCACGTTACTATACGTGCCCCACTATATCATCTATAGAGGAGGAGGTGCAGAAACCGCCTGGGGTGCCACTCTCATAATTTTTAGGTTATTAGTAATTAGGGAGGAAAAAATAATGGATCTGAGATCTTATCAGATAGTGACACCATTTGAATTTAACTTCTAAAAGGGGTCCTATCGAGATAGATCCTAAGATTGAGATGATGCAGCACTAGTTAGGAGTAGTACAGACCCCACAACAATCTTTCTCTCTTAAGAGATTATGGAAATATAATTTATATTGATAGGGTCTTTCCACCTGGACTTGCTATTTTGAAGGAAATCATATTATTTCTCAAGTGTACTAGGTCAGAATTTTCAAGATAGTTTATCCATCTTTTTTAAAGAAAATTGACCCCAACTTTAAATCAAAAGTAGGAGAGAGTTGTGGTTGACTCCATTATATCTTTAAAGGCCCCTCCCTCCCAACGCTTCTGTGGGTCGATTTGATTTTTTTTTAATTAAAATTTGTATCAAACTTAAGTTGGTTTTAAAAATTAAAATCTTCTTAGTCTTCTCGCAGTTTTCCATCTTATGGGCTTCTCTTGCATGTTTTAAATCTATTCAATGATTTTCTAAGTCAAGTTGATATTTTCTTATCAAAAGATTTGGGTCCAATTTGGGGATTATTCTTCCTTGGATAAGAGAATGAGTTTAATTCTCATATACTTGTGATATAATCCTGGATTAAAATAAAAAAAGAGCTATCATGTTAAGGTTTTAAAGAAAGTGAAGCCTCTTATAACAAAGAGAGAAGAAAATTCAAAGGATGCACAAAGTGCATTAAAAAAATTTCAAAATCAAAAGAAGCGCAAAGTGCGCCAAAGAAATAAAAAAAGGTGTGCAAAGCACATCACAAAAAAAAAAAGTGAAAGAGGCTTCCTTCTTTTTAAATCCTTAAATCTCAAAGAGCCCGATCATATTTAATAGCTTGACTTTGAAAAATTTTGAATATAAATTTATTGTCATGCATAGAGAGTTCATCAGATAGAAAATTCTATGCAAAAGAATTGAAATGATTAAAATTCTCGATCCAACTTAAACCCTTTTGAAATTGATTTTAATTCAAAATTTCTATAAGGGAGAATCTAGTTCAGTTTATATGAAACTTGATCTGGGTCAACAGAATCCAAAACCCTTGGCTCTTTTTGGGTCAATTAGAGCCACTCTACTTCTCACTATAGTTTTGAATTTGTTCCCGCTTGTCATTTTAACAGGGACCAAATGATTAAGAAGAAATTATCAATAAAAAGAATGAATATTCTATTCTCGATAAGAATTCAAATCCCATTCTTGAGAGATATATGTGAATCCTTAAACATAGGCATCGTTTCTTTTAAGTTCCACTCTGTAAAAAAACACTCTATGCTGGGTCCAAGGTTGTTCTCAAATAGAGGTGTGTTTTACATCACTGGAAATTGCTTTCAAAATTGAGTCACAACTGAGTAGAGTGGCCAACTCCGATTGGAGGAGTTTGAAGGCCTCGAAGAAAGTTGTTTTTGAACTGAACAAATTTTAAAATTACATAAGTCACATATGATTCAAGCTCGTGATAACATTGTGTTACATTAGAACTTTCCAAGTAGGAGACTTGGCCATAGTTCTTTGGAGACCAATTTTAGTCCACCATAAGATCAATGGAAGCTTTAAGTCAATGTTGACTGGATAGACCACCTTAGAGATAATATATAAGGGAGGTTCATGACAATTGATTAATTTTGAAGATGCCACAAGATGCTTTCTCTCATTTGGGTGGTTCTTATAGAAATACCATGCCGAATGAGTATCAAATTAAACATAAAATTCACCCCTCTAAATTCAAAGAAATCAAATCAAATCAAATTCAAATTCATCAATCGATTATTTCCAGTTTTCTTTTCATTAAGGTTGGGTCCTTCTTTTCCTTAGGATTAGACTCGCTAGAGGTGGAGTACGCCCTTCTTGGCACCATCCTGGCATCTGACTTGGGGATTAGTTAGGATCACGCCGGAGAAGGTTCACTGTCTCGGGTTCGCGCGGGAGGTTGAAGATGAAATCCTAGCCATTGATTTTAATCAACGGCGCGGATTAAATCCCGTGGTCTCAGAGCCCGTTTGATCCTAGCCGTCTGATCCTCCATCTGATGGCTACGATTAATCCGACCGTTATCCAGTTAGTGCCAATGATTTCCCCGCCAATCGTGACGTGCCGCGTGTAAAGAGCGGCTAACTGTGTAATGGCCGGATTAAAATTTGCAGAAAATTCATGGGAGCTTCAAAAATTGATATCTCCCTGCACACTTGACCAAATTAAGTGTTCTTAGGCTCATTGGAAAGGTCCTAGGAAGACCTACAAAAGCCCTATAGTTCCAGGTCTTGATTACATCTGTATTAAATTTAATTTTAGTTTGAGTATTTTTTTAATTATTGCAATTATTGTTTAAATTTAATTCCCCGGGACCTGGAATTTTGGGATATTGAATTTGTGCATGTCCCTGACATGCCCAAATTTTATCTCCCCTTTTTGAGATGTTTAAGGGCACTTTCGCTTAATTTTTAGTTTAAGGGTCATGGGTTGACCCTTAAATTCAAAATGGGATTTGAACCTTCCCAATGAGATTTAGGGTGTCATTTTCTGTGTGATGATGATGTGTAGAATAGGGAGTTTAGAGCCAGTGATTTTGCCCCAATCCAAGCTTAGGATAGCTCCCTAAGATTTTTAAAGGTGACTTAGAGATCACCTTAGGTGGCTTGGTTAGCCACCTTAGAAAATTTCATTTGAGCCCAAATTTGGTGTGTTTAACCATTGGAATCAGGTGATCCCATGGTCCAAATCTCATCAGATTTGGAGCCCATTTGGTTCACCAAATAGGAGCCATAGTATTCCCCCTTAGAATCACCCCTTGAGCCTTAATAAAATTCTAATAAATCAAATTTAATTCCTAAAATTCCCTAAAATATTCATAACGGACCCTAATTGATTCCTTAACCAGTAGAAATTCAAATCTTATTAATTTGGCTTCATAATCCATGTTAATTTAATTTTAATTAAAATCAATATTTAATAAATAGTAATTAATTAAAAATCATTAAAAATCCTAAAAAATCTTTAAATACTTGATAATCTCACTTAGACCATTTCTAATATTTGGGGATGATTTCAAAAAGTTATGGACTCATTTGGGTTCAAATCACTAAAAGGGACCCCTTTAATTAAGTTAATTAAAAAATTCTAGTAAATATCCTAGCTTGTAAAATTCATTAGAAATTATAGAGAATTCCAAATCAATCAAACTCAGTGGATAATGACTCTAATTAAAATCTAGTATTTTTTAAAAATGTCAAACCCCCAAAATTTGGTCAAAGTTAAAAAGTTAATATTTTGGTCAACTCTAGGTCAAAATGAGGTTAAAACTTCTAAAAATCATAACTTTTGATAGAAAACTCCAAATTTAGTGTGCTACCTATCTAACAACTCACAATTAGGTCTAGTATTTGTTAAAAATTTGAAATATTTAAATTTCTCTCTAATTTTAAAAATTAACTTTTGACCCCTTAGTTAACATATCTAGATAATTTCCCAAGACCCAATAACTCCCCCAAATTCCAGAATTTTCTTAAAAGGCTAATAAAATTCTCAACCAACCCATTAAAATCAGTAACCAACTCTTTTTTTTATATTAATCCACTCCTTATTTTCATCCAACTTAAATTAACTTAATTAACCCCGATTACTACTTGGTAACCCATGCCTACGAGGCTATTAACTTAGCCACAAGGAAGGTGAAATAAACTTCACAGCCTCGATATGAAACAAAGGTAGTAATTAATTAACTCTTAAAATATATTTAATTAAAATTCTTAATGTATTAATATTTAAACCTTAACCTAAATCTCCTTTTAAGCCTTAACAAACCCAAAATATTAGACAACTTTAACTAATCACCCAACTTAGGATCCACCCCAGCCACACGACCTTTGACACACACTTTAGATGGTTTGCTATGACAACCAACTCTAGATTTAGGTTAGGCCGGTGTTTACTTTACTACTGTGTGCCAAATTTTTTGTGATTTTTACTGCATGTTGTGAATGAAATTACTTTGCTGTGTCTGCTTACTTTTTACTGTACTCTGCGGATGGTTGATGTGTTTGACGACTAGATTACCCTTAGGATAGGCACGATCTGGATGTTCACATAATTTTTTTCAGGTGGCCACACTCATGCAGGGTGATAAAAAGGGGGGCTAAATAAAAAAATCTAATTATTATAAATGCTTGCACAGGTGCTTCAGCTCCTAAAGCCCCCAAATAATAAAAAGAGCGTGGTCAGTGTGTTTACTTCCTTTTCTACACATATATAACTGCTTGGGAAAAAATATATTTTGATTTATTAACTGCTTAGGATAACCCTACAGGAGAGTCTAGAATTTTTCATTTTTTTATAAATGTAATTTGTACAAGTATCAAGTATTGTGAAAGTAGAGTTTTGAATTGGGATACAGAGGTCCAAAGCTTGGACTCCAAAGAGAAAAGGACACCTCTTAGGAGAGTAGCCCTTTTTTATTTGGAGATCCAAATTTGGATCACTTCTTTCCTACCCAAAGAGGAAAGAGTGGCCTTCCTCTCAAAGGAAGTGCCCTCTTATCCATTTGGGTAGCCTACTATGAAGAATCCAAGGAGCCTGAAGGAAAGGAGCCCGAAGGAGAACAAGATTGAAGAATTGAAGACAAAAATATCCCATTCAAAACCACTTGCGTCTCTACTAGGTTTAGAATCTAGGTTGTTGTCAGTGGTGCCCGGCCACTTCATTTTCTATAAATTCTAGTTTGTAATAAGCAAGGCAACTTTGCTTATGGACATTTATTAATTAATTCACTTATATTTTATGTGTTGAGATGATTGCCTCTAGGATTTCCTACTTTTTCTAATTTTTTGGCGTTTGTGTGCCGCTTTTGTTTTCGCCTGGATACGTGAGGTTCGTAAGGGTGTGAAAATTTTTATACTCGTAATCTTAAAGTTTAAATTTTAGTGAGTCTAAATAACATAGAAAGATACCTAATTTAGGAAATTAGCCGGGGATCGACCTCAGGGTCGCATGCATATTTCTGTACTTCTTCTTTCCTTGTTTTAGACCCTTCTCTGCCTTCGGGTAGAGTCCGTATAGTTTGACCTATAGGACGAGGTGCCGGACCTGGGGAAGTCCAGTCTTCTAAAAAATTATTTTCTAAGCCTGTTTTTAAAATTTTAAGCATACTTGATTTGAGGTTGTTAACTAGCATGCATTGCATTGGAAACAAATTAAAAGTGTCAAAATTTTAATTGCATAAGTCTTTAGCATTTTTGCACCCATCATAAGTCAAAGGGGCCAATTTGGGAATCTCTAGATGTTAGCCCCAACTCTCCAAAACCATTAAATAAAATGTCCCTACCACTCTTTCATAAAAAGACCGGACTCATCTATTTTAATTCGATTAGGTGGTTAGCTGGCTCCTCAATCTATGCTAGGGTAAGTCCAAGTTCTGCACTATATTAGTTAGGTTTGGACGACTGTGGCCCAGTGTCCAAATTAGATTTAGGATCTGGGGTAGATCTTTGATTATAAGACCCCAAACTTCAGAAATATAATCCCAAATTTCTAATAAAATGTCCAACTTTAATTAAATATCATTCCAATCCAAAATGTAAAGCCCAACATTTAAATTAAGTTGGGACACTTCTGGATGGTTCTGGAATCTCAAAGTGTCCCCTACTCCTCTTCCTTTAATTCTGTTAATAACTGCACAACCTCGATCTATTCCCTTTTGAACTTTCAAAATTCACCTCTTTTTGATATCACCCCTAGAAAATCTGACAAAATTTTGCCACTATTTTAATCGAGAGTTTTCATAGGGAACTTTGTCTCCTTACGATGTAATTAACTACTAGGGCTTGCGCTCGTAGGAGAATTAGAACCACACACACCTGATTTAAAAAATTTATTTTTCAAAGTTCAATTGGATTTTTTTGGGAAAACTTAAAATACTAGTGATCGTTATTATCATAATCAAGAAACTATCATTGAGTGGTATCTTCTCCCTTCAGGGAGATACACCTTTCTTTGATAACGCTTTGGAGATGAAATCAACGATCACACTTCTTGAATATTGTAGCTAGATATTCAGTAGAACCTCATTTTGACCCTTCGGGGCCATATGAAGTTCTCTTTAGTATCCGATCACGATATTCAAGATGAATTTTATAATTCTAAATCTGAATACCGTTATGAAATTTTATTTTCACCTCTCGAGGTGATAAACTTTTTCTAATGAGACAATTTGATTTTAGAATTCAATTTTAGGTCCCAAAGAAAACCAAGTTTTTCAAAAACCTATTTCCAAAATTACACCAACACATTATCTAACAAAGACCTCCCCTTGATGAATGTCGCTTGCTCCTTTGAAATAAGCTTTGGAGTAACCTCAATTAATCTATTCAATATCACCCTTGTCGCCACCTTGTTCACAAAATTACATAGACTGATTAGTCTATAATTAGAAGGGAGAAGAGGATTTGATACCTTCAGCATTAGCACAATTAATGTTTCCTTCCATTATTTGTTCAACTCCCCATAGAAAACGAGTTAACTTAATGCCTTCCAAAAATCAGATTTGATGATGTCCCAATATGCTTTGATAAATGAGTATGAAATTCCATCCTTGCCAAGAGAGATGTTTCATCAACTCCAAAGTACTTTTCCCTTCAAGATCAAATCTTCTACTCCTGGATGAAGTGCTAATTGGCCCCAGTTCCCTCAAGTGTTTTGATATCTTCTTTTTTGTTAATTGAGAACAACCAACCTTACCACCACTTTCAGTATTCTCAAATTCACAGTTTACTGAATTGTTAACTTCTATATCTTTATTTCCTACAGCAATTGCTATTACATTGGTACCATTACATTTATTTACCTCCTCAACAACTATATCATCATTCTTTGAATGAATAATCTCTCCTTCTTCTTCAAGATCCAAGAGTGCATTGAAGCAATTTCCATCATTGAGTATCATAGGCTTGCTAATTACCCAAATAGTTGAAGCATTGTTGCTATCTACATCTAAGTTATCTATTTTTATTGCAAGACAGATGTTGCTACTCAGTTTCTTGAGCTTCAATAGGCTTGTTTAACTTGCTGACTTCCTCTATTTTATCACTGTTCTTTACAGGTACAAATTTTCTCCTTCCTTCAACCCGATAAACAGGTTTTCTATACACATTACTATTGAACTTCTTCTTCCCATAATTCACTAACATCCATGGCCCATACTCCTCTTTGTTAATCTCCCCATCTATAACCAGATTCTGATTGCCTTCAGCAGTATTAATTTCCACCATATTATTTGTATTTGTATTTTCAGGCCTTGAAGACTTCACCCTGTTCTCCATGATTACTTTGGCATAGTCCTTTTTAACATGGCCAATCTTTTTGCATTCAAAATAAAAGTTAGGAATCCTTTCGTACTCAATTTTTTGATAGAATTTGTCTCCTTCTCCTTCTACCCATACACCTGTTGGCAGCTTTGCATCCAAATCAATTCGAACACACGCCCTCCCAAATTCTCTTCTACACCATTGAAACATGTTGTCATCGATCAAATAAGGCTTACCAACCATGGAAGCTATACGACATATGCTTATCTCATCCCAACAATGCAGTGGTAAGTTGGGCAATCTAATCCAAATTGGAGCAGTTAGTACATTGAGCGAGTTAGGAGAAAAACCTTGGGTCCATCTAGTAATTCTCATAATGTTGCCGTTAACAAACCAGGTCCCATTTTAACACAGCTTCCAGATGCTCGGGATCATAGAACGAACAGAGTATCCATCCCATTACAAGCACCGCGAGATGGAATTTCCCATATTGACTCCACTGTTTCCTCAATTCAGAGCTTATTGAAGAAAATGGATCCTCACCACCAAATATTTTTACAACTAAGGAGTTTTCAAGCTTCTTAGAATTCTCTAAAACATTTTGCACATGAAGCTTAACTAATTTTCCATCTTCTGATAAATAGTTGCCAAAATCCAAATAAGCAACTATGATATTATCTCTTTTTGCCCAAGCATTCAGCTGATTTGGCAAATTAGCATTAACTTATCGCATCTGGCAAGATTGCCATTTATACATTTTCGAACCTCCTCCAGTTCAGAGTGTGTAACACCTACAGTGATCGAAACCTTGTTCATTCAAATAACATTAGATTTATTGGACCCATTAGCACCTTTCGATAGAGAATCTTCCTTCTCATAGCTTATAGAACACCTTCCCACTGCATTGAGATCTTTATTTGCTTCAGTCTTAGAATTTGATGATGGAGAGGTCACCATATCCCCCTTATCCAACAGAACCATTCCAGTAGAACCAAAAGCCTCCAGATTGTCTTTCAGCAAAATTCCCTTCCCCTTACTAGAAACTTCAATATCTTTTTTCTTCAAAAGCAAACCACCCACATTAATGATTACAGGCTTGTTCATCTTAGCATTTAACTTAACACCAAGGTTGAAATTTGTTCTGTCATCTCCAAATGCTTAGTAGAAGATGAAACACCACAAGCACCACCAATTAGGGAAATTCTAGAGGAATGCCATTCTTCAAATGGCCTGCTGGCTAAAGGAGGCCAACGACCATTCACTGCCATCAGGTACTGATAAAAACATAAATTGGAAATTTGAAAAATAGAACATCGAAATCCTAGACTTTCTCACTTTAATTTCCCATACATAATTTGATTAACTTCATTTTAGAGGAACTACCATGATAAATCATCTAATACGATTAGGAAATCATACCATACGATTAGTTTTAAAAATTAAAGTGTTGACTTACTCCCCTAGTGTGTGTGTGCACGGTTACCCAATTCAGTCACACACTCTCATATAACAAAAACTAAAAAAAATTACATACTCCCTTTACAATAAGCCTAATCAAATCTGACTTGAAGACTTCGGCGGTCTGGAGTATGATTTCCCTAAAAATTTTAGTACATACAAACAACATAAAGAAAATTTATCCAATATATGTTAGGAGAAATAATAATCGTAACAATAATATTTTGGTATTATAAAAAATCACATGATATAAAACTTAATTTTGAAATCTAAGTTACAATAATATCTCTCTTTTTAATGATGGAAAAATAATTATTATTTGAGTTAACCACTAACGGCCATTTCTCTCCTAATCTCCCCTCAATGAATGCTCAATTAAAATACACACATCAATCATATACACATCAACATACACACATCAAACATAATCAAACATGAAATAATAACTAATGACTACCCCTTTTGATAACAACAAAGAGTGAAGTACCTCTTGAAAAGATAAATTTCTATTGATAAATCAAATAGATGATGAAGAAGAAGATTTTAAAAAATTTGCAAAGAAGACACTAACATCCTAATGCAAAAAAGAAAGTCTCATATTTTAAATCCAAGAACAATTAAGATACGAAAAGTCAATCAGGTTCACTGTTCCTTCTAGACATATCAAATAAAAATAATTATTACAAAAATGATAAAATGAAGATTAATTAGTTTTTAATTCAATAGTGGAGATTATTGCTGATTATATGGATTTGTATAAGAGATAGAAAGATAAAGTAAAGAACTGTATGAACCATTTAATTGGCGACATTACGAATTTTTTAATTTTGTGGCATAGTTTATGCATCTTTTCAGTTTGGGTTAATTTTGGGCCTCTTATCACTTTGGCAAATATTACACATCTTTTCAATTTTTAGGCACATTTTGTGCATCTTTTCAATCCATGCACACTTTGTGCATCTTTTTACATTTTTGGTCTTTCCAATGTCAATAAATCTTAAAATAAATTCTAACAATTAATAAAAATAAATACATTGAAGAAGAAATAAAATATTTATTTTACAATAATTATAGCTAAAAAATATTTATCTATAAGAAAATGAAGATGGTCTTCTAATCTACACCTAACCATACACAACAACAACAACAACAAATAACAAGCCTTTATCCCACTACGTGGGGTCGGCTACATGAAACCTTTTTCTCCATTGTGTCCTATTAAAAGTCAAATTCTCGTTTAAATCTAATAAAGAAAGGTCATTCCTAATATTTTCTAACCAAGTCTTTTTAGGTCTACCCCTACCTTTCTTAACATAAGTCAAATCTAATACCTCTACTCTCCTAACCGGGTCATCGGAAGGCCGCCATTTTATGTGACCAGACCATCTAAGGATACTCTCTCTAATCTTATCTTCTACTGGAGCAACTCCAACCTTTTCACGTACATGCTCATTTCGTATCCTATCTCTAAGGGTAAAGCCACTCATCCACCTGAGCATTCTCATCTCTGCCACACTTAACTTAGTATTATGTTTCTCTTTTAATGGCCAACATTCGGCACCATAAAACATTGCAGGCCTCACTACCATCTTATATAATTTTCCCTTAAGTTTGAGGGGTACATTTCTATCACATAACAAGCCCGATGCATTCCTCCACTTCAACCATCCAACTTGAATTCTGCTGATAATATCCCCATCTATTCCACCATCACTTTGAACAATAGATCCAATATATCTAAAATGTGTACTCTTATGAATTACTTGATTGCCCAAAGTCATAATCACGTCACTAGGCCTATTACTACTAAAACTACACTCCAAATATTCCGTTTTAGATCTACTCAAGTGAAAACCTTTAGACGCTAAGGTTGACCTCCATAATTCAAGTTTACCTTCAACTACCTCTCTAGTCTTATCAACAAGAAGAATATCATCAGCAAAAGGCATACACCAAGGTACATCATCTTGCAAATGTCCAGTGAGAACATCCATGACTAAAGCAAAAAGATATGGGCTTAAGGCTGGTCCTTAATGCAACCCAACTGATATAGGGAAATACTTGGTCAATCCACCTTGTGTTTGAACACAAGTAATAGCTCCTGCATACATATCTTTAATATAAGCATTATTAACTCCTTTCTTTTCAAGAACTCACCTTAGCACATCTCTTGGAACTTTATAATATGCTTTTTCTAAATCAATAAATATCATATGTAGATCCTCCTTATTTTCTCTATATCTCTCCATCAAACATCTTAATAAATGTACGGCTTCCATAGTCGACCTACCCGGCATGAATCCAAATTGATTTTGAGAAACATTAGTATCACATCGCAATCTATGCTCCATAACTCACTCCCATATTTTTAAAGTATGACACATTAACTTAATACCTCTATAATTCGCACAATCTTGTGCATCACCGTTATTCTTAAAAATAGGAATTAACACACTCATTCTCCACTCAACTGGCATCTTTTTAGTCTTCAAAATATAATTAAAAAGTTTAGTAAGCCAAGAAATTTCCTTTATCTCCTAAGCATTTCCACACCTCTATTGGAATATCATCAGGTCCAACAGCTTTTCCACCCTTCATTTTCTTTAAAGCCTCTCTAACTTCAGTTTTACTAATACGCCAATAAAAACAGAAATCTTTATTCTCATTTATGGTGCTAAGGTCTTTATAGTCAATCTTATTTTCACAATCTTCATTAAAAAGTTTAGCAAAATATCTCATCCACCTTTGTTGAATATCATCTTCTAAGAAAAGTATTTTTTTATCTTCATCCTTAATACACTTCACTTGAACTAAATCCTTACTACTCCTATCTCTTTGTTTGCCTAACTTATACTTATATCTTTCTCCCTTCTTAGTATCTAATTTATTATATAAATCAATAAAAGCTAATGTCTTTGCATCGCATATTGCTTTCTTAGCATCCTTACGAGCCACTTTATATATTTCTCAATTATCATAATTTTTAAAATTAAACCAATTTTTATAACAAAACTTCTTATTTTTAATCTTTTCTTGCACATTTGGATTCCACTACCAACTATTCTTATTATTAGGAGCTTTTCCCTTTGATACTCCAAGGATATCTTTTGCAATATTCTTAATATCCCAAGCCACTTTTTCCCACATAACATTAGCATCCTCATGCACAAACAAAATCTTAAGATCTAAAATCTTATTCTCAGAAATATTTTTGTTAATATTCTTTAAATGCCCCCATCTAATCCTAGAAAATCATTTTACTTTATTTTTTATTTTATGCCCCTTTATCTTAAAGTCCAAAACTAATAATCGATGTTGGGTACATAAATTTTCACTCGGAATAACTTTATAATCTTTGCAATCTAAAAGATTTAATTTTTTAATAAGAAAATAGTCCATCTAGGTTTTACTATATCCATTTTTATAAGTGATGAGATGCTCATTCCTTTTCTTAAATAAGGTATTAGCAATTGAAAAATCATAAGCTAACCAAAAATCCAATATGGTCTTGCCACCTTCATTCGTCGTTCCAAATCCATAACCACCATGAATTCTTTTACAATCAACTACCTCTCTACAAACATGTCCGTTTAAATCTCCTCCAATAGAAACTCTTTCTTCAAGAGGTATCTTTTGTATTAATTCTTCTAAGTCATTCCAAAAATTTAATTTAGAACTCAAATCCAAACCTACTTGAGAAGCATAAGCACTTATAATATTAACAATCTTATCATCAACAACAATCTTTAAAGCTATAATTCTATATCCAATCCTATTAATATTTATAACATTATCCTTTAAACTCGTATCTATAATAAAGCCTACACCATTTCTAGTACGACTCCTACATGAATACCAAAGTTTAAATCCTAAACTATCAATTTCCTTAGCCTTCTCTCCAACCCATTTAGTTTCCTGAATACACAAAATATTTAACTTCCTATGAATCATAATATCAATTAATTCCACTAATTTTCCTGTAAGGGAACCTATATTCCAAGTTCCTATCTGAATTTTTGGTTTCTTGGACTAGCTTCTTTGGCCACATCCGTCCTTGATGTGAGAACCCTTGCCTATTTAATGCTGCACCCGGACATCGGTGCAGTGGCCCTTGTACACTTGTCACTGTATTTAGGCCATACAGTGTGTCGCTTCCATGGGATGTCCTAGCATTAACACAATTTCTTAAAGGATTCATGTCATTATTGTTCGACAAGTTTTATGCTGGCTGTCAACTACCTAACGCAACCCTCCACTTTTCTCATCCAGGACTTGGGACCTGGCAACGGCAGTGTTAATCTACACCTAACCATAATTTAATTTAAAATTTTAAGAAATTAAATTTTACAAAGAAATTAATTTGTAGAGAAAAATATTTTAAAATTTCATTCTAGAGATCAACTTCATTAGATTAGTCTACAAAAATTTAAAATAATTCAAGAAGTATAATTTCAATATAAGTTAAAACATCATTTCATTGAACACTTATAACACATATAATCAATACATCATACTAGAAAAGGAAGAACCACAACATAGAGAAGCCAACATGTAAAATCAAAAGAAACATCTCGACAACAAGTATAAAATCTCAACAATAAGTACAACAGAGAAGTAATAACTAAAATCCTGAGGGACCCTGGTCTAGAGGTGGCTGAGGGGTGAACATCATAAAGTAGCTATTTATCGTTGTTACTTTCATGTTGACATAGTTGAATTGTCTTCTATCCACCCTATATCATTATTATACCTCGCATACTGCTCAAAATGATTTTGGTAATTCTCAATTTGATCAAAATGGTTTAGGTGATTCTCAACTTGATCAAAATGAGATTCCAGTCTATCAAAATGTTAGACCATTTCTTGATAGAAATTCTGATCGGGTCCAGGAGCAAGTACAGGTACTAGAGCAGGAGCTCCTTATGTTCCCTCAGATCCTTGATCTTAATTAAAAAGTTCATAAAAAAACATCAGTAAAGTAAATAGGAAGCTACGTAAAAGGATCAGGATGGATCAGGTTGTACTTTGTTTCTAAAATAGAGGCAACCAAATGTCCTAAAGTTATATTTTTCTTTCTCCTATTATAAGGAAATCCAATATCAGAAAGCTTATAGATATAGTCCATAATCAGTTAGGCTTCATCTATATGAGTGTTGCTCATGATAAGGTATGTGACCATAGATAATAAAGGAGACTGGTTAATATGATCACAAGCTTTAGGTATATTAGAAGTTTTCAAAACATGTTGGATGATCTTAGCATTTTGGTTCAGGGTGTACACATGGGAAAGGTGATTGACTTGAGACACACCTCTAAGAGTTTGATTAATTTTATACTAGACAAAATAAAATTTAGAAATCATAATGTGTGCCCTAACCCCTTTAGTTCTAGATGAAGGAAGGTGCCTAAATCTTCCTTGGTTATTTCTACTCACTGCTTAAAGAAATATGAGGTCATCCTAGTTTCATCTTCATTCACTCTCATGTTTGCAAGGAAAAGATGAGATGTGTCATGATGATAGACATAAATTAGGGTTAGGATAAAATAGAATTGAGTTAAGGAAAAAAGAGGCATAACTGGAAAGTTAATATCTCTTTGAATTAAGAGATGAGATGGGGTAATCTTAGCTTCAAAATAGCGATCGTAGGCTTCCTCATTTCTTTAGAAGGAATGTTCTCGTTGAGTCTACCCGAATAAGAGGAAGAGGATTTTCAAGTATGTGGATGCTTACTGCCACTAGCTATTTCTAAAGTAAGGACATAAGATGGCTTGAGATTGAAGACGATAATGAAGAAAAACCATCGAATACATTTCAATTTAAAGATAAATAACCTATCTAACAGTACAAAAATTTGATCATACGTGTGATTTTAAAATTGTACGGGATAAAAAATAATTTCGTACATACGAATAAAATTGACAAAAAAAATGAAATGACTTTTCATAAACTGTCTTTCCCGATGAGTCCTTTCATATAGGCTTTTTGACTATACAATCATACAAATAAACACATGTTCATCAGGGACGATCAGAATAATAATGCTTGCATCTGGCAATTAGGTTCATCCACATTAGAAACTGACAATATGATCGTATAGATGAAATAGGATTTTGTACGTATGATCTAACAAAAATAACTAACCTTGGAAAACGTCCCCAATCATACAGACAAAAAATAACAGATTGTATAAATGATGATGACATCGTACATTAGGATATGCATTAAAAATCTCAATTTTGCAGGCTTAACTCAAGACTTGATAAGTCATGTATGAAAATCATGCACATAATTCATACAAAAAACAAAATCATATACAGTCTATATAATTGATATAGTATGAAAAGTTCGTACCATACAAAAGAAAATCAAACTCAGGGCATGATAAAAAAAACTCTATTAAAAACAATTCTCATAAGATCTATGAAAAGAAATAATAAAAACAAAAATAATAATAATACAAATGAAAGAAAAACAAATACAAACTAGAGAAAGAAATAACAACTAACAAATAAATAAACAAACACATTATTACAGTACAAATCAAATTTGCAAAAATTTAATTTTAAGCATTAGGATCAATCACACCTAATCTAGTTCTTAAGGTGCTAAATATTTTAAAAATAGTGGTTTTGTGAAAATATTGATAAGTTAATTATCAGTAACAACTTGGGGTAATTCAATTTTTCCTTTAGCCACATGATCACTAATAAAGTGATAACTTATATCTATATGCTTGATTTTAAAATATTAAATAAGATTTTTTGAAATGCATATGTCACTTGTATTATCACAAAAATTATAATAGTGCCAATGTAAAATCTTAAATTAATTAGTTATTATTTTAACCAAAGAACTTGTACCACACAACTACCTAAGGCAACCTATTCTACTACAGTAGTAGAAAGGGATACTGAATTCTATTTTCTGCTAGACTAAGAAACTAAAGAGTTTCCTATGAATTGATAAGTTCCAGAAGTACTTTTCTGATCAATTATACATTCTATAAAATTTGAATCAAAATATCCAATGATTTCAAACAAAGAACTGTGCTTAGGATACCAAATCCTTGAATTTTAAGTTCCCAAATAATATCTCAGAATTCTTTTAATAGCAGTCAGATGTGATTCCTCTAGATTATATTGAAATCTACCAAATAAATAAACACAAAATATGATATCAAGTCTGCTAACATTCAAGTAAAGTAATGATCCAATTTTTCCTCTAAATTTCTTTTGATCAACAGATTTTCCCTTAGAGCCCTAATCTAATTGAACTGAGAAATTTATTGGTGTACTCACTAGTTTAGTACTATCCATTTCATATTTCTTGATGATATCCTTAATATACTTTGATTGACTAAGATATGTTACATCCTAATTCTACATTTTTGCTAAAACTAATAAAATAGCTTAAATCTCCCATCAAATTCATTTCAAATTCACTACTTATTATTTTTAAAAAATCATCACAAAGATTTTTATTAGCGGGTCCAAACAAGATATCATCAACATATATTTGAACAATGAGTATGTCATCTCCTACCCTTTTTAAAAAGAGAGTGGTGTCCACACTTTCTTTACAAAATAACTTTTCTAGTAGGAAAGTGCTTAGCCTCTCATATGAAGCCTTCGGTGCATGTCTTAGTCTATATAATGCATTTTTCAATTTATACACTTAATTAGGGAATTTTGAATTTTCAAAACCTGAAGGTTGCTCAACATAAAAATCCTCTTATGACTCCCCATTAAGAAAGACACTCTTAATATACATTTGAAATAATTTAAAACCTTTAAAATAAGTAAAAGCTAGTAATACCCTTATCGCTTCAAGTATGGCTACAGGGGCAAAAGTTTCTTCAAAACTTCTATTTGATTATACCCCTTAGCCACCAATCTTGCTTTATTTCTAACAACTATACCTGAATCTTTCATTTTATTTTTGAATAGCCACTTAGTTCCAATAACTCTTTGATCTATAGGCCTTTCAATCATATCCCAAATATTATTTTTAACAAATTGATTCAATTCTTCTTGTATGGCCAAAATCTAAAATTCATTAGAAAGTGTTTGATTTATATTAGTGGCCTCAATCAATTATATAAAATATGAGTGATTCACTTCTTTGATAAGTTATTTCTAGTTCTAGCACCCTCATTTGGTTCACCTAAGATTAATTCTTTAGAGTGACTTCTAGAAAATTTTCATTCTCTAGGCAAAGTATTTTCTGTTCCAAAATTCTCTTCCAAATTTGTCTTTTCAATTCCTTGGGAGATATCTTCAATATGGTCATTCTTCCTCCAACCTTAGCTCTTTAAAAATACCATATTCATCAAAAACTACATGTGTGGTCTCCTCAACTATCAGAGTTCTCTTATTAAAAACCCTATAGGATTTTCCAACATTAGAATATCCTAAAAAAATGTCTTCATCATATTTAGGATCAAATTTTCCTAAAGGAGTTTTACCATTATATAAATGAACACCTTACATCCAAAAACATGTAAATTTGAAAAGATTAGGTGTTCTCCCCTTAAGAAGTTCATAGGTTATCTTGTTCAACTTGGACTTGATATTCACCATATTCATAACATAATAAGTAGTACTAATTACTTCAGCCCAAAAATATTTTGGAAGTGAATATACAGCCAACATGGCTCTAGCGGCTTCAATTAAAGTTCAGTTATTTCTTTCAACAACCCCATTATACAGCTAGGTGTTGAAAAGTTGTGATCAATTCCTTACTCTCTATAAACATCTTCAAAAATTTTATTTTCAAACTCTCCTCCATGATCATTTTGAATTGATAAAATTTCATAAACTAGCTTTCTCTAAATCTAAGTAGAAAAATGTTTAAATTCATCAAATGATTCACTCTTAAGAGATAAGAATTTTACCCAAGTGAATCTTGAAAAATCATCAATGATTAAATACCCAAAAACTTTACCTCCTAGACTTACAATGCTAACTAGTACAAAAAGATATATATGAATGATTTCTAGTGGTTTGCTAGTTCAAAGATCTTTAATTGAATGATAGAAGGATTTCACTTATTTTCCCAATTGACATGCATCACATATGTGATCCTTAATGAAGTCTAGTTTGGGTATCCCTCTGACTAATTCTGTATGGGTAAACTTCCTAAGATTTTTCATGCTTGCATGATAAAGTCTTCTATATCATAAACATAATTCATTAATGATTATTTTGAGACAAAAAGTATTAGAAGATTTAATAAAATTTAAATTAAGTATGTATAAATTATTTACCTTATTTCCATGCAACACATTAATTCCATTTTGGCTTATAATGTAGCTTGTAGAAAATTGTAACACTCTAACCCTTATCACAAAGCTGATTAATACTCAACATGTTATATTTTAAGCCCTCAACTAATGATATATTCTCAATGAAGAAATTGTTCTTATTGTCAATTGTACCTATACCTTCCACTTTCCTTACGGTATTGTCTCCTAATATCACTTTGCCTCCACTCTTAGTTTTTACCGATATGAATTGAGTTGTGTCTCAAGTCATATGCTTTGAACATCCATTATCAAGGTACCAAATACTTTCACAAGGACTTGTATGAGAGTGTTTCCATAAAATTATCAAATACTAGACTTGGGAACCCAAATGAATTTGTGTTCACCTCTTGGCAATGAAAATCTAGATGTATATTTGATATCCTGTATTTTATGCATCTTAGATCTCCATATTAGATGACTTTTACTATAAATTATATAAGTGTGAGAGATATGACCAATCATTCTACATTAAAAATTTTAACTCCAGGAAAAAGATTTAGCAATTTATGCAAGTTATACTGCCTTTTCCTAGGTTTTAAAATTATATGCATCTGATCAAGATTACAAAATTATTTAAGTATTGGGGGTGTCTTCTTTTCTCAAGAGCTTTCATTTTCTCTTTAAGATACGAGTTTGCATATTCTAAAACAGCATTGTCAACTCTTAACTCATGTTCTCTTTTATTTGATTCATCTATAAAAACCTTACAATTATTTTCAAGATCAGTATAAGTTGTTTTCAATAAATCATATTTCTTATTCAAATCATCAAATTCATTTAATAATGTCACATGGTTTCTATCAATAGATGTGTGATCATTCCTAAGGATTTTAATGCCCTTTTTGTAAATTTAAATATTTTATGTTCAGTTTGGCATGCAATTTTTTGAATTTCTTATATGTTATATGGATTATCTCAAGAACTTCAAATAACTTATCATAGGATAAATAACATATCTCCTCTTGATTTGATTGATCAAGCTTGTCTGTCATTATGCACAATTTTATGACTTCCTCTTCCACTTCTATTTCTAAGAAGTTTAAAGATGAGTCAGCTAGAAAGCTCTATGTATTCTTTTTTTACCCTTCCTAATATTAGTTTTCTCCTAAACTTTCTCCTTGCAAGGATTAGCTTTGAGATTAGGGCAATAAGATTTCATATGTTCAGGCTTCCTGTATTCATAACAAATTATATCATTAGAAACTTTTACATTTTTGTGGAACTTACCCATAATCCACTACTGACGTCTTCATTATTTTCTTCTTAGAAAACTTTTGAACTGTCTCATCATAAGTGCAATATCATCTTCATCCTCAAGCTGTGACCGATCACTTTCTGATTTATCCACTTTCAACATAATTTTTTCTTCCTCTGCTTATTACCAAAATCAATCTATCTTTAACTAACTCCTTACTCATAAGCAATCACTGATCCAAATAGATTATCAATAGAATAAACAACTAGGTCTTTTGACTAAGTTATGACAGTTATCTTTACATCATTTGCAGTAGGCAAACAATGTAGAATTTAATTAATTTTTTTAGAATTTTTTAGTTCCCTACTTAAAGAATTCATGAGGTGACTATCTGTGTAAAACGAGTATGCATGTCAAAAATTGATTCATTTGATTTCATACAAAAAAGTTTGTAGTCATATAATAGAATATTCAATCTAGATTATTTTACCTCATTTGTTCCTTCATACATTATGCAAAGTCTATCCCAAATTTTTTGTTCTAGTTTTATAGGTTAAAAAATGCATATAGTCCTCAGATTTTAGGGCATAGAAAAAATTGTTTAAATATTTAGCTTTTAATTGAGCTAATTCTTTTTCCTCTACTATCCAAACAATAAATAGTGTTTTAGTCCTAATGCCATCAACAAGTCTAGTGGGTCTAGTGTAGCCTTCATATATTAAAATCCACATTGATAGTCAAGCAATTGAGAAAAAGTTGACATACGAGTTTTATAAAAATTAAAAGGAATAATATTAAATAGTGGTGGTTTAGTGATTGAATATCCTTCAGGAGTGTTATGATTTACAAAAGTAGTCATGATCATTTTTAAAAAGTTGTTTAAACCTTAATTTTGAAAATAGGCTCTGATATCACTTGAAAGTTTGAGTAGGTTGTTAAACCTAATAGAACTATCACAAGGCTAACTAAGAGGGGGTGAATTGATAATTTAAAAAATTCTATTGAATTTTAGAAAATTAATTTAAGATATATAACACAATAATAGATTTTTACAAAAGATTTTTGAACCGTAGAAAATTAAAAGTGTAGAAAGTAAAACTATAGTAAATAGTAAAGAATAGATGAACACCAAATTTTATAGTGGTTTGGTCCAACTAGACCTATATCCACTCCCTGAAGACTCCTTCTTCAAGTATTACACTAAATCAAAGTGACTCTCATTTTGCTCCCACAGCAAGGAGGAGAAGCCCTTACAATAACCTCTCTTTCACTAACCCGGTGTGGTAGAGTATCGATGTCCTTTCTCACCCTCCTGATGATGGCAGAGTACCAAAATCCTTTCTCACTCTCTTGGTGATGTATAGTATAATCATCCTTTATCACCCTCCTGGTGATGGCAAAGTACCAACATCATTTTTCACCCTCCTGGTTATGGCAGACTACAACATCCTTTCTCACCCTCCTAATGATGGTAGAAAACTAACATCCTCTCTTACCCTCTTAGTGAAGACATGGTACCAACACCTTTTTTCACCTTTCTAGTGATGGCAGAATATTGTGGACTTCTTTGAAAGTCTTCTCTTA
The DNA here is from genome assembly GCA_022539455.1 of Dendrobium nobile. Classification (NCBI taxonomy): domain Eukaryota; kingdom Viridiplantae; phylum Streptophyta; class Magnoliopsida; order Asparagales; family Orchidaceae; genus Dendrobium; species Dendrobium nobile. The sequence goes on along the minus strand of CM039733.1, from coordinate 28,213,211 downwards.
AAAGCCTTTAAGAAAGTAGGGAGAAACTTGAAGAACAAATAAGAGATCATTACTTTTTGGCAACCTTGTGAATCCCCTCACAAATTCCTCTCAAAAGATCTCTCAATCTTCACTCCTAAAACGCTCTCCAAAACACTCTCCTTTTCCACTCTTCAAAGAAACTCTCATAGCAATAACTCTAGAAGATTTTAGGTGAAAGTTTTTTAGGACCCTTATATATGAAAGATAAGAAAAACCATCCAGAAAACTGATAATTTTAAGCTAAACGTATTCAGATCGTACAGTACGATCATACTTCAACATACAAATAGTTTAAAAATACATGTATGATCCAATACAAACCTTATTTTATACTTTCTCAGTCTTCTATATGAACTGACATCGTATAGTATGAATAGTTCAAATTTGAACAAATTTATTTGGAATGATTTTGTACTAACCCTAATTTATAAATTATGAATTGTCTATATGAACCATATATTATACAGTATAAACTATTTAAATAAATCATTCTTCATTTTGTACAAGCATGGATGATTCCATTTTGTACTATGTGATTCATTTGTATAAACCCAATATCGTACAGTACAATCAGATCAAAATTTTATGGGATCAATTTGAACGAACTAGTATGCAACTATTTTATACTCTATGAGTCGTCTACAGGAACATAGCATCGTATAGTATGATCAGATCAAAAATTGATAAGTTCATTTAGGATGAACTAGTATACACCCACTTTGTACTCTAAGCTATATGAAACATTATCATATAGTATGAACAACATAAAAAATTTCCCATGCATGATTTGATTAACTTCATTTTGAAGGAACTACCATTATAAATCTTCATGTATGATTAGGAAATCATACTGTACAATCAGTTTTAAAAATTAAAGTTTTGACTCACTCTCCCAGTGTATGTTAACATGGTTATCCAATTATAATCACACTCTCTTATACTCAACAAATATAAAAAAATTACATAATCCATTTACAAGAAACTCTAATCTAATCTGACTTGAAGTCTTCGGCAGTCAAGAGTATGATTTCCTAGAAAATTTTATTACACACAAACAACACAAAGAAAATAAATCCAATGTATGTTAAGAAAAATAATAATCATAACAATAATAATTTGGTATCATAAAAAATCACATGATATTAAACTTAATTTTAAAATCTAAGTTGCAATAGGTTTTTGATACTCTTCAAATGACAGGTGGTTTTTTATTTTCCTTAAAAGTATTTCATTCAGCTTGTAAAATCTTATTTTTACTTTTAAGAATTGAAATTTCTACTTTCAATGCATGCTCTATATTATATAATTGAGATGCAAGTGTTTCTAATTCCTTTAATGCATTTTCTAATTCAACATATGATATTTTCAAGTAATCATGCTCGGTAGTTAATTTAAAATTCTTCTTATGTAAAATATCAAATACATCTAACAAAGCCATGTGATTAGTATCCATAGTGGAACAATCATTCCTTAAGCTTTCATGCAATTTCTAGAGAATTGAAAAGTTAGATTTAAGGCTGGCATGTGATTTCTTAAGCTTCCTATATGCAGCATAATTTTTTTCAAAAACTTCTAATAATTGATCATATGTAAGCTCACATGCCTCCTCTTGATCAGATTGATTAAGATGATTATCTACCATTAAGCATAGGTTGGTTACCTCCTCTTCTTCCTGCTTCAAATTTAGAAGAGTATGTTGTTGATTCTGCCTATAAAGCTTTTTGAGTCCTTTGATTACCCTTCTTGAATTTAGGTTTTTTTCACCCTTCTCATTGCTTGGGAGAAGTTTAAGAGTTGAGCAATCAGACTTCAAGTGCCCTGGATTCCTACATTCAAAACATATAACATCAGAAGAAATTTTAGAATTTTAATCATTCTTACCTTTATTCCATTACTGATGACATTTTTGTTTTTTTTCTTTAAATAGCTCTTGAATTACCTTATCATCATTGCAATATCATCATCATCTTGTCCATAAGAGTCAATGTCATAATCATTAGCCTTTAAGGCTAAAATTTTCTAATTCCTCTTTTCACATACATCAAGCTTCCATTAACTCACTCCTTGCTCGTAGGCAATGAGTGACCCAAGTAAGTTATTAATGGAATAAATATTTAGATACTTTGATTCAATAATGGCAGTAATTTTTGCATCATAGGAAGAAGTTAAATAACTTAAAATCTTGTTAACTTTTTATAGTTAGTAAGTTCTCTTCCTAAGGCATGTAGGGAAGTAACAATCTCAATGAACCTAGTATACATTTCAAAAATAGACTCACTAGGTTTCATGTGAAAAGTTTATAATTACGAAGAAGAATGTTTAACCTAGATTAATTCACTTCCCTTGTTCCTTCATATGTTATGTAGAGTTTATCCCAAATCTCCTTACCAGTAGTACAAGTGGAAGAACACACGTAATCTTTAGATTGTAAAGCACATAAAAAATAGTCAAACATTTGGCATTCAGTTGGGCTACATCTCCATCTTTTTATGCAACATTTAGAAAAGAGAAGTTTAGTTTTTATTCCATTAAAAGAGTGAAAAGGTGTAGAATAACCTTACTGAACTAACATCCACATGTGATAATAAATTAATTATAAAAAAGGTAGACATATAATTTTTCCAAAAATTGAAAGGAATATTTTCAAATAGAGGTGGTCGTGTGATTGGATATCCTTCCATTATATTACAATTATCAAATTTGGCCATAGATGTTTTTTTTTAAGGTTTTTTAAAACTTAAATTATGAATCTAGCTTTAATACCACTTGAAAGTTTGTGAGGGTTGTTAAACCATTATGAAATAGTCCACGGCTAATAAAGAGCATGAATTTGTTATCCTAAAAAATTCCTTAATAAAAATATAATCTTTTTAAAACTTTTCAATATTTGAAAATAAATAATTTTAATCTCCTAATGCATAAGTAAAACTAATTTCATAATAATAAAAATAAGAGATTTCAAATAACAAATCATAAAAAATACAAAAATTAAATGCAAAAAAGTCAAATATTAAGAACACACCAGAATTATAGTGCTTCGGTCAACTTGACCTACGTCCACTCCCTATAAACCTCCTTTCTTGGTATTGTAGTAAGGCGTAGAAGCCCTTACAAAATCTTTCCACCGACTCAGTCAGGCAGAGTGTCTTGAATTTTTTTACACCATCCTAAAGTAGGTAAAGAATCTGGAAATACTTTTACTCCCTCCTGGAATACGTAGAGAACCTTAGAATCCTTTACTCCCTCTTGAAATAGGTAGAGAACCTTAGAATCCTTTTACTCCCTTCTGAAGAAGGTAGAGAACCTGGATCTTATACTGATAAATATCTCCCTAGAGCCGCCAATGAATCAAGGAAGCAGCATGAAGAAGATGATGGAAACCTTTCTTAAATTAACCTTTCTGAATCCTTCACAACTCCCTTTCATAAGAATCTCTCTCTCTCTCTCTCTCTCTCTCTCTCTCTCTCTCTCTCTCTCTCTCTCTCTCTCTCTCTCTCTCTCTCTTTCTCTCTCTCTCTCTCACACACACCTTCCTTCTCTAAGCTCTCTCTCAAGACAACTCAATAGCAAAAGATCTCTCTAAAGATAATATGAGAGATAAAATAGAGAGCCTCTAAAACTCCTAATTTTTCTGAGATCATTCTATATGATTAATATAAAATTACCCTTTTAACAAGTATATTTAGCATTGCTATGTACAATTAGTTTAAGTATTTATATAGATCATCTCGTATGACTCTATAATCATCCGAGTCGATTAGTTCAACATATTATATTGATCGTCTAGTACGATGTGGGACAATGTGTGATAACTTACATTTCATCCCGCACATCCCTCGGGATGTCCAATACAATATCATGTACTATTAAATGAAAATTATGGATTTCATCTTGGACGATGTGGGATCATAACATAAAATATCAAAGATCATATAGTACAATTATTATAGATCATCTTGTACGATATGATCATATAATCTAACTATAATTAGTCATCTAATCATAGGATCAATTTAGCCATGAATGTCATAAATCATCTAGTATGATGTACATCATCCTATATGATTAGAATAAATTTTGAAGATTAAAATATTACTTGAGTTATGACTGGTGGCTATTTTCAAGTCTATAACATATCGTCTTATATGATTGGAATCATCTATTATGATTAGTTAACCAATCTTACATAATAAATGGTACACTAATTAGGGTTTTTTTGCATAATTGATCATCCAGTATGATTTGCATCATATTATACGATTAGTTCAAAAATCTATTTTTCTCCTAACTCCCTAACTCACCACCTTGAGTGTGTATATATAAGGTTATTTATCTTGGGGTCCACGAGATATATGACTTGACTCAAGAAAGGTAAAAAGTATATTAAAATTGAAAATACAGACAAACTCAATCCTAGTACACCCAATCTTGAGCTTATTTGCATTGTGAGTGAACTTATTGTAATAATATCAGTAGTAAAGAAACAATAATATTTGTTATCATCAAAATCATAGTACATAGTCCCAGATTTGCAAAACTTTTATTAAAGGCCCATTAGATTAAATAAACTTCATTTTCCTTATGTTAAAGCATATATTTTATTTCTTGGGCTTGGCTTTGTTATGCCTGTGTTGTTGGTCTCATCCTTTTGGTGTTTTCTAACTAGCTAATGGTATTTATTTATCTCTTGTTTAGTGGTATAGTTTATAAAGTTAATGGGGTTTCTTCAGGCATTGATTGTATTTCTTTGAATGATGGCCTTTGCCTTAATTACTGCTCATATGGACCACTTCCTTCCACAGATGTGAGGATGGGTTATCAAGTAATGTTGGATAGCTTGTGTACGGACTTTCTTTATCTGTGTGGGAAATTCATTGGATTTTTTGGCCTAATAGGGAATACACTGACAAAAGTGGGCAATTCTTTTATCAGATTTAGAGTTGTAGTAGGTTTTTTATCCTATTTAGTGGTTGTTGGGTGGCCATTTTTTGAATTTTGGCTGGTGTTGTGGTAACTCTGATATCCTCTATTGCATTAATTTATGGGACCATTTTCTTTACTTGAATTGGATATGGTCCAAATTTGAGTGGCATAGAGAAAATAGGCTTCATGAAATTTGGATACTACACACCTGAGCTAGAATTTATCTCTTAATTCAATTTTGAAATTTCTCAGTAGTTTTTCTAATATATTGAAGTTGTGTTAGTGTTTTTTGGTGATTAGTAATGAGATGGCCTATGATACATCTGGTTCTATTACTTTCCTTTACTATGTCTTTTTGCTGCTTTATTTGGGTTGGTTGATAGATTCTTTGAGCAAAACTAGTAACTAGATTTTGTTTGATGGCTTTCATGTCTCACAATATGATTATTGGGTTTGGTTCTGTATTATTACTTATGGTCTCTATTTATTGTATCATAATTGTTTTTTATGGTTCTAGTTGTCTATTAGTCTCCTACATATATGGGAGAGATTGTTGGGGAGGTATTTTTGTCATCAGAAAATTTTGAAATTCTCTATGACTCTTTAAAAATGGTGGGGCTTATCCTTTCACACTAATTGTGTATAGTTGTCAGGTTGAGGCTTTTGGTTGGTTTGGTAAGAATAAGAATTTGTGTGTAACCTTATTGATTCTAGTAATTATTTACTGTCACTGGTTTTACTTTTGGATGCTTGGCTTTTTATGCACTCTTTACAAGTTGCTTGGTATTATTCTCTATTAGTGTTTTGGTGGAGTAGACAAGTGGATTTTTATGGTTTGGTCTCATTTCCTTTTTACTACTTAGATTGTTGAGTTTTATATTAACTATTGGTGGTTTGTGATAGAGACTTCATTCTAGCTTTCTTGGTCTGATCATTATCAAAGCATCCTTTTGAGTATAGCTTAGTTTAATAATTATGTATGTTATATAGCCTACTTTGATTTGAGAAATGATAATTTACTTTATAATGTCATCCGACCCTATCCTAGTGTTGATTCTGTGGTGATTATAGTGTACTTCCCTATAGATTTAACTATTAATTTTTATGCATCAATAGTTATAGCTGGCTTTCTAGATTTTACTTTTTTTCTATTGTTATTCACCCTTTTTTGTAGAATTTTTTAAGTGCAGGTTTTCGGAACTTTTGATTTTTTGCTGGAAAGATGGGGCTTAATGATTATCGTGTAAACTTTCTTCTTTTAGGGTGATGTCTTTCCACCCTAGAATGTTACTTAGTTTTATTGTATTAATACTTAGTAGGGAACTTGAGCTAAATAGGATTTTTTTTTCTTTTTTTTTTTTGTATCTCGTTGGAGCAGTAGAGAGCTAGAGGTCCCTTTTAAAGACGTTATAATATTTTCCTTAATTAATGCATGGGCCCCTCTGAGGGTTTTCACAAAAAAAAATGATATAAAGAAGATAATTAAGTATAAAGCTTGATTTTTCCTCATAAGCATATGGTGATGGTTTGGTTTGTTTGAGGCTAAGCTAGGGCTTAAAGATGGTTTACATGATGCATAAAAAGATTCCATAAGATAATTAAATAGCTAAAAGGATTTATCATGGAGGGAAACATGAGTTTTGGTAGTATGACCATCTAAATGGTTTTAGTAGATTTTGTTGACAATTTAACTAGTTAACTGGTCAAATCAAGTTAGAGGTGGACATGAGAATGATTCTGAGCTTTGATGACGTGGCTTGGAGGAAGCTTGAGGCATTATTTTGAGTGTTTGCTTGAAGGGTGAGTGTACGAAAAGGGTTTGACCAAGTCAAACTTACTCACCAATGGCTTTGGATGCATTTGGACCATGAAATGCATGGTTTGTAGGGTTGATGAAGTTTGAATGGTTTGATTTGATTGCATGGTATCAATTAACCTATGTGTTGGCATAGTTCGACCAAATATCAACCCAATTGTCCAAGTCAATTGATGACTGGGTAAGGGTGACAAGTCAAGTCCATTTTACTAGGAGGATTAACTAGGATGATTTGGAGAAGTTTAGAAGTGAGCTAGAGTTTAATTGGTGAAAGTTAGAGTTCATGATCAACTGAGCGTTGAAAACCAATAGAGTTTGATTATTGGTTATAGATTCTAGATGATTACTAGATGATTAAATAATTACTTGGTAATTGATTTCAAGTTTGAGAAGTTGATTGATTGGAGATTGGATAACTGTAGGGTTGAATGATTGAAGATTGATAGAAAATTGACTGATGGATTGCATGCTTATATTTGATTAAAGGTTCGATGTATAATCGATTGGCTGCTAGATGGTGTATGATGACCTCATATAAAAATGAGTTCAACACACACTGTCATATCACATAAACTCCATAGTGTTGTCCTTGGCATCGCAACACCATATTGCTAGAGCACCATGGAAAATTAGTTACTCTTAGTAAATGACATGTTGACTTAGTTAGAGCACTGTAGCAGAGTGCTTCATCAGCATTATGACTTTAGTTAGTTTTTAGTAGTGTCGTAGTGCTACCATAATGAACATCATGACACCATAGTCAAATATTTGTTTTTAATATAACTAGCATGGCTAAATTATTTAAGGGAATTGACATTTTATCATCTATAATCAGTCTTAAGGAAGCCCCAATTAGGAGTGGTGTGTGTAAGAGCAAAGGGGAGAAGGATCATAGGGCAAGGACTACCTATAACTATTATTACAAGAAACTCTAGTTTTATCTATCCTTTAAACCTGTAATCTTATATGTATTTATTTTATTAGTATGAAGTATGTTGTGTTTATATTAATATTAATTTCAGGCTAAATCTTTTGGTGGACTTATGATAAGTTAAGAATACATATTTACAAAGATTAGATCTTTATGCTCTTCAATTTTACTATGTTATTTAATGTTCATTCGATCTTCATTTAATTTTTGTGTAGGCCTTTCAAAAAGTTAAAACCTGGTGTGATCTAGATCCTCAAATGAGGAGTAGCGTAATAATTAGGGGAATTAGAATGTTCTTCTATGTATAGACATATGTTGGATAGAACATTATGATATTTAAGGAGTTAATATCACTATAGTAAAGGTAATATTTATTATAAACTCCAACAAACTCAATAGAGATAAGGAGTTACATATGCTATTATTCATAATACCAAGATAAAATATCAGTATTTGTATACATGAAATCTTACCTATCATCAGTTTAGGATATTTTAACATAGAATTTCATCTTTGCAATCTTTAGTTACTTATTTCCATCAACATAACCATTTAATTATTATAGTATGATAATTTTAGAAATAAGTAAAAGTAGTAGTAAAATGATTTTAGAGATCATTCTAGTCATTGTGGGGTGTTGACATAATTTTAGGTGCACATAAACTATTTTCCATTATTTAGTTTAACAATATGATAGTCTCTAAATTGTTCCTGGTTAGCTATGAGATTAAATCATGGGTTGCATGTTATTGAACCTTATTCCATGATATGTCTTATTGCCTGAAGCCTTGGATAAGAGTTTCACTCACTTCATAACGTTCATCATCATATGTAGTTGTGCATGCAATGAGTGGAAAACTGGGATCATAGAGGTTTTGCGAGGAAGCTGAGAAACAAGTTCTCAAGCATGAAAACTTAAGATCAAGCTAAATTTTGTAAAGTAAACTGCACTATCTTATCCTGATCATTGATATGGTTCAAATAAGATTATTTAACCCCTCTTTCTCTGAATGATTCTATTTAAGGTATGAATAGACTTTGGCTAAAACTGAAAAGGCTTAAGCAAGTTTTGAACTAGTGGAAAAATAATGTTTTTAAAGATCTATTTTCTAATATTTTAATTGGGGAAGATAGGGTGAACTCTACTGACGATCTTTGTAGTTGGATCCCTCTGAGTCCAATCTCTGACTTTTGAAAGAGGCTAAAGCTGAGATTTGTAATCTTCAAGCTCAAGAAGAAATTTTTTGGAAGCAGAAAGCGGATGTTAAGCATATGGCCAAAAGTGATAACAATACTAAAATTTTCATGCTTTGTTTAATAAGAAATGTGCTATTAATTTCATTCATAAAATTTCTCGTGAGGATGGCTATGTTTTTGAAGATATTGATGAAATTGCTAATTTGGTTATTAATCATTTTCAAAACCATCTTAATAAAACCTTTAATCCATCGATTATTCCCAATACGTCCATTATTCCTAACATTATTTTTCAAGAGGATAACAGTGGCTTATCTTAGTCTCGTTCTCTTGAGGGGGTTAAAGATACTTTATTTAGTATGAATGCTGATTTTGTGGCTGGTCCAGATGGCTTCACTACTAAGTTTTTTCAGAAAATGTGGCCTATTATTTATAATGATATTTTCTCTGATGTCATTGACTTTTTTAAAGGTAATCCTATTCTGAAGTTTTTTTTTCTACTTCTATTGTGCTTATTCCTAAGAATGACTTTAGACCTATTAGTTTGTGTACTATTTTTTTATAAAATGCTTTCTAAAATTTTGATGAAATGGTTAACTATTTTATTTCCTAAGCTTATTTCTCATTTTCAAATGGGCATTGTAAAAGGTCGTGCAATTGTTGACAATTTCCTATTGGCATAAGAATTTTGTCAAGACTTGGATGTCAAGGTTAGAGGTGGTAATATGATTATGAAATCTGATATTGCTAAGGCTTATGATAATATTAATTGGAATTTTATTTATAATATCTTGAGTTTATTTAGTTTTGATTATAATTTCATCAACCTCATCAAAACATGTATTGAAAGCCCTTTTTTCTTCATAATTATGAATGGTAAGAGCCAAGGTTTTTTTATGGCTTCTCATGGGCTTAGGCAAGGGGATCCCATTTTCCTTGCGCTCTTTATTATTGTTGCGGATTACCTTTCTAGGGGCCTTATTGATCTTTTTGATAAATGTCCTAGTCTCTATTTCAGAATTTTAGGTGGCATTAAAATCTCTCATTTTTTGTTTTGCTGATGAGTTCATTATGTTTTTGAATGCTTCGATGAATAGGATTTATAAAATTATGAGTTTATTTGACTAGTTTGAATCGGTTAGTGGTTTGGCTTTTAATAAGCATAAGTGTTATTTTTTTACTGCTAAGAATGTTCCTTCTGACCATGTTGTGGCTATTAAGAATCTTACTGGCTTTACTCAAGGTTTTTTGCCTTTAAAATATATGGGTATTCCTCTTTATAAGGGAAAAAATAAGTCTTTTCTCTTTGATGATTTAATTTTTATGGTGCAGAACACACTGTCTTCTTGGGATTCTAATTTCTTAAGCTTTGGTGGACGCCTTATTCTTATTAATAGTGTTATTTGCTCTATTCTGGTCTATAGTTTTCAAACCCTTCTTCCTACTAAGACTGAGTGATATATAATTGCTAGAATTTTTAATAATTTTTTTTGGAAGGGTTATGGGAACAATTCTAAGATTCATTGGTCTTTATGGGGTAAATGTTGTGGTACTTTGCAAGAAGGGGCTTTAGGGTGTAAGACTATGTTTGATTTGGCTTCTGCTTTTTCATTCAAACTTTGGTACAACCTTAGGGCCAATGCGAGTCTTTGGACCAATTTTATGATCGCCAAGTATTATGGGGGGAGACATCCCACCATGTGTTATTTTAGTAAAGGTCACTCTAAAGTTTGGCAGCGGCACTACTCTGTTAAATGGAATGTTGAGCCTTCTATTGTGTTGGGTCTTGGTAATGGCAATATTTATATTTGGAAAGATCGTCGGCTGAATGGCCAGTCGATTAACTCCTTATTGAACTCTTTTTCAATTGCTAATGTGAAGGTTAACTACATCTTTTCTTATAATGGTTGGGATTTGGAGAAACTTTCTACTATTCTACCTGACTTTATTATTCATCTTATTTTAAAGAATCCTCTAAACATTAACCCCAAGGATGTGTTGCTCTGTAATTTCACTAAACATGGTTTTTTAAGAGTCAAAGATACTTGACATTCCTTTAGAGCTAAAAATGGATCTTCTAAGCTTTTTGAAGGATCTGAATGATAGTAATATTCCTCCTTCATTTATTAATGTTTTGAAGGAGGAATTTATTGGTTCATAGTTGCTTTAATAAAGTTTGCTCTTTGCATTTTCTCAAAAAAAAAAAAAAAGCTTTTTAAACTGATTTGGCATAAAAATTTCCCCTCTACGATTTCTTTTTTTATTTGGAGAATTTTACACAAACTTATTCCTATGGATGATAGAGGTTTTATATTTCCTTCTAAATGCCAATTTTGTTACCATGTTGATAATATGCATCATGTTTTCATCTCTGGTCCCGTTGTTGTTCAAGTTTGGACTTATTTCGAGGACATTTTTCATCTTTACTTTTTTACTACAAGGATTTCTATTTACTATTTACTTGACAGTTGGTTTGTTAAGTCTAAAGGCCAAGTCAAAATGTTATTCCCTCTCTTATCCTTTGGTTCCTTTGGTTGGAGAGAAATAATTCTCATTTCAATGGGGTTGTTATGAATTACCAGAGAATTATCCATAAAGTGAAGGATAAAGTGGTTGCCTTTTACTCTGCTAATTTACTCTCTTTTAATAATTTTAAGAATTTTTTATTTACTTCCTCTACTTGTAGCATTAACTTGGAGGTGGAAAATTGTCATAAGGTGATGAGGTACATTACTTGGATGAAGCCTCATCCTAATTATTTTAAGTTGAATGTGGCTAGTGCTAGATTGGGCACTATTGTTGGTTGTGGTGGTGTTAGTAGAGATCATAATGGCACCTACATGTTGGGTTTTGTTGGTCCTATTGCTAATGGTGATGTTATATTTGCTATCTCCTATGCTGTGCTTCACGGCTTAAGTCTATGTGCTAACCATTATCAAATTAATGTTGTGTTAGAGGTGGGTTATTATTTTGACTACAATTTTCTTCATGATAAGGAAGATATGATTAGTTCTTCTGCTTTGTTTTACTTTCGTAGGGACATTAGGGATATCTTGAACACTCTAAACTGCTCCTTTTCTATCATTTTGGAAGAAGGGAATGTGTGTGCTCAATTTTTTGCCAATTTGGGTTGTGATTTTAATGGTATGACTGAGCTTTGAATTTCTTAGCTGTCATTTCTTGTTAAAGGCCTCTTAAGACTAGATCAAATTGGTTTATCTAATGTTAAGAATTAGTTTTGTGTGTCTGGTCCCTATTGTTGGATGTGGGGTTCCCCTTTACTGCTGTGTTTTAATTATTTTCTTTGGGGTAATCTATTTGCCTCTCGACTCAGGCTTGGTATTCTCTTCTACTTGGGTATTCTGCTGTTATGTTTATTCTCTTCCTCTTTGTTGGGTTGGTTTATCTTCTTTTTGTTGTTTTGCTGCTTTGAGTTATTGATGAGATATATTCGGTGGCTTTTCTAGTTCATTTCTTTCTTGCTGGTTGTTCTACTACTTTATGTTGGACTTTCAGATTGTATGGGAGCTGGTGGATATGGTGTTGCAGGGGTGCTACTACTTCTTACTATTTCTGCCTGGGCGTTTGCAAGGGTGCATATTGTTTTAGTTTAGTCCTAGGCTCTTAAATGGCTCGATTTGGTTTCTCTTGTGTTACCTGGTTCTCCTGGTTTCGTCCTGGGCTGAGTTTCTTTTATTTCTTCTGCTTGCCTCGTATGTTTATATGTTTGGAGCTTTGGTGCCTTATATTGGTTGTATCCTTTTCGGTTGACTATGGAGATGGACTCTGGTGGCTGGATTTTTCTGGACTTTGATAGTTTCTCCTTGTTCTGTCAATTGGTTTTTGAGTATCTATTCTGTCTTACTGTTATTGAGGAGAATTATCAGGTGGTTAGCTTGGTTACTTATGTTCCTTTTGTCTATTATACTAATGTTTTTGTTATTAATCTTTTGGACTATCCTTATATTTTGTTTAGTCCATATTATTGTTATATCTTCTTTGCCTAGAAGCCTTTTTTGTAGGTTATTTTTGGGTGGATGACTGTAAGGATGGCACAGGGATTGGTTGCATGGAGTATTTTGTTTATTTTTAGTTAGCTCCTTCTTTTTGGGTCCTTTCTCTTAAGCATCGTAGAATGTACTTAGGGATTCTTGTATTGCTCTATAGTGGGGAACTTGAGCTCTTAGATTTTATTTTTCTTTATTTTTTTAACTCCTTGAGCAGTAGCAAGCTTGAGAACCCCTTAAGGACAGTGTACTATTTTTCTTTAATTAATGTGTAGGCCCCTTTATGGGTTTCTCCTAAAATAAAAAAAATAAAAAAAAGATTATTTGCTCTTAGATCAAATGCTGATTGACAAGTATTGAATCCACATGCATGAAAATCATTGGTAACATAAAATTTTATGATTTAAATATTATTTTGCAAAACGGAGTACTCGAGCTCCTTCAAATCATTGAGATATTCAAACAATCCCATCCGTGCTTGAATCAGACATCGTTTGACATAGGTTGAGAGTTAAAGTAGACAATTCTTTATATTTATATTCATATAAATAAGATATGCCTACAATTAAATAAATATTTATATAAATATGTATTGGGTGCATCGATATTAATTTTTTATTATTATTATTATTATTATTATTATTATTATTATTATTATTATTTTATATATATATATATATATATATATATATATATATATATATATATATAATTATCCATTCAATTGAGTTAGTTAAATCAAAACATAATATTCAAGTGTTAAAAAAATACTCTCACTTCAATTTAATGAGATAAAATTCTCTCCTCATATTAAATGCACTTTCATTCTCTCAATTTAAAAGATTTTATAATGATACAAGTTAGAGTGCATGGAGCTTCTTTGCCAGGGTTTGTTCTGCCCTAGTCACTGCTTGTGCTCTTCTTGCGTTCACTTTCTTGGGAGGAGGGGGTGACATTTTCTTCCTCCCCTCTCCTTCTCCAACATAACCTCCCTTCTTTCTTCATGAGACTTTTTCTCTCTACTTAGCCTCCCTTTTACTTCCCATGCTGAAAACTTCCCACCGCCCCTTAAATGGAAATTGCTTCTTATGTTATGAAATCCTTCCTACAAAGCCTTCTTCCTCTCTTTTGTTCCCTCTCAAGGCAAAATGATTCAATATTTCAAAGAAGATACTCAAGCTGGTTCACAAGAATGGAGCTTGTCTCTAGTGGGCAAATTGCTTAGCTTGTAACAGCTACATATCAAAAAGGCATGGCCTCTTAAAGGTACCCTAAACCTTTAATCTCTTCGTGAAGGGTTTATTTTTTTTGAAGTATTCTACATCTAAGGATTATGATTTAGTATGATTGGTGGCCCATGGTTTTTTTCTTGGTAGGACTTTCATTATGTAGAAGTGGCATCCTCATTTTATCTTGTTGGAAACCAAAAGGTATCTTGAAAATAGCCAGCTTTATTAGCTATCTCTAACTATTGATGACCTTACCATTAAGATTTCAAATCAACAATAAATCCCTCCACCCACATGTTATTGACATTATTATATTGGGTGAATAGTTTTATCTTAATGTTCAATATGATTAGAAGCCTTCTGCATGTGATTATTGTGGCTCTTTTGCACACTCCTCCAAGACTTATCCAAGTAAAGCACCCTAAATTAACCCCCCCCCCCCCCCCCCCCCGACACATCCTCTATTAGTTCAACTTATGGCTTAAGCATATGACATAAACCAAGAAGATAAGGCCCACCTCAATTTGTTCACAAAAGCTTAACAAACCTTGCTTCAAAGAAACCCCTATACAACCTCAACCTTCCAATTTGATAGTAAATATAACCATTATATAAAGACTATCCTATCTTGGACTAGGACGCTTCCTCATTTAGACCCTAATGTTAACCTAAAGATCTAATCCCATACCTAAACTATCCCATGGATGAAGCCCCTATCCCACCCCCCCCCCCCCCCCCCCCCCCCCACCATATATTAATCAAACCTCTGTAGTCTCTCTACTTTCCTTGCATAGCTCATTCAATTTCTTACAAGCCGCACATTAAACTCCTCTCCTAGAAGACCCTACCTACTTATCCTCTTCCAAAGTTTTTAAGTTTGCTAGAGTTAAGTCCAAGAAGGCTCAAACCTATACCTCAAAATACCAACGAAAAGTCTAAGAATTGCCTCCTAAAATATCAGTGGCTTCAACTATTTTGAAAAAGTATTCAGCTATAAGAAACTTACTCAGTCCCATAAAGTTTTGTACCCTAGAAGCTAAAATTGGTTCATATGCTCTTGAAAACCTCAGGTTTGTTTCCTCTCACAAGATTTTTATGTCCGAAGAAAGTTTTCACAAGTTTGAGCATTCTTAGCTAGGGAGGATTTGGGTTAAAGGGAATGCATTTCTTTTATCCTTCTTTCCCTGTTTCTCTCTAGCCAATTTATCCATGGATCCATTTCTATGAAAGGTTCTTCTACCTTTTAACATTCTATGGTATATCCCTCTAAATCTTATGATGAGAGGTGTTGTCTCTAGGATCATCTCAAGTCCATTGCTTATATTATTAATTCCCCCAGGTCTATTGTTTGGGATTTCAATTATGCATATATCATTTTAAGAAGGAGGATGAAAATGTCTTACAACACAGTAGGTTGGGATATTAACAACCTGATCTTAAAACTAGCATAAAATATAATGACTTTATGGGGACCTTATATACCTGGTACAATCAAAGACTGGATAACCCATACACATCATACTAGATAGAATTTTGGGGAATTACCTATGGTTGGATAGATTCTCCCTTTTCTACTACAAATTTGATAGTTCCTGTAGCTAAGAACACTCACCACTCATTTAATGTTTTGTAGAACCCATTAATAAAAATCATAGATTTCTTTTAAAAAATAATTGGACCAAGGGGGCTAGTTATTGGGACTCTCTCATTGTTATTTTTTTTCTAAGGTAAGTTATGAAAATTCCATATCAGTTCTTTATCAGCATTTAATAAGTCTAAAAAACTCCTTTAAGAAAAAAGGCATGGTTTTCTTCATCTTATCTTTCATCTTAAATCACAAGATCGGACAACTCATATTTATTCAAATATTGCATACTCCACATTTTGTATTACAAGGCGATGGGGTAGAGGTCAATAGAATAGAAAATATCCTTAATGCTAGAGGTTAGAGATGTGTGAAAAGTAATTTTTTTTTTTAAATATCACCACCTAACTAGTGCTCATTATCTTCGAATGTATTCTCATGAGCTACAACGTAACAAAGGAGAAGGTAGAAATTCCAATTTTGTTGGCAGGCCACGTTGTAATGTAGATAATGTCACTCTTTATTATCATTGGGATCCAACTGAGGATGCCTTCATTATAGACTTTTACAAGAAAACATTAAAGAAGTTACTACAAGGAGGTAAGTGAAAGAAATTTCTAAACTTAGCTGATTGGCAAGATTTACAGTAAGAGTTAATGTCAATGTTTGGATGTTGTCCAAATCAAACTCAATTGCATGCTCATGTGCATCAACTACTTAAGAAGCATTAATCATGATCACTTTTAGTTATGTTTTTTTTCATTTTCTATACTTAGTATTGTTGTATAACACTGTGTAATATTTTCTATTTGCATGATGAATTTAATAGAACATTTTTAGTGGTGTTTTTTTTTTCTTTTTCTATACTAACTAGTGTTGTGTACAATTGTTGTATACCATTGTATACCACTGTGTATCACTGTGTACCACTGTGTACTATTTTTTATTTGCATGTTGATGTTAATAGAAAATTTTTAGTGATGTTTTTTTTTTCATTTTCTATACTTATTAGTGCTTTGTGCCATTGTGGTGTACCATTGTATACTGCTGTGTACTATAGTGTACTTATGTGTACTCCATATATTGGAATGAAAATAATTATCTTAAGATATTTTTTACTCATAAATTAAAGAATGTATGTATAAATAAAGATTGTCTGTACAAATTATAATTATAAATTACACATAAATTATACAGGTAATTGTACATGCAATGATGTGTACTTCACATAAAATAGACATGAAATTGCAACTACAAATAAAGAATGTCAGTATATATTACAACTAAACATTATAATAACAAAAATTACTCTGACAACTAAAAATAAAGAATAGTTGTATAATTAAAGAATATTGGTACAAATAAAGAATGTCTCAACAACTTATATTCAATTATTTTTTTATTGAACAAAGAATAGCATATGTAAGTTCTGCCTTGAACTTAGACATTTTATCTTGCCAGTCTTCAAGTTTCGTTCAGTTGACACTCTGATGTAGGATTGTGGCCTCCATATATTTATATACAAATGTATCACAATTGAATCTTTTTTTTTTTTGGGTTGGCACACCAGTGACAATTTGGACAGGCCATTATCATATGCCATCATAAGAAGAATCCATTTTTTCTTCATAAAGATAATTTATCAAGGAAAAATACTAAGACCATATAAATTTCAATCAAGTGGAGAAACAATTTAAGACAAAACTATATGAATTAAAAAACTTAACTAATAATTTGAGGAAGCATGGCCTTGTGAATCAGATTGGGCAAGGAATCGTAAAAATGTCAAATTATTTTCTTCAACTTTGCTACTAAAAGTTTCCAATGCACATTGTTGTGTTGACCACAAGTAACAACAGTAGTTTTGAAGCCCTAATGGATTATTTATTCATATGGTTAACAGAAATTTTTGTATTGAGAGTATATTTTGAGTATGACTTGCATGAGTCAGACAAAAGAATAAATTAATTGACCAAATAATCAGTCACAAATACATGAAACATGTGTAATAAGTGATGACATACTCAATGCAGTCTAGAAACAAAAAGGAATTGTTGGTAAAGGCCTGGGAAAAATTTATTCTTCTCAGCTAACAAAATGGCAAAAGCATCTACATGATTTGTTACTAAGATATTTGTTTGTTATTAGTTTTTCAACTATAAATAATGATGTTTCCATCAACAAAAATCATTTCAGGCCTAAAAAAAATATAAAGGTCGATAATAAATAGCAGTTGTATACAGTAGTATAAAGCACAAATCAACAGGAAAGGTACAAAATATTAATACACAGATATACAAAGCAGAAGTAAACAACGATACATAATAGTAAAAAAAATCATCATAATTAAAACTTATCAGTCATTATACTTATGGAGATAAGTGTATATGAACATCCCCATCTCTTCACTTACCATATCCCTCCCCAAAAAATATATTATTGTTGGAGTTAAGTTGGGAACGACTGTTATTCTATCATCTACCTAAATAATCATAGCTGTAATAGGCAGTTCTTTCATAAGCGTTATCTTTTTAAATATATTTCATTCCTTCTCCCCTTCTGATTGGTGCTGCATGAGGTTTTCACAAAATTCTTCCTCAGTTCAGTCCTTGCATGCACTCTATATGTTATACTAGAGCAGCAGGTTACAATAAAGCCCTCATCCTCATTGTCATAACCCAACCTGATCAGGATAGATCCTATCGTGTTGAGTTACGATAGGAAAATCCCAAAATCTAGTTTTGAAATTATTTCAAATTTTCTATCAATATTCATTGAAATAAACTACAGAATATAGAGTTATTAAAATATCCAAAAATTTAAAATAACTCATATACCAAGTTTCTTTCATTTTATCAAAATAAATATTAACACTATAATATATGGATATCGGCAAGAGCTACATAATTAAAATTTTAACTTGTCATGAATGTACAAAAATAAAAATATTAAAAATACCTATGGCCTCAGATTTCATCATGAACTGCTATTCCATAATTTTATTTTCTTTCTTAGATCCTGAAAATAAGAAGCAAAATTACAGTGAGCTATAACATCTTAGCAAGCCATATAAATCATTTTAAAATTTTAAATATTCTTTTATCAAATATTTTGCCAAATATTTAAAAGTAGTCAAATAAAGTTTAAAAACATCACAATACTATGAGAGGTAATAAATGTATAACAGTTATTCCCTACAACAACAACAACAACATCAAGCCTTTATCCCACCACGTGGGGTCGGCTACATGAATCCTTTTTCTCCATTGTGTCCTATTAAAAGTCAAATTCTCGTTTAAATCTAATAAAGAAAGGTCATTCCTAATATTTTCTAACCAAGACTTTTTAGGTCTACTCCTACCTTTCTTAACATAAGTCAAATCTAATACCTCTACTCTCCTAACCAGGTCATCGGAAGGCCGCCGTTTTATGTGAACAAACCATCTAAGGCGACTCTCTCTAATCTTATCTTCTACTGGAGCTACTCCAACCTTTTCACGTATATGCTCATTTCGTATCCTATCTCTAAGGGTAAATCCACTCATCCACCTGAGCATCCTCATCTCTGCCACACTTAACTTAGTATTATGCTTCTCTTTTAATGGCCAACATTCGGCACCATAAAGCATTGCAGGCCTCACTACCATCTTATAGATTTTTCCCTTAAGTTCGAGGGGTACATTTCTATCACATAACAAGCCCGATGCATTCCTCCACTTCAACCATCCAACTTGAATTCTGCTGATAATATCCCAATCTATTTTACCATCACTCTGAACAATAGATACAAGATATCTAAAATGTGTACTCTTATTAATGACTTGATCTCCCAAAGTCACAATCCCCTCACTAGGTCTATTACTACTAAAATTACACTCCATATATTCTGTTTTAGATCTACTCAAGCGAAAACCTTTAGACTCTAAGGATGACCTCCACAATTCAAGTTTACCTTCAACTCCCTCTCTAGTCTTATCAACAAGAAGAATATCATCAGCAAAAAGCATACACCAAGGTACATCCTCTTGCAAATGTCTAGTGAGAACATCCATGACTAAAGCAAAAAGATATGGGCTTAAGGCTGATCCTTGATGTAACCCAACCGAAATATGGAAATACTTGGTCAATCCACCTTGTGTTTGAACCCAAGTAATAGCTTCTGCATACATATCTTTAATGACTTGAATATAAGCATTATTGACTCCTTTCTTTTCAAGAACTCTCCATAGCACTTCTCTTGGAACTTTATCATATGCTTTTTCTAAATCAATAAATATCATATGTAGATCCTCCTTATTTTCTCTATATTTCTCCATCAAACCTCTTAATAAATGTATGGCTTCCATAGTCGACCTACCCGGCATGAATCCAAATTGATTATGAGAAACATTAGTATCACACCGCAACCTATGCTCCATAACTCGCTCCCAAAGTTTTAAAGTATGACACATTAACTTAATACCTCTATAATTCGTACAATCTTGTGCATCACCATTATTCTTAAAAATAGGAATTAACACGCTCATTCTCCACTCATCTGGCATCTTTTTAGTCTTCAAAATAGTATTAAAAAGTTTAGTAAGCCATGAAATTCCTTCATCTCCTAAGCATTTCCACACCTCTATTGGAATATCATCAGGTCCAACAGCTTTTCCACCCTTCATTTTCTTCAAAGCCTCTCTAACTTCAGTTTTACTAATACGCCGATAAAAACAGAAATCTTTATTCTTATTTAGGGTGCTAAGGTCATTATAGTCAATCTTATTTTCACAATCTTCATTAAAAAGTTTAGCAAAATATCTCATCCATCTTTGTTGAATATCATCTTCTAAGAAAAGTATTTTTTTATCTTCATCTTTAATATACTTCACTTGAACTAAATCCTTACTACTCCTATCTCTTTGTTTGGCTAACTTATACATATATCTTTCTCCCTCTTTAGTATCTAATCTATTTTATAAATCACTAAAAGCTAATGTCTTTGCATCGCATATTGCTTTCTTAGCATCCTTATGAACCACTTTATATATTTCCCAATTATCAGAATTTTTAAAATTAAACCAATTTTTATAACAAAGCTTCTAATTTTTAATCTTTTCTTGCACATTTGGATTCCACCACCAACTACTTTTACTATTAGGAGCTTTTCCCTTTGATACTCCAAGGATATCTTTTGCAATATTCTTAATATCACTAGCCACTTTTTCCCACATAATATTAGCATCCTCATGCATAGACAAATTCTTAAGATCTAAGATCTTATTTCCAAAAATATTTTTGTTAATATTCTTTAAAAGCCCCCATCTAATCCTAGAAAATCATTTTACTTTATTTTTTATTTTATGCCCCTTTATCTTAAACTCCAAAACTAATAATCGATGTTGGGTACATAAATATTCACTCGGAATAAATTTATAATCTTTGCAATCTTAACGATTTAGTTCTCTAATAAAAAAATAGTCAATCTGTGTTGTACTATATCCATTTTTATAAGTGATGAGATGCTCATTTCTTTTCTTAAATAAGGTATTAGCAATTGAAAAAATCATAAGCTAAACAAAAATCCAATATGGTCTTGCCACCTTCATTCGTCGTTCCAAATCCATGGCCACCATGAATGCTTTTAAAATCATCTACCTCTCTACCAACATGTCCATTTAAATCTCCTCCAATAAAAACTCTTTCTTCAAGAGGTATCTTTTGCATTAATTCTTCTAAGTCATTCCAAAAATTTAATTTAGAACTCATATCCAAACCTACTTGAGGAGCATAAGCACTTATAATATTAACAATCTTATCATCAACAACAATCTTTAAAGCTATAATTCTATCTCCAATCCTATTAATTTTTATAACATTATCATTTAAACTCTTATCTATAATAACACCTACACCATTTCTAGTACGACTCCTACCCGAATACCAAATTTTAAATCCTAAACTATCAATTTTCTTAGCCTTCTCACCAACCAATTTAGTTTTCTGAATGCACAAAATATTTAACTTCCTATGAATCATAATATCTATTAATTCCATTAATTTTCCTGTAAGGGAACCTTTATTCCAAGTTCCTATCCTAATTTTAGTTTCATGGACTAGCTTCTTTGCCCACATCCATCCTTGATGAGGGAACCCTTGCCAATTTAACACTGCACCCGGGCGCCGGTGCAGCGGCCCTTGCACACTTGTCACTGTATTCAGGCCATACAGCGTGTCGCTTCCAGAGGACGCCCTAGCATTAACGCAATTTCTTAAAGGATTCATGTCATTATTGTTCGACAAGTTTTACACTGGCTGTCGACTACCTAATGCAACCCTCCTCCACTTTTCTCATCCAAGACTTGGGACCTAAAATTATTCCCTGATTAAAATAAATTAATTAAAATTCATATCACAAAATAGTTCATATCACATTTTCCAGACCTAGACAGAACCTCAAAGGATTTTGGTCCCTTATAACTCTCTTTTGTTTGTGCTTATAGCACCAGAACATATCACATATCCCTCTCTCAGATAGAATCCCAATGGATTCTGGCCCTTAATAACTCTTAGCAATTACCTAACAAAGATAGAATCTCAAAGGATTCTAGCCTCTTATGGCTCCTAACAGTTATAATTCAATCAAATATGCATATATATCTTCACATTATGGCAATAAAAGAGTAATTGAGCATGTATCAAAATTGTACAGTATTGTATAGCGATAGACAACACAAAATTTGACTAGACAAAAATATACTTTTTTAAAAAAATTACCAAAATACCAAGGATTATGTAAAATGTTGTTTTAAGATTTTAATTATACTATACCACTATTTTTTAACATCCAGATAATTTTTTATTTAATAAAAAACTCACAAATTTCAAAACCCCAATTGTTAAATTTTTTAGAAAATATTTAAAATAAGCAATCTCATAATATCTATAACATATAAAAAGTTATGTGATAAATGCTTTACATGTGCAATGTTACCCTCATTTTTTGCTAATGGATACATCATTTTAATAAAAATTCACAAAAAATTATGCATTTTCAAAAATTAAGATGGGGTTAATATGACTTACCTTGCAACAAATAAGTTTCCCAACTAGGCCAACAGACAAAAATAGCTTGAAGTCATGCAAAATTAAATATATAATCAGGTAACAATAACCTATAAGCAGAACTATAAATTTGTTCAATGATCTCAGAGGGTCCAATGTACCTTGGATCGAGCTTGTTGATTCTCCCAAATCTACTAACACCTTTTATAGGGTTAACTTTAATATAAACTAGGTGGCCAATCTGAAACTCAACAATATGTGTTTTATTTTTTTGTAGTATTTGTTTTGCCTATCATGTATAGATTTTAATAGTTCTCTTATCAAAAAGATTTTTATTGTAGTATCATCCACAAAGGCTAAGCCTACCACTTATCAATCTCCCACCTCTATTAAAGTCAAAGGAGTCTAATATTTCCCATCATACATAGCTTTATAATGAGTTATACCTATACTGGACTAATAACTATTGTTATATGTAAACTCTATCAACATGATATGATCCTCTCAACTACCCCAAAATCCAAAACACGTAATCTCAGAAGATCCTCCAGCACCAGAATAGTCCTTTCGAATTATCATTCTATTTATAGATCAAAAGTTATACTAAAGTGCAACTTCACACCTAGTCTCTATTGAAAACCTCTCCATAATATGGACGTAACCTATCATCCTGATCAGATACAATCACCTTTGGCACACCTGAAACCTGATAATATCTTTAACATAGACATGTGCTAACCTGTCCATTATATCTATCAGTCAAATTGGAATGAAATGGGAAGATTTTGTCATTTGATCGACAACACCCAAATAGCATCATACCCTTACCTTAATTTTGGAAAATCCATAACAAAATCCATAGTTACCTCTTCAAAATTCCACTATGGAATAGGTAATTGTCGGTCTATAAAAGGATGCTGCAAGTGGGGGTTAGAATATAAAGGGTACAATCGCACTATCCCATAGGACAAAATAGTCGTAGGCCTTTACACTCTATGCAAGCAAGCCAATGGGAGAGTAGATGGGATCATACATATGATTAACCATATAGAGGATAATGGCTTTTACCAATACACCTCTATGGATAATGATATATATGACCCAATAATCACATGATTTCCCTCATTCGATATATCAGCTTGAATAAGGTGTATTTGATATGGGTGTTGTTTCCCATGGGTGCAAGCTCCTATGGTTAATTATATCTTAGACCTTGACCTAACAATACTCTTTATTAAGGATGTTATATTATTCTCTTCAGGATTCATCACATAAGGGGAAATATAGGCTCTTCTAATCCAAATGAATATATGTTCAATCAGGCTATTCAATATATACAGATCACAAAAGCATTCGGCCAGTCAAATAAGACATTAGAAGAAGAGTCATATCACACCAACATACGTGAGAGAAAGATGAAAGAAGCACCATCAGTGTGATGCGGATGGGTGAGATATGAAGCTTTTAAATAGTAGAGAGCTTACCCACCAATAAGATATGTAAAGATATATTAATACCATCAACCTTTGATCCTAGGTCTACAACGGATGTACTGTACAACAAGTACTAACACCTATGACCTAACTAATGTAAGATACTATGAGGGGACTTATCAATTAAACCCCACTAGGGATCTATATACCCCCAACTTGGATTTATCAACTTGCTTGAAAAGGGGTGCCAACTAAACTCCACCAAGCATATTAAATCCATGAAATATGGTCTTATGCAAATGTAAGAGTGGTGGGAGGCACAAAAAGTAAATACGTATCTAAACCAACCATGAATGGTACTATAATATCCAAAGTAAATTATCCCACTATGTTATAAAAAAAACCTATATGTTTTGACTTAAAGCTATACATGCATGTGTAGGGCCAACTAGAATTGGCCAATAGTTATTATGAAGTGAATTAGGCTTGAAATTTTATTCGTCATTTTAAAAAGTGACCCACAAGGGATCATGCATTAATTTTTGAAAAGTTAATTAGTTTTAAATCCATTGTTTATTTTTACTTGATTGAGGAAATTTTATCTTTTTATAGAAAAAACTCAACATCCTAAAGAGGTTAACGAGGACTCCATCCGAGCTACCCCAAAACAAAGCAAAGTAAGAAATCTATGAAAAATATGCAATTCTAATGTGTAATAAAAGTACACAAGCAAATCATCATAACAAATAATAATAATGGCCATGAATTCAGTTGGGTTTTGTAATACACACTAGAAAAATAAAAAGTGGTACATGAGCTATACCATATATACAACTCAGCCTAAATCTATATATAATTGAATTCGTGTGTGGGTTCTTGATCGATCTCCACCTTCATGGCCTTCTACCTTCTGAATTTCTCACACACCTTTTAGGCTTTCCTAACTAAAAATTACATTTGAAAAATAAAAATTACATCAATTCCCTATAAAAACTAATGTCAGCACAATTATAATAAATAATCACACATCATCTAAAACCAAATCCTTAGGGACACATTTCCAAGGGCTCAGCATTCCTCGTAGTACTTGTTAAAAAGCACATTTATAATAACTATGATAGTATTTTTTATTTTTCCTTTAAAATGTGGCCACCTGCAAAAGATATTTCTATAAACATTCTAACCTCTTAAGGGTAAATGCCAACTCATCAATTCAAAAAATAGAAAATAAAAATACCAAGAAATAAGCCAAGCCAAAAATGATCACCATATCATCACACATATAAAATATAAAAGAAAGAAATTATAAAATGTTATCCTAGCTACACCCTACCCTAAGATGCCTATGAAAAAGAGTCCTATCCAGCACCTAAGTGTGTGTAAATGTTAGTGTACCTAACTACCCCATATTAGGTGAGAGGTTCAAATTATAAGGTCAATTTCTTATTATTTAATTTATTATCCTCAAGTTTCTCTTTAAATGATTAATGATTTATGATGGATTAGTTAATAATTAGTTTTTAAGGATTAAAATTCCAATTATTAAGTTATTAAGAGCCCAAGGATATGGGCCATAACATATACTAAGGTTATAAAGAATTGAGGAACAAATGATGCACCCTAATCTTTCACCTAATTAAGGCTCAAAATGTTATAAGGTGGCAAGGGCTAGTTATCATTCTTTGATGACCTAAGACTCAAGGTTAGGCTAGTAGGTGACATAATAAGATGGGCCTATTGCCCACCAAAAAAAAAATCCTATGTTTCTTGTATTTAAGGTAAATTTATTTTAGAAGTTGATGTGAGAATGGAAAGACTCGTTACTTATAAATATGTATAGGTCTACCTGACCTAAGATTTTACATTTGGGTGGTTAAGGATGCAGTTTGAAGTTCCTAATGGTAGTTTTAAATTTCTAAAAGAGAGATGATTTATTTAGATCTTTAGACACTATCCCCTTAACTTATTAGGTACATAGAATTATCACAGTGGGCACGAGGATGAGGACTCCTTAGAAAAACTTAGCTCTATAGCACAAGGTAGTCTAGATATGTTAAGGGGAAGAATGAAAAGATGAACATAAATACAACATAGGTAATGACACTATGGTATAATTTTCAAGTCCATTTTCTCCTCCAAGAAATTCCTTTAATTCCTTTGTTTTCTTAAAGTTAAGGAATTTTATTTTAAGTTTATGTTTTAATATCTTAGTATTTTATTAAGCATTGGAGAGTTTGTGAGAGAATTTTTATAGTTTTGATTTAGTTTTACCTTAATTAATATAGATTATTGTTCAAAATTGAGTTAGGAATTTGTGAAGATGTATTTTATGTATTTTATGGTTTCATTTGATTGATTAAGATATTTAGTGTTGCAGGTTGATTAGAGAATTTTAGTGGTTTATAAATTTATATGAATCCATTTAGAAGTTTATAGACTTGTTAGATCTTATTAGTCATTTTTTGTCATTAAATTTTTAAATCAATATGAAATCGATATGCATTTTTTATTCTATAAATTGAATATGATCGAAGTTATAAAATTTAGTTTGTTGGTGATTTATTACTGCTTATTTAAGTTGAGTGATAATTACCCTTGTTAAACCAAGGCCATGAGGTTTATCTCACTCTCCTTAAGGCTATGTTAATAGCCTCGTAGGCCCGACTTATTAGGTAATCATCTTCTTGTTAAGCTTTATATGTGTTGCGTAGTGAATTTTAGTGTATTGTTTTCAATAGGATTGGTTCCTTATAAATTTTAAGAGAAGTTAAAAGTTCATTAGTCATGTGTTTTATCAATTGGTTTCATGACCTTTAAAGATTCTTTACGTTATTTGGAGCAAACGAACTTCAAAAAGAAAGGTGCTTCACTAGGTTCACAACAAAAAGAACTAAACATATTATTCATAAGGAAAGAGAATATACAATGCTAGCTTTTAAATCTACCTAAACATGATAGAGCTTATATTTATCTCATTTTTTATGATTTCTTAGTAGTTTATAAAACACACATTTAGAGGCTCAAAATCATTACAAAGAATTTTTTAATGTTAGTTAAATATTTTAAAATTCTAAAGAAAACCAACCTAACGGTGCCCACTTCATATGGGAAAACAACAATGCATATGGCACAAATAGGCGGGCCTACACTATAGACCTAAGGTGACGATAGAGGTCTTTATGGCTCACATAAGGGGGGAAAGCCTTAACCCATAAGGCCAAGGCTTCGTAAGTGCACTAACCTAAAGCCAGTTAACTAATACATCCTAATATATACATTGGGTGGGAAATTAAAAGTAGTCAACAAAATGTGTGCAATGTGCAACCATTTTGACATATAATAAGGGGTCTTTACAAGTAGCATAGATTATTCCTAACTATGTTGTGCCCTCTCAAACGATCCAAAGTGGACCACCCACTAAACCTCGATCATACAAAACCCGATGTAACTTGTAAGCAAATAGAAAGAAGATAGACATGGAGAGAGAGTAGGCATTATTAAAAGAAGAATGAAGCAAATAAATATCTAACTAACAAATAATTCAATAATTATATTTACTGAACATATGCATGTTAATATTGAATCAAAGAATAATATGAAAGCGGTATATGAATCATATGAAAATCTAACAATCATCAAACATAGGAATTCACAAGTACATAGTATATGGGGAAATCATACATAAAACATGTGAAGGTTCCCTAAGTTGGCTAAAAGACTTAATGGAGGAACACATCATATCGTAAGCATATAAAAAAACCAATGACATGAAGTTTAATGGAAAACCATACATGAATCACATGAGAGCCTTCAAATATGGGCAAAACATCTTTTGAACTGCTTTCGTATATACTTATAATTAGGACATGAAATAGATGAAGCTATCTTGCATAGTTGTAATGATACTCATCATATGATAGAAAACATATTTCTAAACATATTTCGTGAAATAATAATACAAAGTTAATAAATAAATCTCAAAACAAGCAACCTTTTCATATCAAAATTATTTCAAAAAACTTATTACAACTTTAACCCTTCCTAAAAGAAAGAGAATATAACAAGTTTAATTTCTTTTATATGTTTTAAGGTAGAGAGCTTAAGAGAATGTGAAACTTGTGTTCTTTCCTAATATGAACTATAAAACTTCATATTGAATCAATTATACTTGTGAGTAGAATATAGAATAAATCAAGTCATATAATATAACTATAAGTTTCTACATTCACATAATATCAAATATGTATTCTAAACTCAAGAGTACACATGGAATCATTACATAAACATTGCACAAGAACTATATATGTGATCATATGATTTTATAAAATATGAAGTGGTACTCCTTTGAACACAAATAAATGAAAAATATCATGAGAGATTTTGCAAATGTATGTACACATGCCACTATAGTTATGACCCTTTGCAATCAAATATGTTTTCAACATGATATTGCCAAATTTTGATTACACTTGTCCAACATGAATTATTCTAGAGATGACAAGTTATATCCAAAAGTAATAGGACCACTTATTTCTCTCCAATATTGATCATAAGTGAATCATGGTACATTGCCAACTCACCAACAATATGTACTCATATGGCATTTAAGAAAACAAACACAATCATGAATAAGAAAGAATTACATAATTGTAGGAATGAAATTGAGGCAATCATTCAATGAGAGTGTGGAAATTAAAAACAACCGCATCTAACAAACTTCCCAAATAATCATGATTTTTGAGATGCAAGCATTTTTATAGATCTTTGACAATAAGCAATACATTCCATATAACTTTCGTCAATATGAATAACAAACTATAAAACTTTCATGATAACAAGAATGCTTATCCGATGATAATCTCCACTTATCCTTTAAGTTCGATGCTTACACACCCAATGCTAAGTTAATAGAGAAAATATACATAACTCTTATTAAACACCCATCACCTTTCAATGCATCAATGAACTATTTACATGCCACATAGTGATTTTACAATTCAAATATGTGTATAATCCTTCTAATAATTTTTCAAACTATTGTTATCACAAATGTCTACACTATTGAATCACATATATTTACACTAGTCCAAGTATAACCATTGTTATCATTTGAAAGATGACGAAATGAAAATATTGTAAGAGAGAAAGAACAATGATAACGTTTTCTTGTAGACTTCAAATACTTTCACATAGTGAGCATTTTTTTGTGTGAGTGGAGAATATCATTCAAAAATCATATTAATACTTTTAGAGATCATACCTTTATCACATCAGTCTCTCTCACCTTTACCTAATAGTAATCAGATCGCAAATCAATTTTTTAGAATACTGAAGATACAACAAGCTGATCGAATAGAGCACCAATCTATGGTAGTGGATACTTGTTCTTGATAGTGACTTTGTTTAACTATTTATAGTCAGTACACATACATATTGTATCATCATTTTTCTTCACAAATAAAACAGATTCTTCTCAGGGAGACACACTAGGATGAATAAAACCCATGTCAACCAACTCCTAAAGCCAAATCTTCAACTTTTGAAGCTCCTTAGGTGACATCCTATATGGAGCTTTAGATATTAGGGTCATACCAGAAAATATATAAATATAAAGTTTTAAGTCTCCAACTGGAGGTAAACTAGCTAAATTTTTAAGAAATACATCTAGAAAATCTTGTACTACTAGGATATCAAAAAGAGAATCATCATTTATACTCCTATCCTGAACTGATGCAAAAAATACCATACAATCTTTCTTCCAAAATATATATGCTTCCAGCGTAGAGATAAAAAAAAGTTAAAACACCTTTAACTCCCTGGAATACATAACTCTCACTGCCCATAAATATCATAACTCGCTTCTTTAAGCAATCAATCTAAGCCCCATACTGACTTAACAAATTCATATCTAAAATAAAATCATATGAGAAAATGGGTAATAAAATCAAACTAAATTTCCACTTCTTATTAGAAATCTCAATATCACAAAAACAAAATCTACTGGCTATATTACTATCTATAGTCGGCAAAATAATAGAAAGTGCAATAGGCAGTACAACACAAGTATATTATAGTAAATCAAAGAAATGCTTAGAAATTAAGGAACGACTGGATCTAGAGTCAAATAAAATATGACATTGATGCTCAGAAATATAAACCATACCTCTCAAAACATCTAGAGCATTAAGAACCTCCTACTGATTCAAAATATATATATGTGGCTAAATTGGAGTTAGAGCACCAAAACTACTAAGCTCTCTCTAGCCACTACCACATGGCTTCCTTTCTACTAAACCCAAACCATTAGCTCTATCAGATGTTCCCTCAAAATAAAGTACAGAGAGGAACTACCCTCGATCTCTCTGATAGTCTGATAAAGCACTTAGATCTAGACTCAGAATGTTGATCAAATCCTGCATGTAGACACTCTGCTACCTGATGCCTTGTTTGATTGCATTTGAAGCACTATCCAATCATCTTATAGAATTGGCCAGAATGGCATCATCCATAAATCTTGCACATAGGTGCCCCACTAGCAGAACCAAAATTAGCTATGTCGCCACCACTAGAGATTCCCATAGATGCTGACTCTCCATCTCTCCTAAAATCTCCAAGTGTAAATATACTCTTCTTCCCAAAAAAGCCACTACCAAAATTCTACCACTAAACCTCTTCCTACTAGCAGTCCACTGCTGCTAAGTAGCCATCAGGTTATTCTATATAAAATGAGCTCTCTCCATAAGCTTAGAGAAATAAAAAATATGAAATGGCACTAGAGCTATCTCAAACTATTCCAAAGTCTTCTTAAGAACCTGTAGCACTTCTCCAAAGGAGTTCTAACTACCTGTGGAGGATATTTAACAAAAGTCATAAACTCTGGCTCGTACTACATAACTATTCTACTCCCCTTAACTAGCCTCAGAAATGTCTTTTGCATTTATTGTCATGCAGAAGGTGGTATAAACCAAGCTATAAACATATCAGAGAACACTTTTAAGGTAATTAGAGAGTTCAATCTCCCTTAAAATTTTTCCTCATGTTGGCCCATCCAACAATGCTCTGCCTCTCCATATGATAGAAAGACTACTAATGGTACATTCCTCTTAAGAGGACACTACATACTGTCAAATGCCTTTTCTAGCCTCCTCAACTAGTCCTTTACAGCTATGGCTCAACATTACCCTTGAATCTTGGAGACTTTAGTCTAAAAAATATATGTAGATGTCTGTCTACCCCTTTATATATAATAACATAAACCTAGCTTTGTGCCTCACCTATTATTTGTGCTATTAAAGTAGCAAACTATGAAATTGTATCTAAACCAATTGTTGGAGTAGCATTATATTTAGAAGCTTCCTGACTAACACTCTGTCCATCTGTCATATATGGATCTGGTGTATCTATGATCACACAAAATATGTAATTGAACAAACATGCACTTAAAATAAAGATAATGAACGCCTAGACAGACTTCAAATAACCCCTATATAATTACAAATTAATTCTTATAGCTCTATTTTATAATCTAATTTCAAATTATTGTTCTGATACAACAAAAGCTTGTCAAATCTCAGCACAACAGAATCTATTTTGGTTGGGTTGGGTTTTGACACTCATCATCTACCTGATCTTTCAATACTTCATACTTAGCATCTTTATTTATTTGCGATAAGAACAAATCTATAATTGAGGCATTATAATCAATGTCATCTAGGGAATTTATAAATATTGGGGCTTAGGCTTCCTCAACAATCTTTACTACAAGAAGATTAACAATATTATTAGCTGTTACCATCCTTGAGGAAGATTCTACTAGCCACTATTTGATATGCTTTGTAGGTATGAAACTTCTCCAGCATAAACTTCTCTATGGAAGCATATTTAGTTTCCTTCCACTTTTGTTCAAATATATGATGTTCTAATGTAATCACTCACCTCTCAAGAAGCCTAGCCATCGATTCAACCTTCACCAATCTATTATATAAAAATTTGCATTATAAGATAATCTTGGTGATAGCTTTCTTAAAGCTCCAATGATTTGCATCCTTTATTTTTGTAGGCTGAGAAGGTCTCTTCTCTATTTGTGTGTACGTGTGTGTGTGTGTGTGTGTGGTGGTGGGCGGGGGGGGGGGGGGGGGGGGGAGTTTAAGGGAGATGGAAGGTGAAGAAATCATTATGGGTGTGGGGTGGCCTAGGAGTACTAACTAGAGAGATGTGTGAGGAGGAGGTGATGTTTTCTCAAGGGAATGAAGGGGGGGGGGGGGATTCTCTAATAATATTCTTTCCTATTTAGTGACTTCTTGGAAAGTATGAAACATCTACACAATAATATTTTTCACAATGACCTCACAAAAAGTTAAGTTCTCTCTCTATATCAAGATGAATTAGAATGAAGCATGAGTACCTATATATCCTGAGGGTCAGCAAATAATTCAGAGACCTCTATATCATTGTACATAATCTCACTGTCCTAAAGAGGTATGGAATTATTATCCACTAGTGTATGGATCTAAAACCAAATATGTATTTAATCCACAAAGGTTGTTAGCCAATAAAATAAATTCCTATAATGCACAAGTTCTAAAATGTTGGATGCACCCATTATTATAATATGTTCAAAGCCATTCATATATCTAGTGGTCTACCTTCAGCAAACTTCCTAGCAATCACATCGAACTTGGCTACTAAGAAATTTTTAATGGATGCTGGCTAGTTATAAGATGTAAATTGATCTACATTACATGCTAGAGTAAGGATCATAGCTAGGGTTTGATAGTTATATATTGGAAAGATTAAGTTGAACAATAAAAAATGATAAATTTCTTCACAAGTTGGGGTAGCGGAGTTAATTTGTAGAGATTAAGCATCTCATGTTTAATATCAATTGAAGATTTCCTAGGGATTCTCACATTTTCCAACTCGAATACAGTTCCTCTGTTGGGCAATCCTATGATCAGAATAATTTCAACTACAATGAATGGTAACTTATGCCCCATGATGATGTAACATTACTTCTGGATATCCCACATTGATAACAACATGTATACCAAGGGAATATTCTGACGGAAGCAATGCATCAATAAAAAGTGATTTATGTGCAGTTGGTTTAGTCTACCCACAAAAGCTTGGGCAAAAGTATCGACCAAATGATCGCAGATATCTCTGAACGTTGAAGTTTTGCAATAAAAAGTTATCTTTGGAATATATCCCTGCAAAATTATGTGTAGTGGTTAAGAACAAGACGCTAATGTAGCAGTACATAACATTAAAAATACAAAAAATAAACATAAACTTCACTAAAAATGTTCTATGAACTTGAACATCTGAATGGATAACAAATTAAAATGGTACATAATAGTACAAATCAATGGTACATAGCAGTATATAGCATTACACATCAACGGTACACAACAGTAATAAGTATATGAAATGAAAAATATATGACTAAAAATATTCTAATTATTTCATCATGAGAATAAAGAACAATACACAACAATATACAGTTGTACACAATACCAACAAGTATAACAATTGAACAAAAATATCTTTGAAAATGTTCCATTAACTTGATCATACAAATAGAAAATAGTACACACCGATACATAGCAAAGGTAGGCAGTAGTAAATGGTATGAAAATGAACCAAATAACATTGAAAATATACTATTAACTCCATCATGCAAATAGAAAATAATACAGAGCCGTCCACATTAGTACATTACAAAGGTAGATCAATAGAAAGTTTATAAAATGAACAAAAACATCACTGAAAAATTTCTATTAACTTAATTATTTGAATGAAAAAGAGTACACAACAATACACAATATACAAAGCTTATTTCTAAACCATGTGAGAAAACATTATACAACAACATACAAATGTTCTAAACACTAAACCTAAACCCTAACAACTCTAATATATAAGAAAAAATATTACATGACATTTACATAACAAATAAAACCTACAAATTCGGGAAAAAAGCACTTGTTCTTTCCTGGGAACATAAAATTGACCTTAGCCATTGCTTCTACGATGAAAATCTCAAGCAAAAATAGAGCTTCAGAAGATGAAGAGTGCCTGAAATAAGAGAATTTGAAAGGCCTCATTTTTTAATTTTCCACTGAAACACCTCTGTTCTCTTAATAAAAAGTCACTTTTTGCCTCTAGAACAGGTTAGGTCAATGAGTCACGCGATAAATTAAAAACGTCAAAAATATTATAATTTCAATGGGTCAGGTCGTTGGGTTGTCGAATTTTTAGGCCGCTATAGGGCGGCATGATATTGGATTTCGGACATAGAGCTACGTCTGGAGTTTACACCAAATAATTTCTCTGTGAATTGGCTATTGCTTCAACTAGATCAATACATTTTTGGGGTTAAAATCCCTTAATCTTTCTTGAGATGGATATTAACTAATTCTTGATGTTTTCTAAAGCAATTAATACATTTTTTTCATTTCATTCTCAATAGTAAGTTAAAGTTAACTAGACGCGGGTTATCCTTTCGAAGCCCCCCTCGTTGCATCTTCCAATGGAAATTTTCTTTTTTAAGGAGCTGTTAATTTTGCTAAAAAAGAATGCATAGTAATAAACGTAATATATTGAAATTATTTAATTGAATACATTATAAATGTCTGAGATTATCCTTTTTATGTTTGTTTGAAGTAAAATAATTCAGTATAAAATATGGTTGGGAGATAGCTAATCGACAATGGGTGATAAGAGGTGGCAATTGAGCATCAAATTTTGGTAGGCCAACCCAATGGCTGTTGTGAGTTAATTTATTATCAAATAATTTAAAAAGTATTACATTTATTTTTTTTTGTAAAAATTAATATTTTATCTAAAAATTATTAAATCTACCTTTGAAATTATGATCATTATATATTCAATCAAAGTTTTATTTTAAATTATTAAATTTTAACTAAAACATTTTCGTATACAAATTTTATTAATTTATATAAAAAATTTAAAGGTAAATTGATTTTAGGCCATTGCCAAACAAAATTTAATGAATAAATTACTATAATTTAAAAAATTTTATAGAAAATATTTAATAACTATAAAATCTTAGTTAAAATAAATAATTATAACTATTATATTTATTTTAAAATAAATGAAAAAAATTAATAAAAATAAAGTTTAATTTAATTTATAATATTCATCATATTAATAAATTAAATTTAATTTAATTTTATATTAAAATTAATAAAAATTATAATTTATATTATAACTTTATTTATAGTTAATTTATATTTATATTAAATTTAATTACCTACTCTCTCTCTCACCCTCTCTCTCTCTCTCTCTCTCTCTCTCTCTCTCTCTTCGATGCTGAGTGGAGTTCGCTAAAATGTTTGAGAAATTTTTTGATTTTTTTCAGAAATAGTTAAATATTTTGACATTTTCTTCACAACTTTATAATATATCAATCATTTTAATGAATTTGCTCCTATTTATTTATTTTTTAAATCACATCCCTTATAATTTAGATTATTAGTATACTCCTAAAAAATTTGTCTTTCCGTGACTTTGTTTGGATGTTCAAGGTCGTCCCTTCAATTTTGAGGACTCGCACCAGGGGCGGAATCAGTAACTGTTGGTGTTGCCTTGAATTTGTATAAACCCTTAACTACAAGAAAATGAGTCAATAACGTCAAAAAAAAAAAAGAGACAAAAATGTCTCTAAAGATATGTTTTACCTACCAAAAGTAACTAAGGACTTTGAATAAAAAGGAAAGTTGATATTTGTTCATATCCTTGATCATGATATGCTTCGCAAATATGCCGGGGGTCCAAGGGGGCAGCGCCCCCTGGCAGGGTTCGACCTACCTGGTCACGTGCCATTGGAATAAATTTTGATTGTATGGATATTTTGGAATTCAAATTAATAAATACAATGATAAATTATTCTTTTTATTATTTCTCTTTGTATTAGGTTCATCGTTCCCTAACAATATCACCCCTACACAATGTGTTTAACAAATTTTGATTGTAAGGATATTTTTGAAATTCAAATTAATAAATAAAATGATAAATTTTATTTATTATTTCTTTTTATATTTGATTAATCATTATCTAATAATAACACATATACACAATACATTTAATTATGCTGGGGACAATTGCTTAACGATCATAAAATTTTTAAATTTTTTGGGGAATTGACTAAAAACTCTTATATTAAAGACTAAAAAATAAAAAAAAAGAGAACAAATTATTTAAAAAAATCATGTAATAATTTTTTTTAGAGGAAACAATTGTGGCTCACCCCCACCCCGACAATTGTGGCCCACCCTCCACACCCCCTTCTCTCAGCACAATGGGGATCCGCCCGACTCGCACCATATTTACATCCCGGATCCCAGCTCGTCGCCCTTTTCTCAATTTGCCGAGCCTTAACGCCGTCATAGTTTTCCATTAAATACCATCTCCGATTCCGGAAATCCCCAAAGCAGACGGCGGCGGATCGATCTTCTCTTCCATTAAAGCCGTAGCCCGATATCTCAAATTCTCTCTTCCAATCTCTTAAGCAGACTCGTCTTCTTAAGCAAGAATGCCTACTGGTATGAACTTCAGCTGAACTTCTCCCAATGATTACTCCCTAATGGAAGCAATTGCTTCCTTGTTGAATTCCCGGACATTTTTTTTGATTAATTCATTAGCGTTCTGATTGTTCATCTGTTATGCGTCATTTCAACGGTGTAGATTGCTTTAGTTTACGTTTTATCATTTTCTACATTACGGCGATCCTTGATTACTGTGCTGCGTGTTGTATTGGGATGCCGAGTTGTTTTATTCATCTTGTTTAATCTGTTTAGTGAATCAGATGATCACTTGTTCTGTACGGCGGGCTGCATCCGTTGTTTTGGTATGTACAGCCTCTTAGCTTTGTCTGGTGGTTGACCTCTGATGAAAAAAAATGCTATTAGGCCTTTACTAGTTGTAGTTAAAATGCTTGCCCTTTATTTGATTGATCTGAAATTAGTTTGCCAATTTCTTCTTTGAACAGTGCGTTATGTGGAAGCCCATATAAATATCACTGCTTTCTAAAATGTTGTTTTTCTTCCTTTTGAGGTTTAATCTGAGTTTTAATAAATTCTAATGGAAGTATTATTTAAGAGATTTACAATTCTCATTGTGCTGCCGTTCTCCTCATTTAAATTCTAGATATTGAGAATATCTATCATGTAATTTATTAGTATTTAGTTAAATTCTAGATCTATCATGCAATTTTGTCTTCAGGATTTAATCCCTTAAAGATTTATTAAATTTGGATTTACATGGTTTACTAAATCCTGCTTGAATTAAATCCTACTCTAGTGTATCTTATATGAAATTGTTTTTTTGGGTTTTATAGATCTTGAAGAGCATCAAGGCTGCCAAGGATAAGAAAATGATACATGTGCTCTTGCAGAATAATATTCAACCTACCTTGCAAAATTGCAATAGTGGATTTATTGTTGTTGGGAAAGGAAAACCTATTTGGAGAATTATATATTGTTCTTACTTGGTATGACGTAAGAACCAACGGCTATCAGTAATTGATATTATGAATTACACAAAGTTGAGGAGCATAACTTGGGAAATTTTTTATGAACTAATCCACACATAAATCACAATAAGTGATTATGAAATATGTAGTTAATTGAAAATTTTGGATTGATATGCCATTAGAAAATTCATCTGATAAAATATGGATTTTGATAAATTTTTTGATCTTAATGCATCTAGGTAATTGGGCTCATAATTTCAACAAAATTGATTCTGTGACCATCCAAACTTTATTTTTTGAAAACTTGTAAATGAGACAGTGTAGTTCAGCGAGGCAAACCTAGTTATATATAGTTAGCTTGGATCAAAGTTCAAAGTCATAATAAAAAACTTTTTGAGGTAATACGGAGAGCTAAGCATCCTCCAAATATTACATTCTTATAATCAAAATACCTATCTCAATGAGACAACTCTAACAAGTTCAACATTATTCAATTTGAGTTCATTAAGGCGTTAATTTTTCCAAGAAAAACACAATGATCAAGGACATATTCATACTGTTCAATGGAGTGTCCAAGTTTCTTCTAAAAATAACCTTAAAGCTCTCATTTTCAACAAAAAAAAAAAGAAGATTTTTGTTGAGTATTATAGATCTTTGCCCTCTGTTTTTGAATGTTGGCTCTCTTTCAACTTCGATGCCTCCATTGTTCACGGAAACAAGAAATGCATGGCTTAATCAGAAGATAGGTGAACAGAGAACTTGATTTGAGATGGTCATTGGCACAATAAATTGGTGATTCTAGCTAAAAACCCACGAGAACCGGCTAACTTTTTTTTTTAAAAATTAAGAATTGGCTAACTTGTGTTCAAACATAAGGTGGTTTGATCAAGTATTTTCCTATTTCGATTGGATTACATCAAGGATCAACCTTAGGTCCATATCTTTTTGCTTTAGTCATGGATGTTCTCACTAGACATTTGCAAGAGGATGTACCTTGGTGTATGCTTTTTGCTGATGATATTCTTCTTGTTGATAAGACTAGAGAGGGAGTTGAAGGTAAACATGAATTATTGAGGTCAACTTTAGAGTCTAAAGGTTTTCACTTGAGTAGATCTAAAACTAAATATATGAAGTGTAATTCTAGTCGCAATAGACCTAGTGAGGGGATTGTGATTTTGGGCGATCAAGGCATTAATAAGAGTACACATTTTAGATATCTTGGATCTATTGTTCAGAGTGATGGTGAAATTGATGGGGATATTATCAGCAGAATTTAAGTTGGATGGTTGAAATGGAGGAATGCATCGGGCTTATTGTGCGATGAAAAAGTCCCTCTCAAGGGAAAATTCTATAAGATGGTTGTGAGACCTGCAATACTTTATGGTGCCAAATGTTGGCCATTAAAAGAGAAGCATAATACTAAGTTAAGTGTTGC
The DNA here is from genome assembly GCA_022539455.1 of Dendrobium nobile. Taxonomy (NCBI): domain Eukaryota; kingdom Viridiplantae; phylum Streptophyta; class Magnoliopsida; order Asparagales; family Orchidaceae; genus Dendrobium; species Dendrobium nobile. Next base: position 28,174,095 of record CM039733.1, on the reverse strand, counting down.
AGAGATGAGGATGCTTTGGTGGATGAGTGGCTTGACCCTTAGAGATAGGATACGAAATGAGCATATACGTGAAAATTTTGGAGTAGCTCCAGTGGAAGATAAGATTAGAGAGAGTCGTCTTAGATGGTTTGTTCACATTAAACAGAGACCTTCCGATGGCCCGATTAGGAAAGTTGAGGTATTAGATTTGACTTGTGTTAAGAAAGGTAGAGGTAGACTTAAAAAGACTTGGTTAGAAAATATTAGAAATGATATTTCTTTATTAGATTTAAATGAGAATTTGACTTTTAACCGGACACAATAGCGAAAAAGGATTCTTGTAACCGACCCCACGTAGTGGGACAAAGGCTTGATGTTGTTGTTGTTGTTGTAATAATTGGCTAACTTGTAATGATTGAGAAGTCTTGATCAAGAATTCTAATGAACTGTAGTGCACTTCAGCCGATTTCACTTTAACTGGCTGCAGAATTTGCATATTCCACCTTCTGGAAATATGTCCTGGTTTTCTTCCTTACTTGGACTGGAAGATCACAGGTTATGAATTGCTGACCTCACTGCCCCTAACTGAGATAACCCAGTGTTGCTGCTTTCCAATAGGCATTTACCTCTGGAGTGACCATCATAGCCCACAGGAAGACCCCTCGACAACTGATGAAATGACCATGATAAGCTCAAGAATTGCTGGAGGAATAGTGTCAGAGTGCTTGCTATTGATTGTGGTGGAATCCCATACTCCACTACGTTCTCCTTGCCTCTTTGCCCACTCCAAGATGGGCAATTCTCTCCAAAATCAGAACACATCTTACTCAACAAAAACTCCCTTTCTCTATATAGGATGGGTATTTATACGCTAATTATTCCAAATAATATAATACTTAGGTCCCCTTATTTACTAAATTAAGCTTGTAAAAGAAAGAAAAGGAAACAATCCCTCGACTAATAATTAATTATGGGAAGGACCCCCAAAGACTAAATGCAGTCGATAACCATTTTGTTTAGGAAACCTTTTTGGTTTAAAATAATTCATAGTATCCTCTTTTAGTCATGTTATATATATATATATATGTATGTATGTATGTATGTATGTATGTGTATTCCTTGTTTTACTCTTAATCATTGTTCTGCACGTGGTTGACTATTTTTTCAGGTTTTACTGTCCTTTTTTTAAATTCATATTGACTTGTTTAACAATGGAATTCTACACAGTAAGTGTGAAATGGCAAAAAGAAACTTTTCCTGCGGTTGAAATAGACACCAATCAGCCTCCTTATGTTTTTAAGTGTCAGTTGTATGACCTAACTGGTGTACCTCCTGAAAGGCAAAAGATCATGGTGAAAGGTGGTCTTCTGAAGGTATGGGATTTGCTTTACCAAACTAGACATAAGTGAAGATTTATGATATAAAGAGCATGTTATTGATTTTCATTTCATTGTTTTAGGATGATGCAGACTGGTCTACTTTAGGTGTAAAGGAGGTGATCCCATAATTACATTCAATTCCTAACTCTGTCTTTTGCCCTTATATTTTACCATTTTTTTTTCTTATAGGGACAAAGGTTGATGATGATGGGTACAGCTGATGAAGCTGTTAAAGCTCCAGAAAAAGGTCCTGTGTTTATGGAAGATCTTCCAGAAGAAGAACAAATAGTTAATGTGGTAAGCAACCAGCCTAATCTTCTGGCAAGTGAGACCACCTAGACGGCCTTTTGTAGTTTTTGAAGTTGTACCTTTGGTTGTTCAAATATTCTTATACAAACATATTATTAGGGTGCTGCAGCCTGCTATAATATATATATAATGCATGACTCATCAACATCATTTTTAACAGTCAAAGACACATATCATACACTATCTATTTCCAATTACATAAGATGATTAATCACTCTTACAAACAAGAAACTACACCACACACTCAAGAGGACTAAATTTGGCAACAGCTTTGTTGCCCTTAGAGATGACATGCTCGGCCAGCCCATTAGGAATAACAAGGCGCACAAAAGTTTGAATATCACGAGTGGTAATGGTTGACTTTTTGTTGTAGCAGCCAAGGCGAGAGCTCTCCTATGGAAGCTTTTCAAAAATTTCATTGATGAAATGATTCATAATGCTCATTGCATTGGTAGAGATCCAGGGGGAACTAATTCCGGGAAGTTGAATTATATTATACTTGGAAGTTAATCTATGGTTGATTGTGTACAGGTAATTTATCTTGCACAAGTTGGGGGAAGAACTCTAAAGTTTTAGTTAGTTGAGATTGAGAACCAAAACAATGAATTGGGATGATGAAGAGTAGAATTTTCCTGTGCAATCAGTAGTCAAAACTTTTCCATGATATCATGACTAATGTTATTGAAATTGAGTAAATGAATGAATGAAACCTGTATGGATCTCCAATCATGAAGTCTTCTTTATCTTTTTATTTTGTCATTTTTCGTTAAATCCTTTATCTTTTCAGATTCTGTAATTCTTAACATCTTTGATGCCAACTAAGTTAAAAAGTGCAACTATATGGTCGTTGCAACCAAAGCAGAATAACTGGCCACAATGAACAACCACAGCATGGTTATTCCATGTTGCCATTAGCCAAGGAAATTTTATGTTAACGCCAACAACCAAAGTTTTAGTATATTGACAACCAAGTTATAATGGACTGTTGCATAATCTAAGGCATAGTCATCCTATTTACAAATGGGGCTTTGCTAAACAAACAATTAGTGATGAGGACATTCGACAGTGGAGAGTTTACTAGCGAAGAGGTTGGACATCTACGGCCATAATTACACCCCTTTATTTCTAAGCTTTTATTTGTATTTGATTTATTATTGTGTTTTTTTCGATTTTACCCTCACTTGAGGGAGTAGGTTCATGTGACCCCAGGGGGCACTTTTGTCGTTTGGTTTTATTATTCTAATTTTGCTATTTATAGCCCCTTCTTCTTCTTGGGTGGAATGATGATGATTATGAAGGAACTCTTGGGAGAGTTCTAAGTCCATTGGTAAGGGCAGCATATTACCCACCAGCGTAGGAAGCGTTCGAGCTCGTAATCTACCTCTTCCACCAACCTCCTTCCTCTCTTCTCCCTAAACCGTTGGCCACCATCTCTCATCTCTCTCTCTTGGCTGAACCCCCACACCACCAACCCTAGGCCGGACCCCTCCACCTCGTCCCCTTTCTCACTTGGCCGAACTCCACCCAAACCCTAGGCCAAAACCACCCCTTTCTCCTAGCCGCCGGCCCAGAAAACCCCACATCCTCCAAGTCGCCGGTCCCCCAACCTCCTCTTCCCCTCCTTGCCGCCGGCCCAAACCGTTTCCCCTTTCCCTAGCCGGCCACACCCCTCCTTTGAAACCCTAATTTTCAAACATCTCCTAAATACTTTCCAAAAATTAGTGTCTAATAATTTGGAAAGTCATTGAATTAAATCCCAATCTAATTCAAATCCTAAATCTCTTTCTATTTAAAGAGATGAGTTATATTAGGGAAGTTGCCTTATTCATGCCAATTCAAGTTTAATTGTTGTTTGGATTTAAAACCTATTTCCTTAACAAGTAGACAAGATTTGGCAACTCTCTTAATTCTCCAAATCCCCTCCCTTATCCTAGGCTTGGCCGGCCCCTCCCCTCCTTTCCCTCTTTGTTTGGAGAATTCAAATTCAAACTTTCCTCTCCTCTCCAGACATTAAAATCCAAATTAAATTTCAGATTTTGAATTGCCTCCCTTCCTTTATCAACACACAAACTCCAGAGCTATTTCCCCTCTCCTTCCTCTATGGCCAACCCCCACTTCCTCCCCCCCTTTCTACTTGGAATTAGTCCTTCTAACTCCCTTCCCCTGAACATCGATTCCAAAGGATTTTCACCTAGCAAAAACTGCTGTCCAGATTTCCTGGACATAAAAATTGCTGTCCGGAAATTTCAGCAAAGGCCGTTTGCTGTCCCGCTGTTCGGAAGTCCTTTGCCTAATGTCCAGAAGTTCCCCCACCCATAGTTTGCTGTCCACTCATGTATGGCTGATCTGGAACACGATCACGGCTTCGTTTTCGACAATCAAGGGTTAATCGACATTCTCCGATCTCCGGTCTTCGACATAGATCTTGAGAACGACTTCTCATTCGAAGAGTACGTTGAACAAATCCTCTTCTCCCTTGCAACCGCTTTTGATCAACGACAACCTCCCATTCAGTGGCAACTCTCTTTCGAATCCTGACAAAGGTGAACTCTCTCCCGAATCGTATTCCTTCCAAGTCTTCCCAATTGTGGCATCATAAAGATTATGCAAGCTTTCGCCGCCTAACCTATTATTAAGAATGTGAGTGAGAGATTCTAATAGTGACTAGTCTAAATATTAATTTAGGAATTTCCTTTGAAAACCTCCATGTAATGCAAAGCTTGATTTGAACTGATTATTTTGTGCTCCTAACTAATATCATGTAACTAATTGCCTAATCTAATAATCTCTTTATTGCTTTCAATCTGTCATTTAAAATTGCTTGAAGTTGAATAATTGGTCTTACTCTTCGTCCAACATTTAATTTCCTAATTAAACATCAACCTATGCATATAATTCTACATCAATTAGCAATAGCCTAAATATATTCAAATGCACAACTAATTACACAAAATAAATGAAACACCAATAACTAAAAGTGTAAAATAATATTTATTCAGTAAAAAAAATCTAATTACATTTAATCAATCACAAATTTTCTTACATTCCTCAACAATTCACCTTTCTCCATGCAATTTTCAAAAGTACTTTCATCAAAGGCCTCATAATGTACTACATTCTCCTTTACAATTACATTTTCAAAATACTGAATCCATCTTTTATGTATGTGAGAGTGTCAGTAGCATATGTATCAATCATTTTGAACCCTGCCATGAACTTCTTGATATCCATAAAGATAGTTATCTTCTAACTTGTCATCGGCTTTGTCCTACCTAGCGGCACTCACATCATGCTCAATGCTACATCTAGCTATGCTTGCCTTGACCTAATGGCGCTGCCTCTACACACCTCTGCATCTGTCTATGCTCACAAGTGCTAGTTGGCTTTCATTATCATGTTCGCTGGGCGATTTGCGTCAGCCCCATATAGGTGTGATCTGCTAAGGAATAATTGTGTTCCTCAATGTGCTTGGACCTAGGGATCTACATCTTCATCCTGATATACTTGTCTTCAAACACTGTCACTTTGTGGGAACAAGCACCTTGGGACATTGTACATGCTTGCTTCATCATTAGTGTCCAAGATGATGTCCTTACAATCTTGAGTTCAATGCTTATAAGTTTTGGTTCATCCACTACTATTTTGACATCATTCCTCATTCCCTCCCTTGAATAAAGGCCATTTGTTAGGTTCCTTATTATTGTCTCCACTGCCTCCCTTGAATAAAGAGGGTAAAAACAAATTGTTAGAATTATGTATCCGTGGATTCAAGAACTCCTGTGGGCTCCGAAAATTCGGCCCCGGCCTCCCCGCTCGCTCTTTTCTTTTCTTTCGGCGAGGGAGTTTTAACGGATAAGTTCCGGGGTAAATTTTGGAAGGCAGATGGGTTTGTAGATAAGACACTACCCAGAGATTTCGCCCTCGTTTTGTGAGGACTTTATGATTTGAGTTCTGGTTTCCTATAGGCGCAAGCCCCTATAGTTAATTACCCCTCTCGATCACGAGAGAGAACTTTCGATTAAGGCTAGTCGTCAATCAGATACGTAGAGTATACGTGTTATCTGGCATATAGTGGCAGCAATAGGTTTGAATTTGAAAACTGGATTTGGATTTGAGAATTTGGAGAGTTTGATATTTAAAGTAGAAATTGCACCATCTACCACTTAAAGCGGATGGTGGGGGAATGGATGATGGGCCCGATCAAGATCCCATGGTTCCGTCGTCCCGGGCCATCGTGGTCCTTGGTCTACTTAGTCAGAGGAGGTAGTCGACCCAACCTGACAGAAGGATTCTTGTCGGCAGCCATGGGTTGCTTCGTCCAAGGGGACTTTGTAGACCTGGGATGAGTATTTGCCTAAGGGGACAAATTTGAACCCACCTTAGCTAACAGAGGGCTTTGTGCCCTATCAATCATATCCTATTGATACATATCTCAAGGATTTGATGCCAATAAGGAACGTAACGGCGCTGGCCATAACCGGTATATCGTGGTGCCATTTGGCGGCAAAACCACTCGGTTCAGAGGGTCCCGGGTCGTCATAACCGTTTATCCTGCGGTGCCATTTGGCGGCAAATCGCCGGTTAGAGGACACGTACCACGTCCTTACTGGTAGGAGATTGTTTGAGAATGGATCCTAATGATATTTTCGACTAGGCATTTGGCTCTTTGTGAGCTAGAGTTTATTTGAATTTGTCCACCCCGGCAGACTGTTGCGGAGGGTGGATGGATTTTGCTTTAAGCGTTGGGATGGATAGTTTCAATTTTAAATATTTTTGGAATTTTGGGATTTTTGAGAATTTTTGGTTTTTTGAACTTTGTGGAGTTTTGGATTTTGATGGGCATTTGAAAGCATTTTAATCACCCCTCCGGTTGAGATCTGCATTCAACACGGCCATCATCGGGGTGTTTGGGGTCATTTTCATTTTCTGGATTGAACCTTGTTGACTCTATTGGGCTGTCGACAGAGGATCGAGTTTCATAGGCTTTATGCCTTTGATTATGAATTTTCTTGATTTTAGTCTTTGAAGGCCGAATATGAATGCATAAAATAAATATTTCGGTCAAATTCATGACTGCATATTTATCCAAGAGTTTGAACCCTGTCTACTCCTATTTATACGCTTAGGAGGATCGGGTTTCGTAGGCTTCGTGCCTTTTGTTTAGTGAATTCTTTTGATTGTAGGCCTGAAATGCCTAATACGAATGTATTGAAACAAATACACTGGTCGCCACAGCCGTGTATTCGTTTAAAGGTTCGAACCCTGTCGACTTCTATTGATCCGTATAGAAGGATCAGGTTCGAAATAGAATTCACTTATCGACCCGCGCAGCATCCCTAGGCGTCACGTGTGTACCAATAACACGCTCGCCGGGACCCATGCGGATGATTTTTATATTGATTTAGACGTACCCCATTGTGTACCTATGTGTATACAAACTATAGTGCATGTGCAGGGGTACTTTAAAATATTTGTAGTTGTGTAGATAACTATCGTTTGGATGCACACAACTTTTCATTTGAAAGCTTATACACGCCTTCTATCCGCTAATACGAGTGTTGCGGATCCGGTGACGTTTTGGTCTTGATATTGACTCCCCCCTTTTCTCATTCACCGGGGAAGGACTTTTTGGATTTTGGAGTCAAAGACTGCTGATTTGGAAAGAACTCCTTTTAGGCTCTTCGGCGTAGTGGACTTGCTATTTTTGGTGTTTGTGGGCACCTGAATTATTCTCTTCTTAATTATAGAACTAAAAAGAGACTTTAGAACACCAGGAAGTTTGGTTCTAATTTGTTCAAACATTTCACTCCTTTCTACCAAGGGGTGTCTTTTTTGTACATCGAGTCTCCCTTGTACCTGAAATACTTGAAGATCTTGACCACCAATGTCGTAGGTGATATCTGTACTTGTGTCCACAGTGATTCGTTATTTTAATACACTGTTGTTATCCACAAGTATCTATTTGCAGGGGACCGCTGTATCCATTACGACCTCCTGAAAATGTTTGTAGAAGACCCATTGCTTCTGCATCATATCCACCCTTTCACCAATCTCGGGTGATTGTTGTACTTATTTGTAGAGGCGGATCTTCCACTATCAAATGCCAGTTTTGCCATCTCAATCTACAGGCAATTATTTGTATTTGAGATCATATTAGCACATACGACAGTCGTATGTGAACTTTGCAATTTACTACTGTTGTTTTCCAATATAGTTCATTTGATCTCGTAGGGATCGTCGTAAGAGATGTACTTGTGTCCACAGTGGTTCATTGTATATACGACATACACACTGTTGTTATCCACAAGTGACTTGTATTCGCTGGCGGAGGACCATTATATCCGCTACGACCTCCTGAATGTATTTGCAGCAGACTTATTATTTCCGCATCTTTTCCATCCTTTCACGAATCTCGGGTGGTGGGACGATTGCACTTGTTTATGCCGTAGGTTGAATGCGTAGGAGCCTTCTACTATAGATTGTGGGCACTTGTATTTGTCGTGTGTCTTATACTGAATACATCTATAGGAGGTGTTGTAGTTTGATTGGTGTCGAGTCTGATTCAAGTCTGAACCCTTCCAAGTCTGGTTTGAATAAACCTCGTGAGCTCAATGTGCAAGGTCATTTCTATGTCCCTTGTAGTCAAATCTTGTTCAATCTTAGTGTCTTCCACACTTAGTAAATTTGAATTTGAGCCCGAGTGTATGTTCAAATGATTACTCAAATTCTTTTGAGATCTTGCAAGTTCAATTGAATAGTCATTTTCACTTGGATTTGATTCCAATTTGATTTGATTTTATTTGGATTTTGATCTTTAGAAATCATTTGAATTTTGTTCAGGTCCTCTGCACGTTTTTCAATCAAGTTCGGCGGTCTACAAGTCCACGGTTCTTGTTCGAGTACAAGTCCTTGATTAATGCCATATAGTCTGAGTTCGAGTACGAGTTCAGAATCTTTGGTTCAGGATCTTCAGAAGTTCTTTGCAAGTTCAAATTGATTTTGATTTTTCATTAATCATTTGAGTTTCGTTCTGAATTAGGTCCCGAGTCCACCGTTCTTGTTCATGTTCAAAACTTCACTGCTCTTTCTCATTTGGTCCAAATCTTTTATTCTTTTGAGTTCAAAACAGGTCCAAGTGTAGTAACATTTCACCCGAAATTTCGGCAGCCTCCCGGCGTCTCCCCTGTTTAGGGGAAAACTACGAGAAAACTGGGCCTTCCCACCACGCGCAATAAAGGCGTGCATGGTAGGTGCCATCTTTCGAGGACACCGCGGCCGTGATTTTTCCCACCACGTGCAATAAAGGCGTGCATGGGGTCTTTGACGGTACCTGTTACAAGAAAAGAGCAGTTTGCTTTCCCCCCGCCCGGGGGTACTTATGAATTATTCCGGCCGCGCAAAGAAGAGAGTACACCAGGCTCACCTGGCCTCGTCGTGTGTACCACGCTCACTAAAGGCCTGCTTAGGTGGTTTGCCGGTCCGACACGCATGTCGAGACAGGAGGGCGAGGGTCGCTCGCTTACCTTACCTTGTCGTAGGTGTCACGCCAGTTGCCCTTCCCACCACGCTCAATAAAGGCGTGCATAGGTGGACCACGGACTCGACAAGCATGCCGAGGTAAGAGAGCGAGAAGGGAGGCGACTGTCCGCCTCGTCGTAGGCGTCTGATCGGATTTCCTCCTACCACGCTCAACAAAGGCGTGCTTAGGTGGTCTACCGGTCCGTCGTACACGTCGAGGACGGAAGCCTGAGTTTAGGGGTTGTACCTTTGGGACCGGCGGACCGGCGGTCGTCGATGAAGGCTCGGGGACCGAGGCGGTAGAAGGCACGAGCATTCTTTATTATTAATCTTAATTAATTACAATTAATAATAATTAAATTCAATTAATTATAATTAATCATAATTAATAATATTTAATTAAAAATAACATAATTAATTATGATTAAATTTAATTAATTATAATTAATTGGAAATGATTTTTAATTAACTATAATTAAAAATAATTAAATTATGATTAACTTAATTAATTAATATTAATTACAATTAATTAAAATTAATATAAATAATATCATTTTTTTTTTGACGGATTTATGGGATTCAGCCGAAGATGTGCTCGGAAGGCAAAAAGTTACCTACACAGACTGCGAGCTCCCGTGGTTGTTTCCGATCAAAATGTAACTTCTGATCCAACTGGAAGGGAAAGTCGACGGAGGAGCGACGTCGAGCAGCCAAAAGGAGTCAAAGAAGCACGTGATAGGGAGAAAGTTATCTTCACACCGAGCGAGCTCCCCTGGCTTCCGATCAAGATGTCGTAACTTCCGGTTCGAAAGGAAGGGAAAGTCGGCCGAAGGGGCAAAGTCGGTCGGCCACGCTGGAACAGAAGAGGCGATCGGAAGGGAGAAGGTTGCCTCCATAGCCGTGAGCTCCTGTCGTTGCTTCCGATTAGATTGTTGTGACTTCCGGTCGGACAGGTAGGGCAAGTCGTCGAGAGAGCGGAGTCGGGCAGAGAGGGTGAGCAAGAGAATCGAGCGAGAGAGTGAGGAGATCGGGAGAGAGCTTGGGAGTTCGGGAGAAGAGAGATTGGCGGAGGGAGGTCGAAGGCCTCTTTTCGTTGGCTTTTAACGACGCGAGCTCGTCGTGCCAAGTCGTGGGGAGATCGTGGGATGGCAGCCACGACGTGCGTCGTGTGAGTCATGCCGAGATCGTAGCTTCGGCAGAGAGGTAAGGGATTTGATTTTCTCTTTTTTTTTTGTTTCATTTCAGCAGGTCAACAACTCCAAAAAAATTTCCTAAAGAAAAATTATTTTACAGGGAAAGAGCTCACCTTCGATAGTTTTAATGAGACTTATTGTCATGGTATTCACTAATTGTTTGTTAAGAGGGAGGGCTAATAGTTGCGAGCCTCATGTTTGGACCAGTAAGTTACCATGAAATATGGCTTGCACGACCAAGCGCTTTTAATTATTATTTTTCACATCAATATTCTTATTGACAACGATGGCCTTCATCCTTTTACTAAGGGAAGGGTTTGAATTGTTCTCTTCATAGGTCATTTGATAGGTGCAATGGCATTTATAAATGCCTCAAACTTGGACTTCTTTGCAATATTGACATATGTAGCAATTGCACCACTCTTTTTCTAGTGACTCAAGATTTTAAACTGCCAATTTGCATCTTCCCTAACTCCGTAGGATCATTCCTTCTCTTGATCCTATCTTGCTCTGTTTTGGTCATTGAAAGCAAGGATAGGGGATCAACCTTCTCAATGACTTAAAGTTTAGTCATGGGTTTCTAACGTCTTTTAAGCTCAGGATTGCCTTGGCCTCTTTGCTTAACTTGCAAACATTTTCTCCAACTCCTCTATTCAGACCTTTAGTTTGAAGGTCTCAATGGTGGGTAAGTCTAGAGTGGTGGGAAAGTTCCATCCCTCAACTTTACAAAAAAGTATTAGCTCTTTCACCCTTTGTTGGAAGAAGGTAGGTAGACAATGCTCAAGGTTGGGAAGACCATGCCGAGAAGAAAAAATATTCCTTTTAGACATCTTATTTCAAGGAAGAGCAAAAGTTGTGGTGTCAACATGAGAGAATTTAAATGTGATTTATTTTTTTGAGTAGAATATATGGTGGAACCCTAATGGGGTATTGATGATAATTTCAGAACACGAAGTATCACATATTAATTGCCTGCCATCATCATTGCTCAAATCTTAAAGAATCTTTGACAAGTTATGAGCACAAATCTTAGTTGAGTAGTCATATTCTAGCGAATGTAAATAGTAAGAAACCTCTATTACGGCATTTAATATATTGAGCAATTCTCCCTGGGAAGTTGATAAAAGTTTCTCAATAATTCATCTACAAGGTAATACACATTGAATGCTCTCGAATAACATGATTGATGGTTGACGATAGCTTTCCTAAATACTAAAAAAATAGAGATTACTATTTGAACATTAAGATAATGTACAACTTTGAAACCCGAAATTGAGAGAATAAATCACTTTTCATTAATTTAAAAAATGAGTAAATCTTGGAAGAAAGAAAATGAAGAATACTTATTATGTATTACTGAGATACATTGGTTGACATCATTCATGCTGGGTATTCTATTCTTGTGTTTTTCACCTCTCCGTGCTTGTCGTGGTTCTCTGAAGGAGTGAAGTCCAAACTTCTTGCCTGGTAAATTTTTCTTTCCACATTTTACCAGTTCATTAGGAGCAATTCTAGGCATCTTAGATAGTTAGATATAATATATCTTGCCACATCATCCCAATATCATGTATTATTTTTGTCAAAAAAGCTTCGATGCTTGAATCCAAGAGTTCATCAAGGGAAAGATAATCGAGTTTTGCCACAATATACATTCCTATTTCCAGAGATTTAGCTCTCAGTTAATTCCAGTACTTATACTGCTCTGGATCGGGTAAGCCAAACTTTCTAGTCAATTGCGCTCAATTTGCACTTACGATCATTTGAGCATATCTTAAGATAATACAGCTTATACTTGTACATTTTAATCATAAAGGTATATAACTAGTTGAAAACAACCTCAAAAGTTAATTTTTGAGCATTCATCTTCTTACCAAGTGCATGTAATTCATTACTGTGGGACTCCAATTTCTTTTCAATATCATCAGCTTTCTCCATCAAGAGAGGAGATAAGGAAGAGGGAGGAGATATTGAATCTTTCAAGTTATTGATGATTGTTGAGTCAACAAATTGTCTAAATTTCTAGAGATTTTATATCTCTAGCATATGCTTCTCTAGAATTCTCTCCATTCTTTTAACTACTATGGCAAGGTTTTGGACTTCTCCATTTTCCACGACCAAGTCTATGATCATGACTAGTGGGGAGGGGAAATTTGATTTGTCACCTTCATTATCACCATCATCATCGCCTTCTTCTATGGCGGAATCAGGGATTCGTGTGGAAGGATACAAATGCACATATCAAAATATCATCTTCAACGGCGGCATCAATGGTATGACCTTCTTTAACTAGAACTCTAAGTTCATCATCAAAATTTTCACCTTTATTGGTTTAAAATTGTTTAGATGGTAGAGATGAGGATGCTCAGGTGGATGAGTGGCTTTACCCTTAGAGATAGGATACGAAATGAGCATATACGTGAAAAGGTTGGAGTAGCTCCAGTAGAAGATAAGATTAGAGAGAGTCGCCTTAGATGGTTTGGTCACATAAAACGGCGGCCTTCCGATAGCCCGGTTAGGAGAGTAGAGGTATTAGATTTGACTTATGTTAAGAAAGGTAGGGGTAGACCTAAAAAGATTTGGTTAGAAAATATTATGAATGACCTTTCTTTATTAGATTTAAACGAGAATTTGACTTTTAATAGGACACAATGGAGAAAAAGGATTCATGTAGCCGACCCCACGTAGTGGGATAAAGGCTTGATGTTGTTGTTGTTATTGTTGTTGTTGTATTGGTTTAAAATTGTCTAATTTTGGGTTAATAAGTATTTTAAGAGTTCACGATTAGTGACACTAAAGCGGGATCAAGAACAAGATCATGAGAGTCATGGGCATTTTCACCTTCTTTTCATTTCCCCATGGACATAGAGAGCATAGAAAGATCCATGTCACAATAAGGAATGTAAGGATCAACAAATAGTGGATGAACACTTCTAGAGGCGACAAGACATTTACAGAATTTCAAAATGGGGGCAAGAAATGTAAACGTCAATATTTATTTCTAGAATTGGAAGCTCCATTATACATGTGGATAAAGTCATTGTTGCCTTGATGTTTAGGCCTACAAAGCAAAGTTTGGGAATGATTCCTCTCAAAAGTTTGACAAACTCTTAGATAATTATCTATCATTATTGTTCCTATTGATAGAATGTAAAGCATTGGTTTTAATTGCCTTTTTTACAAATATATTAGAAAAATAAAATGTTAAGATGTGAAACATGCTATAATTGACATATTTATTACGACAACAAAAAGGAATATTGGGCCCAAGTGCTTCGATCTACTTGACCATTTATATGTGCTTTGTTCATAATACAAGTGGACACACTACTATAAATATATTAGTAATAACACATTGGAGAGAGGTCTATTAGACATCACACAACGCTCCATTCTGACGTAATCAATATTCTTCTTTTTTAGGGTAGATTGATTGTGTTTGCTAAGGCACACCATTAATACTATTTTTTTCTTAGATGGCGAATATTTGTTCTTAGATTGCTTTATAGTTGACTGATATGTTAAGTAGCCCACCTTGTGGGGCCTAAAGGAGTTAATTCACTATTTAAGGAGGAATAAGGGCGAGTTGTTTAGGAAAATTTTAATAAAAATTGAGAGAGAATTATTTAGAGGGAGGTTGATTTGAATTTGGATTGGGGAGGAAATTAAGAAGGTTTATTTAAAGAAAAAGGGCTAATTTGAATTCAGATTTGGGAGGAAATTATGAAGGTTTTATTTAGGGAAAGAGGGATGATGATGCAATCAAAAAATAAGGGGGACCCTTATTTTTTGATCACAAAAAGAAGACTCTTTCTAGGATGAAAGAAAGACATAAAATGCTTAAAAGAACACAAACACTATAAAATACAACTTTATATAAAAAAACTTACAACTATCGACTCTTACAAACTTGACTCAAACAAGACACCCTAAACTTGCTTCACTTATAGAAGAGGGATACAGGTGGGGTGTAAACTTGCGGAGAGACGAAAGAAGTTAAAAGTCAAGACGAAGGTTGGAAAGAGCTCGCAAGATTTTCGGAGGGGATGAGAAGAAGAAGTGGACAAAGGTCGCAAGCTTTTCCAACGAAACCCGCAGGTTTTTATTTCCAAAAATCATTCACGTAACATTTCATTACAACTCTTAAACATCTCATATTTATAGGTATGAGAAGGGAATACAAAAGGACATGGCATTGAATTCACACACGAATCCAAGCAACACAAGCACGGAAATCCCCCCATGCATTCACGGAAAACAACCCAAGCCCAAGAACCGAAGGAGCAACCACGGGAACCAAAGGAGCCACACGGAACCGAGGAGCCAAAGCTACGGGAAAACCCCCCCAAGCTCGGAAAACCAACAGCCACCGTGAGAACCAAGGAGCTTTGCACGGAAAACAGCCACCCGTGGAAGCCAAGGAGCCATGGCATGGGAAAACACATTTTCTTGGGATTCAAAAAGCCATTTTGGAATCCCAAGGGACAAACATAGAATTTTAAAAGATAAAGCTACATAAATAAGATAATAAATGAACTAAAACCTAGCTAATAATGAGCTAACCTTTAGTTTAATAAATGAACTAAAAACCAGCTCATAAATAAGCTGAATTCCAGCTCTAAATTTATTGAGCTTGTAGACTCAAGGGAAATCAAAAATCAATTTATTTTGGGCTTGAGTTGACCCCCCCTTTGGCTACATCCGACTCCCCTTCTTGAGAACTCATCTCCCAATGAGTTAGCTTTGTTCTGAAGGCGTTGCACCAAGAGACACCAAGACTCAAATGACAAACATGACTCAAAACAAAACTAATATGAAACTATGACTCACAATACTCACAAGACTTACAAGACTTATAAAACTTGACTTGACAAACTGACTCACAAACCTAAGACTTCCTAACTTGCTCTGATACCAAAATGGCGCAATCAAAAAATAAGGGGGACCCTTATTTTTTGATCACAAAAAGAAGACTCTTTCTAAGATGAAAGAAAGACATAAAATGCTTAAAAGAACACAAATACTATAAAACACAACTTTATATAAAAAAACTTACAACCATTGACTCTTACAAACTTGACTCAAAGAAGACACCCTAAACTTGCTTCACTTATAGAAGAGGGATACAGGTGGGGTGTAAACTTGTGGGCAGACGAAAGAGGTTAGAAGCCAAGACGATGTTGGAAAGAGCTTGCAAGATTTTCGGAGGGGATGAGAAGAAAAAGTGGACAAAGCTCGCAAGCTTTTCCAACGAAACCCGCAGGTTTACATTTCCAAAAATCATTCACATAACATTACATTACAATTCTTAAACATTTCATATTTATAGGTATGAGAAGGGAATACAAAAGGACATGGCATTGAATTCACACACGAATCCAAGCAACACAAGCACGGAAATCCCCCCATGCATTCACAAAAAATAACCCAAGCCCAGGAACCGAAGGAGCAACCACGGGAACCAAAGGAGCCGCACGGAACCGAGGCGCCAAAGCCACGGGAACCAAAGGAGCCGCACGGAACCGAGGCGCCAAAGCCACGGGAAAACCCCCCAAGGCTCGGAAAACCAACAGCCACCCGTGGAAGCCAAGGAGCCATGGCATGGGAAAACACATTTTCTTGGGATTCCAAAAGACATTTTGGAATCCCAAGGGACAAACATAGAATTTTAAAAGATAAAGCTACATAAATAAGATAATAAATAAACTAAAACTTAGCTAATAATGAGCTAACCTTTAGTTCAATAAATGAACTAAAAACCAGCTCATAAATGAGCTAAATTCCAGCTCAAAATTTATTGAGCTTGTAGACTCAAGGGAAACAAAAAATCAATTTATTTTGGGCTTGAGTTGGTCTCCCCTTTGCCTACATCAGATAATTTGAATTCAGATTTGGGAGAGATAGAAAGATTTTATTAAGGGTAAGATGTCTTATTTAAATTCAGATTTGGGAGGAAAATACGATGATGGCTTATTTAAGAGTAATTAGGTTGTTTTATTTTCATTATGTGATTGTGTTTGCTGTAGTTTTCCTAAGGAGTCATTCCTAGTGGCGTCTAGGGTTTGTAGGAGAGCTGATCTACCTCTCGAATAGTAGATCAATTGTATATTTCTTTATTATTGAAAAGATAATAAAAAATCAACCTCAATCTTCAAATTCCTACAATTTTCTTCTTGTTCTCTTGCGGTTTTTACTTCCAAGACACATCAAATTGGTATTATAACGAGGTTTTTTAGAGATGATAGCAAACAAGGTGGATGCGTTGGAAGGTAAATTAGAGCAATCAAGTTCAAGATGGAGGAAAGGTTATCCAGGATCTAAGGTAGATTTTTAGCCATGGAGAATCGGATATCGAAGGAATATTTTTAGCAATGGAGAATTAAATGGAGAGTCGATTTGGAAGGTTGGAAGTGATGATGAGGAAGCTCATGGAGATACAATTCAAAACTCCACCGGTGGTTCCGATTGCTAACCCTAATCAAGATTTGATTGGGATTCTATTGGCCGAATCTAGGGGAAAGGAGATTAGACAAGCTCCAACCTCGCAGTTGCCCCCCCTAACCTACATGTGGTTCCGCCCTTAGGAGTGAATTAGGGTTTCTGGATCGGGGCACAATAAGGAGAAAATTTTGTGGTGGAGGTAGTGGGGTGTTTGAGCACTATGGGAGGCATTTTGAGCAAGAGGAGTGGGTGATCGAAGATGGAGGGGGTCGAGCTAAGTTGTGGGATTGGGTCATGCAAGGAGGATGGAAGAAAGGTGAGAGCGCACCCATGATACATGGCAGAATCGTTGGAGGGAGAGGAAGTTGGAGTGGAGATGCTATGGTGAGGAAGTTGAAGATGCCGATATCTATGATGCATCGACATGCCTACTTATGTAGGTATGCAGTGTCGGACATGGACATGTGCCCAACACGATTGTGACACATGTCAGATAAGGCTAAAATGTGTTCGATTAAAATAATATTTAAATTTCAATGGAAACGCCTATCCTAATATTTTCAATGATATTTAATTAAAAAAAATTAAAGCCTTTTAATTAAACAAAATGAGCCGAAATGCATACATCTAGGTTATCTTGTATCCTTTCGTATTCTGTCGTTTTGCAAGTAGGTGATGGTTTTGCATAGTCTTCCTCATTTATGAGAGCATGCGAGGTTGGAGCAACATAATAAGCCACCAGCCGAGGCTGAAGGAGTGTAATATGCGAGCAAGAGAGGCCGAAGGAGCTTGTGTCTTTGCCGTCTTGTTTATTTTTTGAAGGCATTCGAAGTCAAACGTGTGATTAAAGGTTGGTGTTCATTGTCTTCTTCATTTTCGCAGAAAGATAAGGACACACGAGTGTCATACGCTTGATTGAAGCTTTATCGATAGTCATCTTCGTCATTTCCACAGGCGACTAAGGCATCCGACTCGTTCAATTGTGTTTGCATTGTCGAAAGTAAGTTTGTGCGTATGCTTTGTAAGTAGGCTTAAAAGATGAAGGATGTTCTTTATTTATTTTATCTTTTCAATTTCATAATCTTGTTTGTTATTCTAGTGATGGTTCTTAATTTATTCTAAGTGAATGATAACTGACATCCTCAACCCTCCGCAACTTATGATCTAAGCTAGGAATGGCATATGATCCCAAATGCTAGAAGCTCAGTTGACTTATAGGATTAAGGTTTACAAAACCATTCAATTTGTTGAAGTTTATTATTTTTAAAATTAATAGTATATTATTCATTGTTAGTTATTTATCCAAAATTTTACTATTGCTTTTTATACATAATAGAATATGAGTTTTGCATGCCTATGATAGCAAACCATTAAAAACTTCATATATTATTTTAGTTAGTTTTGTTATCATCTTGCTTGCAGTAGTCTATATAATTTTTGCATAGCTAGTATAAGATCTCCACAAATCCTACTATATCAAGTTTAGTATTAAGAGCATAAGTTGCATTTTATGGTCTCTTCACATGAAAATTCATATCAAGTTTATTTGATTGACGGACAATTTAATAATAACTTGTTTGTCCTCCGTATGCACACAGTAAGTTTATACCTTTGAATTTCAAACTAAATGAAAAAGGAAGGGAAGCTGTACTTAATTAATCCCTTAAATGGAGTTCCATTTTTTTGGGAAGGATTTAATTAAAAATAGGAGAGAGATTGGGGGCCTTAATGGAGAAGCATTAATTAAGTAGAGAGATGTCACGACCTGGCCCGGCTAGCCCAAATTAACGGGGCGGGAACATACAGTCGTACGGAAAACACATATAAATCATAACAATTTCATTTACTTTTATAACATGACATAAACATTATCAATACATAATAAGAAAGAGCACTAAAAATATTAACTGAAAGTTTATCCAATAAAGTTCTTCTAAACCACAACCACTAAAATCCATAAACACATAAACATCAATATAAACTCCAACAGACTTCTTAATTACAATCCACTGACTTGATACACATAACAGAAAATATAAAATATGATTTCCATTAGGCATTAAAATTGACAGTGATTTAACCATAATTGTTGGAAGCAAATTGATTGATCTAACAAAACCCTCAAAAATGAAGGAATGAGACGCTCCAATATCAAACAAAATTCTAACAGGTCTATCACACATAAGGATTGTCCATAATCATAAAAAGGTTACAATATTCATTTATAAGACATGACATTCATTGTTCTTTCATATCATTTAAAAAAAATGTTCATTGGCAATTAATTAAATTACGTACCTGTAACAACGTCGGGAGATCCCTTAGCTTCTTGTTAGGACAATCCAGAGACTCGAGGCTGAACATTCTTACGAGCCACTAAAAATATTAACTAAAAGTTTATCCAATAAAGTTCTTTTAAACCACAACCACTAAAATCCATAAACACATAAACATCAATATAAACTCCAACAGACTCCTTAATTACAATCCACTGACTCGATACACATAACAGAAAATATAAAACCCATCTTCCTGAGGTCCTCTATGACGTTAGGTGTACTGTCATCTCATAGCCATCACTTCTTAATACTATCTCCTAAAAAATATTTCTAATAATAGGATAAGCTAATGCTTAGCAGGTGATAAACATTTATCTTAAATTCATGAAATATTTTTTTTTTAAACTTGTCATTAAGCATTAAAATAAAAAAATAAAAGATAATAATAAATATTTATAGACATGAATTATAAGATATTTTCATAATCATTTTCTTAAAACATTTCTTTTAATCAATCTTCTTTTCTTTTTCATAAAACATTACTTTTCTTTAAATTCTTTCATATGAATGCATAAATTTCATAATCATAATATAATAAGCACCCGTTCCAGAAGTACGAAAGTTTTGTACTGATCAGGTACACAGTCATTGGTCATTCCTTTACCATTTGACTCCGAAGAACTCCATTATCATTTGGCTCTGTAGAACCCCATTACAATTTGGCTCCGTAGAACCCCATTACCATTTGGTACTTTCGGATCATCATGCACATGCACTTTATAATACTTATTATATTCATCAAGGAGATTAAAATTGTTCATTACATCATACGTTCTTAAATGTTTTTCAGGTAATAAAATTTTGTATCTCTTATGCCTTAAGTTTGCTTAATTAGCTTTAACATTTCTAAGTAACATGCCATAAGTATAAGCAATAATTGAAAAGCTAAATCAATAATAAATAATTCATAAACATTAACTTATAACTTTTGAAAGTGCAGTATTACTTAATTAAATTTCATAAACTTAATTTAAATAAAATCACCTACTTTGAAAGCATCGAACAACAATCACTACGCTGCATGACGTTGCTTAACCACGTGTCGTCTCCTTAATCCACACCTACGAATAATTACAACTGAACTAAGCATAAATCACAGATATTTTCAATAATTACTATAATTAAAATTATATTTTCGGAATTATTATAAATCCAAATTTTAGAAAATCCTAAATCTTCAATTTGCACTCAAATCATTATGCTAAAAATTCTCCTAAACCTATTTTAATAACTACCTTAGTTATTTTAGGATTTAATTAATTAGAAAATTATGGAAATTGAAATTTTTATTAAAAACCAAAATTTTCATCATTAAAACCCTTCTAATATCATAAGGAATAAAAATTATAAAAGGATTTGCTTAAAAATCATAAATTAGGAAAAATCCTAATCTTTCAAAACTCAAAATAAATTGAGAAAAAAATTCGTTTCTACCGTTAAATCACTTTCCTAAATCTTCCATATTGATTTCATAAAGAAAATTGGAAGAAAATCTTATTATTTTTGGAAAACGCTAAAATCCCTTTCCAAATATCTTGAGAAAGAGAGGGATTCGCTTCAAATTAAACATACCTTAATACTCCCATTTTCTTCCTCTTCGATTTCCACTAATTTTTTCACCAGAAAAACGTCGCTGGAGCCAGCCCGTCGCCCGCTCGTCCGCCCTAGTCGTCCGCTCCTCTCCTCTCGGTTTCTGCCGAACGTGCAAATGGAATGAGGGAGGGTTTGGTTTTTGCTATATTAGGAGATAGTAAAATCCAGAAGACCTATTTTCCCTCACATATACTATTTCGGCATTAATACATATTAAGAGTAGTTTGAGTATTTAGAGGCTTCCATAAATTTTCTCTCAAAATACACAAAATTTACTATAAGTTTTATATAACAAATCATTCAGAAATTTACATAGACTTTTATAAAATTATTTCTGTCAGAATCCGTTAACTTTAAATTTTCACTTGTTTCGTCGTGACGCATCGAAATGCGTGCGATGCCTACGATAAAAAAAATTTGGGTTTTACAATTCTCCCTTCCTAATAAAAATTTTCGTCCTCGAAATTTAAAAGCAAGGTCATAAATTAAAGTCACATCTTAGTCAAATAAATGAGGGTGATTCTCTCTTATTTCCAACTCTTTCTCCCAGGTGGCATCATTTTATGAATCGTGCCTCCATAACACCTTTACATAAGGGATTATTTTGTTGCTCAACTGCTTATCATCAAAATCAATGATTCTCTCAAGTATTTCCACAAATGTCAGATCTGGTTGTATATCCGCCACTTTAGTATTAATCTTTTGGGCTTCATCTGAAATATATTTTTTTAAAGAGGAAATATGAATCACATTATGCACTTCACCCAAGTGTGTTGGTAGAATCAACCTATAAGCCACTTTTTCAATTCTTTCCGAAATCTCAAAAGGACCTACATATCTTGAACACAATTTTTCTTTTTTGCCAAGCCCCTTCACTCCCTTCATCGGACTGATTTTAAGGAAAACAAACTCTCCTATCTCAAATTCAACTGGTTGGTGTTTGACATCATAATATTTATTCTGTCTATCCTGTACTGCCCTCAATTTGTTATAGATCAATCTGATCTTTTATGTAGCATCATCAATTAGATCTGCACCAATAATCTTCATTTCCCATCCCAGCCCAACTTAGAGGTGTTCTACACCTTCCATAGAAAGTCTCATAAGGAGCCATACCAATACTTGCTTAAAAACTGTTGTTGTAGGCAAACTCAATCAGTGATATATATATATATATCACTCCGACTTACCACCAAAATCCAAAACACATAATCTGAGCAAATTTTCTAAAGTCTGGATGGTTCTTTTTGATTGCCCATCTGTTTGAGGGTGGAAAACTGTACTAAAAGTAAGTCTGGTACCCATAGCTTCTTGAACTTTCTTCAATAATCTGGAGGTGAATCGCTCATCTTGATCTGATACTATAGATTTTGGTATCCTATGCATTCTGACAATCTCACTAACATACATGCTTGCTAATTTCTCAACTGGATTAGATTGTTTGATAGGTAAAAAGTGTGCAAACTTAGTCAACCTATCAATTATTACCCATAAAACATCACATCCTCTTCTGGATCTGGGTAAACCAACCACAAAATCTATAGCAATATCTTCCCATTTCCACTTAGGTATAGATAAGGGTTGTAGAAATTTTCTTGGTTTCTGATGTTCTACTTTCATCATTTGACAAGAAGTATACTTTGATACAATATCTGTCACACTTCTCTTCATTCATGGCCACCAAAACACTTCTTTTAAATCCTAATACATTTTATTACTGCCTGGATGAATGATGTAACTGAAATAATGAGCTTCTTGAAGGATTTCTTTCCTCAAGTCATCAACAGTTAATATACACAATTTGCCTCTATAACGTAGTAGTCATTCACTATCAAGCTCAAAATCTTCAATGTGTCCCAAACTAACCATATCCAGTATCTTCTTAAAACTTGCATCATGTGGCAAAGCTTCTCGTACCTTCTCTGAAAATGTTGATTGGATAATAGTTTGATTCAACAACACAAATTCTGCATTATTGGGCTGAACCACTGAAATTTCTAACTTCTACAATTCTTTTATCAATTCCTGCTACTGTGTAATCATCCAGTTTGCACCAATGTTTAAAATTGCATATTAGGGTATTGAGACGTTTTTCATTCGTGAGGCGAGGCGTAAGCCTCAAGGTGTTTTGAGGCGTAAGCATCAAAATCAAAAGATTACGTAAACATAAAATGATAAAATTTTTATATGCTAATGAGTGAATAATATAAAACATAAAAAAACATAAGATTGAAGTGAAATCAAAATATCCCAATAATAAGACAACATGAAATATAGTTCAACTCAAAATTCTATCTTTCCCAAATTCTAGTATTCTTTTCATTAACATATAATTCCAAATTCCAAAAATAAATAGCAATGACATATCATATAAGAACTCATAAGTCATCAACACTATCATCACTAAGGGGTTCTTCGTTTGAATCATCATATGATGAACTGCTCTCTCCCCTTTCTCTCCTATAGAGTCCAATGTCGGGCATTTACTTCAAGATTTATGTAAGTTTTAATATATATATAGCGTGAGGCATAAGCCTCATGCCAGTGAGGCGAGGCGGGGCTTAAGGCGGGCCTCAACGAAGTTGAGGCGCAAACCTCATAAAAAAAACTCGAGGCGTAAGCATCGAGTCATTTTTTACTAGAATTGCGCAAAGGCGGGCCTTAAGGCCAGCCTCATATTACACAATTTTAAACCATGGTTTGCACTATTAGAATTCTTCCTGCTTAAAGCATCTGCGACCACATTTGCTTTACCCGGATCAATCTTTGAAAACACTGAAGCACCTTCCAATTGATCAAACAAATCTTCTATCCTTGGGAGAGGATACTTATTCTTCACTGTCAACTTATTCAACTCTCTATAATCTATACAGAGTCTTAAGCTTCCATCCTTCTTTTTCACAAAAAGAATAGGAGCACCCCAAGGGGAGGTACTAGGCCTGATGAATCTCTTTTCAAGCAACTCTTGCAGTTATTCCTTCAACTCAAGCTCTTTTATTGCTATTCTGTAAGAAGCTTTAACAACAGGTTCAGCTCCTGCCACCAACTCAATAGAGAAATCTATTTCTATATTTGGAGGTAAGCTAGGTAAATTATCTGAAAATACTTCTGAAAATTTTTGAATAATTGGGATGTCTTTTAACTCTATCTCATCTTTCATTTTCTCTTTAACATAGGCCAAGAAGCCTTCATATCCTTATCCTTTCTTCAACATCTGAAAAGCCTTTAGATATGACATAATCACGGCTGTTACCCCTTTATTCCCTTGAAATTTAAATTTTCTCTCCTGGCATACTAAACTTAACATCCTTTTAATTACAATCTATAGTCACGAAATTGCAAGATAACCAATCCATGCCTAAGGTTGCATCAAACTCCGATAAAGATAATACAATAAGATCTGCCTCTAAGTTCTTATCACAAATCATCACATCCACATGACATTTTTGCTTAGCTTCCATATGATTTCTATTAGGCATTAAAACTGACAGTGATCTAACCATAACTGTTGGAAGCAAATTGACTAATCTAACAAAATCCTTAGAAATAAAGGAATGCGACGCTCCAGTATCAAACAAAATTCTAATAGGTCTATCACACATAAGGTTTGTCCCTAATCATTAAAATGCCACAATATTCATTTATAAGACATGACATTCATTGTTCTTTCATATCATAGATTGATCTCCCTAAACCAAACTGTTGATCTTATCCTACATCTGTCTCCTGGCTGACATAGGTACATACCAGCCTCTGAATACTTTCATGAACTCTTCCCAGAAGACTTGACTGTTGGGTTGCCCTTCTATCTTCTAGGCAAAATATGCCCTCCAAGATCTTCTCTATTCGCATCAGCTAATCTTCAGCCTTTATAGGCCATCACTTAAAAACAACAGAGGCTTCATATCTTGAAATAGCTTCATGTTCTTGTCTATATAACGACTTCCACTGCCACTGGTCTCAGTTTGAAAGGTCTTTATCATCTGAGTCATTGCTTCCATCATTTGAGCGAATGACTTCATAGTTGTGCTATCATTATTCCTCTGATGTTCTGCTACTTCTAGTAGCTCCCTCCCATCCTCACCATCAATACCATCAATGGTATTTTGCTCAGGATCCATATTCCTGAGATGAAACACAATAATCATAAGGCGAAAATTCATAAAATTCATACTTCCTACACATTCTAAGACTCATACAATCATCCTACAAGCACTTTCACGACCTGGTCCGGCTTAGCCCAAATTAACGGGGCGGGAACAGACAATCAATACGAAAAACACATATAAATCATAACAATTTCATTTACTTTTATAACAGGACATAAACATCATTAAAACATAATAAGAAAGAGCCACTAAAAACATCAACTGAAAATCTATCCAATAAAGTTCTTCTAAACCACAACTACTAAAATTCATAAACACATAAATATTAATATAAACTCCAACAGACTCCTTAACTATAATACACTGAGTTGATACACATAACAAAAAATATAAAACAGTTCTTCCTGAGGTTCTTTACGACGGTAGGTGTACTGTCATCTCGTAGCCATCACTTCTTAACACTATCTCTTAAAAAATATTTTCAATAATAGGATAAGCCAACGCTCAGCTGGTGATAAACATTTATTTTAAATTCATGAAATATTTTTTTTTTTTTTAAACTTGTTATTAAGTATGAAAATAAAATAATAAAATATCATAATAAATATTTATAGACTTGAATTATAAGACATTTTCATAATCATTTTTTTAAAATATTTCCTTTAATCATTCTTCCTTTCTTTTTCATAAAACTTTTCTTTTCTTTGAATCCTTCCATATGAATGCGTAAATTTCATAATCATAATATAATAAGCATTCGTCCTGGAAGTACCAGAGTTTTGTACTGATTAGGTACACAGTCATTGGCCATTCATTTATCATTTGGCTCTGAAGAACCCTATTACCATTTGGCTCCATAGAACCCCATTACCATTTGGCTCCGTAGAACCCCATTACCATTTGATACTTTCGGATCATCATGCACATACACTTTATAATACTTATATTCATTAAAGAGATTAAAATTATTCATTACATTATACGTTCTTCAATATTTTTCAGGTTATAAAATTTTGTTTCTCTTATGCCTTAAGTTTATTTAATTAGCTTTAACTTTTCTAAGTAACATGCCATAACTATAAACAATAATTGAAAAGCTAAAATAATAATAAAGAATTCATAAACATTAACTTGTAACTTTTGAAAGTATAGTATTACTTAATTAAATTTCATAAACTTAATTTAATTGTAATCACCTACCTTACAAGTATCGAACAACAACCACTACGCTGCATGACGTTGCTTAATCACGTGTCGTCTCCTTAATTCACACCTATGGATAATTACAACTGAACTAAGCATAAATCACAGATATTTTTAATAATTGCTATAATTAAAATTCTATTTTCGGAATTATTATAAATCCAAATTTTAGGAAACCCTAAATCTTCAATTTCACTCAAATCATTATGCTAAAAATTCTTCTAAACCATTTTTAATAATTACCTTAATTATTTTCGGATTTAATTAATTAGAAAATTATGAAAAATGAAATTTTTACTAAAAATCAAAATTTTCATCATTAAAACACTTCTAATATCATAAGGAATAAAAAATATAAAAAGTTTTGCTTAAAAAAGATAAATTAGGAAAAACCCTAATCTTTCAAAACTCAAAATAATTTGAGAAAAAAAATTGTTTCTATCGTTAAATCACTTCCCTAAATCTTCAATATTGATTTCATAAAGAAAATTGGAAGAAAATCTCATTATTTTTGGAAAATCATAAAAATTCCTTTGCAAATATCTTGAGAAAGAGAGGGATTCACTTCAAATAAAACATACCTTAATACTCCCCTTGTTGTCATCTTCGATTTCCACTAATTTCCTCGCTGGAAAAATGTCGCCGGAGCCACCCCGTCGCTCGCCCGTCCTCCCTAGCCGTCCGCTCCTCTCCTCTCGGTTTCGGCCGAACGTGCAAATGGAATGAGGGAGGGTTCGGTTTTTGCTATATTAGGAGATAGGAAAATCCAAAAGACCTATTTACCCTCACTTATACTATTTCGGCATTAATACATATTAGGGTTTGTTTGCGTATTTAGAGGCTTCCATAATTTTCCTCTCAAAATACACAAAATTTACTTTAGGTTTTATATATCAAATCGTTCAGAAATTTACATAGAATTTTATAGAATTATTTTTTTTCATTTAAGTTTCGTCGCGATGCATCGAAATGCATGCGACGCCTACGATAAAAAAATGGGTTTTACAAGAGATGATAGGAGAGAGGGGGCAGAGGGTAGAGAGAGGAGAGGGTTTAGGGAAATGTAATTAAACTGGGTCTTGATTGAAATATGAAATTGAGGAAAATTAATTGAAATCAAATCCAATCAGAAGTTAATTGGGTCTAATTTAAACAACTTTCCTAAAATAAGAATCCTAATTTAGGAAACAAATTCAAATTCAAATTAATTTGAATTTTGAATTTGAATTCATTACTAAATTAAGATGTATAAAATAGGAAGGCTTTGAATACAATATGAAATTGTGGGAGCCAATGGGAGGAAGAAGGTGGTCAGCAGTTATGGAGGTATTAGGGTTAGGGTTTGTGAGGGTGTTGGCAGTTTGGAGGCGGGGGAAGATGGCTGGTTAGGCTTAGGAGGGGGATGGGAAATTTCGGTGGGGAAGAAGAGAGGATTGTGGGAAGAGGCCGGCTGGTTTGGGTGGAGGAGTCGATGAAGCTGGCGGGATTGGAGAGATCTTATCATAACTTCAGTAAAACCATTTAATAATGTATTCTTTCTAATTTCACCACATGTTCATTTTATCATTTTTATTTATACTATACTCAGTTTAGCTACTAATGACTTCATTACCTCAAACACTCAAATCCATATAACATAAATTGTCTCATTCTACTGCTTGCTAATACAAATGTGCTCCCGTAATTTATACTACTATGCTGTACAGGTGGTTACAGTGGTGATGGTTTTGATGTGATCATAGGAGGTTGTTGCCTTAGTAGTTGCAGCTTATAATTCATGAAAATAATCAGCAACTAGCAAAAGTCATTTTAAATTGGATGACTGTTGAGTATAGGTCGCTGTTGACAGGGTTAATCTGGCTTCCTCCGAACAATTTAATTATCCTTGACATAGGAGAGGGACTTTCAAGGCTGCAACTTCTAAGGGCACCTCTAATTTTTTTTTAACTAAATGTCTTGATTAGAATTTTGAATAGTGGTTTTGTAGTTGAAGTTTTCAAGTCACGTCACATTTTTGAATGCCCGAGACTGCTGCTTGTACAAAAATTTATTACCTTATCCATGTCTCTTTAAAACTTTTAATTTATCTTATTCTTGTTGGTTGTTCTTTCCATAGTGTATTAGTCATAATGTCTGTCATTCATGTTTTGTATCACCACTTTGTTGCTTCTTTCTTTGTATGGTTGAATTTTTTTTGGTCCATCATTAGGGTCAAAGTGCTGGCATCTTTAACCTGGGAAACACCTGCTACTTGAACTCTACTCTGCAATGCCTCCATTCAGTTCCTGAGTTGAAGGCAGCATTAGAGAAGTGAGGTTTTGCTCTTTTGGTTGGAATTTTCCCACTCTTTCAGTGCTTTTATCCTTTTTGATTGACTATTAATATTCATTGATCTGTACCCCCACCCATTTCTTGACATAGTTTGACATTTTTCTATTTATGAGCAGCTACACAAACTTTGGAAGAAGCAATGATTTGGATCAGTTTTCACATCTTCTAACTGTTGCAACTCGTGATCTTTTTAGTGAACTTGATAGAAATGTCAGACCAGTTGCTCCATTGCAGTTTTTGTCGGTTAGTTCACTTTGAGATGGTCTTACATTTAATAAAGTGCAATATTTTTCTTAGTTCAGTCAAAATTTCAGTGTTTCTTTTCCTGCTGATTAATTTCATGTTTTTACCCTGATTTGGTGTCTTGGTGGTGTGATATAACTTCAAATTATCCGAGTTGTTGTTCCTCATGTTTGCCTTTGTAACTTCATAGAATCTTCTACTATGACATGTCTTTTGATTTTGGGTGACTTGTCGTTTGTAATTAATATTAACTAGATTATCCATTCAACTTCCTCAGCAAGGTCTAGGAATATGGAAAAATTTGAAGGGTTTGAGGATAAAGTCGAGCTCCGGCACTCATTTACAATTCCAAGCTTTAAAAACCTTGGATCTATCCGTTGTTTTCCAACAAGACATCAGGAGCTCAATGCTTATTTTACATGGTTATTAGTAAAAATTAATTTGTTCGAGTTGGATGAAAGTGGTTAGAGTTTCACTGAACCATAGTCTATGATGAAGTTTTATGTACTAATTGTTTATTCCATATGGACGGTCTTAGACCGTTTTCTCAAAATCTATGAATTCTTTGCTTTGGCTGTATTACTTTTCTAAATTGTTAAATCTTTGTCAAGCATATAACTCGTATGTCTTTAATCTTTGTAAATTGAGAAACAGTCAACTTGGAGCTATTGGTTGGACATTAAACCAGGATTAAACCTAATTATTCTCTTATATCCCAAAGCAATTCTTTATTATTATTATTATTATTATTATTATTATTATTTTTTGACTTTTTACATTAAATTAAAAACTAACAGCGTTTCTAACCTTACACATGATCTATTTGCATCATGATTTTTGCCTTTGCCTTAATGTATTGAAACAGTTTCTCTTAAAAGGGGGGTATTTTACTTTTCCCTGAAGGATCAGAACTCATTCAACTAAATATATTTTCTTCATCATAACTTCACAGTAATTTACCATTACTTTTGTTCATAGATATTAAGGAAGAAGTATCCGCAATTTGCACAGCAGCACAATGGTGCCTATATGCAGCAGGTGTTATTTGACTACTTATACTTTTTGGTTCCCTTCATTAATGCTTATTTCATTAACCTTGATATTCTTTATGCTAAATAATAACAGGATGCTGAAGAATGTTGGACCCAGTTGATGTATACACTCTCTCAATCTCTCAAATCATCAGATTCAAGGTATGGCTTCCTGTTACTGCTAAGTTACCATTCTAAACAACAGAGTATTACTTTATACCTGTAATTTGTAATTAACCTTGATCTGAGTTCTGGTTTCCAATAGGCGCAAGCCCCTATAGTTAATTACCCCTCCTGATCACGAGAGAGAACTTTTGATTAAGGCTAGTCGTCGATCAGATACGTAGAAATACATGTTTTCTGGCATATAGTAGCAACAATGGACTTGGGTATTGAAGATTGGAAGTTTGAAGATTTGATATTTAAAATAGAAATTTCGCCATCTTTCACTTAAAGCGGATGGTGGGGGAATGGATGATGGACCCGATCAAGATCCCATGGTTTCGTTGTCCCGGGCCATCGTGGTTCTTGGTCTACTTAGTTAGAGGAGGTAGTCGACCCAACCTGACAAAAGGATCCTTGTCGGCAGCCATGGGTTGCTTCGTCCAAGGGGACCTTGTAGACCTGGGTTGGATGTTTGCCTAAGGGGATAAATTTGAATCCATCTTAGCTGACAGAGGGCTTTGTGCCCTATCGATTATATCCTATTGATTCATATCTCAAGGATTTGATGTCACTAAGGAGCGTATTGGCTCTGGCCATAACCGATATTTCATAGTGCCATTTGGCGGCAAAACCACTCGGTTCAGAGGGCCCCGGGTCATAGCCGTTTATCCTGCGGTGCCATTTGGCTGCAAAATCGCCGGTTAGAGGACACGTACCACATCCTTACTGACAGGAGATTGTTTGAGAATGGATCTTAGTGATATTTTCGACTAGGCATTAGCTCTTTGTAAGCTTAATTAAATTTTAATTTGTCCACCTCGGCAAATTATTGCGGAGGGTGAATGCATTTTGCTTTAAGTGATTGGATGGATAGAGTTTTCAATTTTAAATATTTTTCGAATTTTTGAATAGTTGAGTGGCATTTGAAAATATTTGTAAACCCCTTCGGTTGAGATCATCATCAACACGGCCATCATCGGGGTGTTTGGGGTCATTCATTGACTAAACCTTGTCGACCCTATCAACCTGCGGATAGGGGATCGGGTTTCGTAGGCTTCATGTCTTTGTTTGTGAATTTTCTTTGTTAAAGACCTTGAAGGCCTAATATGAATGTACAAAATAAATATTCCGGTCAATTTCATGACCACATATTTATTTGATGATCTGAACCCTGGCCACTCCTATTTATCTGCTTAGGAGGATCGGGTTTCGTGGGGTTCATGTCTTTGTTAGTGAATTCTTTTGGTTATAGGTCTTGACGGCCTAATATGAATGTATTAAAACAAATATACCGGTCGCCACAACCTTATATTTGCTTAATGGTTCGAACTCTGTCGACTCCTATTGATCTGTATAGAAGGATCGGGTTTAAATTTAAATTCACTTATCGACCCGCGCAGCATCCCTAGACATCACGTGTGTACCAATTACACGCTTGTCGGGGCCTATGTGGGTCGGGATTATATTTTCCCCTTTAGTGTACCTATGTGTATACAATTTATAGTGTACGTGCAGGGCTATTTTGAAATAATTGTAGTTGTGCAAATAACTATCATTTGGATGCACACAACTTTTCATTTGAGAGCTTATACACGACTTCTGTCCGCTAGTACGAATGTTGCGGATTCGGTGGCGGTGCGTTGTAGATCGTAGAAGCCTTCTGTCTGCTTGTATAAGTGTTGCAGATCTGGTGGCGTACGTGGTTTTGATGTTGATTCCTCCCTTTCTCATTCATCGGGGGGTTCTTCTGGACTTTGAAGTTTTTGCTTTAAAGACAACTCCTTTTAAGATCATCAGTGTAGTGGACTTGTTGTCTCTGATGTTTGTAAATATTAGAACTGTTTTCTTCCTGAGTATAGGATCAAGAAGGAATTTTAGAACACCGGGAAGTTTAGTTCGAATTTGCTCAAACATCTCCACCATTCCGCTAGGGGGTGTTCTTCTTTCATACATCAGGTTGCCCTTGTACCCGATGTACTTGTAGATCTTGGTCACCATCGTTGTAGATGACATCTTTGCTTGTGTCCACAGTGGTTCGTTGTACCTATGATATACATACTTTTGTTGTCCACAAGAGGCTCTTGTTCATTTATAGGGACCTGTTGTATCAACTATGACTTCCTAGAAGTATTCGTAGAAGAGCATTATTTTTGCGTCATATCTACCTTTCACCAATCTCAGGTGGTTTGCTTTGATGTATTTGATCTTGCTTGTAGGGACGAATCTTTGATTGCTATATATGGGTAGGACTCGTACACCTTACAACTGTCCGTTGCTTCTTATAAGTATAGTGCATTGACTTTGTGGGGACTATTATATCTACTACGACCTCTTGGAAATATTCGTAGGAGAGCCACTGTTTCTGTATCGAATTCACCTTTCACCAATCTCAGGTGGTTTGATGATTGCACTTATTTGTAGAGGCAGATCCTCCATTATCAAGTGGTAGTATTGCCTTCTCCGATCAACAGGCGATTCGTACTTGTTCATTGCGCTGAAAATCTTATGCCATAGCTTACAGGTAGAAATTTTTGCCCATTTCTCAAGCGAGTTGCACTTAGGATTTTAGTTTGAGTTGGAACTTTTGTATGATTGTTCAGACCAAGTTTGGATCAAGCTTGAGTTCAAGTCTGAGTCCAAGCTCAAATCAGACCCTTTATTGCTCGTATGATTTGAGTTCATTTGAGTACAAATCCACGAGTCCTCTTGCATATGATTCAAGTTTTTTCTTTGTGTATGCTTGAGTCCAACTTAAGTTTCATTTAAACTCGAGTTCATCGAGTCTATAACTCCCACTTAATGTTGTATAGCACGAGTTCAAGTGTGAATTCAAGTTCTATGTCCTGATCAAATGCAGGACTGAATTCCTTCTTGTTCGTAAAGGTTCAGGTTCTTTTATCGTTCATGTCGAGCTTGGATCAAGCTTGAGTTCAGAGTACGAGTTCAAGTGATCTTGTTCAAACCACTTCATTTTTCGAATAGAGTTCGAGTTTAAGTTCAAATGTTTAGGATCATTTGTATCTTCAAGTTGATTTGAATTCAGCCCCAATTTGATTTCATTTCATTTGGATTTGATCCTTAATTAATCACTTAGTTCATGTTCAAGTCCCCAGGTCATTTTTCATTTGAGTCCAGGTCTTTGTTCTTTTGAGTTCAAATAGGTCCGAATCCCAGTTCAAGTTCAGCTTGTTCAAATTCTGTCCAAGTCCCCTGTTTTAATGAAAATTTCGGCAGCCTCCCGGCGTCTCCCCCGTTTAGGGGAAAAATCCGAGAGACTGGGCCATCCCACCACGCTACAAGAGCGTGTATAGGGCTTACCCACTTCGTCGTATGCATCGCACCGGGCTCCCTCCTACCGTGCTATGAGAGCGCGTATAGGTGGTTTCCCGTTCTGCAGCAAACATCGAAAATGGGATTTTAGGCGATTGTCCGCCTCGTTGTAGGCACCGCACCAGATTTCCTCCCATCGTACTACGAGAACGCGTATAGGGGGTTTATCGGTCCGTTGCAAACTACGAGAACGAGAATCTGAGTTTTAGGTGATTAACCACCTCGTTGTAGGCACCGCACCGGGTTTCCTCCCACCGTGCTACGAGAGCGCGTATAGCGGGTTCCCCGGTCCACCGCAAACATAAAAAACGGGAATCTGAGTTAAGGAAGATATACCTTGGTGGCCGGCTGTGCTGATGTCGAGGTCGAGGACTGTCCCCACCATGCTACAAGAGCGTGTATAGGGCTTACCCGCCTCATTGCACCTGTCGCACCGGATTCCCTCCCACCTTGCTACAAGAGTGCGTATAGGGGGTCCATCGGCGCGTCAAGCGCGTCGAGGGTGAGATTTAAGTTAGAAAATTATACCTTGAAGACCAGCGATGGAGGCTCATGGACTGAGGTAAGAGGCATGTTTCATTAATTATAATTAATTAAACAATTATTTTTACTTAATCATTTATAATTAATTATATATAATTAAAATAATTAATTAAATTTATTAAAATCAATTAAATCAATAAGTCATAATTAATTTAAAATTAATTATAACTTATTTAATATTAA
Organism: Dendrobium nobile; assembly: GCA_022539455.1. NCBI lineage: Eukaryota > Viridiplantae > Streptophyta > Magnoliopsida > Asparagales > Orchidaceae > Dendrobium > Dendrobium nobile. The sequence goes on along the minus strand of CM039733.1, from coordinate 28,140,209 downwards.
TTAATTTCAATAAATTATAATTAATTAATAATAATTAATAATATTTAACTCATAAATTATGATTAATTAAAAATAATAATTTTAATTAATTATATTTAATTAATATAGTTATAATTTATATATATATATATATTATATTATTTAAAAAAAATCATCCCTTAGTTCGGTGGATGTGCGGGATCTGGTCGAAAAGGCGCGTGAAAGGGAGCGAATTACCTTCACGGACAGCGAGCTCTCCGTTGCTTTCTTCCGATCAGACAAGAAGGGAGAGTCAGTCGATGGAGCGAAGTCGATCGGCCATGGCGGGGCCGAAGCAGCGATCGGAGATCAAGATACGGGTGGCTTGGGCTAGGTAGGTCTCTCTCTCTCTCTCTCTCTCTCTCTCTCTCTCTCTCTCTCTCTCTCTCTCTCTCTCTCTCTCTCTCTCTCGGCTTGACCACTTCACAGGATTCGGCCGAGGAAGCACGTGAACAGGAGATGGAGGGGGGGTCGATCGGGCCTGGGGGAAGAAGCTACGGCTTCGTATGGGGCTTCCGATTAGAGGGATCGTAGCCTCCGATCTCACAGAGAGGGAAAGCCGTCGAACTAGCGAAGTCGAACAGTGGCCAACGGGTCGAATGCCTTGCTTCCCTCTTCTTTTAATGATGCCAAGTCGTGCGAAGTCGTGGGGAGAGCGTCGTGGTCGTGTTCGGGATGTTCGACGTGGGAGGAGGTCGTGTGACGTGCTTCGGAAGAGAGTAGATAAGATTATTATTATTTTTTTTGTTCTCTCTTTTTTGTACAGCAGGTCAACAATTTTAAAGTCTTAATACGATAATTACATGTTTAGGTATGTTTTTGTAAAGATATGATCTATCATGCAAGGTTTAAAATTGCGTAAATAAGTCTCGAGGCGTTTTTCGTTCGTGAGGCGAGGCATAAGTCTCGAAGTGGTGTGAGGCGTAAGCCTCATGGATGAAGAATTGCGTAAATGCAAATTTAAGTATTCTAGCAGGTAAATAACAGTAAGAGTTTATGATGCAATAAAAATATCTAAATGAGAAGTCGACTTAGTGGATAAAAATATAATAGATGCAATATATATATCCTATAGCATAATTCAAAGTAAAAACTACAAATTGAAGTTTCATGATACATTGCATAATTCAAAGTACAAGCCCAGCTTCACTTCTGATTTGAGAATTTCCTCTTTGAATACTTAAATTGATGATTGAGATAATACGCTGCTTCTTGTAGATGACGGTGTAACTGGACCTCTCACTGAGCATCGATTATATCCCAAATCTCTCTATAACTGGCATTTTCTCCTCCGAAGTTATGTGCAGTCAGCTCATTTGCCTCATCAATTGCATTATATATAAAACCCATGGCTGGTTTCTTCTCAGCATCCACTAATTATAGCACTTGTACTAAGGGTCTTGTGCTCAATATGGCATAGGTCACACTTGCTCAAAATTTATCATTCAAAATCAGCCTTCGTATTTTATTCCCTCTCTGGTTTCTTGCCCCACGGACAATTAAGCCATTGTATCGATGTAAACATGGCTTCAAGAGGTTGCCTAACATCCAACATGTTATGCAGTGTCAAAAAAGTTTAAAAATTTTAAACCCTAGATTTTCTATAAGTTGAAAAATCAAAGATTAAATTTAAATAAAAAATCCAAACCAATAGTAGAGGTTTCATAGATTGTGGCCGGACACGTGCTGCTCACCGGCGTGAGGCGGTGCCGGCGGGAGAGGCGACGGGAAGGTTGACCAAGGGACGGTATGGTGGGTCGTATGGGGCTTTGTGGCTTCGTGTGGTTCGGGTCGGCCAAGAGACGCTAGGGAGGAATGAATGAGGTATTTGATTAGGCACTTAAGTGAGTGAGACCCGTTTGCTTGAGGCGTACACCTCCCCTGTTATTGCGCAATTGCTCCTTTAAGACGCACCTCAGGTTCTATGAGGCGTACGCCTCTCCTTATCCAAGAATTGCTTAAGCAATAAGGCGTCTTGGGTGAAATTGTGCAGAGTTGTGCCTTGAGGCACACCTCTAATTACACAATTTTAAACTATGCTGTCATGTTTTGAGGTGTAGATATGAAAAGGGCAATTTTATCTCCTACAAATAGCCTTACCTTTTTTTTTGTCGTTCTTTATAAATTTAATTTTTTTTCACCTCAAATTGACCGATTCTTACCCTCTTCCATAAACTTCTTACCACTAAAAAGCATACCAATTTCGAAAGATTGATTTGATAAATCTGCCTTAGGATTGAAGGTCGGCCAATTCCAATGTCATCATTTTTTACTACCATGTATGCTAGCATCTGAGTTCACATAATGAAAATCATAGCCTTTCCCCTTCAAAATTTTAGTGGGATATTCTCCAATAGATTCAATGGTTTGTTTCCCTTTAACTTGAGATCCATCTCCTCCTGTCATTTACTTCTTTTTTGTAGATAAATTTTTACCTTTTTTGATCTCATAGTTACTATCATTAAAGTTTTAGATTCATCTGAATCAACACAGGTATTGTCTACATCATTATCATCATCACCTCAACTACTTTATTTGCCCTTGTTTGTGTTTATATTGATCATCTCGGTTTAACTATTAAATAATAGTGAGAAGTTTAAATATTCAAGTCACTCTGTTGGTAATGCTTCTTGGTAATCATTAAATATTTCATATAGAATTTCTGGCAAAAAGTTGTACACAAAAAATTCATTAAATTTTAGTTGAATTTTCAAAAAAATAAATTCATTGATTGAAAATCTCTGTCTTTGTCACTCTTTGGATTTAGCGCCACTTCGTTATCTTGATTTGTTCCTATTATAAAATATGCAAAAAACATTCAGATGAATACATAATAAAATAACATAAAATATAGTTTCTCATTAATAAACAAATGCAATTGTCAATTATATAATTTTGTTATTTAATTAAGGAGGATAAATCATTTAAAACAAAATATTTATGAACCACAAATATTAATCATACTCGTTCACAATTTTTTTTTAAAATTAATCATATCATTCACAACTTTATACTTGCTTGAGGTAAGTCATCTAAATTTTAAAAAGAAAACTAAACCATAGCTAATTCAATAAACTAATAAAGAAATTATAAAACTATTCTTTGCATTTATCAATTCACTGTTGTAAAACATCATACCCCTTTGTTTGAAACAAAATATAATAAGTGTTTTTAAACACACTAAGCAATATATCTAAACAATAGAAGTGCAGCAGATACGTACTGGCAAGAAAGAGAATGATCATTATAAGAGCAACCACTGATTAATTTGCCTTAACAAAACTTGCCTAATAATCTCTCAAACTTATCAACTTAAAAATATACCTCTCACTAGCTGTTGCTCGATTGAATTAAATTGATCACGTGGGTGCCCAATTGAACTGGACAACTGGGCGGGTGGGGGTCCAATTTGCGATGATATTTTCCTTGCGCCAAAGGACATCAACTCCATAGAAAGGTGTCCTTCATGGCTGCTAGGTTCTACTTTGTCAGAGTTTGACACTGCCTAAGGACGTGATGAATAGTCGACTACTAGGGTTCGATATTGTTGGAATTTGACGCTAGGGTTCACACTGGAGTTTGATGTTGCCAAAGGATGTGAAGAACAATCGATTGCTGGTGTTCAACATTGCTGGAGTTCGACGATGGGGTTCGGCATTCGCGTGCTTCAATTCCGTCTCCGATGGGGGTTCAACACTACAAGGGGTTTGTCGCTAAGGTATAAATCCTTCAATTTCAATTTCTCCTCTTGGTCTCTAGGAATTTACTGCAGCTGGCTTCGACGAATTTACCATATTTCGGATAAACCCTCCCATCATCAATGTATTCATTTTTTTTTATTGATTTTTACTTAAAATAGTAACAATGAGACTATTTTAGTTCTTTTTTAAGAGTTGAGGGAACAAATTAGTACTTTAATATAGTTGGGGATCATTTTGATCATTCCTATAGAGTAAATGGACCATTTTGGTCTTTTTCTTTGTAAATATGCTTTCTCTTCTTGTAATTACTAACATTATGAATAACAACTTGGACTAGTAAATGCTTTCCAGTCTCCTTTATAAATCCATCAATTAATATGAAAATGTACTTTACATCCTTTACTTATTTGACACTTCAATTGAATTTAGAAAATATTGTAATGGGAATTATTTATTAGAATATTGATACAGTTCTGTGG